>OZ007555.1:20425045-21728371 GCA_963931855.1 Philhelius festivus | reverse complement strand
GGTTCAATAGCTTCAAACCTCTGAAAAAGCTTCAAGTTTTACTGCTCTCAGCAAAAACGATACTAAGCCCATCACATTTCGAGCCAAGGAACCTTAGTCCAGTGGAAACTCTGATGACAATACAATCGAAATGCGGGCAGTTTCATTTTTTGCGCACCTAGAGTGACTTTCCTAGCATTGAAGTATTAAGCTTTCATAGTAGTACTAGTCATTTGCATACTCCTAATGGGTATTTCTATCAGCCCAGTGGCGTAGCATATGTTTTGTCTGCCACTTAACTTTTTTGGCGTCTTAATTTTTTTTAATAGCGTACAAAAATATTATTAAATAAGTAACACGACAACAAAATGTATTTATTTGATGAGATATGGAAAAACCGTATTATGACGACTCTATTGAAAGTGGGCTACTTCAGCAACAGAACGGAAGAGTCGCCAATAACAAAATTTGAAAAGAAATCAGAAAAAATCAGCTTTTTTTAAACAGTATATTCGTATTACAAAAAAATGTAAGCAAAAACTTTAATTATATTTTCAATATCGATGGTCTTAGTCATTTCTTGTTCTATAGCCATGATACCATGATTTGTTAGCCCAAATGTATTCATTGCGGATGGTAACAAAAAAAAAATTTGCTTATTTAAAGTTCTAGAGGCGCTTATAAGGCTGGCCTCGATAACTAAATAATTTAAAATATGCTCTAATAGTTCTCTTAGAGCTACTGCCCAGCCTACTTTAACTATCGTCCAATTGTACTTACGTCCCTTCCTTCCAAGGTCATGGAAACGTTGATCAATTTTCAGGTTAAGAAATATCTTGAAGAACGAAAGCTTCTTAATGACCGGCAGTATGGCTTTCGTAGCAATAGGTCCACTGGTGAACAGTTTGTATATCTCACCGAACAGTGGAACAAATTTTTACACCGTTTCGAAAAAAGTTAGATTATTGCTCTTGATATTTCAAAGGCATTTGATAGAGTTTGGCATCAAGTTCTATTATCGAAAATGCGTAAAATTCGTATTGATGAATCTCTTCTTCGTCGGATAAGAAATTACCTTTCGGACCGTTCATTACAAGTAGTATTTGACTGTTTCAAATCTGATATCCACAAAATAAACGCTGGTGTGCCACAGGGCTCCGTTTTGTCTCCAACACTCTTCCTTTTGTTCATTAATAATCTTCTGTCTAAAAACTTCTAATCTAATCTAATGTGGACTTCCAACGGCAGCGCATGATAAAGCCCATTAAATTCAGATCTTGACAGCATTGTCCAACGATAATATGATATGATAAAGCCCATTAAATTCAGATCTTGACAGCATTGTCCAATGGAGAATCAAAAACTGTGTAGAATTTAATGCTTTGAAAACTCAATGCTGTTTATTGTCACCTCCCTCAATGCCTCTTTTTATGGGTGCCACTTGCATCGAGGAGACTGAACAGCTTTCAGTTCTAGGTATGTATATTTTACGTCGCTAAAAAAGTCGGCAATGCACTCGTACTTCTAGGAATGCTCATCAGTTTACCCTTGAGCCCAATTTTGGACGTACTGCGAAGTACAGAGATTCACTTTGAGCGCACTACACAAATGTGGAATGCTTTATCCGACTCAATATTTCCCACTGATTGCAATGTGCAGTCATTAAATACAAATGTACGAGTACATAGGTATCTCCTTTCAAACCCTACGCTACTTTCCCAATTTCTCGCACTGTGTTTAACATTATAAGGGTAATCATAGCCCGCACTTATACAATTGTTCCATAATCTAACAGCTTTAATATTAAGCCTTCAAGCTCTTATAGAGTCTTGCTTTTTTATATAATGTATAACTTAATTTTTTTAAACTTTAGAGCACTTTGTTAGTTCTTCATTAGTGGTGTTTAGGCTCTATACAAGTTATTTAATTTAAACAAAACATATTAACATAACCCTTGACAGTTCGTGGGGCTATTTTTAACTATTACTATGAAGCATTTTGATCACTGGAAAACTTTTAGGTTGGATTCTTTGGGCTCGAAAAAACTTAATTCATTTGAACAAAATGGATCAAATGGATTAAAGATGAAAAAAGTTACGCCGTCAGTCTCAGTCTCTGAGTCATGCAGAACAAATGAACTTGAACACCTTTGTTCAAACCCCAACAAATCTAAGAGTAATCCCCCCGAGGGACGGCGGCGGCGGCGTAGTAGTTAAACTAGTGACTCAAGAGGCAGTGTTTAAGGCACTACCTATTTCACTTATCATAAATGTTCCATCTATGCCAACATACTACTTAAGCAGCTTATCAAGCTTAGACAAACCAATGTCTTCATTGCATATCCAATAAAAACCTAATCAAATAAAATCCCTTTCCCAGCTTCCTCCACTATCCCTATACAAGGGCAGTTTCTGAGCATAGACTTTCCTTGAATTGATAAGAAAATGTGCAGCAATTTGTCTTTTTGTTAAGTGCCCAATGCCCTAGATCCAGATCGAAGGAAGATCCTTTCATCCCATTGCGTTTTCTTCATTTTTATTTTCATTTATCGCTTGCTGCCTCCTGTTGGCCTGTCGTCACATCGCATCGCACCCAACATGTTCTGTTGCCTGTTCTACGAATCAATATAATCCTCAGGTACGATGGAGAGGAAGTACGGCAAATGGGTTCTTAACATCCCTTCACGAGCACGACACGGCAACGGCAACGGCTACAGCACACAGGTGAA
Source organism: Philhelius festivus (assembly GCA_963931855.1). Classification (NCBI taxonomy): domain Eukaryota; kingdom Metazoa; phylum Arthropoda; class Insecta; order Diptera; family Syrphidae; genus Philhelius; species Philhelius festivus. The sequence continues at coordinate 21,725,664 of OZ007555.1, read as the reverse complement.
ATGTTCTTTCTACGTGACATCGATTAGGAGGTTCGTCGAATGCATAGTATCTCATTTTATATTTGGTTCAAAATAGGCAGTTGACGTGTTCGGTGCTACTTTGTCGATATAAATGAACCTATGCATAAGTCACTCTATCGTCCTTCTTGTAATAAGGTTAAACTAAAAACAGTGCTGTATCCAGTGAAAAAGGGCCCGAATATTTTGACAGGAAAAAATTTAATGAATTATAAGTCAGACATATAGGGTTGGTATGAAAGCTGCTGTTTTCAATTTGGAATTTTGGATACGTTTTTTAAAGTAGGTAATTGCAAAATTGTAGTAGTACCCCTTGGCATAATGGTTAGTGCATTGGACTATCATGCGGAAGGTCTCGACTTCGATTCTCAGCCGCTGCAATAAAGTTTTGTTTCAGGGATGTACTGCCTCTTGCGAGAGAATGACAAATCCTCCAAGAGTATCTCTTGTCATGGAAAGTGCTGCTCATTAGCCGTTCGAAATCAGAAGAAAATTGTAGGTCCCCTCCGTTCCTGGTAACACGCACACAGGAATGGCTGAGAGTTGTAAGTCACTAGGTCCTGTTTCACTTTGAGCTGTTGCACCACCAAATTTATTTACTTATTTATTAACTGGGTTTTGTACTAGACCGCTTTTTCAAATTGCTTTTGAACACAAATAACCGCCTGGTAAGTTTGCCATTTCTGTCCCATGCCTATGACGATGCGCAGTTTTTTTTTTTTTTTTTTTTGTCGCCAATGTAACTATGCGAGAAATGGTTCCCAGCACATTGTCTGGGGCATTTAGTCATGGTTATCTATCCCACTTGGAAAACATCACCAGGCTATGAGCAAAAAAATCATTAATATTTCGATGGAGTCCTTATTTTGAAATTGTCACTAAGGATTGTGGAAAGTTTACGACTTAAAAGTCTACTTATCCAATGAGTATCAGCATACATGGTAGGTGAAGATGGTGAAGTTGTGTTGGGTGAAAGTGCTGGTTGTTGGCAAGTATATGATAGAGGTACTAGAGGCACTAGTGTTACAATCGGGGTAATGCGGAGGTTGTTGGCAAACTGGTGGAGATGATGATGCAGCTCCGATTGACAACTAAAAATAGATGGTTGACAGATAAGTACATATAGGTGTTCCAGGGGTCGTATTCATAATTTCAACCCATAAAGATTATGAGATGAAATTATTAGGTTGGAAGTTACATCCCATCAAATATTTTCTGCTTCTCATGTTACCGTACTAGATACGTTAATGTTGTGCAAATCGAAAGTTGCATTATTAACTTTATTTGCATTTGTTCAAGAATAGTGCAATTATTTGTCATTAAAAACAGACCTGAACTGGCTTTTAAGTAGTCCAATGGTTCTTTCTATATTATTTCTTTCTTAACAAACAAATCATGAGTCGAACTCTAGAAAACCTGACACCAACATACCGAAAACTATTTGATTGGGCAAGTCTCAAATCAAATTCGTTACCAACAAATCGTTCCAAGAAATGGCAATTTACAAGCTAATTTTATGAGATGTGGACTTTTTAGGGTACTGGTTGACCTTGTTCCAAAAAATTATCATTTTTTTTTAAATATAAATCAAGTTGCTTATTAATAAAAAGAGGAAAATCTGCAAGAGTTGCCAATGCTAAATGTGCCATTGTTTGACGTTTTACATGTGTTATTTTATAGCAATCGTTTGGCAGCACTAATTTTTGAAGTGGATTTCGAAGCTCGGTAAAGATAGTACATGAAAAGAATAATGCACGTAATCATTCGACTTTATTAAAACGTTCGATTCAAACGACACATTAAAAGAACGAGAAGAGAAGTAAACAAAAAGTGTTTTTCGTCATACCGTGTGTCAGTCTGAGAATCTCATTGGAGCATACCCTTTGTAAAGAAGAAAACTAATGTTGATGTTATTTTTTCAGCATAATTCACCCACTTACACGCCCACTTCACAAAAACATGATATACTAGGTTAGGTTGAGTTAGGTTAAGGTGGCTGCTGACCGAAAAAGGTCAACACACTTAGACTAATATTTGGTCCGTTGTGATACCATAGGATTTCAAAAATCACCCTTATTCGTTAAACGATTTTGAGCTAACAATGAAGCGTTTGAGACAGTGAATGTCGGAATTATTTAGATTACTCCAAGTGGAGTCTACGTCTTTGCGCAAGGGCAGGACAAAAACATAGAAGATGAGGAACTGACTCCTCTTCTTCTTCATCCATGCAAAAATCATTTGCAGGAACTCCAAGACCATCTACCAATAGAAATTAGTTGTTTTGGGCGTTTAGCATCAAATAATGGCCAAATCAGTTTAGTAGACCGGCGAATTGTGGTGCTGGTCCATCTGTGGTTAGCTTTTTTTTATGGTATCATGCTTTAGCATAAGTTTACAAGAAGCTAGAGGTATACCGATGTTAGATTTGTTATCCAACAAAGGTAAGATTATTCCGTTTTTTGCAAGTTCGTCGGCTTTACAATTTCCTGGAATGTCTCTATGCTCCGGCGGCCATATTAGGTGAATGTTAAACTGTATTGACATCTCCACCAGAGATGATCGACAATTTTGGGCTGTTAGTGAGTTAATGGAGACAGAGTCCAGTGACTTTATGGCAGATTGACTGTCTGAGAAAATACGTTTATCGTTATTGATCCACTGCGAGAAGGCTTTAAGCCGGATCGCACCAAAGATTTTCTATAGGGTTGAGGTCTGGGGACTGTACAGGCCACTTCATGACAATAACCTTCTTTTTTTTTCTTGGAACCACTGTTTTGCAAGTTTACTTGTATGCTTTGGGTTGTTGTCTTGTTGAAAGACCAATTTAGTGGCATTTCATCTTCAGCATACGGGAACATAACTTCCTCCATGATCTTCCAATAAACATGCTGATCCATAATGCCTTCAATCCGGTATCTGGGACCAACACCATAGAACGAAAAACATACCCAAACAATCATGCTGGACCCTCCACGTTTTATTTTCTTGGCTGTGAAGCGTAGACTATATTCTGTGTTTGGACGCCTTCTTACATATTGACGAGATCCCTTTCCACCATATAACACAATCTGGGACTCGTCTGACCACAGAATATTCCTCCACAAAAACATGAAAATTCAGGGACTTATCAGTGAATTTATTTACACTACTGTTATTTTGACCGCAACTGTACATGCCCACATAAAAGGTATCAATTTAGAAATATCACTAAACAGAATTGTTCATACAATACCAAATAAAATTACTCATACGCCACAGTGTACTTCAAATTGCTATAAATATCATTTTTAGTTGTTTCTTTTCTTCGTGACCTTTTCTTTCTTTTTTAATTATGTTCATCCTTAAGTGTGCTCAGGGACAAGCATAATTTTTATAAATATCTTTAGTTAAATTAATCCTATTTGAAATGGAATTATTAACTTAATAGAATTTAAGAGGCATGTCTAAAGTATACCTTATATTAATGCCAGTTGTGTCCGTCTCTGCGTAGACAAAGTGCGCTCCTGAATTCGATAATATCCTCTTTGTATACAGTTTTCTACCTATTGTTACTGTTTTTCATTTAAGAATGATTTGCTACCCAGAGTGCGCTCCTGGAATATTGAAACAAGCTATTAATCCCAAAATAAGTACTCAATTGACATGTGGAGAAGATAAAATCGATAAGAGATCTCGAAGACCTAACCCATTGAAGCAGGACGAGAGGCCTTTAGGAAAAAAAGAATTGAAATTTATTTGTGGTGTGTATATAAGTCCTTATTATATTGACACACAAAATGGTTAAGGCCAAATATGTGAGAAGGTTATAGGGCTGAAGTCACGTAGATGTATTTACATATTTTTGGAAAATTTTTGGGGGATGTCAGCCCATTCCTACCTACAATATTAGAGATTAAGGCTCCCATTTTGTCTGCATGGTTGATGATTGTTATTTTAATATAGTGTTACATCTTTGATTCATATCTGAATTATTCAAGATTGAAATTGACTCATCAACATGCATATCAGTTGCGGTGCTCCTGTTTGTGTTCAATTTTATTTTCGATTAAGGTGGATGTTTCGAGCAATTGATGGATTTTCGAGGCAAAGTTAGTTCATTGTGTGTTGACAACAACTCTAATGATGTTTTCTATGTGAGAATGTGTATACATATATAATGAAATAAAACTTATAAACTAAATGTAAATGGTTTCATAGAAAAGATAATGTTCTGTCATTTGTGTTTTTAAATGATTAAAGGTGTATGGATGCCATCAGGGTTGGTTGAAATGTAGCCTTGTCAAGAATTCTAACCTCTGAGCACTTTATCCAGCAGTAAACCAAGTTTGTCGGCAATTACAATTACAAACCTTCTTCCGGAGCGCAAATCTTTTTATCGGTTGTTAAAATGAGTATCACAAGAAACAGAGTTGCCAATTCAATTTCGTGAATATGTGAAAGGAAAAATTAGGACACAACAAAGGTATTTGATTTGGGCCAAGGATAACAGAATCATGACGTATGTACATAATAATTTGCAGAGCTTGAAAAGATGAAAGTTAAAATAGCAAACTAAATAGTGTAAGGTGTAAGACCGAAGATTCCATAGAATGAAACAGAAGCAAATGTTCAGAAATACAGACAATTTATTATTTAAAAACAACTATTTTAAATGCTGCAGCTAAAACCAGAGCGCCATGTATTTTTTATTTAGCAAACATTCTTATTGATTGTAGGGTTGTAGGGTGATTTCTTACATTTCAATTCAAAAACAAGTAAGCCAATTTGAAATTTTCAATAATGTACAAATAAAAATAAAATTTTAAAAACTATCGTTAACCAGTTCTTCAGATATAGAATTTCCAAAAACAAATATTTGAGTTTTTTCTTCAAAAATTCAAATAATATTGTTTTTTTAAGTTTTTATATCCAATAAGTCTTAAACTTTTAAGAAGCTTCTGTACAAGAAATTGTATTTCAATCCGTTTTGTCGATTATGAGAAAGCCAAAAATCGAAAAAAACGTGATTTGTTAGATATTGTCAGTACTTAATTTCAAACATGTTTTAGTGATGATCGTACAAATTAAGCGAAACAGAAAATTTGTATCAAATTCTAGATGCCGTTTTCGAGAGAAAAGTATTATTTTCGAAAATCATTTTCTACAAAAGAAAAATGATGACTTGGTTTCGAAATATTGAGTTTAAAAAAAAATTCAATTCAACAAATTTTTATTTTCGAATTTCAAAACACGATACTGCGCAAAATTTTCATGAGAAATTTAATTGAAATTGCAAACAAAAAATGTTTCTTCGGGAAATGCCATTCATAGATATTTCTTGGAAACTTCTAGCTAGGTATTACTAAACGTGTGTTTGGTATCGATAGTCTTAACCTCTTTAACCAAACGAAGAGAATTCGAAATAACCGTTCTGACCTTTCAATATGAGCTGTTTTGGACGATTTTAAGTCTAATATTCATAAAGGAAATGCTTGTGATCCCCAAGGCTTCGTTATTTCTCCGAAACTTTTCCTTTCCTTTCCTTCATAAATGATCTCCAGTCTGAAACACACTAATCTAGTCTGGAAGCTAGATTTTCATACTAGTTTCCAGACTCACAAAACTGTTCTTCGGCCATGGAACTGAAACGGCAGCATATGCTAAGCTCATTATATTCCGATCCGATCGATAGCATTATAAGACGGGGGCATTAAGAACCACGGGCTTGTTGTACGGAGCTTTCTCATGTCCAAAATTTCATGGACGATATGACCCACGTGATCTTCTGAGATGCCTACTGTTTCAGCTATCTTGCGAACCTTTAATCCGCGATCCTGCCAATACGAGGTCGTGGATTTTTGACACGTTATCCTCCATGGTAGCCATTTTCGGGGCACCTGAGCGGGGCTCATCAAAAACCGATGTGCGAACACGTTGAAACTCGTTATATGTACTCGTTTTTGACGGTCGCTATCGAAGGAGAAGAGTCACCGTACACAGCATACAAGCGCTCTTTCCCTTTCAAAAACAAGAATCGAATCACCGACCGTTATTGCTCTTTTTCCATTTTCTCAAAATCGCGGACAAGCTGGCTTCCACACGCGGTCAAAACAAAACTATGAGTCCTATTTCGCTAAAATTTTGACAGTAGCCGTCTAAGAGAATATACTAGACGATACTGGTATTATCGGACCGCCCTTGTACACTGTTCTCTTTGTTTTTGTATGCATGCTAGAGCCCGTTTTTGGATTTCACTGCGAGTATTTTTTGATGATAGCTGCTGCTTCAATTTTGATGACGTTTCGAGAATACGGTCTTCTAATTCACTTGAATTTGAATTTCGGTGGAATAAACAAGTTCTTTCATCATTCTTCCCCACACAAGGAAATCCAAAATTGTAACGTCAGGAAAACTTTGCAAGCCAGTGAACTGGTCCATTTCTTACTATCCAATGATTACCCTACGCTTCATCTCACCAATTCTTAACCTCTCTAACTTATTGCTCAAAACTCCAGATAGTTAGTAAAATTCAGCCTAGGGTTAGTTTGAAGGAGCCGAATAATTTGCTTACAATTACGAAAGTCCACATATTGAAGCTGAATCTGTGTTGAAATGATTTCTGTCTCCTTGAGTGTGGATTTTCCGCCGCTCATGTTTGAAGATTGTGAAAATTTGTGATCCCATCTCTTGTAAATTGACATTCCTCAATAAAATTTCAATTTCAATTGAATTGAATATATTATTTCTGTAATTATATTGTAGTCAAAATACTCTGACTTTGGCGTCCCCATGAACTATGTAAATGTGTGAAAAACGACACTATTAACAGTTAAGTGCCGTTTAAAAAAAAGTAATATCAAAAGTGAGGTGAAGATATTCCAAGTCATTAAGTTTACTATAAATATTAAGCTCTTAGTCCCTTAAACATTTATGAGGAACCCTCAGCTTCGAAACTCAAGAAAAAGTCACGTTTGAGGCGAAAATGAACAACCAAATTGCAAAATATATTTGCATCCTGCTTAAACAACATTAACAATTGTTTATGCAGGACGATATTTCCACTGGAATTCGATGGAAAATTTTCGCACGAATATCCGGCCATAACAAGATGTATTCAACTTTTATGCGTATAACTCGTTTTTGTTGCTCATTGTCTATTAACTCGTACGGAAAAGTTGGTCGTTTTATTTTTATTTTTTTTTTTTTTTGTTTGGTGTATTCCCTTTCCTTCTTCTCTATCTTCTTATATGAGATCCAATGCAAAAAAAAAAAGAAAAACAGATTAAGTTCTTGAACCACGTTCTTCTTTCATTTTCCAAAGAAGCATACCTACAACCATGGCATAGTTAGAAAATAGAATTTTCCCTAAAAACGTCACTCAGCAAAATCTGTTTGTTGGTGTGGGGTAGTGTTTGTTGTCCTGTAGTTGTAGCACCTCAATAAAACGTTTCAATATTGCAAAAAGGATGCTTTTCTCAAAAGAAAACGTACACAAAAATTAACGCCGAACGTGACACGTACAAAATTTTACTTAGAAAGAAAAAAAGAAATACAAATAAATCTAAAAAAAAATACGAAATGAGAAGAGAACTCTTGAAGGATAAAAAGCAGGATGATAAGAGTATTATCTCACGCTTTTACTATTTTTGGCAACATTTTTGTTAGTTAAGCTGAAAACGTAAGTAAGGAGGAAGACAAAAATGTGCTGTGTATTAAGTTTCTGTTGCTTCGTGATGAACACAACGATGAGAAGGACAAATTTTATTGCGAAACACTTTCAGAGGTCTATGCACATTATAAGATCGTGATACTGTTAGTCATATTTTGGGCGAAATAGAGTTGGTATGAGTTCTAAATTACAGTCTCTTATGACCATATTGGAAATATCACAAAAGCTTTCGAAAAAATCGAAAAAAACGAGGTACACAGCTTCGATGTCTAGAATGTATACGAGTTCTCTTACTATGGTGAAGTCTATTAACATAGCAGAACTTGATCGCAAATGGAATTGTCCATTTTTGCCTCAATTAAATACTAAAGGGTGGTCCAACCATAATGTACGATTTTAATTGTGAGCCACACCTTAACGTCAAGTTTTTTGCCCAACTTAATTTGACATTTCTTTGTTTCAGTGTTTGACAAATTCAAACATGGAGAGGTACACAACTGAGCAGCGCGTTAAGATTGTTGAAGCCTTTTACGAAAATGGGCGTTCAAATCAAAATGCATTTCGTGCACTTCGTGAATTTTTTTGTCAGCATAATCGACGAAATGTGTTCACAATCGTTAGAATTGTGCGCATATTTCAGCAACCCGGTCTGTAGGAAATGTGAAAACAGCTGTGCATGCTCGCCCAGTCCGTTCTGCGGAAAATATTGCTGTTGTTCGCGATAGTGTGGCAGAAGAGCCGTCAACCTCGAATCGTCGTCAAGTGAACATCTCACGAACATCACTGATGCGAATTTTGAATAAAGATTTGAACTTACACGCTTACAAGGTTCAATTGACACAAGTCGTCAATACGCCGAATGGTTGGTTGAACAGACAGAATCGTCTTTTGGTTTAACGTGAGTACCTGCCGGTTACCGGCTCTACCTCAAGGGAGGCCTACCTCCATCGGAGTCAAATTGGGTCCTGACCATTAACCCCGACATAGCCGAATCCATCTCGGTGGCAAAGTTGTGACATGTTGCAGGCAAGAACACACCTCTTGCTTAAGAGGCGAGGTCTATCTAACACCTCTTGAATACAGGCACGCCTGGAAACAATGTGACTCCGCATTCGGAATAAACCAAGCCACCACGATACTCCCACTAGGGGGCCTACCTCATAGATAGCCTGAGAAAGAGAGCACGCACGCGACAGCTGCACCTCACTATCCGAAGATAGAATAGGAGAGTCAGAAGACGCACGCTTTAGCCCTCAGACTCCTGGGCACTATCTCCTGTGGAACCAGAATATAGCTTCTGGTCGAGCTTCACCACCATTATGGTCACTTACAGAGAGTTCCTGCAAAACTCGGGGCCTGTCAACCCCAGATATACACTCACCCAGCTATAGTCGAGGTAGAAACCACAACCAAGACTGTGCAGCCCCCCGTGAGTTGTTACACACTCCTTAGCGGATTCAAGTTAGTTCAGTTACTATTACAGTGGATAGGTTCCACAGGCACAGCGAGGAGGTCGATAGGAACCGGGAATGACAGCTTTGTGCGAGGTAGCAATACCGGCCCACCGACAAAGTCAGTGGACGAGCCCATCAGAACATCAAACCAGTATTACCGCCTCAGAACCCATACACGTTAGTGCATGGATTGTGCATCCGCAGCAACACCGGTAGAGTTCAATAGAGAACCGGACAATCCTTAAACTTCTCAAGCACGCCGTTACCCCCACCTGCTGGTTGAACAGACAGAAGTGAATGGTGACTTTACAAAGGAAATCATCTTCAGCGACGAGGCACACTTTCACCTCGGTGGATTAGTCAATAAGCAGAATTGCCGCATTTGAGAAAATGAGAATCCACGAGTGATTGTTGAGAAGCCGATGCATTCACAAAGAGTGACTGTTTGGTGCAGTTTATGGGCTGGCGGCGTCGTCGGGTTGTACTTCTTCGAAAATGAGGTCGACCAAGCAGTTACCGTGAATGGTGTTCGCTATCGCGAGATGATAACGGACTTCTTGTGGCCAGAAATTGAGGATATGGACTTGGACGATATCTGCTTCTAACAGGATGGTGCCACTTGCCACACAACCAACGAAACAATGGCTCTTTTCGCGAGAAATTCAATGGCCGAGTTATCTCACGTCCTGGTGATGTTAATTGGCCACCACGATCATGTGATTTGACACCGATGGACGTCTTTCTTTGGGGATATTTAAAAGAAAAAGTGTATGTCAATAAGCAAAGAACAATTCAAGAGCTAAAGGATGAGATAATTGGGCTCATTAACGACATTGAACATTATGAGACGTTATGTCTCAGAGTCATTGAAAATATGGACTATCGGATAGAGGTATGCCACCGAAGCCGTGGCGAGCATTTGGCCGATATTTTGTTTCACAATTGTCATAGATCCTTCTATCATAATAAAAAATATTAAGGTAATTCTGTGAAAACGTTTTGTTTTATTTACAATTAACATCGTGCGTTAAAAATTAAGCATACTATTATTTACAAGAATAAGAATACTATGAATTTTATACTAAATTAAGACTCTTAAGTGGATAAGTATTTTCGAGAGACGGGATCTGTTTCAACTACACAACATAATTCGGGAGCTCAACAAGAAAGAAGAATATCGGTTGATCAAAGCATATTGGAAGCTGTTAGAAGTGGTCAATAAATCAATTTAAGACACTTAGATTCTCAATGTGGAAAATATAGAAACTTGAGTTTTCTAACGGGGTTTTAGGACGTAATTTGGGTCAGTTCAGGCTTCATTCTGGAGTTTCTGCGAATTTATTTACCACAATTGGAGCTTTTTCCACAGGTTCAACCATCTTCATCATATTCTTGATAGGATGGTGCTCCAGCCCATTACAGTCGTGATGTTAAGAATTGGCTAGATGAAGAAGACCGTGATATTTGAAAATGAAGAAATGAACGAGTTCACTGGACTGCAAGAGCTTGTAACGAAGCGTTACAATCTTACATATCCGTATTCATATTAGCGAGCAAAACTTTACGACACCAACGATTCCTAATCATGTTTCCGAGCGAAAGGTTACGACACCTACATACCGCCTTATTAAATGATCATATTACACATACCCAGTATGTACCCCAAGTCATGTGATCAATACCCACTTTGATTCACACACAATTTTGTCGTTTATTTATTTCAATTCACATTGACTCTTCAACAAGTGGAGTTTGGGAAAATGACAAAATTGTCTTTTATTCTCGTCCAGTGTGGATAACAATCTTGTGTATAGAAAGTTTAAGATCGTGCCGCAAAACAAAAACCTTTGAAAGGCGTTTCGGTGACAGAGAGAGGCATTACCGTAATGGTGAAGCTGATCTAAATTTTTTTATAAAATAGTAGGGTATTATATTAGCTTGAGTAGGGCAAGCTTTAGTATTGTTAGGGGTATTAGCTAGAGTGGGGGAAAATTTATTATTGTTATTATTAGTAGTATTATTATTTACTAAACCAACCCGTTTCTTTCCTCTGATCTCCTCTTCAAGGTAGCTCAACGGACAGGTTCTCTTTTTAGAGTTCCACCCGTTTATTTCCCTATGTTGCGTGGTATAGGGGCAAGGGTTTTCTACAAGAACTCCCGCCCATTTATTTCCTTTGGGTTCCTCTTCAAGGCAGCTCACTGGACAGGTTCTCCCTTCAGAGTTCCACCCGTTTATTTCCCTAGGTTGCGTGCTAGGGACACAGGGCTTCCGATAAGGTTTCCGAACCCGTTTCTTTCCTTTGATCTCCTCTTCAATTTAGCTCATTGGACAGGTTCTCTCTTCAGAGTTCCACCCGTTTATTTCCCTAGTTTGCGTGCTAGGGACACTTTGTAAAAAATACCGTGTTAGTTATTTTAAGGAAAACATAATATTGTATTATATGAAATACTGTTATTTATTGTAAGAAAAGAAATATTGTTAATAAAGTGTATAAATACCATATTAGAAATACGAAACCACGAAATTAACTAATTGAAAGTTTTGCAGTATTAAAATACATTATTTAATTCGGAGCTTTAGACCCTCCAAACCCAAGTTTGTTGCTTCTTTGGGAAGAACTGACGAGTCTACTTCAGCCACGAAGAAAAAGCATCATAAGCTCCTGACTTGACTGTATTAGATTTTGTATGAAAGCTGTAAGCATCATAAATGTTGGCAGTAAATTCGATAAACAGGTTCTAGCATTTTCAAAAAAAAAAAACAAAAAACAATAAAGATATATATATAAAAGCACACACAGTAAGCCATTAGGGCTTAAATCAAAAAACTCTTTCTTAAAATTTTTAAGATTCATACAAAATATATGGAAATTTCCGCAATTGTTGATGTTGATCAATTTGTTATTATGTTATTGTTACCAAATCAAAAATAATTTACAAGAACAAATAAAAAGGACAGGAAAAACTAAAGACCTTAACTAAGACAAGTATTTCTTCAAAATTAAAAACTTTTTTACCATTAACAGACACATTGCCGTTAACACGCTTGAAAGCAATGTTGACAATAATGACGGTAAACCCTAACTCTAAAAAGAATTTTGTCTAACCCGTGAATAATTTCCCAAAGTTTCCTTGACATTTTTGTTATTCCTTAGGGGACACCCTGTATATGTCTACCAATTCACAACATAAACATCTGCCGCACCGGGAAATCCGGCTCGAAGGACCAAATTATTTCATTTAGATTTTCATCCAGAAAATTAGAAAAACGTAACCTTTTGTTTTGAATAACAAATCATGAGTTCTTTTATCGCAAGAAGTATGATATAATGTCGTAAACTGTATTCATAGGCAATTATTTTAAATGCAAATATTTGTTTGCTTACTTTTTTCTCCTTTATTTACACACCATCGGGGTTGTTCTTTTCGCGATACGAATTTCGAATAGAATCATTACAAATTGCATGCCAGAATATAAAACAAATCTTCAGTGCTTAACGTAGTAAGATTCCTAAGATGAAATGTTTTCGAGACTCCGGTAGAGTTTTCTTTGGAATACAATTCTAATATTCAAACTTACATAGGTAAATAATTATTTGGGTAAATGGAAAAAACGAATATTTATAGATAGAAAGCAAGAAAGAACACATTCAAAAATACCCCAAAATGCTACGTGAACATTAAAAGACAATTGTCTTGCGTGCCATCCCATTTGCTTTTCTTTTCTCTTAGCTTCAAAATATTCACCAAACTGCGTACTCAAAAAGTCACGAAACGCTACAAGTTATGACCGAATTCACTTAGAAGATTTTATGCGGAATGTACGTGATGTTTTTTTCTTGAGGTCTTTTTGGGGTATTCCTCCTTTCGTGTGCCTTTCTTCAATTATACATGTGTACAAAATGTCTAACTCGTCCCCTTCCTTGCTTGGGTTGCTTTAAGTTGTCAGTGTGTCGTACTCCTCCATTGTCGTTGCCATCTTGAAGTACCTTGCTACATACGTAGAGGAACGTTAGTTCGGATGAGCACTCGTATTATTTTCATCGCCGCAGGACATTAAAGGACGATCTCTTGAATTATGAGATAATAAAAAAGTTATTTTTACAAAATGACAACACGTGTAACAACGTTTTATTGCACAGAGTGTGTTCCGTTTTATTTTTTTTTTTTTTGTTTTTTTTTTTTTGTTCAGGGTAATAGAATGCAGAAAAAGCAATTTCCACATAAACCACTTGGAAAATAGTTTTAAGGGATACCTGTCCTCCTATATGTATTTAATTCTATATAGGTTTGTATGGTATTTACAGTTTACCTTTATCAACACAGAAAAGTCGAGTGTTATGAGGAAAGTTTTCATACTTAACTGAGCTCTGGTAATTTCAAAGTAAATATGGACAGAACTGAGCTGAATGATTGTCTACAAAGGGAGTTGTTGTTTATTTGAAAGACAATAAGTGTCAAAATGAACATTGAAATATTTTTTGGCATAAATTTATACAATAAGATACAATATCTTCTTAGATAATATAAGCTAGATTACTTAAGTTCTTGATATGTGTTCTAAGTTAAAACAAGTAAGTTAACAATTTACACCAAATTAACAAATTTGGCGCAAGATTTTAGTTGAATAAGTACGATGTTAAGTTAAGGCTCTTTTAATATGAAACTAGGCATAAACCATGGCGCAAAATTTTAAGCAGCCTATTATTAAGGTATTAGTATGATACTACTTAACAATTTGCTAACTTTAAAGTGTGTTTACTAACTCATTCTAAATTTTAAACATTTTCTAACTAGTATCGTACTAAAGCAATTTTCTTAATAAATTGCTTCTAAGCAAACCTAAAATAATGACAGTTCGTACAAAAAAAAAATAAGTAAACATACCTTTTGTGCCGTTTGTACATAGAACGATACTAAAAAAAGTAAAATGAGTATTCGCTAATTTTAACTTTAATAAAAGAATAGAGCTTTCTCTATCCTTTTATTAAATATGATGCTATATTCGATTAAAATTTGCTAAATCGTTGTTTTAACCTAGTTTTATATTAAAATAGCTTTAACATCGTACTAGATCAATTAAAATTTTGCGCCCATGATTTTAATTGAATATAGCCTCATACTTTCCCTACCCCTTCTGCACCCGTTAAAAACATCGAGTACCTATATTATTTTGTCAGTAGCGTGCTAACTTCATATGAATCTTTGACATTTACACACGTCAGTCAAAACAGGTTTGTTTAATCATTTTTTTTTTAATGAACTGTCATTACTTTAGGTGTGTTCAGAAGAAATTTATTAAAAACAGCATTAGCACTCATTGAGTTTCATTCTGAATAGACTAGTACAGCTTATCATCTTTAAAAATTGCCGTAGATAGTTCCGCAGATGTATCGCATTTATAAAGAATTGGCGCTCATATATTAAGATCGTACAACGCAAAGACACAAGGTTCAAGGATCTAAACCGAACGCTTATTATTATGTTTGCAAAAAATTGTTAAGTAATGTTAACGTTCTTAGCTCGAATAGATTTTGAAGAGTGATGCCATATTGATTTGGAAAATTGTAAATTGTTTATTTTTAATGCGACTGGATCGCACGAACTTGCTCTTATGTAAAAGTACTTTGGAACTTAAGGTACATTTTATAAATATAAAAAATGTATTTACTGAGATAATAATGTTCAAATGCATAAAATTGCTGTCTGATTTCTAGAAAAGTATGAATTTATGCAAACAAACTTTAAAAAATTGTTTATTATTAAATAAATGTTTTATATAAGAAATTTCTTTAAAATTTTTCAAGAAAAAAATAATCAAAGTTGATCAAAATCTCGAGTTCGATTTTTTTTCAAATGCAGAACTTGCCTTATAGTACCTATGTATTTATATCTCAAGTGAAAAAGCAATAGAATAAACAAAATTAATTTTTACTTGCGACTTATAGGTACTATAAGGCAAGTTATGCATTCGTAAAAACATTGAACTCGAGATTTTGATCAAAGTTGACATTACGATGATAGCGAAGACCAAAAAAGGTTTGGTCTCGCAATTCTGTCTGTCTGTCTGTCTGTCCGTCGGTTCGAATACAGCCTAAACGGCTCGGCCGATTTTCTTCAAAGTTGATAGATATGGGTTTTAACTTTTTCCCCCCACACGTTTTTGTCTTTTTTTTAAGACCAAAAATAACGGTACCTGCCATACGATTTTTTTTTTTTGATTTTATAAATATTTTTTTTTTTTCAAAAACTGTCCCACAAAATTTTTAAAAAAAAATTTGAAAAATTTAATTTGGTTAAGACTAGGTAATGGTTGAAAAAAATTTTACAAAAAATTGTTATTTTTGGTAGCCCCCATTTTTTTTGTATTTGATTTTCTCAAAAACGGTACAGCCGATTTAAATCATTTTTGTTATGCTAAAGCTCCTCCAAAGTTTGAATATTATTACATATCCAAATTTTCAATTTTTTATTTTTTGAATTTAAAAAAAAAAATCAAATTTTTTTTTGGAAACTCAATATTTCGAAAACCTTTCGATCGATTTTTTCAAACTTGACAAATAAAAGTTTCTTAACATAATCTACAAGATTTAAGAAAAAAAATTTGTTTTATATAAAACTAACGGTACCTTCCATACAAATTTTAAAAAATGGTTTTCGAAAATCGTATTTTTCTCGAAAACGGTTCGGAGAATTTTGCTAAAATTTTATTTTCTTTTGATCAATTTTTACGATCTATAATTTAAGAAAAAATAAATTTGAAATCTAGATATTACTGACAGTACCTACCATAGAACGATTTTTTCGAATTTTGAATTTCTCATTATCGGCATAACGGATTTTAATGAAATTTTTTATAAAGGAGCTCCTAAAAAGTTTAAAAAACATTGCATTTCAAAACTTAAATTTTTTTTTTAATTTAAAAATAAAGTCAATTTTTTTATGAAAAATTGGATATCTCAAGAACGGCTTAGTATTTTTTCGGAAATTTAACTCTTATTCGTATAATAATAAAAACTTAAGGTTGGCGTACCAAAATTTTTTCTTAAAAATGTTTTAAAAATTTTGTTCATAAAAGCTTATTTTTTAAGAAACCACTACAACGACTTATAATTTTTGTTCTTGCATAAATTCATATTTGCATAGCATTCTGTTTTTATCTCTTATTACTAAAAGAATTTAAAAAATTCATTTTATCCTTATGAACAGTTTTCTTTAATAACACTCGTTTTATTAGTATATTACATAGGAGCAAGTTCGTGCGACCCAGTCGTGCATTTTATTTTCTATGCATTATGGCTTTATTAGTTGGAGCAAACATTCCCATTAGGTAATTATGGAATACAAACTTGCGTACAGCTGGCTCGGTAGGTGCTTCATTTTGGCCAAAACTTCTTTTCAAAAAATGCTTAGTTTGGGCTACACAGCACTCCTTCGTTCCGCGGAGGTATGATGCTGACCTTCTGTCAAGATTTCGAGCGGCAAACAGCTGTCAACGTCAAAATAACCTGATTTAAAAAGAAACCACTAGATGGCCCACCGTTTTCATTGGTCAACAAATTTACATTTTTTTTTCTTTACAAAAACCAAAGGTATTTTGTGTGCTGAACTCACAATCAGAAATATTCAATCACGTAACGTTTTTGAGATATTCCCAATGTGGGTTTCGGAAAGTAACGTAAGAAAATGTATTTTTATGTTTTGGAAAAGAAAGTAGACTTTGATTTTATTTTATTTCGATTTTGACTACTAAAGCGGTGTACTCAATTGAGTACACTGGTCAAAACCTTGCTAATTTTTTTGTTCTCACTGGATTTGCAGGGAAATCACTTTTTGAAAAATTAACTGCAACAACTTTTATGGCAGGCGCAAGTCCAAACGGAGGATAACTTGCTTGATTTTCATGTTCCTGCTGACATCCCAGGAGTAGTAGACGTCGAACTAACTATGAATATGAAAACGAAGACAATATCCCGCTTGCATATCTAAGGGAAGAAAGCACAGCCAGAGGTAAGTCTCAGGATAATGCTCCAAAATGGTGGAAGCATGTGGTCTATTCTACAGACAAATCTTTTCACTATTTGAATGAAAGCTGTACCCAAAGTAAAAGAAAAGATAAAATTGGAAAGTGAAGTTCAAATATTTGAACACTATATCGATGATGAGGAAATGAATATTGAATTTGATTGCTGAGCAAAGCCAATTATGAGCACTGGACCAAAACTCTCACAAATTCCTATTTACCAAAGAAGATTTGAGCAAGTTTGTTGGCCAAATGCTTTTTTTAATCAGAACAGGCTCACACTTTACAGGTGCATCCTCTTAATAGGGGCAATGGTCACCCTGCCCTCCTGCTTTCGCCTTTTTCGATTTCTTGTGAATTTTTTGTAATCTCGTCAACATCCAGGCACAAATTTCCAGTTGCTGTTCTGGTAAGGTCTAAACAATCGCCAAAACTCTCTTTCTATGTATGTGCGATGGAGGCGTCAAATATCATATATGATTTCCAAAACTGAGTAAAATAAAACTTTTTACTGTACATTTATACCTCAATAAAAATTTAAAAAAATCCAGTTTCTATAATGCGTTTTCTAGCAAAAACAAGGAGCAACATTGACACACCCTGTGTTTTTATTTACAAGTCCGTTTTAACTCAAATGAAACACTGCTTAACCATTAGAGCAAAAGCGAATATGGTATAAGCTCTTGAATGAAATCCCATTCCAGCGTTTATCTACAAGTAAATAAGGGCCGAAACTGGAGAAGCCTACAGCAATGAATAACTTCAATGACATAACCCCAAAAAATTCTTCATTGCCAGCACAATATGAAGTTAAGCCTTTGAATTGAAGGATTTTGACTCGAACTATTTTTATTTTCTCAAAACTTAGAATCAAACGAAGGCTATTGAATAAAACTCGTGTCCAGTTAAATAGAGCGGAATTCCAAATTTGCCTTTTCACGATTTCACAGTAGATGCCTTTCTATTGAAATCTAAATAAAAAAATAAAAAAATATTAATCGTTTAAACAGCTTCTTTATTAGCGTCTACCTTTACGTGTGAACAATTTCCGTTTTCCTTATCCCTACCATAGAGTGAATCAACATTTTTCTTTTTTTTTTATTAAAATAAACTCAAATCGTTGCATTGTATATTTAAGTGTACACTGTGGAAAAGGTCATTTATACAAAACACAAGCCTATTAGGCCTCAAACCGACCATTTTTTACCGACCAACCTGAGCCTTTTATTCCGGAGGGTAGGAGAAGGCTTCAAGGATATTCAAGCAATGTTGGGTTGGGTTTGTATAATAAGAATCACTGAACTCGAAACTGAATAAACACGAAATTGTTTGGCCTTCTTTCTTTAACTTTCAGAATTCAGCAGTGTACGATTGAGTGCAGATTTATTCATAGATTCGAGCACTTGAGCTTTTATTAAGTGTAGTTTAACAACTAAATGATTTCCTCTTAATTCCTGCACGCCTCAGTTAACATAAAACGTTCCCTTAAACAATAGCCGAGCTATAGATTATGCCTATAGACATCACTATGCTCGTAATGGTGTGCTAAACAAAAAGCTTGTGAACAATAAAAAACAAAAGCTGTGCTAAATAAATCTTCATACATATATCGACAGGATATTATTGAATTAATTGCCATTAATTGGAGGGATGAATAATATGACTGAGGACATGGGCACGGTGATTATATTTCAATTAAAAAACAAGTATCCCAGCAATTGGATAGGTTAATTTGCAATTATAGTAACAATGTAATTGAACGGACTTTTTTTTTAAGCCAATCAGCCTACGGGAATTTAATACCCTTCATACCTTTTTAAATTTTGAGTAATAAGAGAAAATTTGCCAAGTTAACCCTGAAAATTTTGTCAGTAATAATGAAAACCCAATTATCCCAATTTATTTGGAGTTGAGACTTTGAATATTAAACTTCATTAATTTAGAATCTAACACTAACAAATTTCATTGCACAAATATTTCCTTTAACTCACTGATTCCACCCTGGAAGCAGTGAGTACTAACCTATTCTAGAGTAAGGCGTGGCACTAATAATTCGAGATCAAGTTCAAGGCCAAGTTCTTTCTTCTTCTTCTAATGACAGCATCTTTCGCTGAGTAAAACACCGACTCCTACCCACAAGTTTTCTCTTGAATAGAACTCAGTTCAGCGAAGGTCGGCAATCGAATTATCTGGCTCAAGCTACTTCCTAGAAACGGCGAGGTGAAGTGTAGTGCGGTTAGAGGAGATCGGCGGCCTTTTCGTTTGTCCTAGTTTTGGGTATTTCATCAGGTTTTATAAAACCTAGCATCCAGTTCCAGATCTCATCAACATAAACTAAAATTTAATCATAATTGCTTATACTCACTAGAAAGCGAGAATATAAGGAAACATTATAAAATAAAATGAACGACTGAGTCGCACGAACTTGCTCTTATGTAAAAGACTAACAGCCGTATTAATAAAAAACGCTTATCCCACCTATATTCCATGGTTTTGCTAAACCATGGAATAGGAGTTAAGCCATGGCTTAAATATTTACATTAATAAAAACTAAATGTTCCCGGAATAGTAAAATGACGTTTATCAAAAATCCTTTTAAGAAAATCTTCTACAAAAGTAAGCAATCTCTTTTTTATATTATGTGGCTACCTAAATTGATTGTCAATTGCTTGTGTCTGACTGTGGACATTTCTAATTCTTATTCCTTCGCTTAATCATAATTAATAAACGTCACTTAACAGAAAATTTGTTTTATTAATGAAATTTCGCACTTAGTCCAGGACTTAATGATAAACCTCCACTATACCATCTTTATTAATATGGGTGCAAGAATCTCTAAAATGAATGTTTTTAGCCAAAAACTATTTATAAGCATAACATTCTTTTTTTTTTTTAAATGACTGAAACAAATTCTTTAGTAGTTAGAGGTAAAAATAGGATGCCATGTGATTCAAGCAAATATTGGTTTATGCAAGAACAAAAATTATAAGTGTTTGTAGTGGTTTCTTTAAAAAAATAAGCTTTTATGTACAAAATTTTTAAGAAAAAATTTTTTTTTTTAAGAAAAAATTTTGTTACGTCAACTTAAAATTTTTATTACTATACGATTAAAACATAAATTTCCAAAAAAATTTTTGAGCCGTTTTTGAGATATTGAATTTTTCAAAAAAAAAAAAATAGATTTTTTTTAAGTTCAAAGAAAATTTTTCTTAAAGTTTTGAAATGCAATGTTTTTTCAACGTTTTAGAAGCTTCTCTATAAGAAATTTCATTAAAATCCGTTGTGCCGATAATGAGGAATTCAAAATTCGAAAAAATGGTTCTATGTACATTAATTTCAATTTTTTTTATTTAATTATAGATCGTAAAAATTAATAGAAAGAAAAAATTTTTATCAAAATTATCGGAGCGGTTTTTGAGCAAAACACGATTTTCGAAAACCATTTTTTAACATTTGTATGGTGGGTACCGTTATTTTGGTAAACCAAAATGTTTTTCCTTAAATCTTGTAGATTATATTAAGAAACTTTTATTTATCACGTTTGAATACAATCGAGCATGCGGTTTTCGAAATATTGAGTTTCCAAAAAAAAGTTTAAAAATCCAAAAAATTAAAAATTGAAAATTTGAATACGAGTATGTATTAATATTAAAACCTTGGAGGAGCTTTAGCATAAAAAAATGATTCAAATCGGCTGTACCGTTTTCGAGAAATTTTTGTACATTTTTTTTTCAACCATTATTTAGCTTTAACCAAGTAAAATTTTTAGAATTTTTTTAAATTCCGTGGAACAGGTTTTGAAAAAAAAAATATTTATAAAATTTCGAAAAAAATCATATGGCAGGTACCGCTATTTTTGTTCTTAAAAAAAAAGCGTAATGTCAACTTTGATCAAAATCTCGAGTTCGATTTTTTTACGAATGCATAACTTGCCTTACAGTACTTATAAATTGCAATTAAAAAAGCATAGTGTTGGTTTGGCTGCAGATGGTCGATCTCATAAATCGACCCAATTGGATACCCAACGGAAATTGTGCACACTATCCCAGTAAACGGTAAGTGTCAAAAAGAAACAAACTATTATTTCTATCTCCGATAGGCCAAACTTTGTGTGACCAAAAATATGTAAGCAAAATCAGGGACAGTTCAGAGATAATTACATGGTGCGTGATCGGTCAAGGCGTCTGCTAAAGCAGCTATAGGGAGGGAGTCAAGCACCATATGCGACCACAACACCTGTG
Source organism: Philhelius festivus (assembly GCA_963931855.1). Lineage (NCBI taxonomy): Eukaryota > Metazoa > Arthropoda > Insecta > Diptera > Syrphidae > Philhelius > Philhelius festivus. The sequence goes on along the minus strand of OZ007555.1, from coordinate 21,704,278 downwards.
GCCCGTGAAGTTAGGCTTGTTAGGAGAAGATGTCCGTCCGCAGTCTCGAATTACTAAATCTTGGCATGATGTAATTTTTCATTTGGTGCAACTGGTTATCCTATAGAATAAGAACCATTCTCCTATGCATGTCAGGTGAAGCTCTTAGGTTGCCAAATCAAACAAAATTGCAGCATGTAATTTAAGATCTCATTACTTTTCAAAACTCACTTGTTACGCACGGGGCTTTCGTACATATGAAAGCTTAGCCCTCTTTTTAACATTTATGTTTTTGGATATGATTTCACTCTTCTTTGCAAACATTTTATTTTATCAGGTGCGCATTTCAAAAGACATCAGTGAAGCTAGTGGTGTGGAATTCTACATAAATACGAACTAAGACCGCATATCAAGATCATTTTTTTTTAAAATCGAATTTCTGTATATTATACATAGAATATTGAAAGGACAATGAACGACGCAGAAGTTCGTTATTCTAAAACAGTCAGTAGTGCTCCATATAATTTACAAGAATTTTTGAGAAAATGGGTGGATGGATACTGAAAAATTTTAAATTTTTTACTGAAGTTAGAAGGGGGTCGAAAATCAACTAAGTTTGTTCCAGTACCGCGAACTTGACTGGGCACTACTTGCCCTTCGATATTGTGTGACTTAGGTGAAATATTTATTCGAAACAAGTCGCTACTGTTCCAGTAGACAAATTAAGAATAAATTAAATTTTTTGGTGGTGCAACAGCTCGGAGTGAAGCAGGACCTAGTGACTTACAACTCTCAACCATTCCTGTGTGCGCGTTACAAGAAAATGGAGGGGACCTACAAATTTCCGAACGGCTAATGAGCTACTTTTGGAGAATTTGTCGATTCCTCGCAAGAGGCAGTACACCCCTGAAAAAACCTTTCTAGCAGCGGTTGAGAATCGAACTCGAGACCTTCCGAATGAAAGTCCAACGCACTAACCATTATGCCAAGGGGAAAGACAAATTAAGAACTCACTATATTTCTCAGAACAAAATACATGAAACTTTAATTTACTTCACTGTTAACACATTATAGCAGGTTTTTATGTTAATGCAAGCCCCAAATTGATAGGACAAATTCTGAATCACCTTAAATGTCAGATAGCTGTTATACACAAGTTCAAAGTTAATATAAGAAAAGTTTAACTCAAACCCAACATTTTTGTATAACTTAACGATTGAACTGCAGTTCCGACTACTTTTTCGTGAAACGCCAATTTCAAAAAACAGTTGGGACATTGGAAAAGTTTCACGGCATTTGGACATTGCGTGTTCCTTCCTCTTCAGTACAAATATTGCCGAACAACTTTGACACAAAAAGCATTCCTTTGGCAACAGAGATATATGTATCAGCCCTTCAATATTTTATGTTAACAAGATGACAAATGTATTCATACAAATTGTAGACTGCCAACAAAGTCTCTTTCTGAAAAGAAAATTCAATAAATCAATGCTCCCAAAAAAACAGAAGCCATTTCACCCAGAGTAACCAAATTTATTCCCCTATCTTGTTTCGGGTGCGTCAATCAGAATTGACGACAACCACCGACATACAGAGCCAAAACTTGAATATCGCTTCAAACAACAAAAAAAAAAAAAACAAAAAAAAAAAAAACAAAAAAAAAAAAACAAAACAAAGGAGCATCTCCTTTGGTTTTTGGCTCCCCAAAAACTGTTAGCTTTGCAGGCAAATCACGTTTTCGAAATTTTCAACTGATTTGAAAAGTGTCACAAATTGGATTTAGATTTGTTTGGTGCCTGCGAAATGTTTGATTTTGGCACTTCTCTGGTGGTGGAAATAGACAACAATAAAAAAAGTATTCCCTTGCAACAGTTGCTATTGCCTCATCGGGCTTAGAACTTAGAAGTGTCCCTGGAGCAACAGAGTTTGGTTGCAATCGAATGATAGAAATTTTTTTAGATTGTGCATCGCGCGACGTGTATGGATTTTTCAGAGCGAAACTGTAAATAAAACTGAGGATATGGATGATGTATTGCTAAAAGAGGTTGGAGTGTTCGGAAAAAAAAGTTAATAGAATATTATTTAGATTTTTTGTCGGCCTTTGAATATTTTAACTCTCAAGCTGAAAGAACAAAAGTTCCGATTGAATCAAAGCAAATTCGAAAGGGAACCGCAGACATAAGCTGTTGTTGAGCTCCTATGCAACTTTTTGGTGCAATACCAAGCTTGAACTATGAATTCGAATTTAAAACCAAGAATTCTGCTAATAAAAACCTCCTTTTAACCTTCCGTTTAGCGTGATGGTGACTTACTCGTATGTGTGTAAGCTCACTTACCCAATCCTGGCGGTAAGAAGTAGAGCTGTAAAAGTAACGACAAAATGAATACCCGTATGCATACGTTACTTTAGGTATGAGTACCCGTTACAAAAATGTCGTTACTCGTTACTATCGTTACTTTAGGTATTCCAATACAATTCGTATCTATCACGTTATAGTATTAGCCAAATATGTAACTAAATACGTAAATTATCGCAATGTTGGTTGGTTTTGTTTGAGTCAAATAAGAAGATTCTTTTAATTAAAACAATACTCCTTGCCCAAAAATGTTAATTTGATTTTAATCTTTCCATCTTTTTTTCTCAGAGATTTTTATTATGTCAGACATTTGGAAATAAAGCTTCATGTCTTTTTTGTAAAAGACGTACAAAAAATCTCAAATGTCAATTGATTGAAAAACTTCTGAAAAATCTAAATTTTTTGGATTTTTTTTTGTCCCGGAAAATTGCGATTTTATTGCTTTTGGAAAGCATCTAGAAAGAAATACTCTAAGTAGGTCAAAATATAGTATATTACCCATCAACCAAGGCATAAACTGTCAAATTCCATTGGAGGATGGCTGAGATCTCGATGGATTAAAAAACATCTACAAAATCTGAATTTTTTTAACGAAAAATCGATTTTTTTGATTATTAAAATTGTGCACAAAATATGAACGTCCAACGCGAGCTTATCTTGTGTTTATGCTTTACGCATATTCCGTAAGTCGTACCTATGTATACTGAATTTGTGCCAAAACAAAAGTAACGACGTCGTGCGAGTAACGACATCGTGCGAGTAACGACATCGTGCGAGTAACGAGATCGTGCGAGTAACGACATCGTACGAGTAACGACTCTGATTTGTGTGTATACGCGAGCTCATCTTGTGTTTATGCTTTACGCATATTCCGTAAGTCGTACCTATGTATACTGAATTTGTGCCAAAACAAAAGTAACGACGTCGTGCGAGTAACGACATCGTGCGAGTAACGACATCGTGCGAGTAACGAGATCGTGCGAGTAACGACATCGTACGAGTAACGACTCTGATTTGTGTGTATACGCGAGCTCATCTTGTGTTTATGCTTTACGCATATTCCGTAAGTCGTACCTATGTATACTGAATTTGTGCCAAAACAAAAGTAACGACGTCGTGCGAGTAACGACATCGTGCGAGTAACGACATCGTGCGAGTAACGAGATCGTGCGAGTAACGACATCGTACGAGTAACGACTCTGATTTGTGTGTATACTTTTCGCATTCCGTATGTGGTATCTCGTATGTGGTACCTGCGTGCGTTATTAGATACTGAATGTGTGCCAAAAAAAAGTAACGACATCGTGCGAGTAACGACTCTGATTTGTGAGTAACGTTTCGTTACTTGGTATTTCATTGAATACCCGTTACTCAGTAACGAATACATACGATTCGCCACAGCTCTAGTAAGAAGAAAGCTTCTGCAACGAGCCGACTTGGCATGTCTGGTATAGCTGGTGGCATTTGTTGCCTATATTTATTAATAAATAAAAATAAATTTGGTGGTGCAACAGCTCGGAGTGAACCAGGACCTAGTGACTTACAACTCCCAACCATTGCTTAGGAGGGGACTTACAATTTTCTGCCGATTCCGAACGGCTAATGAGCAGCACTTTCCATGACAAGAGATACTCTTGGAGAATTTGTCAATTTCTCGCAAGAGGCAGTACACCCCTGAAAAAAACTTTCTAGCAGCGGCTGAGAATCGAACTCGAGACCTTCCGCATGACAGTCCAACGCACTAACCATTATGCCAAGGGGTACTATATGCCAAGGTGGAATATAAGAAATAATAATAAATACATTGAATGACGAAAAACAGTTTACTTAAACACACATTTGTTCTACACTTGCATCTTTAAGAGGCACACTTTGACTAAGAAATGAGGAACGAATCGCAAGCAATACTCCACCGCTCTTAGCAAACTTGAGTTATCTGAATAACGATCTCTTCTGAAGGCATTCAGTATCCAGTTTTAAAAAACTCGAGCTTCCGAAATATTGAGCTTTGGAAAAAAACAAATTTTTAATTTGAACACTATTAAAATTTTCTGTGAGCTTAAGTAAACAAAAATGATCATGTACCGTTTTTGAGAAAATCAAAAACAAAAAAAAATGGTTCTGAGGCGGGTACCATTAATAACCATTTTTCGGAAAATTTTCTTTAAGCACTACCTATGTAGCTTTAACTAAATTAAACTTTTTGATTTTTACTTGCGACTTATAGGTACTACAAGGCAAGTTATGCATTTGTAAAAAAAAAAACGAACTCGAGATTTTGATCAAAGTTGACATTTCGATGATAGCGTCTGTCTGTTAGACGGCAGCCTAAACGGCTCAGCCGATTTTCGTCAAACTAGGTAGATATCGTTTTTAATTCCGCCTCCCCACCCCACACGTTTTTTTATTTTTTTTTTTCTTAGACCAAAACTAACGGTACCTGTCATAGTGGCCGTGGCGCGATGGTTGTGTGCTCGCCTGTAAACCTCATAATCACAGGCTCGATCCCTGCCGTTGTCTATGTCGTCTTTAATTTAGGGATGGCGGTTATTCCCAATTAACCGGTTTTCGGTTTTTCCGGTTATTTTCCCTCTCAATTTAACCTGACGGTTTTAACTGGACAAAAAAAACGGTTTTTTCAATAACCAGTTTTCGGTTTTTATATATACAAATTTTTTGAAATCTTAAAATACGTTCATATCAAATAAACTATACGTACATACAAACATGTATTTAGATAAGCTTTTTTCAGAAAAGAAAATCCTCTAGTTAAAGTGTTGTGCTACTTCATACTATTGTTTAAATTGAAATAAAATAAAATATGACTTTCAAAAAAAAAAACAAGCATATCTAGCTAACACGAAATAAAATTTTTGTTTTGAAAAATTGTTTTTTATTTAACTGAGGAAATATTCGACATTTAATTTTGAAAATTAATAAATAATAAATGTGTTCCTTTTATTGTTTTATAAGACTTTCATCACTTTCGTAAAATAGGGTTACCTCAATGAATTAATTTGAAAAATGCAAAAATAAAGAGTTACATTTACATAATAATCTACAAAACAATACAACGCAATTTTACGAAAATGTGTAGTTTAAAACGATTTCACATTCCTACCACTTCACTAAAGTACTCTATAAAAGAAAAGGTGGAAGTGGTGAATAACGTCGCATGTTGCACACAAGTGCAGTTCTTATGAGACAAGGAGATCTTATTTCAAAGACGTTTTCCACACTTTTTTATTTCTTTGGTACCAAAGTAAATAACCGGCTTTCCGGTTATTGGATTTAAGAAAAAAACACCGGTTTTAACCGCGATAAAAAAATCTCCGGTGAAAATCGGTTAATTGAAACAAAATAACCGGTTTCGGTTTTAACCGGCCGGTTTTTCCCATCCCTACTTTAATTATTTAAAACCTTAAAAATTGTCATCAATGGGTTGCTGGTTTACTCATAAATGTTGTTCAGGCATAACACTAACAACATGTGATTGAGTTAAACTAGTATGCCCAACAAGGATGAATTCGAATAAAATAATGCAAATTATAAGGGACATAGAAATAAGACACGGCATTTCTCCGCTTTAGTTCAGCCGCCATCTCTGGAGATAAAAAATCTGAGACAACCACCTTCAATCTCAGAACATCGTGCCACACATCTTTCATATCCTTCTTTCTCTTTAACTTCACGCCCGCGCTGTGTTGAAACATTTAAAGGGTTATCATAATCCCTTGAACGCGTGTAGATTGTAAAAAAAAATAAAATGCACGACTGGATCGCACGAACTTGCTTTTATGTAAAAGTACGTTGGAATTTAAGATACATTTTATAAATATAAAACATGAATTTAAAATGAAATTGCCGTCTGATTTCTAGAAAAGTATGAATTTATGCAAACGAACTTTAAAAAATCGTTTTATTATTAAATATATTTTTTATATAAGAAATGTCTTCAAAATTTTTCAAGAAAAAAATGTAGGATACGAATTTTAAGTATTTAATAATATTGATTTTAGGAAATAATTTCAAAAAATAATCGTTCATAGGTTTTGAAGATATTGATTTTTCGAAAAAAATTTTTTAAAAAAAAACCCAACAAATAATTTTTCGAATATTTTTATATACAATATTATTTTAAACTTAGGGGGACTCCTGCTGAAAATTTTTGGTTAAAATCGTTAGAGCCGTTAATGAGAAAGTCGAAAATAAAAAAAAACGGTTCTATGACAGGTACCGTTAATAACATTTTGCCCCAAATTTTTTTTTTGCCAAAACGTAGTCCATATCCATTATATCACACCTAATTTTTTTTATCAAAATCGTTAGAGCCGTTTTCGAGATAAATAAGATTTTGCATTACGGGTGTATGGGGGGTACCGTTAGCTTTGGAGCTAAAAAAAAAATTTCAATTTCCCCTCTAGGGAATCACCGTAGACTCTTAACTACCGATTTTGAAGAAAATAGGTCCAGCGGCTTAGGCTCTAGATCGAGGTACAGACATACAGACATACAGACAGACAGTAATACAGACAGACAGACGGAATTGCCGGACCCACTTTATTCGTCTTCGCTATCATCGTAATGTCAACTTTGATCAAAATCTCGAGTTCGATTTTTTTTCCAAATGCAGAACTTGCCCTATAGTACCTATATCGCAAGTAAAAATAAATAAAACTTTTTTTCGAAATTTTAAAAATATTTTTTCTTCTCAAGAACTGTAGCGCAGTTTAAAAAAAATCAAAATTTAGTTAAAGCTAAAGGTAATGGTTGAAACAAATTTTCCGAAAAAATTTTATTTTTGGTACCCGTTGGAACTACTTTTTTTTTGTTTTTGATTTTATCAAAAACGGTACGACTGATTTTGATAATAAAAAGATATTACTGACTGTACCTACCATGGAACATTTTTTTCTAATTTCGAATTTCTCATTATTGGCATAACGGATTTTAATGAAATATTTTATAGAGAAGCTTCTAAAAAGTTTAAAAAACATTGCACTTGAAAAAAATATTTTTTTGAATCTAAAAAAAAATTAATTTTTGGAAAATTCAATATGAGTATCTCAAAAACGTCTCAATATTTTTGCTTGTAAGTTTAATTTTTTTTCAAACAATAATAAAAACTTTAAATTGGCGTACCAAATTTTTTCACGAAAATGTTTTAAAAATTTTGTATATAAAAGCTTATTTTTTTAAGAAACCACTACAACAAATTATAATTTTGTTCTTGCATAAACTAATATTTGCTTAAAACACATGGCATCCTGCGTTTAGCTTATGAACAGTTTTTCTCTAATAACATTCATTTTTGAAATTTTAAGTCTTTTACATAAGAGCAAGTTCGTCGTGCATTTTATTTTTTTAATTATGGAAGACTTTTCCAGAAAATAAATTACTTATCAAATTTCGAATAAAATTTGTATGGAACGTACCGTTAGTTTTTGTCTTAAAATAAAATGCACGACGGGATTGCAAAATTTAAAAATGCTATATAAAAAGTTTAGAGAAAATCGGCCGAGCCGATTAGACTGTAGTCTATCGGACAAACAGACAGAAGACACTCACTTTTTTCGTTATCGAATGCATAACTTACCTTATAGCTCCTATAAGTCACAGGTAAAAATGGTAAAACGAGAAAATTGACCTTTAAGTCAAAAATTAGCTTGGGAAAGAAAATGAACTAGAAGATATCAACGACTAGTACATATATTTTTTCTAAAAACAAAATCCTAAACAAAGCTTTTAGCATTTTTATTAACAGATCCATTTCTGTTCACATGGGAAAAAGTAGACCAAATGAAGCCTTTTCTTAATTCCCCAATAAATGCTTCCAGAATTGGAGAAAGGCCCTTACCGTACAACGATTTTTTTTTCTTAAAATATATCCAAGCATCATATCCCATTATATCCTTCACACATCGTACTCGTGTTTGTGTTTAAGATTTAACTCCCATCGAAATGCGCACAAGCAAATAAATAATTCATCAATATTTAATAAGTGATTACAGTTAATATTAAATTTTATTATTACAATTCTCAACATAAAGAAGAACCTGAAGTATAATTGATAAAAGCTTATTCGGTGGACTAAAAACAATTTCATGAACTGTTATCCAGGGCAACATTTTTTATGCACAATATTGTCCTTAAGGGAACCACAAAAAATTGCGACTGCTTTACTTTCCCTTACATTTAAAAAAAAAAAAAAAGAAAAAAAATATATGTTTATCTTGCTGCTTGCTATCATGGAAATTCGTTCGTTAAATTTTCACGCATCACATACTCAAAAGGTTAACAACGTCATTTGAAGCAAAAAGAGAGAGATCGAAAGCAAGGATTTGATATTTCAGACACGCAAAGTCGCACAGGAAAGCATTGAACTTTTTTTTTTGCAAAAAGATATGATTATTATCAGAATAATTTCACAAGAAAGCCATGGCACGCGGAACCCAAATGTCAAACCTGTGCAAATAAAAATTGTACTTTTTCTTACTTCCGTCCCCTGCAAAACTTAGGAAAGTTCTCAATTTCTAAATTATTAACTTAGTTTCTTAGATTCCAGGAACATCTGACACTGTGTTATTAATAGTAAAAGTGATAATTTTTGTCCCCATCCAGAGCGGATGGACGCTTAAACCGACACCTTTTATATTTTAAAGGGAACTCATCAACAAGCAGATTCCACTTTCTAAGGCCATCAAATCTGACAAATTACCCACCCGCGCTTGCCTCGCAGCCATCAGAGACTATCATAATCCACTTATCTGGCAATTTTCATAAATTTAATGCTACCCTGAAAATCACTGTCTAATTAAATGATACTTCCGAGACAGCAGCAGGGGGTGTTATCGCGTACAGAATTTCTTCTTTTCTGGCCAAGAAAAAGGTTCTTTCCTTCTCAGTCTTAGGTTTCAGACATTCGAACAGCTAACAGAACAACCCAGACACCAAAGTAGATATATACATATAAAACGACATGGCACGAAGATTAAGGCAGAACAGAATAATTTAAGGCTCATTCGAACAAGGAATTTTAAATGAACATAACAGTTGGTGTATCCTTTTGGATACACGCCTTCCAACTCATCCCACCCAGTCTCTTAAGTCCTATGTTCGGCATCCTTCAGTGCTTTGAAATTTATAAGGCAAGAGCACTGTCAAAAAGGGTGTGGGCCGGTTCAATTAGTGAACATAATATTTCCCGGCAAATGTTCGCTCATTTTCGAGAACCTATCCCTGTTAATTATTTTATTGTGAGCAAAGCTAAGCACGAAGATGTACATGTACAACATAACAAGAAGTGCTAAAAAATTGTATACGAATTTGAGAGATGTTTTGTTTTGTGGTGTTTTTTTTGCAAAGAAGCCTCTTTTGATTTTCTTAAGGGAGATTTGATTAAACGGAATGATCATTGACAGTTTAAATGGGTGCAAATCTTTACATGACAGAAGTTAAAGTCAACTTTATTTAATGGAAGTGTTAATGAATTTTGATACCAAAATAATGATTTCTCGAAGTGGAAACAACTTTCGTGAAGTCTGATTAAATTAAAAAATTGAATCGAAGTGAAGTGAAGAATCAGCTTTTTCTTAATAAATGGAAAGATTTTGGAAGCAGACGGGCAAGGCAGATTAGGGCCAAATGTTGCTGTGGGCCTCATTGCACAAATTACATGCTTTTTTTGAATTTCGAATTGTAACACAAGTATGTATATGTATTTACCTCAGAAAAGTCTTACGCTGAATCGCTGCTGGTTAATAAATTTACAAATAATTTCTCCACAGAGTCCTAAGGTTTTGGTATCAACTTATTTTAATTGAAATTATCTTCATTAATTATTATTATTATTATTATTATTATTATTATCTTCAATAAATTATCAATTTAATACAAAATGAAGTTCTTTGTGCGCTTAGATCAGATACTGGAGATGCTCTTGTACTTACTCTCGGAGTACTTCAGGCGAAAAATATTCAGCTCTATTACATAATTCGACGAATGAGCTAAAGTGACAGTTTCAAATAATTTCCAAACTTTTATTCAATCTGACGATAGAAAGTTGAACGAATGTCGGTAACATGCCTTGTACGGCGCAGAGACATAAGTCCCCGAGACATAAGTCCCGAACAAAATTTTCGGGACTTATATCCCACTTCACTGTGGAATTCGATTCGGGACTTATGTCCCTTTAAAGTGGGACACAAGTCCCGAAAAAAAAAAATTCGGGACTTATGTCCCTGCGCCGCCGCCTTGTACCACCCACATTTTGTTCAACTTATTTGATATTACCAAATTCGCAACCCATTCGCACTCCATACAATTTCTATCATTTTACATTCGCGACAATTTCGAGACGAATCTGAAGTAAATTTTAAATTACTCGTATACAAAAAAAAATAAACAATGGAAAGCACATAAATGTAAGTCTTAGATAAAACTACGAAGTAGAGACACTGAAAGCACTGGCAACTGAGACCATTGGCTTAGACATTAGAACCTCAGATTCTAATTGCTTTCATTAAAGCCTAGGCCGTTGACTTAATGTCTGTAACTGACACTGTCCATAGGAAAGTTCATAAATGATCAGGTAATTTTAGGAATCGACAATGTAGTTCATCCGGCAAATTTCATGATTAAGTTTTACAGCGGATGCGAAAGGTTATTGGATCGAGCTGACTCACCGGGAGTAAAATTCTTCGAAATCTGTAATCGACATGATTATAACTGAGAGCATTTTCCAGTGGATTAAAAACAATTCAATTCAATTCAGATTTTTTATTAACTCCTCGCCCACAGAATAACTCAAAAACTAAAGACTGTCAGATATCTAATTCGCAAAATATCGCCATCGATATTGCCTAAAGAAGTGTGTCGCCAAGGGACGAATTAAAAAAAAAAGAGTCAAAGGCTAGCAAATAAAAATTATTATCGGTGGTATCAATAATGAAAATTGAACGACCTTACGGTTAAGTGACAAGTCCGGGGTTATGGGGCTTAAGTTGAGATCACGGTTTTCGTACCGATTATTTGACTTAGCGTAGACGTTTAATTAAACGCTGATTGTATGTCGGGCAAAGCGAGGATGCTTCCACTCACGGTCCAAAGGGATGTTGAACCTCTTGCTTTCGAGGTATAGGTATTAACGAAAAATAAAGAATACCCGTATCTGAGCTGTTTTTCCCCAATGTAATTCAATAATCTACAACTATCGAGTTCACTTCACCCCAAACGCACAATAAAGTCATTGGGCCTGCGCACACTGCATCGATTATGCCGCCAAAAACTAAGTATTTTGGAGAGGGGAGTTAAGTGTGCGGAGTGAAATGAAATAAAATCTTATACCACTGTTGGGGGAGGAACGGAATAGAAAACTAAAACACACACTTTTCTACATTTGGAAGTGTGCAGAAAATACCAACACAATGGAAAGAGGTACATGTTATATTTTGCTACCAGAAAGGTTCATCTAGTGAGCGCTTGAAGTTAATTAAGTATGATACCGGTTTTCTACCTGGTAAAAAATGCCCTAAATTTGGACCGGGGCTAAATTTAGGAGGTTAAATTTGTTTTTTTTTTTTCAAAACGCGAAAGTAAAAATTATATTTTTGGTTGAGTCAGTAGATTTTGAGAAAAACATGCACAAATTTTATGGTATGGTACATTTAGTCTAATACTACGCTTCCACTTGTCTTTAAACGCGCAGCTCGACAAAACAGGGTGGGTGATACCGGCTTTCTACTAGCACTTTTTTGCTTTTTACTGTTGGCACTAGCCACACAGTCTTGTCGAAATGTGTCTTTGAAAGACAAGGGGAGCTCTTATATATATTAATCGTTAGGTTAATTCTTTTTTATGTAACCCGTGTGTCTTTGGGCACATCTCATTATAAAAAAAAAATTTGTGGGGGTTGTAGAGGTATTAAATAAATAAAACATAAAAAAATCTTTTTTTTTTTCAATTTTATCTAAATGAGTTACTGCTTCGGAGTGAGTTTTTTCTTCCACAAACAGGTTATTTCCGATAAAGGAGAAATATTTATGGATTGAGTAATTTTTTGCATTTCATCACAACTATCAAAACGAATTAACATACATTAAAACCATGTGCCTATTACATAACAGGCCTTTTGGAAATAAAAGAAGTATTTTGAAGTTAGTCATATGAGATACTCACCAAATGCAGTTTGTTTCTCCAACTCTGAAAATAAAAATAAACACATATTTTATTAAAATAAATTCTCAAACTAAAAAGCAAAAATAAAAAAACATCGGTTCACAGTAAATAAGTACTAAAAACCGGCTGATGCTAACCATTTAAAGGTAAAAGAACTATAAAATATATGTTACCATCTCTCTCTATTTTAAAGGGAAAAAGTCAATGGAAATATTTTCTAAAATTATTTTTCGACCAACTACTAAAAAAGTATACATAGTTATTTTATCAAAGTTGTTAGAGCGTTAGAGCCGTTTTTTGAAATAAATACATAAGATTTTTCTAAACGGGGATTTTTAGCCTTACCGCTAGCGTGAGCGAACGCTCACCGTGGCACGATGGTTGTGTGCTCGCCTGTCAACCTCATGATCACAGGTTCGATCCCTGGCGTCGTCTATATCTTCTTTAATTCCATTAAAATCTTCTAAAATTGTCATCAATGGGTTGCTGGTTTACTCATTACATGTTGTTTAGGCATTACACTAACAACATGTGATTGAGTTAAACTAGTATGCCCAACAAGGATGAATTTGAATAAAATAATGCGAATTATAAGGGACATGGAAATAAGACACGGCAGTTCTCCTCTTTAGTTCAGCCGCCATCCCTGGGGATAAAAAATCTGAGACAACAACCTTCAGTCTCAACATCGTGCCACACATCTTTCCTACCCTTCTTTCTCTTGCGTAACTTCACGCCCGCGCTGAGTTGAAACATTTAAAGGGTAATCATAATCCCTTGAGCGCGAGTAGATTATAAAAAAAAAAAATGTCTGCCATATTTGTCATGCCCGGATTGTGGGCGACAATGAGTTTTCCTTCACCATCAACGAATAACCAATTCCCTTTGACCCAAATTGGATGAAATGGACCTGAACGACATGTGGTTCTTACATAATCATAATACTTGTCACAAAGCTAAAGCCATAATGAACATTCTGTTACCAACGATTTAAAGGAATGGTTATCTCCCACAGAGGTCACCGAGTAGTTCAATATTTCAAATCTATTGTTCGAGATACGAAAAGCTTTGTCTACGCAAATGCATTTGAAAATTGTAATTATAAGCTCGTAATAAATAAAAATCAAAATGAGGCACAAAATTCAGAACGGTCAAAATGAGAAGCAACACAAAGGAGGATATCACACTTGCTTGAAAGAATGTTAGAACTGATATCTCTATCATGGAATCATTCCCGTCTCTTGAACAACGTCGGAATGTTTAAAGTACTTCCTTGTCTTATACCTTCTTTCGCAACTACCGCTTCAGTGACGGAGTGAGTGAGTCCCATCAGTGATCGAATGAAAATGTCAAATCAGTGTAATCGATTGCTCGAAGACGTAAGCTGTAATGCCAAACTCACATAATTCAGTCACGTATTACTCGAAAACTGATGCGGTAATTTGGTCGCTGATTTGTTTCATTGAATTTCAAAAACGGTAATAGACCCTGACCACAAATGAGCAAGGTACTTGATTGTCTTAGTTCAGTTCGTTCCTTTCGAAATTTGAACAGCGAAATTTGAAATTTACACTCGCACTGTGTTCAACATTTCAAGGCTAGTGAGTATTACATATATACCGTAGATGCTTTTTATGTTATTTATGAATTGCCTATAATTTTATTAACAAGTATTTTTTTTTTAGTCAACTCTTAAATACATACATTTTGAGCAACATATCTTCAAAAACAACTTTATTTACTTTCACAACTTCCACGCTGTCAGCAACACCCTTATAAAGTCCCTAAATCAAAATTCCTTACTCTAAATATATTGCCAAAGCCCTAAAAAAATATACCAAACAAAAAAACATTATGGTTGCCAAGTCGAAAATTGATTTCAAAAAACTGTTATGTTATAAACTTAAACCCCCAAACGAATCCATTTGGCTTCGTTATTTTTAATTTTCCTCTTGGATTCGTATCAATTTGAGGGGGAATTGTAAATAATTTGATTGCCATCTTGGCACATTCGATATTCCTACACGGATTTTTCAGCAATAAACCATAATAATCCACTGCCTTCGGAGTAACATGACCAAACATTACACTGTACGGCACTGATTTTTCTAAGGGGTGTGGTGGAGAATTGCGAGGCGCCAAATAAACATAACGCGGAACTTCTAACCAAAACTATAACTCATAAGGGCTCTGATGTTGTGCTTAAGAGATCAAGCGAAAACAACAAGAGTTATAGTTACAATTTGCGTTTTCGGATAAAGTTGTGAGTAAGTATCTTTAATTGAATTTAATAGTTTCGAGAAGATATATGAACAAATAGTTCTGGGACAACGAGAAAATATTTTATTGTTTTTGAAAGTTATGGGCATTTTTCATGAATGCGCACAGCGTAAGTGCAACATTTTTCTAAGTTTGAGAAACTTTAGTTTGAATTTTGAGCTTCGAGTTTTATTTTTGTAAAATTACTTTTCTAATGAGGTAGACATATCCGTTCTATTGCTTATCTAAACCTATGAGTATGCTTGGGAAAAACCTACACCCAAAACGGGTCGAAGGATTTGCTCCAGATGTCGAAGCATTCGTATCCCGAGCCCAGTCCAACTAATCCGGATAGGTCCCATTTAATCCTCAGAAACGGGTCTAGAATTTTGTTATTATTTTAATTTTTAATTTTTTTTTTATTACTATCTGATTTGAATGTCTGAATGTGTATTAATGGGAAAGAAAAATTAAACTGAGTAAGGTATTCCACATTTCATTAATTCGGATAAAAAAGAGAAGGTATCCTAAATTCATTTATATTCTTAAATGTTAAAAAATCACATTGGTTTCATACCCCACTGGTTAGTTCTTGAAAGATTAATAAAATCGATTATATGGCGACCTCAACTAGTAACTTTTTTCAAAACTAAAAAAAAATACATGACTGTAGCCAAAACTATAAAAAGTAACCATCCATATTGTTAATGTTGTGCTTCTTTACTTTACATAGTCCAGGAGGCAAAACCACATGAGTTAAATTCAAAAATCATAAAAAATACTGTTCTTATCTAAAATTTGGCTATTTAATTTGACAGCTTATTTCATTTAAAAACAAACCATGCCTTGAATTCAATTTTACATTGTCAGCTTCCACAAAGGTTTAGTAATAAAACTAGCTTTTGATACTTCATTATTAAGTTTGTTTGAAGGGAAAAACAATTTTGGTCCTTCGAGCCGGATTTCTAGGTGCGTATCAGATTATTTCTGGATGATGCTATTTATGTATATGTATATTGGTTGAGTAAGGATTGCAGGTAGTCTGACCAGTACTTCTAGATTAATAATATTAAGACACATTTTGGCACTGAAATTTTCATACATCATCGCTTGCTTGTTTTTGTTGTTTTTTCTTTCTGTTTTTGGATTTTACATTTTGGATTTATTTACAAAAGCTTTTCAAAGATTTTCAAGAGCTTGCTTCAAAAGTTTCAATTTAATTTTCAACCTAATGTCGTGCAAATTTGGTTGAAATTGTGAAAATGATATTTATATTTGAGTTTGAATGCGATGGTTCGAAATCAGATTTGGATAATTTCGAAAAATCTGGCGCTAATATTAAATATATAAATATTGGTGGAAACCATTGTTTTTGTATTCACCTTTACAATTTTTGTAACTGAATTTATGGTTCATTGTGCACACCACCTGGTACTCAGTGAACCAGTTAAGATTATTTAAGCAAATTAAAGAAAATATACTTTCCCTATGATCTCTATGAAAATTAAGTTTATTTCATCCGCAAAAATTCTAGCCGATTGTTTGGTAACTAACATACATCAAGTTAGAAAGAAATGTATTTCTTGTAGAACAGTAAGACCAGATTATTTTAACAATATTTAATAAAAAAAAACTCTTAACACTTGACAGTCATGAACCTTAAGAGCAAGAAATATGGAACATGCAAATACGCCTCTCGTTATCATTTTATCTCATTAAACTCTGTGTATGGATGGTAATGCGATTTCAGTGTCTCGAAATACCAATCAATTTAACTTAGTTACACGCTATTTCCAGGGCTATATATTCAACCAGGTGCTATGTTCAAGTGTTTAAAGGGAATTGAAATAAATAGACACAGAACATGACAAGTTGTTAGCAAAGTAAGTACAATAGATAGTGATTTTGTGTGAGAATTTGGACGGAATATAAAACGTCTAAGAAAACTGCTGCCATATTTTAATCTTAGATAAAATAAAAATAATACAACCATAGGCATAGTTATGATGTTGAAATCAAGCCTATGGCCAATCACGTACGTTGCTTGGTTAACCAGAACTATAGACATCAAGACTCCCATGCAAGGATTATACATTCGATAGATGATTGGCCTTGGCAGCCCCTTTTTCGTGTTCTCTATCTTCGTTATGTTAACTCGAGGTTGATTTTTTTAAAAGAAAACATTAACTTCTATTGCATTTAAAACGAGAATTCGTTTAATATTTTGAACGCACTACAGAGATCATGACTAGGTACCCTTAGAATGTTTTAGGTTACAGAAAAACACCCACAGATATCTCTTTCAAACGGCATAACTAGGAGCAGAAAAATTTTACAAATCTAAATAAAATGCACTCGTATCCTCCTCTAACTAAAGCCTAAACCACTGAAGCTATTTTCTTAAGATTTTGATAATATAGGTTCTTTGGTGATTCTCTTGTGGCAAAATTGTAATTCTAATTTAAATAATTTAAATTTACATTATTTTCCTTTTATTCTTATCCTGCTTTTGTATCGTGGGGAGTCGAATGAATGGATTTTTTTAAGATGTTACGTACACCTTGTTTCTTATAGATTCTACTGTAATTATTATTGTGCATCATCTATGCACATACATTATGTATTTATTTTATAAAAACCCTCTTATTCTCTCTTATGATAAAAATCAGTATAACTTTAAAAACTATGGAGTAAATGCATGACACGTTGAGTTTCCAGTGAGATATTTCGGCTGTGCAGATTATCACCCCTTCAAATTTAAAGATACACAACAGCAGCGTACCTTTATCGTGATTACAACGTTGTCGATTTGACTAGTCGCATATAACGAAGAATTTTGGTCCAGACAAGCAATACTTCCTCGAAGTTAGAGCTGTGTAAATCGTTCATTTCAACTTATCGAATGGTTTAACAATCGATTACCAAAATGATTCGATCATTTCAAACAATCGATAATTTTAATTTCACTCAAATGATTCACTATTCTAATTATTTTTTCATTTCGATTTCCATGAAATTCAATCTCCGAATTCTAACCAATTCCAGTTCAATAATGTACTAAATTTGATGGAATACAATTTAACCCAAATTTAAAAAAATTAATTTCGTTTCACTGTCACGGTCACTGGCGAAGTAAAACAAAAATTCTTTAACTGACAAAAAATACGAATAGGTAAGAAACAAGACAACGACCATTTTCACCGACGAAAATTTTTAAAAATTTGATAGCCACGACAAAGTAATTTAAAAAAAAAAAAAAACAGTCGTCAGTTTAAAAACAGTCATTTTTAAAAATGTCTAAATTTAATTGATGTTTAATTTTTGTTTGTAAGATGTCAGTTTCAGGTAAAAATATGGATGCACTTTGATCAAATTTCTAATGGAAGAGCCAAGTGCAGCTACTGCCAAAAAACTTTTAGTTTTAGCGGAGGAGCAACATGTATCGTTTATATCGCCCCATTCCATCTCTGATTTCAACTTCAACAATGGTGTGACAGTTCCAAGCCTTCTTCCGCCATTTCCACAAACATCTACACAAGAAAAACCGTCATCATCATCTTTATTGTCATCGCTCCAAGTTTCAGTTCCTGTTCTATCATCGATTTCAATATTATCTGCACCAAAATCACCATCCCCTCTTAACGTATCTACAGCGAACGAACGTTTAGATTGTGTAACACCCTCCTTAACATCCGCAAATACTGAACAGGATATTCTACCTGACAATAATACAATTTCCTAAGTCTCCCCAATTAATTTAATTAACCATGTTTCTCCTATTATTTCCGGGCTCAAAATAGTCGAAGGGCAAAAGACCATATTCATTTTTAAACTTGACCCTAAGACGAATGCTCTAGATATTAAAAACTATATACAAAATAAGATTGGCACAACTCGGAACTTATATGTTGAAAAAATGATTCAGGGTAATTACTCCAAATATTAATCGTTCAAAATCAAAGTACCTGATTCACTGTCCTTCCTTTTAAACTCAACGTCCTTTTGGCCTACTGGTATTATTATGCACGAATTTGAAAACAGATCATCAAACAAAGAAAAGACAAATTTTCTACGACATCAGACAATCCAAAAATACAGCCGAAGAAGCTACAACAAGTACTAATATATTACCAAAATGTTAATGGATTAAGGACAAAAACCAGCAAGGTTTATAAAAATATAAATAATATCCCACATGACGTTATTGTGCTGACTGAAACATGGTTGAATTCATCTTTTGCTGACACTGAGCTTTTTGATAATACATATCAAGATGTGACCGACAGCTTCTTAATGACTCAGCTGATGTTGGAGGGGGTTTATTAATAGGAGTAAGAACGTCTCTTATTTGCTCACTTGTTGATGATTTTCTTCAGTCCTCATTTGAATTGCTATGTGTAAAAATAAAAGTGTCATCTGGTTACATTTATGTGGTTGCTACTTACACCCAGCTCTAACAGCGATATTTATGAAAATTTTAACAATTCCATTGATACCATCTATGAGAAAATTGATCCAACTGACGAAGTCATTGTAAATGGGGATTTTAATATTACCAACTTGAAATGGTGTAGATCTACTAATGATAATATCTATTCTCCTATAAACGCATCGAATTTAAACGAATTTTGTGTATTAGATGGAATGGCTTCTTTTGGCTTAAATCAGCTGAATGGAGCTGATTCCAAAATGGAAGAATGCAAGATCTTGTTTACTTCTCTGATGTATTGAATACTGATGCTGCCGTTATCTCATGCGATTCAAAGCTTGTTGAAGAAGATCGCTATCATCCCGCCTTAACTATTTCATTGAATTTATGTGTATGTACGAGTATGTTCTAAATGCCTGTAAATATCAACTTGAGTTCAATTTTTAAAAAATGTAATTTTAATCAACTCTTTTTATTAATGGAGAAAAATTGGGATGATTTATTTTCAAACTTGAGCTTAGATGAAATGATTTTGCGATTTTATGAAATTTTGTTTGATTGTTTTTTAGATACCATCTCATTTCGCAAAGCAAAATATTTAAGGAATAACGCACCATGGTTTGATTGGCATATACAAAAATTGAAAAATAAAAGAAATAAAGCCTGGTTGAGATTTAATCTATCGAAGACTGAAGGGACATTTCGAAATTTTCAAGAACTGCAAATCGACTTTATAAACTATTCAAATCTACTTTACTCTGATTTTATTTAAAACACTGAATGTGAGTGAATTTTGGATGTACGTTAATAATAAAAACAAATCTGATGGTTACCCAGTTAGTATGAACTATCAAAATTCTTCAAGTCATGATCCAGAAATGATATCTAATATGTTTGCTGATTATTTTAAAAAAGCCTTTGAAGACTTTTCTTCGAATACTTCTTCTTCCATTCTTTCTTATACTCAACAATACACACATCTTAATTTCATAAATTTTTCGATTACAGAAGCTTCTATACACGACAATATTTTGAAACTTGATGAATGCTTTAGTCCTGGCCCGGATGATGTTCCATCATTTATATTGAAAAAATGTGTGCCTTACCTGTCTTATCCGTTATATTTTCTTTTTAACGAGTCGATAAGAAGTTCGAAATTTCCTGCTCTTTGGAAAAATTCATATTTAACACCAATACATAAAAAAGGCCTAAAGAATTTAATAATAAACTATCGTCCTATTGCGAAATTATCTGCTATCCCCAAACTCTTCGAATCTCTGGTCTGTGACATACGTGCTTTTAATTGTTCATCTGTTACGAGTATATGTGAAAATCAACATGGTTTTGTAAAGTAAAAAGAGGCTGGGTGCGACCCACACTGATAACTTCCCATTTGTGGTCTTGAAAACTTTATATTTAATTTTTTTCAGATAACCAAATTTTCAGCGAAACAAACTTTAGCTGTAAAATTCAAACAAACATTATTTTAAGATTGAAAAGTATTTTAATTATTTAAAGAGATTTGAAATTGAGATCGTTCTATATGTTAAGGGCCACGTTTTGGCCTGGGTTTCGCCAACCTATTATGCATGAAAAGGAAACTAGAGTACAAATAAAAATATTTATCAACTGCCATGCCATGTTTTCTCATTAAAATAATATTGCCCCCAGAAATTTGTATTATCCGCCAAAAAAATTATGCTAAGCGACATTAATAAAGATCTCATTGTCGTGAACAACAATAAATTTTGTTAGATGTCACTTGGTTGGTTGGTTGGAGTGGCTGTCTAGTTGTTGTTGACTCACTTAGACCTTAAGGATCCATTGTGATACCACTAAAGAAGTTACTCATGGGAGAGTAATGAACTTAAACAAACCATTTCGTGCTTTTAATGAAGTTAGAGAGACATTTTGTGTCGATCGTTGCCAGTTCACTGGTATTATCGAAGAAGGGATTACCGAGATAGTTATTCCTTCTATTGGAGTGTTGGACATGTACATAGAAGGTGTTGGACTGTTTCCTCTTCCTCCTGGTCCATGCAGCATCTACAGAAGTCATTTGTGTAGACTCCTAGCCTCAAATGCCTATGTGGCAGTGTCCTGTTATAACTCCGATTGTAGAGCTTATATTTTGTCTGCTCAGTGAGATCAAGCCTTTTGACCGTTTTAGGTCTATGCTTGGCCATATTTGTTTGGTTGCTAGGCAGGTGGTACCCTGTGACCATCTAGCATTTGTTGATTCTAGAGCATATTGCTTCAGAAGATATTTGCATGTAGCAAGTGGTAGTCCTATGTTATGTTTTTGTCTAACAGTAGGCAGAAGTGTTCCGTTTTTGGCGAGCTCATCGGCTTTGCAATTTCCCGGAATGTCTCTGTGGCCCGGCACCCAAATGAGGTGAATATTAAACTGTTCTGTCATCTCATTCAGAGATAATCGACAATCGTGGACTATTTGAGAGTTTGTGGAGACAGACGCGTGAGATTTGAGAGCGGTTTGGCTGTCCGAGAAGATTCGTATATCCTTGCAAGATATAACGTTTTCTTTGAGCCAGGATAGTGCCTCTTTAATCGCCATTACTTCTGCCTGGAATACACTACATTGATTGGGAAGTCTATATGAAAGACTGAGATTCAGTTTTTTCGAATAGATACCACTTCCAATGCCGTAATCGGTCTTTGAACAGTCTGTATAGAAGTGTACCGCATTGTCTTCCAGGGGTCTCTCTTCTTCCCAAGACGATCTTGAAGGGATGGAATCAAGGAAGCTGTTATCGAATACCATTTTTGGGGTGGTATAGTCTAAGCGTCACTTAGTAACCAAAATTGTCTCTTAGCACACTATGATGCAACTAGAACTTTCTTCGTTTTTTTCGTTTCCTGAACAATTTTAGAAATGTCGCTTAGTATACATTCTTACGGGAAGGTATCTATGTATAAAACAATATACTTTAGAAGGCACTATCGGTGTTCATTCCCAAGAAATTCGACTTGAAATACAATTTTAACTAGTTTTCACTAGAATTTTTAATAGTTTTTTTATTTAAAAAAAAAAAAACTATTAATTCAATATTTGTCAACATTTTACCAATTGTACAAAATTATACTATGTATAAAATAAACTAAATTAGAACTCAATATCACTACTAGTTCTCGAGAAATTTGAGTCGAAAAACAATTTTTACCAATTTTCAATAGAATTTTATATAGTTTTTTATTTTTTGTAAAAAAACTGTAAACTGATTTTTTTTTGAAATTTTCACCAGTTATCAAACACGTTATTTTTCGTAAAATAAAATTATTTTGAGTTTCAAATTGTTTTCCGTTCTTAGAATATCTGGATTATGAAATTTTTTTTTTCAGTTTTTTTTATTTAAAAAAATAACGGTATGTTCATTTTTTTCCAAATTCATACCAAATCTGTATGACCTTATAATGAGTACATTAAATTTTATTTTAAATCAATAGCATTATTTTTTCGTGAGATATTTGAAACTAACCAAAATTTTTACTTTTTTTATAAACCGTTATAGTGAAAAAACTGATCACTGAATTTTAATAAACGCCCTTTCAGCCTCTTTCGAAGTTATTATCTATTAAACAAAATTTATTTGAAGTCGATATCTTTACTCGTTCTTGAGATATCGACGACGAAAAATGGTACCAGAACGTACGGACGTACGAACGTACGAACGTACGAATGTACGAACGTACGAACGTACGAACGTACGTACACACACACACACAGACATCTCTCTAAAAATGATTGATATAGCCTCTAGGGACCTTGAAACGTCGAGAAATGTCAAAAATTCCAATTTGACAAATCGGACCGATTACAATAACTCCCTATGGGAAGTTAATAAAAATTCACAGTCACAAATTTATTACAATTCTCTACCTTTTGTTTAGATGCGTTTGAAAAACACTCTCAAGTAGATTGCATTTTTACTGACTTTAGTAAAGCCTTTGACAAATTAGGTCACAAAACACTATTAGATAAATTAAGGAATATTGGATTTAACCATTGTTTTGTTTTGTGGATATCTTCACACCTCAAAGATAGATTTTATAGTGTAATATTCAGAAATAACCGTTCGTGTCAATTTAAAGTTAATTCTGGTGTACCTCAAAGGAGTCATCTTGCTATTTGTTTTATTTATAAACGATCTTCCCTCTACATTAAAACATTCTATGGCTTTAATCTATCCTGATGACGTGAAAATTTTTCGAACAATTAACTCCATTGCGGATTGTGAACAACTACAAGACGACCTTCGGAAATTTTATGAATGGTGCAATAATAACTGTTTGTTTTTAAATATTGACAAGTGTAAGACTATGTGTTTTTTTTCCACGCAAACGTTATTTATTTATCCCCCTTATTACGGCTGGCGAATCGAACAAATAAACATGTGAGTGTGAGAAATTAGTATTACGGTTGGCGAATCGAGAACCTTTGATTCGACTTAAATGTCATATATTTGATATTTTTAATAAAAAATCAAATTTCGAACTCGAATTGTAAAGTTCGCTAAGCGTAGTATGTCTAATGTGTAGTTCGCTAATGAAAAAATCTCACCTCGAACGTTCGATTCGCAAACTGTAATAGGGGGTATATTTGACTGCCTGTTGAATTCGTCACATTTATGTAGAGTGTCTAGTTTCTCCGATCTCGGAATCTTATTAGACTAAAAATTATCATTCACTGATCATTATAACTATATTGTAAAGAAAGCAAACAAAATACTTGGTTTTGTCAAAAGATTTTCCCGTGAGTTCCGTGATCCATATGTTATAAAAATTCTTTATGTTTATTTTATTATGCCAAGTATGGATGTGTAGTATGGGCACCATACTACTCTATTCATATACATAGAATAGAAATTATTCAAAGAAGATTTTTAAGATTTGCCCTGCGTTTTCATTGGTCGGATAGAATTATATTACCCCAGACTTCAGTTGATAAACCTGCCATCTCTTTTTGTTCACAGAGAATATTTGCAGTTCTGTTTCATAACTGGAGAAATGAATGGATCTTTTTCATCTTTATCGGTTCTTTGTCGATTAAATTTCGATATAAGTCGTTCTAGTTTAAGAAGAAATTTACCAATTTGTACTATTTTTAGCAGATCAAACTATGGCGCTTATAGTCCTCTTAATCAGTTAATAAATATTTTTCTTAAATTCTCTTTTCATATTGAATCTAAAAATAATGTCAATCTCAAATCTGAACGCTTTAAAAATAAATTCTATGCTCAAAATCGATCAAACTTTGTTAATAGATAAGTTTTAGATCTTAAGAAATATTGTAAGCTTAACGTTAGCATTAACTTTTTGTAATAAATAATAAAAACTTTCAACGCCACTTGAGATCTCAAGAAGTTAGAATGAACATTCAACGGGCTAGGTCCATAGCGGATTCAACTCCCACACTAAACATACCCGGTCCTGATACCTCAAGTAACACCATATTCAACCCATTAATTGCTTTTGCTGCCCCAACATCATCAACCAACACAATCTAGCGTGTTCATCAATGTCGAATTCAACCCAGAAATTCTACTCCACCGTCCGTTTGGCATTTATAATCAACATGGATTGAATCCGGATAAATGGAGTCAATTAAATCATGGTTAATCGAGTGATCTGATATCGAAAATCAAAATGAATGGGAATGATTGAGATTGGAATAGAAAGAAAATCGAGAATAGAGAATCATTGAAATGATTGAGATTGGAATTGTATTTGTGATTTCAATCATCAATACTTTTCGATGATTTGATCAAAATCATCGAATCCTAGTAGCCCCTCAATGAGTTTACCCGTGATACTCTTTCGCTAGGAATGCTCATCTATTTACCTTCGAGCATAAGTACGATTTTTAGTCCACATCACGACTATGAATTTATTAACCCAACACTATTCTGCCTTGCCATTTCAATTTGCATACTTTCAATAGCAATGTTCATAGACACATCCTTTCTCTCACTCCCTAATCTCACATAAAATCGCTTGTGTTTTGGTTAACATTATAAGGGTCTCACTAATCAATAATCATACAGAATATTGTATACATAAAGTATTATATTTCGCATGCGTAAAGAACTATGAATTGCGGTTTTATAAACACACCCTGCAGGGAATAAATAGAGCTCGAAATATAAGAGTGAAAAATATGTTCGAATCATCCTAACAATAACATTTTAAATCAAATTTAAACACTCGAAAGTGAGGAAGTAAAGTTATTCAAATTCCATATTACAGTCTCAACTGAAACAAATCCAACCTATTATGTAAAATTACTTTTCCAGCACAAATAATCTCTCGTCCTTTTTTTAAGCATTATAAATAACGTGTTAAACATGACATTTTACTAATTATTTAAAGTAGGTACTCGGCATGGGATCATATCCCACACAAACCATGTTATAATTAAACGAAATTAAAGTGCCTCCCTTGTCATCCCTGTTCCCAATATAAGCCAGGTTTAATTGAAAAATTACTCCACTCTTTAAAAAAAAAAACACTCACACAACCCAGTTAAATTTAATACAAATTTAACATAGTCACGCGACAAGCCTCGTAGCTTATCAGCAAATGTCATAAGCCACTTATTTGGCAATTTTCAAGAATTTATCTCTTCACAGAGACACAGTGTCTAATTAAATAACATTTCCTCTCCGTCACCAAGCACAAACAACGACCAAGGACGATTCTGCTCTAAAAATGAAAAGACCGGCAACGGATGCTATAATATGAACTTTTTTGCCCTAACCATGATGTGAAGGCAAACACACGCACACACAAAAGGTATACAGAATCCAAAAAAAAAAATGTTACTAAATTTCATGCCAACTAACAAGTGAAAACGTTAAAAGGACACAAAAGGAAGGCAAAAAAAAACAGCCACAAAGACACAACACTACATTCGCAAATGAACATTGCTTCCAGGGAGGTTGCAGTAGATGCGAATTCGAAACTTTGAATAGTTCGTATCGTATTCCACTTGTACTCGTACAAAGTTGCGTTATGGTCAAAGGCAGATCTAGGTCCAATGTTGAAGTGAATTCATATAAAATATAACTAGCTTAGACTGGAGACTGTTAAAGACTAGTACGCAGACCGAGACAAGACAAACTTTATCTCTACAAAACTTTTCCAAATGTCGCCCAAAAGTTTGAATTTGGAGAGATAAAAAATAATTAAATGTGTTTTGGAGTGTAGCTATGGTTGTCTTACAAAAGTCGTTCATATCTTTTTGGAATCTCCTCTTGATATTTTCAAGAGAAGCATCAGCACTTTTTACATAAAACCAGTTTTGACAAAAATCACTTTCGGAATACGGTGGCTGTCAAAAATTTGTCCCGCAAAATAATGCTTGTATCATTCTTTTTCCTGACAAAATTTAGTGAAGACATTTTGTACAGCAATGCAAAAAAAGTATGAATTATGCGCGCGAAGTGCGTACTGCCCGGAAAAAAATCCAAGAAAAAAATTGTCCCAAGAAAAAAATTGTATAGGAGACAAAATTTTTCTGATCTGCGTACACTGACTTACGATGGGAAAATTGACCTGCACTTTCCACTCAACCATGGTCTATGAAAAATTAAAAAAAAAACGTCCTAACATCACTCCCGACAAATTTAAAATTCATACATACATACGTCCGATCCTCCGAAACTAAATAGCTCTGTCGACTCTCAAATGAGCTCGGGAGAGATACTCGTATCGTTAGCAAGACCATCATAAATTCGGCTTCACTTTCCATATTGAGGACAATTTATTTAAAATGTGCATCGTTTCATTGTTGCAATTGCTTGCATTAGAATTTGAAATTCAAAAACGTATAAAACCTAGAGTTTGTAACAATTTAAGATTTGTTTTTTTTTTTCAATTTTTTGAGAAATACTGAGTAACTTCCTATCTGTAAGGAAATAATTTAATTGGTAAAACCTACCCATCACAAGTAGCACAGAATTACTTAACGAAGTCTTTAAGAATTCTAAATCGGTATCTGACATCTTCTATAAGACGGATTTAAGTTCCTATTAAGTAGAGAAAAGGCGCAAGTGGGCGGTCCGATAGAAGGAAATAAGAAGATAAATTGAGTCTTAAAATGGTCTTAAATCGGGATATCATTCTTCTTAAATACTTCATTACTCCTTCTTAAATAGTTCCTTACATCTTCTTAAATACTTCTTAACTCCTTCTTAAAGAGCTACGGCAATTCTTAAAAAAATTATTATAAACAATAACAATAAATTTTTTTTTATTATCTGTTTGTTTTCTTATTATTGTTGATTATATTCTAGTCTTTATGTGATTTTTTGCTGGAATGAAAGAATTTTAAAAGTTAGTTTTTTTTTAATTTACCTTTGTGCTTCCACTGAGATTCGAACCCGAGTCCTCTCGCTTGCCATGCTTGTGCTCTACCTATTGTGCCACTGTGACACTTAAAATATCTTGTCTCAAAGTGCTACTCAAATAACTCTCTCGTGTTTTTAATATTATACTCTTTAAGAAGACTTAAATACGTATTAAAGAATTTGAAAAATACTGATTTAATACCAAAATAAAAAAGGAAAGTTTTTAGAAGGATTAAAGAAGGAATTAAGTAACAAAAACAACCGATTTAAGAAATGCCAATTTAAGAAGTATTTAAGAATGCTTTAAAAAGAATAAACACACCAAGTTAAGTTCTTTAAAACAATACCTAATAAAGATCATATTAAGATGGAATTAAGTAGGCATAAATTTACATACCTAATAAAGAAGGAATAAAGTATGAATTAAGAAATGTGATACCGAAATTATACCATTTTGTGCTACTTGTGATAGAAATCAAATAAGCTTTTAATTGGAATAGGAGTTGGAATTCAACAGAGAAATGGAAGATATTTATTCAAAATTAAAATCATAAAGGGTGTGCGGGTAAGATAATTTACTTTTTTTTTGAGGTATCGTAGGGGGAGTGATGTGGATAATAGTTTTACGGTTTTATCTCCCTCGGCTTTATGTGTTGAAACAGTATGGAGCGTGCAGTTTTTCGTGGAGTCCAACTAAGAGAAAGGTTTTGAAAAACGAAAGTAATTATGCCGCCACGCTTATAATTGAGTAGTTTACCCCAAAACACAATATTAAAAATTTGATATTGTATTTACTGTTTAACAAAAATATATTTTTAACAGAAATTGTCTATGAACTATCTTACTGCTGTCAAGTTTTAGGGTCTAAAAAAATAGTAATACAATATGATCTGAATCAAATCTTACAGTATAAGGCATTTCCTTTCAGGGACTATCCTTCACATTATCGTAATTAATAAAACTGAAGAAAACTCCTGGTTTGATTCGAGCTGTGCAGAGGCTATTAGGGTCAAAGAAGTTACTTTACTTAGTTTTAAAGCCATCCCTATTAAGGAAAATCAGAATAGGGACAAACAAGCCAGACAGAACTGTAACATCCGATGAACTAAATTTTTACATGATCAAAAATTACCGCAAAAAATACTATTACGTCCCAAAAGTAGAACATTTTGTTGGTCATTTGTAAGAAACGTACGAAACACTACGAAATCATCAGTTCTAACGCTTGTTTTCAGTTACACTTCTCTTGTAAGCTCGATAGATAAAGCCAATTTGCTTGCAGAACTGTTTACCGTTAATTCGAGATAGTGTCTTGACTCCTCCTGTATTTGAGAGCGTAAACGATTTTATGGGACGAAACTTCTTTCACACTCTGGCAGTTGCTAGAGTACTAAAAGATCATGACATTCACAAATGCTCTTGTTCTGATGAGGTGTTCTTCAACGCTGGTAAAGGGGAATCCTCTTCCTCCCTTTGAATATCGTCGAATTGCACTAACGTCCTATCTTTCCAAGGTCATGGAAATCTTTAAATCGTTTTGGAGAAAGTAAGATTATTGTACTTGATATTTCAAAGGCATTTGATAGAGTTTGGCATCAAGCTCTCTTATCGAAATTGTGTGCATTTGGTATCGACGAATCTCTTCCTCGTTGGATTAGAAACTACCTTTAAGACCGTTCATTACAAGTAGAATTCGCGGTATCAACTCTAATATCCACACAATAAACGGACTCCGTTTTGACTCCAACATTCTCCTTATGTTCATATAATATTATCTTTTGTCTGAAACTTCTAAATCACTAAATTGTTTCACCGACGACAGTACCCTTTTAGATGTGGACTTCCAACGGCATCGTATGATAAGCTCCTTAAATTCTGATCTTGATAGTACTGTCCATCGTCCAATGGGGAATCAAAAACCGTGTAGAATTTGATGCTTCGAAAACTCAATGCTGTTCACGCTCGCTAAAGTGTAAACGTCCCCCAATGTCAATTTCTATAAGTGGTACTTGTATCGAGGAGACTGAACAGCTTTCAGTGGGTTGATCACATATTTGACTTCGTCAAAAAAGCTACTAAGTCTTTCGGTTTTCTCCGTCGAAGCAAGAAGTTTTTTACCCTCTCTGATCTGGCTTTAATCTATTTATAAAGCCTATATTCACCCAAGAGCTTTAAAAATAATAGGCGATAGAAATAAAACGGAAACATTTGAATCTCTCGAGCACCGCCGCAATGTTTCATGTCTATCATTATTTTACCGCACAAACAGTGCTCTATTGAAATAGCCAGTTGCATATCTTCACTCAAACAATTCAACCGTTATAAGCGTACTTCATCAACTTACCCTTGAGCCCAACTTCAGATGTACTGTCAAGCAGTTTTGTGCCGGTTTTTTACATCGAGTATTTTACCGGGGTTTTTTACATGTAAAAAACACTGTAAAAAACTTAAAAATTTTCTATCTGATGTAAAAAACTGTAAAAATAGTAAATGCAAAAAATTAAGTTGGTAGTTTTTTAAAAACATATTTATTTAGAAAAATCAACACAAGTTTATGATTTTTTTTTTGAAAAAGTAAATTATAAAGATAGAGATTTATTTGTTTTATATTAAATTAAATGTCATGTCATCCTCATCATCTAATTCCAGAGGATATTCTTCATGTTTTCTACTGTTTAGTGTAAAATATACATGTATCAATTTTTTGGATCTTTCAAAAGTTAGGCGATTACGCAGAGGAGTATGGATTTGTGCCCAATTTGGAGAGGTGGCCATATTTTATGTTTGCCGTGCTCCAATATACTTCAGGTTTCTTTATGTTCTTTTCATAAAGTACCCCAAAAAGTCCATATTTGTTCTTAAAATCATGCCAATCTTCAATACCCTCCCCTGTCAAATTTTTTAAAAGAAAGTTATTGATGGTACCCATTTGGCCATTTGAAGGGATTTCGTTGTCGAAGAAGGGGTGTAAGTAATAAACTGTTAACGCGTACTCATTTGATGCCATATTTTGACGATTTTCCACTTTTTTTGCATCTTAACTCTAAATTTTTTAGGAAGTTCAAGGGTGAACCATTTTTGTGCAGCGTCAGCTAAAGATGTAGTAGGACTTTGACAGAAGTTAATTAATTTGGATACGGGATCCAACAATTCTTTTTGTTCTTTGATATTCTGAATAAAATCATCATCGAAAACGAGTTTACAGACATTTCCTTTTACTTTCTTTGGTTGTCCGTCTGTTATTATTTGTTTCATGTGCTGCAAATTATGCAACAAATTTTCATACGAATCCCGATGAGAGCACCAAAGTGTTGCGCAAGATAACTTTATTTTTTTGCCTCCTTTTTTAATAATAATACTCTCGTAATCTGTGTTTTTGAACTCTTTTTGAACAATGTTAACATTTTCAGACAATTTTTGATCTATGATGTCTTTAGCGAGCAGGTTTCCTGTGTGACAACTGCAAGTACTACGCCATAAGACATGTTTGACATTTTGACCCATTTTCGTCATTGAACTTGCGTTGTCGGACACAATGGCATAAATATTTGTGCCATAAAGCTGTTTTGCCAAATCCATTGACTCATAAGCAATGTTGCTAAGTGCATCTGCGGTTTCCGATTCACCACTAAGGTCCCATGCATCAAACGCCCGATGTCCATTAGCATTATGAATCATACTTACAACAACTTTGGAATTGCTAGATGAGTTTTTCCATCCGTTAATAAGTAGGACCGAATCACAAGATTTAAATGAACGCGATTCATTTAAACAGGCTTGGTAGGCCTCATCGAGAAGTTTCGTCGACAGAATTTTTCTGCCGGGAATGAGTTTGGCATACGAAGGCTTGAGTGCTTTTATCATTGATTGGAAATGAATTGATTCAATGGTATTTAATGATATATTACAACCGTAAAAGAATTTTGCTATAATACTATCTAACTCTTCCTTCTCTTTTTTGTTCATTTTGTCGACCAAATTTGACGTTGTATTTTTTTCTTTTGACTTTTAGGAAAACTTACCACAAGATTGAGGTTGAGGCATTGATTTGGACTTGGACGTTAAAAACTTAATTGATCCTGAAGGTTGGAGAAACAGTGGTGAGGGTGGAGTGAACACTGCGTTCAAATTAATTTCCTGTGTTTTTGATGTAGACGCCTCTGAAGGTGATCTTATTCTTAATAATGAGGCAGTTAAACTTTCAGGTTGTTCAATTGTATTTTCGAAAGTTACAGAAGCATTTTCGTTCGCTTCATGTTCGGATGGTACAGACATGTTAATCTATAATTAAAAGAAAGCACATTTAACTTATTATTCCTCCTACTACAAGCTATAACTTCATATAAGGCTAGCTATGATTTCAAAGATTCACACACCACATCGATACCATCAACATCATCCAGAGTAAAGTTGTCTGACTCTTCATTAACAGATTCCTGTTATATCCACAATTTGGATTTCTTCTATCTGAATGGAATCCTCTAAATTGGAAGGCTGGCAACGTTGACTGCAACGTTATTTAGAATTATTAATGTATTACATTTTATTCGCTGAAATAGTATATGAAAAAAAAATAGAACTTACCGATGGCTGACCAACCTGCTGACTGCAGTGTTTTGTAATGTTTGCTTGCAAATATTGCAAAGCGCCATATATTTTTTATTTGATTTGAAAAGCATAAAATTCAACTCCTCGAAATTCATTGTCTTTGGACGCGGCATTTTCTTCGATTTGAAAACTTCGATTTAATTGGGTTAACAAAAGCAATGAACTTCTCTTTCTCTGACTGAAGTCTTGAGATCAAATAACAAATCTGTCAAAATAAATACATTTATTACGTTTTTTACCGTTTTTTACCATTTTCTACAGTTTTTTACATTTTTTACATGTTATTTACCATTATTTACGGTTTCTTACATAACAAATGTAAAAAACTGTTTTTTACACCAAATCGCCCATCACTGCTGTCAAGAGCAGAGATTCTTTTTTTAGCCGCACTACACGAAGGTGGAATGCTTTACCTGGATAAAAGTTTCCCACCCATGTGCATCGGTATCTCCTTTCTAATCCTGTCCTCCTTTCCTAATTTCTCGCACTGTATTTAATATTATAAGGATTGCGCGTGTAATATAAAAAAAAACAGTACACGGTAAGTTAAGTTTTTTGTCGGTGAAAATATTCAAAAGACACTTGCTAAGTGTTCACAGGTTAATGGCTCGTTGATTTGTCAGTCCTCTCTGCTAGGAAAGGATCTCTTGAAACGCTTGTATACAAAAGTCTAAACGGCGTGTTATGTAGTCAGTACATACCCTATTCCTTGTGTATTTCTGTAGAATCTGCGCATGACCTATGGCACTATGTCTCCAGCTTCCTATTTGGCTAAGCCGAAGTGCGCAATTGGCTGCCGATTCTTGTATAAATAGATCTATAGGTTTTAAGTTGAGTATAGCTTCCAGACTCGCTGTTGGGGTGGACCTCACTGCCCAGTTGTTCCAAAATAAGTTTGTCCAATGTACAGTACAAGTCTAACTATGGCCGTGTACATTTGCGTGATAATTTTAGGGGTTGGGCCCCAGGTCTTACCACCAAATATTCTCTTGCAGAAGAAGAAAGCAAACATGGCTTTATTCGTTTTTTAACGTTGAGTTTCCAGTTCAATTTCTTATCCAGAATCACGCAAAGATATTTCGCGTGATCGGAGATTTTGAGTTGGCTCCCTTCAATTAAGTGAATTTTAAAAGGCGGTAATTTTTTTTTTTTCTGTAAACTTTACAACAGCTTTTGCTGGCAGCAATATTGAAGTATCGTTATCAAAGACGGTCATGATAGAGTTGATGTCCACTGCAATAATTCAAGTATATTACATATACAGGGTTGGTCTTAGAGTGCTTCTTTGCGTACATCAGCTTCAATTTTCTTTGGTTCCCAGTGGTTTTGGTCGTACCATACTCTGTAGAGTCGGTTGGTAGCGTAGGATTTTAGTATTTCGAAGAACTGCCTGGGTAGGTGCCAAAGCTTGTCATAGGCTGAGCAACATTGAAGAATAGAGCTCAAAACACTTGGTTTTCTTCAACTCCCTTTTCAACAACATCCGTAATTCGATGCACGTGGTCTATATTTATTTCTAAATCCAAGCTGATGGTTCGGGATTATTCTTCTTCCTTCTATTATTTTACTGAGCTTTTCCAGGAGCAGTTTCTCGATATTTTTTGACATGATTTGTATAATCGACATTGGTCTGTTAGATGTTACATCTGTTAGTGGCTTCTTGTCATCTGCAATTTTCCAATGATGGGCCACATATTTAAGCATGCGAATTTGAGATTTTCGACCTTACCCTAGTGATTTTTTGTTAGATAACTTGTGTTGAAACATGCTTCTTAATTCCTTTTGGGTGGCAATGGGAAATTCACATTCGTCTCTTCTATCAACATATCCCAAGATATTCAGCCTTCTGTTTCGAGTTCCTGATCCAATATCCATCTTGAGATTCTATTTGGCGGGTTTCGTGTGTGCAGTTCTTTAAGCGTTTTGCTGCTCCCCATAAAGAGTATTCGGTAAGTGCCAAAGTTTTCAGGAATCTATTAAGTGAATAAAAATCGTTGAAATACTGTCTTCTACAGCCTGTTTGACACCAGCAATAAATAATTCTAATTCATGATCATGTGTTTCAGATGTGCTCATGTAAGGTTTATAAAATTTTCAAGTTTATCAAGTTTATGAATTCGTTCCAGTTTGTTCACTTTTTCACGAGCTTGCGAATAATTTGCTTCTATTCCAATACTTATAAAACAAGGAATATCAAAAACTGCTACTCGAAGCTTTATTCCTTGTTCGTAGCTTCCCAGAAACTTAAAAGAAACAAACTCCAAATCAATCAATTTTTGAAGAAACTTTGTATGCGAGACTAAAGGGGATATCTAGACCAACATTTTTGGATTAACCTTAATCTAAACGAATATTACTCAGTTTTTTTTTTAGTATTTGATTACAAAAAGTTTAAAGGTTGGTATCAAGTGTCATTCAGAACCAACTTTTAATCTTCTTGTTCCTAATTATAATATAAAATTCATCAAAACCTGTGAACGTGTCGCGGCAACAAAAGAAGGAATTTTGCAGCGATACTTCGCAGCCAATTATGTTAACCCGAATGGAATAGTTTAAACTCAATAAAACGAAGATTTTTGAGAGTTTTTTAAGCTGTTTTATTGTTATCAAATGATAGTTTCCGACAAATTCAGGACTTAGTAAATTCGATCTGAAGAGACTCACAAAATAAATATCCCATAAAAATAAAAATTTAAAAAGAATGCTCAATTTTTTTGAGAAAAAGTAATCGGTAGTTTAGTGAGAATGATGTTGAAGAAGCTAACCTTGGGGAATTGAGTGAGGAAACAAAGCCGAGAAGGACTGAAGATATTTGTCAGCAGTATAAGTCCGAAGAGTTAGGTTTGTCCCCAGGTAAATGAATCATGAATGTAGCGAAATTGGACAAAGATGTCACAACAGGAAGTCCGTCATAGTTGGCCTTGAGGAGCATAGATTGAACTTGTACCGAAAAATAATAAGTAAGAACACAGACTAGTACGTAAATTCAGAAAACAAATTAATTTTCTAAAAACAAGAGATTTTGGTCAGAAAAATACCCGACTTAAAATGTGTCAGCGAAAAAATCGTCTTAAATCAAAAATAAATCGCTTACCTAATTAAATTATTTCAAGCTAAGAGTGATCTGTTGAGTTGGTCTGCGGATAGACAATTAAACTTATTTCAAACAAATTTATTCTGTGTAAGAAAGATCTCAAAGATACATAGGGGAGGCTATGTTAATAGGTTTGACATTATCTGAAACCAATTCATTTGTGTTTTCACTCCAACCTTTTCTCTAAAATCCTTTCTGTTGTCTCCTTTTTTCTTGTGATGCTTTTTTATTCAAAGCCTGAGGTAGCGTCAGCTTGTCCAGGGTCAGTCCGCAGAAAGCACAAAACTCTGTCTTAGAAAGTTTCAGAACTCCAAATAATGTCCGACTTTATTCAGTTTTAACTTAATTCTAACTAACAATTTATTTCATATACTCATACAATGGTTTCAATTTCTTAAATAATTAACACGGTATTTCATATAAAAGGGCGAGACGGTGGAATTAGATCCCTAGCCTTGACTGACGTTTAGGCAAAACGCAGGTGGGATTAAATCCTTAGCCTTAAACGACGACAGGACACAGACGGATAAGCTTGGATTGAATGCCGGGCAAAACAGTTGGTGAGATTAAATGTCTAGGCCCAGCTCAAATCGTCGCAAGGTTTAAATTTTGGGATTAGATCCCTAGCGGTGGTGACAGAAAGTTTGATAACTTCCCTAGACTTGACTGAACCTATAGGCAGAACGCAAGTGGGATTAGATCCCTAGCCTAAGACAACGACAGGGCACGGTCAGACGATAGGATTAAATCCCTAGCTTTGATTGAATTTCCTGGCAAAAACGGTAGTGAGATCTCAGCTGAGCTTCGGCTCTAATCGCAGTACGGTTTAACAGTAGTAGGATTAAATCCCTTGCCTCAAAGGAAATTCGAGACAAAATAAAGAAGGGGTACCGAGAAGGCAAAAACAACACACACACAGTTTACGGCCAGAGCCAAAAAGTTTAGAAACTTCTGGACAGTACACTACGGACTCTATCAGCGTGTTTCAAGGGATAGTCTACTACCTCGGTACACGGTATTGGTAAATTCACAACAATAGGCGAGAAAATCCGATTTTGTACAAGGTTTCAAGGTTTTTTATTGAACTTATTATATACAATTGTGAAACTT
Source organism: Philhelius festivus (assembly GCA_963931855.1). Lineage (NCBI taxonomy): Eukaryota > Metazoa > Arthropoda > Insecta > Diptera > Syrphidae > Philhelius > Philhelius festivus. Next base: position 21,667,900 of record OZ007555.1, on the reverse strand, counting down.
GAGGATAATATATATAGGGTAGAAATTTGTTGGCACATAGGGGGCCTAACTTATAAAATGACTTAAACTCTAAAAATTATAATATTTGTAATGTACATGGTTCAAAATTAGCATTATGAAAAATTGTCTTGGTTTTTGACTCGGGTTGTTCAGTCCCGGTTGTCCAGTATCCGATTTTGTACCGATTTTCCACCTTCCCATATCATATCCATGGCCATCAGCAAATGTGAATACATAAAATTAAACAAAATGTACTCCTCATATTTTGTTGTTGTACCACCGACACGACTAAACACCAATGTATGTTGTATGTACATCTCCGTGGGAGCCTTAAGGTATGCAATTGTTTTGCTGTATTTTCAGCTGTATCTTCGCTGAATACGTTTAGATGTTGGGTGGTTGAGCAGAAAAGGCGGCTTCAGATGAGTAGCTGAGTAGTAGCGTCGGCGTGGCGCGGCGGCTGAAATATGTAACTTCGTTACATTCTTCGTTCTTGTTGATTCTCATTGATTTGTGCCTTTGGGAATAAAAATTCAAAATTAAATAACTTATAATATCTCGTGGTATTATATAATAGTAGGTAATCAGTTTTTTATCTTTCTTTTTTTAAATATTTAATTGGTAAAAAGATAAACATACGGTTTCGCCCCCATCGATCATAAATTATATTTTGCGGTGCGCAACTTCGACGTAGCATTTTACAGTATTAACCATATTAATACGACAGTTTCTTTTATCTAAGTACTATCTGCTTCTTTTAATGATCAACAAATGTGATCCCGAAATCTACAGAACAAAACCAGATTCTAATTATAAAAGTTAAGATCCCTTTTATTTTTTGTATAACCTATCTATAGACACAGCTAAGCATAAAATAATTCAAATTGTCCTATCGAGTTAGTTGGACATTTAATTTGAAAGCCATTTTCGGGCGCATTCATCAAAATTTACTCCGTAAATTGTTTTCGAAGTTGCCCAAGTGAGGAAGGTCCCACCTGGAAATAATACCTCGCTCTCGTCTCCCATCCCATTCAATTCAAAACTCGATTCATAACTCATCATATGTTTCTTAACGAATTCACCCCAAAATTCAAATGGCTTCAACGATAAAACCCTCCAAACGCAACAACAACTCCTGACCACATGGTTTTCAAATTTCGTTACTGACCCCATATAATGGGCTCAGCATCAAATCATGATGCCAATATCAAGGTATAAGGGTAGCCTGAACTCATTTCAAATAGGCCTTAATTTCCCAAAACGATAAATTAAAATTTGCGTTCTGGGATCTATGACAACGGTCGATGATGATGGCGCTGACGAAAATGACCAATGAGATTTTCGAGTTCGTGGTTCATGGAATCCTCAAACGGTGTGGCACTACATCCTGTCGAACATAAACACTTCCTAACACTAACACATGGACCTTAGAATAAAATTCCTTCTTGATGTCTAAGCAACAACTCATACGGCTATAGATTCCACATTCACATAGATATCTAAAAATTAATGTTACGTGCTTGCTCCTCCACATAGAGCAAAATCAGGGTGAGTTCTCCATGGTTGTCTCTTGTTTCGACAAAGTAGTATATAAAACTCTGATGCCATACGCTCTCTAGCAGTAATAAATCTTTTTGATGGAAATCCGATATTGGCACATGAACGTTATGAAGAGTTTATTGTTGCAACTATAGGCAGGTCTAATAACGACTAACTATAGATAAGGATCAGCCTAAATGTGACATATATCAATGTTATGATGCTGAAGGACCATCAGGACCGTATTCTTCCTACACATAGACTTTAATGGATTTATGGATTTTCAGATATGATGTCAACAGATTTTTAAAAAGGGATTTCGGATTAGATATGATTTTATTGCAAGTTGCAGTGGAGCATCAAAGAGTATTACACGTATGTAGCTACATAATTTATGTGTGTATTTGTTCGAATATTTCAGCTTAGCAGTATTTTTGAATACTTCACTTATGGATGATGACATTCCGAAGGTTTACTCCCGACTGTACGCAATGAAACGAATGAAACGCTTAGATGATTCTTTCATAATTTGTATTAAATTGTTTCATTTTACCGGCCATTATGACTAACGGCAATTAATATAATTATTTGGTATATTCTGCACCACGATAGGTATTTGGGGGATAGGTTCCCCGTACGATCTCTTAGTCTTTGAGCGCTCTCTTCCTTGGACAGGAAGTCTATCTGTATTAGATCGGGAATTTTAATCTTCGAGTTGTCCAGTGAGAAATTTAACGAAACTCTTTAAAAAGGTAACATTTAAGTTAGCCTATCAACGTTTAAGAAAGTAATAACAGTTCAGTTTCTGTTTATCCCTCGTGAACTGTTTACTGAAATTTATAATTTTTTTTTATTCAGTCTTAACTTAGGATTGCAAAATTTGTACGTGCCCTTCTGAGATCGAAACAATTTTCACCGTGTTCCACAAGAACTTTTTGTCCTTGCTCCATTCGAACATGCGTCATGATTACATTAATAAATTAATAGAAATAGATGAACACAACACTTTTTTCTGTGCACTCATCTAAAATTGACAACGAGGAAATCGTAATTGAAATGAAAACATAGACTAGGTCTGATAATAATTAAATTCATGCTAAAAATGAGACTGCAAAGTCGGATACCGAGGAGTATAAAGAATAGCTCGATCCACTTGATCTTAAAAATAAATCTGAGATGCCTTCAGTGGGAGAATTACCTTTAGGATTTACAAGTGCAAAATATAACAATTCTACTATATTGGAAGAAACAAAAACTATAAACACAATTTTTGTTGTTTTTATATTTTTTGTTTCTCTTCTTCAGAAACATTTTCACCCATATCGTTTCATGATAGTACCCTGGCTCTTACAAAACTTAATCCACCCTTCCTCACCCAAAAATACCGCAATTGTCAGATCAGCAAATTTTAGCCCCCATACAACATAAAACTAAGAGTGAATAAAATTTAGTTCAGCAACCACAGTGAACATTAAAAGAAAGATGGATAAAGATGGCGCTTAATTCAGTCATAAAAAGAAAAATGTGAAATGTGACATGTGACATGCGGCACTGATTTTGAAACCGAATATTTTCTTCACTTTTAGTTGCTCTTCTGATCTGGCTGTAATCTATTAAGCCTATATTTGGCCAAATCTCGAGTATAATTCCCATATTTGGGCAAAAACACACTTGAATCTCTTGGATAGAATCCAAAGCAGAGCTTTAAAATTGACAGGTGAATGAACAATAACTGAAACAATTGAATCTCTCGAGCACTGCCGCCATGTTTCTTGTCTTTCATACCGTTATTTTTATTTTATTTTTATAAACAGAGTTCAACTGAGTAGCTAGTAGCTGCATTCCTTCAGCCTTTGAGCCCAATTTCGGACGTTCTGTTAAATTCTGGTATTCTTTATTTAGCCGCACTACACGAATGTGGAATGCTTTACCCGACTCTATTTATTCCCTCCCATTACGATCTCCTTTACAATGACATTCCAAAAACTGTCATTTCTGAATATTCGAGAAATTCAGCTCTCGGAAGCAGGAGACTACAAAAACTATTTTCGAATGAGTGATGAAAATTACTCTTATTTGCTGAAATTAGTTAAGTTATTCCGTTAATTAAAAAAAATGCACTCATCTTAGAACAACCATCAGCCCAAACGAGAGACTTGCGGTAAGGCTAAGGTTTCTTGCCACGGGAAGGAACTTCGTAGATCTAAAATATAGTGCAGTAATGGCAGACTCTACAATTGGGCAAATTGTTATGGAAACGTGCCGAATTATAAATGTTGTCTTAAGAAACTATATCCAGGTGAGTTTTTTCATAATTGAATATTTTTTCAGTGGTTTACTAAGATAAATACATATATGTATTGTTTCTAGATTCCAAAGAACAATGAGTGGCGAAAAGTTGCGAGGGACTTTGGACAAAAATGGAATTTTTTTAACTGTCTGGGGGCTATAGACGGTAAACACGTTGCTATTCGAAAACCCAAAAATTTTGGCTCATTATGCTATAAGTACACAAAATTTTTTAGCATTGTACTCATGGCTGTGGTCAATGCTAATTACGAGTTTATCATAATTGACATTGGTGCCAACGGTCGGGTTTCGGATGGAGGAGTCATTTTTTACACAAAATTCTGGCAGCTTTTTATAAATAACTGGACATTCCTGAAGAAGAATTTTTACCAGCATCAGAATATAAATTACCTTTTGTGTTTATCGGTGACTACACTTTCAGTATGACAGAAAATCTTTTAAAGCCATACAGCCAACAAAATTTGAGCGAGGAGAAGAGCTAGGCGTGTTGTCGAAAACGCCTTTGGAATACTATCATCTCGATTCCAGGTATATGAAGAACCTATGCGTTTAAGTCCTGAAAAAGCTACACTGTTGACAATGATATGTTGCTATATCTATAACTTTTTAATCAAACACAATAAGAGACAATATGCTTCGAAGTCTGTCATCTCGTACGAAGATATCCAAGAAGGAAATATTGTAAGCGGACAAGACAGGGTAGTTCTTGAAGAACCATTAAGAAATTCTAAAAGCCACAACATATATGATGCTGCCAAAAAAATCCGTGACAAATACTCCGAATATTTTAACACAATTGGACAAGTTCCTTGACAAAAGAATTTTTTGTAAAAACAAAGTTATCATTAAATAAAAAAATTAAATTTCTACCTATCTTGAAGGTCTGACCGCAGATAAAAATACGAATTGTGGAAAGCTATAAAAGATGTTAAAAAGCCACAAATACATTCAGCACCAATCAGACAAAATAATGGTGAATGGGCTAAGTCCAATAGAGAAAAAGCCGATTTATTTGCTGAACATCTAGAGGAAACCTTTAAACCTTTTGACGGTCAGGCGTTGATAAATTAACATGGTGATATCCAATGGCCATCTGAAAACTTTCTTATAAGGAATATCACGTTATCAGAACTTCATCAAGCTATTAAAAATCTTAAAAATAATAAAGCTCCTGGGTACGACCTAATAAATGCTCGCGTGCTTAAAGAGCTACCCAGAAAAGCAGCAATTAAACTTCAGCACCTTATGAATGCGGCATTAAGGCTTTCATACGTTCCACGCCAATGGAAAGTCGCTGAAGTTTTAATGGTTCCAAAACCGGGAAAGTCTCCGAACGAAAAGAAATCTTATAGACCGATTTCCCTCTTGCCACTGATCTCGAAGGTATTTGAGAAAATCTTATTAAAGCGACTGCTTCCTATTATCGAAGAAAAGCGGCTTATTCCTGACCATCACTTTGGTTTCCGGAAAAGCCACTCAACTCAGGTGTACAGGATAACCAACGAAATTGAGAAATCACTAGAGCGAAAAAATGTATGTTCAAGCGCATTTCTAGATGTCTCTCAAGCATTCGACAAGGTCTGGCACGATGGTCTTAAGTTTAAACTGCGACAGGTCTTTCCGGATCAAATATATTACATCCTTGAGTCGTACCTCGAAGATAGGCTATTTCGAGTTAAGCAAGGGAGGGAATATTCGGATTTTAAGGAAATCAATGCTGGTGTTCCCCAGGGAAGTGTTCTCGGTCCGATTCTGTTCGTACTATACACTAGCGATATTCCTCAAAAAGAAGATACCATAATAGGTACGTTTGCAGACGATACGGCTATACCTGCAACATCCGATTCAGTTGAATCTGCAACCGAGAAGCTCCAACGAGCTCTAGATAAAATTTCGGTATGGACTAAGAAATGGCGAATTGTACTTAATGAGTCCAAATCAACACATATTAATTTTACTTACAAAAAAATTACGAATCTGCCCACCTACATTAATTCGGTGCAAATACCATATGCTAATGAAGCAAAGTACCTAGGAATGACACTAGACGCTAAGCTTAAATGGAAAACTCACGTTAAAAAGAAACGAGATCAGCTTGAAAATAAATTATGTGAAATGAATTGGCTTATTGGAAGATATTCCAAACTCAGCATCTACAATAAATTGCTTATCTATAAGCAAGTGATAAAACCAGTATGGATGTACGGTATACAACTTTGGGGTTGTACTAAACCAAGGAATAGACAAATACTACAATCTTTTCAGAGCAAAGTTCTCAGAGAAATCGTTAATGCTCCGTGGTACATTAGAAACAGTGATTTACACAGAGACTTACGAATGCCAACTGTTGAAGATGAAATAGCAGTTCTCGCTGGGAAGGTTAGGTTAGGTTAGGTTAGGTTAAAGTGGCTGCTGACCGGAAAAGGACAGCACACTTAGACCAATATTTGGTCCGTTGTGATACCACAAGGATTTCAAAAATCCCCCTTACTCGTTAAACCATTTTGAGCTAATAATGAAGCGTTTGAGACAGTGAATGTCGGAATTATTTAGATCACTAGGATCGTTATAGTAGTAGTCTCCCAAGTGGAGTCTACGTCTTTGCGCTAGGGCAGGACAAGAGCATAGAAGGTGGGGAATTGACTCCTCTTCTTCTTCATCCATGCAGCTTCTGCAAAAGTCATTTGCAGGAACTCCAAGACGAGAAGCATGTCTTCCTATTAGGCAGTGCCCAGTAAGGACACCTATAATGGAGCTAATATGCAATCTACCAATAGAAATTAGTTGTTTTGAGCGTTTGGCATCAAACAATGGCCAAATCAGTTTAGTAGACCGGCAAGTTGGGATGCTGGTCCACCTGTGGTTGGCTTTCTTTATGGTATCTTGCTTTAGCATAAGTTTACAAGTAGCTAGGGGTATACCGATGTTAGATTTGCTATCCAACAAAGGTAATATTGTTCCGTTTTTTGCAAGTTCGTCAGCTTTACAATTTCCTGGAATGTCTCTATGCCCCGGCACCCATGTAAGGTGAATGTTAAACTGTTTTGAAGCTACGAACTCACTTAAATAATCATAGCAATAGAATTATTCGACAAACAATTAATGAGACAAACCTTGTGCGCCGACTTCAAAGAACGAGACCGTTCGACCTAGCGCCATAAGGAGCATCCGCTTTCAAATGTGGTATCCGCAGGTCCTCTCAGTGGGGAGCTTCCTGCCAAACGTGATTATAATATAATGAAATTAAAGCTACTTGATAAGGTAACTTAGTTGTAGTCGCAAGAACAAAAGGGAGGTGTTTTTTAGTGAGTAAAAATCTCACACAACTATGAGTACCGGGTTCATAGTGTCTATGAAGATTTTTATTTTTTTATTAAATAAAAATATTAAAAAAAATTATTTAAAAGTTCATTTTAAGTAGGTACGTTTTATTTTCTTAACAATTTTTTGTTATTATTTAATCAAAGTCCAAATTGCAGTTTTCGTAGTAGTTCCTCAATTCAAATTCTTCGTTGGATGAACTGGAGAACGTTGACTGGGAACATGCTGGACGTTGAACCGATGGTATTGCAGATTCGTTTGATGGATTGCATGGTCCATAATGATTGAGTCGCGATGGGCGATGGGTAAGGTTGTTGAAAGTGGATGTGGAGATGAAGAAGGCGCATACGTTGTTTGTGCTTATCCTGCCTGCAGTTCTTCTATTTGAGCTTCAAAAAATTTGTAGTTGATTTTTTTCTCCACAAGTTGACGCTGAGAACTTAGTGATTTAAGTTTCATCGCCTACGTTTTAGAAGTGGCTAAAAAGGAGGCATCTTTTTCAGGCTTGGGTTTCATTAAATAGTCGCATGCCGCAGACAGCAAATCTTCTTGCTTGCTGGTTTTGGTTTTCTTTTTTAGAGGGCGGCTGAACGAGGTTTCAAAACCCTAAAAGAAAATGTAAGGAAAAAAATGCACGAAAAAAAAAAAATAAGCAACTTACACTTGCATTTTCACTTTCATTGTCGGTGGTATCAATTATTGACGAAACCGATTCCACTGGTTTCTCTAAATGGTTTAAAAAATTCAGCGAATCAAACCACCACATGGTCGGCACGTAAACGTGTCGTCTATACCAGCTCCTGACGACTCTGATTGCTTGATTTTTTGTAATTCCTTTCTATAGGTTGAACGAAGTGTATTTATTTTTCTTTTCACTTCATCCAAAGTTCCATCTTTTTTGTATTTTTTAAGATTTCGAAAAGTTCCTTGTATGATTCGTCTTTTTTGATTTTATTTTGAAAATAGTCCTTGCTGGTAGTGTCCCAAAGAACACTGTTGTTCCGATAACTAGAAATAAATTCTTCAGTAAAATTTCAATCCATCATCCCAGTCATACTCACGAAAAATTTTGATCTTCATCATTTCCCTCATCATTTATTCATCATTTACCATTTTATATCTACACACTATCATTTTTTCCATTATTCCAGCAGAAATGATGTAAAAAAATGACAGTGTGTAGCCTACTTAACGCTCGCACTTTGCTTAAATATTTTAAGGGTAGCCAAAATCTCTTTACTGCGCGTAAAATATAAAAAAATAAAACAGAGACCGTTTTGTTTTACAGGTTCATTTTATTTGGTTGCCATATTTGTGTAAATAAAATTTGTCAGTTGGCATTTGACAGTCGCAGAAAAAGGTCGATATCAATTTATTATGAAACATCTAAGGCTTTAAAAACATTGTGAAATTATAAAAATATTGCCTTAGTGTTAAACAACTTAAGCGAGCACGCATTTGCGCCATGGTCATAGGTGCCCACATTAACTAACAACATAATGTAAAACACCTTATAATTGAATTATATTTAAAAGTTTTTAAATTAAAAACATCGACCTGGAACACAAACGCAATGTTCGATTAAGTTAAGTCCAAGTGAAATTTCTGCGTGCACGTGGTAGCTGACAGTGTGCGGAGCAGCTGAGAATGCTTTCGCACAAGACTTCGCTTGCAGCTACGAATGCACAACCAGCTAAATTTATTGTTTTTGGCTTTTAAATACAGAAAATTCTCTTTAAATGCAAATATAAACGAGGGTCAGATTATGTCTTATCTTTATGCCAGATTGGAGATTTACCTCAGATCTTTTTTTACAAATAATATAGCTCAGTTAGACTAAGAGACTAACCTCGTGTATCACCAATCGCGCAAGTCAAGCGAGTAGTATCAAGGTTTCCGGTGTGGTGAGCTATGTTTTAAATCCAGCAACTTCCATCTATACGACGATAAAACCAAACTAATCAAAGACGAAACGATACTTTGAGATCAAGGGGCACGATAGTGCCCAGCCAAGTTCTGGCACTACACCCTTTTTACAGGAACAAACTCAGGCGCTTTTTGACCCATCCCTATCTTCAGTACCAATGAAGTCACAAACTTAAAATTCCGAATATTTGCTAAGCTAGTCAGGCACAGACGCCTCACCAAATTTCAATTTTCTAGCATAAGCAGTTCCTGAGATATAAGGCCTCAAAAATCACAAAAACCGTAACTGACTGACTGACAGATCAAAATTATGGAGCACTTCCCGACATCGTAGAATCTTGTAATTTTGCACAACGGCAGGTATTGTCATGCAAGCAGCGTGGCAGGGGGCGTGGTATCCGCCCACTTTCTCCGAATTGGTGTTAGTTGAATGGAGCACTTCCGACTGCTATAAAACGATGAAATTTGGTTAGACGGTAGGACTTAAATTGCATACAAAGAAAAAAATATAAAATTTGAGGTTTTCCATTCAGGGGCGTGGTATCCGCCCACTTTATGAGAAAATGTTTAATTTATATGGAGCACATCCGATTGCTGTAGAATGGTGAAACTAGGTGGAGCAGTATAGCTTAATGTACATTTAAAGCGAAAAATAGAAAATCTAAGATTTTTCATTCGAGATGTCTTTTTATTATCATTTTGAAACTACGAGTATGTATGCATCTTGGAAATCCATGACTTTTCTTAGAACTAGAGTGCTCGATTTGGAACTCTATGTTATGTTAACATGAATGAAAAGAGAAAACTTTTGCATTCCTGAAAAAATTATGAGTTTACATAAAAAAAACTATTAACTGTGATGTGAACTATAATAAAGGTAGCCCACCAATGAATAGCCTATCATTGGTGGGCTACCTTCTTTCAAAAAGGAGTTTGCAACAAATACATCAAACTAAAATTTGATGGGCTTACTTTGCAAGTTTTTTTGTATGCCCAATTCAAAAGGTTTTAAAAACTTGACCAGTGAACCCATCAAATTTTAGTCAGTAATCATTAAATAATAAAATTTCTCTATTACATTGTAGCTGTTTCAATATTATTGTACTTTAAATATTCGGTATTAAACCTTCATGAAGTAAGAACTTGGCGTAATTTTAGATCTAAGTACTTTTCAGTTTTCACGGCACAAAGGTTTTTGTATAGAAGAACTTGGCTCTTTTTTTGACATTTATGTTTTTGGTCTGATAGTGATATCGGAACAAAAAACATCTTCAGTGACTGTGTTCACTTTTGTGCAGAAGAAATATGAAATAAAGTCGGGTTAGTTTGTTGTTTGGAAACCATACAAACTTTACAATCCTTTTATTACATTTAACACGTTAAGGAACTGTACAAAATAAGGGATTTGCAAGTTGGCCTTCTATCGAAAAGTTTGGGGGAGGTTTCTACCTCCTGTGAAAAATGTTTACCCTTTTAAAAACAGTCTATCAGAAAGTCTCTTAATAAATTGGAAGTTGGAGACTATACAGGCCAACATTTGAAAATGCTTACTAGAGTGCACAAATACGAAAAATCAACTCATCTTTTCTAAGGCAATTGATCAGGTAAAAATATAGCTCTTGGTATCACTGTCCGCATCTTAATGGAACTTTTAATTTGTATCTCTAATTCAAAAAATTAAATTGATTTTAATGTTTCAATTTAAGTTGACCCAGATTAGTAACAAGTAAAAAAAACTATTACAATGTATTTCTACGAAATATAACCAAGGAAAACAATAAGATAACATGGAATTTTATGTTATGTATTATAACGCATCCCAGCCCATATCTATGCAAGTTAGGAATCTGTATCGTTCAATTTAAATAGTATTAAAAACTAAATAAAAGTTTCGAAAGCTTGACGCCCATTGAGGGTAAATTGCTTCTGTATTTCCCCCTAATGCGAATGAACACAGAACAAGTAGCAGTTAATGTACATAGCACCTACACACGCTATTGTTCCCTTTGGCGGTTTAAATAAATTTATTCTGTTAAGATAAATGAGGCGATATCATGAGTTCAAATGGAAAACTTTAATCACCACAAGCACAAAAGCATAGGTGTACTCTTATTTCCCGAAAGAGAAGTGTCTTACTTATACGACTTTTAATGCAAGTGTGTCGTATCTATAGCTACATACTCAGAGAAAAATTAGAATGAATAGTTTGAATCACGCATCCTCGATTTCTGACCGAAAACTTAGTACGGCAAAAGCTTCCCCATCATTAGTAACTGTTTATTTCTTGTATTTTTCTTTTTAGTTTTCAAAATGGATGTTTTAAGCATTTTGTATTAAATATAAATCGGAACGAAGTTGGTTGGAAGCTTTAGGTTGGAATAGGTGTAGCCGAACAGACAGAAGACGACGTGAAGATAAACATATGAATAGAATGTTAAACCGTTTGGCATAATGGTTCGTAGGACTATCGCGTTGAAGATCTGAGTTCAATTCATGTTTCTTATTTCAGGAGTTACTGCCTTTTGCAAGGAAGTGATAAGTCCTCCAAGAGTGTCTGCTGTCATTAAAAGTGTTTCTATCTAAACCAGCTCGGCCGACACGGACACGGGAATGATTGAGAGTTGTAAGTTACTAGGCCATGAGTTTCTACGAGTTGATAGTCTTCAAGCTTATTTTTTTTTATTCTTAATTTGGGATTGCCAAACTTGCATACATTTACCAAAGACTAGGGTGCTTTAACAAATTGTATTTAGTTAAATAAAATAATAACGCCTCGACATAATGGTTAGCGCCTTAGACTGTTAAACCGAGGGTCCTGGGTTCGATTTTCAGCCTCTACAAAAATGTTGGTCTAGCGAGAAAGTGACAAATTTTTCAAGAGTGACTCTTATAGTAAAAAGTCATATCCCTTCTTGTACACAGCACTCAAACAGTAATGGTTGAGAGTTGTAAGAAACTGGGCTTAAGCTTAATAATTTCAATTAAATGACTCTTGAACTTATGAAATTTTAAACTTTTATTTTCGTAGATACTAATCATTTTAAACTTTGAATGACTTTTCGGAACTTACCGCGTTAATTTTATAAGAAATACTTATACATTTCTTTGTCCAGTTGTTTCGAAGAAATTTCACTCTTCGTGGTCATGGGATAAGACTGGCGTTTGATGGCTGTTGTTGGGTTCTCTGCCTGTTTAATGTGTTGGTGCGTTGTTGTTGGTACATTTTCTGTGCGTAGTTGGTTGTTTTGCTCCTGTTGAATCGATATTTTACATAAGCTTGGATGAACACAACGCTTATAACGTCAGACGTTTCGGTGTGTTTTTTCGATTTGAGTTTGCTTTTGAGTGGATACCATGTTGGGGATAGTTTCAAGCTAAAATCGCTATTAAAATTCGTTTGTTGTTTTTTTATTTCAATGGCTTCCGTTACTATCCTTGGTACATACAATCTTTCTGCAGCAATTGGTTAAGCTTGATCAAAACGAATAAAATGATCTTCGTTAAAAGCTTAACGCTGACCGATTGCAGATTTTGTGATGGAATTATGTTGGACAGCAGTTATATACGCATTTATACGTGTTTTCAGTATTGCTCTTTTTGTTTCACCGATGTAGAATAACTCGCAACTACAGGGGACCGAGTATACCCTGGGATTTTGGAAGGGTTTTGTATCCTTGGGTGTTCTTAAGAGCTGGTGTACTTTCGTTGGGGGTTTAAAAAGGAAAGGAAATCCCTTATATATAGGGAAAACAAAAGCGTTTTTCCACCCGAAAGGCGATACGAAATTTTGGAACTGCTTTGGCTTGGGATCCCAAGCTCTTTGTTTTTAGTTTTAGCCATTTTTCGTTAAAGCCTGGTCTGCATCGCATAATGTGAGCGTTCGATTAACGAGTGCTGACACAACCAATGTAAAATTAGCTGGAACATGATGGGAAGATGCGTATAGATATCTCTGCGTGTCTTTTCTGAATAATGTGTGTCCTAAGGAAATATCTAGTTTCTGAATAAGTTTCACGTCCAGAAATGCCAAAGAACTTTTATATTGTGTCATATAATGTCATCTACATATCTTTTCCAAATTGTAGGTTTTACTAGTGATATTTCTAGTGCTAGTTTTTCAAAAATTTTGCATCCATTTGTCGACTACACCTGATGGTGCTAAAAGCGATCCCATTGCAACACCATCACTTTGTAGATAGTATTTTCCATTGTATAAAAAAACCCGACATTAGCCACGTGTCAATTAGCTCTAGCAATTTGGAGTCGTCCTCAGAATGAGATAGTTTCGATTTTGTGATTCTAATTGGAATATCCATTCAAAACTAAACTCAAATCGAACAAAACACACACAAAATCGTCTAACGTTATAAGCCTTGCATGCACCCGAGCCCGGGTAGAAAATTATCTAGGAAACACTATCGAATAGCGTGGCCCTAGCTAGATTGGCCTTTATATAGTAAATCCTATGCTGGGCCTAGACAGATGCAAGTCTGGCGGATCTTGACTAATTTATGCTTATCCTGGCTTTATATTGAACTTGGCTAGAACTGCCTATTTATTGGCTTTTCCAGGAGTATCTTAGACTGGGCCTAGATATTTTTAACTTGATGTAGCCTAGATATGAAACTTTTTCTTGGCGATATCTTGGCTGTAGATAGTATCGCCTCTTTATTGGCATTATAACAAATAAACTACAAGGGACCTGGATAGTTTTTACTTGGTGTAGCCTGGATAAGGAATTGTATCTGGGCGTTATATTGGCCTTAGCTAGTCTCGCCTCTTTATAGGCATTCTCAGATGTTACTTATACTGGGGCTATATAGTTTTTACTTGATGTATCCTAGATGTGCCTATACATATGTCTCTATAAAAGGCTATTCATTATCCTTCTAAAAACATAACTTTTTTGTTTTGGTCCTAAATCGGTATTTTTCAGATTCTTTAATACGTATTTAAGTCTTTTAAACAGTATAATTAAAAGAGAGTTATTTAAGTAGCACTTTGAGACACGATATTTTATATATCACAGTGGCGCAATAGGTAGCGCACAAGCACGGCAAGCGAGAGTCTCGGGTTCGAATCTCAGTTGGAGGTAAATTAAAAAAAAAAAAAAAAATTCTTTCATTCCAGCAAAAAATCACTTAAAGAGTCGAATATAGCGAGGCAAAGAAAAAATGAAAATAATCAACAATAATAAAAAAAAAAATTTTTTTAAGAATTGCCGTAGCTCTTGTGCTACTTGTGAAGACCCATCTAGGGCCCATATAGGAACATCTACCAAGGCCCATTATATAAAGAGCATTAACAAATTAGCGAGGGACAAGCTAGATACTGCTCGGTAGGGCCATGATTGAAACTAAGAAAAACTAGCTGGGGCCTTGGCATTATCGAGTCGAAAATTCTACCCGGGAGCTTATGTAAATACAATTCAACAGAACCTATGTTTGGTTTAACGCGAACACCTGTCGATTATGACTTAATTCCACGGAAGGCCTACCTTCATCGGAGTCAGATTGGGTCCTGACCATTAACCTCGAGTCGGCCGAAGCCAACTCATTAGCAAAGCTGTGACATGTTGCAGCATGTGCACACCTCTTGCTTACAGATGAGGTCTATCTAACATCTCTTTAATCCAGGCAAGCCTGGAAACCATGTGTCTCCGCATTCGGAGTAAGCCACAGCCACCAATATACTCCCACATGGGGGCCTACCTCATAGATAGCTTGAAGAAAGAGGGGTAGGCAAGGGCCAAGCAAGCGCAACAGCCCTCAACCTCACTATCATGAAGATAGATAGAGGAGAGGGGTAGGCACGAGCCAAGTATCCAAGACGCAACAGCCCTCAATCTTCTGGGCACTATCTTCCGTGGTACCAGAATGTAGCTTCCGGTGGAGTTTCGCAACCGTGAGGTCACTTCCAGTTTGAGTTCATGCAAAACTCAGTTCCTGTCATCCCTCTCCCTAGGATACACACACCAGAAATCGATCGAAGTAGTAACCAATAACTAGTGTCCTTCTTTTTGGTCTTTATTCGCCTTGCGACGACCTAGGAAAGATACTCCTAATCTTTGTTCACCTTACGGCAAACTAGGAAAGATACTCCTAATCTTTGTTCACCTTACGGCAAACTAGGAAAGATGCTCCTAATCTTTTGCTCACTTTACGGCAAACTGGGTAAGATAATCCCATCCTATCTAGTTAGTTCAGTTACTTACGTAACCTATCCATAGGCATCACGAGCAGATCGATAGGAACCTGGAGTACAATAGAATTGCATCAGTAGTCTTCCGTTCCACTACGGCCATGTCAGCAGACAATGCTCCGAAGAGACTTTCCCGGATCAACCACATCAGCACCTCTCCACACACTCCAGGAGCGCCTTGGAATTGCGCATCAGTCAGTAGCAATTACCCCGGTCCATCTGAGGGTGGTTCTCAGTTGGACGAGCTCGTTGGAGCCCCGGACAAGTCATTTACCACATCAGCAATCCTCCATACACTCCCACCTGTAAAAGTGAAAGCCTTTAAGCTTATGCTAAAAGTATGAAAATGAGAGTATTACTAAAATTGTTTGATACAATTCAACAGTAGCAAAACAAGCAAGCACCTACAAAAAATGTACCAACAAAAACCATCAAACGTCAGTGTTATCCCGTGACCACAAAGAGTAAAATTAATTCGGAACAACGGGACAAAGAAATGTATAAATATTTCTTATAAAATAAGTCCCGAAAACTTACCTAGTGCCAAACGTTTCTAGGATTAAATAAACTCAAACTCGATTTAGATTTATTATACACACGTGTCGTGTCCTTTTCTTTTTTTTTTGAGTGTGTCAGCATCAGTTCGATCTTTTTTTAATTTCCTGGTTTAAATTAAAATCACACGCATGACTTGGTAAAACCGCAATCCAAAAACCATTAAGCTAATGGCTGATAATAACTTATAATACTATCTGCCTAGTCACCAGAAGTTAAATTTAAAATACTCATTTAGTGACTTTTTCCTAACGTAAGATTTACAAACAAAAACCCATTAAGCAGTAATTAATATTGAAACAGCGACCGACAATTATTTACCTTCGCTATAAGATAAATTAAAAACAAACCCGTTTTTCTTTTCCATTTCAACTTTTTAACTCTTCTTCACTTCTAAGCCCCGAAGCAGGCAATGTCCTTTATTTCCCAAAATATATAAGTACATTTGTATTCACTCCATTTCTCACTTCAACAGCAACCTATTGCCCTTTTAATATATAAATACAGGTAAAAGAATTGTTCCCTAGGGGGCGTTTATACCCCATATATGTGGATATCGATTGCAGTAAGAAAAAGTCATAAAAAAAATATTTCATTGCATTTCTCTTAGAAGGGCTTAAGGACGTCTTACCTAAGTCATTGCGCTTTAATATTAAAATTAAGATTCTCAATACGGGCCCGAGGAATCGTAAAATATGTCAGATCAACACGACGACGCTGGCTGCTCAGCTCAAGATGGAGATGTAGAAGCCGAGGCATTACATACAATTGATTCACCTAACAAAGTGACTCGTTTGGAAGACTATCAATAGATTGTGTCTTTTCATGGGGAAAATTCGTTTATCTCAATTGTCCAGGGACTCCTATAGGGGGTGGTGGACTAAAAAGACGTGTCGAGCTAAAATACCTAAACTCTTTAGCATACATGCTCAAACAGTGCTGATGTTGTGTTCGAGGAAGAGAACAAGGACGAGAAGGTAACGTTTGCTGTTAAGTCAAACGGAAAACGTAAGGGGCCATTGAGTTTACATATAAAATATTTTCCAGATTAAAGATATGGTCGTATAGAATGTGGTTTACCAATTTATGTGATTTTAAATGGGACTTAATAATTTAACGAGGGTTTGTGGCAGAGATAAGATTTATTCGATACGGTTCGGGGAATGTATGGATATTTAGATTATAAGGTTTAGAAATCAGAGTAATTAATTAAAATTGAGAGTGAACTTTTCGAATCAAGGGTTTCACCTTTTTTCATTCATTTGGGGCTAATGAAATCCGAAGAAACTCTAGTATATGTTAAATGGAATTGGGTGGTATTGGTTCGATCGATTTGGATTCTATCATTAATTTGACTCCTTAAATACAATAAATATATGGGCAAATCTCAGAAACTTTTGACTTTAGACTTTTGAAAACGCGTAAAGAGAAAATAACTAAGCACACCTTTAAAATTAAGTTTATAGCACTATTGTTACATCAAAAATGATGGTGTTCCTCTTTTATTAACGAATGCTTAAAAATTCTCACTCACTTTCCGGCGACGCACTATTGCACCAAATGGTGCAAACCATCTCAAAAATCCATAACTTTTTCGTTTCTCAATATTTTTTTTTTTTGAAATTTTGCATAACCAATTTGTACCAAGAACCAAGAATTTAAAATATTAAAACGTTTCAGATAGAAATAAATTATTTTATTTTTTTTAATAAAATAAAATAACAAATTTGTAGATTTTATTTCATTTATATGGGAAAAATTTGTTGGAGCAAGAATTATTGCAACAATTTGGATGAAATTTTTTTTTTACCGGTGAAAACATTTGAAAGTAGTTTTTTGTAAAATCCGCCCACTACCACGCCCACGTTTTTCAGATTTTTGGTATTTTCTTATTTTTAGTGAACAGGAAGCCGAAAACTAGTTTTTGAGGTTTTTTAAACTTAAGACATCGCATGTATATTTTTTCTGCCCACTTTCCCGAATACTTTCACTCCCCTTTTTTTATTTTCAGCTTAAAATTCATCAAGAGCAGGCATTTTTTACATTAAGTTTTATATGAAAAAGTGAGTTTATGAAAAGTGTTATTTATTTTTAGTAAAATCCGTGTACTGCCACGCCCCTTTTTGATATATGAAAGTTTTTCGCCCTTAAGACAAAAAAAAAGGAATTCAAAAGTACACCTTATTGCTAGGTATATTAATTAATGTCTAAAAGTTATTAAGCCTCGTCAAACAATGCTTGTGTTATTTAAAACTATGTACCTACATTTGTATTATATGCAACCATAAACCACACACCTCCTCCCAACCTCAAATGCTTGGCTTTTATTTTTATTTAATTATGATTTTTTTTTAGAATAAATATGAGTAAGGAAGTTTAAAATTGGAAAACAAAAAATATTTTATTCTAAAAATAAAATGTCGAATTTTAATAATATTGGAAATAAATGATAAGAACTTATAAATTTTGTGGAAACATAGTCACTTATATGATGTTTATGAAAATGTGTTGCACATGTTTTAACAGTTATATTTTTTAACTTTTGACAAAAAATAACATTTTTTTTGAAATTTTGAGCTAAAAGTAATAAAATAATGGTCTAAAACTTTTTGGAGTACACATTTATGTGCATCAATAAAGGTTCCACATTTTTGCCAAATTTTAATTTTTTTCATCACTTAACAATAAAGTTATAAGAATACGAATTTTTATTCTAAAAACTTATTTTTCTTCCTCATCTTACGTGTTTTCTTCTTAAACAAAAATGCATGAAAATGCGAAAGTTTTTATTTGTTCTTCCAAATTTAGAATATTTTTAGAATACTAAACAGCCATTAACTAAACGGAGGCAGCCGGAGCTAACAGAGAAAACTTCAATTGAAAACAAAAAAATGAAAAATATACTGCACCTTACTCATTTTTTGTATTAATTTACTGGTGAACTTAATTAAAAAAAATATAACTGTTTTGTAAAGAAGGGCTTGGGCTTTTCAAAAAGGTATAATAGTTATACATTCTGTCGAGAAAAATACGAAATAATTGACTTCAAACTCTCACTTCCAATAATTCTAAAAAATAAAAATATCGAAATGTTATATTTAACGGTAATTTTAAGTACCTAGAACAAAAGTAAGATACAAAAAATTTACTGTGTTAGGAAGAACCCTATTTCTACTATATAATCCCATCATTAGATTTTTCAAATTACGAAATTCACCAAAACCATTTTTAAGATGGATTTCATCATTTGGTCCCATAGTGACGTTGAACTATCGAAACAGTAACACGAAACGACTTTACGTGGGCGAGTCACAAAGACTACTGATACCACAATAACGTTCGACGTAAGTGGTTTATACCTATGTTTATAAGACTGTTATTGATAAGGATCATTTTCTTTCACTTTTCTCACTGCCATTGCATTCGTTAATATTTGAACTACAGAAAATATGTGAGCGCGAAATTTCAAATTAATATAGAAATTTTTAATTTTTTATAACAAATGATAAAAATTTAACTTATGATTTATATTTAAGTAAAAGTTTGTTCACTTTTCTAAATATGTTCATTTTATAGTGAAGCTTTTACTACTACTGGCAATGTAAACTACTACTGGCAATGTAAACAATAAATCTTCCACTAAACCCTACTCTAATTTTATCCATTCCCATACCATAAATAATTCTCCTAAATCTTCTAACAACCACCTTCCTCCTTCCCCAGTTTTCGACCCAATGTTTTCACCTGTCGTTAAACTAACTTCTAATTTTGCCTCCTCTAAGTCCACCAGTGATGAATTTGACGGTCGATACCTGATGGCTCGACTTCGCGACAGCAAACTTTACGATAATGTTCGTCTCTACCTTGCCTACCTTTATAATAAGTCTGATACTGTTTGTGTTAATGGCAAAACTAAAATGAATGTCATAGTTTCTATTCAAAAAGAAGGCCTTCCAACTGATCTTTTTACTCTCAATAAAATTTACACCCGCTTCCATGAATCTTTAGGGATTTCTCCTTCCACAGTTTCCAAAGATCTGGCTACATACGCCTCACATTTAAATTCCAAACGTTTACCCTTCGCTCGTCCCAATCAGGAACATAGTCTTTAACAACAATTCTGTTTTACAGCCTGTAACCACAAATATTTTAACCCTCTATTATCAGAATGTTAGAGGCCTCCGAACCAAAACTTTTAACGTTTATCTTAACTCCCAAAATCTCCCTTACGATATCTTTGCCCTAACGGAAACTAACCTTTGCTCAGATTTCACAGAAAGTGAACTTTTTATTTCTGATTTTACTGTCTTTCGTGCGGATGGCCAAATTAACGATCTTACTCCCAATGGACGCGGTGTTCTTTTCGCTGTGCACAATCGTCTCAATGCATCTCTTATCGAAATATCTAAATCACCACTTTTCGAGTTCGTCTGCATTAAATTAACTATCTCTAAACGGTTTTTCTATCTTCTCTGTTGCTACATTCGTCCTTCCCAACCTAGTCTTGTCTATCAACAATTTACTGAATCTGTTAGCTCCTTGATCGAGAGATCTACCTCCAATGATGAATTTATCATACTCGGTGACTTTAACTTACCGGATTTGAAATGGTCATTATCCGATGATGAAACTTGTTTTATTCCCTCTAATCCATCCTCTGAAAAAGAAATAATTTTTACAGATAGATTACTTGAATCTGGTCTTTTCCAAATAAGTGGTATCCACAATAAGTTAGGGAGACAACTTGACCTCGCCTTCTCCTCAGATCCCTTTAATTCTTCCGTTTCCGAAAGCTCTCATCTTCTCTCGGTTCTTGATCATCATCATCCTCCTCTATCTTTCTTCTTCTGTCTCGATGATAATATTCCAACTATTGAGTCTGAAAACTCTTTTACATTCAACTTTCGTAAAGCCGATTTTCATCAGCTTATTATTCATCTCAACAGCATTGATTTTCACCACTTTATTAACCCCTCTACTCCTATCGACATAGCTCTTTCTTTCTTCTATACCTCAATATTCGATTGTCTCGTCCAATGCGTTCGTTTAACACTACAAAAGAACTGTGTTTCATCTCCCCCCTGGTACACAAGAGAGCTGCGTAGTATCCGGAATGTCAGAAATAGGTTATGGAAAATTTATCTCAAATTTCAGACGCCTCTAAACTATTTTTACTACCAACAAGCTTCTTCTTCCTTTTCGACTTTATGCCTATCCCTTTACCAGTCGTATCTTAATCAAATGCAGACTTCGCTCATCACTGAACCTAAGCGCTTTTACCAATTCATTAACGTCAAGAGAAAATCCGACGGCCTTCCTTCAACGCTCAACTTTCTTGGTACATCTTCATCTGATCCCAAAATCATAGTTAATCTCTTTGCTACCTTTTTTAGCCAATCCTATAGCAATACTTCAAATGAACCTGATCTGGAATATCACAGTTTTCTATCCAATTTACCGCAAACGTCTCTTGTCTCAATTACAATTACTTCCCCCTCCGTGTATGATAAGCTGAACTCATTGAAAGATGATTTTTCTCCTGGCCCTGATGGAATCCCTGCAATTTTTCTTAAAAAATGTGCTAATGTACTTTGCGAACCCCTTACCAAACTTTTCCAATTATCACTTTCACAAGCTGTGTTCCCCTCTCTTTGGAAAGAGTCTTTTATCTTTCCCGTTTTCAAAAAGGGTTGTAAGAATGATATCTCTAATTACCGACCGATCGCTAAACTTTCTTCGTTACCCAAGCTCTTTGAAAGTATGGTTTACGATTCTCTTTACTTCTATTGTAAATCTATTGTTTCCCCATTTCAACACGGATTCTTAAAGGGTAGGTCCACCACAACTAACCTTATCCAATTTGTCTCCAAAACACTAATATCTTTAGAAAAAAGTCTCGAAGTTGATGTTATAACTACTGATTTTAGTAAAGCCTTTGACAAGATCAGTCACCAAATTATCTATATAAAACTGAAAGCTCTTGGTTTTCCAACATGGTTTATTGAGTGGACTAAATCATACCTAGTGAACCGAACATATAGAGTTGTTTTTAGAAACGCGGTGTCTGATCCAATCTTTGCATCCTCAGGGGTTCCTCAAGGCAGCCATCTCGGCCCAATCCTATTTGTTCTTGCCATCAATGATGTGAGTAACATCATTTCCTTCTCTGATATCTCCATCTATGCTGACGACATTAAAATAATCAAAACAATCGCATCTTCTCAAGACTCTTCGCTTCTCCAACATGACCTAAATACTTTTTTTACTTGGTGCAATAAAAACTTTCTTGAACTCAATATAAAAAAATGTCAGTTTATGACTTTCTCCCGTAAACGTTTACCTTCAATTTCTCGATCCTATCATTTCCGTAATGTACCTGTCCCTATTGTTTCCTCAATTACAGACCTTGGGGTAATATGTGATAAAGAGCTAAATTTTCGCTCTCATATTGATCATATACTTGCGAAAGCTAATTCTTCTCTTGGCCTTATCAAGCGTTGGTCTAAGGAATTTAACGATCCATTTGTTACTAGATCTTTATATGTCACATTTGTCAGACCCATCCTTGAATATGCTAGTCAGATTTGGTCACCATACCTCATCACTCACTCACATAGAATTGAAGCAGTACAACGAAGATTTCTTCGTTTTGCTTTGCGCAATTTGAATTGGTCCGATCCCTTTATCTTACCCCCGTATGAAGACCGTCTACAATTGATCAACCTACATACCCTTGCTCAACGTCGTCATATCGCCGATATAGTATTCGTCCACCAACTTATCACTGGTATCATTGACTCTCCGGCCTTGCTTGAATTAATAATTATCAATACAAATCCACGTCATTTACGTTCTGTCCCCTTTTTCCACCTCCCTACACACCGCACCAACTACGGACACTTCAACCCAATCTCCAGATTGTTACGTTCAGCCAACTCTGTTCAAGATATTTTTGATTTTTTCCTCAATTCTGCATCCCTTAGAAGAATTCTGTCCCAAACCCCTCACTAAACCTTCTTCCCATTTTAGTTTTAAGCTATTATTAAGCCTAAATTATACTATAATAATTAATAATACAATAATTCTATTGTTTCGTATCAAGCCAAAAAACAAATTAATAATGAATTGTACTCCCTTTATTATGTTAAAGTATAGATTTAAGTTTATTATGTCTAGTTTTAAGTTCTGCTTGTATTAAGCATATAATAAATTAAAATTAAATTAAAAATAACACGTAATTTTACTCAAAATTTTTATCAATAAAATTTTTCTCTGCTTAAAAAGTAATGTATAAAAAATATCAATGATTTTTCTTTGTAATTAACTACTGAATCTTAAAGATCCATAAAATATGTAGCGTCAGCGACAAAACGTACACTTCTTAGTATGATTTAAAAGAAGGAACAATAGTTAAGGACAGGAAATATTGCTTTTTATTAGAGTCCTAACTGAAAATGTCTTGAAAAAAAAAGTTTCGCACTCTTTTAATTCAGTATAAGCTAATTTTAACCAGGTTGCGATTTTAGCACACACCTCTACCAAAGCTTAATTTATTCATTTTTGTCTATAGAAAATGAATATGTAATTTAGAAATCGGTGCAAAGCATGCTGTGTAAATGATAAGAGACGTACCAGCAATATTTATTTCTACATAAAAAATGTTGTTTTAACGAGTGATTTTTTAAGAGCTATCGGAAATTAAAAAAAAAAAACACATAAAATTCAGTAAAATGCATGAACTCTTTATTTGAATCGATAGTACGGTCGATATAATTTAATGTTCGAAGATTATTTCATGGAAATGTTGGCCGCGGCTGCGCCTCAAATGGTCCATTCCGCCGGAATCTCACGAATAAATGCTTCAATGTTGGCTTCCAGCGCGTCAATCAAAGCGGGCTTGTCGCTATAGAGCCTTAACATAGCCCCACAAAAAAATTCTAGAGGCGTGAGATCGCACGATCTAAAGGATGAACTTTCTTAACAGAGCACGCATTTTGATAATAAAGTTCCGTTCCTGGTAGCACGCACACAGGAATGGTTGAGAGTTGTAAGTCACTAGGTCCTGGTTCTCTCCGAGGTGTTGCACCACCAAATTTATTTATTTATTTATTTATCCTAGTTATTGATTTTTTCGACTGTTTCAATATTCCAGGGGACTGATATGAAATGTGGGGGACAAATTTGAATTAAGTTTTTTGTAATAAAATCAATTAATAAAAAATATTTATATAATTCGTAGCAAAGATGTATTATTTTGCGTAACTTCGATGGGATTCATCTTAGTATTAGACCTGAAATAAAAGAACGGTAATCATTTTTCTTTGCAAAAACGCAAAGGGGACACTTCAGGGGACAGGGGAATCAGAAACTTTGAAGAATTTTTTGAGCAAAATAAAATAAGGTAACGCTAATAATATTGTTTGGCCAGGTAGATATCAACCAGATTTAATTTTATTAAATAAAGTGCGGATTAAATAATTGAACGGGTTTTAAAATATTTCTGGGGCCGGCCGCCGAAAATTCCATCGTTTGTAGAATCACCCTGATTTCTTTAATGAAAATTTTAATTTTCCCAGTAGATTCATGTTTTTTTTAGTATTATATTATTTATCCGAATGGAATCGATTTCATTGCAAACGGAGTTGAACATGTTAATGATCGAGAGATGGGTTCATTTAAACCATAAATAGTTCTACGAACAGAAACATAAAAGAGTACACGTGTATTCCATAGTAAAAATAATGCTCGAACATGTCTTTTAAATTCAAGCGTTTTCAAAATTGATTAATGCACATCTTGAAGAATAATTTGGCACATCACTAGCCCAGTTCAGATTTCTAAGTACTATTCTGGCAAATTATATCTGAATTCTCTCAATTCTTTGTATCTCATTTGCATAAAATGGACCGCAAATTATAGAGCAATAATAGAGATAAGAAGGTACTAGCAAATTTAATAAGGTTTTAAGTGAATCTTTGAATTCATTTGAGATTCGTCTTATAAAACCAAGCATTAGATTACCTCTGGAAACTATAAAATTGATATGCGCCCTGAAGTCCAATTTTGAATCCACAAGGACACCAAGTATTGGTACCATTTTACTTCAATTGAAGTAGATCTACTTCTTTTTTTTTTTCAAGATATTTTAAATACTACTTCGTACTTCGCACCATCATTAAAATATTAAAATCTACTTCATTTTAAAAATCTCTGTTTCAACCTTCTTCAATTTTACAAAAAATGCCCAAATCTACTACTTTTTATTTCACTCTAGGTAGTGGGTAGGACCAGAATTCCCAATCAAAAATGAATGTCAACACAATAAAAGTACACAAATGAGTAATTTTAAAAGCTTAGAAACTCACCACACTTATGTGTATACGAATCTTTTAATGAAATTTCGCTTGTGTGCGTGTTTTAGTTTAAAATTAAATTATACTTAATTATAGTAATTTTAATGTTATTCCTTAGACAATTTTAAGTATTTGACTTAAGGAAAATATTTTTTGTATGCAATATTATTTCAAAATCAAAAAAGCTCCTATATACAAATTTTGATCGAAATCAGTAGAGTCGGAAATGAGAAAGCAGAAAATAAAAGAAAAGATCCATATTGGTATGGTCTACACATAATTTTTTTTTATAAAAATCAATATTATATTTCATAAATAAATATTATATTTCATAATGACTGTATGGAAGGAACCGAGCTAAAAAAAAAAAAAACAAACTATTACAATTTCTTCTCTAGGCGGAAGGTTGAGATACAGACCTGCAGATAGACAGAATCACTACTTTTTCGTGTTGCAATGTCAACTGATCTCGAGTTCAAACTTTTCTAAAAGCAAGTAAAAAGTCATTTTAAAATCTACTTCGATTTTTCTCGATTTGCTTCACTTTTCAGATCTACTTCGACTTTCTCACTAACTCAACTTTTTAAAGTTCTTCATGAGCATATAAATTAATTATAGCATTAATTGAAGGAATTGAATTTTATCAACATAGAGCCCTGTAATTTTAAAACGCTTATCAAAATTCTAAGTGTAGCTTTCGAGAAAAGTACGATTTTTGAAAACCATTTTTTTAATTTTTTTTTAAATTTGTATGGTTGGTACCTTTATTTTTAGGTAAAATAAAATTTTTTTCTCACATCTTGTAGATTAAATTAAGAAACTTTTATTTATCAAACAATCTAGCATTGGGTTTTCGAAATATTGAGTTTTGTAAAAAGAATTTTGAAGTTTTTTATAAAAGTCCAAAAAAAAATTTTGAAAATTTTAATATATACAATTATTCTATTTAAGTTTTTGGGGAGCTTTAGCAAAAAAAATATATCAAAATTGGTTGTACCGTTTTTGAAAAAATCAAAATATATTTATAAAATTTCGAAAAAAAATCGTATGGCAGGTGCTGTTATTTTTGGTCTTAAAAAAAAAGAAAAACGTGGGGGGGGGGGGAAGAAATAAAAATGATATCTACCAAGTTTAAAGAAAATCGGCCGAGCCATATAGGCTGTAGTCGAACCGACAGACAGAATTGCGAGACCCACTTTTTTGGTCTTCGCTATAATCGTAATGTCAACTTTGATCAAAATCTCGAGTTCGATTTCTTTTACGAATGCATAACTTGCCTTATAGTACCTATAAGTCGTAAGTTAAAATTGTTTACAAATTTTTTACAAAAATTACAAACCTATTTGCGAATTTGTCATGGATGGAAAAATTATGTAAGGCAACTTTTCATATTTCCGATTACGTTAGTGCATTTAATAAAATAAAATAAGTAAATTAATATTTATTTATTTATTTAACTTAATTCAAGCGAAAATAAAGTATAAAATATTATGAATAACAAAAACGGAATATAATAAATTTATAGAAAGAAAAAACAAATAAAAAGAAAAACATTTAAATAAACAACGAAATAACAATTTAAACGTTAATATTTAAATTTGTTGCCTTACCTTCGTGTGTTGGACTGGACTTTGTATTACTCCGAACACATAGATATACCCATCTTCGTCTTTATAACATTAAATAAACCTGTTAACGTATAAAAGAATTAATCAACACAATTTGTCAAAAAAATGTCCATAAATTCAAAACTAGTGAACTCTAAATACGAGTAACAACTCCAAGTATGTTCATATTTTCATGCAAAACATTATAAGTAAATTTTAATTTAAACAAGTTTTATGGTTTTTAGAACCCTCTTTTGGTAGAACTTTGTTTGAGTATAATTTCACAAAATGTTACCCAGGAGGATAATCATTAGAGCTGTTAAGATTCGGATTTCTAATAGAAACAGTTCCTCTTTCAAACTAATGATTGGGAATTCAATGCGGTTCGAAACAAGAGAGTTTAGTTTATATGTTGTTTCCTTTTTGTATGTTAAAGTCGAGTATAACAAAAATACAGTTTCATGTATACAAATACATAAATAAGAGGCCATTACGGCTCGCAGGGAGCCTAAACTATAACCTTTTGACTAACAACACTCAACCATCCCTGTTTGTGTGTAAGCAGAAATGCAGGGGGACATATTTTCTACCAGCTAATGAGCAGCACTTTCTCTGAAAAAAAAATACTCTCGGAGGATTTGTCACTTCCTGGCAAGAAAGAGTAAATATCTGAAAAATATTTATGCAGTTTATATGAGAATCCAACCCACCACACTGTTCATGACAGTCCAACGCACTTCCCATAATGCTAGGGGCTACTTCAAATATGCATAAAGGAATATAAAAATGCAATTATATTATTTCTCATTGCACCTCATTAAAATTATATAGTCTTTTTGAAGAATATACAATTTAGAATTTGTAACTAGTTTTCTGAAATTTATGATGGTATGAAGGGTCGGCTGTCGAACATATTTTCTATGATATTTTCACTTGTGGCTGTCCCTTCTTAAAGAGCAAATTTTGCGGACAACACTACTCCTCGGATTCAGTTGGTTCTCTTAATTGAAACCACTTGCAGTCTCTGTACGGATTGTAGTGTTAAGCTATTGTAACAAACCGCAAACATACAAATAATGTTAAGTAAAAAACTTTTTTTTTTTTCTCGAACACGGCACCTAGATTTTTACTTGCGACTTATAGGTACTATAAGGCAAGTTATGCATTCGTAAAAAAAATCGAACTCGAGATTTTGATCAAAGTTGACATTACGATGAAAGCGAAGACCAAAAAAGTGGGTCTCGCAATTCTGTCTGTCTGTCTGTCTGTCTGTCTGTCTGTCGGATCGACTACAGCCTAAACGGCTCGGCCGATTTTCTTCAAACTTGGTAGATATGGGTTTTAATTTTTTTCCCCCGGACGTTTTTTTCTGTTTTTTCTTTAGACCAAAAATAACGGTACCTGCCATACGATTTTTTTTCGAAATTTTAAAAATATTTTTTTTTCTCAAAAACTGTCCCACAGAATTTTTTTAAAAAAAATTGAAAAATTTCATTTGGTTAAAACTAGCTAATAGTTCATTTTTTTTGTTTTTGATTTTCTCGAAAACGGTACAGCCGATTTAAATAATTTTTTTATGCCAAAGCTCCTCTAAAGTTTGAATATTATTACACATTCAAATTTTCAATTTTTAATTTTTTAGATTTTTAAAAAAAAATTCAAATTTTTTTTTGGAAACTCAATATTTCGAAAACCCCAAGATCGATTTTTTTCAAATTTGACAAATAAAAGTTTCTTAATATAATCTACAAGATTTGAGAAAAAAAAATTTGTTTTATCTAAAACTAACCTTCCATACAAATTTTAAGAAATGGTTTTCGAAAATCGTATTTTTCTCGAAAACGGTTCCGAGAATTTTGGTAAATTTTTTTTTCTTTTGATTAATCTTTACGATCTATAATTTAATAAAAAAAAATTTTAAATCTAGATAGTACTGACTGTACCTACCATAGAACGATTTTTTCGAATTTTGAATTTCTCATTATCGACACAACGGATTTTAATAAAAAAATTTATAAAGAAGCTTCTAAAAACTTAAGAAAAAATATTTTTTCAATTTTTAGAAAAAAAAAGTAATTTTTTTTTTTGAAAAATTCGATATCTTAAGAACGGCTTAGTATTTTTTTTGGAAATAAGACTTTTATTCGTACAATAATAAAAACTTAAGGTTGGCTAACCAAAATTTTTTCTTAAAAATGTTTTAAAAATTTTGTACATAAAAGCATATTTTTTTAAGGAACCACTACAACGACTTATAATTTTTATGCCTGCATAAATTCATATTTGCATAGCATTCTGTTTTTATCTCTTACTACTAAAAGAATTTAAAAAATTCAATTTATCCTTATGAACAGTTTTCTCTAATAACATTCGTTTTTTAAATTCCTAGTCTATTACATAGGAGCAAGTTCGTGCGACCCAGTCGTGCATTTTATTTTCTTTCGATTAGTTTTAACAATTTATAATTAAATAAAATTACAGACATTACCTGCCATAGAACCATTTTTATCGGTTTTTGACTTTCTTATCATCCGCTGCACTGGACATTCTGTTCCGTCTAACTACCTACGAATAGCTGTGTTTGCAGACGTTTATTTGCCGAATATGCAAATAAACGTCTGCAAACACAGCTATTCGTCTAAAAGCCCTTTCGCAGTGGATCAATAATGACATGAACTCATTCAGTTCACTTCCAAGTAGCTCCGACTACACCATCCCTCAGATTCAATTTAATAAAAACTTAAAGGTAACCATAACCATCCCCTCTAGAGAAATCTGGGAGGGCAGGAATACCCTGGAAGATGATTCAATCCATTTTTACAACGATGCATTAAAAACTAATGACGCGTTTGGTCGAAGTGTATATTCAGACAGACTAAATTCGTGTCTGTCTTTTCGTCTTCCCGATCACTGAAGCGTGTTCAAGGCGGAAATTTTGGCAATGAGAGAAGTCTTGTCTAGGTTTAAAGAAACCTTCATATCAATCAAAGTTACCCGCATCTTTGGAGAGCCAAGCATCAAATCTAATGATCCTGTTTCTACCAGCTCAATAACAGCCATTAACTGCCGATCGTCTCTGATGGAGATGGCTCAGCAGTTTAACATTCACCTCTGAAAATTGTAAGGACGAACTTGCCAAGAGTTGCTGCGTGTAAAAGCAAAAAAGCAATATGCTATGCAGAGAACCTTCGGTGGAACAATATTACCATCTACATGGCGACAAAACAGATTTCCTCAATGCTGGATCTACGCACTCTAAAGGTTTAGGCAGATCAAAATATAGGTGTTATAATGATATATCACGACACTGTTTTGGAATTTTTTCTAAAGATTTCTACAGAAGCTGCATCAACGAAGGAGAGGAGGAATCGCAATCGATCCCTGATTTTCTTTGTACATGTCCTGCGATGCTGCCTTTTCTCATATCAGCTCTATTCGTTTCTTTAAATTTTCATGTTTTTTTTGCTTTTTCATAATGTTTAAAAAATAAAATGCACGTCTTGGTCGCACGAACATGCTCTTATCAAAAATGAATGTTATTAGAGAATTGTTAGGATTGCTCATAAGAATACAATTTATTTTTTAAATGACTAAAACAACTAATTAAGTAGTTGGAGCTAAGCACAGGACGCCATGTGTTTCAGCATACTCGTATATTAGTTTATGCAAGAATAAAAATTAGTTGTTAGATTTAGTGGTTTCTTAAAAAAAAAGCATTTTTAAGAAAAATTTTGGTACGCCATTAAATTTACAAAAGAAAAATTGAGCCGTTTCTGAGATATCTCATTCTCCAAAAAAAAACATAGATTTTTAGTGCGTTCGACTGTCATGCGGAAGGTCTCGAGTTCGATTCTTAGGGGTGTACTACCTCTTGCGAGGAATTGACAAATTCTCCAAGAGTATCTCTTGTCATGGAAAGTGCTGCTCATTAGCTGTTCTCAATCGGCAGAAAATTGTAGGTCCCCTCCGTTACTGGTAACACGCACACAGGAATAGTTGAGAGTTGTAAGTCACTAGGTCCTGGTTCACTTCGAGCTGTTGCACCACCAAGTTTATAAATTATAGTTCGTAAAAATTAAAAAAAAAAGAAAAAATTTTTTACAAAATTCTAGGCGCGCGCCGTTTTCGAGAAACATACGATTTTCGAAGATTTTGTAGGTAATACAAATTTTTTTTATCAGATCTTGTAGATTATATTAAGAAACTTTTATTTATCAAGTATGAAAAAATCGAGCATGGGGTTTTCGAAATACTGAGTTTTCAAAAAAAAAAAACAAATTTGAAAATTTTTTTTAATCCAAAAAATAAAAAAAATTAAAATTTGAATATGTAATAATATTCAAACTTTGGAGAAGCTTTATCATAAAAAAAATGATTTAAATCAGTTGTACCGTTTTCGATAAAATCAAAAACAAAAAAATGGTTGCAGGGGGCTACCAAAAATTTTCCGAAATTTTTGTTCAACCACTACCTAGCTTTAACTAAATGAAATTTTTCGATTTTTTTTTTTAAATTCTGTGGGACAGTTTTTGAGAAAAAAAAATTATAAAATTTCTAAACAAAACTCGTATAGCAGGTACCGTTATTTTTGGTCTTGACAAAAAAAAAAAGAAAAAAACTTGTGGGGGAAAAAATAAAAATTATATCAAGTTTAAGGAAAATCAGCCGAGCCGTTTAGGCTGTAGTCGAACAGACAGAATTGCGCGACCCACTTTTTTGGTCTTCGCTATCATCGTAAGGTCAACTTTGATAACTTTGACGGTGGTCATGTGCAATAATTTTATTAATTGTGCACTTTGAGCTATGAAAACAATGTATGATAGTTTCTGCTGCAGTACATAAATATATGCAAGAAAAAAACTTCAAAAATTGAAATCGTATTCTATAACTAACTAACTAACTAACTAACTAACTAACTAACTAACTAACTAACTAACTAACTAACTAACCAACCAAATACACAAGTCCTGATCGCCCTAGAAGTTTTTTCCTGATTTTTGTTTTTAATTTAAATTCAATTGCGTCCATAAAACTCAAAAATGTTTTTGAATTCTCTTCAATTCAAGTTGAACGTAAACAGCAGCCACATTGCCTTCATGTTGAATAAAGTCTTGTGATTCTGCGGTTGACTTAAAACTTGAAACCTTTTTCAAATGATTTAGAGATTCGTATCCTCGCTCGTAAAATAGTAGTGCAGTTGGAGAATGTCCTCTTTGAATTTCCTCTTTTTCAGTGGTAAGTTACACGATTGCTGCGAACACATATAAAAACTGTTTGGTATTTTGTGTTTAGTTTTGTTCGGTTGTCGAGAATACACATGAATGATTTTGAGGTAAAATCCTTGCAAAAGTGTCAAAGTATAAGAGAAGTTAAGACTGTTTTGCGGAAAGCTGAATTTTTTTAACTAACTTCTTATTTAAGTTAAAATCATCGAAAAGCTATTATAATTTGTCTGTATCGTAGTAACTTCAATTAATAAAAAAGAGTTTAAGCCCGATACTAATGAAGAAAAGTTTAAAAACTAAGAAAAAAGAAAGTAAATAATCTACTTAAAATTTAGGAAGTTGTTAAATACAAGTACCTAAAAACTTATGTAAATGTCACGGAATTGGATTAGGTTAGGTTAGGTTTAGGTGGCTGCTGACCGGAAAAGGTCAACACACTTAGACCAATATTTGGTCCGTTGTTATACCACAGGATTTCAAAAAATCAACCTTACTCGTTAAACCATTTTGAGCTAACAATGAAGCGTTTGAGACAGTGAATGTCGAAATTATTTAGATCACTAGGATCGTTATAGTAGGGTCTCCCAAGTGGAGTCTACGTCTTTGTGCTAGGGCAGGACAAGAACATAGAAGGTGAGGAACTGACTCCTCTTCTTCTTCATCCATGCATCTTCTGCAAAAATCATTTGCAGGAACTTCAAGACGGAAAGCATGTTTTGAGCGTTTAGCATCAAACAATGGCCAAATCAGTTTAGTAGACCGGAAAGTTGGGGTGCTGGTCCATCTGTAGTTAGCTTTCTTTATGGTATCATGCTTTAGCATAAGTTTACAAGTAGCTAGGGGTATACCGATGTTAGATTTGCTATCCAACAAAGGTAAGATTGTTCCGTTTTTTGAAAGTTCGTCGGCTTTACAATTTGATGGAATATCTTATCTCTATGCCCCGGCACCCATATAAGGTGAATGTTAAACTGTTTTGACATCTCCACCAGAGATGATCGACACTTTTTGGCTGTTAGTGAGTTAATGGAGACAGAGTCCAGTGATTTTATGGCAGCTTTATATCAGTAGTCGATATAACGTTTTCTTTGAGCCAAGAGAGGACTTCTTTTATTGCTAGAAGCTCTGCCTGGAACACGCTACAGTGATTGGGAAGACGAAAAGATAAACAAAGATCATCGGTTTTAGATCCATCTGTGTAGAAATGAATCGCTTCGTCTACCAACAGTGACTCATTTTCCCAGGTAGACCTGGAAGGGATGGACACTTGAAAGTTTTTATTAAATTTTGGAGTAGGGGTGGTGTAATCGACGTTAATAGGTAGGGATCTGAGCAAGTTCAGTATAGTGGAGTGGCCAATATCGTTATTGATCCACTGCGAGGAGGCTTTAAGCCGAATGGCTATGCTAGCGGCCGATTGTTTACTAAAGATAAGAATTGGATTAAGGGCGATCCGAATTTATTCAATTAGAATGGCTTAAATGTTATAATTATATTTCGTGAAGTCAACCCATTCTCAATGAGAAAATACACAAAAATATACCCATCATCATCATCATCGGCTCGACAACCGGGTTCCGGTCCTGGCCTCTTTCAACAAGTCTCTCCACCTATCCCGGTCTCTAGCCGACGCCATCCAGTTGCGCACCCCAAGGCTTCGGGCGTCCTGGTCTACGCCATTTGTCCGGCGCAAGCATGGTCTACTACGCTATCGTCTACCATAGAATGTACCACAAAGAACTTTCCGAGCAGGTTCCTCTTCGCTCATGCGAGCTAGGTGCCCTGCCCACCAGAGTCTACCAAGCTTAATTGTTGTCACGATATCTGCTTCAAGGTAGAGTTCATGATTCTACCGTCTCCGGAATCGTCCTTCCTCACATATGGGGCCAACAATTCTCCTTAAGACTTTTCTCTCGAACGCAGCTAAGAGGTCGGAGTGCCTTTTGCTAAGCACCCAAGTCTCGGATCCATATGTGAGTACTGGCAGGACCATGGTCCTGTACAGCAGCAGTTTTGAAGTTATGGTGAGATTTCTGGATTTGAAGAGCTTTGACAGACTATAGTAGGCTCTGTTGGATTTGAGAAGCCGCACGCGTATTTCTTCTTCTATATTGTTATCGGCTGCTACTATTGACCCAAGGTATTTAAAGGATTGCATCACTTCAAATTCGTGCTCCGCAACCTTGATTGTTTGACCAACTGTTCCTCTCGCATTCGACGCCACCATGTACTTTGTTTTACCTTCACTAATGTGCAGCCCCAGATTTAGTGCCGCCTGCTCAATCTGGATGAAGGAATCGTGTACAGCTTGTTCGGTTCTTCCGATGATGTCAATGTCGTCTGCGTAAGCTAGTAACTGGCTGGACCTGTTGACGAAAATATACCCATAGATAGATAAAATAAGAACAGAGCTATCTCAGTTTTATTTTATTATGATCCTCTGAATCATATGATATTGTTGTATTTACTGAAACTTGGTTATTGGAAATTTTTTATCAGCAGAAATTTGTACTTCATCGTATACAATATTTAGAAAAAAATAGATGCTTTTCCTTAACTGTATTAGAGAGAGAGAGGGTGGAATCATGATCGCAGTAAAATCGCGGTTATCTTCCAAGCTTGTTGACCTCATATATATCTGACTCCTCCTCCAACCAATCTAATTTTGATATTGATCAAATAATTACTACCGTTACGTTATGTAACAATGATGATCTTTTAATTATATGTAGTTATATTCCCCCTATAGGAGTTCTGTCAATTTATATGATGTGCAGTAAATTTGTTTTTGATAATCTTGCTAACTCACAGCATGTTTTTTATGCTGATGGTTTTAATTTGCGTAAAATTATTTGGATTCTTGACGAAGATGACAAATTTTAAGTGTCATTTATTGTTAACTCAGAAGCTTGAAGAACTGGTGGGTGATTTTTTCAGTCAAATGATTTTATCCAATTGAATAACAATCCTAATGATCTAGGACGAATCCTCGATCTTATTTTTGTCGATAAACAATTTAATACTGAAGTTCAAAAATGTTTGTTACCTATGCTCCAGAATTCAGTTCACCACTGTGCTTAAGCTGCCAATATTAGTTTTTTTTAATAGTCTATCTAAAGTCAAATAAATCAGATAATTCCAGAACGACGAATTTGATGCAATTAAGGCATATTTATCTGCATTTTCCGGGGAGAATATGAAGAGTCAACTTTATTTGAATTTGGCTTATGATATTTTAAAGTGCATTCACTGAATGCGGAGCACGAATTTGAAGTGGTGCAATCCTTTAAATACCTTGGGTCAATAGTAGCAGCCGATAACAATATAGAAGAAGAAATACGCGGGCGGCTTCTCAAATCCAACAGAGCCTACTACTATAGTCTGTCAAAGCTCTTCAAATCCAGAAATCTCACCATAACTTCAAAACTGTTGCTGTACAGGACCATGGTCCTGCCAGTACTCACATATGGATCCGAGACTTGGGTGCTTAGCAAAAGGCACTCCGACCTCTTAGCTGCGTTCGAGAGAAAAGTCTTAAGGAGAATTGTTGGCCCCATATGTGAGGAAGGACGATTCCGGAGACGGTACAATCATGAACTGTACGCAATTTACCTTGAAGCAGATATCGTGAATACAATTAAGCTTGGTAGACTCCGGTGGGCAGGGCACCTAGCTCGCATGAGCGAAGGGAAACCAGCTCGGAAAGTTCTTTGTGGTATATTCTATGGTAGACGACAGCGTAGTAGACTATGCTTGCGCTGGACAGATGGCGTAGACCAGGACGCCCGAAGCCTTGGGGTGCGCAACTGGATGGCGTCGGCTAGGGACCGCGATAGGTGAAGAGACTTGTTGAAAGAGGCCAGGACCGGAACCCGGTTGTCGAGCCGATGATGATGACTGATTTGAACCAATTTGTTCCAATAAAAAGAATCTCATGCAATTCAAATCCAATAAGGTTCAATAAACGACTCTCAAGACAGAAGAATCAAAAGAATAAAGCTTATAAGAGATACAAACGAAATAAGAACGATCTTAATTTACGTAATAAGTAAGAAGATCTAGAAGGAGAGTTTGTTTGTTTAAATTTGTTTCCGTATAAAGATTACATATCCTCCACTGAACATAAAACCAAAAATGGTAGTAGTCACTTTTGGAAATTTATTAACTCTAAGCGTAACAGTAGTGGTTTTCAAAATTGTATGCGTAACTCAGGAACAACAACAAAGGATTTATATAAGATATGTAATCTTTTTGCCCAATATTTTGAATGTATGTGTTCCCAAGTGATTTGTTTTCAAGTAATCTTTCTAATGTCGCAAAAATATTCAGTTTGGGATGTCTTAGAATGAATTCGGATGAAGTACTGCATTAAAGCTTATAGAATATAGATACATCCAAATGATCTGGACCAACTGCTATCTCACCAATATTTTTAAAAAATTGACTGCTGAATCTCTAGCTAAGCCACTTACGTTTTCTTTGGAAAGCGACAGTGAGTGGAAAGTTTCCTATCTTACTCCTATATTTAAAGCGGGGTCCAGACAATTCATTTCTAATTATAGATCAATCTGCAAAATCTCAGTCATTCTTAAAATAAATAGAAAAAATTATTTCAAACTGATATTATTTTCACCGATTTCACAAAATCATTTGATAGAGTGAATCATACTGTTCTTATTCATAAATTAGCATGCCTTAGTTTTCACTCCAATTTACTTCAATGGATCGAATCTTATTTAACTGACCATGTTGAAGTTGTTAAAATTGATACATATTTATCAAATCAAATTCTTGTTCCATGGGCGTACCTCAGGGTAGTCATAATGGACCATTGCTATTTCCTTAATTTAATAATGGTGTATCTGAAGCTTTCATTCATTCAAAATGCCTTCTTTATGAAGTAGACGATCTAAAACTAAACAGGCTATACTCGAATCAATTCGAGATTGCATACTATTACAAGAAGATTTTATAAGGCTTGCGCAGTGGTGTAAAACTTACTATTTTAATCTTAATATAACCAAAT
Source organism: Philhelius festivus (assembly GCA_963931855.1). NCBI lineage: Eukaryota > Metazoa > Arthropoda > Insecta > Diptera > Syrphidae > Philhelius > Philhelius festivus. Next base: position 21,630,837 of record OZ007555.1, on the reverse strand, counting down.
GCCAAGTCTTAACTTGTTTTAAAAAGCATGATCTAACTACACATATAATTTTTCAAATATATCTTTAGAAAGGGTCTCTCAAACGAAATATTAAGGAGTTTTTTTAGACGTGAAATTATCTTTTAAACCTCATACATATATCGGTTTTTTCAATAAGAGCGCTACAAAAGTTTTTATTAAATAAAACAAAAACGGTTTTGGATATCAATGAAATTATTAAATATTAAATAAATTATTCCAGTGAAAGTACGTTCGATGTCATTATGTATGGAACTCGATTTCTTTTGCATGGCCACCACAGGCACGCTTGCAGAAGTCCAGACGCTGAACCCAATTTTCGACGGTTTTCAGGCATAAATCGGCCGATACTGCTGCAATTTCACGTTCGATATTCGTACGAAGTTCATCACATCACGTAGCCCCACAGGAAATAGTCTAACGGCGTCAAATCGCACGACCGAGTCGGCCAAGCGACTGGACCATTTAGTGAGATAACACGTTCTCCAAACTTGGTTTCCAATAAATTGGTGTGACATTCGCTGTGGCTTGTGGCGCCGTCCTGTTGGAACCACATGTCCTCCAAGTCCATATCATCCAATTGGGTCCAAAAATATTCGGTTATCAATGAACGGTAGCGATCCCCATTCACAGTAACGTGCCGGTCTTGATCATCACGGAAGAAGTACGGCCCAATGACGCCGCCGGCCCATAAACCACACCAAACCGTAATTTTTTCGGGATTACCGCATATTTTGTTTATTGACGAAGCCATTCAGCCAGAAATGAGCCTCATCGCTGAAGATGATTTTTCGATGAAAATCCGAATCATTTTCAAGTTGTTGCTCAGCTCAATTCATGAACATACGACGCTTCTGGTGGTCAAGCGGCTTCAGTTCTTGCGTCACTTTAGTCTTGTAAGGATGTAGGCCAAGATCTGTGGATTCAAATTTGTCCACCAGACGATCAATTGTTGATCTGCTAGGACGATTATGACGACCATAAATTGAACGTAGCGCTCTAAACGTTGAGGCCACTGACTCCGAATTTTGGTAGTAAATTTTAATAATTTCGACTCGTTGTTGGCTCGTATATCTTTCAATCATGAAATGGCAAACCTTACTAAAGAGAAATGTCAAAAGAGCGGCAAGAAATATGGCGTCGTTTGCTGTCCCTGTCGCTCTACTCTTGTAACGTCCCTGTTGAAAAACCCTTTAGATTGGGTACTAAGTAAAAGTTACTATATGTTTGGTATTATTAATACCAATTTCAATTCGTGATATGTTAAATTTTCATGTTAGATAAGTGCTCATTTCTTTTAAATGAATTTGGTTTCCGTTTTCTGAACTCATCAACACACCTCATCAATTCACCACTGAAATACCAATGGAAGTTCATTATAAAAAGCAATCTCAAAGGACAGAGAAACTGACATGTCAATACTTACAGATTGAACCAGTACTGATAAAGTCATTACAGAAACCTTTCTAGATTTTTTGTTTTCATTTTTATATTATCTAATTTATTCTGCCATCCTTTCATTTAGCTCCTATAAATCGGTTAATCCGCAATATTGGTATCAGAAGTGGAATTCTCAATTCGTTATGGCAGATATTATAGTTATTATATTGGATCTGATGTTTGACACATGCACATTCTTTGAATCTGTTTTAACCATAACATTCGAAGGGTTTTCTGAAAACGGAATCAATAAAAGTGGCGTTAAAAAATATTTTTTAAAGGCCTTTAATGTTTGGTAACAATACAAAAATGTGATACAGTGAAACCTGTCTAGTTGACCACTCTTCTAGGTTTGTCAACTGAACAAGTTGACCAATATTTAACTGCCCTAAGTGTTCTTCAAAATTCCTTTATAATTTGTCCTTCTGCTTATCTTGGATCTAGGCTGCAAATTATAATATGGGATAGATTTTGTTTCACTCAATTTACCACCGAACAAAAAAGGTAGTGGTAGTTTGGCCTATGAAAAAGAGAAAAACTGTTATAATTTTGTTGGAACCGCTTACGGAGATCCTGTGCACAGAGTCCCATTGGTTCCAATTGAGCAAATTTATTTTACACTGGTTATGAGTGGAATGCCAAACCAACACTATTACACTTATTTTTTTTTCTATTTTTTTTCTTTTGTTTAACTTTAATTAGAATTTTTTTCGGTTTCCTACTCCTATTTCTTTTGATATTTTTTTTCTTCTTTTTTGTATCTTCTTTAATTTCACTTTTCTAGGTAGGTAACAAAACTGCGCCTTCGCGTGACACTCACTTATCGGAACACCTTATTCCCTTGCCCGCACTTCACCGCACCCGCCGTATAGCTCGATTGCAACTTGAGCCAGCCGATTGCTCCCACGACTTTAACTAAACTGAGCTTTGTAATAACTCAGATGGTTTTTCGTTGCGGTGAACCTTGGCTCGATGTTTGCTTGAGGAATATTGCCGTTACTGACCTAGATGGCTAGGTGAAACGGCAAGTGCTCCAGTCAATATCGGTTCAAGAAGAGAGCTTGGCCTTGGCCTTGGCCTTGAACTTGAAGTCTTTGCTGGTTCTTCTTTTGTTCTCTTTCGCTGTCCGTATGCTTGATGCAACTGACCAGGAGACAGGTGCACGTGGTGCAAATGTCAAAACGAAGAATTATGTTTCGCTCAGAGCAGTCTATATAATTAAGATAAAAGGGCATGTTAGATTTAAGTAAAAAAACATGTATTTTACATTTCTACTTTTCTTGTTGTTTTAAACTATTTTAATTATTAATTTAAATTTTATTTCGAGATACTCTTGGTCCTGGTTTAAGTTAATTTTCTGTTTTATATTTATTAATGCCACACAAGTGTAGGCTTCTTGTGGCTACTTAGATTTTTCGCCTTCGCAGACCACGTAATAAATTTGGAATATTCCCGAAAGGGATACTTGGATATCCAGAAAATAGATATTCTAGATAAAAAAAAGTTTCTTAAAATATATAATTCTTTCTTTCTATTTGATAAGTTGGTACCTTAAGTGAAGATGCTGCTCGCTCGGTGGTCGAAAGGAATAGACCTATCAACATTTTTTTTTTGACGGGAATCCACCCACTGTACAAAGTTGGCACTCACTGTTTCCTGAGTGGATTCGGTGAGTAACAAAACCTTTCGACTTTCGAATTCTATATACGGAAAAAAACAGGGTGCAACAAATGAAGACTATTATATTAAATTTATTTTTTTTTTCATGGGAAATTCCAGAGATTCGTAACAGTATAATCCCAAATATTTAAAGAAGAAAAATATTGAAACAGCTGACTAAAAATTGATGAGTTCACTTGTAAAGTTTTTAAAACCTTTCGAATTGGGCATACAAAAAAAAATTGCCAAGTAAGCCCATCAAATTTTAGTCAGTAATCATTAAATAATAAAATTTCTCTATTACATTGTAGCTGTTTCAATATTATTCTACTTTAAATATTCGGTATTAAACCTTCATTAAGTAAGAACTTGGCGTACTTTTAGATCTCCAAAACTTTTCACGGCTGACTTGTTACACAAAGCTTTTTGCAAAGATTTTAATATTTTGCCATGTCAAAATCTCGAAAGATACGGAAAGAAAGATGGGTGGAATCTACCTACTAAAATCAACTTAGTTTATAGCTTCCTATTTCTTTTGGTATATTTTCTTTTTGTTATTGGTTGTTTTGATTTGCGCTTTAATTGTTTCTTCTTGTCCTGATACTTACCTGGCAAGATACCTAATACTAACATATGTACCTACCTTAATTATAAATACTACTAACTACCTCTGCTCAAAGTCATAAAAAAGCAATAATAGTTGAGGATGCGATGATGTTTGTGTTGCAATTTTAACTCCTTTTTTCTAAATGAAGGCAACCCACCAATTAATAGCCTAATTAGTGGTTTGATTATAGTTCACATCACAGTTAAGAGTTTTTTTTGTTATGTAAGCTCATAATTTTTTCAGGAATGCAAATGTTTTCTTTTTTCATTCATGTTAACATAACAAAATCGAACACTCTAGTTCTAAGAAAAGTCATGAATTTTCAAGATGCATGAACTCGTATAGTTTCAAAATGACAATAAAAAGACACTTCGAATGAAAAATCTTAGATTTTCTATTTTTCACTTCGAATGTACATTAAGCTTTACCGCTCTAACAAATTTCATCATTCTACAGCAATCGGAAGTGATCCATATAAATTAAACAATTTCTCAGAAAGTGGGCGGATACCACGCCTCCTGAATGGAAAACATCAATTTTTATTTTGGGTCCTTTATATGCAATTCGAGACCTACCGTTCTAATAAATTCCATTGTTCTACTGCAATCAGAAGTTCGCCATATAATTGACATCAGTAATGAGGAAGTGGGCGGATACACACCACGCCCCTGAATGGAAAACATCGAATTTTATATTTTTTTTCTTTGTACGAAATTTAAGCCCTACCACTTTACCAAATTTCATTGTTTTACAGTAGTCAGAAGTGCTCCATTCAACCGACACCAATTCGGAGAAAGTGGGCGGATGCCACGCCCCATGAATGGAAAACCTCAAATTTTTTTCCTCTGCTTACATGACAAGACCTACCGTTGGGCAAAATTACAAGATTCTACGATGTCGGGAAGTGCTCCATAACTTTAATGATCTTTCAGTCAGTCGGTCAGTGAGTCAGTCAGTTATGGTTTTGTGATTTTTGAGGCCTTATATCTCTGTAACCGCTTATGCTAGAAAATTGAAATTTGGTGAGGCGTCTGCGCCTGTGCCTGACTAGCTTAGCAATATTCGGAATTTCAAGCTTCTGACTTCATTGGTACTGAAGATAGAGAGGGGTCAAAAATCGCCTGTAAAAAGGGTGTAGTGCCAGAACGTGACCTTTGATTTCTCGAAAAATGATTCAGCAGCCCCGATTTTCAATCAGGCTACTGCCAGGTAGAAGTGCATCCTAACGACCTAGTAAAAAGAAATGGTCTTTTTGCATTGATGAGCTTTGACTTGACAAATGGCCCAGCCACTTTCAAGCTCCTCATTTTAAGAGAACTGCCATTAGAAGTATGCATTGCTGAAATATTTCATTTCGCATTCCACAGTTGTTTGCATACTTCCAGGAATGCCCATAATTTCAGTCTCAGTCAAGTATACAGATTACATTAGTAGATAGAAAAAAATTTCTAGGATATTTGTATATTCGTTACTAGCTAAAATTTGTTTAAAATGGATAAAATTGTTAAGTAGTATCATGGATGGTAATACCTGTCCTTAAAATTTGGGTGCATACTCGTATTATCCGTACCCAAACTGGCAAGACAACTCTATGCATACAAATTACTATAAGCCAAAGAACAAAAATCTAACATAATATTATCAAATATCTACTAGCCAAAATTGCATCATTAAGCTGCATCTAATATTCAAATGTAAGCCTTTTTGTTTACTACACATGTTTTCGAGCCATCACAGCTTAAACAACATAATCCGTCTCTTATTCCCGCAACTTAATATCACTCTATGCAGCTTTCACATACATACGTACATGATTTTACGTTTAAAAATTATGCTTCCTACGGGCACAGACTTCTAACTCTCCCATGTGGGGCCCATAATTTTATGAATATATTTATTTTATTATAGTACCTATGGCTTATTCCGGCGCGGTACAACCTAAAATAAATAAAACCGTTTAAAATCATCAAATTGATTATGAATTTAATACTCTTTCCCGTGCCTACGCACACTCCCAGCTCCATACCATTCATTATAATCACCACGAAAAATTCTAATTTCCTTTTAGGTTGTGTTCCGGCTGTATTGGCAATGGACTATGGCAAAATTCACGTAACGCATATATACCAACATTTCATAGAGGATAATGCGAAAAATCATCAAGTAGGTACGAGTACTAATAAAAATAATTCTCCTCTCATTGAAAAATTGAACAAAATTTGCATTATAAAATACTTTGGGGACCAATATAGTGTAACAATAATATTTGAAAATACGAGTACATCGGACCATTTGGGGAATTAGGTCGACGTTTATGATGGGAATGACTGACGGCCTTTGATGTATTACGACCTCATGTCATTATTTCACTTCAATTATATTGGTAAGTAGCCTATTCGTAGTGGGATGGTTATTTAATAGCGGATTAATTCTGAACAGCCCCTATATGCCCTAAACATTTTAGAGCAATTCTACTTTCAACCTGAAATTAGCCAGGTGTTACAATCATTATTTTTTTTATTACTTCAAACAGAGAGGTGTTTACACACACAATCTAGGCGGCCAATCGACATGACTGTTTTTGAAGGTACAGAGTTTTCAATAAGTCAATTGTTACAGCCGCTGTGTGGCTTGTGGCACATTCTTGTTGAAACCTCATATCACATATGCCTAGTTCATTATAGACCAAAGGAATAATGTTGCAACATAGTGCCTTGCATAAGTATAACCGCACCCTGTAAAAATGAGTTTTGTAGAAAATTAAAATGGGAATGACACTTTAAAAATTTTTTTATTTAATGGCATCACTAACCCAGTAAATTGAGAAGAAAAAAAGTTCTGTCATTTTCTCTTCTGGTGTTTGAAAATTAAAAACAGATTTTTATCTATTGCAAAAGTATAACCGCAAGACCCGTATCACCCTCAAGAGTCATTGTAAGCTAGATTAGATTATAGATCTTAAAGATAGATATAGATCTTTACCGTGTGGAGTTTAATGCTTCGAAAACTCAATGCTGTCTACTGTCGTTAAAGCAAAATATACCACCTATACCATTGTCCTTAAATGGCACTTGCATCGAAGAAACCGAAAAGCTCTCAGTACTCGGTATGTGTGCTAACGACGATCTTCGTTGGAATGATCACATTCTCGAGAGCCCCATAAAATGCTGCTAAATGCTTAGGATTTCTTTATCGATGTAAGGAATTTTTCACCCCTTCTGATCTGGCTACCATTTATAAAGCTTTTATACGTCACACCTTTGGGCAGGCGCTGTACAATCTTCTCTCCATTTATTGGATAGAATTCAGACCAGAGCGGTAAAACTGATTGGGAACAGAGCTATCATGGATTCATTCACATCTCTTGAGCACCGTGCGTCGGAATGTTTCATGTATTTCCCTGTTTTGTTTTATAGCTTCTTTCACAAACAATGCTCACTCGAAGTAGCCAGTTGCATTCCTCGCCTTTATCAATTCACCCGTGATACCCGCTTCGCTAGGAATGCTCATCAGTTCACCCTTGAGTCTAACTTTGGTCGTACCGTCAAATATAGAGATTCGTTTTTTAGTCGCACAACACGATTATGGAATAACTTGTCCGGCCCAGTTTTCCCCCGACATTTCAATTTGCAAACATCACCTCCTTGCTCTCCCTCCCTAATTTCCTTATCGACCATGCTGTGTTTAACATTATAAGGGTCTATAAACATACCCTTGAGCGCGAGTGAATTATAAAAAAAAAAAAAAGAGAAAAGTGCCCCATACACACGACACTTGTGTGCTCACCGGTGTCGGTGTTTGGAAATGAGTGCTGTGCGTGGCCTGTGGCGCGCACACCGATTTTCGGTTTTAGACTCTGAGCGAGTAAAAATCAATTTTTTTAGTAGTAAAATGCAATTCGTGAATGCGAATTTGGGAAATCTTTTATTGATATATACCAAGTAGTTTCTGGAGCTCTGGCAAACAAAATCGAATGAATTTAAAAACGGAAAAAAGAAAACAAGCATGGGAAACCATTTTATATAAATATAAGGAAAAAACCACGCAACAATAGATGTTGTAAAACGAAAAATAATACATATGTACTTGCTCTTATGTAAAAGTACTTTACAATTTAAATTGTTAATAAATATAAAAGCATGGTTTTATTAGAGCAAAATGTTCAAATTCGAAAAATCGCTCTTTGATTTCTATAGAAGTATAAATTTATGCAAACAAAGTTTAAAAATCGTTTTATTATAAAATTATTTTTTTATATAAGATTTTTTTAGTTATTTGTAGGAAAAGAATTGAGATGCAAATTTTAAATATTTAATAATATAGGTTTAAAGAAATAATTTAAAAAAAAAACTAAACATTCATACGTTTTTCAAGATATTGATTTTCAAAGTCATACGAGTCATACAAAGCGTAAGGACTTATTCATCCACTATACAAATTCATATATAAAAAACATTTTCCTACCTAGCATAGTTATAATGAGCTTGTGTCAAATAAAGTTGTTACATATAAAATTAACCATTTGTTTCACTGACTTGAAAATTACTTGGTATGCTTGTTTGAAGCTGAGCTCGTCGGAATGGGGGGGATTCTTTTTTCAAAGCCAGGGGGGGTTTTTGACCAACAAATAAAAAAAATTTCATACCAAGATTTGGAAAAAGAAATTAAATCAGACGGACAGAAAGCTTATGAGGTTCATATACATATATGGGTCATTTTTTAAAAATTGACATTTTTTTTTGATCGTTTGAAAAACATTTTTTTTAAGTTTTTCTTGGGTTTTAGTTTCTAAATCTATAGTAAACAAGTAGAAAAGGAGTTCTCCGAGTTGCGCAAAAATAATTTCAAATATTTTCCATTTTACGAGTATTTTTTGATAAAAATTTAAATTTTAAATTTCGAATGTACTAAAAATGTTCTTTTCTTGCATAAAATAACAATAATCCACAAAATAAATAGTAACAATAAATAGTTGAAATTTTGTGGAAAGCAACTAAATTTAATAAGATAATTAATAAAAAAGTTGTTTGTTTACGAAATGATTTTGTTTAAAAGCATGAAAGACAAAAAAAAATAATTTTAAATAACGGCACATAACTTTCTTGGAACTTTTACGGTACCAATATTGTAAGGAATGATAAAATTCAGTATATTTATCTAGAATATACAAAAATTAATAATGATATGAGCCATTATAAACTAAAAGAACATTTATTAAAAAACAAATACGAAAATGGCCACGGAGATTACAAAATCGACTATTTCTTAATTTTAATATAGTAAATGTAATTCAATGTCATCCAAATTATATTAGGTTCAAGTATGAGTAAATACCTTTCTTTTGGCGGTGGTTAGACCTAAAAAATATTTATACGGTACAAAGATAACAAGGCCACGGAGATTACACTGAATTTTTACTCGGATGAAAAAATTATTTTGTATGCAAATTTTAAAGGAATTAACTGCAATAATTAAATTATAATAAAACATGAAATTAAAAGTTTTTTGACGTACTATAAGATAATGCATCGTAAAAAATTATTAAAAATTGTTTAGTTGTGTGAAAAAGCGAAAATGTTTAATTAGGTTTTTTTTTTCCAAATCTTGTCACACTCGTTCAACTAAGTATTCGGACAACAAAACAATTTTTTTTTTTGGCATATCATAAAATTGAAGTTTGAGAAAAGGCCTTTCGAACGACAAGGCCCAAAATTAAATAAAAAATCATTTTCATCATTAAAAATATTAATAAAACTGATTAAGCATGAAAATCACATCCCAAAAAGGCCACGGAGATTACACATTATTAATTACCATGGCTATTCGTTAGCATCAATCGATCTGCAAATTTTTTCTTATAATGCTGACATATAAATACAGTTCCATGCCAAATTTCAAGTCTTTAAATTGAAATGCAAAAAAAATAGAAGCTATAACGCTAAAAATGTAATTTTTTTAAAACGACCCATACACTGCATCAAAAAATTGCACGTACAGCAATTGAAAATAGACGTGTTTCCTTTATATAATGAATTTACCACCAAAGATTCTAAGCTTATCGACTTTATTCGATAAAATTATTATGTATAATATATATGCAACAAAACTGCAACAAAATATTAGAGTTTTGCTTCATATGTTTTTTTTTTACTGTTAGTAGAATTATTCCAGGAATGCCAAAAAATTGTTCGTACATCAAACAAATGTACGTACACTGCTCTCTTCTCTAACAAAATAGAAATAACGGTTCTTTTTGAAATGTAAAATGAGTACCTAAACGAAATTGGAACATGATATTGAGATATCTAAAATCTAAGCTCAGTCCGTTGTGGTGTATTGAACTATTTAATTGATTTTTTTAGTTTTGTGAAGTTTTTTTTTAATGGAAGCTACTCATAAAAAAGTTCCTCTTGAGGTAAAAAAAACTTATTCTTAAACTTAGAAACGATGGAAAAAGTTACGCTGAGATATCAGCAACTATTGGTAGACCACGATCAACAGTTCAATATGTTTAAAAAAATTATTTGAAAAATAAAAGTTTTGAAGTGGCTCCAGGAAGAGGTCGAAGGAAAATTTTGGATGATCATATGGAGCGGAAAATTGAAAGAATGGTACGGTTAAAAAAAAAAACTTATATTTCAAAGGCAAACGTTTCAAAACGTTTGAACTATGCAAAAGCATAGGTTTTGAAAACAGATAATTTCTGAAAGAATGTTTTATTTTTCGACGAGAGCAAGTTTAACATATTCGGGTCCGACGGTCGCAGATTTGTGTGGAGGAAACCAAACACAGCATTAGATGTGAAGAATTTGCAATCAACGGTGAAACATGGAGGCGGAAATGTTATGGTCTGGGGAGTTATGGGGTGCAATGGTGTGGGAAATTTGGTTTTTATGGATACAACAATGGATAAAAACAAATATTTACAAATTTTAAGGGAAAAATTGAAAGCCAGCGCTTTAAAAATTGGGTTTAAAGACGACTTTTTGTTAGTGCAGGACAATGATCCCAAACATTCGTCAAGGATAGTAAAAGAGTGCCTATTCTATAATGTTAAATCAACATTGCCTCATCCTCCCCAATCCCCAGACCTTAATCCCATTGAGCATCTTTGGGATTATTTGGGAAAAAGGGTCCGAGAATCAAAAATTACCAATAAAAACCAACTCAAAGCCCTTATCTTGGAAGAATGGAACAAAATTTCTCCGGAAGTCACTTCAAAACTTGTTCTGTCTATGAAGAATCGCCTTCAGGATGTGATAAAAGCAAAAAGCTATTACACTCGCTACTAAAAATATGAATATAATTAAGTTTTATATCACTGTACGTGCAATTTTTTGACCTATGATTTACTATTTTGTCTAATTTTTTGTAGTTTTTTCTTTTCTATGAAGTTTGTATTAATTAAGTTTGTTTTATTTTGAGTTCTACAATAATAAACAATATAAAAAAATGAAAAAAAAAAATGGTTCAAAAGCTGTTTTTTTTAAATAATTTAATCTTTCCTTTTGAAGAATCACCTGTACGTACAATTTTTTGATGCAGTGTATATAGAAACATATATTTTTCTTTGTGAAAGGTGTTATATGATAACAACAGGTTAAAATCGTTAGAGTCGTTAATAAGATATTTGCAAGCCATTCTATCACGGTTTACCAAAGCACCTCTTTACGGAAGATGATTTTGCATTGAAATTGGTCATCTTCTTCCAGCATTTCTAAAGCCAAATCCGAGAACGTAGGGCTCTTCACACCGACCAAACGCCTTCATGACAAGGAAACTCATTGATTTCGAGAACCATTTGACACACTCGATTTTAAATTGGTTAGTTCAAAACATGTTTTTTTCACTTTACCAAAATGCCTGCAATGTACACCAATGTTTGATGCTACCATGGTTGCCCCCAAGTTCACCAGAATTTTGCAGGCGGAACTAAAAAAAACTCTTCTAGTCCACCGAAACAGTCTCAATGATTATGAGTTTTTCTCAAAGTACTTTAAAAGTGATTTCCACAAGATGAACAAAAAACGGGGAGTCTACCCAACCGTAGGATTTTTAAGATTCGATACAAACTGAAGAGCCTAAGTTTTATTGGAATCTAAAAAAACCTACCACTGGGGGTCTATTTCTTTCTACTTTGTCTAAGAGCAATTCTCTTAAAAAGACAATTCGACTTAAAAATTAAAAAATAAAGAAAAATTTTACATTATGATGCAGCTCTTAACATAAAGCTATAAGTGTACACGATTGGTAGATCTTACAATATTGTCAGCCAACTTCTGACAATAATTTGTAAGATATTGGTAGATTTTCTACCAACCGTGTACACACACAACTTGATTCGTCAGCTCATTGGTAGATAATTGTCAGACATTGTCAGGTCTTACAATATTGTAAGATCTACCAATCGTGTACACTTAACTTAACTTTCTAGTTACATTTTTTGTAAAGTTTGTTCTAAGGAAAAGTTTTCGAAAAATTCATTTTTAAATCTGAAAATATTTTATTCTAAAATTTGCATACAAGCTATAGAAGTACCAATTCAGCCAAATTTTCATTTAAACCTTAAATAATAAGTAAAAGATTTAAGTAGTAATATTACAAATTACTAGTTTTTTTTTTTTGCTGAAATTACAAAATACCACTGAAAATGCTGGAAAACTTCGATCCAAAACCCAAATAAGAACAAGAGGAGGGCAAAACTTTTCATCTTTCAATAAGCATTTAATGAAAACTTATACGGCAACAGAAAGATTATGACATCAAATCGTGCATTTTTTACTGAAAGGAAAAATTCATAAATTAGTATAAGACAGCTGGAACAAAAATAATGCGATATGAACCAAGTTCTGCTCTTGAGTGATTTCATTGAACATACATAATATAGAATTGAATGTAGTGTTCATTAAAGATATTATCCTTAAATATATCGCACGAATTAAGCTCAACGGTTCAAATACGACAGTCAACATTCAACTATTTTATATGAACCTACACCCCAGGAACCAGGATTCAAGCATTTCTCCCTAAAATGTCATATGCAGCTGATTTTATGTGAGCTCTGAAATTATTCCCCTACTAAACTTCTAACAGCTGCTTGAAGTGCAATGCATAACTTTGTGGGTCTCTTACCCTTTTTTCGAAATGGGGCAACTCCTTGAACACATTGCTATTCACAATTCACATTTTTTGTACAAACAGGGACATCACCTACCAAGAGCAGCTCAGCTAAAATCCCGAAAACTGCTGCAGATGTAGTAAACATTTAAGGGACAAAAAAAAAAAAACAAAAAAACTCAGTAGTTGCTAGGGAACCGTGCATAACAGCATGACCCATTGTATGCACAGACCTATCACAATTCTATTTAAGGGAAGGTATACGAGTGTTTGTATAGGTATGTGAAGGTGGATAAAAGCAAAAGAATACCAAACGAATTTATAAAGGTGATTTTTGCTTTCTTTTCCCTGAGCGCCGTATCGGGCCAAAAGGGATGACTGACGCAACCTGGGCGACATCCATGAAGCAAAGCAAGAAACGTGCATTTTAACCCATTTACGTGGGATATACAACAACGACACGACGAAGACGACAATGTACAAGCATAAATTCGGGGATTTCGTGAGGTGAAACTGCATCCCAATGACAAACGACAATAGTGCCAAATTTTTGGGGGTTACCATTTTGCTACGGAATCGTGCAGCATATGAATGTATTTTTCAATTTCCGCTCCGTAATCTGGAACATTTTGTGTGTCGGCAGCAGTAGAACCAACACATTTATATTAAATAAGACTTTCTGCATTTGGACGTGAAGATGAGCAAATTACATTAAAGACGTTTAGCAAGTGTTTATTGGAAGAGAAGCATATGCAAGGATATTTTCGAGGCTTTTCTGTGTCTGCTTTTAAGTGTTTTTGTAGTCGTGCTGTGTATTCAATAAAATTTCAATATTAAGGTTAAAGTATTGCTTTTACACACATTAGTATGCTTTTCTTAATGGAATAATAGTTTACACGTTTTTTTGGAAGAAATAGAAATAGTTCCATTTTATCTTCCCACGTTGGTATAACTTACTGGAGAAAAGGACTACTCAAATCAAAAGGTTCAGCAAGTTATTTCTATGTTAACTATTCATTTCTTCGAAATTTGATCTTTAAGACACTACAGTGAAAAGAAAAATGAGCATTAATGTCAAAAATGAGTATGTGAACAAAGCTCAAGGTGCAGCGGTTTATACGTGGGAACACTTCATGTATATGTTGTACACACATATCATATAATAAAACGGCGAACATGTTTTTTGTGATGCACTTTTCGCGGCCCACAAAAACCGAAGGGGCATAAATTACATATTAAACGAAAGCATTTTTTGCATAGGTGTGCAGAATGCTAAAATTATTAAAATATACTACACAGAAATTGTTTAAAACAATAAATAAAAATTGCAAAAAAATGCCCGGAAAACAAAAACAATTATAAATGTCAAATCGACTGACACATAAAATGTCAAATCCAGAATATGAAAAATGAAAGCATTCAGCGAAAACCCAAAACCAGAACCCGAAACATTAAGGTGGATTCATATTACACAAATCCGCCAACACGAAAGAAGTTGATGAACATTTTGTTGTTGTTGAATGTGAACCTCTCTAAATGAAGAAATATTATCAATATAAATATTAGGCATGTGTTTGTTTAGTATTTGAGCTCTTATAATAAAATTTTGAAACATTAAGCGTTAACTACAATCGGCACTTTTTGCAAAATAGTGATAAAGAATACACACATACACTAGCGACATTTGTTGCTTTCTGTTTGGCGACATCTATCGGCCATTTTCTGAAGCAATTTATTCAATGTATTAGTGTTTTCAAAAAGTGAAACATTTACTTTTTGGTTTTTTGAAATGGGAGATAAAATTTTAAATTGAGTTGGAAAAGGAGAGCAGATGTTTTTTAACATTTTCACTTTTCAAGTCCATTGCAGTTATGGCTTTACAATAATAGGGGTATTCATGCAAAAGTGTAAGCTATGCGTATTTGTATAAGTCAATTATTGTCAAAACATATTTACATTTATCTGCATTTGAATTTTAAATATTTGCAAAAAAATAGAATACAAAATACTCGAAATGTATTTGTCAGGGAAAGAGAGAAGATAGAAAATGCAGACGTGAGACGTCGCATCGTCAAAAATGCGGACGAACATGACTTACGATATAAATTTAAATCTCCATGGCTGAGTGCATTCCATGCGCTCAAACTTAGCTCATTTTCGGAACATTTCCATTTATGTTATTTTTTGTTGACAATAAACAGCTGGACGATCGATGTGCAAGCAAAAAAAGTTTTACAAAAGTTAATTGAATTTATGTTTTTGAAGTTAGCTATATTTCTTTAGGCGCGTTATGAAATAAAATGCACGGCTGGGTCGCACGAACTTGCTCCTATGTAATAGACTAGGAATTTTAAAAACGAATGTTATTAGAGAAAAGCTGTTCATAAGCATAAAATGAATTTTTAAATTCTTTTAGTAGTAAGAGACAAAAACATAATGCTATCCAAATATGAATTTATGCAAGAACAAAAATTATAAGTCGTTTCTTAAAAAAAAGCTTTTTTGTACAAACTTTTTCAAAGCTTTTTAAGAAAAAATTTTGGTACGCCAATTTAAAGTTTTTATTATTGTTCGAATAAAAATAAAATTTACAAAAAAAAATATTGAGCCGTTTCTGAGATATCGAATTTTCAAAAAAAAAAGAAAAAATAGATTTTTTTTTTCAAAAATTCAAAAATTATTTATTTTAAAGTTTTGAAATGCAATATGTTTTAGACTTTTTACAAGCTTCTCTATAAAAATTTTCATTAAGATCCGTTATGTGGATAATGAGAAGTTCAAAATTCGAAAAAATGGTTCTATGGTAGGTACAAGCTGTAATATCTTAATTTCAAATTTTTTTTCATTAAATTAAAGATCGTAAAAAATAATTGAAAGAAAAAAAATTTTATCAAAATTCTCGGAACCGTTTTCGAGAAAAATACGATTTTTGAAAACCATTTTTTATTAATTTTTTAGCATTTGTATGGTAGGTACTCGTACCTTTATTTTTAGGTAAAATAAAATTTTTTTTCTCACATCTTGTAGATTATATTGAGAAACTTTTATTTATCAAGATTAAAAAAAATCTTGCGAGGGGTTTTCGAAATATTGAGTTTTGAAAAAAAACAATTGAAGTTTTTTTTAAAACTCCAAAAAATTTTTTTTTGAAAATTTGAGTATGTACACAATTCTATTCAGGTTTTTGGGGAGCCTTAGCAAAAAAAAAAAGAATGTGTGTACTGACGTACGCGCTCTAGAAGTAAAACTTCTTTTCTCTCAAACAAAGCCTCTGTAAAAACCAACGTCAGAATTAATTGTGATTAAGATTATAACTACATAAACTACAGAACGTTGACATACCTTATCTCCTAACAACCACTTTACTCAAATGTACTCATTACTTACAACTAGATGTCGCATGGGTTCCAGGTTTGTGTACAAAATAAAATGCATTTCGAAATTTCGGATTAGCATAGATACAATATCACAACCACATATTTATTCCTATAATTAATATACACAAAATAATTGTAGGAAGCATGTCGTTATAGCGTGACGCTTTTGACATGTCACTGACAGCTCCATAGAAATTTTTTTACCCCCAACGCCGGAAAAGAAGTTTTACTTCAAAAATTATCAAAATCGGTTGTACCTTTTTGAGAAAATCAAAAACAAAAAAAATGGTTCCATGGGGGGTACCCTCAAAAACCATTTTTCTGAAAATTTTTTTCAACAAATACCTAGCTTTAATTAAATGAATTTTTTTTGTTTTTATTTTTAAAATCTGTCGAACAGTTTTTGAGAAAAACAAAAAGGTACCGTTATTTTTGGTCTTAAAAAATCAAATCAAAAAACATCCGGGGGGAAAAAATTAAAACCCATATCTACCAAGTTTGAAGAAAATCGGCCGAGCCGTTTAGCTGCAAACGAACGGACAGACAGACAGACAGAATTGCGAGACCCACTTTTTTAGTCTTCGCTATCATCGTAATGTCAACTTTCATCAAAATCTAGAGTTCGATTTTTTTTCCGAATGCATAACTTGCCTTATAGTACCTATAAGTCGCAAATAAAAATGATGAGAGTGAAATTTAAAAAAAATAAAATGAACGACTGGGTCGAACGAACTTGCTACTATGTATGACTAGAAATTTTAAAAACGAATGTTATTAGACAAAACTGTTCATAATGATAAAATTATCATCATTTTTAACTTCCCATAGGGAGTTATTGTAATCGGTTCGATTTGTCAAATTGGAATTTTTGACATTTCTCGACGTTTCAAGGTCCCTAGAGGCTATATCAATCATTTTTAGAGAGATGTCTGTGTGTGTGTGTGTACGTACGTTCGTACGTTCGTACGTGCGTACGTTCGTACGTCCGTACGTTCTCGTACCATTTTTCGTCGTCGATATCTCAAGAACGAGTAAAGGTATCGACTTAAAATAAATTTTGTTTAATAGATAATAACTTCGAAAGAGGCTGAAAGGGCGTTTATTAAAATTCAGTGAGTAGTTTTTTCACTATAACGGTTTATAAAAAAAGTAAAAATTTTGGTTAGTTTCAAATATCTCACGAAAAAATAATGCTATTGATTTCAAATAAAATTTAATGTACTCATTATAAGGTCATACAGATTTGGTATGAATTTGGAAAAAAATGAACATACCGTTATTTTTTTAAATTAAAAAAACTGAAAAAAAAATTTCATAACCCAGATATTCTAAGAACGGAAAACAATTTGAAACTCAAAATAATTTTATCTTACGAAAAATAATGTGTTTGACAACTGGTGAAAATTTCAAAAAAAATCAGCTTACAGTTTTTTACAAAAAATAAAAAACTATATAAAATTCTATTGAAAATTGGTAAAAATTGTTTTTCGACTCAAATTTCTCGAGAACTAGTAGTGATATTGACTTCTAATTTAGTTTATTTTATACATAGTATAATTTTGTACAATTGGTAAAATGTTGACAAATATTGAATTAATAGTTTTTTTTTTTTAATAAAAAACTATTAAAAATTCTAGTGAAAACTAGTTAAAATTGTATTTCAAGTCGAATTTCTTGGGAATGAATACCGATAGTGCCTTCTTAAGTATGTTGTTTTATACATCGATACCTTCCCGTAAGAATGTATACTAAGCGAAATTTCTAAAATTGTTCAGGAAACGAAAAAAACGAAGAAAGTTCGTTGGCGAAACCCAGGCCAAAACGTGGCCCTTAACATATATTATATTTCCTCATCAAAAAGTCATTTTCGAAAAAAGTGCCACTTAGTACATTCTTACGGGAAGGTATCGACATAATACAATTATTAACATATTGTTAAATTTTGACAAGTATCGAATTGACAGTTTTAACAAAAATATAAAAAAAATCTACTAAAAAGTGGTAATATTTGTTTTTCGACTAGAATATCTTGAGAACGAGCAATGATATTGACTTTGCCATTATTTAATTTTATACATAATACAATTTCTAACAAATGGTTTATATTTGACATATATCTAGTTTTAGAGCGGATATATTTTGTAAGTACCCTTCCATCAATAACCAAACCATATTTTTTATATTTAATATCTCGTTTTTAAATTTTTTTCAATTAAAATGTTTGGAACCGAAATAATAAAGTAATTTCTATAATATAATACATAATTTTATAATTTTATAATCAACTTAGTTTTTAGAAGAATGTATGTACTGTACATACGTATAAGGTTGTTCAGTTGTACCCAAGTCCCACATATTCAAATTCCATTAATAGCTATGGTAAAATTGAAGAAAACGTCACAATATGTTTTTATCTTTTTGTCCATGAAAAAGATGTAAAATTCTACTCAAGGTTTTCTTACCACAATGGGAAGTTATCAGTGTGGGTCGCACCCAGCCTCTTTTTTAATTTTTTTTTAGTAGTAAGAGACAAAAACAGAATGCTGTGCAAATATGAATGTATGCAAGAACAAAAATTATAAGTCGTTGTAGTGGTTTCTTAATAAAATAAGGTTTTATATATAAAATTTTTAAAATATTAAAAAAAAAAATTGGTAGATACGTAAACTTTAGGTTTTTGTTATTGTGAGAATGAAAATTAAATTCCAACAAAAATATTGACCCATTTTTGGGATATCGCATTTTCCAAAAAAAAAATGATTTTTTTTTTCAAAAATTCAAAATATATTTTTTTTAAAGTTTTGAAATGCAATGTTTCTTAAAGTTTTAAGAAGCATCTCTATAAAAAAATTTCATTAAAATCCGTTATGTCGATAATGAGAAATTCAAAATTTTAAAAAATCTTCTATGGTAGGTACAGTCAGTAATGTCTTGTTTTCAAAATTTTGACTAAAAATGTAAGCAAAATTCTCGAAACCATTTACGAGAAAAATTCGATTTTCAAAACCATTTTTTAACATTTGTATGGAGGGTACCGTTTATTTTTAGGTAAAATAAATTTTTTTTCTACATCTTGTAGATTATCTTAAGAAACTTTTATTTATCAAGTTTTAGGTGCCAGTTATAGCTATCATTGAAAACCATCATTGAAATTTGAATAAAACATACAAAGTTATGTATGTATGTATGTACCTAGATACGTAGACTAGCACAAAAGACACTTAGGTTAGGTGCGCACATTCAATTTTAAGTTGCACAACTGTTTGGTTGCTTATAGGAAACAGATGAACTATTTGGTTGAATGTCCGCGGAGGTGCATTTAATTATATGTTACAATAAATAGCGAACTCATTTTAGGCAATCGTTTAGTTTGTGTCAAAAACACAAGCTTTTTAGTTGCTCGAACCAAGCAGTTGCGGAGCTAAAAGTTGAATGTGCGCGCATAGCTTTATAGAGTAATTCTGTGAGAGTGGGTTTATGGAAAGCAAAGCAGCGAGTAGGAAACTATAAACTAAACTGGACTAAACACTAATCACACACCCGAACCCCAAAGAAATTATTCTTTTTCTTATAGCTCATATCTCTAACAAAAACAAAACAAGAAAATTAGGCCTATTCTGCCACATCTGTTATTCTGCTATCGATTTTCTGTTATGAATCATAAAAGATTTCCACCTTAAAAGATCTTTTATGATTGGTATTCAGAGGTTCGAACTTTTATAAAAGTCTGTTATGCTACTTCGAAAACGAGATCTGTTATGAAACTGAACTAAATCTGTTATCATAATCAGCTGCGATTATGTAAAATATTTCATCTGACATAATTAAAATGGATGACGAACAAAGAAGTAAACTCTTACACACTATTGGTATCTATACCATAAAACAGGAATTTACCTCATATGTTTCTGGGAATACCATGGCCGTACTCTACTTATGTATATGTTTATATGATATGAGTTTTAATATATTTTCTTTCATTTGCTCTTTTTAGGAACATTTCGTTGACGAAATAAAAGATAAATATTCATTTTTACTTGATGCACCTGTGTACTTAATGAAATCTTTTATGATAAAAGTCACAGAAGTTTGTCTTTTATTCTTTTATGATTTTTAACAGATTTCATAACAGATTTTGGCATGCTGAATACCAAAAATGCTATTCGTAAAAGATTTTTTCCATGTTCGAACGTTTGACATTTTATAAAAGTTTTCTTAGCAGATTTTATAACAGATTTTACCATGCCGAATACCAAAATTATAATTCATAAAAGATTTGTTAATATCTCAAACTTTTGTATTGAAATTCATAACAGAATAGAAGAATAAAAGATCTCGCCGAATAGGCCTAAAGGATTGCAGTTAGCAAAAAAAAAAAACTTTAAACAATAACATAACATGCGACATTTTGTATTGCCTCATGAATGAGGTACCCATCACTAGTAATTTAGCAAGCATCAAAGCGACAGATATTTTCAATGACACATCTTTTCAATGACAGCGAAATTATTGATTGCTATAACCGACTTGTCAAAAAATATTCCACCGTTCCACTGATTTGTGTTTCAATGATGGTTTTCAATGATAGCTATAACTGGACCTGTAGTCGAACAGATAGACAGACAGAATTGCGAGACACACTTTTTTGGTCTTCGCTATTATCGTAATGTCAACTTTGATCAAAATCTCGAGTTAGATTTTTTTTCGAATGCATAACTTGCCTTATAGTACCTATAAGTCGCAAGTAAAAATAAAATAGAAAGCAATTTAAACAAACAAAAATGTTTCTAAGATTCGTTTGTTCTGGCATAAATTCATATTTGCTTTAGAAAACAGGAGTTGTTTTAGCCTTTTAAAAATAGAATTTTATGCTTTCGAACATTCATCTCAAATAACATCCATTTTGAAGATTCGAAGTCTCTCAAATATGTCACCGCGTGGTTTTTGTTAAATTTCACAAACCCCTGGCTCTATACAATAATAAAGAATTTAACCGACTTTTCGAAAATGCTATAGTTCCCGAAAGTTTCAGAAAATCAATAATTTTTCCGCTTTTCAAAAAAGGAAACTATGATGAAGCATCAAATTATAGAGGTATCTCTTTCTTAAATACAAATGCAAAGCTCTTCACTGGGCTTATTGAGAATAGAATGTCCGAATGGGTGAGGAGAAAAAGTATACTCTCTGAATATCAGGCCGGTTTCAGGAAGAACTATTCCACAACGGATCACATATTCTAACTGTACAACATTGCCGATTCATATATCAGGAGAAAAAGAAAACTATATGTATTCTTTGTTGACTTTCGAGCAGCATTCGACTCTATCGTTCGTGAAGCGCTTTTCTATAAGCTGTATGCCATTGGACTGTCGAGTAAAACAATGAACATTCTGAAAGCCTGGTACACAATGAATACAGCATACGTATGAGATGGAGCGTCTGTCTCGGCAGAGTTTCGCACGGAAATGGGTCTCAAGCAAGGGTGTATACTGACATAACAGATGTGGTCAAAGGCGGAATTGTGTTTGGAGGAACTACCATACCCGCACTTTTGTATGCAGACGACATAGTCTTCTTTGCAGAGACGGTGGATCGACTGCAAATGATGATGAATCGACATAAATCTATCAAAATCCAAGATAATGATATTTAGAGCGGGTGGCGGCAGGACTGCAAGAAACGAAAAGTGGGTATTCAATAACGAGGCAGTCGAAATTGTTCGAGAGTATAAATATCTGGGAGTTCTATTTACTTCGAATCTAAATATGAAAAAACATCTAGAACTGAAACTAACGGAGGCAAAACGTGCAATTTCAACTGTGTGGGAACGCTGCTTCAAAAGTGACTGCATTGACGATAGTACAAAACACAAACTTTTCCGCTCCACAGCTGCATCGATTTTATTGTAATTAGCTCAGGTTTGGGGTTACTGTTCTTTTGAAGCAATCGAAAAGTTTCTCCGATACTTTATTAAAAGAATCTTCCGGCTTCCGAGAAATACCCCAAACTACATGCTGTATCTGGAAACAGGGCTGCCTCCCATGATATTGGAAACTCTTAGCATGCATTTCAACTATATTGTCAAATGAATGATGCAAGAATACCCAAAATCGTACTGAATTGTTCAATTATGGCGGCAGGACATATGGCGACGGAATGGGAAAGGTTGGCGAATACCTGCAGTATGAATCTGATGGTAACTCAAAATGAACAACCTTCCCTGCTGAGGAAAAAGTTTGATATACTTTTAGAAAAATATGGTCACATCTTGTACGACAGAAACGCATCTGAGGCCCGTTCGTCGCTTTTTAGATGTTATTATAACCGTTTGGACTTCTGCCTTGGTAATAATACATACCTTCTTAACACCATGCCATTAAATAAAATTAGCACTATTTTTAAAACGAGAGGAGAATTACTTAAACTTAACTTCATGCCTCATCGCCCAGATTTACCTTTACTTTGCAGTCTTTGCAATCTGAACATACGAGAAGACATTCATCATTTTATTGCGATCTGTCCAATAATGAAAGAGTTCAGGGTGAGATATTTTGGAAAAAAAAAGCCTTAATGAAGCTGAGCTTATTGCCATACTAAACGGAAATATCGGATGGAATGCCCTATACAATTATACTGTCGCTGCTCTTCGTTATAGGAATTGTATAATAAATGAAGATTTTTAAGATACAAATCTAGATATTTAGATATTTTTTTTTGCTATAATATTGTATTTAAACTAAAAAATGTCAGTCTGGTAGACGGCCATAGACCAAACCATATAGACTTAAGTAAGTTTTTTATTATATATCTAAATTGAATATGTAAAAAATGTTATTAATTATCTAATGAAATAAAGAGTCAACTGAAACTTAACTAACTAAAACTAATAAAAAAAAATAACAAATATTCTTTCATGTAAGGTTGCCCCTTTTTGTTGCTTTGTCCACCACTTTATGACGAATATCTTGACCTATTTCCAAAATTGTATCTGCTTTTCAGTTGACAAAAGTTCCTCCAAACATAAAACAAAAAGTTTTGACATCGCTTAAGAGTGCTTGAGCGACACTCCATTACAAGACAAATAGAAAAACTTTTTTATTTAAGAAAATCTAAGAGAAGACAAAACTGAAAAGGTTCCCTACAAGAAAAATGTTAACCAGAATATTGCAAAAAATAAGCATAATTTATTTCATTGCCTAATGAACCAGTAAGATTGGTACTTGAAATAACTGAAGTATTATCATCTCTCAATTGAATGGAACGACGAGTCCCTTTACTCGAGAACAAGGGCCAAGAGTGCCTAGTGATGATCATCCTTTTATCGTTATCGCCTATCTGTTTTTGGTCTTGAATAGAGCTTTCTTTAGAAAACTTCGTACTTTCACCAATACCTACCTGGCAAAAAGGACCAAAACCTTTTGCTCACAAAAGAGCAAAACTTTTTCCATTTACTTTTCAATGAGAATGACAAAGAATCGTAATTCTCCTTTTAAAGAATGCAGGTGCTATGGGTTACTGTGGAATGTTTTGTTTAGTCATCTGAATTATAACCTTCGTTTTTGTGTGTTGTTTGTTATTGCGTTTGTTGGTAATTAACAAAACCATCGTCTGGGTTATTTCGTCCAAGCTGAGGGATAATAATAAAAGACAGGTATATGTATATGTCCCGACCAACAAAAAAAAGTCATGTCAAGCATTTCATAACTTTTTATATTTTTCTGAGAAGATATAGAGGCTTTAGGAGGGTGAGCGGTAAGCTTTCGAGATAAGTGTCATTCAAGAAAAGGGTTCTTTTTCATCATTATTTTGCGAATTGTATAATGGGGTTGAGTTTTGATAAGAAAATAACTGGTCGGTAACAAAGAAAGGTTAGTGTGGGTAAAATCCTTAACAAATACAATATCGAGGAGAAGGTTTTGAAAATACGAGTATGTACCAATTATGTAGCATTGAAGCATTGCCATCCTTAAACTTCTCAACCTTTTTGTCTATTATATATCCATGAGATTCATATTGGAGATTGTTTGAAATGTTCAATTTAAAGTATAAACTGGTCACTATTCTTCCTCGATAATGAAATAGTTTCCAGTGCTGATAATATAACATTATTCTTAATGGAATGAAAAGTTTTATACCTAACATTCATGTCCTTCAACAAACTATACCGAAGCGTTCCATGCTATTCCACTTTATGTTACTTTGGCGTTACTAGTAAAATTGTGCAATCCCATCTCTGTAAAGGAATGTCTCTATATAGCCTTGCCGACACAAGCCTCTGCCAACTCACTCAGTCCCCTTTCTCTATCTTCTATCGATAACTATCCCCCTTTCAATCTTAATTTTTATCATGATTCTTCTATACAGACTTCTCCTCCCACAAATATAAATCTTCTCATGATTTTCATACCTTCCCTTTTTTTTAATGCTCACACTGTGTCTCTGGCATATTAAGGGTATACAAACCCCTTGAGTGCTAAATTTTCTCAAATTAATGAATATATAGCCAGCGTTTCCTTTAACAACCTTACAACAAATGATGCAGTAGACATATTTTATAGAGAAATGTTTAATTCTATTTCTCTTCGTGTGCTCTTTTCTCGATGTATAAGACTTCGTCTTCTTCCCGGCCTTGGCATAGTCACAGGCTACGATCGGTGCGTAACAAGAGGAATAAGTTTTGGTCAATTTTCCTTCCTTCTCGATCTCCAACTGACTACTATAATTATCTAGGTACTTATCTTCACTTTACCAAACTTTACAACTCCCTGTATCAACGCTGTTTAATCCAAGCCCAAAGCAATCTCATTAAAGGCCCTAATAGGTCTTCCAATTTGTCAATTTTAAACGAAAATCCGATAGTTATCCTCCCTCCCTTTCTCTTTTAATAACGAAGTTTCGAACGAACCACAAGCAATCGCCAACTTTTTTTGCTAGTTTTTTTAAACAATCGTTTACCGACGACTCCTTTATACTTAATTATAATTACTTCAATTATTTACCGATTTCTCCCTCGGCCCATTTCTACCTCATACCATTGACCAATTTCTTATCGAAAATAAACTGAATCAACTAAATGAGTATACTCCCGACCCAGATGGTACCCCCGTCATATTTCTCAAAAATGGTTTTCAACACTCCCTCTTCCCCTCTCAAAAAATCTTCGGTTTATCCATATCTCAAGGAGAATTTCCTCAATTATGGAAGACCTCTTACATAACCCCAATATATAAAAAGGGCTCGAAGTGCAAAGTTACAAACTATCGTCCAATCTCTAAACTTTTACATATTCCCAAAATCTGCAAAAGCATTTTGCATTATATTTAAAGTTTTGGTTGTCTCTCATTTCCCCTAGACAACACGGCTTTGTAAACGACTAATCTTGTTTAATTCGTATCCTTTAGCCTCTCAGCCTTAGAAAACGAGAAGGAAGTCGGCGTTTTCTCAACCGATTTCATTAAGGCCTTTCTTTGACAAAATCTCACATAAGCGTGGGCTTGAACCGTTCTTCTTAAGATGGTTTTCTTCTTACCTGAAAACCCGCTACTACGAAGTTCGATTGAGATCTTTCTTCTTGATCTTGATGATTTTTTAGCTACCTCCGGGGTCCCACAAGGCAGTCACTTACGGCCTCTCCTCTTTATTCTTACTATTAACGATATTGATATAGTCATTAAACATTCCCATATTTCAATCTACGCCGACGATACAAAGGCTTTCAAGATCATTTCTTCCACTCATGATGGCACTCTTCTAAAATTTGATCTCAACAGTTTCTGTCTGGTGCCTTAAAATTAGCTTGGAGCTAAATATTTTATACAGATGAATCGAAAACTGAAAACGGAATGTGTGGTGGAGTGTACTCAGATAGTCTCTCCTTCTGCCTACCAAACCATTGTAGCGTATTCCAAGCGGAAATTTTGGCGATAAAGGAAGTATTGTCTTGGCTTAAAGAAAACGTGATAACTAGTTCGGATATCCGCATCTTCTCAGATAGTCAGGCTGCTTTAAAATCCCAAGACTCTCGATCGTCTCTGATGGAGATGGCCAAACAGTTTAATATTCACCTATTCTGCGTGCCAGGACACAAGGATATTCCAGCAAATTGTAAAGCCGATGAACTCGCCAGAATTGGAACGGAAATGCCTATCTTGCCCGACAGGGTAAATATAGGTATGCCTATAGCTATAGCCAATTGCATAACCTTTATTCGACCGCTTCTTGAATACGCCTGTCAAGTATGGTCCTCTTATCAACAAATTCATATATCCAGAATCGAGAGCATTCAACGTCGTTTCCTACGATTCGAACTTCGTGGTCTGTCTTGGAATAAGCCTTTCATTTTGCCGACTTCTGTTAATTAACTTGAATAAGCTGGAAGAACGAAGAGCAATAAGTGACATTCTCTTCTTTTATCGACTACATTCAGGGTCTGTTGACTGCACAACTTTCCAAAATTCCATCTCTTAAAACACTAATTCCCGTAATACAAGAAATCCTCGTCTTTTCTATCTGCCTACCCACTGAACCTCTTATGGCTCCAATGAACCTATTACTCGCATGCTTCGGAGGATTAATTGTAACATTAACTGTTTCGACTTCAACGTCAGTTTACCCTGCCTGAAACTCCATCTAAATCATAGTACCAATTCACTCCCATCCTAGGTATAAAGGACTATTCACATGAGAGCAATCAACGCCCGACGGCGACGAATGAAAGAACATTCGCCCATTTTGACATTTCGTTCACATTCTTTTTTTTTTTATTTATCGCGAATGGCGTTTACTAGACAACTTACGAATAGAATGATTTTGAGTTTAGTCGCTCGCGAACAATTCATTCGTTGCAGTGTGGATGATATGTGGAACGCGAATAGTGTTTGACAGTTTGTAGCAATAATATTGCAATTTGCGAGGACCAATTTATTTTCTCAAGTTTCTCTAATTTTAGCAACTACAGTGCAAATTTTAATATACTAACATTAAATTAAACTAGATTTCTACCCTTTTGTAAAGTTTTTGTAAAGAATTTAACTTCAATATATGTTTTAAATTCCATTTGATTTTTTATTCGTTGGTCGCTCTCATGTGTCCTTAAGAGCTATATTTACATAAGTTAGATTAAGCATTAGATTGAATTAAGCCTGATAAATAGAGGTATTGCCCCAACAAAATTTAAAAAATTAAAATTGTAGGTAGACACAAAAGTAATTCACTTTGAAGCCATTTAATATTTAATTAGTACGCCTCGCTTCTGAATTAAAATCAGTAGAAAGGCTCCATCTATCGGCTTGCAATTGTTTTTATATAATATTTCCCTCTGCACTTTTTTTCAAATGGATGCATTTCAGGAGCACTTCAATATGTGAAATCATTCAAAAGGCCAAAATGATTTCACCATGTACGAGTATTTTCTATAAAAAACTGAAATCGAAAACCATCCCTATCCGTCGACCCTTCGCCCACTGCCCTCTTTCCCATTATGTTAGTTGTGACTTGTGAATATTATTCGAGGACATAAAAATAATGTGGAACAGAAAATCGAGGGCAAAAATTGAGGAAGGCAGCAAAGTACATTTAAAATCAATTTACATTATTTGTGTCTACCGAGTTATGCACTTCTGTTCTACATGGGACTTTTTTGTATTTTTATTCGAAAGCCCGTATTGTGATTTGTGTTTGGGAAAGACTGTATATGCGGACCAATGATTTTTTATTGTCCGATAAAAGTTTTATTGCACTAATGTATTCGAATAATTTTCTTGACAATAGGAAGTTGAGTGAGTGGTCAGTGTTTTTTTATCTTCGACTGATTATTGGATTCGGGACTTTATGGATGGAAAGTTTACTTGCTTTGCTAGTGTAGTTTTTCTTAGGCCCAGAATCGGACAGAAGAGAGCTTGAAAAACTACATGATTTGATTTGAATCATCGTTTTGATTTTGTAATATTTATCCAGTGCTCTTCACCCATCAAACATTAAATTTAGAGAATAAATTTAGTCCCTATGTATGTATTTTACCTCGGTGTAGGACTTCCCTATCGACATGAATATTTTGAAATGAAATGCTTCCAAAAACTCGTATACAAGTACAAGCATTCATTATTTAATTTTAATGGAACCGAGATTGAAATCCTAAAGAATATCATTTACTTACATTTAATTATTATTTTCGAATTATTTCTTCCAGAAATGTAAAAGTTCTTTTTTAATCTTTGCAGTAATCACTGGGACCTAGTGAGATAAAATGTAAAAAGCATGAATACAACGCCGATGTGACTGATAAAATGTTGTTCTCTAGTGATGAGGAGACAGACAGAGGTCGAAGATTGAATGGTGTGATCGAGGCTAATGATGGCGGAGTTTAGCTCCGAAATTCACAAGATCACCACTATTAAATGCTACGCTCCAACCATCAGAAAACCTCTTACTAACCTCACTTGAATTTGGGGTACAATAAAGTTCCAAAAAGCCATATCCTAATAATGATACCAGACTTTATAGCCAAATACTACGTTTATATGAGGTATTGAAGCGAGCTTGAAGCTCGCTTCGACCCTTTGTAAACGGGTATCTAGTTGAAATGAGCTTCGTTGGACTCGATCTCACTCGCTCAGCGGTGTCGAGTCGAAATATGAGACGAAAAACCTGGGTCGAGGAGTTGGCTTAACAAAATGTATCAGAATCGCTCAACACCATTTCAACTCAACTCCAAATCGAGCTCTCAACTCAAATGACGAAAAACCTGGGTCGAAAATCCGACCCTAATCCAACTCGATCTTTCGATACTGCATATAAACGTAGTAAAAGTTGGCTCCGAAATGTGAGAAGGACAGACGACAGTAGTGATCATCACTTGCTGTTGGCAATGCTCAGGTTGCGAACAACAGCTGACCAGCGTGTGGTCTGATGTATGTTCAAGTAAAGAACGCTTGTATCGTAACTGACAAGAATAGGAGATTTCTGAAAACACCTGGAATTATAAACGACATAGAAATAAGACGCGGCATTTCTCCGCTTTAGCAAAGCCGCCATCCCTGGAGATAAAAATATCTGAGACAACCACCAACAGTCTCAGAACATCGTGCCACACATCTTTCCTATCCTTCTTTCTCTTCATTAACTTCACGCCCGCGCTGTGTTGAAACATTTAAAGGGTAACCATAATCCCTTGAGCGCGGGTAGATTATACAAAAAAAAAAAAAAAAAAAAAAAAAAAAAAAAAAAAAAAAAAAAAAAAAAAAAAAAAAAAAAAAAAAAAAAAAAGCCCCAAGGAATATTGAATGTTAGAGTAAATACTGAAAAACTACTAATCGGAGAGTTATTTTAAAGAATGAACATAAAGCAGCTTATAAAATAGTGCACAAATTTGTGAGACATGGGAAGAGGATTTTGGTGGAAAAACTTGCGGAGAGTGCAGAAATAGCTGCTTCTATGTAATGTAATAGGCTAGGAATTTTAAAAATTAAGGTTATTAGAAAAAACTGTTCATAAGAATAAAATTCATTTTTTAAATTCTTTTAGTAGTACGATATAAAAACAGAATTCTATGCAAATATGAATATACATATGCAAGAAAAAAATCGTAAGTCGTTTTAGTGGTTTCTTAAAAAAATAAGCTTTTATATACAAAATTTTTAAAACATTTTTAAGAAAAAAATTTGATACGCCAACTTACAGTTTTTATTTTTGTTCGAATAAAAATGAAATAAATCAGCCATTTTTGAGATATAGAAATTTATTTTTTTGAAAAATTGAAAAAAATATTTTTTTTTAAGTTTTGAAATACAATGTTTTCCAAAGTTCTTAGAAGCATCTATACAAGAAAATTTCATTAAAATCCGTTATGTCGATAGTGAAAAATTCAGAATTCGAAAAAATGGTTCTATGGTAGGTACAGTCAGTAATATATTGATTTCAAAATTTTTCTTATTAAATTACAGATCAAAAAAATTTATAAAAATTCTCGGAACCGTTTTCGAGAAAAATACGATTTTCAAAAACCATTTTTTAACATTTGTATGGTGGATACCGTTATTTTTAGGTAAAACAAAATTTTTTTCTCAAGTCTTGTAGATTATGCTAAGAAATTATTATTATCAAAAATCGGGCATGGGGTTTTCGAAAAATCCAAAAACAAAAAGTTAAAAAATTCTAATACGCAGTAATTTTCAAACTATAGAGCAGCCTTAACATACAAAAAATGATTAAAATCGGTTGTACCGTTTTCGAGAAAATAAAAAAAAAAAAATGGTTCCGGGGGAATGAGCATTTTTTTGGAAATTTTTTTCAACCATTACCTAGCTTTAACTAAATGAATTTTGTTTTATATTTTTGTTTTTCAACTATGTCGAGCAATTTTTGAAAAAAAAATATTTATAAAATTTCGAAATTTCGTATGGCAGGTACCGTTATTTAAGGTCTTAAAAAAAAAAAGAAAAAAACGTTGGCGAAAAAATTTAAAAATTATATCTACCAAGTTTTAAGAAAATCGTCCGAACCGGTTAGGCTGTAGTCGAACAGACAGACAGACAGAATTGCGAGACCCACTTTTTTGGTCTTCGCAACTTTGATCAAAATCTCGAGTTAGGTTTTTTTTCCGAATGCATAACTTGCCTTATAGTGCCTATAAGTCACAAGTTAAAATAATTATTATGTGCAAGATGTAAACGGCAACCTATTGGTGACTTTAGACACTGAACTCGAAAGATGAAAGGATCACCTTTGTGCACTGTACGATGTTAAGGATGCCAAAGTTTATCAACAACTTACAAATGTACACAGGATTCCCTGGAGTATTGAGACCAGTTCCCCAGCAAGTACAGACGTAAAATCCGCTATTCGTATTCTGAAAGCACAGTCTTTAGCAACTTCCTGTATTTTGCAACCACGAGTGGAGGCTTGTTGGGAAAAAATACTTATCCCCAAGTGATTGGAAACTATTTTTCTCAAAATGAAAAACACGAGGATCGATCCTTTCTTTTCAAGAGGCACCAAGTTGGCGTTCGCAGTGGTCGATCTTGATCGATCACATTATCACCTTGCGAATTATATTTGAGCAATCGTCGAAAGTATATTGAAGATAATTAACGTCATCAAAGAGTCGTACAATAACGCAAGGTGTTTCGTTTTTTAGAATGGAAAGTTTTCCGATTATTTTGAGGTGCGTCAAGGAGTAATACAAGGAGATGTTCTTTTACCTTTCCTGTTTCTACTGATTCAAACGAGACATCTAATATGATAAGCTCCGCTATATAGACTATGCAAATGTGTTCCCTGAGAAATACAATTGGTGGCTTGAAACTAATGTGTCAACCACTGGAAGTAAACGAAGAGGTGGCTGCCTTAAGGGTTAACCTGAATAAGATCAAAGTAATGCATACCGGCCAAAATAGCTGATTATTTTAAGGCAGGGGACTATTAAGGATGTCAAGCTGTTTAAGCTAAAATTATAAATACGGAAGTGGATAATACCTCGAGCTTTCGTTAACCGATGTTTGCAGTACAGTTTGAAGATCCTTTGGCGACAAACCATATCCAACGCAGAGTTATGGAAAAAAAACGCGTAGAAAAAAGTAGTTGTAGTTATAGCGCTGCATTGACTTTACATAAAGAAAACCAGGCAATAACATCGCGAAAAAATCTTCTGAATGAAGTCCTCAGGGTGCTCAAGGCATGTTGGAAGACCAAAAACAACTTATAAGTTTATTATATTGGTTTAAGCTGGGTTTCATGATACTCTGTCGTGGCCACATCTTAGAACGCTTGCGTTGAATCGAGACAAAGGGAGGGATATTGTTGCTACCCTATGGTCCAGATGTAGTTGAAAGTCTACTCAAGTGGCCGAAAAGCATATATATTCAAGACTTCGTCTCTGGAAAAGTTGGGGAATACTAAATTTTGCAAAAGAGCTTCTTGATAAGAATATAAAAAGCCCCATTGCTATTAGCATCCTTGACAGTTTTACCGGCGCTCACAGAGGTTGATATCGATCATGGCTTATACACTCTTACGAATTTTGTTCCTTTGCGTTCGTGCGCATTCTAAGATAATTTTTTTTTTTTTTTCGAATGACATTTTTGGAAATTTTGTTTTCAAATCTGTGGGACAGTTTTTGAGAACAAAAAAAAAATTATAAAATTTCGAAGAAGTTCGTATGTCAGGTATTGTTATTTTTGGTCTTAAAAAAAACGCGAGGGGTCAATTTAAAAACGTATCTACCAAGTTTAACGAAAATCCGTCGAGTCGTTTAGGCTGTAGTCAATTCAAGTCTGATCGAAATCTAAAGTTTGATTTTTTTCCGAATGCATAACTTGCCATAAAGTATATATACGTCGCAAGTAAAAAGGGACAACCAGAATATCGAGAGATTTGTTTTCAGAGATTCGCATAACAAACAAGAAATTATTTTGTTGGATTGTTATTCGGTTATTATACACTCCGCCTCAACTGAATACGCACACAGTTTTTTAAGGTACTCGTATGTTGTTCATTTTTTTCAAACTTTGGGCCTTAATGTATCATTTGATGATGCTTACTGTTTGCTTGTAATGTTGAGAAAACAAATCAGAAAGAATAATTCAAAAAGTACCGCTATTTTTTCTCTCGCTCTCTTGCAAAGCGTTCCATATGGAAAAATGCAGAATTTTTTAGCGTCAGCGATCATTATCGTTCATTATCTTCATTGTTAATGAGAGTTTTGAGATGATTGACACATTTAATCAAAATTTGAAGTATTTTAAATGAAATTTAGCCGTTTAATTGAAATTAAAAAAAAATGGGTAGATCAAAAGCTTTAAATAGGGTCGAAAGAGCTAAAACCGATTTGTTAAAAGAACAAGGACTAACTGGGCGTGCTAAAGCTACCCAAAATGAACAAAGTTTTAGTGTTGTTTATTCCCACCTTAGAAATAAAAGTTTATAAGGGAAAAACATGAAAGGAAGTAAAAAAACGGCAACAACTGCAATTGATCGAAGAGCAATTTTAAGATGTGTTTCTGATTCGTGTGACTTTGCGGTAAAATTTAAACAAAAAGCCGGTGTAACTGCAAGCGTTTAAACATTCCGTAGAGTAATACATAGTAAATCATTTAAAACGATTGAAACTTCAAAGCAAACCACCACTAAACGAGCAAAGAAAAGGTATGCGTTTAGAATTTTTCAGACTCCATATGAGTTGGAAAAATGAATGGCACCACGTCGTTTTTTCTGATGAGAAAAAGTTCAAATTTCATGGCTCTGATAGTTGTTATTATTATTTCCACGATGTGAAGTAAGAAGAACGATTTTTAGCGCGGCATCATAGTCTAGGAGGTCGAGTTATGGTATATTGTTCAGTAAACTACTATGAGACTGTTGAGCTTGAAGTTCAAGTCAAAAATGTCTGCAGTTACCCACAAAGGAATTTTGAAAAGAAATTTTCCTAAATTTGCGGATATTTAAGGACCCATTAACTGGACTTTTCAGCAGGACAACGCCCCATCCACACCGCGCGCATGGTCCAAAATTGGATATAGGACCAGAATGTGGAATTGCTTCAATGGGTGCCGTACTCTCCCGACCTGAACCTTATAGAAAATGTATGGGGATGGTTGGTACGAAAAGT
This sequence comes from Philhelius festivus, assembly GCA_963931855.1. Taxonomy (NCBI): domain Eukaryota; kingdom Metazoa; phylum Arthropoda; class Insecta; order Diptera; family Syrphidae; genus Philhelius; species Philhelius festivus. The sequence goes on along the minus strand of OZ007555.1, from coordinate 21,597,017 downwards.
TTATGAGTCTGGCCATCAGTTTGAGGGCAGAGAATCCATAATTGCAGCCATTAAATTAGCCTGGAGGGAAATTCTGCTGAACTGCTTAAAGAGCATGCCGGACCGAATTCATGAAGTAATGACCAATAAGGGTGTCAGTACCCACTACTAGAAATAACCAATAAAAAAAAATATTTAAAGGAAAAAATTGTTTTATTTTATTCCGTTAGCTTTTACTTCAAATTTTGATTGTTGTGCCTATTCAGTTGACGCAAAAAAATTCTGCATTTTTCCATATGGAACGCTTTGTAAGAGAGCGAGAGAAAAAATAGCGGTACTTTTTGAATTATTCTTTCTGATTTGTTTCAAATGATACATTAAGGCCCAAAGTTTGAAAAAAATGAACAGCATACCTTAAAAAAACTGTGTGCGTATTCAGTTGAAGCGGAGTGTGTGTTGTTGCTTTAGTAAAAACGTTTTTATGGAGCCGGCATTCTTTCATTTTTAGAATTTAGATAAGAATGCCTTGTAACAAAATTCAAATAAATCGTCCACGTCCTCTACTTTAGTATTGATATTGATATATAGGTTCACTGAGTTGAAAAAAATGGTGCACCCCGAAATTTTGCAATATTTGTAAGCTAGTTCCAAAACAAAAAACTCAGAAGTGAAATAAAATTTAAGGAAAATGGGCAAAAAATTTCAAAACTCAACATTTTACATTTTTATTATTAATCAACGAGTCCTCGTTTCTTTAATCGTGGGTATTGCCTCCTTAAGCCATCACGTCCATTTTAACTTCTTGTAAGTAGTCCGTAACGCTTTTAGCAACGTGTGGTCGAGCATCAGCAGTTTTCTTCAATGAAAGGTACGAGAATGGAACCACATATTCCTCCGGAATGTTGTTGATGTAATGAATGTCCCACCACTCCTTTCACAATGCACGTCACCAGAAATGTTCCCTCTGTACAATTCTTGCCAAAGAGTATCTCTCACTCTGCTACGTCACTCTAGTAAGCACCTTTAAAAGCTGGACTCATCAGTGGAAAGAACTCTACCCCAGTCGGCTTCGGTCCAATCTTGGTGAAGTTGAGGAAATTCCATACGACGTCGCTTGTGCTGTACAGTGAATCTCAGTACACAAGCAGGTTTTCTTGCTCTTAGGCTCTCAGGCTTAACTGATGGTCTCTTCACGGGTTGGGCATTCACAGCTGTCCCTCTAACGGATCGAAGTCTGTGAAACTGTTCAACCGCTGCTGTTTTGTGACGATCTCGAAGGCTTTGAAGCTCCAATTTTTTTGTTATATAATTCACACGCGCTCAAGGGTATGTTAAAAGACCCTTACAATGTCTTACACAGCACGGGCGTTGGGGAAATTCGTGTGGGAGAGAAAGAAGATGGCGATGAAGATTGGTTTTGAATGTTTGCAAATTTAAATGGCACGGAAAAACCGTGTTGGGTCAATTATTCCATAATCGCTTTGTGCGACTAAAAAACTAAGAATCTCTTTATTTGACGGTACGACTAGCGTTGCCAGACGTCCCGGTTTACCCGGGACATCCCGGATTTCAAACATAAATTCATCTGTCCCGCCGGGACAGCTTTTTTCCCGGGTTGGAACTCAAACTCAAAAAATAATGCCTTATCTAAATGTCTTTCAGTGATAAGGAACAACCACTACATTGCGATTTAACCTTAAGAAATTACTTTTAAAATTTCAATCAAACAAACCTGACTTAAGGAAAAATTTATTTTTGTAAACTGACATCTGTCATTAAAATTGAGAAAAGAAAAATATTTTCAAATGATAAATAAATGAAAAAAGTCATTTAATTAGTAATTAATAAAAGAATTTATTTATTTTGATCTACACGCATTCGTAAAAAAATCGAACTCGAGATTTTGATCAAAGTTGATATTACGATGATAGCGAAGACGAAAAAGTGGGTCTCATAATTCTGTCTGTCTGTCTGTCTGTTCGACTACAGCCTAAACGGCTGTGCCGATTTTCGTTAAACTTGCGATATCTACCAATTTTAACGAACATTTTTTCCCCCAATTAGTTTTTTTAAAGACCAAAAATAACGGTACCTGCCATACGATTTTTCGAAATTTTATAAATATTTTTTTTTTCTCAAATTTCATTTAGTTAAAGCTAGGTATGTTATATGTTAAAGCTCCCCAGCAGTTTAAATATTATTGTGTATTCAATTTATCTAATTTATATAAGAATTCTATAATTTAATAAAAAAAAAAATTTAAATCAAGATATTACTGACTGTACCTACCACAGAACGATTTATTCGAATTTCTCATTATCGGAATACAGGATTTTAATAAATTTTTGTAAAGAAAAGCTTCTAAAAAATTTAAAAAATATTGCATTTCAAAACTCTAAAAAAAATGTTTTTTTTTTTTTTTAAATTTTGAAAAAATCAATTTACGAAGTATAATTTTGTTCTTGCATTGATCAATATTTGTTTGAATCACATGGCATCCTGTGTTTAGCTAGTTTGAGCTTGTTTTAGGAGTTGTTTTAGTCATTTAAAAAATTAATTTTTCTCTAATAACATTCATTTTTAAAATTCTTAGTCTTTAACGTAACAGCAAATTCGTGCGACCCAGTCGTGCATTTTATTTATTTTGTCCCGGGCAATATGATGAAATCCCGGGATTTTTCATTATTTAAGCCACTTGTCCCGCCGAGGTGCAAGAAAAATCTGGCAACCCTAGGTACGACCAAAGTTAGGCTCGAGGGTGAACTGATGAGCATTCCCAACGAGGGGGTATCACGGGTGAACTAATGAAGGGGAGGAATGCAACTGGCAACTTCGAGTGAGCATTGCTTGTGAAAGAAACGATAAAACAAGGAAATACATGAAACATTCTGACGGTATTCAAGAGATAGGAATGAATCTATGATAGCTCTATTTCCTATCAGTTTTAGCGCTTTGTTCTGAATTCTGTCCAATAATTGGTGAGAAGTTTTTGCTGAGCCTGCCCAAAGGTGTGAATTATACTCGAGTTTTGGACGTATAAACGCCTTATAAATGGTAGCCAGATCAGATTATCAGTTGCAAATGTTACTCAAGGGCGGCCTGTGCCTTGACACCGGGTACAGGAGTATGTTTTGATTAATCTTCGTCCACGCTTTTCCAATCAGATCAGCGGCATACCGCATTCTTCGCCCATCCTCAACCTAAGCAAGTGCAAGTGTCTATTTTTCATAAATTAACTAAATGACTGCGACACTTTTTTGGTAACTCAGTGTACTATATTTGTAGGTATGGAGGTACCATCAAAGGCCAATGAATTTTATTCATTTGGCACTGAGCTTAAATGATGAAAACCCATTGTATCAACTTCTCCATCATCTTAATGTGGATGTACGAATAAATCCTCTTAAATCATCCTTGCCCCTACGTCAATTTTAAACAGTGGAAACTGTCGAAACGTATAAAACCGAACCGAAATACCACAGCCCCGTCATCGGGATCCAATTGCCTTGTGTTTTCTGTCTGCACACTGTTATCAGCTTATTAACTTAGCGAGATACGATATCCCCCCTCATTCTCTCTGCAAAAATATACCCAACCCTTCGCCGTCAAAGTGGCGTACTATGTCCCCATCGCATCGCATAAAACAATGCAAAGCAGTGTAATTAAAATATTTTTTCAAGTGTGCATTTCTGACATTAAAAGGCAAATAATTGGCTTTATTTTTAAATATGAAATTATGTGGATGAGAATTACTGTGGTATTGCATGAGCAACAATGATGCACATACCGACCCCAAACCAATTTTCCGCTATACACCACACAAGTTGCAGTGGGCGATGCTTTATAAAGGAATTCAATAAATGTGACCGGATGTGCACTGACAAAGGATGGCGGTCATCATCGGTGGTCGAACGGCTATAAAATGATTTTAAATCTATTTGTGTAAACGAATACGGCGTATGTGTTATTTACATGTGTAGGTATATGTAGATGTTGATCCCTGGAAAAAAGGGAATTAAAATCGCATCATTTCGATAAATTGAATCCGGAATTCCATTGACGTAATTAGCACGAATGATCTTTTTCCTTTTGTTTCAGTTTTAAATATTTATATTTTTAACATTTAAATGATGACTTATGTGTAATTGTTTCTGTTGACATAAAATGTATTTCCTTCATTTTGGAATATAATTCGCCAGTCAGTGAACGCGTTAATGAATAAATAAAGAATTAAAGCCAAACAATTTATGTAGTTCATTTTGAATTTTGAATGTTTTAAGAGGATATTGTTGTGAACAGAGCTTTATACTACTCCAGCGCCATCTGTTGGAAAACTGCATATCTAATTTATGGAAGAAACAAAAAGCTCTTTTCCAATGTCAAATGTATTTCCCCTTATTCCAAACATCTAGAACATTCCAAGACAAGAACTTTCGAGAACAACTAATTTGAGTTTATAAGGGAGTGTTCACGGTGAGCGAGACAGTTGATTTTTGATTACGGAAGTGTGCAAAACTCTGCTTATTGGATTGTGTAAAACAAGTGTGATTTTAATTTGAATAAAGTATTTGAGTTGATTATAAATTGAGATTTATTGTTGTGATTTGGAAAGTAAAAATAAAGAAGAAATATGAGAAAGAGTAATAAGTTTTATTTAACGAACCTTGGAAAAATATTACAATATAAATAGCTAAGAGAAATAAATTTGACATCAAGTTTTCAATATCTATTTTTTTTTCTGAAAATATAGAAGAACTACAAAAATTGTTTACATGGCAGAAAGGGGCTGTGATTTCTTTCAAGTGTAGTACCCCGTGTCGTAATGCATAGTAAGCTGAACTGTCATGCCAGCGAAGGTCTGACTTCGATGCCCAACCTTTGCAAAAACCTACCTTTTAAGAGGAAGTACCAAATCATAGGAGATCGTCTGATATTTATTGGTTGATGGGTCGAGTAATAATGGGTGATTTTTTTGCTATTTTCTTTTTGGCAACACTGGTTTTAACAGCTCACGCACGTTTCGTGTTTTGTGTCACTGTCAAACATCTCCAGTTTGGTCTATAATTTAATAATGAATAGTCTTACAAACGAACAATGCCTGCAAATTATTTAATTTTATTATCAAAATGCGTGTTCTGTTAAGAAAATTCAACGCGCGCTTCTTCTATGTTATGGTCAGTTTAATCGACCTACTGAGGCGGCTATTCGGGCTATTGTGAATTTTGCACCAAATTTACATTTTTGGACACCAACACACTTACGTAGAGTGCGAACTGAGGAAAATATCACAGCTGTATCGGCCAGTGTTAGTGATTACCGTGAATTGTCGATTCGGCGCCTTTCGCAGCAATTGGGCCTCGTTACTTCACTATGTGGAAAATTTTTCGGAAGGATTAACGTTTGAAGTCTATCAAAATACAGCTGGTGCAAGAATTGAAGCCGAACGACCTACCACAACGTCGAATTTTTGGTGAATGGGCTCTTGAAAAGTTGGCCAAAGATCCACTTTTTTATAGAAAAATTGTGTTCAGCGACGAAGCTCATTTCTGTTTGAATGGACACGTGAAAAAGCAAAACTGCCGTATTTGGAGTAAAGAGCAGTCAGAAGCATTGCAAGAGCTACCAATGCATCCAGAAAAATTCACTGTTTGGTGTGGATCAGGGACTGGCGGAATCATTGGGCCGTATTTCTTCAAAGATGATGCGAATCGCAGCGTTACGGTGAATGGTGAGCGCTACCGTGTGATGATAAGAAACTTTTTTTTGCTCAAAATGGAAAAGCTTGACTTGCGCGACATGTTGTTTCAACCAGACGGTGCCACATGCCACACAGTACGCGTAACAATGGACCAAGTGAGAGGCGAGTTCGGTGAACAGTTTATTTCACGTTTGGGTCCGGTCAATTGGTCACCTAGGTCGTGCGATTTAACGCCTCTAGACTATTTTTTGTAGTGCTATGTTAAGGCTCATGTCTATAGCGACAAGCCCGCTTCGATTGACGCACTGGAAGCCAACATTGAAGCATTTATTCATGAGATGGATAGCGGATGGACCATTTGACGCGCAGTCGCGGTCAACATTTGCGTGAAATAGTCTTCAAACACTAAATTATATTGACCGTACTACCGATTCAAATAAGGATTTCATACATTTTTCTGAATTTTGTGTTTTTTTTTTTTTTTAATTTCCGATAGCTCTTAAAAAAACACTCGTAAGATCAGTTGTGTTGGTTTGATAAATTTTCCAGAAATTTAATTTTTTTTAATCTTTCCGTTTTTTAGATATTTTGGTTTTCGGTTGGGTCGATGTTAAAGTTATTTTAGTATAAAACTTGGTTAAAACGACGATTTTGCGATTTTAATAATAAATAAAGCATCTTACTTCAAAAGATAACTCTTTACTTAGTTTTCTGAATTTAAATCCGAATATGAAAAGAGAACTGAATCATTTGGCAAACATATGAGGAAAACAACTTAATATTTCATGGATTTGGAAGACAAAAAGTCGACAGGAAAAAAATGTTGGACTTGTGTGAAAATGTCCTCGGAATCACAAATAAATTGTGAGAGTTGTTCAAATCGGTAAAAACAATATCGCGAGCCATTTAGTTGAATTTCAGAACACGGAAAAGTTAGCAAATACAACATATGGCATTAAAAGAGATATGAAAAAGATCGACCAAACTAAGAACATCAAGTTTGAAGGTAATCGTCTGGAAAAATAAGGAAAAATCTTCACAGTAGAAATGTGGTGAAAGAGCTGCAAGGGAGGGTAGCGGAGAAATTTTCCAAAAAGATATTTCGAACATAGATTTTTGTCTCAATACTAATTAGCGGTTATAAGTCTGTCGCAATGCTAGAATTAGTAAATATTGTATATGAAGAGTTAAAATCATACAAAAATCAAATTAAAATTATTTCTTATAGTAATCATGGCCTTGGCAATAAAATATTATATCCGAGCTTTTTAAAATATATATGCAATCACGATATTTTCTTTTTATATGGAACGTTTTTAACCGAAGATTTTGAAAGGTATGCAAAGTATTTTAATGGTTACAAACTTCTGTGGATACCGACTGCAAGGAGGGCCCGTATCGGAAGGGCAAGTGGAGGGGCAGTCTATGGAAAAAAAAATCAGATGTTTAAAGCAAGTTTCGTCGAAAAAAATGGATCTAGTTTAAATAGTCACAACTTTTAAATTATGCCGATTTATTTGAACTTTAATAGATGGGAGCAGGATTTCTAGAATCTAATTAGTTGTGCGCAAGAAGGAAATATGCCTAATTATGTGATAATTCGAGATCTCAACGCTAGGATTAGAGAAAACCAAGTTATACCAAATGAAATCACAACTCTTAATAGCCAGATACAAAACAATAGAATATGTAAGGACAAGGTTGAAAATGGCAAAGGTAGATGGCTTTGAGAAACATGTGAATATATTGGTATGACCATCCTTCACTTCGATTCACTTTTGCGGAAACGGTCGGCTCATCCACAATCGATCTATGTAGAAGACCAGATTTACTACAACCAAACGCCCATAGTACTTGTGCTGGAGCTAGAAGTCAACAATGAACATGCTGTATAAATGATACTACTACCCATAATTTAAGGTGGACAAACATCCTAGAAAACAGCTGAAAACAGAACCTGCATGAACGAGTCGCCACTTCAGAGATCATCAAATGAACTTGTGAAAACCTAATTGATGCTATCAGAATTAATTTATTTAAATTTAGCGACAGACGTCGAAAGTAATTGTTGTATTTTTTTGTTTAAGAAAATAACTCAAACATTACTTTCATTTGTCAATTTAACTTGTCATACATTATTTTTAAAATTACCAAAAAAGAAATATACTGTTGCATATAGTTATGAAATCATGAATAATCACTACTACTACTACTTATAGTTTTCTGCACAAAATGTCATTACTTAATCAATTTATTAAAAATAAAATGCACGACTTGGTCGCACGAACTTGCTCCTATGTAATAGACTAGGAATTTTAAAAACGAATGTTTTTAGAGAAAACCGTTCATAAGGATAAAATTATTTTTTTTAAATTCTTTTAGTAGTAAGATACAAAAACAGAATGCTATGCAAATATGAATTTATGCAAAAAAAGGCTTTTATATACAAAATGTTTAAAAGATTTTTAAGAAAAAAATTCGGTATGCCAACTTTCAGTTTTTATTACTATACGAATGAAAATTAAATTTCCAAAAAAAATACTGAGTCGTTTTTGAAATATCGAATTTTCCAATTCAAAAAATATTTTTTTTTATAAAGTTTTGAAATGCAATGGTTTTAAGACTTTTTAAAAGCATCTCTACAAAAAATTTCATTAAAATCCGTTATGTCGATAATGAGTAATTCAAAATTTGAAAAAATGGTTCTATGGTAGGTACAAGCTGTAATATCTTAATTTAAATTTTTGTATGTTATTAAAGATCGTTATAATTAATTGAAACAAATTTTCATCAAAATTCTAGGCGCCGTTTTCCAGAAAAAAACAATTTTTGAAAACCATTTTTTAACATTTGTATGGTGGGTAGGTACCTTTATATTTAGGTAAAATACATTTTTTTTATACATCTTGTAGATTATGTTGAGAAACTTTTATTTTTTAAGTTTAAAAAAAAGCTAGCATGAGGTTTTCGAAATATTGAGTTTTGGAAAAAAAATGGAATTTTTTTTAAAAATCAAAACAAAAAAATTTGAAACTTTGAACACACAATTCTATTTAAGTTTTTGAGGAGCTTTAGCAAAAAAAAATGATCAAAATCAGTAGTACCGTCTTTGAGAAAATCAAAAATAAAAAAAATGGTTCTTTGGGGGGAACCCTCAATAATCATTTTTCGGTTAAAATTTTTTCAACTAGTGCCTAGCTTTAACTAAATGAAATTTTTTTGTATCTTTTTTTTTTTTTTAATTTTTCGAACAAGTTTTGAGAAAAAAAAAATATTTACAAAATTTCGAAAAAAAATTCGTATGGCAGGTACCGTTATTTTTAGTCTTAAAAAAAAAAGAAAAAAACGTGGGGGGGGAATTAAAAATGATATCATCTACCAACTTTGAAGAAAATCGGCCGAGCCGTTTAGCCTGCAGTCGAACCGACAGACAGACAGAATTGTGAGACCCACTTTTTTAGTCTTCGCTATCATCGTAATGTCAACTTTGATCAAAGTCTCGATTTCGATTTTTTTTACGAATGCATAACTTGCCTTATACGAGCAGTACCCATAAGTCGCAAGTAAAAATCATAACCTTAGCACGATACTAGTTAAAAAACGCTTGAAATTAAGAAAGTGTTAGTAATCTACTTGAAAGTTATCAAAATGTTAAGTAGTATAATACTAATGCCTTGATATTAAGCTGTTAAAATTTTGCGCCAGTATATGAACTCAACCGATCGAATGGTTTTACTTTAATGATGTGATGATGCGTATCTGTCGATAAATCATTACATTCTTTTTCTATAAAAATAAATTCTACCTCATGAGAGACGAGTTGAAACCTTGAGTTATCTGTCCTTGAATCACGCAATTTATTTTATTTGTCTTATTTACTCGTACCATCGACTTTATACAAATACTTATAAGTTATAAGCTTCCATATCTTTTTGGATAAAACATTGATGGTTGTTTTTGAATTCAAAAAGATATAGAAGGCTGTCAACGCTTAAGTAGTGTGATATAAGAAATAAAATAAAAGTACCTTCCATGTTGGCGGATAATAAGCAAGGAAATCCTAATTTTAATAAATGTCAAATTAAGTGATAAAGCACAAACTTAAGGATAATGAATTGCCATGGCCGACATTTTTATTCTGTACCTATGACGGTAGGCAGAATAAGTATAATCTTGTTATTACTTGAGCAGCAAGTTTATGTTCTCAAGTATATGTAAAGAGATGTGGGATGTAACACAGCAGTTCTTATGAACAAACCTTGCCATTAAAGAAAGTTGGCTAATCTTTAAAAGTATCTGCCTTCTTGATCTGGAGGTAGATTATAATTGGCTTAAAAAGGAATTGGGCTTGAGGATATGTGTTTCAATGCTTCTTTGAAATCAAGTCTGGAACGATATATGGTAAAAAATTATTATTATTTTAGCATACACAAGCAATGAATTTTTGGAACAAATTAATAACGTGTTATGAAGGGCGCTTAAGAAAATGAGAAAGTGTTTTCTATTACAATCTATTCAATCACAAGTTATTTTATTTTTAAATAACTTAACGATTGTTAAGCTTCGAAAGAAGTCTATTAATCAGAATTCATTTTATAAATAAATATTTGTAGCAGTTTTTGAAGATCTGTATGTAGTACATATTCATTTAGGTAGGTATTTTTAGGTAAAATAATTTTCTTTCTCACATCTTGTAGATTATATTTAAAAAAAACCGAGCATGGGGTTTTCGAAATACATATTCAGTTTTGAAAAAATAATTTAATTTTTTTTAAAATCCAAAAAGAAATATTTGGAAAATATAATATAATATTTAAACTTTTGGGGAACTTTAGTATAAACAAAATGATCGAAATAGGTTTTACCGCTTTTAAGCGAGAGAAAAAAAAAAAGTTTCCAAGGGTACCATAAATACCATTTTTGGGAATTTTTTTTTTAAATTGTTGTTGAGAAAAAAAAATTAAAGGTTCCGTAATTTTTTGGTCTTAAAAAAATATAAGAACGATATCTGCCAAGTATAACGAAAATCGGCCGAGACGTTTAGGCTGTAGTGTGTAGTAAAACAGACAGACCAACTTTTTTTGTCTTCGCTATCATCGTTGTGTCAACTTCGATCAAAATCTCGAGTTTGATTTTGTGCCTCATAGTACCTACATATAAGTCGCAAAATTCTTATTTTGTGGATTGGAAAAATTTGGTGAAGAATGTGCGCCTAATTTTAATTTATGTCTGAATATCATTGAAACGTGGAAAGCTTTTTGCTTGAAACTCTACACTTAAAAATAATAGTGGATAACATCGAAAAAGCAAAAGCTCGTTATATGTACTCTGAAATATTTTCTAATCTCGAACATAGTTTAGGACAAGGAAGTTTTTTTACAGACCGCTAAAATACAAATTAAGTCAACTGGTCTTTCGACCAAGAGGAGAACTGCTATCATAAAATTTCATACCCCTAAGAAACGACTGACCCCTTAACAGAGCTTTGTACAGTACTCACGAAAGAGAAAATGTTTTCTAATTCATGGGAAAATGTCCCATATGGGAAATACATATGTTCGTCTACAGATACGACAGAAAAATGTCCGCGACTAATTAGAAGTTTTCGACATATTAAATAAAAAAGATTCGCTAAGATTATATAATTTTTTCAAAGAATCGGTAATACATAGAAGTAGAATACTGAGAGATGTTTTTTAAGTATACAAGGTATAGGCCATCTAGTGGTCTCATTTAAAATCATAGGTTATTTTGATATTGACAGCCGTTTCCCGCTCGAAATCTTGATAGAAACTCAGTATTATACCTCCGCGAAACGAAATGTGTCGCATTACTAATGAACAACGTTGGGAAATATTGAAAACTTATTTCCAAAGTGAGTGCTGCTTAGCCCAAACGGCGCATTTTTGAAAAGAAATTTTGCCCGAATTTAGCACCCATCGCGCTTGCTGTACGCAAGTTTGTTCAAAAAGTATTGTAATATTTTTCATAGGTTCTTTAAATAAAACTTATTACTCCTTTTAGAATTTCTTCTTTATTTACACTTTTCAAATCAAAACATTAAATCTCAATTTATAATCAACTCCAATACTTTTATTCAAACTTAAATTACACTTCTTTAATTACATTTTCCACAATCCAATAATTCAGCTTTGCACACTTTCATAATCGAAAATAAACTGTTCTCGCTCACCGTGAACAGTCCCTTATACATATACTCAAATTAGTTGTTCTCGAAGGTTCTCATCTTGGGATGTTCTAGATGGTTGGAATAAGGGGAAATACATTTGACATTGGAAAAGAGCCTTTTGTTTCTTTCATAAAGTAGATATGCAATTTTCCAACAGATGGAGCTGTAGGAGTATAAAGCTCTGTTCAGAACAGTATGTTAGCCGTCAACACTAATGGTCCCCGTCTTCGTATGGTGCCCACAGAAGAGAATGCGGCTGCTGTAGCTGTTATTGAGAATTCTGCACAAAGATCTCGGATTATTCGCCTACAAGGTCCAATTGACTCAGCAATTAAAGCCGCAAGACCATCCGCTTCGTCCTTAAAGCAGCTTGAGTTGGACAACGACTTTGGGCGAAAAATCGTTTTTTCTGACGAGGCGCATATTCATCTCGGCGGCTTCGTTAACAAACAAAATTGCCGCATCTGGGGCTCGAAAAGCCCACATGTTATTGTCCAGAAGCCAATGCATCCACAGAGAGTGATATTTTGGGGCGGATTGTGGAGTGGTGGCATCATTGGATAATTTTTTCTTCGAAAATAAGGTTGGGAACAACATTTCGGTCAACGGTGGGCGCTAAAGAGCAGTGTTAACCAACTTTTTTTGTACTCAAATTGAGGACTTGGACGATCTCTGGCCAAGAAAAAAAATATAACATGTGCAAAAAATATGCAAATTTTTAGTTTTCTTCGTTATGCATTTTAGATTTCTTTTTTTAGATATAAAAAAAAAACAGTTCTTTCTTTTTGATATCACAATATCACGATACTGTAACCAATCATTACTGGCCTTTGTGGTAGAAGATTGCACATCGCTTACGTGCTCTCTGTAGGCTTTGATAATTGCAGGAATGCTTAATGCCGAACATTCAACGCAAAATTTCTTTTCTTGAATGGTTTGCAATTTCTTTTCATGCGAGAGTCGAGCTCTCCGCATCTAGGTGCGTGTCCATTTGAGAGTTCTTTCGCTAGTAAACTCTCGAGAGTTGCTTTCGGGTGCCTGTCCATTTGAGAGTAATTTTTTTGAGATTTTACTATCGCGAGCTTACTAGTTAAGTTTTGGGAGATGATTTTCTGAGAGTACTTTCATAACCGTGTCCACTTGATATACATACATATATGTATTTGCAAAACTATAATTTTGCCCGAACAAATAGAAACTCACGATGTATTGAATGGAAGCTGGCGTTTAGACAACAATTTCGAAAACTCATTTTCCGATCTTCAAAATGGAAGAAGGCACAACTGTAATACTTCTCAAAAGGATTTCAGGGATGAATTCAAAAATTAGTTTATGAGCCCATAAGGTGAAGTTCCTTGGCAGTACAGGCACATCACAGAAAATAATTAAGAAATCAAATACGTACCAGATTTGACTTAGTTGAAGCAGCCATTAAAAATGGAATCAAAACCTGCAAACCCCGAAAATATGGCCACCTAGTGCTATACTTCATCAGTTTCGGCTCCACTTTTCGTTTTTTTATTTTTTTTTTTCAATTCTTTTGTGACATCCGTTAATATTTTCATGATTATGAATTAAATGTACATAATAGATTCAATATGATTGACAAAAATTATTTTCTTTACCTGGTTTCGCAAATTATGAAGCTTTCTCTTGATTTCATTTTCATAAGTTCGTTTGTCCCCTTCTGTTCAGTGTTTTGACATGTCAACTCTCGGACAGCTAATCGCAAAATACGAACTATGTTGGACTTCTGCGAGCTCATCTCCGATAGTAGTAAAAAAGTGTGTCCACTTGCCAGTAACTCTCAAAAAATTCGTATGTCGAGAGTGAAAAGTCAACTCTCCGCTAGCTTCTCTCAAGGCTGTGTCCACTTGAGAGTTTACTCTCAAGAGTGGCCTGATAGCTACTCTCAGTGTTTTTGCTCTCAAATGGACACGCACCTTAAGAAATAGTCAGAGTCGACGTTTGTCTCTCGAAATGTTCGTAACTCTAAGATGTCATATACGCGCCTTGCTACTATTAGCACTTAATGAATTTGATTGGAAGATCGAATACCTGGAGATCACCAGGTTGCTTTGTTGATTCTTAGCAGTGGGCTTACAGATTGTTTCTGCCGGATATGTTTTCCTGCTGACGCCATACAAGTTCCATAGGTTTTTCAGCTTGATCGGGACTCGCTCACTTATCGAATAAGATTCAATGCAGCAAAATTTTAAACAGCCTATTATTAAGGTATCTGTATGATACTACCAGCGAAGAATTACTCTTGCTAACCGCTGTTTCTTCGGGCTAAGAAGGCATTTGAGTAATAAAGCCATATTTCAAAGAACCAAGGAGACCTTGTATAAGACTCTCATCATCCCGCTCCTTCTGTATGGGACAGAAGCATGAACACTGTCTAAAACGGATGAAAATCTGCTTGGGTGCTTTGAAAGAAAAGTTCTTCGTTTGATCTTCGGTCCAATCTGTATTGATGGAGTATATGGAGGAGAAGGTTCAACAACGATCTGTATGGGCTTTACAGCGACGTTGACCTAGTCAAGAAGCTGAAAATACAACGGCTGAGATGGCTGGGACACGTGAAGCGTATGGACACCGACGCATTAGCTCGTCGAATCTTCGAATCCACCCCTGATGGTCTGCGCAGCAGAGAAAGACCCCACCTCAGGTGGCGCGCAAAAGTGGAAAGCGACCTCAATCAACCGAGCTAGTTGGAGGGCCTTGTTGGTTGAGGCCGTAGTCCACCCTGGACTGTGAGCGCCATCTAAAGTAAAGTAAGTAAGTAATGATACTACTTAACAATTTTCTAACTTTAAAGTAGTTTACTAACTCATTCTAAATTTTAAACACTTTCTAACTAGCATCGTACTAAGCAATGACAGTTCGTGCAAAAAAATAAGTATAAACAAACCTTTTTTGGCATTTGTAACTAGCATGATACTAAAAAATAAAATAGGTATTCGATGATTTTAACTTTAATAAAAGGGTAGAGAAAGTATGAAGCTGTATTTGATGAAAATTTGCAAAATCGTTGTTTTAACCTAGTTTCATACTAAAACAGCTTTAACATCGTACTAATTCAACTAAAATTTTGCGCCAATAACTTTGCTTCTTAGCCGATTGCCCATGACAAAAATCTATATCCTTAAATAGGCAAATAGTAAACGTCGATTTTTTTTTCTTTTCTTTTAGTCATATCTGCCTATCTGTCATATCCTATCCATGTGTCTCCTTGATGACACCTCTGGTGAACTCAAATTAGATTTCATTATGTCAAATTTGCGTATCCTTTTGGAAATGGGACGCTCACAGCTAACTCACGTGCGATGTATGTACATTTTTCATAACCTTCCAATAAGTTTCACTTAATTACTTGCGATCTAACACGTAAAACTGAAACACACACCATACCTACCAAACTAATCTTATTTAATCCAGTCTCTGGAAAAGCATGACAAATAAAGCACACGAATGCAATGCTCTGCCACTTTTCAGCATAGTTGCATTAAATAAAGCGTCATACGAAAGTCTATCCTATAAATTTTTAAGCAGGACCCTGAGAAAATAGGCATCCGTGCAACAACCTGCAAGACGAAAACTTAAAGTGCGAACGCACTATAATTTCAATGCAACACCATTGCGCCAGCAATAAGCATACTATTTACTTTTCATTGCAACGTGTGTATGAACGCTCTCCCTAGTTGTTGTTGTTGTTGTTGGTGTTTTCACATGCACACAGAGTGGTTGGTATCAAAATGAAAAATGTATTTTATACGAAAGTGCTTTGCCACTCTTCGGAGGGCAGACCTCACAACAAAAACAGGCAATGTACTCGAAGTAATAAAATCACTGCGCTTGAAACTGAATAAACTGCCGTGTAATTGTCCTGCTTTTTCCTTGTGCGAAGGAGCAGGAGCAGTAAGCAGAAGCAGCATTTCAGTTCAGGACAATAACTCATTGTGGATTTATTCATAGGTTAAGACCCCTGAACTCTCCTCCATATCAAGTGCAGTTTAACGACTAAATGAATTCGATTTATTCCATTTGCTTGACGGCACCTGAAATAAAAGAGTTTGGAAGCTTTTTATAATATTTCGCACAAGTGGATAAACTTATTGGTAAGTTTATGCCAACATGATGAACTGTTTTACAAAAATGGCATGAAATATAAATTGGGAAATACTTTTGATCCGTCTATTTCTAGGCGCAGACCCTTTCGAAGTATCGTAAATGGGCCGAAAGTACTATCCACGCTGACATATAAAATCAAACCGAGAGAATGTTTCGGTGGGTTAAAAGAAATGAGTTAAAATCAACGGAGTCTCGGCTAAAACTGGGTAATTATGTTGTCAAAAGTAAAGTGGTTAATGAATGTTATTTAAATCGAAATCTTAGTTATGTTAATCGAGAGAAACTTGATTATAATTCGGAATTTAAACGAGTAACTTGTTTAAATCAAATAACTATACTTAGTTAGATATGTCATGTCGTATTTAATATTAAACAATCTCCTTGGTTAATTAAAACTAATTGTTATGTTGGTAAAATGGATGCTCGCTTCCACAGGTAAAAATAATTAACCAGATATATTTAATTTAACTTAGTAAATGGGTTGTATTTTTAAACTTAATAATCTAATTGATTTCACCGAATGGTGGTGGTAAAATACACATAAAATTTCTTATTTAAAGGCATGTTAAAATTACACACCAATTTGGTTAAAACAACCAATCAGATTTATTTTAACAATTAACCGAGTTGACTCATGTAATTTTAACAGAGTAAGTTTGCAAGTTATATATTAGCAATCATTCTTGTTTAATTTAACACGGGTTTTATGTTGTTTCAACCGAAGTAATAGATATATCCCAGAACTCAGTCATATGACTCTGGGTTGAATTATTCCGCATTTAGGTTCATTCCAAACTCACGTCATTGTACAAAATATAACTACTCGTTTCGAAACTTTAAGCAAGTTTATTTTGTCTAAAATAAAAAAAAATTAATATACATAGATATGCAGTGTTTAGTTTGCGACAAGTTGTCAATATGCGACTGTACCAAACATCGCTTGCAGTAGCGTACGCAGTATTTATTTTCGGGGGCTCAGTGAAAAAAATTAATCAAAATTTTCGTTCAAGGTACTAGTATCACTAAAACTTTCAAAAAATAAAAGCCATTCTTACTATCAACCACCTTATATTATGTACGAATAAGTTACGAGTATGAAATGAATTTTATTCATTTATTTCTTTGTAAACTTTTTTTTTTATAAAAAATTAGATCCATTCTTCTTTTTTTTCAGATTGCATAGAACTTTTTTTTGAATCTGTGAATACTGAGATTCGTTGGAAATGTCAAACAAAATCTATATTTAGGTTGGTATAAACTAATGATTTTATAACATTATACATACCTACCTTCCTATAGTTTTTCTTTAAATTAAAATTAAAGAATATTGTTAAAGCTAAAATTAAACAAATATAAAATTTAAACGAAAAAAATAATAAAAAAAATAATTCGATATTATACATATGAAAACTTAGCAAGTCCCTTAAGCCCTCCTCTGCGTAAGCCAGTTGCTGTTTCCTAATTGTCAAATTGATGAGAGAGCTCTTTCTCATTAAATTTACGGTTCTAAAATTATGTAATTTAAATTTATGTTGCGTGCAAGAATTTTTTTTTTGCATAAGGGTGACCAGCTGTCATAACTTGTATAAGCTCCGTAGTCCTTTCATAAAACTGAAATATTAGCTAGCGAAGCGGCTCTATTGGTGGCGCGGCTATCGACACAAATTGACGTTGGAAACTTGAAAATTAGGGAGAAAAAAGCGACATAATTATCAGCTATCAGCTGTTGGCGTCATGGCAACGAGAAGACTAAGAAAAGGGAAAATAATTTTTTTGTACTGACATTTTCAACGATTATTCGCTTTATTTTTCATTTGAAACACACAAAATATATTGAATTAAAGAAAAGTACATAACGTATGAATATGTATTTCAGAAATTTATCTTGTTTCATTTAAAAATTTACTTCAATTTGGTAAGCAACATTCTTTTGCGGAAAATAGCAGTTCGAGTTATTAAAGTTTGACTACAATCCACTAGCTTGCTGCGAGTATAGGTCTTTTGCCTTTTATTTATTTTTAGAGCCAGAAAAGTCTCTGAATATGCCAAGACTGATTTTTTGTATATTTTATTACAATGGTTGTCAAAAAATCATACTGCGTTCAGGCAAGGGAAACTGAGAACAGGCTTCTCAGGAACACTTTCGAACTTGTCGTTTTTACCGGATAAAAGAAATAAATTTACTAAGGTTGAAAACTGTGTTTTTTATATGAATAATTATTATAATAATTATGGTACTATTTATGACAGTCAGTCAGCTGAATGTCGGCATGGATCTGATTAATCGGCATCAATGTACATACATATATGCACAAAATTAATGCTGTGCAATATTTGTGTGACGGTTTAAATTATTGTATTTAATATTATCAAAATAACCAGTCATCGATGTTGTGGAACAAAAATCGTCAGTCAGCAAAAAAATAATGTAATAAATAGAAGAAATATTCTCTTATGTATTTTTTTTAAGAAATAAAAGACTTGGTTCTCTTAAAAAATACACAAAAACTGTTCTCCAAAAAAAAAATTCAAATCTTATAAAACTTTCTTATTTCCATATCCAAAATATATTTAAAAAAGTTTCTGATATGCGATAAAATGGAATTAATTGAAATTTAATGGAAGAAATCATTACACTAATCTTTAGCCTAACTTTGGACGTACTGTCGAATAAAGGTTCTTTGCTTAGCCTAAAATGTGGAATACTTTGCCCCTCTCGATTTTTCCTTTTTCCTTTTCCGATTAAACTTTATAGAAAAAAAAATTATCAAAATTGTAGTAGAGGATTTTGAAAATTTGTGTAATCATCATTTTTAAAACATAAAATTAGTTTTGGCACAATACAAATGATCAAAATTAGTTTTAACATTTTTGAGAAAACCGAAAAGAAATAGTTCGAGGAAAGGAATATTAAAAACTATTTTTCGGTATTTATTCAATTACTTACTTACTTATCCGGCTCCCGATCCATGGATATTGCGGTCTTCCGTCGATTGCGCCCCTCGCGAGCTCCCTCTAGTCGTCGTCGAGACCAAGCGTTCTTGCGTCTGTAACCGCCTGGTCCCTGTAGCGGCGGTTCGGTCTTCCTCGTCGTCTCGAGCGTCGGAGCGTTGTTGTCCATTCGCTCGATGTGACCGAGCCAGTGTATTTGATGTATTTTGGCTCTTTGACTACCATGCACATCTTGATACAGTTCGTATAATTCACGATTGAATTTTCTCCTCCATTCGCCCTCTTCGCATATAGGACCAAATATCAGTGGAAGAATTTTTCTCTCGAAAGTGCCCAGTATCAATTCACCTTTTTACTTATCGTCCAGCACTCGGCGGCGACATAGAGTAGAACTGGTAAAATTTGTGTTTTGTATAGCGTGCACTTCGTCTTTCGAGAAAGGAGTTTTGAACCCATTCGTTTGGCCAAACCGAAGTAGCAAAGGTGTCGTTCGTGGAATTGATGTTTGTTCCGAGGTAGGTGAACCTCGAAATTACTGCAACCAATAGTGACGTTTTGTCCCAGTTGATGGACAGCTGAGGCTTTGTTTGTTGATAGTATATTCTTTGTTTTGTCCTCATTCACTTCAAGACCAACGCGTTTCGCATGTTCATCAATAGCTGTGCGAATGCTTCTAGCTTGAGCGCGGGTAGATTATAAAAAAAAAAAAAAAAAAAAAAAAAAAAAAAAAAGCTAGTTGGAGCGGCCGGTTAAGTCGATGTCATCCGCATAGCCAAGCAGTTGGGAACACCTCTTGAAGATAGTGTCTTCCAGGTTAACATCACTTTTGCGCACTATTTGCTCTAGGACTAGGTTGAAGAAATCACATGATAGCGCATGTCCTTGTCTGTACTCTATGCACGTTTGGAAAAGCTTGGCTGAGCTGTTATCCATTTGCACGTTGCACCGCGTATTTTGTAACGTCATACGGCCAGCTGGAAGGTCTTGGCGACTTATGCTATTATATAGGGCTTGGAAGTCGATGAAAATATGGTGGGTCTCGACTTGAAATTCGTTGGTATTTTTCAGGATTTACCTCAATGCGAAAATTTGGTCTATCGTTGATCTGCCTGGCCTGAAGTCACACTGGAACTTGCCGATCATAGCATCTATTGCAGAAAGGTTTTAGAGGCTCACATAGCACGGTGGACAGGATCTTTTAGGCAACATTAAGCAGGGATATGCCTCTGTAGTTTTTGCAGGACATAGGATCAACTTTTATGTAGATTGAGCATATGGAGCTATTAGAGCAGTCGTCGGGCACTTTTCTCCTACCAAATTTGGTTGAAGAGCTGATGCATGCTGGAGTTATAATTATTTCACGGATGACAAGCTGTATATGAGTTCAAATCACACTCAAGCCAAAAAAAAAGTGTTTCGATTGAATAAAAAAGTACAAAGGCTAAGTACCACCAAATACGGCACGTATGCTTTCACACAAAAAAAAAACTTCTTAATTAGTTTTTGTTTATATCTTTTAAACATTTTTAAGAAATAATTTTGGTGGGGAAATTTTAAGTTTTTATCATTGTGTAAACAAAAATCGAAATTTCAAAAAACCAATCATTGGATCCATTTTCTAGTGATCGAATTTTCGAAAAAGAATTGAAATTTCTTTCAAAAATCCAAGAAAAAAACGTTATGTTTCTTAAGCTTCTGTATACAAAATATCATTAAAATATGTTATATCAATAATGAGAAAGTAATCGAAAAATGGATTCATGTTAGGTACAGTCTGTAATATCTTGATTTTTAAATCCTTTTTATTAAATTACAAATCGTTGAAATTAAGCCTCAGGTTAAAATTAGGTGCCAATTTTCAGAAAAATGCGGTTTTCGAAACGAAAAACATAAAGCTCCAAAGGAAAGCATATGAGAAGAAAGTAGAGATGTGTAAAAGAGTGTTACTTATATCCCCTAGCTCTGCGAAAACTTTAAGGAGATAGACAAATAAAACAAAATCGGTATCAGCTTAGAGTATAAGGCAAACCAGTCCATGGCTTCTCCCTTTACGTGTCTGAAAAAGAAGACGGAAAAGGACCGGCAAGGTGTACTGCCGTAGTCTACAACGTTAACTGCAAATGAAAACATTCGCTTAAAAAATACTGGGAAGACGGCACTGGCTTACCACAAACTTGACATTTTGAAGACTTTTTTCAGGGGTGGCTAAGTTAGCTGAAGTGTTTCGGTGAAGATGGTATGAGTTTAAGACGCTCGTCAACCATGGTTGGGGGGTACCTATAGTGTAGAGTGGGTAATGGCCTCACTCTAACCCAAACATTTTCCTGTTTTTCTTGGCCTGATTGATGTATTTATTTGCAGGCGAGAATAAGTTTCGGGGGCAAACTCCCCCCGTCCGACGAACTGACACCGAGCCCCGCAAGCAGGTCGAGTTCACCGAAATTTGACCTTCCCTTTTTTTCTAATCTCTTCCTTCCTACTTTCTTAACCTTTCTTTTTTCCTACCCATTCAAGTAACCAACATCCCTCAGCTCCTCTTGCTCCGCTACAAACGGACACTGGCCACCAAATTAACTTTGACATGGTGGAAGACGTTGCCACCGAGATACACATATGTATCTTTATCGTCTGATAAATATCTCGAGTTAGATTTTTTTACGAATGCATAACCTTTCCTAAAGTGCCTACACGTACTACATACTGCAAGTAAAAAAGTCTTAACATATACTAGAAACATACATACTTATGTACGCATTTACTGTATATGACTTTTAAGACCGTTTTGTAAAAAAATTAAATTATAAAACCAATACCGACGTGTTCTTTTTCTACCACAAGCCATAACCGTACGACCTGTTTCAAGTAACGACCTACTTAAAATAATTTCAGAGACCTTATTGTATGCCAAAAAAAAGCCGACACGTTAAGTTCAGTTACCCCGTGAAGAAAAAAAAAAGACTTAAAAGCACCAGATGCTAGGAATATCTGCCATTATGAAACCTTTGCATTCCTTTTTAAGAACCTTGTCGGTTGCCCCTGAAAAACATGAAAAACAGTGTCGCGTCGCAGCTAGGACACCTCATGTCCCAACCCCAGCCAAAAAGTCTCCATCCACTCAATTTTGTTCGCATTAGGTTTGTCGTTGTGTTCTTGTCAAAGACATCGTCTTGGGGATGCTTGTGCACGGGGCTGGAAAAATAAAAATCTCCGTACCTATACAAATCAACAGTCGTAAAGGCGCCTCATTAATTTAATTGTTTTAGCAAATCAAATGATAATTGTGTTTACTCCTGCGTGGCAAAGAACATTTTGCTGTCAGTCTTGTGTTCTGTCAAGCTGTTGCTCCTCCGCCGCCGGATGTTTTGGTGCTGATTCTGTTTTCTGCAGCAATCTCAGGATGTTCTCTGCAGCAACGATGATAGAGAGCACATTTTAATTAAACAGAATCGCGCATAGGTAGATACACCACCGGGATACTTATCGCTTTGCCTGTTCGGTTCAAAATGTTTTTTCAAGCTTTTTTTTACAATTTCTATTTTATTTTTTTGGAAAAAAGTTCGTTCAAGTCGAAAAGCAAGAAAAAAAAATGTAAGAAAATAAGAAACGAAATGGCGTCTCCTTCGGCTAAGCTGAGAGCAGCGAAGGCATGAAAGGGAGCCAGCAACGACTCCGTATCTAACTTAAGTAAAGAATTGCCAGAGTGTAAAAGTACACAAGGCGCCAAACATTACTTTGCCATTATGTCGGTTCGAATCGGTCCTTGGAGCCATATCCTTTTTGTGATGTTTTTCGCCATGTCTGAAATTTTGCACCTTTTCCTAATTAAATGAGATAGCGTCACAGCAAAGAAAGGTGAGGTGGCATTGAAGATAAAACTGGAACCAGGGAAGTGATGCTAGAGTGGAGCTTTATATAGGTACGTTGCCATCAGTGCGTTGGGCTGCCAATTAAATATCATTTTCTGCAGTTTTTCTGCTTAAATGAGCGAATAATTGCAGCGATTTTATAATTAGACTATGTAGCCAGGTGGAAGGATGAGATTGTGTGAGTGCTCAGGATTTCTTCTTTTCCATGTCGCGCACAAAACAATAAGACGTAGCTGAGCGTAAGCAAAGCAAAAGAACCGGTGCTTTAGTTGATTGGTATTTAATTTTACACAGGAATAGATTGTTAACTTTCATTATGAGCTAATTAGGTAACCATCTAGACAAGAATTACTTTGGAAAATGATATTTAATCGAGCAGCCTTAGCAGCTTAGACATAAGAATGAAAAATAAATAAATTACATAAATGTATAAAATCTCTTATGCTGTATCAGACGTACACCTACACATAAACATAAATCTCTTTAAGATATGTACATGTACATAGCTCTCCCTCTCTCTGTTGAATGCTTTTTTGGCCATCTCTAGATTTTCTTTTCGATGGAAGGTTTAAAACACATAAACAGTGCGCCCCAAAATCCAATGAATATCTTTTGGAGGAATACGTAGAAAAATCAGGATAGGTATTAAGTTGTATTAAAATCCATACTCAGAAAGTTTGAATGATAAACCCGTAAAATATTGTATAAAGACACTGGATGTCAAGTGAACGAATGTAAACGAAAGAAAAGCCGAGTTAAAAACTCTGCTAGACAAAGCTATCTATGTACATATGTACATAACTGCTAATATCGGGTACAAATAGTACCTACTTAGGTAAAGATTTTCAACTTATTCGAGAAAAATACAAGATGGATTCGCGCTCACCTATTTCCTCAGTATTGTATCATACTGTGAATGTGTCTTAAATTTTTGTAAATGGCGTCCAATACTTTGGCAGAGAATATGTGGAAAGCAAGCAATGTAACAATACAAACAAACGGAAAATTATTGTTGTTACTTACTCGTATTTGACCAATTTTAGGTCGATTTTTTAACGCAGGGTACTAAAATTCGTCGTCCGAATAATTAAGCGTTTGGCTAAGCGCCTCCGCCTCCTAACTCGGTCAACTAATTATGTCGAGAGAAGTGCCCGGCCTGATATAGGCGGTAGTTCCGAAACCATTTGGTTTGGTTCGAATAGAGATATTTTCGACGGAAGTTCGTGGGATAGGGAAGTTGAACCCAGTATGGTATGGTATCCTCTAAAATCAGCAAAATCCGGACTTTGGAATCACTTATGACGTCCTTAAAATACTTCTAAACATATTGCACGATACTTCTTAAGGCATTTCAAATATTGGTAATCCATCATAGAAAACAGTACATAGAGAAGTAGATTGGGCCTTGACTTCTCCTCAGAATATAAGTTTGCAGGGGCTTATGGAATTGAGGAGTTTGGAATGTGTAGTTGAGTGAGTTTTGATTACAACAGTTGTGCGTATTACTTAATCCGCAGCACTTGCTCCACTTTATTTTTTATTAGAAGTTGTTATAATTCATTGTCAAATGAAAATGCAGCCCATGTACAAATATCACACCTAATTTTTTTTTTATCGAAATCGTTAGAGCCGTTTTCGAGATAAATAAGTTATGCATTACGGGTGTATGGGGGCTATTAACGGTAGCCTAAGAGCTAAAAAGATTCAATTTTCCTTCTAGGGAATCACCGAAGACCCTTAAGTACGGAGTTTGAAGAAAATAGCTTCAGTAGCTTAGGGTGGAGATCGAGGTACAGACATACAGACAGACAGACGGAATTGTCGGACACACCTTATTCATCTTTGCTACCATAGTAATGTCAACTTTGATCAAAATCTCGAGTTCGATTTTTTTTTCAAATGCAGAACTAGCCCTATATACGTACATCGCAAGTAAAAAAATTAAAACCATTTTTCTTTACTGATAACAAATACAGATTGCTGCTCGAAGCCTTTTTCAAAATGTTTGTCAATTCTTGTTGATCTTCGTGAAGTTTCTGGATTGCACGATATGTTTTTTTTTTTATCAAGTTAACTGCAATTCCGATGTTTTGGATAACGATTTCATTAATGAAAGTTTTCTTTCAACGTCATTTGCTTTTCTATTAAGTCCTGGGTATTGGTAGCAGGATGCTTCCTACCTGAGCTTGGAAAATCAAATGAGCTATTTTTTTCTACTGGAACCTGGACCATGAGAATTTTGAGAATTATTAACCTAAAAATTAATAAACTCATAATCAGTACAACTGTGTGTCGCAACGACACTAGCATAAAAAATAAAAATAAAATGCACGACTGGATCGCACGAACTTGCTCTTATGTAAAAGTACTTTGGAATTTAAAATAAATTTTATAAATATAAAACATGGATTGAATGAGATAAAAATGTTCAAATGTATGGAATTGCAAAAGGATTAACTTTTAATATTAAAGTAATTTTTTATATAACTAATTTCCTTAAAATTTTTCGAGAACAAAATTTGGGATGACAAATTTTAAGTATTTAGTAGTATAGATTTTAGAAATAGTTTCAAAAAATAATATTTTACACGTTTTAAAAATATTGGTTTTTCAAAAAAAAAGCTTGGATTTTATTTTTTAATCCCAAAAAAAAATGTTTCGAATATTTTTATATACTCGTACAATAGATATTATTTTAAACTCAAGGGGCTAGTGCTAAAAATTTTTGGTTAGAGTTGTTGATGAGAAATTCAAAAAATCAAAAACCGGTTCTATAACAGGTACCGTTTATAAAATTTTGGCCCAAAATTTTTTTTCACCAAAATGTAGTTCATGTCCAAATATCACACCTAATTTCTTATATCAAAATCGTTAGAGCCTTTTTCGAAATAAATAAGATTATCCATTACGGGTGTATGGGGGGGGGGGGTACCGTTTGTTTTGGAGCCTAAAAGATCTGATTTGTGTGGCGTTGACTCCCACAAAGTGCTTGTTTGTTTTTAAAAACAATTAATATCTGTGTCATATTTATGATCTCCCAAACTTGGCAATGATCGTGATGATGTAGAATTTAAATATTTTGCCGTCGGTTGTTTGCATTGAGGATAATGTTTTGCCATTACATGGTGCGTTGCAGCAATAACATACATTTGTATCGAGTTCGGCCAATTGAGATCTACGTCTAACGGATGGTGGCGAAGGATTATTGAAAGGGCCGTTTCATTGGAGGAATCATAATATTTGCAAGGAAATGCCAAATTTTGTTACACCATCGATCCCATTGACAGCCCTGTACATACCTAACCTAATATACTCGTACGAATAACTTCGTCTGGGGGAGAAATTGGGAAATGTTTGTGAGACCCACCCCCCGTTCAATTAATTTTTTTTTATTTTGTTGTTATTTGTTTTTAATTGACTTTGTACCCCTTGGCATAATAGTTAGTGCATTGGTAATTGGTATGCAAAAGGTCTTTGGTTATATTCTCAGCCGCTGCAAAAATTGTTCAGAAGAGAGAATAATAAGAGAATCTCTTGCCAAAAAAAATGCTGCCCGTTAGCTGTTCGGAATCGGCAGAAAATTGTAGGTCTCCTACATGCCTGGTAACAAGCACACAGGAATGGTTGAGAATTGTAAGTCACTTGGTTCTCCTATCGCCAAACTCTCATGTATCCCCAAACTCTTTGAAAGCATACTTCATGAAATTTTTATCTTTCACTGTAAATCCCTTATTTCTCCCATACAACATGGCTTTCTTAAATATATATCAACTACCACAAATCTTGTTGAATTTGTGTCATTTACCCTCTCTGCCTTAGAGAATGGTAAAGATGTCGATGTCATTTCCACTGATTTTAGTAAAGCCTTCGATAAAATCTCCCATTAACTTATCCTTTTCAAACTATCCACCTTCGGTTTCGAACCCATTCTTTTAAAATGGATTTCTTCCTATTTGGAAAACCGTTACTACAGTGTTCGTTTTGATCCACTTCCTCTTACCCTTACTTAGCCACGTCCGGAGTCCCTCAAGGCAGCCACTTAGGGCCTCTCCTTTTTATTCTTACTATTAACGATATTGAATTGGTCATCAAACATTCCCATATATCTCTCTATGCCGATGTCACTAAATTTATCAAAACTATTTCTTCTGCACAGGACTCTACTCTTATCCAACTTGATCTCAATAATTTTTCAGTTTGGTATCTCAAAAACTGCTTAGACTTAAATCACCACTCAATCACGTTTTCACGAAAACGTTTAAAATCTACTCCCCGTATCTATTTTCTTCACAATCAACCCCTATCTATCGTTAACTCGATACGTGATCTCGGCATATTATGTGATCAGGAGCTTAACTTCATCTCCCATTATGACGACATAATTCTCAAGGCCAATTCCGCACTTGGTTTCGTCAAACGATGGTCCAAGGAATTCTCCAACCCATATGTGACCCCATCCCTCTATGTTACCTTTGTCCGCCCCTGCTTGAATACGCCTGTCAAGTGTGGTCCCCCTACCAACAAGTCCACATCGCCAGAAGCAAGAGTATCCAACGCCGATTCCTTCGCTTTGCTCTTCGAGGACTTTCCTGGAACAATCCCCTAATCCTACCTCCCTACCTAGACCGCCTTAAACTAATTAACCTAAATTCTCTAGAAACAAAAACTTATGAAATTCTCTTCATTTGTATTTGTATTTATTGGTATCAAATCATAGGCATATTAAGACATGGTGTCTTTTTTTTATGCTTGGTTTAGAGTTTAGAAAAATTTTAGCATCTGAAGTGATTTTTCAAAAGAGTTTCAAAAGTCTTATCTGTTTAGTCCTCTCAGGTCGGCTGGTAGGGAGTTCCAAAGGCCAGCCGCATGCACAAAATATTGATGCTTAGAGTTTCTGTATTTAAAAGTAGGTAAAATAAGAACTTTACTTCTTTATAATACAGGAAAAATAAGTTTTTCAAATAAGTATGCAGGATTTTTGCTATGCATTAGTTTAAAAAGAAAAGTCAGTACTAGAAAATCTAGATGTTTGTTTAAGGGCATATCAAGGACATTTTTAGCATACATAGAAACACGGTCAAAGCGACGCAAGCCATATACAAATCGGACGGTGTTGTTAAATGCAACTTGAAGCTTTCTTCTACTCACATGATCCACACTGCAGAAAATAAGGCTACCATAGAACAAAGCGGGAAAGACAAGGGTTTTGGCAATCGTCATTTTTGTTGCAATTGGAAGACAGCCACCAGACTGGTGTAAAATCCGAAGAGTGGGATATGTTCTTCCAAGAGCACATGCTAAGTGACTATCCCATGTCAGAGTTTGATTAAAAGTTATGCCTAAATTTTTTACTGTGCTTTCGTAGTTCAACATTGATCCATCAAGCTCAACGCAAGGTAAGCAAGTAGTGTCAATAGCAGTATTGCTTATAACAATAGCCTGACATTTTTTGCGTTCATTCATAGTCTTCTTACAGGTTCTATTGACTGCATAACTCTTTATAACTCTATCTTCCTTAATACCAACCCCCGCAACATACGAAATCCCCTTCTCATTTATTTACACACCCACCGTACGTCTTATGGCTCTAATGAACCAGTCTCACGTATGCTAAGGAATGTCAACTCAGACCCAATAACCTTCGACTTTAACCTTAGTACCCCTTGCCTAAAACTCCGTCTCTTGAATCAATTCCCCTACTAACCAAAATTCGTAGCTATAAGTTTTCTTAGTTTTAAGTAAGATTAAGCTATAGCTCGTATTAAGCCTAATAAATGGGGGTATTGCCCCCACCAAAATTAAGTTCCCTAGTGATTTTGGAACACAAACCATCTAAATCCAAACTCCCGTTGCATGTTTTGGTGAAACCTCTCGCCGAATGGGGGTACTCCTTCAATAATTGTACGAGAGCTGTAAATAGTGCGTTTTAGTATATTTTTTAAAATACTAAAATTTTTAGATATACGAATTCAAATTCTTCAGACAAAATCGAAATGAAAAGGTGATAAATTTCGTCGATACTTACTTACTTACTTAGGTCCTCAGACCTTTTATGTCCGTGGGGGACCCCTAGTGGGGCATAGGGCGTCCACAAGGCCAGCTCGCCATTGTGTTCGGTTCCTGGATATGAATCGCAACTCCCTCCAACTCTTGCCTAGTTGGGCTGACTCCTCCTCGACTGTCCTTCTCCATGAGCTTCTCCGTCGTCCAGCTCTTCTTCCTTCTTGAGTGAGCGGGTTCCACTGCATTTCGTCCATAGTTCCTTAAAACACTTCTATTCGCAAGTATTGAAAACGAAACAAGTTTCGGGACAGCCTCTTTTTTAAAACGAAAGTTTTACTTTCGTAAATGAAAATCAGAACAAGGTTTGAATAAATCCTTTTCAAGTGTGTGGTAAACGAACCACTAATTATTACTGTCCTTAAG
This sequence comes from Philhelius festivus, assembly GCA_963931855.1. Taxonomy (NCBI): domain Eukaryota; kingdom Metazoa; phylum Arthropoda; class Insecta; order Diptera; family Syrphidae; genus Philhelius; species Philhelius festivus. Next base: position 21,567,772 of record OZ007555.1, on the reverse strand, counting down.
TCTTCGCAAAATAGTTATGAAGCAAGCAAATCCATCAAAGTAAATCTTCATCAAATAAATATTGATCCACTTTCTCTTTCGTAAAAAGTTAAAAGTGTTTCTGATTTTAATGACGGTGGCTACTGCATCAAGTGTGCAGATACAAATAAAATGCAAGACTGGGTCGCACGTACTTGCTCTTATGTAAAAGACTAAGAATTTCAAATATGAATGTTATTTTATTAGAGAAAAACTGTTCATTAGCATAAAACTCATGTTTGTCCTATAGTAGTTGGGGCTTAAAACAGGATGCCATGTGATTCAAGCAAATATTAGTTTATGCCAGAACAAAAAATATAAGTCGTTGTAGTGGTTTCTTAAAAAGACAAGCTTTTATATACAAAAAGTTTTTATTATTGTACGAATAAATATTAAATTTCAAAAACAAGTATTGAACCGTTTTTGAGATATCGAATTTCCCAAAAAAAAAATAAGTTTATTTTTTTTAAATTCAAAAAATATTTTTTTCAATTTTTAAAATGCAATGCTGTATAGAAATTCGAAAAAATACTCGTAGTTCTATGTTAGGTACAGTCAGTAATATTAAAATTTAAAATTATGTTTTATTATAATAGATCGTAAAAATTAAACTGAAGAAAAAAAAATTTATCAAAATTCTCGAAACCGTTTTCGAGAAAAAAACGATTTTCGAAAACCATTTTTTAACATTTGTATGGTGGGTATAGTTGTTTTTAGGTCCAACAATTTATTTTCTCTCACATCTCCTAGACTTTATTAAGAAACTTTTATGTATCAAGTTTAAAAAAAATCGACTAAAGAGTTTTCGAAATATTGAGTTTTGAAAAAAAAATTGAAATTTTTTTCTAAAAATCCAAAAACCAAAATTATGAAGGTTTTAATACTCAGTACTATTCAAACTTTTGGGGAGCTTTGGCATAAAAAAAAATGATCAAAATCGCTTTTACCGTTTTTGAGAAAATCAAAAACAAAAAAATTGTTTTTTATATCTGTGGGACAGTTTTTGAGAAATAAGATTTCGTAAAAAATTCGTATGGCAGGTACCGTTATTTTTGGTCTTAAAAAAATGAAGAAAACATTTGGGGGAAAAATTTAAAAACTATATCCACCAAGTTTCATGAAAATTGGACGAGCCGTTTAGGCTGCAGCCGAACAGACAGACAGACAGAATTTCGAGACCCACTTTTTTCGTCTTCGCTATCATCTAAATGTCAACTTTGATCAAAATCTCGAGTTCGTTTTCTTATGAATGCATAACTTGCTTATAGTACCTATAAGTCGCAAGTAAAATTTGAACGTGAAGAGTCAACCCAAATGGCTGATGATTATAATGTTTTAATACCTAAATTTTAAACGTTTAACTTTATATGTGTCCCTTATATAGGTGCCCTCGTAAACGAACTCGCGAACTATATGTATAAAAAGTTTTTGAATTCACAAGAAGTGAAGATGGGGCCAGTGTGCAGTGTACGATAACACATGGGTTCAAATGTGCTATAGGTGTTGAGGCTTCAATCACGAAGCCAAAACATGTAAACATGATGCAGTCTGTCCTTGCTGATTGTTTACAATACAGTTTAATTTAATTTAAAACTCGGAGACTTAGGAGAACCAAGCCTCATGAGCTTATGGTCTTAAAGCTATGCCAATGTATTAAAAGTTTAAACTTCCCCAAAGTGATTTTAAAATAACAAAGAAAAATCATTTGTCGATCTTTCATAGATTGGTTCTGATCCGGGTGGTTTTCGTGTGGTAAGGGTTCCACACTACTTGGTACCGAATACGGTAGTCCCTCGATAATGTGAACTAATTAAAACAAGGCTATTTCGGATTTTAGAGGGATTCACATTACTGGAAATGTTTTCAGTTCCTCTTTTCTGCTTAGGTGCCATTACAAAAACTGATAAAAAAAAACATCAAACCAACAAAAAGCATAACAATGTAAAGTGTACCTACACAACTTGCAGGAATCACGCAAACTAACAAGAGGAAAAAGGAAAATACAAAAACTTTTACAAAAACAAATTCAAATTTAAGAGTGCGAAAATTTCCCAATTTCACACTATAGAGATGACAATGTAAAGTTTTGGCGGTTCACATTTTAGAGAAATTCACATTATCGGTAATTCACATTATCGAGGGACTACTGTATTTCCAAGTGTCTTTGGAAGATTTCCAGCGAAACACATCATGGCTGGTAAACTATGCATGTAATCCACTGAAATCGTAGGAAAATATGAATTCCTCCACCAGCAATAAGCTGTTAACATATTTTTGTAAGTCTAAGAAAGTTTTGTACTTATAGGCAAATAAATAAATAAATAAATACAATATATATACATAATTTTTTTTTGATCTGAGTTTTCCTATAACACGATAGGTTAAACATTAAACATTCATTTCACTAAGCAAATTTCTAATATGAAGCCTAATGGAAATAGCGTGGACACCCTATATTGAAGCAGAATCCCTACAACACCACAATATTAATAAACAAATCAGATTCCTTTAACACTATAATTTCAAAACCTTTCTTGTTATATTTTTCAGATCACTTAACAGTGCTTTTATTGGGCTGCCAAGAACATTAACAGTTACGGGTACCCGGGTGTACACATCTTGAAAAGTTTATTCTTAACAAATTGAAGCGTCGCTTTGGTGAGTTTCATAATTGATGCCACTTAAGAAATTATTATTAAAAGCAGTGTAACATCATCATCATCTTCGTCATCACGAATAGTATTTTTGCTTTCTTCTACAACTTGAGCCAACTGCAGTACTGCGCACTCTTGCTTCAACACAATGTTGAAACTTATGCTCCACAAAACCACTATTCCCCACAAACTTGCGCCAAAAACATCCCAAACTATACACAACAGTTAGAAGTGTGTTCATAGTTCAGAAGAACTCCATGGCTTTGTCTGGAGAGTGCATTTAGCTCAGTTTCCAGAATCAGACGCAAAAAAGAACCTGAAACGTATAGCTCCATTTGAAAAGAAACACATTCACTTGTAATTAAACTTGGAAAACAGCACTCCAAAATAATAATAATTAATTCATAACTTCTGACAAAAGGAACAGAACGAAGAACCATCAGCGAATCCTCCTGCTGCTGGTTTTTCTTCTTTAACTTCTTGTGATGGTTGTTGGTACATTGAATCCATAAGTTCTAGTTGCCTAATTTTAATAATTAGAAGTGCAAAGTGTAAGAAACGAATGATGATAATGTTGATGATGATGAGAAGCGGATGTGTTGATGATACTTCTGGCTTTGAGAAGTAAATGGGGTTTGAATCAACTTTGAAAAGTTCTATAAAGAACTCACTGATGACAGCCTTAAGTGGAGAGTTTTGAAGATTCAAGTATATTTGCTGGTAAACTGATTCAATTATATCAACCTAAAATATTCTGTAAGAGATTATAGTGTTCTGCTATTTTGCAGATGTCAACAAATGTATCTTGATATCACTACGGAATGAGTTTGATGGTTGACGGGAACCTTATTTTTTATTGAGGATAAGTTTGTGGAAATTAAGAAAATCTTGAACTGAAATTTAAAAAGTAGTTATTTATTATTTAATATCGATTTGAAAATAATATTGGAAAAATGGAATAAATGATGGTTCTTATTTGCAAATAGACGCAATCAAATTCAAAATTGAATCACACGAACTCTATCGTTGGAGCTTGGAGGCTATAGAGCAGTGGAATATTAGTACTTTTACCATTTATTTTTATTGTCAGGTTAACATTGTTTACTGTTTGCTGGATGTGTAATCCAAAAGTTAGCGTTTTGTCAAGATGCACTCTCAGGGGTATCTGGCACTAGATTGCCATTCCTTCTTTTCTTTTTCTGGTGAAAAAGACGGCTTGAGGCTTTCCAGCATTCAACTTAATTTTCGACTTATTTAGGTAGTTATTTACAGTTTCTAAAGCTGATTGTAAATTGGTTTCAATAACGAAACAATTTGAATCCGCCTAATAAATGCAAATAGCATCTGCAAAGATAGCAATTTCACAGTCCCTAGGCTTAGGATGTATATATATCATACAGGAATGGGCCCGAAACCGATCCTTGGGGAACACCAGCAGAAATTATTGTGTTATTTATTCTACTAATAGTCGATTAAGATGCACGAAGTGATGGGTGCGGCAATAAGTTAAATTTTGAATATCACGTTGTCAGTTTTATGCAATCTAATAATGACCTTTCGGCCTTAGGGATTTTAAAGCCATTCGCAATTAAATGCTTTTCAGTCGTCAAAACAACAGAAGGTAAGTCATTTATAAAAATTAATGATTTATTATTTTAGATGAAATATTTCGAGTTTTAAATTAGGTGAGATTATTTAGACAGCTTTCAATCCAATTGAAGAATTTTGAATAAAGACCCATATCTACTAACTTAGTTATAAGAATTTTATGTTGAACACGGTCAAACACCTTCGCAAAATCAGTGAAAATTACATCAACTTGAGTTCTTCGGATGTGTCCTTCCAATGGCAGCTACTACACGAATGTGAAATGCTTTACCCGGTTCAATATTCTCCACTCATGTCAACGACCGTGGCTTTGATGAAAGCATCGCTTCCCATCGATCAGCGAAATCAAGCATCATTGCGCGCGGTTAGTACTTGGATGGGGGACCGTTCAAATACCAACCGTGTGCTGTTGACATGTGTTTCTTCTGTTGTTCTTTCTTTGTGTGTCTCTCTCTGTCGTATAGTCTAAAGCCGATGGCCTCAGTTGCCAGTGCTTTTCTGTGTCTCTACTTCGTAGATTTATCTACGGTGTAGTGTAAAATGTAATGTAATGTAATGTATTCTCCACTCATTGCAATGTGCAGACATTCAAAACCAATGTGCATCGGTATCTCATTTCTCATCCTATCCTACTTTCCTAACTGCTCGCACTGTGTATAACATTATAAGGGTATTCTAACTACTGCATCAGAACATGATGTTGAAATTGTTAGTCACTTTAATAGCTTTTTCAAGAATATAGTGGAAAGCCAAGAGTCAAATTCTTTTCGATTCACTGAAAATATCCACAGCAATCATTATACTTTAAAATGAACTTTTATTGTCTTTTTTCTTTGGTGGGGTAACTGAAGCTGAATTATTTCAAGCGATATGTAATCTGAAATCCAAAAACTCTTATGGCGTAGATGATTTCAGTACCTTTTTCATCAAAAAAAAAATTAGTAGCCCCATTATCAATTCTTTAACATATCTTGTGAATATAAGTTTTCAAAAAGGTATTTGAGTATTTGAAAACTGCAATAGTAATCCCGATACATTTAAAGGTAACAAATGCAATCCAAGCAACTACAGACCGATTGCCTTATTATAAATATTTTCAAAAATTTTCGAAAAACTTATTACTAAAAGAAAAGTAAAGCGCAATTTGGCTTTCGTAAAGGGAAAGTGTACTGAAGAAGCTATATTGTCTATCTTAGAACATATGCATCTGGAAATAGATAGATAGGTAACAAAACATCTGTTCTATTCCTAGTTCTAACAAAGGCTTTTGACTTAGTTGATCACAAACTGTTATTAAAGATACTTTACAAATATGGCTTTAGAGGAAACATTTGGACTTGGTTCTCATCCTACGCTTTAATGAGTAATTCGATTTTTTTTCGAATATTGGGGTTCCTCAAGGCTCAGTCATCGGACCATTGTTCTTCCTTATTAATAACTTGAACTCCAATTTTAAGACTAATCTCAACTGTAACAAAATAGCGTTTGCTGATGATTTGGCTTTAACTTATGCTGCACCGTTTCCTGAGGACTTAAAACATGTTGGTTTAGGTATAATAATTTGCTTAGCAGCAAATCGAAAGTGATGTGCTTCTCTCTTACAAACGAGTATTTTATCCAAGTAGTTGGTCTAAATAACTAAAATTGTTATTGTCATAGCTGCAATGTCTTTTGCTTGCAACTTGAATCTGTTTCTGAATTTAAGTAACTAGGAGTTACTATAGACAGTAAATTTCATAATTACATTAATTTATTATCCGTTGGTCAATAATTCTCGTTCGGAATATGGATCTCTTGCTGTGGAAGTGTATTCATTAGTTATCTTTTATCACAGCCCAGAAAAAGACAGTCAGAATAGAGCTTTTCAAGCTTAAATTGGAGCCATCAACTATAGGTGATTTTAAAAAATTAACAATTTTTCCCATTCATTAGGATTCTTTAATAATGTGTTAGTTCCTAGAACTAGAACAAGACATGTTAGACGATTTGCAACTAATATAGCTCCGCATATCTACAACAAACTAATTCTTAATAAACCTCAGAATCTGGCTATTAATATCAGTTACTTAATTCAACGTTCAGTTTTTGCCTAATTAATAATATGATACATCTCAAAAACCCTTTTGCCTTCTGATTCCAAATCTTCCAAAATTCTCCAAGTTTCTTAAACTCAAACTAACGATTTTCGTTCTTCTATAAATTGTTTCATTTGCCTTCATGGACCGACAAACAGAATTCGAGAGAATACTTTTATTTTACCTATTGGTTAAATTTATAAGAGCTTAACTTTTTCTAACGATGTACGAGTAGTTCGACCTCCCCATCTGCGGCTGTGTATATCAAATCTGTGTGTGTAACCTATCAGGGATTTAAATGGTCGTATAAGTGACTTTCAGAACTTGGTCTTCCTGAATAATTCTCATTTTTCCTACCAAAGAAAATCATTAGACAATTGTCTGAATCAAAATGGAAAGTCGTTATTTGAATTAATAGAAGACTTTGGAATTTTTGTGTAAAATGGAACTTCTCATAATTACTCGAACGGAAACTATACTTTAGTCTCTGCTCAAGGTTGCTCTGTGATAGACTACTGTCTTATAAAAGATGAATGCCTAAGCATAATAGAAGACTTTGAGACTTACCCAGCTAATTACTCGTCGCACCTCTCTACCGTTATTTCTTGTATATTCGAGAATCGTTTTGTAAGTGTTCAACCGACCGGTAACAATACTAAGTAGAAATGGAACGATAGGAAAGCCAATACATACAAAATAAAACTTAACCAATGGAATGTAGGGATTCAAAATCATTTTGAAAAATCTTGCGCTTTTTAGGTGGACAGAGTAGCAGGATCTCGTTTACAATCGATGAAAATTTACTCGCCCCCCTTTGCCTGACCCTAACTTCAACACAATAAGCTTCGCTTTTCCTAATGTTATAATTCCTGATTTGGACTCCACATTCACAATGATGGAACTTACGGCACTGACAAAAAAAAAGAAGAATAATAAAGCAACAGGCTCTCATGGAGTTCCAGTAGAGTTTTATAAACAAGCTACCCTTGAGTTTTTAGAGTACATCTTAGATTTTCAGCTGTCCAGAATTTCAACATTTTTTTAAAAAAGGTAACCGCGATTTTCCAGAAAACTATAGGGATATTGTAGTATTAAACTCTTTAAGAAAAGTTTTTACACAATACCTAAGGATGACTACTAAGCTGGGTCGAACAAAATAATATCATAAGCTGCTTACGAGCTGGTTTCCAAGCCAACCTCTCCACTATTGATCAAATTTTCGTACTTAGCACTTGCGCTAGGCGTTTTATTGATAAAAAGAAGTGTTTGTACACCTTTTTCGTCGACTTGAAAGCGGCTTTCGATACGATAAACAGAAGTTCCCTGCTTTAGAAACTCTCAGTAATTGGTCTGTCAACGAAATTTGTAGGAGATATCGAATCCAGAAAACATAACTGCATCTGTACAAAACGGCTCCAAAAAGTCAAGGGAATTGAGATGTGATACAGGTGTCCCTCAAGGATGTGTTAAAGCCCGCTCATTCTTGCTTTATTTGTTAACAATGTAGAAAACCACATACCTGGAAGAATCCTCTCTGGATATGTATCTGTCAACGTTTTCCTCTACGCAGATGATTTAGTGCCCGCTTACTCTACGGCTTCAGATTAACAAGAAACAGATTTATTGGGTATGCACGGAACTAGACCCTAGATGGTGATATTATGGAAGTGGTAGATGAATTTAAGTATCTTGGATACGCGCATATTAAAGCAAAAACAAATTCTACGAAAACTGCAATAAATACTATATGGTATTAATTTTTTTCCAATAATTTAGTGGATCCAGTTTCAAAATTCAAAGTCTTTAACGCTACAGTCAAAAGTTGTCTCTGCTATGGGAATGAAGTGTACGGGCAGGAACAGTTGGAAGAAATAGAAAACATTCAAAGGTTTTTTATTAAGCGAATTTTAAGGTTACCTTTCAACACCCTGGAGTCAATTTTACCCCAAATATTCCTGAAAAATCTAAAGGCTAATGCGGATTATATTGTTAAGGTATTAAAGCGATCAGACCGACAGAAACGGATTCTTATGATCTGCTTTAAATGCGGTTACAGTACAATCAAAAACTGGTATGACCTTACACATAGCTTTGCAATATCATTGACAGTGGACAATGTACTCGTAGAAGTATTAAAAAATGCATTATACGAATATCTGTAATAGATGATACAATGTTCCAGCTGTGTCTTTTATGAGAGACAGAATCAGCATCAAGGAGTACATACAGACATCTTAATCTCAAACTTGGAGAAAACAACTATTTTAGAGAAGAATTCACAGTATACGAAGTTTAATTTTCAATATTGGAACCGAAATGCTTGATTTGAACTTTAGGCCTCATAGAAAAGATTTAAACCCTGTAAGCTACCTTAGCAACCTTAATCAGAACAAAGATGTTTTGTATTTTTTAGCGCTTTGTCCAGCTCTGCAGGAACTCCGAAGACTTTATTTTTGTTTTAGTTTTCTTTCGCTAGCGTAAAGTGTCAGGGTTCTAAATATTGAGATCTTGGTTGGAAGCCTCTTATACGCTTTGTCTCACACGCAAGAAACTTTCGAAATGAATATATGAATATGCAAACTAAAAGCTTCTACTTTTCCTCAAACTTTTTTTTTTTGACGAAACTAAAAGTCACATTATTATGAAATTGTATTTTGAAAAACAAATCTTTCTGCTTTTTTATTTCAAACTTAAACTTTCTTGTATGCATATCTATTTGCATTTTTAATAAAGAATAATAAACTGTTTTAGTTTTTTTGTTCTATTTTCCTTTGACTAAACTAAAAGTATGATTTTAAATATTATATTTGTTGTATGCGCATATATTTAAATATTTTTTTTAAATTATTTTCTTTATAGTATTACTACTTTTTTTATTTTTTTTTTATTTGAGTTCTTCGGAAAGCCAGCTTACCAAGCCATGTTTTGTAAATCTATAAATCCAATTATTGTACTTTTAAATGATTTAAAAAATAAAGGATTTATCTAATCTAATCTAATATTCAAATATAAATCTAAATTCAACTATCTGCAACCTGCTCATGGTATGAAATTGCGAAAGCATGTTAATCTCTGTTCTACCTCCACTTATTTTCATACACCTTTTTTTTTCAAAAATTTTTGTTTTGGAAAATAATTGGTAAATATTTTTTAAAAAACCTCAAACGAAGGAAAGAAACGTATGGATATTTATTATTCTTTTCAAAGGTACAAATATCAAATTTAAATTCCATTCAAAAAAATTAAGCGATGCATAAGAATTGTCTGCAAAGTTTTTGAAAAAAAAAGAAAACTTAGGTATAGAAATCCTTAAACATGATGTAAACAAAAAACAATTCCATTAAATAATGATTTCCATATCAAGAATTTCGCACAACAATTACTAGAAAATTCACAATCAATGCGCCCATCCATGCGAGAGCCAATTATAACTTCAAATCATGCTATACTGCATTCGTTTTAAATTGAGTGCCGATTTTAACTAGAAAAACGTACATGCATAAGCTTACGTTAAAAAAATGTAAAAGCAAAACTGAAAATCCTTCCGGTAATCCAGTAACTATAGGAATCAGTCCTCCAACATAGGGAGCAAGTTCATAGGAATACACCCACAGCAACTGCCAATATTCAGTCACTCTCTTCTTGATACTTTATACGTTTTTTCATGATTTTTATTTAATTTACTTCTTTATACGATTTTGGCAATTTGTGTATAGCCGAACGCGTTTGCTTTAATCGTAGAACAGATAACAAGGACACAGTTATCGACTCAGGGCGCAAAAACAAAACACGTCACTAAAATTTATGACAGATACTAAAACCAATCCAATTATTCCGGTAACTCGAACATCCTAGTGTATTGTTTGGAGACGGTAGGTTGGGATACTTGGTATCGTAGGGGTAGCCTGCGAGGGAGAGGATTTTACTAGATTTCATAAAAAAATCACCTTCCGCCATCTCTTTTCATTTGTCCAGCGATACATATATGAGAAGGCATGTGGCGCGAAAAGCATATGCAAGAAGCGCACGTTGGGCGCCTGTTAGCAATACTGGAAGAGCTGTATCGCATAAACCGATAAACATTTCGATTATTGACATATACTTTTTTTCACTGCAAATTTTATCCGATGGAACTGAGTGATGTGGAAAATCGTTTTATTTAATTAATGATTTCAGTGTACGAGGGAAAATTGTTGTTAAACCAAACGTGACTCGAAAAAATGCTTGTTCTTATTTTGTATGTCACAACAAATGTGGTAAATATTTTATTTAAACAGACGATGCCAAAAGTTATTTGAGGTTAAATTAATTATTTATAAAACATAAGACAGACTTAAAAATTGGAAAACAAAGAATTATGTTTCAACATCAAAATGTCAAACCAATTAAAGATAAATTCACGTATCGTTCCTTACTTGCGACTTATAGGCACTTAAGGCAAGTTATGCATTCGTAAAAAAAATTATACTCGAGATTTTGATCAAAGTTGATATTACGATGATAGCGAGGACTAAAAAAGTGGTTCTCGCAATTCTGTCTGTCTGTCCGTCTACAGCCTAAATGGCTCGGCCGATTTTCTTTAAACTTGGTAGATATCATTTTTAATTTTTTTCCCCACACGTTTTTTACTTTTTTTAAGACCAAAAACAACAGTACCTGCCAAACGAATTTTTTTCAAAATTTTATAAATATTTGTTTTTCTCAAAAACTGTCCCACAGATTTGAAAAATAAAAATACAAAAAATTTCATTTAGTTAAAGCTAGGTAATGGTCAAACACTTTTTTACGAAAAATGGTTATTGAGGGTACCCCCATGGAACCATTTTTTTTATTTTGATTTTCTCAAAGACGGTACCGTATTTTAATCATTTTTTTGCTAAGGCTCCCCAAGAACTTGAATAGAGTTGAGTATTCAATTTAAAAAAAAAAAATTAAAAAATTTTTTTTTCAAAACTCTTCGAAAACCCCATTCTAGATTTTTTTTTTAAAACTTGATAAATAAAAGTTTCTCAATGTAATCTACAAGATGTGAAAAAAAAAATGTATTTTACTCGAAAACAAAGATACCCACCATACAAATGTTAAAAAATGGTTTTCAAAAATCGCATTTTTCTCGAAAATGGTGCCTAAAATTTTGATCAAAATGTTTTCCTTTAAATTGATTTTAACGATCTTTAATTTAATGAAAAAAAAATTTAAAATTAAGATATTACAGCTTGTACTTACCATAGAATTATTTTTTCAAATTTTGAATTGATTATTTTCGACATAACGGATTTTAATGAATTTTTTTATAGAGATGCTTCTAAAATTTTAAAAAGCTTCTATTTTTTTTTTGAAAATTCGATATCTCAAAAACGGCTCAATATTTTTTGGAAATTTAATTTTCATTCGTACCGTAATAAAATCTTAAAGTTGGCGTACCAAATTTTTTTCTTAAAAATGTTTTAAAAATTTTGTATATAAAAGCTTATTTTTTTAAGAAACTACTACAACGACTTATAATTTTTGTTCTTGCATAAATTCGCATAGCATTCTGTTCTTGTCTCTTACTACTTAAAAAATAAAAAAAAAATAATTTTAGCCTTATGAACAGTTTTCTCTAATACTCGTAACATTCGTTTTTAAAATTCCCAGTCTATAACATAGGAGCAAGTTCGTGCGACCCAGTCATGCATTTTATTTTATTTGTATAGTTTTAAATAGTAGAAATTTATAGGTTTTTTATTTTCTATAATAAGTCAATTTCTATGTATTTTATTAACTCGTCCAAAAGCCACTGTTATGCATTCATCTTCAACAAAAATTTGGTCAAGAAAATGAGCAATACAACTATTCAAGTTCAAATCATGTTCCTTCCTTGCAAAATTTACTGGAAGATGAAGACGCATGTGAATACTTTTGCTCACCTGAAAACATTGAAGAAACTACCAATGACGATCCCACCAATCTACCTCGGTGATTGTGTGGAAAAGAGTTTGAACTGTTTCTTTAAATTTCATAATGAAAGTCAAATTTGAAAATTTTCAAACGTGAGGAAATTTCTTTTTTTTTTAATTTTCGCAGGATATTGGCCATTTTGACAGGTTATATTTCCTACAGTTTTTGTCGCACATAAAATTTTAATATACCAAAATGTAGGAAATAAAGTGATCTATGTATATTGTGTGTATTTTTTCGATCAGATGAAGGCGAGGCGAGATAAACGTTAATAACCATTTTTTACTTCAAAATCTCGACATTTTTTCGTCGATAACTTTTTTTTGGAAAGAGGTTTCAAATTTTTTTCTCAGCAAAAGTTAAAGAAGATATTTTAACGTACAAACCTACAAAAAAAATACAGCTCTATATATGATAGGAGCCGAGAAAATCGAGTTCTAGCTTTCCAAGACCTTTTTCAAAATGGCGGACAACGCATGGGCGCTTTTTGTTCGAAGTTTTTGGATTTACACTCTCCAATGGGTACTCTATAAGAAACAAAAAAAAAATCGACGCAGTATTTTTTGTAGATATAAAATACTAATTTGACTGGACTACAAGTCTACCGTAAAATAGGCACAATGTGCGTAACCTTTTTCACTAACAAACACTCATTTTGATAATATAGTTTATCATTTGGACGTGCTGTTTAATATTGTTACATGCCATGGTGATTTGACATCAGTAACTGAATAATAAATAACAAATTTGACAGATTTCACCAAAACAACATTGCCATAACAATTAAAAAACTATTTAGTATTAAATGTGTATTAAAATTTTAATTTTTTTTTTTTCTGAAAATTCAATATTTTGAATACAATATACATAGTCGATTTGAAACTTGGCACCTAACAGATTTGTAATACTGTCTAAAAGATTTAGAAAAAAAAACCCTTTTATCCACTCTACCCACCATACAAATGTTAAAGGAATTGTTTTCGAAATTCTTATTTTTCTCAAAAACGGCTGTGAAGATTTTGATAATATTTTCCCTATATTGAAAAAATTGTGAATTTGACAATTTGATCGTAATTAGAACAACAAAGAGATCACTGCAGACGAGATTAAGGCAACACAAATCTGATGTTAGATGCCAAAGAATATACACACATCTATAACAACCAGCGCAGCGTTGCCAACCTTCTTCTTCTTCTTCTTCCTTTGTTTCGGCGCTGTTATGATCTCGATGTCGAGGGGATCATAACTCTCCCACGTATCTGCTTCACACTAGTGATCCGCCTGTGGGGTTCGCCGGGTTGACCTCAGAAATCGGCGGCAAGCCTCCCGGTTTTGTATTGTTCCATTTCTGAGGCCAACTGAATGCAGGTGTTTTTGCATTTGTTTGTACCAGGAGTGTTTAGGCCTACCTTTCTTTTTATTCCGAATTGGAACGTTGTATGATATTGCCTTTTTGACGGGGTTCTCAGGATCTCTCCTTTGAACATGGCAATACCAACTGAGTCGGTCGTGTTCAATTTTTTGGGAAATGGTATTCTTAACATGAAGGCTTCCTCGGATCTTCGTACTTCTAATTCGATCAAGCTTTGTAACTCCTGCTGTCATACGAAGCATCTTCATCTCAGCTGCCGTTAGCTTACTCTCATACTTTTTGTACATTGTCCAACATTGTGAACCGTATGTGAGTGCTGGACGCACAACTGAAGTGTAGAGCTTTCCTTTCAGCTTAGGGGGCATTTTTCGGTCACAGAAGATAGCAGAATTTTCCCGCCACTTCATCCACCCTACGCTTACGCGATGATTGATATCGTCATCACAAGTAGCTTCGTTATTTATCATAGACCCCAGATATTTAAACTTTTCACAGTTGGGAAGCACTACTCCATTCAAATAAATGTCTGGAATAGGCCTGTGTGGATCAGAAAATGGGCAGCATAGGTATTCTGTCTTTTTCGCGCTTATGCGGTACCCACTTCCTTCTAGAACATCCACCCATACGTCAAGTGCTCGTTGTAGGGATATCGGGTCTTCACTTATGATGGCTCCATCGTCAGCAAAGAATAACTGATGCACTTTTGGATCCGTCACTTTGCCTTCAAGCAGGTAATCAAGAACTGTAATAAAGAGCAGGGGACTCAAGACACTTCCCTGGTGTACACCTACTGTGATTTCGAATTCTTCGGTGACTCCAGCTGCGCATCTTACTTTAGTAACTGCTCCATCATACATGTCCATAATTATCCGCACATAGGTTTCTGGAACTCCTCGTTGCCTGAGGGCCACCCATATTAGATCTCGTGGTTGCCGATCGAATGCTTTTTCAAAATCAACCAATACGACATGCAAATCCTCCAAAGAATCCCGATGTTTTTCCATAATTATTCTTATACTCTGGATTGCATCCGTGGTTGACTTACCCCCGACAAACCCGCACTGGTCATCAGATAGCCTAATTATTTTTCGCAGTCGGCTACCCAAGACTCGCTCAACGATCTTCATGGTGTGTGACATCAGCTTAATAGAACGGTAATTATCACAGCTTCGAGTATCACCCTTTCCTTTATAAATTGGAAGAAGGTAACTTTCCCTCCATTGATTAGGCATGCGATCACCTCGTATAAGTTTGGAGACAAGAATCATGAGCCATCTAAACCCGATGTCTCCCATCTTTTTCCAAAACTCTGAGGGTATTTCGTCTGGGCCAACAGCTTTTCCCTTTTTGGAGTATTTTACCGCCTCACTAACTTCTTCGACTGTGACGTCGGATACTTCGCTTAAGTTAGGTGAAGCTATTGGAAAGTACAGCCTTGGAAATTGTTCGTTTAGAAGTCCGTCACAATACTGTCGCCACCTGTGAAGAATTTCGTTGTCTTCCACAAGAAGTTGGCCTTGAGCATTGTTAATGAACTTTGGCGAACAAATCTCCTGGGCATTTCTTCTTCTTTGAGCGGCTATTTTGAAGATAGTTGCGCCCTTATTCGTGTTTTGCCGTAGCTCTTGAATAGCACCAGCTGTCGGGGTAGAAATCTCATCCAGCTCCCGATACAGGTTTTCTGTATTCTTTGCTTGAATTTGGGCGCACTTCTTCTTCGCTTCTTTCTTGCAGTTCCTATATTCCACTTCGAGGCGTGACTTTTGCTCTGTATCATTAGAGGGGCACTTCGACCAAGCCTTGAAAGCCATTTTCTTTTTACTTATAACTGATTTAGCTTCATCATTCCACCACCATGTTTCTTTGCCTTGTTGGTTGTGTCCTTTTGAAACCCCTAACAGTGTTTTGGCTTTTTCTTTGCAAGTTCTCTGTAGGAAATCCCACATACTTTGTGCTGTACTCTCTTCATTTCGAACTATATCGGTGTTGTTATACAGAACGTTTTGCATATTCGAAATGAAAGCTTCGCCTTTTTCCTTATCCAGATTATACCATTTGCCAATTGCCAGTTGCCAACCTACTTAAATGAAATGTTGAATTACTTGAAAAAGCATCTTCGATGCAAGAGCACAACTTAAGTTTTGTATCTTCTTTTTATAGATACTCGTATCAGAACTAGATTTTTTTTATTACTTTTTCAAGTTGTGTCAACATTAAGTACAATTTGTTGTTATCGCGCCCTGAATACAAGAACTAGGTAACTCTTTTCCAATTTTTATAATAGCCATGTTTTTTGAAAGAGTGAATTGTCAAGTTAGCAAGTGAATATAGAATGAATACAAATTGTTGATATATTGAGATGTAGATGGCGCTTAAATCGTGTGCAGAAAAACATTTGCTTGGTACTGGGATGTGTTCTGGAATGAATCTTTTTTTCTCAGAGATTTTTATTATGTCAAGACATTTGGAAATAAATCTTCATGTCTATTTTGTAAAAGACGTACAAAAAATCTCAAATCTTAATTGATTGAAGAACTTCTGAAAAATCTTAATTATTTCACTGAAACATCTGATTTTAGGGCTTTTGGAAAGAATCTAGAATGAAATACTCTAAATAGGTCAAAATATAGTATATTACCCATCTACAAAGCCATAAACTGTCAAATTCCATTTTAGGATGGCTGAGATGTCGATGGATTAAAAAACATTTACAAAATCTGAATTTTTCTTAATGAAAAATTCATTTTTTCTCATTAAAATTGTAATTTATAGGGGCTGGCAAGAATATGAAAAGAAATATTCTAAATACGTCAAAATAAATTTGAAATTACTCTAAAATTCGTGTCAAACTTTGAGATTATTTCTTGATCTTCGAATTCTATCTTTAAAACATCTGTATGTCTATTCTTTAAGGTTCTTAAAGTTTTCTTCATTCGCAGTGGATATAATACGATGTTAAGAAACTCAAATGCTTATGGCTTAAGAGTTAACAATCAGCAACTTGTAAATATTCCAGTATCAAAAAGATCACATTTTTCTAACTTTTATACTGTTGCAGCACGAAACACTATTTAACAAATTACACTACGAAATAAGGACACTACGAAATCAGAATTCTTTTTTAAATAAAGTAAAAATATGGTTATTTTCGATGGATATTTCTCAAGTCAAAAATTTATTTATGATCACGGTTTAGTTTTGCTTTCTTTTATTCGCTAATTCAATTTTATTTACATTTTTGTTTATAATAATATATATATTACCTATGTATGAGATTTTGATATTTAATTTAATTTTTTTTCTTCTAAAATTGTAAATATTTAATTGAAAACCCCACACATATTGCGTATTTATATTTTAATTGGGTCATTCGCCAGTGATCTTTAAAAGATCACAGAATGAACCTTTCTTTCTTTTTAGACAGTTTTTTTTTGTCATTAATGAATAATAATTATTATGATTATAAATCATCATCCTGAAAAGTTTGAAAGAAAAAGAATAAATAAAAAAAATAAAAATAAATTAAAAGAGAGTGAATATAAAAGTGACTATAATCGTTTTTATCAATTTTCTTTAATGAGTGGCTATCAATTTTCCATAAAACACGGCTAATATCTCATAAGCAGGGCCCGGATTTCTATGCAAATGCATATTTTTTTTTTTGACAGCTCTAGAAGCAAAAGAATTAGACAGTTTTTCAAATTGAGAAATTTGCTTTAAAATGGCATTCAATCTTTGAATGCATATTTTGGCTTATTGAGCATATTTTAACAATAAATGCATATTTTTTCTGCATATTTCAAAAAAATAAACTTTAAACATTTAAAAAATTGATTTAACCGAAATGCAAACAAACCTTAAAAATTCCATCTTTCATCTGGATCAGAAATGGGTTTCTCAGTGAGACTATACTAAAATTAGAGGGTTGTCTCTGTAGAGTGTCCAATGGGTCAATCTATTTGTAAAAAAATGGAAAACGTCCTTAAAAAAAATCGAAGGATATATAAAAATGAAAAATATCTTCACATCCTTAAATGGGAATGAGTAACAGTGCTTCAATTTTCAATAAATGAGATGGTTTCATTAAAAAATGCTCCACTACCGTCTGTTGACGTGGAGGTCATTTTCCATGTTAAAAAGTTTTTTGAGACCAAATCGCCAAGGTTTCAGTTTTCGAAACTTTAGAAAAAATTTCATGATCCATGTTAACAAAACATACTTACAAAAATAATGTACATACATATTATTACAAAATACTACAATTGAAAAATCTATCGAATGCGAAAAAAACCTATTTTCCATTATTTGACATTAAGAATATACGCAGATAGTAGAATTATTTAATTTCACTGCTAAAACTATCCACATCTGCAATAATTAGCATAGATTTTGATTGTCTCAGTTGTTCTCGACACAAATTTTCAGCATCATGAAAACTTTTAAAACTTCTAAAATTTCAAACATCATTTTAACACTAAAAATGAAAAGAGCACATAATCCTCCAATTAAAGTAGTCGTCTTGGGAACACGTTCTATGGGTTTGTATTGTATGCACATATGTATAGGAATGTCCATTGTAAATAGATTAAATAATGTTAATTGCATGCTTTCTGTATGACTTCTTAAATATGTAAAAGTGTTATTCTAATTTACAAATTTTATTATAAGACCCTTTCAGTATTTCAGTAGCAAAACCTACTATATGTTGTCTAAAGACTTGCAGCTAGTCTCTCTATAAAACAGTGCTCAGGTTTTGCTACGGTATATCGTACATTACGCACGTAATGCAGAAGTTTACCAATTAACTATTACCATGATTTAGAAGGACGAGAAGAATGGCCGAACTTTGTTTTAAATTTTCTGGATGCTGGATGGCAGGGTCGACCCTCTACTTCACAGGATACGAGTATGAGTTTGAGTATACATACTCGTACATGTTCAGTTGAATAAATTGAGGAACTCTTTTTGAAATGTGCCATGCTTAATCGAAAGTGGGACGTGCTTAGAGTTGCGGTCTCTCTTGAATTTCTTAATTTGCTTTGAATAATTTGAACTTTCATAATAATGAGTTCTAAGATTTGTTTTGAAATGGAACTCATCTAGATTTATAAATTAGTAATGACAACTCAGGCACTTTGTAGTTTTTTTATTAAATATTTTGTTTTGGTTGTGTTAAACGGTGACTCAGTCTCCTTGTAATTTCGATGATGTAATGGCCCTAAGATAAAACCTTCTCAAAGAGGCTTGAATAAAATTTGAATATAATCCTGCGATTGTACTTGAATTTTTTCTTCTTTTGCAATGCTGGCTGTTTGGACAAATTAGTGCATATTGGCACAGATTTTTAAGGTAATAATTTGAAGGGAAACTTACGATGGCTATTTTTCCTTAAAAAATGTATTGATTATGTTCGAATATTAGAAACTCGACTTTTGTTTTCCTTTAATTTTGTAGTTGCCGGCTTAAGCGTTAAATTATTTAAGGTACTAGTACGGTCTAGAACGCCAAAAAAACGCACGATTTTTGGGAATTTTTTTCTTGGAAGTGGGCGCCAACGTCGACTCTTAAAAAAATACATTGTCCCATTGCGGACAGTTAATCACAGGATTGGCTAGACTGAAACAAAAAAAAAACAAAGTGGTTTATTTAAAGGAAAGTTTCTTACGAGACAATTTACCACAATTTGTTTAAAAAGTCAAAAACAAAACAAAACGTCAAGCTTTGAAAAAAAAATTTTTTTTTTTTTGGCAATTTTGTTGGCCAGTAGATCCGGAGATTAACTGTCCGCAATGGGACAATGTGTTTTTTGATATGTCGAGGTTGCTGCCTTCTATAGTTCGGCCAAATTTCAAAAATTAAGACACACACATTTTTTTTTATACTCTTGACGCATGTATTCATTAAAAAAAATTATGTTATTTTCTAATAAAGTTTCCGAGAAAAAAATTCCCAAAAATCGTGCGGTTTTGTTGGCGTTCTAGACCGTAATAGTACCTTAATTGATATAAGGAATTATATTTGAATAAAACTTTAATTAATTATGTGGACTTACGACGGCGCACTATGGGACCAAATGATGAAATCCATCTCAAAAATGGTTTTGGTGAATTTCGTAATTTGAAAAATCTAATGGTCGGATTATATACTAGAAATAGGGTTATTCCAAACACAGTAAATTTTTTGCATCTTTCTTTTGTTCTAGGTACCTAAAATCACCGTTAAAAATGACGTTTCGATATTTTTATTTTTAGAATTATTAGAAGTGAGAGTTTGAAGTCAATTATTTCGTATTTTTCTGGGCAGAATGTATAAGTATTATACCTTTTTGAAAAGCTTAAGCCCTCTTCTTTACAAAACAGTTATATTTTTTTTTAATTAAGCTCAATAAAAGCTTAATAAAAAAATGAGTAAGGTGCAGTATCTTTTTCATTTTTTTGTATTCAATTGAAGTTTTCTCTGTTAGCTCCGGCTGCCTCAGTTTAGTTAATGGCTGTTTTGTATTCTAAAAATATTCTAAATTTGGAAGAAAAAATAAAAACTTTCGCATTTTCATACATTTTTGTTTAAGAAGAAAAAACGTATGATGAGAAAGAAAAATAAGTTTTTAGAATAAAAATTCGTATTCTTATAACTTTAGTGTTAAGTGATGAAAAAAATTAAAATTTGGCAAAAATGTGGTACTTTTATTGACGCACATAAATGTGTATTCCAAAAACTTTTAGACCAATATTTAATACTTTTAGCTCAAAATTAAAAAAAAATATATGTTATTTCTTGTCAAAAGTTCAAAAAAATAACTGTTAAAACATGTGCAACACATTTTAGTAAACATCATATAAGTGACTATGTTTCCACAAAATTTATAAGTTTTTATCAGTTATTTCCAATATTATTTAAATTCAAAACTTTATTTTTAGAATAAAATACATCTGATCCGTATATATCTAGTCTGGGAAAACCAAGAACAAAAAATGATACCAAAGAATTGTTTGACGAGGCTAAAGAACTTTTAGATATTAATTAATATACCTAGTATTAAGATGTACTTTTGAATTACGTTTTTTTTCGTCTTAAGGGCGAAAAACTTGCATATATCAAAAAGGGGTATGGCAGCACACGGATTTTACTAAAAAAAAATAACACTTTGTAATTTCACTGTAAGCTGAAAATTAAAAAAAAGGGGAGTAAAAGTAGGCAGGAAAGTGGGCAGAAAAAATATACATGCGAAGTCTTAAGTTTAAAAAACTTCAAAAACAAATTTTCGGCTTCCTGTTCACTAAAAATAAAAAAATAACAAAAATAAAAAAATATGGGCGTGGTAGTGGGCGGATTTTACAAAAACTACTTTCAAATGTTTTCACCGGTAAAAGAAAAAATCTGTAATCCAAATTGTTGTAATAAATTCTGGCTCCGAACAAATTTTGCCCATATAAATTAAACAAAATATACAAATTTGTTATTTTATTTTATTTATAAAAAAAGAAAATAATTTATTTCAATTTAAAACGTTTTAATTTTTTAAATTCTTGATTATACAAGTGTAAGTGTGAAGTGTGTTATTTATTTGAGAGATGGTTTGCACCATTTGGTCCCATAGTGGGGCGGTCCGATAAGTACTTAGCCTGACCGCCCGATGGTGCCAGTATCGTAAGAAAATTTACTATCATCTAGTTTCTAGTACAATTTCTTAGACGGCTACTGTCAAAATTTCAGCCGAATCGGACTCGTAGTTTGATTTTGACCACATGTGGAAGCCAGCTTGTCCGATGATGCGAATTGCGAAATCAAAGAGCGCTTGAATGCTATGTACGGTGACTCTTCTCCTTTGATGGCGACCCACAGTGCGTCGACTAGTGGACAAAAATCAAAAAAAAAATTAAATGCAAATACTATGTTCATGTTTTAAAACATCTTGAACTACTTAAATTTAATTTTGTTTTGTTTTGTTTTTTTCATCTTCCTGGATTACCGGGAATTTTGTGAGCATAATATGTTGGCTGTATACATTTTTTTATTTGAATATTAATAATGGATACTTTGACCGCAGTTATGAGTGTTTGTTTCGAATTTTTTTCTTATAAATTTGAATTTTTGTGATTTTTTGAAAAATACTCTTTTTTGAGGTTTACAAATTGTATAAAGTTAAACTTTTTAAAAAATATTAGCAAGCTGTAGCAAAATATTTTATGCCATTATGTTTTGTTGTTATTTGAGAAAATGTTTACTTTTTTTGCTACTTCTAGCTAAACTTCAAAATATTTGACTTTTTTAGGGCAAGGTGAAACCATAAAAAATAAAAAATTTCTTTTGATAAAACACACAAAAGTTGAAGGTGTTTTTGAATTTATATTGAATGATTTAAAAATTAAAGGTTGTCCGGTTACAACTAAGAACGATTTTGGTTGAAAAAGTATGCCTTCTTTTCAAAAATCTTGAACGTAGGTGAACGAAACGAAACACGAAACAGCGATCATTTTCCGAGACGCCACGGAGTCTGGTTGGGAACTACTTTTTTTTCTAAATGTTATTCTTAATTTTCTGGAAAATTCATCATCTTGTAAATAAATTGTTCAAAATTAGATTGTGTCTCATTGTTGACAAGCATAAGTTGGGATTTGGGTCAACAAATTATGGAATCACGCCAAGAAGTTTTTTTCAGAATTCGAAAATAACTGTGGAAATAATAAGACTTGATGAAAAACTCATATATAAATTTCCAATCGCATTAAGAGTCTTAGCTTCAGGATTTTCTATCCAATTTCATCTTTTGAAATACCTTTAAGCGAACTGTCTGAAGAAGCACTAGAGGCTAGAAAATCATCCCGGATTAATACAAACGAAGATCTCTTGACAACATAACCTTTAAAGTCTGATCCTTTTATTTCGAATTGCAGACAGCTTTAAGCCCTTTTAAAGCTGACCAAAGCGATGTCAGGCCATATATCAAAATCTTTCTTTGTAATTGTTTATTTTTCAGTTTTTCCTTTTATTATTACTTTTTCATGAATAACTATTTTTGTCAACAATAAAAATATTCATTCTAGTTTGCAAAATCTTTTATGCCGATACCTATATTCCGTGGTTTTTGTGCTTTGGGAACATTTATACATTCCTACTAACCTTTAAAATATTACAACTTTTGTATAAATTTGTTTGAAATGTTTGGCTTCTAACTAATAATAATAAAATTGTGGGCGTGACAGTGGGTGGATTTCTGTTCGAATTAATTTAATTTTTCAATATCGTACGAGAAGTTTAAAAAAAAAAACAATTTTAAAGAAAAAGTGGGCGTGGAAGTGGGCGTACCTACTTCACGCTTTTTTTTATCTATAATTTCTTAACTAACCAGAATATTAATACTTGAATTCACTTTCGTACCGAAGTTTCCGTTTAACCAATTTTTTGTCCGCAGTGGGCGTGGCAAGGGACGTGAAAATTCCTCAAATTGAGTAAAATCCCTTATTTATTGTATTTCCCAACCAGTTTTCGTGCACAGTGACCTTACTTTTGAAAAACAGATTTTTGTCCACTACCACCATACAATCGACGCAATGTGCCAATGTGCGACCGTCAAAAATTGGTATAACGAGTTTCAACGTGGTCGCATATCGGTTTTTGATAAGCCCCGTCCAAGTGCCCCGAAAATGGGTACCAAGCAGTATAACGTGGCAAAACTTCACGATCTCGTATTGGCAGATCGCCGATTGAAGGTGCGCGAGAAAGCTGAAACAGTAAGCATCTCAAAAGACGGCGTGGGTCATATCCTCCATGAAATTTTGGGCTGTCAGCGCGATTGCTTACCCCGGGCCACAAGCGTAACCGTAAGACCACGGCCAAATTGCACTACGAACTGCTCTGTGATTCACCGTATTCTCGTGCCCCCTGCGATTTTTTTTTTTTTTTTTGCAAACTTGTAAAAATCCGGGCAAAAATTTAAGTGGCCACTTTTCCAAAATTTTTGTTTTTCTTTTTCTTTCGTACTAAGTACTTATCGGGTATGGCAAACTTTCGGGGCGAACTTATCTTTTAAAGAGAAAGGTTTGATCTCCGGAATTGATCGTCTTACTGATCACTGAAGTTCGAAAAAAAATACGTACGCGTTCATAGGGCTGCCGAAAAAGAAAAAAAATCTAATCAACTTTTAAGATGCAACCAATGAGTGTGGTGAATACAAATTTATTCGGTGGTTTGTAAAAAAAAACAATTCGTTGCAACAGATTTTAGTAAGGGGTTTGATAGAATATTTCGATTTATAATGCTTTTCAAAATAAAATAGGTTAAAATGAAGTATAAGACTACCTTCTTGCGAAAACTGACTGAAGCTTTTTTAACCCTTACATGGGGTTATAGATGTCCCTGCTCAAAAAGATCTCTCGGAACAGCTCATCTTACAGATCTTTCTCGAAATCTATTGCTCTTAGGAATCTTAGTATTTGGGGCACCTTCAGAGAGGATAGATACAAAAAGTGGGGTATCCGAATAAACACTGCCAAATCGGAGCTTGTGTGTTTCGGGAGACCCACCACCAATGTCAACCAATGTCGTTCAGCAGCCACTTGCAGAAATCTGACCGTGAAGCTCCCCGATGGGTTAACGATAGCAGCCAAAAGAAATGCTAAATACCTCGGAGTAAAATTCAACGAGCTGTTCAATTTCAACCCGCACTCTAGCCAGATTCTAAGGAAGGCCAACTTCGCGTTTCACCGCTTGCACCCGTTGCTAGCCAGAAGAACCGTACTAAGCCAGCCAGTGAAGCTGCTGATATATACACGCAGCTCATCAGACCCGTCATCAGCTACAATTTTCCTGCATGGTACATGATCTCGAAGACAGCAATGCTGAAGCTCCAAATCTTTGAAAGGAAAATTCTAAGGATAAGCACCGGATTTATCTTCGATCGACAGCGAAAGAAGCACTTCAGCAAAGAAAGTGACTACGAATAAGCAAAATCAAGCCACTGGACCAGTTTCTCGTGCAATTAGGGAAGAAGCTTATATCTAGCACCACCAACCACCCAAACCCGCTGATGAGAAGGATGACCACCAAGGAACGGCATCCAGAGCCTACATACCTTAGTGCTCTGGATATGATAGAAAGGATCCCAACCGACAACGAACCAGCAATTCGTTTCTACACCGAGTCAGCATATCACCGTGGCTGAAAATAGCAGAAAAACAAACCACCAACAAACCCACCAACTGGACAACCGGGACTGAACAACCCGAGACAAAAACCAAACCAATTTATCTTAATCCTATTTTTTTACCATGTACATACATTATAAATGTTATAATTTTTTGAGTTTAAGTCATTTTATGTGCCAACAAATTTCTAAGTTATTCATATTATCCTTAAGTTTAAGTTTTACAATTGTATATATTAAAGTTCAATAAAAAACCTTGAAACCTTGAAACCTTGAAACCAGAGAGGATAGATCGCTCTATTCTACATGGTTTTGTCCTAGTGGGTTTGTCGTTTGGGCCATGAGTGGACAACATTTTCCTAGTATGTGGTCCGGTGTTTCCTCATCTGCATGTTCCGGAATCTACAGTAGTAGTTTCGACTGCCTTAGCTCTGTGAGTTCTATCCAATTGTTGTATGATAAAGCTGTCATGATGGGTAGCATTTTTCAAACTTGTCGATTTTTTAAGCAATTCATTGGTCTTATTTTTACAAATCTTGGCTTCGTTGCTGTACAATTTAAAACAATTTGGCCTTGCATGTTCGCAGATTCATCGACGTGCTAGAGATTGCTGTTTCATACGACCGCTTCGTGTGTTGAACTTTTGTAAGATTTGACTACTGAACAAAGTGAACACTTCTGCATCTTCTTCTGATGCAGGCAGGAACTGGAAGTCCGATTTTAATTTCAAGTCAACCACCATCTCTAGTTTATTTCATCGAAACCAGGAAGATACTTTTCCGCAATCTTTTCGAGTTCATGCCAAGATTTTATCTGCCAATAATATTGTTCACATGTTGTCTGTTTACGCTGCATCACGGACAGAGTTTTGCATACGAGTATATGCATCCGTAATTCAAGTTTCTTGAAGTGGTATAGTGAGCTCCTGCTGCCATATGGAAGCGTAACATTGGGTGTGTATACCCTTCCCATTCCCACAAACACTTTTGAACTTCCGTCTTGGCAATAAAACTCACATAAACATACATACACACAGACAATAAGAATCCTTAAGATTTTGTGGAACTTCCTACACGTCTTTGCAAACAATACGTATGTTATCCAAGCAACGTTGAGCACATACTCAATGTTCAGAAATGTTCACTTGAAGCATAAAATATTGGGCGCCAAAGGCTGCAGGATACGCAATCATAAGAATTGATGTAATAATTTAAAGTGTTTCTGCCCGCATGGGCGCTTTTACTACAAATGTCCTTCGTCACCATTTGAACCGACACAATCGAACCAAGACCCAACCAACCGAACCTTCTCGCATATGAATGAAGGTGGGGACACTTTAACATTGATTTATCGAATATCCTGTGAAAATATATGTTTCTTGCAGTTTAGTAGTGTATATGTGTATTGGGGGTGGTTGATTGGTTTATTTATCATTTTTTCTTCTTCTTCAAATGAATTATGTGCTGTTAGGAGTATTTTTCTCGTGACCCTAAGCACCGGTGAAGTGGATATGATTTTAGCACCTCTTCGGTTCACTCAATTTATTGAGATAATTTCAGCTTTATGTTCGGCGATTTGTCATGCCAGGATGTTTATGTGTTCCTAATGGATAAGGGAACAATTTTAAGTACTTATGTCCATCCTTTATGTTTAATACCAAAACCCCACATCCTGAAATTACAAACCAGCTAGTAGACGTTGCGGTGTGGTTCGTGGTTAACGATGTGAAAGTCTTGTTGAGCACGAGTCTAAAAGCTTCTAATGGGTGGATAAGCAAATGTCGTAGGCGAGCACCAGAAATATATAATTTCCCATAATGAGAGATCTAGATTTAACATTAAGAGTGGGTGCCCAAGAAGGATGTTTAAATTTTATTTCCTCGAGAACTAACGGGTAACAAATTGCGATACTAAAAAGTTCGGTGATACTTTAGTTCGTGCGCATCGCCGATTTTATGATGGGTAGAACACATACTCATCTGGTTGTAGCCAGAACTTGCCTCTCAAGTTCGACAAGAAATTACGCCCATTAAAATTACTTAAAATCATGCCCAATGGTTACTTATGTATATAGAGTCCATTACATAAAGATTCATTTTACTCAAATATTGAAGTCGTTTCTAAGTATGATTATTGATAAGATTGCAAAGAGTAAAATTGATAATTCGTCAATTTTAATTTTATTTATTTATTTAGAATCAACCTTGTTTAGCATCACATTTGGATAACTATTATATACAGATTAGAATAATATATTTATTCTTAGCAACTATAAATTTTAATTATGTGGAGGGATATTAATTTAGTGGTGTATGTTTTAAGAAAGTTTTTACAAAAACTCCTTGGCAATTAACTAAAACTATTTAAAACTAATTTAACTAGGTACCTTAAAACTAATATAGCAATGTTTTTGAATATTAAATTATCATTAATCGAACACTTATACATAAGATTTTTGAACAATTTTCATTTATAGTACGGATGTGTGCAATTTTATGCAACCCTGTCGTTGACAAATGCCAAGAAAGGTTTAAAATAGTTTTCAAAATCTTGTTTTGACAAACCTGAATTTTCTCCGGCTTGCGCTGGAAGCAGTAGTACTGTGGATTCTCACAGTCCTATTGCCGAAAGCAAAAGCAGGAGTAAAATGGTAGAAATACCTCCTTCCAGTAACAGGGGGGCTGTGAAGCATGGCCCTTCTATTACTACTTCAGAGAGTAAACCTCTCCAAACTTCGACACCGCGGTTCAGTGGTAGTAAGATTGTGAAGCATGGTCCTGCTACCACTAAGGAGAGTAAACCTCCCCGAACTTCTTTGCCTCATTCCAGCGGTGGTAAGACTGTGAAGCATGGTCCCTCCACCTCTAACAACTCCACAAATCCTAAAGAAGGCCCTAGGGGGAGCGGGCGTAAGCCCAACCCTTCTAGGACACTCTACAAGGACATTCGCAATGCTA
This sequence comes from Philhelius festivus, assembly GCA_963931855.1. Taxonomy (NCBI): domain Eukaryota; kingdom Metazoa; phylum Arthropoda; class Insecta; order Diptera; family Syrphidae; genus Philhelius; species Philhelius festivus. The sequence continues at coordinate 21,540,006 of OZ007555.1, read as the reverse complement.
AGAGAATACTCAGGGTGTTTGGTGAACAACCTGGCGCCGGGGGGAACTCTCAGCATGATGCAAAAATCAAGTGGGCTAAAAGCTTTTTAGCTAATAATAGCGTCCAGGCCAGCGGAGACTCCACGTCGAAGCGTCAAAGGTCTATGGAGGGCACTATTTCAGTACCCAAACGCCCCAAAGTGCACAACATCAGCGCTCCATCACATCCCTGTGGAGGGAATAAGACCTTCAGTGATGTGGTTAAAAACAAAATCGTGGTCGCGATCATTGACGGGAACGACGTCGATGGCACGATCTCTGCGGAAAATTGGCAGGTGGTCAAGGGGAAGCTCCAGTTGAGCTTCATGAGTATCATGATGGAGAACCCGGGACCACCTCCAATCACAAACGATGGAGGCTGGCATCAAGGACATGTTAAGCTCATGGTTTGTGACGATCAGAGATCGTGTGATCTTCTATCGTTGGCCGTTAGCCGGTTAGGGGAAGTCTGGCCTGGTGCTAGGCTCGAGGTTGTTGCTAAGGAGAAAATCCCGTGCAGACCAAGAGCTCGCGCCATGGTTACAGCTGAACTCTCCAGCATGGATGTAATACTCCAGATGATCCGGCTATCGAACCCATCCCTTCCTACTCACAACTGGAAAGTTGCGAAACTGGAGGAGAAAAAGGGACCCTACAGAGGTGCAATTATTGTACTAAACAAGGAGTCCCTTGCTCCTCTGGCGCAGACCAAAGGTGTGATTAGGTTTGGGTTTGAGACCATCACACTGAAGGTGTACAAAAAGGACGCGGATGTTACTGGTGCATCCACTTCCTCCATAGCAGTCGAAACTGCAGCTGCAGACCCTGGTGCATCTATCACCTTCCCATCACTGGAAGAGGAAGAGGCATCCAGGTCATCTTCGGCAACAGTGGAGACAATAAAAACAGTCAGCGACATGGAGATCGATGACCACAACAATGAAGATCTTCTGAGTGAGGACGCTCTTCTGGGCTCAACCTCGGAATCGGAAGACTCCAACGTCACCGTGTTGGAGGTTGATCGGGAGGGTTGTAGCAAAGATGCTGCGATTTCTTCAGATTAATTTCCAACACTCTATCAAGGCCTCGGCCTCCCTGCTTCTTCGTCTATCCAGCAGCGGAGAAGACATCGTCCTAATCCAAGAACCCTGGATTGTGAAATCCATCGTTCGGGGACTAAGGACTCCAAACTACTACTTGCTGTATGCATTAGATAAAGGTGAACCCAGATCTTGCATACTAGTTAAAAGTAGCCTAAATGTATTTTTACTACCTAATTTCAGTGATCGAGATGTAACCGTCGCAAGACTGGAAACAGTCAAAGGAACTCTCTGGCTGGCGTCGGCATATCTTGGCCATGATCACCTTGGCCCTCTCCCAGGAGACACTCTGAGGAGGCTTATCACTGATGCAGATAGGCAGAAGACTGACCTCATTATTGGAAGTGATGCTAACGCCCATCATACAGTGTGGGGTAGCACGAATATAAACGACAGAGGTGAGTCTCTTTTCGATTATATTTTGAACACTAACCTAACAATATGTAACGTTGGAAATGAACCCACATTTGTTACTAAAAACAGACAGGAAGTACTTGACATAACTCTTGTCTCAGATAAAATTTATCATACTATCTCGAATTGGAAAGTATCAAATGATCATTCTTTCTCTGATCATAGATACATACAATTCGAAGTAATGGACGAACCTCCTAGCCAACCTTCCTTCCGTAACCATCGGAAAACAGATTGGCTTCTATATAGGGCAACTCTATTAAGGTCAATCAGACCTGAGTTATACAGCATACCCTACAACACTGAGGATCTTGACATTAAAGTCAATGACCTCACAACAGCCCTCAACAAATCTCTGGAAACTGCCTGCCCTCTTATACAAATAAGAGGTAAAAAGAAACCACACTGGTGGTACTCGGGGCTGGATCCACTAAGAAAAGAATGCAGGAAACTCTTTAATAGAGCGAAAACCTCCAGAGAAACTTCTGATTGGGATTCATATAAAGACTCCCTCAAGTTATATAAAAAAGAACTGAGGAAAACCAAGCGTATGTCCTGGAGAGCTTTCTGTAACAATATAGAAGGCAACTCAGAGGCATCAAGGTTAAGAAAAATCCTCTCCAAAAATCCAGTAATGCCAAGTTGCCTAAAAAACAATGACGGTTCCTGGACAAACTCAAGCGAAGAATCGCTCAATCTGCTCCTGGATGTACATTTTCCAGACAGCTCTCCTTACGTTAATAGCACTGATCCTAACAACACATTCAGTAGCATAACTCCTCCACAAGGTCTGATTACAGAGGAAAAATTAAAATGGGCAATAAACAGCTTCAATCCATACAAATCTCCTGGGCCAGATGGAATAATTCCAGCGGAATTACAGGAAAATTCCGATATTCTGATACCCATTCTGGTAAACATCTTAAATGGTTGTATCGCTCTGGCTCACATTCCTTTGTCATGGAGAGAAGTAAATGTTATTTTCATCCCCAAAGCTGGCAAACCTAGCCATGTTAATCCTAAAGATCTAAGACCTATTAGCCTTTCATCATTCCTACTTAAAACATTTGAACGTCTGATTGAAATCCATTTGAGGGCAAACATTGATAAGTCCTTACTATCCAATGCTCAACATGCTTATAACAAAGGGAAATCTGTAGAAACCGCTCTACACACGCTGGTTCGTACTATCGAACACTCCCTTCATCATAAGGAGTTCACCTTAGTTGCTTTCCTGGACATAGAAGGAGCTTTTAACAACGTCGACGCATCCGCAATCACATCTGCGCTGTCATCTCTGAAGGTGGATAAGTCAATCAGTAATTTGATAAATCATATGCTGATAAGCAGGATTATAAATTCAAAACTGGGCGATTTTACTACTCGAAGGACTGTCAGTAGGGGTACGCCGCAAGGCGGCGTCCTCTCTCCTCTCCTTTGGAACCTAGTCGTAAATAAACTACTAGTGATTCTTGAAGGGGAGGGGCACAGGGTGATTGCCTATGCGGACGATGTTGCGATAGCGATATCTGGTAAGCATCCAAATACTCTGAAGGAACTCCTACAAAATGCTCTAAACAAGCTTACTAACTGGGCAGATCAATGTGGACTCGGTGTCAACCCCCACAAAACTGAACTTGTCCTATTTACCAGGAAATATAAAATCCCACACATAGACCCTCCCCTCATCAAAGGTATACCGCTTAAATTCTCAGACAAAGCAAAATATCTGGGTCTTATTTTGGACAAGAAATTAAGCTGGAAGCCCAATATCCAAGAGAGAGTCAACAAAGCCAACATAGCTCTTTTCTCTTGCAAAAAAGCCGTAGGTAATAAATGGGGTCTACAAACTCATATAACACACTGGCTATACATCTCAGTCATTAGACCGATACTTACATATGGAGTGACAGTATGGTGGACTGCGCTGGAAAGAGCAACAAACCGCGATATGCTCAGCAAAGTCCAACGAACAGCCTGTTTAATCATGGGTGGAGCTCTCCGCTCAACTCCTTCTGCTGCACTTGATGTTCTTTTTCATCTCATACCGCTAGATATTTTTAGCAAACAATCGGCCGCTAACATAGCCATTCGACTTAAAGCCTCCTCGCAGTGGATCAATAATGATATTGGTCACTCTACTATACTGAACTCGTTCAGTAGTCTACCTAGTAACGTCGATTACACCACCCCTCATCCAAAATTTGATAAAAATTTTCAAGTATCCATCCCTTCCAGGTCTTCTTGGGAAAATGAGTCGTTGTTGATAGACGAAGCAATTCATTTCTATACAGATGGATCTAAAACCGATGACGGGGTCGGTGGAGGCGTATACTCCGAAAAATTAAATCTTTGTCTATCTTTTCGTCTTCCCAATCACTGTAGCGTGTTCCAGGCAGAGCTTTTAGCAATAAAAGAAGTCCTCTCTTGGCTAAAAGAAAACGTTATATCGACAACCGATATACGTATCTTCTCAGACAGTCAAGCTGCCTTAAAGTCACTGGACTCTGTCTCCATTAACTTACAAACAGCCCAAAATTGTCGATCATCTCTGGTGGAGATGTCAAAACAGTTTAACATTCACCTTACATGGGTGCCGGGGCATAGAGACATTCCAGGAAATTGTAAAGCTGACGAACTTGCAAAAAACGGAACAATATTACCTTTGTTGGATAGCAAATCTAACATCGGTATACCCCTAGCTACTTGTAAACTTATGCTAAAGCAAGATACCATAAAGAAAGCTAACCACAGGTGGACCAGCACCCCAACTTGCCGGTCTACTAAACTGATTTGGCCATTGTTTGATGCTAAACGCTCAAAACAACTAATTTCTATTGGTAGATTGCATATTAGCTCCATTATAGGTGTCCTTACTGGGCACTGCCTAATAGGAAGACATGCTTCTCGTCTTGGAGTTCCTGCAAATGACTTTTGCAGAAGCTGCATGGATGAAGAAGAAGAGGAGTCAATTCCCCACCTTCTATGCTCTTGTCCTGCCCTAGCGCAAAGACGTAGACTCCACTTGGGAGACTACTACTATAACGATCCTAGTGATCTAAATAATTCCGACATTCACTGTCTCAAACGCTTCATTATTAGCTCAAAATGGTTTAACGAGTAAGGGGGATTTTTGAAATCCTTGTGGTATCACAACGGACCAAATATTGGTCTAAGTGCGCTGACCTTTTCCGGTCAGCAGCCACTTTAACCTAACCTAACCTAACCTAACCTGAATTTTTTGATAGTGACACCTGATAGTACTAACATGGGGATGCATATAACATAGAAGCTAGATAAACAAATTTATATATTAATAATTTATTTTCAACGCTTAGATGGGAGTTTATATTTAAAAGTGGAAGTAAGATTTTTATTAAAAATTTATCTTTTTTTTACGCTCTCAGATATTCGATTTGAAAAAGTTAAGCTTTTTTCTAGGCCAACACCCAAATATTTAATACATTGTTCCCATTGAATTGGATCATTAAACACAGATAGATTTATTTGTGGCAAGTTGCATTGCTTACGTTTTCTTGTAAGAAAAAACATGCTTGAGTTTTTAGGGTTTTATTTTGATTTTCCATTTAGAAAAGTAGATTTGAAAAGCATCAAGAGCGTTTTGGAGGTTAAACAAAATTTGTTGACAGTTTTCAGAGATACTATTAATTCAAGTAATATTAGCGAAAAATAATCCCTTGCAACAATCTAAAGTTGGAAAGTCGAGCCTTGATGAACACCCGCTTTGATAGAGTAAAAAAGAAATTTTTCTTGAGCTTTTTCAATATTATATAATACTTTATAATAGTCTTAGGAATGGGCTCAATTTTTGCAATTTTCGATCTTTTGGGACCTAGAAGGAAGCAGTTGTGGAAAAGAATATAGTGTTAGAGATCTTGTCATAACATGGAGGTTTTGTCATGTTTCTTTATCTGGGATAAAGTCTTGTTCAAATGCTTGTTTCTAATAATTTGAAGTTTTTTTAATAACTAATTCGTTGATATATTTCTAAAAGTGATTGTTTTTTTTTTTTTTTGAGATCCTCAGTTAACACAGGATAGTAGAAGTTGTTGAATTTTGAGATAAGGGGAACTGAAATTTTAACTGATTCCTCTATATCAAGCTCTTACTATACTTACTTTAGTTGGCGCTACAGCGCGGGGTGCGCTGGGCCTCAAATAGTAGACCCCGCCAGCAGTCTCGATCTCTAGCTTGCTGTCTCCAGTTTCAAGTCCCAAGTTGCCTTAAATCTCTCTCAACTTGATCACGACACCGGAGATGAGGTCTTTCTCTGTTTCTCGTACCCTCTGGCATAGCAATACCTTACGGGGTGGAGCGTCGATGTTCATCCGCTCTACATGCCCTAGCCATCTTAACCGCTGAATACGTATTTTTTTGACTAGGGACACGTCGCTGTACATCTCGTACAATTCATGATTGTATCGTCTTCGCCAGATGTTATTTTGCGTATCGACTCAAACCACACCATAAATCATGTGTAGAACCTTTCTCTCGAAAACACCAAGGGAGCTTTCATCCGCCTTGGAAAGGGTCCATGCTTCTGCACCATATAGCAATACCGGGATGATCAGGGTTTTGTGTAGCGTCTCCTTGGTATTTCTCGATATGGCTTTATTCCTCTATTGCTTACTTAGTGCAAAGAAACAGCGATTAGCAAGAGTTAATCCACGTTTGATTTCAGCACTGATGTCATTTGCAGGTAGACAAATTCTCTTACCACCTCGAAATTATATCTATCAATTTTCACGTTGTGACCAAGTCTACGGTGGGAATAGACTTTATTTGATGACAGCGTATACTTCGTCTTCTATTCATTGATCACAAGACCCATTTTGTACGCTTCTGACTCCATACTAGAAAAGGTACCCGTAACTGCTCGCTTGGATCTTGGTCATCATCTCCTTTTAATAGTCCACTTGCATCCACTGCATATCCACTATGGTGTTTCCTTCCTTGCATGCACCAGGGCGACTAGTGAATCCTGTTGTTTTCTTTTTGACTCTTTTTTAGAAACTCCGCACCTGTTTTCTGCTAAAACACCTCTCTATTTCCTCGACTTCACGCTGCTCATGGTTTCTTTTCTTTTTACTGAAAGTAAAGCTGACGTTGAATTTCATCCTCAGGATTGATGTTCGCCTAATAGCCTCCATTGATATTCGCACGCTCAGTTTTGCACCAACCAGGGGTGCCAGCACGTAACTTGATACAATCGAGTCTAGTCGATGTAATCGAGTATAGGGAGTTATTTAATTTGATTCAATCGAATAGAAAACAATCGTCTGATCATAACAAGGAACTGCCTGTTCTCGATTGTATCGAGCGAACTCGATCGTATCAAGTTACGTGCTAGGGCCCAGGTAGTGATCCGAGTCAATGTTGGCTGATCTGTACGTGCGTACGCCCAGTAAGCCAGAGGAGTGCCTTCCGTCGATAACAACATGATCAATTTGGTTGCACGTTAGATAATCGGGGGACTACCAAGTACGCTTGTAAATATCAAGGCGGGGAAATCTAGTGCTATTTAGCACCATGTTTTTCCCGCTACGAAGTCGATAAGCCTGAGTCCGTTTCCGGAAGTGATGTCGTGCAGGCTTTGTTTTCCGACTGTCTTACCAAAGATGTTTTCTTTACCAATTTTGACATAAAAATCTCCCAGGAGTATTTTGATGTCATTTTTGGGACATTGCTCATAAGTTTTGGCGAGGAGCTCGTAGAATTCTTCCTTAGTAGTGTCATCCTTCTCTTCCGTAGGGGCATGTGCGTTGATAATGCTCAGGTGGTGAAATTTGGCTTTGATGCGGATTGTAGTCACTCTCTCGCTAACGTCGCGAAAGCTTAAAACTCTTTGCCTAAGTTTTCCTCTGACTGCAAATCCCCACCCAAACAATCGCTGCCTTCTAATGAACTTCCCATAGTAAAAATCGCATCCTTCAATCTTCCTCTCACCCGGTCCATTCCATCGCATCTCCTTGAGCGCTGTTATATGAGGGCATCGGCAAGCTGTTCTGCTTTGCGTGTCCGGTTAAGTGTACGCACATTCCATGTCGTCCGTTCATCCGAGGATAGTATTTGTATTTTCATCACAAATGGGTTTTCCTTTCATGGCGGCTTGTGAGGCCTGCGCATGACTGATTAGATCTTTAGGGCTGGTTCTTCAGAACTATATCTGTTCTTTGATTTATGGTGTCCATGTAAGTTTGAGAAAGGTATTCATACTTACTGTTCAAGCTTAATTTCAGGGGTCCCACAAGGAAGTCATTTAGAGCCATTACTATTTTTGTTATTTGTCAATTACATACCATCTATTTTCATTGATTGGGCTTGCCTTCTTTTTGCAGATGACCTTAAACTCTATCGCAAGATAAGCTGTTAAACGGATTGTTTTCTTCTCTTCGAAAATATGGTGAGACTTGATTATTGGTGCTAACGAAATCAACTTCTCCTTGACATTTCTAAATGTCAAGTCTTTTCGTGATCCAGGCATATCAATCAAATTATATTTGATTACAGTATTAAAAATACTAATCTTGAGCGAGTAGAAAGGAAGAAATATCTAGGAATAATCTGAGATACGAACTTGTTATTCTTACTTCATTTCGATTATATGATTAATAAAGGTAATCAATTCTTAGGTTTCATAAAAAGAAATACTAGAGTTTTCAGATCCTGATGCTCTAAAATCTTTGTATAGTTTGGAATCCGTATAACTCAATAGATAGAATTGAGTACAATTGAATTGTTATTAGTTGGAATGAAAACTCTTAAAGATCACAGGGTATACTTTTCAGTGATGTTTATCAGTGATATTTGTCCATATTAATTAACCACCGTTGCTGTTATTGGTTAGTGGAGGAAATGCAAATTTGATGGACAACATTGTATTGAAATAAATAAATAAATAAATAAATAAATAAATAAATAAATAAATAAACACGTTGTCATTTTCTAATTTATGACCAGTTTCATCGTAGCAATTATGGTAGAAATGAGCCTATCTCCCGTTGCATCAGGGAGGCAAATTTAAATTGCAATAGAGTTGATTTTTATTTAAATTGTTCGAGAGGCTTCTTTACATAATATTTAAGCAATCATTTTGTATTCTAATAATGTATGTCGTTATTTAATGCAAAATATAGGTAATTATTTTTATATTATATATATGTGTATGCCCACCAGAACTTAAAGTATGTATTTGTCTTAGTCTAATACTCTAACCCCCAGTTTCACAGTGAGAGTTTAAACTTAAGTTCTGTTGAACCTGAACTGGAGTTTAAATTTGAAGTTCAACTTGTCCGGTTTCACAGTCTTATCTGAACTTCATTTCATTAAACGTAGTTTAAGTAAATTGTTTTCTCTTTCTATCTGAATCAAAGAAAAAACAATCAAGGAAAGTTTGCTTTGTTTCATTGTGATCTGTGACAGGAAACAAAAATTTAAAATGAAAATAAATTATATTTTCAAATGTTTGAACGGGTTGTCGAACTGAGATTTGAACGGCAGAATAGTGTCATTTAACTTAAACTACAGAATGAACTCTTTTCAAGGACTGTGAAACCAAATTTATTGTTGAACTGAAGTTTAAACCAAAAGTGGGGTTTAAACTTCCACTATGAAACTGGGGGTAAGTGATTGTATTCTAATTGGTGAAATAAACTTAAACTTAAACTAAATAACATTTTTAGAATATTTGTAATCTTAACAACTCTTACTCTTATTAAGTACGACTTTTTAGGTAAGAAGAAAACCATTCATGAATAAATCCCCTGAAACCACTATTGAATTATTTACTTTGCAAAATTCTACCATGTCGAAGGCTTTGGTAATGTCAGTGAATAAGGTAGTAGCGATGTGGTATTCATTTGGACTGCTAAAAATTTCACTTTTTAATTAAAACAATCCATCCTCAGTGGATCTGCCACTTCCAAAGCCAAACTGTGAATTACTAAAAAAAAAAAAAAACATCGTTGTTTATAGGAAAGACAACATTCTACATTTACCTCGTTTTCGAACACTTTTGCAAAGCACAATTAAAGGAAAATAGGTCGATAATCTTTTTTACTTGCGATATAGGTACTATAGGGCAAGTTCTGCATTTGAAAAAAAAATTGAACTCGAGATTTTGATCAAAGTTGACATTACAATGATAGCGAAGACGAATAAAGTGGGTCCGACAATTCCGTCTGTCTGTCTGTATGTCCGTATGTCTGTATGTCTGCACCTCTTCCTACAGCCTAAGCCAGTGGACCTATTTTCTTCAATCTCGGAAGTTAAGGTTCTTCTGTGATTCCTTAGAGGAAAAATCGAAAGTTTTTTTTAGCTCCAAAACTAACGGTACCCCCATACACCCGTAATGTATAATCTTATTTATCTTGAAAATGGCTCTAACGATTTCGATAAAAAATAAAATGCACGACTGGGTCGCACGAACTTGCTCCTATGTAATAGACTAAGAATTTCAAAAATGTATGTTATTAGAGAAAAACTTTTCATAAGCATAAAATAAATTTTTTAAATGACTAAAACAACTTCTTTAGTAGTTGGAGGTAAAAATAGGATACCATGTGATTCAAGCAAATATAGGTTTATACAAGATAAACATAATTATAAGTCTTTGTAGTCGTTTCTTAAAAAAAAAATAACCTTTTATATAAGAAAATTTTAAAACTTTTGTGAGAAAAAATTTTGGTACGCCAATTTAAAGTTTTTATTATTGTTCGAATAAAAATTAAATTTACAAAAAAATATTGAGCTGTTTTCGAGATATTGAAATTTCCAAAAAAAAAAAAGCAGATTTTTTTTTTCAAAATTCAAAAAAAAGTTTTGAAATGCAATGTTTTTTAAACTTTTTAGAAGCTTCACTCTAAAAAAAAATTTTTAAAATCCGTTATGCGGATAAATTAAAAATTAAAAAAAAAAACGTTCTATGGTAAGTACAGTCAGTAATATGATGTTTTCAAAATATTTTTTTTATTAAATTATAGATCTCAAAAATTAATCGAAAGAAAAAAAATTTAAGTAAAATTTTTGGAACCGTTTTTCAGAAAAATACGATTTTCGAAAACCATTTTTTAACATTTGTATGGAGGGTACCGTTATTTTTAGGTAAAGTAAATTTTTTTTTCTCATATCTTATAGATTAATTTTATTTATCAAGTTTTAAAAAAATCGAGCATAGGGTTGAATACACAATAATATTGAAACTGCTGTGGAGCCTTAACATAAAAAAAATGATCAAAATCGGTTGTACCGTTCTTAAGAAAATCAAAAACAAAAAAAGGTTCCAAGGGGGGGAACCAAAAATAATAACTTTTCGTAAATTTTTTTTCATTCATTACCAAGATTTAACTAAATGAAATTTTTTGAATTTTTTTTAAATCTGTGGGACAGTTTTTTCAGAAAAAATTTTTTTTCATAAAATTTCGAAAAAAAATGGTATATTGCAGGTACCGTTATTTTTGGCTTTAAAAAAAAAAAAAACAAATAAAAAACATCCGGGGGAACAAATTAAACCGATATCTTCCAAGTTTAAAGAAAATCGGCCCAGCCGTTTAGCTGTAGTCGAACAGACAGACAGAATTGCGAGACCCACTTTATTAGTCTTCGCTATCATCGTAATGTCAACTTTGATCAAAATCTCGAGTTTGATTTTTTTTACGAATGCATGACTTGCCTTATAGTGCCTATAAATCGCAGGTAAAAATTAGGTGTGATATTATGGACATGGACTACAAAATTTGGGGCAAAATGTTATTAACGGTACCTGTCATAGAACCGTTTTTTTTTATTTTCGAATTTCTCATTAACGGCTCTAACGATCTTAACCAAAAATTTTCTCCAGGAGCCCCCTTAAGTTTAAAATAATATTGTATATAAAAATATTCGAAAGAATATTTTTTGGGTTTTTTGAAAAAAAAAATTCCAATTTATTTTTTGAAAAATCAATATCTTGAAAACGTGTGAACGATTATTTTTTATATAAAAAATTACTTTAATATTAAAACAATTTTTAAACTTTGTTTAGATAAATTCATACGTTTCCGTAAATCAGACGGCAATTTCATGCATTTGAACATTTTTATATCATTAAATATATGATTTATATTTATAAAATGTATTTTAAATTCCGAAATCCTCTTACATAAGAGCAAGTTCGTGCGATCCAGTCGTGCATTTTATTTTGGAGCTTCCAGTGAAGTAAAAACATCTGTCAGTAAGGGCTTTGATGAGAGGTTTTCTTTGTTAAACAAGGTTAACAGTTTTGGTAATGACTGATATCTCCTCAAAGCGAGTTTCTACTTCTTCGATAGAGTCAGGAAGGTGTATGGAAGGACGCTTTTTGAAACTATCCTGTAAGTGATTGGCATACGTTTGATCTTTCTCAGCAGAAATAGTTGAAACTTCTTGTCCTTGAAAGATGCTGTCTGCAATTGAGCTCGCTAAGTTCAACAATTAGATTAATGTTTTTGTTAGTTATTTCTAGGACTTTAGAATTCTAGATACATCCAAAAATAAGAAAATATTCATTAGCAAGAAATAGATGTTTTTCTATAAAATAATAAGATTGAATATTTGGCGATATTGTATAAAAACATAAATTAGAATTACAAAGTATTTTTATAACAAAGTATATACATATTCATGTTTATACTAACAGTTTTTAAGCGCGTCAGGTCCAGGTTTGATATCTACGAGTCTCTCCTGAATTCCTTTTTCTGATTATGTTTTACTGCCTGGTTAAACATTGTGTTGGTGCACTTAAGTCCGGAATACCGTCACAGGTGAAGGTGTTTTGGTATATTTTTTGCAGGCTTTTGCGGGGTCTTTACAGGTATATGCTGGGACAAGTGTGCGTACCTATTTCGATTTTAGAAATATTACTTTACTTCTTAGAATTCTTGGAACTCTCATCAATTAACCTAGATTTAACAGATTCTAGTAGTTTGATGCATAATAGTTGAAACCAGAAAGTCCCAGCGAAGTCAAAAACATTTTGTAATTAAAACAATGATGCAAGTTAATTGCCATTTGTGTTAGTTGTCTTTAGACTATCAAAAATAGAACCTTTTTCATGTTTCCCTCAGATGTAATTTGTTTGTCTGTCAATTCGTTGATTATCTGTCAATCCTAACAAATGAAGCTCATAATAAAAAGGCATGGCTGTGTAACCTGATTAACACCTCTGCAGTATTATAAGGCATTAAAAAGCGTTCTTTTGCTTGTAATGTTTTAAGTTCCGCCAAATCAGCCTCCTACGTTAAGTTCAACCAACAGACTCACAACAACTACAACTGTCAACTTTAAAGAAAAATATTTTTGGATGGTTGCCTTGGTTGGCGTGAAATGATTCAATCGCGTGCTACCTTCCATTAGGTCGAATAAGTTGAAGTTGATTTTCGGTAGCTTTTTTAGTAGTGGAACGCTGTACCAGGCATAACTATTAAACTGCTGGAGTAGGTGCCTCAAAATGCAATAAAAAAAATAAATTAAGTTCCGTGCTCAAGTGTACCTACACCAAAACTACAGGCGAGTGTTGGTACTTTCAAACAACACCTTTTCCAGGTATTTATTCTATTACTGCAGCAACGTTTTGAACGAGAAAATTTACAATGCAATTAATGACAGCTCGGATAATGAGGACTTTTGCTATGTGTGTTGTTATGCGAGTTTGATTTAATTTGATTTGAGTAACTAACTATTACTGTAGTTGGGTGTGCCAGTTCTTTCAAAAAATTTGATGGAAATATCCTGATAAGTGTTAGAAGGTGTTGTTGTTTTGTACGACTCTAATTCGATTTGGTAAGCATTTTAACAATATTTTCTAGTTCAGGTACCTTTAAAACTGGGCCAACAGAAACTTTTTGTTTTGTACAAAGTACTGGTCTTAGTAGATGTATTTCCCTTACAGCAATGATTAATTGAAACTAAATGTTTGTTCTTAATTTCGCCATTAATTGAAATATTATTAGATACCAAATTTTGCGCTCGTAAAATATTTGAAATTTTTATAAAACACGATACTGTGATGAAGAAGAAGATGAAAAATGTTGGTTCCGTGATTCAGTCTGCTTATATGTACATAAGTAAAGGGTATTTCATTTGGCGCTGGTGTATTTGGGAGCCTGAGGCCGCCATGTTATTCTGGTGACATCTATCAAATCTGTTCTTCATTATTCAGTTTCTGATGCCAAATTACCATGGCAAGCTACACGTTAAAAAACAGCACGTCCAAATAATAAAACTTTATTGTCAAACTGAGTGTTCGTTAGTGCAAACATTGCTCGCGTTGCGCTCATTTTACGGTAAACCGTGGAAATCTGTAACAGAATTTTGTGATGGCACTGGTCCTGCACCGTACAAGATCCCACTGGCCTCGATAATGGCGTGGACTCCAGTGCAGATATGATTACAAATTTAATTCTTTCGGAATGAGAAATTTTATTCCGAATAGGAAAAAATCTATCAAACCGAAAGAGAATTCATGGTTTGATTTGAACTGTAGAGGTTATTAGGATTAAATAAGTAAGTTTCCGATGTTATAAAGCCAACCCTACTGAGGAAAATCGGAATAAGTTCAAACAAGCTAGAAAAACCTGCAATGATCATATTTGACAGACCAAATTTTTACATGATCAAAAAATTAGGCAAAAACTACTACAATTTCCCAAGGGTAGCAAAACTTTTTGGTCATTTGTTATAAATTTCCGAAATACTACTCCGTCCTCGGTCCCAACGCTCGTTATCAATGACACTCTCTATGTCAGCTCATTAGATAAAGCCAATTTGCTTGCAGCACAGTTTGCTGTTAATTCGACGCTGCCAGAGAGTGTTATGACTCCTCCTGTACTTGAGAACACAAACTTATCCATAGGACGAATTTTTTTTCGTACTCGCATAGTTGCAAGAGTCCTAAAGAATATTGACATACACAAATCCGCTGGCCCGGATAGTATTCCTACCATTGTTCTGAAGAGGTGTTCTTCAACGATGGCAAAGCCATTGCGTAAGCTTTACCATCTGTCCTACTCCACAGGTCTCTTTCCGAGTGGATGGCAAACAGCATTTGTCCAGCCTGTCCCTAAAAAAGGCGAATCTTCTTCCCCCTCAAACTATCGTCCAATTGCTATTACGTCTTTTCTTTCCAAGGTCATGGAAACGCTGATAAATTATCACCTTAAAAAATATCTCGAAGAACGAAAGCTTCTTAATGACCGGCAGTATGGCTTTCGTAGCAATAGGTCCACTGGTCATCTGATGGTATATCTCACCGAACAGTGGCACAAATCTTTACATCGTTTTGGAGAAAGAAAGATTATTGTACTTGATATTTCAAAAGCATTTGATAGAGTTTGGCATCAAGCTCTTTTATCGAAAATGCGTGCATTTGGTATTGATGAATCTCTTCTTCGTTGGATTAGAAACTTCCTTTCGAACCGCTCAATACAAGTTGTGTTGGATGGATTTAAGTCTGAAGTTCATGAAATAAATACTGGTGTGCCACAGGGCTCCGTTTTGTCACCGACTCTCTTTCTGATATTCATCAACGATCTTTTCTAATTTCTAATAATTTCCAATCCATTAAATTGTTTTGGTGACGACAGTACTCTCAGCTTCTCATATTCGTTTTCAGATACACGTCCTTGGCCTTCGGATGTAGATTTGGAACGGCAGCGTATGATAAGCTCATTAAATTCTGATCTTGACAGCATTTTCAAATGGGGAACGAAAAACCGCGTAGAATTTAATGCTTCAAAAACTCAATGCTGTCTCCTGTCGTTAAAGCGGAATCCACCCCCATGCCGCTATCCATGAGTGGCACTTGCATTGAGGAAACCGAACAGCTCTCAGTTCTTGGTATGTGCATCACAGACCACCTTGCTTGGAATGACCACATATTCGACGTTGCCAAAAACGCTGCTAAGTGTTTTGGTTTCCTTCGACGATGCAAGAAATTTGTCACCCCTTCTGATCTGTAAATCTATAAAGCCTATATTCGTCCAAAACTCGAGTATAATTCCCATATTTGGGCAGGTGCTCCAATAACCCACTTGAGTCTTTTGGATAGAATCCAAAAAAGAGCTTTAAAAATGATAGGTGAAAGGACTATAACGCCGCAATGTTTCTTGTCTTTCATTATATTACCGTTATTTTTATAAACATTTTTCTAGTGAAATAGCCAGTTGCATTCCTCCCCTTAAACAATTTAACCGTAACACTCGTGCTTCGGAGAATGCTCATCAGTTTACCCTTAAGCTCAACTTCGGACGTACTGTTAAATTCAGAGATTAATTCTTTAGCCGCACTACACGAATGTGAAATGCCTTACCCGACTCTATATTTCCCTCCCATTATGATATTCAGACATTCAAAACCAATGTGCATCGGTATCTCCTTTTAAATCCTCTTCCACTTTCCTAAACGCTCGCACTGTGATCAATCATTTTAAGGGTAGTCAAAAATCTCTTTAGTGTAAAAACCATAATTTGAAAGACGAGGTCTTTGCAAAGAAATCAGACCAGTTGAAGCGCATCTTGTGGAGTATCGCAGCATTTCAGATAAATTCAAATTTAATTGTTTAAGTAGAAACCTCTTAGAAGACTTTTGAACTTTTTCGAAACGATATGGTGTGGATCCCATACGACTGAAACATATTCCAAATGTATACGCACAAGTTAGGTATTGACTTCTCTGATAAGGATTGGAAAATTCTGAGCAATTTCTTTTAATACAAATACAAAGAAATACAAAAATATAAAATCACAAATTTGAAGCCAAAACCCTTAAACTGTAATTTATGGTCGGACCCACTTCTTATAAATTAATGAAAGCGTTTAAAACAAAAAATGCTATGCATGTGTTAAGCTGTGTTTTCATACGATGCCAGAATGTATGCACCATCAATTGAGGTTACTTTTTCGACGGACTAGGTATATGTTAAAAAGTCTTTTGAATTTAATGGAGTGCAAAAGTGAAGATTCCTTATAATAAATTCAATCTTACCAACTCCATTTCCTTAGAAACGATGAAACTCTATTCCTCGGCAATGAGAAGTGTTTCTTAAATGTAAACTTGGCGTAGTTTTTAAGTTAACGTACTGTTGGTACCTTTCAATTTTACAAAATATCATTCGATTGAATTTAAAAATCTTTAAAGGAAAAGACACTCCCCAATCTTTATGCTGCTTTTTATGCACAAAAACGAACTAGATCTAAAATAAAAGTCAAAACATTTGCCATGTGCTTCCAATTGAATTAATTATTGCCATTCAGACAAGAACAGAGTACGATATGCATTTCCAATGTATAAACTAACATCGGACCGAATCCTGTTTCAAGTTTTACAAAAATGCTATTCTACACCACAATCAGAATATTCCACATTCAAATTGAACGCAAGAAAATTACCTTCACTACTTTCATACATTTTACTTCAACCAGAAATCACCAATTCAGACAACGAAGAGTAGTATACCAGTACCCAGTCAGCCATTTGTGGCAACTTTAATAGCATCAATGGCAGAGCAGCCACTGCTGGCTGAATGCAGGTTGCAGACAGCAGCTCCTTGCCATTCCTTGCAATCGTAGGAAATTTAAATATTATATAAAATCGATAGGACCGCACCAGGAGTGACAATGGCACTTGCTTGGTTGGGGCTTGCCACTTTTGTCGTTTTACACATTTCTTCAATTTAAATTTCATGCCGTATGCAAATGGACCACCGCACACTTTAATCGATCCGGAATCGAAGAGGTTATTTCCCTGGAGTAAATCATTGCAAAATCGATTTCCTTCCTTCCTTTTTTGTTTGTTTTTTTTTTTGTCTTATCATAGCGCTCCCGTCCAGTTTTTCGCTTCCAATGAAGACCATAAAGCAAACTTATAGATTTGTTAAAATATTCTACTTTCAAATAGACTTGAAACTACAGAGCGCTATTCCCTCTGCCTGCTTCAATGTTTTTGTTTGTTAATATCTACAAGAGCTGTGGAAACTGCATTTTTGTATATCAAAACTTAAAAATCGAACCCGAGAACAAACATAACAATAATAAAGCGGATGAAAAGAGTCTGTAAGCAGCTAGAACTTAGGCGGCTGGAACGATTTATTTTTACTTTAGCACACAGCGTTTTTGGTACGTTCGTTAGACCAAAAATAACTTTACTCGCTAGGCAAATATTTAATTCAATTCTTTTCTTCAAAGTGTCATATAGCGCGGACGAAACAAAGTGATACATTTTATTATTTACAAACTACATTGTCAAATCCCAACACTGGTCGAAATTAAATCACAAATGCAGTTAGGACAATGTCACCGCCGCAAGGATGGCCGAACTGCCACTTTTTAGAAATAACTACATTTGTTTCGTCTGCTTCGTAATATACATATGTAGTTAATATAGTTAAATGCAGTTAATGTATCAAATTGTAGCAGACGTATTTTCAAATGTCAAATGATCTGTCAGTCAGGATGTCAGCTGTCATTTCACTGAATTGAGTTTTTGATTCTATTTAATTTAGTTTAGATAACGGGTGATTTGTTTGAGGTTAGGATTTTCATGCATTAGTATTTGACAGATCACGCGGGATTTCAGACATGGTGTCAAAGAGAAAGATGCTCAGTATGCTTTGACATTTCATCATGAATAGACTTACTAACGAGCAACGCTTGCAAATCATTGAATTTTATTACCAAAATCAGTGTTCGGTTCGAAATGTGTTTCGCGCTTTACGTCCGATTTATGGTCTACATAATCGACCAAGTGAGCAAACAATTAATGCGATTGTGACCAAGTTTCGCACTCAGTTTACTTTATTGGACATTAAACCAACCACACGAATGCGTACAGTGCGTAGAGAAGAGAATATTGCGTCTGTTTCTGAGAGTGTTGCTGAAGACCATGAAATGTCGATTCGTCGCCGTTCGCAGCAATTGGGTTTGTGTTATTCGACCACATGGAAGATTTTACGCAAAGATCTTAGTGTAAAACCGTATAAAATACAGCTCGTGCAAGAACTGAAGCCGAACGATCTGCCACAACGTCGAATTTTCAGTGAATGGGCCCTAGAAAAGTTGGCAGAAAATCCGCTTTTTTATCGACAAATTTTGTTCAGCGATGAGGCTCATTTCTGGTTGAATGGCTACGTAAATAAGCAAAATTGCCGCATTTGGAGTGAAGAGCAACCAGAAGCCGTTCAAGAACTGCCCATGCATCCCGAAAAATGCACTGTTTGGTGTGGTTTGTACGCTGGTGGAATCATTGGACCGTATTTTTTCAAAGATGCTGTTGGACGCAACGTTACGGTGAATGGCGATCGCTATCGTTCAATGCTAACAAACTTTTTGTTGCCAAAAATGGAAGAACTGAACTTGGTTGACATGTGGTTTCAACAAGATGGCGCTACATGCCACACAGCTCGCGATTCTATGGCCATTTTGAGGGAAAACTTCGGAGAACAATTCATCTCAAGGAATGGACCGGTAAGTTGGCCACCAAGATCATGCGATTTGACGCCTTTAGACTATTTTTTGTGGGGCTACGTCAAGTCTAAAGTCTACACAAATAAGCCAGCAACTATTCCAGCTTTGGAAGACAACATTTCCGAAGAAATTCAGGCTATTCCGGCCGAAATGCTCGAAAAAGTTACCCAAAATTGGACTTTCCGAATGGACCACCTAAGACGCAGCCGCGGTCAACATTTAAATGAAATTATCTTCAAAAAGTAAATGTCATGGACCAATCTAACGTTTCAAATAAAGAATCGATGAGATTTTGCAAATTTTATGCGTTTTTTTTTTTAAAAAAGTTCTCAAGCTTTTAAAAAATCACCCGTTACAAGCCATTTATTCTATATCACAATAAAATATCTCAAGTCTAACATTAAGTACGAGTAGTTAAGTCTAAAAATTAATAAATTAATTAATAATAAAATAATTTGGATAAATATCAGGAGGGGTGATGTGAGGGTTTACTAAGGTTTTAGTCAAATGTTAGAATTATTTACCCTACTCAATATTCTTGACAGGGGTTCGTTTCGTACGTACATATATTGCAGTCGAAAAGGAGTCGCAGATTGAAAACGATGTGGGTTAGTATTAAAACCGATCTGTTGTAGTAAACAGGGGCAGTCAATGTTACAACTGATGAACGAAGAGAATATCAGAAGTGTTACAGCGCGCATATAAAGATTGTAAGCTTAAACGTTCTTCATAATGAGAAGGGTTAAAAGGATCGTCCCAGCCAAGTTCACGCAAGGCAGAATATATAAATCTTCATTGGACGGCTTCAATACGATTATTGTGAACCTGAGATGCATATTCTAAAATAGGTCTGATAAAGGTCATGTAGAGGGATTTGGTGACATATGTAATTGAAGTTTGAATTTAGAAATCAAACGTTTAGTAATTATTTTTTAATAAGCGAAGGGAAAATGGCTGGTCGGAAGCTACATAATTATTGGGCTGAAGATTGTTTTACTTCTCTTAAAATGAACAATGAAGTACACTCTTAGACGTCTGCTTTGTGAGTGATTTACGTAAAGTTCTCTTTCAAGATCAGCTCTCTGTGCCAGGTTTCTCAAGACATGACCTTATTTATATGGCTTTTGATTTCGATCTCCAGTATGATGATAGGGACTTCAAACATATTGAATACGATGTCCTAGAACACAATTTGCGCTCTATAGATTGGAACCATATTTATTGTTTACCCTGCCCTTCTGATCAAATCGAATTCATTAATACCCAAAACTTATTCTTATTTGATACACACGTTCCTGTGCGTAAACGCACACGAAAACATGAACATAGGCCATGCGCTACAGCTCTAATTAACTTTGAAGAAATGAGATTGGCTTTAGACAGCAGACATATAACTTTCCTGGTACTTTTGGACTTTTCAAAAGCCTTTGACACGGTTGACCATACTAGTCTATGTAGAAAATTATCAAAGTTGTACCATTTTTCAAACTCAGCAGTTCAACTAGTTAACTCTTATCCCCAAGGTCGGAAACAAGCAGTTATGTTAAACGGAAACCTATCAAACTTTCTCCCTACAACAAGAGGCGTTCCACAAGGCTCGATTCTCGGTCCTCTTCTATTTTTCCTCTATATCAATGAACTCCCTCAAACAGTTTTTGAATCAACTGTTCAAATGTATGCTGACGACGTTCAAATTTATAAAAGTTGTTCTCTTGGACAAGTTGAGAATTGTGTCATCCATATCAACAATGACTTACATAATATTTCGAATTTCGCTAAGAGTAATGGACTTTTCCTGAACCCTTCCAAGTCTAAGTGTATTATTATCTCAAAGAAATCTCTTGACCCTTCTCAGTTGCCAAAAATTAAACTAGATGGGGCTACTATAGAAAATGTTGAGACTGCAAAGAATTTAGGAATTACGTTTAATCGGACACTAACATGGGAAACGCATATAAATATAGTCATTGGGAAAGTATATGGAGTACTCCGCAGACTGTAGCCAACACATAGATACACCACCTAAAACAAGACTAATGCTTGCTAAAACCATGATACCTATACTCTTGTAAAATAAAATTTGGTGGTGCAACAGCTCGGAGTGAACTAGGACGTAGTGACTTACAACTCTCAACCATTTCTGTGTGCGTGTTACCAGGAACGGAGTGGACCTACAATTTTCTGCCGATTCCGAACGGCTAATGAGTAGCATTTTCCATGACAAGAGATACTCTTGGAGAATTTGTCAATTCCTCGCAAGAGGCAGTACACTGAGAATCGAACTCGAGACCTTTCGCATGACAGTCCAACGCACTAACCATTATACCAAGGGGTACTACCATAGTCTTGTACGGATGTGAAATTTACTGCAATTGCGACCAAGTTAGCAGAAGAAAACTTAATGTGGCATTTAATAGTATAGCTAGATACATTTGTATATGGTCTAAAAAGATTTGATCACGTTTCCTTCTTCTCGAAATCTGTATATGGTATTTCATTTGATAATCTAATCTGCTATCGAACGTTAATTTTGTTGTTTCGGACTATGCTCACTCATCAGCCTTCTTACATTTTCTCCAGAATACAAATGACCCCATCAATTCGATCTCAACAAATCTTACAATCTCGTTTCACATGCTTAACGTCCGAACGACAATTTTTTGTCCATGCTACGCGGCTATGGAATAATCTTCCACGAAAAATAAGGCTAATAAGAACCTTGAAGTGTTTTAAAAATGAACTAAAGACACACTTTTCCTTACAGTAAGACCTGCAGAATATAAATGTTTTTATAAATGTTCTTATAAATTGTTTTTATAAATAATAATTGTAAAATTTTAATTTTAAACAAGAATTTTGTAATTGCAATCATTTTTTGAATTAATTAATTATCAGATATTTCAATTATCTTTTACATCTGTATAAAGCTTTGATAAATTAACAAATCAATGCTTGTATTAGTTTATAAGATATTGTATCTTAATATGCAAGCATGCCAATAAATAAATAAATAAATAAATAAAAATGAACGTATTGGAGCTCTCCTGCGACATTTGTGCTGCGCTTCTTAAAAATAAAACAATTTCATGTTTTAATATAACTATACCAGTTCTTGGTTTTCATTGTTTTCAAAAACTTTTTCGGTAATATGTATTTGTATGTATGTACCTTATACAGCAATTCAGCATTAAGAAATATCTTTAAATCGTGTGTTCCTAATCTATATGCTTTGACTCCAAAACTAAACTTCCTATCTATCATGTATAATTCCTATAATTCTTCATCCTAATGGTAAATGAAATATTCAGTTTGTTTTACAAACCCTCATAAGAATATAAAAGTGCAAGATTGTTTCCCTTATTATGAACTAACTACGAACTTAGCAGTCGTAACAAATTAGGCATGTCTGCTTTACATTTTCTTTGAACGCAGCCAATTTTTGTGAACGTCTCATAAGCTCAAATGACATAATAAATTACCTGGATGCTTCAATTCATAGAAAAATCTCGATTATATTTATTTAGCTTCTCTGTAAATACATTTACTTTTTAATAAGCTTTTATATGGGTTTTCATTGGTAAAATAAATCAATTTATTTTTATTTGGATCTGTCAAATTACGATTCTGGTAGTTTTGGCATTACTTTAGGGAAAATTATCTATTTATTTTTTGATTCGAAATCAATTTTGCAAATATAATTATTTTTCAGATTGACCTCTCCTTGTAAAGGCCTGGTCTAACAGGGCGCGTTTTTAACGCCGCGTTAAGATTGCTTAACCTTGATTTTCATTTTTTTTCTCAAAATGTCAATTAGCTCGGATGAGGATATGTTATTTATTCGTCGTGCTCCGAAAAACGAAAAGAATTTGGAGAACACCACAGGTTGTGTACGCTTTTTTCCTATTACCACATGTCTCAAAATTGATTTTAAGATCGTTACGAAGACGCAGCAAGTTTTAAAATTGATGAATAAACCCATTTCAACAAGTTCAAAAAGAGAACCACTTAAGGTGTGTCCACACCAAAGAAACATTTCAGGAAACATTGTTTAAAAAACGTTTCTGAAATGTTTCTCATTTGTTTAAAAAACATTTCAGAAACATTTCATAAATGTTTCTGATTTGTTTTTTTTTGTGTGGACGCTTTGAGAAACATTTCTGAAATGTTTCTTAGTTTTCCATTGTTTCCAGATTGAGTTGTCTGTAAATTTTTTTCTCGCCTGTGTTGTACTTTAAGCGCATGAATTTTTTTTCTACTTCATCTTTATCACAATTTATATTTTCGCAAATTTCAGATATATCATTGGCTTTTTTGATTTTATTTTTAAAATTTTCGTCAATAGTGGATCCGAGCGTCCAGACCAAAGAAAACATTTCAGAAACATTTAAGAAACATTTCAGAAATGTTTCTCTGTTTCTGAAATGTTTTTTAAATGTTTCTGAAATGTTTCTTAAATGTTTTTGAAATGTTTAAAAAATGTTTCTTTGGTCTGGACATACCTTTATAATATGTTTAGTCTAGGGAATTGCTTAGGTATTGACACATATAGCGATTCGTTAAGCTTTTTCAGTAAGGACATTCATTGCCAGAGAACTGATTCGCCCACGGTTGAATTTTAACTTTGCACCTTCTTTTTCGCTGCCTCCATTTTCGAGCAAAGTTGTGATATCCTTTGACGTTTTCCCTAATAGAATTTCTTGCAATTTGATTATGGTAAAGTTACTTATTATCAATCAATTAATTAGAAGAAAAGAAAAACGAGAATCAACTCGTAACATCGTGTCTGAAATGCTAAATGCCAGAACATTGCACTGAGGTGGCTTTCTTGCAACTATCTAGCCAATGTCACAATGGCACGAATTTTATTTGTGTTAACTAGAAAATGGAAGCCGCAGTACCCACTCCATATGCTGACTAGCAGGTGGAAATGTGCCAGACGCGGCTAACCCAAAGAATATCAAATCTCATTTCATGGTTTATTACAGAATATTCATGCATATTATGGACCGAAACAGCCTTACTCGCGTTTGTAGATTCCATAAAATTCCATTAATCATTGTGCTATGGATCTGCTATGGATCAAAAACTAATTTTCAGAATTGTGTCCTAATATTGTATCATCTATGTGATTTGAGGACCCACTTGATGTCGCGGATATATGTATAACTTGTGTAAATCCGTATTCCTGGTCATCTATCGTCAACAGATTGCTATGATTGCCTCGACCTGGTGACGTAGGTGCCAAATTTTAAAAACCCTAGTATTAAGGTATAAGTATGATACTAGTTAACGATTTGCTAACTTTTAATTAGATTACTAAGTCTTTCTTATTTTTAAATATTGCTAAGGCAATTTTTTTAATAAAGACCTTCTGAACACACCTAAGGTAATAGTAGTTTATACAAAAATCTAAATAAACAGACATCTTTTGATTTTTGTAAATGTCAAGGAGTCATATGAAGCAAGATACTAAAAAAATAAAATGGATATTCGATAATTTTAACTTTATCGTCTTTCATTCTAAAACAGGTTTAGGTTAGGTTGGTGAGTTGACAGCTGATCTTATTACCGTCACACTTAGATCAATGTAGATCCGTTGGGATACCCTAGGGTTTGTGACCCCTTGTGTTGAAATCTATGATAATCCTACGTCGATCAAGCCCGTCAAGGGTGTCGTTGGGTTACAGCAAGATATAGCCTGAAATGTCGGAGGGTACTTCTAAATCATTGATGAAATGTCTTTCGTCATATAATAACCTGGCTAGGGTATATTCCTTTCCTTTACCCCCACTTTAAAAATCATCCCCCCACCAGACCCGTAGGAGCACGTTTCTCCTTGCAACGTCTCGTAGATGAGTTTGATATGTCAGTATTTGGTGTATATGTTCTTTGTTTGGTCAGTAATCGCTAATTAAGTCGAAGAAGCTGTCTCCATACCAAAGTGGATTTTACCAATTTTAGATAGAGATGGCCTAATCAATCCACTGATCGTCGTGTTCAACGTAGGAGTGGCAATCGCAGATGTATAGGCGAGGTACCCATTCTCCGTTGGGTCTGCTCCTACAGAGAACACGTACGTCCGTCGTTAAGTCGTTTTCGTTCGTACTACGCTAGCGTACTGTAGTTGAAGGCGGTTTTCAAAGTTAAGTAATTCTCAAGCCTTGAACGAGTTTTAACGTGATTTTGCTTGGAATGTCAGAGAGCTCCTCCAAGTCGCTGAAAAAGTGTCTCCCTAGGTGTCGCAGGGCAGTTACACAGGTAGTGAGGAGTGTCTTCATGTATCTCCTCGTCACCGCATCCTCTGCATAAGTCGTCCATACTGAGTTTCATCTTTTTCTTGTGGTAACCGAGTTGGTTGTGACCTGAGATGATGCTCACGAGAAGAGAAAGAGACTTAGTTTTCTGGTTGTAAGACCCAGCAGAGTTAAATGTTGTGCTGTGTACCAAGAACCCTTAGATCTTCGCGACGGCAAGTTACAAGCTTCGATTTGATTTCAATGGCAGAAATCGTTTTTATTGCTGCTTGGCTCTCAATAAAAAAGATAATATCAGCTTGTGGCGTATTGCCATCATTGAGACTTATCTAGCAGCTTTCGTTACTGCCAAGACCCCAGCTTGAAAGACACTGCTGCAATCAGGAAGTCTGAATGAGCTGGCTAGTCCAAGGGTTTCTGAAAAGAATCCTGCACGAGCACCAGTTTCCATCTTGGAACCGTCGGCGTCGGTATATATTGATATCATCGATTCGCAGGTAGATGGCTCGTTGATTTGCCAGTCCTCTCTGCTAGGAAAGGCGGTCTTGAACGGCTTGTAAAAGTCTAAACGGGGTGTTATGTATTCAGTACATACCCTATTTCAAGTGTATTTCCATTTCACCATTTCATTACAGACACTGAAATCTAAAATGAACCAATTCAAGCACTGACAACTCGAAGGCCAACGAACTGAAAGCCCACCACTGCTGCAATTCAAACACTTGAAAAATTTGTGTATTATTTTAACAAACAATGATAATTTATAAATTGACGAAAAGTATAATATGCTTACCGTTTCTATTCAATTAATTTCCAATTTGTTACCATATCTTGTCTTTAAAAACTAGGGCGCAAAATTTCAGTCAAATAAGTACTATGTTATGTATGTAACTGTTGTAGTATGGTACTTGGTTAAAATGACGATTTTGTAAATTTTAATTGAGTTAAGTATCCCAATTTTTTTAAAATCGTATTAAAGTTAAAATCATTAAATAGCTATTTTATTTTTTTCATGTGACTCTTTGACATTTACAAACGTCAAAACAGGTCTATTTGTTCTGTTTTTTTGCACGAACTGACATTGTTTTAGGTGTGTTGAGAAGTAATTTATTAAAACAAATAGCCTTAGAACTACTATACTAGTAACAAAATGTTTGAAATAAAAAATGGGTAGTAATCTACAAAAAATTTAGAAAACTGTTAAGTAGTATCATATTAATACCTTAACCATAGGCTATTTAAAATTTTGCGGATATATTTTTGTACGATTTATCACATTGATGTAACACATTGGTACTTGAACGGCAAAATCAGATGACAATTTTTAGCCAAATTTCACCTTCCCTAAACATAGTAGTTAGGTTTTCATAGATGGGTGACAGTTACGTTGTAAGGGAAAAATATGTAAAATAAAAAAAATAAATATTTAGTTATTTATTTGCAAGTCACGCTGGTCAAACCGTTTTAATTATTAGCCTTCCAGATAATCATTTAATAGCCTTAAAATGTCTTCTGATGTCATTTCAATTATTTTGAAAAATTCAAAGCCCGCAGGTACGTGCAACCCAATCATAGGACTTAGTTTATATTCTTCTTATTTTTTTTTTATTTTCAAGGAGAAATGGATATCGTCGCCACTAATTCAAATAGTATACCAATTCCAGCACAATCGAATAACTTTTATTCAAAATGCGTTTTACATTTATCCTGATCCTTGCTACAGGACAAAATTAATGTCCGCCAGCAATGAGGGCTAAAATTAAATGAAAAAGTAGGTATTCAAATGGAATAAATTGAACTCTACCCGAATGAACGTAGTTGAAAATTTAGAATTGTGGTCACTTGGGATGAAGATTTAACTTCTTTAATTTCTTTTCAAATGGATGAAAATTTTCTTTTATCCGTAAAATAAATGGAAACATTTAAGAACAATGCAATTTTTTTCTAAATTACTTAGATACGGTTAAGTGTGAAATTCAATCTAGTTTGACAGCATCGGGAATACGAGTAGGTTTATGGAGAAACTTCTAATCCACTCCGTTGTTTCACGATAGACAGTAGCCTCAGATTTTCATATTCGTTTCCAGACTCACAACCCTGTGCAACTGAAGCATCAAAGCTGGCGAAGCTGGTTAGTTTCTGATCTCTACAGCATTATAAAATGGCATATTAACAGAAACGTGAAATTTAATGCTTCGAAAGCACAAAACTGTCTTCAGTTCAGCGAAACATATAACCCATGAATGGCGCATGTGTCTCTGAAAAGTTTTTAATTGTAGGTATGCGTGTTACTGACCATATTTTTTTAAATGATATTCGACGATGTAGGCAAATACAAGAAATTTTCCCTGGTTACTATCATTAAATTATACACCCGCCCAAAACTGATGTATAACTCTAATATCTGGACTGGTGCCTCCATTACTCCATTAAATCCAGAACATATTTCTAAAACTTTTAACAGACACAAACATTGCGGAAACTCTTGTTTCTTTGAACACCGTTGAAACGTTTCCCGTCTTTCATTTTTGTACCGATTTTTCTATTAACAGTGTTGAAATGCGTTCCTTCCCTCATATAACTACGGCCGTAATAATCGGCTAGCTTTCAGTGTTCATTAGTTACCCCTTGAGCTTAACTTCAGATTTACTTTGAAATAAAGAGGTTCTTCCTCTAGCCGCACTGCTAGAATGTGGAATACTTTGTCCTTCTCGATTTTTCCTCCTTATTGTGATGTACAAGCTTTCAAAACCAATGTGCGTCGACATCTCCTAATCAATACTTTCTATATAACCTTAACGTTTTTACTGTTACACAATAACATCAAAAGGGTAGCCCTTATAAATTATACAGGATTTTTCTATAAGGGCGGGTAAATGTTGAAATAAAATTAAACAAGCTGTATGTGAGGTATTAACAAAATCCAATTTTTAATTGAAAGGCCCATGTATGTCATAATGTATGCATACCTCATCTTCTTACGGTGGATTCGAGTGGTCAATTTTTGAATAACTCTTTCGCGTAGATATGGCTGAATTTGGGCGATGACCTGTGCTATGATCACCTTGATGACATCCTACCCCACAAGAAAATGTCAAACGCGGTCAAATTGCATGACCTTGGTGACCAAAGCGAGAGTTAACCCCACCCCAAAATCGTGCAAAATGTCAATCGTGGCGTCCGCTGTGTGGCGCCCGTCCTGCTAGAACATGTGATTCAAGTAGGGCCATAATAAATTGGTTACCATGTTTCTGTAACAGTCACCATTGACAGTGTTCGCCTTATCAATCTCGTTTTCGAAAAAATGGGAACCGATAATGCCGCCAGCCCAAAATCCACACCAACTGGTTACTTATTGAGGATGCTTTGTCACATGGTGAGCCTCCTGTGGGTTGTTGTCGTCCCATATATGGCAGTTTTGCTTGCTAACACAGCCATCCATCAAAAAATTCGCCTCATCGCTAAAAATGCAAAAATAGTGGTCCTCTTGAAAACGCTTCAAAGCCCAGTCGGCGAATAAATAACGATGTCTGTGGTCCTGGCCTTTGAGTTACTTAGTCAGTTGAATCTTGTACGAAACTTGCCGACAAAAAATTCGCC
Organism: Philhelius festivus; assembly: GCA_963931855.1. Classification (NCBI taxonomy): domain Eukaryota; kingdom Metazoa; phylum Arthropoda; class Insecta; order Diptera; family Syrphidae; genus Philhelius; species Philhelius festivus. The sequence continues at coordinate 21,511,125 of OZ007555.1, read as the reverse complement.
AAGTAGAAATCTGTACGGCGGGGAATCGACTGCAACGTTTTTTGCTTTACACTTTTACTGGCCACGGCGATGATCTCTGCCGATCTTGCCTTCCCTTGACCTACATGTGTTGGCCGATTGGTCACTAACCGTTGCAGTCAACTATGAAGGGCCACCACCTCTACCGTAAAATGAAAGGCAACGAGCCACAGTTGCACTAACGAATACTGATTTTGATAATAAAGTTTTATCATTCAGACATGCTGTTCAATCTTGTTGAAAGACGACACCAAAATAACATGGGCGCCACAGGCCGCCAAAATCTACCCACGTCAATTGAACAAGGCAATAATATTTTGCGGTGCAGCCCCAACAATTCTATAGAAACTGTTATTTTTCAATTACTAATCGTTGTGCTTATCCTATTTTGACAAGCAATTCGAAAATTTCATTCGCCGTACACTGTGGCGTATACGTATCAAAAATTAAAATCTTAAAAAAGTTATAATTTTCATTCATATTTGCCTTATCAGAATCTTCTTGCGAAAAAAACAAAACATTTTAAACCCTAAGCCCTATCTTACGGTGAATGACAAAAGTAAATATTCAAAGAAATTGAAGAATTAAGAAATTCACCAAAACATACGCTGAAATAAAGGCTCAGGTAAAAATCTAAAAAAAAATGGGTTTTCGTTAACGACAAGATATTGGTTAGGGCTCGACGTAAAATAATAATTTAAGCTTACACTATCCACGTGTTTGTGCACAACTTCTATTTTCAAAAAAAAAACTTTAATTTATGGTGAATTTAATCATAAAATTCTATTCATAGTGCAATAGACAGATATAAGGTGAGAATTTTTAATTTTACGAACATTCAAAAGTGTGAAAATTTATAGCCATTTTAGGAATTTAATATAACGTTTACTTCTAAATAAGAATCATATTATTTCACAAGAAAGGCACCAACAGGGAAAATGATTAGTTACTATTAACGCTGCCAATGTGCATTCCTGCACGAACTAAATGTGAGCTTCACGTCTTCAGTTTTGTTAGTATAATTTATGATATTTTATATTAAAAACCAACTAACAAGAAAAGATTACTGTGTTTGTAATTAAATATGAATCTTGACGTTTATTGGCTAAAACTAATTTCACAATAATTATTTTAGTTGATTGTTATATTGAGGTGAATTTGTGAACTACTCAAATCAATACTACTTGATGAATATTCGTTTGCAATAGGTTCAAGAGTTCTACGGAAGATTTTGGTGAAGATTAAAGAATTATTTACTTTAAAAGTTCAAATTCAGAATTGTAGTTGCAATAATCTTTGAATAATTAATTTTTAGAATATTTAAAAATGCAATAAGAAATATAAAATAAGAATAAATTAAACTCAACTAGTGTTGTTATGCCCCGATGGGATTTTAGCAGATATTTATTTGGAAAACTTGGGATTTTCTAACCAACAATAAAAAAATTGGAAGTTGGAATTACATACAACATTTTGCCCCTAACGGATCAAAATAAAATGTACGACTGGGTCGCACGAACTTGCTCCTATGTAATAGACTAGGAATTTTCAAAACGAATGTTATAAGAGAAAGCTGTTCATAAGGATAAAATTAAGTTTTTCAATTCTTTTAGTAGTAAGAGACAAAAACAGAATGCTATGCAAAAATGAATTTATGCAAGAACAAAAATTATAAGTCGCTGTAGTGGTTTCTTAAAAAAAAGCTTAAATATACAAACTTTTTCAGAGATTTAAGAAAAAAATTTGGTACGCCAATTTAAAGTTTTTATTATTGTTCGAATAAAAATTAAATTTACAAAAAAAATATTGAGTCGTTTCTGAAATATCGAATTTTCAAAAAAAGAAAAAATTGATTTTTTTTTTTTTTTCAAAAATTCAAAAAAAAATTAATTTTAAAGTTTTGAAATGCAATGAAATTGTTTTTAGAGAAGCTTCTAAAAATTCTTTTTTAGAAGCTTCTCTATAAACAATTTCATTAAGATCCGTTATGTGGATAATGAGAAATTCAAAATTCGTAAAAATGGTTCTATGGTAGGTGCAAGCTGTAATATCGTAATTTCAATTTTTTTTATTTAATTAAAGATCATAAAAATTAATTGAAAGAAAAAAATTTATCAAAATTCTAGGCGCCGTTTTCGAGAAAAATACGATTTTTGAAAACCATTTTTTTAAATTTTTTAACATTTGTATGGTGGGTACCTTTATTTTTAGGTAAAATACATTTTACTTTTATTTATCAAGTTTGATAAAAATCTAGCATGGGGTTTTCGAAACATAGTTTTGAAAAAAAAATGTTTGAAGATTTTTTAAAAATCCAAACAAAAAAGTTTTGAAAATTTGAACACACAATTCTATTTAAGTTTTTGGGGAGCCTTAGCAAAAAAAAAATGATCAAAATCGGTCGCATCGTTTTAGAGAAAATCAAAAACAAAAAAAATGGTTCCATGGGGGGTGCCCTCAATAACCATTTTTCGGAAATTTTTTTCAACCATTAACCAGCTTTAACTAAATGAAATTTGTTTGTCTTTTTATTTTTAAATCTGTCGAATGCATAACTTGCCTTATAGTACCTATAAGTCGGAAGTAAAAATATTGTTGTGAAAATAGTGTAGTTTATATGTACATATATGCTACTTAAAAAATTGTAGTGCAAAAATGATGCTGAACAGTGATGGAGTGCGCAATAAAGTTAAAAAAAAACTATCGAATATAATCATTGTGATCAAGAAAAACTCTGCGAAGAATTGAAGGTGCTTAAACGAATTAAAAGGGGATAGTATGAAATCGGCTATAGTTTTTAACGATACCGATGCAATTATTGAAATACCATGCGCTTATCGATAAGAGTATGAAAGGTATCTGACATTTTAATATCATCAATAAAGAAATAGTACTTATAAGAGAAATTCTCGCAGTATTCAAGAAGCTGCATCAGAAATATATTTTCCAAAAATTGAACGAGGTATACGACTAGCAAAATCTTTGTCTCGTCACCAAAGCTTTTCAGAAGGAATATTTGGAATGATTACGTAAGTACGTCCAAACGCCTCATCCGTTTTTATGTCCGTCAAGTTAGCACTACCACTTCAAAATTATAAAGATGTAATAATTGGATTAATTGTTGTGAATTTGTCGTGAAACGAAATTTGTCACACTTGTTTTTTTTAAAAAATAACCCCTGGTAATGCTAACTTGACAGTGAAGTTAACAGTACCACCCCTCAAAATGGGGTAGAATGAACTCGAAAAAGAAAAAGGACAGCGTAAATAATCGTCGTAAATTTGTCGTAAATATATCATAAAAGAAAAAAATTGTCGCATAATTTTTTCTCCAAAAAAAAAAATGCCATTTTCATGGCGAAAGTCTTTAAAATAACATTTTTTTTATAAAACCTAGCACCACCATACCAAAACTATCTCTTGCAACAATTTTTTTACTGTGCAATTTGTTTAAACAATTATCGTAGGACGTCTTGGAATAAGTTCCGTCATAAAATAATTTATGGCGCCTTAGGACTTTTGTCATATTTAAGGCATTACAATCCTGTCTAACTTTAGCTTAAAATAAATAAAAACTATTTTGTGACCTCAGAGAACTAAACATTTATACAATGAAGTCAAAGCTCATGGTTCATCATCAAAGTCATGCATAGATCAAAAAATAATTTATAGAAAAGGATTCTCTTAGTGTCGGTATATTTCTTTAAAATACTGGTATGAGTTGGCATCAGTAAACAACTTTCCTTTGAACCTCTGTGTGGATAGCTTTGAGAATTGGAAGAGGGATTTGTATGAGTACATTTCTATCGTCGAAACATCAAGTGAAACAGTCACGGCTGAGTATCAAAAGGCAAACAGCAATTATAAAAAATTATGCAAATCTAAAAGTGTAAATTACTACAGACGCATAGCGCATGAATTATCATTGACCTCTGATAGTAAAAGTTTCTGGGAAAAGTTAAAACAACTAAAGGGCCCAGTTTTTATTTGTGGTGTACACTTGAATGCTTCGGCACTAGCTAACTATTTTAAAGTATTGTTAAACCCGACCCCTACAGCTTACAGCGTACAGTATGCAGAACCTTATATTAAGGAAGCTTTATTAGATCAGAAAATATCTATGATTGAACTTGATTTCGCCTTAAAAAATGTGAAACTAAATAAAGCACCAGCTCCAGACCGTATATCTATGGAGTATTACCAAAATGCTCCTATCGAATTCAAAGAGTATATGCTTACACTATTCAATAAGTTTTTCGAAGCCGGAATTATACCACAAGCCTTAAAAGATGCAATTATTTTCCCAATTTATAAAAAAGGTGATGTTAATATTCCCAGCAATTACAGAGGAATTACCTTTATGAACGCAGTAGCTAAAATATTTACCAACATTCTTTTGCGGCGCATCCATTCTTGGGTAGGGAGAAATGGTATTCTGAGCGAATTCCAAGCGGGCTTTCGTAAGGGATACTCAACTGTAGACAATGTATATGCACTAACCACCATTTCAAACCACTATTTAAGCAATGGAAAGAGGCTTTATTTGTTTTTTGTGGATTTTAAAGCGACTCTATAGATAGAAATGCTTTATTTTTTAAACTAACACAGAAAGGATTATCCACAAAAATAATTAAAGTTCTGAGAAGTATGTATAACAATACAAGGCAGATGGTATGGGATGGTTTTTCCCTATCGGAATGGTTTGAGACTCTATCTGGAGTAAGACAGGGCTGTGTCCTTAGCACCATATTATTTGCAATTTTTTTGGATGACATAGTTACTCACCTGCCTGCAGGGATCCAGATTGCCGGTTTAACTATAAAGGTACTTCTTTTTGCGGACGACATTGTTTTGTTTTCTGAATCACCACAAAGCTTGCAATTAATGATTAATAAACTTAACAATTATTGTAAAATGTGGAACTTGACGGTGAATTTAGAAAAGTCCAAAATAATGATCGTGCGTAAGAGACAAGCAAAGCTCAAAGCTATGGAAAAATGGCACTTTAATGGGCAGGAGATAGAAACGGTACCTGAGTACAAATACCTAGGGGTTCTTATAAAGCCAAATATGAAAATGGGATGTCATTTGGAAAAAAAGCTAGCCTCCGCAAAAAGCCTAATCAACGCATCATGGCAAAACATATTAAAAAACCCAGATATTCCGTTGTCAGCGAAGTACCGAGTCTACGAAACAGTCCTGCGATCTGTGATGTGCTATAGTTGCCAAGTATGGGGATATAGGTCTTATGATGAAGTAGAGAAGCTCCAACGCTTTTTCATAAAAAAACTCTTTAGATTACCAGCGAATACGCCAAGCTATATTATACAACTCGAAACTGGTCTACCTTCAATTTTTATATACACATTAAAACTACACTTTGACTATATATTAAAAGTACTAGGCTATAGCCCTAATCGCATACCTTTTGTTCTTACAAAATATATTCTTGAAAAAAAGGTGGGCTGGGTCACAGACTGGTTTCTTCTGGCGCGGAAATGCGGGTGCGATCTGAATCTGCAAGCGACTGATGTGTTTGCTTTAAGAACACAACTCTACAAGTTAGTAGAAAAATATGACATACACCAACGTAACGAATGTACTCAGCAAGCAGTATCATCCATAAACAGGATTATATACCCTGAATTAAATTTTGATCTTGGTCAAAATAACTACTTCAGGGATGAATTCGGTTTGGAAGCGGTGTCCCTGATTTGTAGAGCAAGGGGCGATCTACTTAATTTAAATGGTACACCATACAACAAAACAGACACTCTTGTTTGTACGTTGTGCAACATGAATGCGAAGGAAGATTGCTTTCATTTTTTGGCCATCTGCCCGGTTCTTAAAGAGCTTAGATACATGTTTTTTGGATTTAGAACACTTTGCATGGAGCAATTGAAAGTTATTTTAAATGGAGCTAATTGGGAAAGTCTTTTCAAATATTTAAAATCTGCAAAAAACTACCGTTTTGTTATTACAAACGAATATGCTTAGTTAAAAAGCAAAAATTAAAAAATAATAATAATAAAAAATATCATGTCCCTAGTAATGTTTACTATAGTTAATTGTATTAAAAACGAATATATCTATCAAATCTGGCTGAACGGCAATATGCCATAGCCTTTATATTTACCTTTGTTATGTAAAATTTAAAACCCAGAAAAGAAACCGATTGTATAAGAACTACTATTGAATTTACATAATAAAGAATCTAATCTAATCTAAATCTCATTTCTATCGTCGATGAGAAAATGTTTAACCCCAAAAGAACTCTTAAGTAAAATCAAACATCAAACTGCATTACTTCCAATCGTGATTTCGGAACGGGCAATGTTTTGCGAGCGAAAGAGCTTACAAGACAAAAGATACGAATAAATAATAACGAATAAAGTCTTTAAATATACATCATACAATGAAGACAACTGGAAAGTCAAAATTGAAGACGCGGATAGAGTATAGCTCTCATAACTCACTTGAATCGGCTTCAGGGTTGCCATTTGTGGAGAAATGTGTTTTTGTTTATCAAAGATTTCCATCCTAATACTTTTTGAGCCCAATTTGGGACAAACATCAATTTTGAAAACAAGATTTCTTCGGAAATTATATTTATAAACTTTTGAATGATATCAAAAAAGTTACATACATATGTCCCAGCAATAAAGCATTCGGTTCACAAATTGACTGATAGCCAAGAGTGGAAAAGTAGTTTATTACCATAGAGGATTAACATTCCTTGACTCACTAACAATAAAACGACGCAAGCCAGATTTTAGCGTGCTCTCAGATGCAAAAGCGCGTTTGAATTTTTCACCAACTCATCTTAATTGGAATTTGAATTAATTGAATGTGATGAGTGAAAATTTGATTTGCACTTATCTGATAAATTGAAACTTGCGTAGGATTGCTTTTCCTGCCAAGGAATAGTTCCGATAAAAGAAGTAGATAACATTATGAAGTCTAAAAACTACTTGGGTATGCTACGAAACACCCCGCTTCCTTATGCAGAATGGGAAATGCTCTAATTAGACATTTCAGCTCGCAAATTATCCCAAACACAAGTCGAGGTTGGCGACAAGCTGGCTTTCTGAGAATAATATCCGAGTTTAGATTTTTCATTTTTTGTTAATACGATGCGAATGTCTTTTTGTTTTGGTTGCAATTGTTTTGCACTGCACTGTTTGTAGTAAAACTTAAAGCTTATAGTTTGGACCGTATTTATGGCAACTTCACGTTGATAACATCAGTCTGATTTTTTCTGAATAGTTTAACAATGCCCGAAAAGAGGCCGTGGAAGCAGCGCTCGTAAATCTTAATGTGCATAATGCCATTATCAGCTGGATAATGTGCATGTTAAAAAACAGACAGATCAACTCAGAGCTAAGAGGAGTACAGATCAGATTCTAGAGGGACTCCATAAGGTGGGGTGCTTTCCCCGCTTCTCTGGACACTCGTGATGAACGCAGTTCTAATGAGACTTAAATATAGTGGAGTCCAAGTAATTGCATATGCTGATGACCTAGCATTACTAGCGACAGGTAAATTTCCCTCCACAATTAGCGAACAGATAGAGAGTGCTTTATCTATAGTGAAATATTCACGCGAAATATTTTGGTATGATCCTAGATAAGAAATTGAACTGGATTCTCAACATTAAGCTTAGAACAAATAAAGCCATGCTCGCTTTCTACTCCTGCAAGAAAATATTTGGTAAAACCTGGGGACCAAGCCCAAAAATTATCAAGTGGATGTATAAGGCAATAGTCAGACCTGTACTGACATCCGGTAACGTAGTCTGGTGGAATGCATTATACAAACTTACCAACCTTAAAATCATGACCAAGATTCAAAGAATGACATGTCTCTGGAATCACTGGGGCAATGAGTTCCACCCCGACAGCGGGTCTGGAAGCTATGCTAGATCTATTTATACAAGAATCTGCAGCCAATAGCGCAGTTCGACTTAATCAAACACTGGTAGCTGGCGATATAATGCGATAGGTCATGCGCTGTCAAATCAACGAGCCATCTACCTGCGAATCGATGATATCAATATAAGTATACCGACGGTTTTCAAGCTGAGGTTCTGGCAGTAGCGAAAACTGCTAGACAAATCTCAATGATGGCAATACGCCACAAGCTGATATCACGTTTTTCTTCCTTTCAAATCAAATCGAAGCTTGTAACTTGCTGTCGCAAGTTCTTGGTACACAGCACAACATTAGACTCTGGTGACCAAGAATAGGATCAACACTTGATCCTAATCAAACAGACCAACAGTTCAAGTCCCAGCCTGTAATTTTAAACAGGTAATCAAGAGTAAAATTCTAGTCTTAACACACAAGAGATGGAACTCTCTCGTTTCCTGTCTTACAACCAGAAAACTATGGCCTAGTTTCAGCAAACAAAAGACCGACGTCATCATCCAACTGAATAAAAAGTCACTTTCTTTTCTCTTGACCATCATCACCAGTCACAACCAACTCGGTTACCACAAAAAAAAGATGAAACTCAGTATGGACGACTTATGCAGAGGATGCGGTGACGAGAAGATACGAGTACATGAGGACACCCCTCACTACCTGTTTCACTGCCCTGCGCTCATTTGAGAAACAGACACCTAGTGAGACACTTCTTCAGCGACTTGGAGTAGCTCTCTGACTTTCCAAGCAAAATCATGTAAAAATTCGTTAACGATACCAAATGGCTTGAGAATTACACCAACGGAGAATGGGTACCTCGCCTATACACCTGAGACTGGTAAAATCCTCTTTGGTATGGAAAAAGCTTCTTCGACTTAATTAATGACCAAGCAAACGAACATATACACCAAACACTGACATATAAAACTCATCTACCAGACGTTGCAAGGAGCCACATGCTCTACGGGCCTGGTGAATGATTTCTCAAGTGGGGGTAAAGGAAAGGAATACGCCCTAAGAAGGCGTCAACTTCTCCCTAGCCAGGTTATTATGTGGCGACAGAAATTTCAATACTTTAGAAGTACCCTCTGACATTTCAGGCTATAGCTTCCTGTAACCCATCTACACCCTTAAGGGGCTTAAGAGGATCGACATAGGATTATCATAGGTTTCAATACAAGGGGTCACAAACCCTAGGATATCTAAGAGACGGTAACAAGATCAACTGTCAGCCCACTAACCTATTTTGAAGTGTCAAGACTTTTAAGTCGTATACCTCCTTGATATGATTTACATCATCTTAAATACTCAAAAACACTTTCCATAGGGAAACTTTTGTTATAAGTACAGTTGTGCTTTGCAATCTAGAAACCTCGGCAAATAGTTTTCAATTTATTGCAATCTGTCTTACGTAGGTATATAATAAATGGTAACTGCTTATAAAATCTTCAATCATCTCAAATCACCTATTCCCTTCTCTTTTAATCTGACAGACAACACTAATTTTCTTGTCATAAATAATCTTATGAAAGCATAGACATATGTATAATGCTTTTTTAAAAAATGGTTATTAATGGCACTCCCCTTGGAACCATTTTTTTTATTTTAGATTTTCTCAAAAACGGTTCAACCAATTTTTATCATTTTGTTTATACTAAAGCTTTGAATATTATTTTATTATGTATTCAAATTTTCAAAAAAACATATGTTTTGACTTTTTGAAAAAAATACAAATAAATAAAGTGGAAAATTCGATATCTCAAAAACGGGTCTATAATATTTTTGGAAATTTAATTTTTATTCGTACAGTAATAAAAACTTAAAGGCGTACTAAATTTTTTCTTAAAAATGTTTTAAAAAATTTGTATATAAAAGCATATTTTTTTTTTTCAGAAACCACTACAACAACTTATAATTTTTGTTCTAGCATAAACTTATATTTGCTTGAATCACATGGCATCCTATTTTTAGCTCCAACTACTAAAGGAGTTGTTTTAGTCACCTTAAAAATGAACAGTTTTTCTCTAATAACAATCATTTTTGAAATTTTTAGTCTCTTACATAAGAGCAGGTTCCCAGTCAACCATTCCCAGTCGTGCATTTTATTCTTAAATCAAATTGTATCTATTTAACTATCTTCTGAATAGATCTGTTAATTTCGATGTAAAACCATTCTCCCTCGTTTGGTGTGTTGTAGACTGTGCTGCCGGTATCGGTCTAATACATTTCATATGCTTTGAACAAATTATTTTAATGTGATGTGTTGTGGAGTGGTATGTTGGGCCGCACTCTCTCTCTCTTCTCCTGTATGTTAAAAAGAGAAGATAGTGTTCACAGGAAGAGAAACAACTCTGTTCAACAAGGAACGTAGGCAAATAAGGACAGATTGGAACACATTAAGCTTGAATTGTGTTCACAATCGAAGACACAACATCAGATGAATATCTTACGACGATATATACTACTTCATACAAAATATTGATATCCAGTATATGTAATTGGTGATGTGATTTATTGACAAATTGTACGACCGGTATGATGACACGAAAATACATTTTCCTTCTTGAAATGTGTGGCAAGGGGACAGGATAATACTTAGGTCATTTTAACATTGTTCCCAACTAATTAATTGAGCATTGAATAGTCTTTGTTCTTTAAGCCAATGCTGGTTCAGTTCATATATGTACATCCCAATATGAACTGGGCACAATAATTTCAAACATAGCTTACGTCGAGTGGTTTACCGAAAAAAGCTTTTTACCAATTTTCCGGTAGCTGAATCACGTCTTTATAAAATTAACACCAATTAGAAAAAAAATCACTCAAGCGATATAATTACCTCAGCTGTATGACAGTTTCGACAAACTACAGAATTCAACCAAACGAAGAGTCTTCTTTATCAAAACGACAAACTGAAAACGAAACTTATTTTCTTAGAACAAAAAAACAAAAACAAAACGAAAACATTCCAATCAATCCAAAAAGTGTTTGTTTCAAAAACGAAGAGAGAAAACCATCTGCAAATTGTTCAAACAAAGCAATCAAAACGTTCGACAAAAAAAAAACGATGAGATTTTCTTCCTCTAACATGCACAGATACGACACAGATAATTTTATAAAAAAGAAACTATTCTGCGGGAAATCGCGAAAAAAGTTGCACATCGATTCTTTTTACAAGCTGACGAAAAAAGAGATCCTTTTATATTTTGAGAAAGTTTTATAGAACAAATGGATATAGTAATTGAAAAGAAGTAAACAATAGAATTCACTTTGAACTGAGAGATGTGAATCTTTGTCCATATGAGTTACTTGTAATAGTTTCATGTGTCGTATGGCACAAATGGTATTGAACGATGTGGGGTGTGTTCAATGGGCGTTGCAGTTTGTACAGGAGGATAGTCCAAATACGTAATCATTGGAGCTAGAAGAGGCAAAATTGTTCTTCCAGAGTTCTGAGATAGGAAAATCCAAACCTACAGGTCCGATACGTTTTTTTTTACAACTTTATAGGCAAGTTCGTGACCAAATTAAAGAGCATTTTCATAAAAAAATTGAGGTTATATTATTGATTAAGAAGAAGAAATTTTATTTAAAAAAATAATTTACCCGTTTTCGAGGTATCGAATTAAAAACAAATGCGTTTCATTTTTTTTAATTCCGAAAAAATGACCATGTGGTTTTCGAAAAAAATATTTGAAAAATAAAAACTATTTGGAAAATTTATATTTTTTAGAAGTCCAAACAATATCCACCTGAAAAATTGTAATACAAAATTAAATTCAATTGATTTTTTTCTTATAATTTCCATACACTCAAGGGGTTATGACTACCCTTATAATGTTATGATGTACGAGTAACAACGTGCAAGCCTTTAGAAAAAGTGCAGAGGATTTAATGGTAGATGCCGACGCACATTAGTTTTGAAAGAAGTTTTTGAGAAGGGCAAAGTATTCCACATTCTAGAAGTGCGGCTAATGAAAGAACCTCTATATTTTACAGTACGTCTAAAGTTAGTTTCAAGGGTAAATGTGCATTCATAGCTAGGCGAGCATTACGGCCGAAGTTGTTCGAGGGGAAGAATGCAACTAGCTATTTAATTTGAGCATTGTTGATAGAAATAAGGATAAAATAATGAAAGACAAGAAACATTTCGACGGACGACAAAAGTTTCAGTAAATTATCTGTTCTATGGCTCTGTTCTGGATTCTATCCCACAGGTTCACTAAAATCGAAGAAAAACAGTTGTACTGTTTTGGAGAAAATCGCAAACTAAAAAAAATCTTTTCTTTAGATAATTTTTGATGTGTAAACATCTTTCCCGGCGGTAGAGTGAATTGAAAACGTGTGTAAAACTTATACGTCCAGGTTACACGTTCCGGTTACACGTTACGGTTACACGTTACGGTTACACGTTCCGTGTACCAAGCTACCTTACCGACGATTGCATTTAACACCATGTTTACATTGTAAATATTGCGTGCTTACGACATCGTGTTTACATTGGGCACTTTGAGTACTGAAATCTCGATTTTATTACTTTCCATTGCTGGCTAGAACTTAATTCAATCCCTCAACATTTCTTCACCTCTCGACCAATTAGGCCTATTCTGCCACATTTGTTATTCTGCTATAGATTTTCTGTTATGAATCATAAAAGATTTCCACCTTAAAAGATCTTTTATGATTGGTATTCAGAGGTTCGAACTTTTATTAAAGTCTGTTAGGCTAGCCGCGCACTGGCAACTGTGATCGAAATCAAATAGTTTAATCACCAGTTAAAAGAGAACCGCGCACTGGCAACTCTTTACTCACGCTCACACTCTTTTCTCTCTTGCGCTTATGGAAAACAGCTCAACTATTACGAATTAATTTTAGGCAATCGTTTAGTTTGTGTCAGAACACAAACTTTTTAGTTGTTTGAATCGAGTTGCTTTAAGTGCGCGGTGTCCCATATAAGCCCATATATGTTTCATTTTAGCAACTAAACAGTTGCGAAACTAAAAATTGAATGTGCGCGCCTGGCCTTATGCTACTTCGAAAACGAGATCTGTTATAAAACTGAACTAAATCTGTTATCATAATCAGCTGTGATTATGTAAAATATTTCATCTGACATAATTGAAATGGATGACGAACAAAAAAGTAAACTCTTAGCCTAGGCGCGCACATTCAATTTTTAGTTGCGAAACTGCTTGGTTCGAGCAACTAAAAAGTTTGTGTTTTGACACAAACTAAATGATTGCGCGCACATTCAATTTTTAGTTGTACAAGTGTTTGGTTGCTTATAGAAAACAGATGAACTATTTAGTTGAATGTCCGCGCAGGTGCATATAATTATATGTTACACAGAATAGCGAACTCATTTTAGGCAATCGCTTTGTTTGTATCAAAACACAAACTTTTAGTTGGTCGAACCAAGCAGTTGCGAAACTAAAAATTGAATATGCGCGCCTAGCCTAAGGCCATTTGGTGTAACATATAATTATATGCACCTGCGCGGACATTCAACTAAGTAGTTCATCTGTTTTCTATAAGCTACCAAACAGTTGTGCAACTAAAAATTGAATGTGCGCGCCTAGCCTTACACACTATGGGTATCCATACAATGGAACACGATTTTATCTCATATGTTTCTGGGAATACCATGACCATTCTCTACTTATATGTTTATATGATATGTGTTTTGATATATTTTCTTTCATTTGCCTCCTTTAAGGAACATTTCATTTACGAAATAAAAGATAAATATTCATTATTACTTGATGCACCTGTGTCCTTATTGAAATCTTTTATGATAAAAGTCACAGAAGTTTGCCTTTTATTCTTTTATGATTTTTAACAGATTTCATAACAGATTTTGGCATGCTGAATACCAAAAATGCTATTCGTAAAAGATTTTTTCTATGTTCGAACGTTTGACAGTTCATAAAAGTTTTCTTAGCAGATTTTATAACAGATTTTAGCGTGCTGAATACCAAAATTAAAATTTATAAAAGATTTGTTGACAGTTCAAACATTTGTATGGAAATTCATAGCAGAATAACAGAATAGAAAAATAAAAGTTCTCGCCGAATAGACCTAAATATAAAATATGTGAAAAAGACGAAAGACAAATCAACTGGTGTAAAATTTCATATGGGGTTCATTTGATGTCTTAAAAAATCCACTTCACGTTATTGAAGGACGATAACATTTTATTTTATGCTCGCAAAAAATCAAAAATTGTTCTTCAGGGCAATCAGTTGACATCTGCTATGAAATATTCTCGATACGTCAAAATTTAATTTGTCCCTTATCTGTCATACCATATAATTATTTTAATTATCGAATTAGATATTCTTTATTATATCAAAATATACTTTTAGCATTCACTATATCAAAATATAGATCGTTCTCCATCTGTCAAGCCATGAACTGGATGATGACTACGACTTCAATGTATTAAAAAAATTAGTTTTTGCCACTTATAATTCCATTACAAGGTAGGACTGATGTCAATCGGTTTGTAAATCTCTGACAGGGAGTAAGATAAAGTACAGAAACCTAAAAAAAAGTTAAAGGATTGGTTTGATTTTAATAAGGTGAACGCTTCATCTAGTGGTTTTTTCAAAAAAAAGTTTTGACTTTTTCGCTGCATGACAAATATATTTGTTAGCGGCGTTAAGCCAGATATACATTGTTCAAATGCATGAAAAGCACGTGCAAGTCTATTATTTCAGTGGCGAGAGAACGTTGCCCTTTGTGTTTTTTTTTCAGCAAAATTGTGTTTTTACGAATTTCTTTGGGATTTTTGTAATTTTATTCGAGTAATTTGTTTTATTTTGTCTGTCCATTTCATCATATAATTTTCGTTTGCTGTTTTAATATTTTAATCAGTGCTTATTATGCTGTGCTGTGTTCTCATCTCTTCGACGTACTATACGCAAATGAACCAATAAATACATGATCAATCATCAACCTTGCATATACAATATTTCTATGCAGTACGCTAGATTGTAAAGATTTTGATTTTTCTTCAAGCCTACATCCAATCTATACGTGTGACTTTTTCATTAATACATTTACAATAAATTGCTGAGAAAAATGCGGAGTTATCGTTCATTCTTCTTTGTGGTTTTCTTTTTTATATTTGGCGTTCGCTCAGTGCAATTCGCTTAACTGAGTAGAGTAAGGAGTGCGAAGAGATGACATGACTCCTTTTCGCATGAACAAAGTTAACTTATATTAAAAATCGCTGTGTTTAAAAGCACTGATGCACTCGAAAGGAAGCCAAAAGAGAAACAGAGATTAAAATCAAATTCGTGTAAAAACAGTCTATTTTTTATCAGATAACATCTCTTTTTGAATATAAGTGTAAAAGTATAATGCTGTCACAAGCAACATCCCTGGTTAAACATAAGTCAAACAAACTTTACGTTACGTAGCGGAGTCCACTTACTCCTAACACATGCCACGAACTACTTCATCAAAGCATATTGTCGATAAGGTTTTTAGGTCGTTTGAAATGAATAAGTGTCGACACGGCAGTGCGAACTTTGGGAATCCATGTAGTATGCCGACATGGCGTGTAAGGCTAGCCGCGCACTAACAACTGTGATCGAAATCCAATAGTTTAATCACCAATTGATAGAGTACCGTGCACTGGCAACACTTTACTCACGCTCACACTCTTTTCTCTCTTGCGCTTATAGAAAACAGCTCAACTGCAGCGAATTAATTTTAAACAATCGTTTAGTTTGTGTCAAAATACAAACTTTTTAGTTGCTCGAATCGAGTTGCTCTAAGTGCGCGGTGTCCCATATAAGCCCATATGTTTCATTTTAGCAACTAAACAGTTGTGAAACTAAAAATTGAATGTGCGCGCCTGGCCTTAAGAGGATCGAAATAGTTCGTCGACACAATTTTTTATGATGTTATTCGGTTTTAGTTGTTAAAATTTACAAATCGCCTGAAAAAGCAAGAGTAAAATTCAATCTCCTTAAGCAACAATTCAATAAAGCTCTGATCAACACAAAAAAGTGGTTCTGGAGCATTAAAATTCAAATATTTTTCGGTCATTTTCACTTTTCATTTATAATTTTACAGCTCTACCATTTCACAGCTGATTTTGGCATGTACTTCTACGTCGGCGTATTGGTGTGTAAATTTCCATACAAAAGCGAAGTACTTTATCGATTATATCGGTATATATCTAAAGTCATAAACTAGTACGATTGCATTGTATGTTTATTGGGTACGTTCGATAACAAAAATTCGGCACTCGGACGAACGTTGATGTTTACACATCTTAACCGTGAGTCCTGGCACTCACACTTTTTTTTTTTATAATCTGTTTAACATTTTTTGAAAAAAAACAAATATTTTATAAAATTTCTAAAAATATGGTTAGTCTAAAGAACAACAAAAAAAACTTGTCGAAGAAAAAAATAAAATCGGTCGAGCAGTTTAGCATGTAGTCAAACAAACAGACAGACAGACAGAATTGCGAGATCCACAATATTCGTCTTCCATATGATCGTAATATCAAGTGTAATCAAAATTCGAGTTCGATTTTTTCTACGAATGCATAACTTGCCATAATACGATATCGAAAGCAAACATACTTGAAGTGAAAAAGTTCAAATCAAAATACCAAAACAAAAAGCATATTTCAAAGTAGACTAATCCATAAACGATTCTTTGTAGGACAAATTCTATTTCAAGATTCTTTGACAGTTTTGGCTCAATTGGATATTATTCTTCTTGAAAAAAAAAAGTTTAGTAAAATCGGGCCTCATTAAGTCAATTTTCTTGTCAAAATGGCGACCGGTGACCCTGAAAACAGGTGCTTTAGATATTTGACGGCCAGACTTCACAAAGCTCCTTCAAAAGAGAAGACCATAAGATGACTAATAGCACTTCGGTATAGTGATGGGAATTTCACTGAAAATGAAGAGCAGAGGTGCAACCTACTTGCTTAACACCCACTTCCCAGGCAGTTTACCATTGGATCGAACTTAGTAGAGAGAACACATCTCATATCAAGCATAGAGGACCTGAAAATAGCTACGACCATTTGCTCAATCAAAAGGATTGATTGGGCAATCAATACCTTTCAACCCTTCAAATCACGAGTTGCAGATGGTATCTTCCCAGCTCTCTTGCAGAAGGGAAAAAAATGCCTTATGCCCTATATTATTCTTCGGAGAAGCATTTCCCTTGGGTATATATGCCAAGTATATGGAGAACAGGTATAAGGTAATCTTCATTCCCAAAAAAACATACAACCCATCCAAAATCCTTCAGGCTCAACATACTTTGTACGGAAAACTTTGGAAAAGGTAATTGACAACTTAATAAAATCAGAAGTTACAATACGTAGGCCTCACAATCAGCGACAACAAGCATATAGGCAGATCAACAGAGAGCGCCCTGTTCGAACTAACAAATAAGATACAAAAAGACATATAGATGTAAAGGAAACAGCATTAGCTGCGTTCTCAGACCTACAGGGAGCCTTCGACAACACATCCCATGAGGCTGTAGACAACGCTCTTGTTAGGAAACGCGTACCCATCACCATAACTAGATGGAAAAAATGACGAGGAACAAGCAGGACAAAAAGTTAAAGAAAAATCACAACAATGCGCTGTCCTCAGGGTGGTGTATTATCACCCTTGTTGTGAAGTTGTGTATTGGATGAATTGTTAGAAAATCTTATCTCCAAATGTTTATTCTTCATTAGTTTTGCTGATGATATCGCTATAATTGCAGTAGGTAAGTTTGAAGAAACTCTTTCCCATATTATCCAAAAACGACTAACAATTACAAGGAAAAGATGTCTATCTGTAGTACTATCAATAAAGATCTCCAAGACGACAATCATACCATTTACCAGGAAAAGACTTCTACCACATATGAAACCTATCCAGTTGGCTGGTGGAGTACTCGTAATTGAGATGCAGAGGGAGCTAAAATATCTAGGAATTACACTAGATAGTAGACTCCTCTGGAACAAACACTTAGAACTCCATAGTCGTGAAAGCCACAAAAGCCCTTGTAATTTGCAAACCGAACATCCTCAGGTGGATGTACAGGTACACTATGATGATAAGACCATTGTGCGGTTACATGGCACAAGATAACCGAATTATCAACAACTAGGAAACTCCTAAAAAAGTCCGGCTCGCATTTATCTGTATTACGGGAGCAATGAGAACCTGCCCTACCGCATGTATGGAGGTTGTCCTCCATATATCCCGTTTATACGAGGTCATCAGAATTGCGGCAATGGAAGGTATCATGAAATTCTCAAAGGAATGAACTGGTGCAGGAAAAATCATTGGTCTCAGAGAAAGGGACTTTATCAGTAGGTCCACAGTAACAGACCTTCTTTACATCCCAAGAATTTTTGATCAAAAAATACAATTTCGAGAACAACTTCTTTATAGAGCTAAGCTACAAAAAAGATTGGGTAGAAGGAACCCTCGAAACAAATACCATCAAGTGGTACACTGTTGGATCGAGAACAAGCAAAGGTACTGGTGCAGGAATCTTTGGGTCCAAAACCAAACTTTCCATACAGATCCACCAGCATCTCCCAAGCAGAGGTTAACGCCATAGGCAAATGCGTGGATCGAAACCTCGAAAAGAACTATTGTAACAAGAACAGACCATCAAATCAGATAGTCAAGTGGCACTAAGCTCGTATATCAGCTCTTAATTGGTGTGGGAATGAATAAGCAGGCTAAATCAACTTGGCAAACATAACAGGGTCACACTTCACTGGGTATCTGGTCAGGTCAGTTGGGTTTTCCTGGAAACGAAGAAGCAGACTCCTTAGCAAAAAAGGAGCATCAACCCCTTTAACAACGCCTAAACCTTATTGTGGAATAGGAGAAAATGTCATCAAGCAGATCCAAGATTTGGAAAGAACTCCCAAAGCTGAGGCAGGCGAAAACAACTTCTGGGCAATTACAACCAGCAACATTTCGAAAACTGCATTAACTTTAGTGGTACTTAAGTCACCTAGGTTTACGTGGTATGGTAAACAGTCCCATATGTAGATTCTGCAACATGCATGAGGAAACATCGGACCACATACATATGTACGTGTTTTCCACTCATGCACCAAAGGAAAGACCATCTAAGACAATACCAGGTGGAAGAGAGCGACCCATCCTCTCTGAAAATGACCCTTTTAAGATTCCTAAGAGCAATAGATTTGGAGGAAGAACTATAAGATGAGCAAGTTTATCCATTTTTAATTGGGGCAGTGCAATACTTCCAATACATAATTCATTCATTCATTCATTCATTCATTCATTCAAATACTACACGCTGACAGATAGAAACACAAACACTTGAGAATGAAATTGAAATAAATACATTTTTAAAAAATTTCGTGCTGCAGGATACGATAAGTCAATATGGTTTTTCGATTTAAATATAAAACTAATATTGTCGATGGAATAAAGTCCCTTGGGGCATCTTACAGAAACCACCCTGCATACAACTAATATGGAAACACCAAAATGGTTATTTCAATTTGGCCCACATTAATACACAGAAGCTTAACAATGCAGCAATCAAAGAACTATTATTTTTTATATTATTTATTATTATAACTTTATATTTCAAACTCCAAAATAATGAGAAGTACCCCTTGGAGTAATAGTGAAGGTATCAGACTGAAATGCCGCCCAAGATCTAGGTTCGATTCCTAGCAGCTGCTTCATACAAATAAAAGAATGAATATCCAAGGGTAATTCCTCTTTCAAGGAAGTGCAAGTGCTTTAGGAGTATTTCTTGTGGTTCTAATCCAACATACTACACAGTTGACTTTTGAACCCGAATTCGAACTTACTGTTAAATACAGATATTCTTCCTTAAGCCGTACTAACGAATGCGGAATGCCTTACCTTACAGACTTCAAAAACCAATGTGCATCGGTAGCACATTTTAAATCTTCTCCAACTTTCCTAAGCGCTCGCAATGTGCTCAAACACTTGAAGGGTAGTCAAAATCCTTTAAGTGGGAGAATAATAATAAAAAAAAATATATTTACCAAATTAACGAACGGTACAGGCAAATTCCAAAAGACTGTTAAATTTCTCTCGCCGTAGCTTTTCGCCATCGTACCTCCTGTGCTATAACTACAACCAATCTGCCAACTATATACCAGTTATGAAAGGTAGTGCAAGACAAATTAACGTAGGACACTTTATCTCTCCATGAAAAAAACACGCAGTGCATAAATAGCATATTTGAAACCCTTCAACCGAAATGCAATTATAATTTCAGTATTCGGTTGCAAGATACCAAACCACCCATTAACATCAACACCAACCCCAAACTCTGATCGCTCTTCCGGTCTTTTACTTTGAATCTTCTGCAGACCAAACAACTATCCAGCGGCAAAAAGAGAAAGAGTTAATGCCCATTGAAAAGTATTTTATATTTCAATTTCAATCTAAAGCATATTTCAGTGAAATTCCCTCCGGAATATGCACAATTAGGTACTTGTACACCAATTGTCAGGAGGACAGCCTGTCAATGCGGGCATTATGAGAGAACAAAATGAAAATACCCTTAAAAGAGATGATTGTGTCAAGTAACCAATTTAGCCTGGTAAAACTGTCAGTGATAAGCGGACATTAGCAACTTGGTAAATGGAAGTAAAATGCTACTTCGCCACCACCCCTATTGTTGAGTCCACCACTTCCACTGCCAATAGCCATTATAGCCACTGGGAATTGAAAACTGAATGGAAATGTCAACTTGAACAGGGTTTGGCTTTTCGGTTTTTTGTTTTAGTTTTTTTTTTTTTATTATTATTATTATTTTTTCACGAAGCAGAGCTCTTGAGGGGTTTGGCTGGGTGGTTGGTGGCTATGTTGCGTGCAATCAATGAATTTGTGAGTTTAAAAAAAGGTTCCTTTTCCGAGGAATTTGGAGTTTATTTAGCGTTCATTGTTTCAATAAGCTGAAGGAATTAGTTTGTGTCCCTATCCGGGCTTTTTCTCATTTTGTTAATTGTGTCTTAAAGGATGAAGCTGTTGGTTTGGAAAACTTAAATGCGTCAAAAAGAATAAAAGATTAATTTGTTTTGTTTCAACTCACTTTGAAACTGACCGAACTGTCAGTTTAAAAAGAAAGGAACTTGTTTTGTTTTAAGGATTTTAAGGGACACATTCTAATTTGAGAAAGAGTGGAGTGGCGCCCAGACGAAACACTGGAAGTACTTAATTTTGTTTCTACATACATTAATATTATAATAATTAAAGTTGTTTTTTTTTTTTTTTTTTAAGACAGGTTCAACATAAATCGAGTATTTCGTGACACTGTGACTCAATTGAAGGGAAGAGAAGAGGGGGGCTTCTGGGTAATCTTATGGCTTAAAATTTCTTAGTTTTAATCTCGGAAAAGTAATTTCGGCACCAATCAAAAAAATTGGTTAAATATGTTTGCAGCGAAAGCACATCTTCAGAGCATGAAAAAATGACTAATTTAAAGTGCTCCCCACAAGGTGGTTTGGAGACACTCGCTGTAAAAGGTATTTGACAGTGACGTTCAATTTAATAAGACTAAATCCAAGAAAGAAAAATAAGCGCTTCTAGCTTGAAAAGAATAAAACAGTTGGATAATTACTTACTAGAATCATTCAGGCTAGTGGTTGCAGATCGTATAGGGATCGTTCAGTGAAAAAGCAGTTTTACAATGAGAAATAATTGGAGAAAAATTTTAAAACGCCTGTTTCAAAAAAATGTAAAAAAATTACAATTTAAATTTATTTTAACCAAGCGCCATACTTAAACTGCTTCAACATCGTACAAATTCGCTTAAAAATTTTTTTCGAGCAAAATGACAGATGTCATATGGATTTAGCAAATAACTGAAAGTTGAAATAGTCATTTGTAATTTTAACTAGGGAAAATGTTAAGAGATAGTAACATGCTAAAATCGTAACTTACTAAAATGGCAACTATTTTTAACAGCCTTTTTAGTGGACAGGGATTATAGAAGAATATTTCCACAACTGATAACTTGGAAGATAAAGAAAATGTAGGCAAAATCACGACTATGTTTAGTTAGGATATAAAACGTATGACAAGATATACTCTTGGAGGATTTGTCAATTCCTCGCAAAGAGCAGTACGCCCCTGCAGGAGCTGAGAATCGAACCCAAGACCTTCTGCATGACAGTCCAACGCACTAACCATTATGTGAATGGTTAATACAAGGGGTTTTAGAAAAAACGTCATGGATTGGCATTTATTAAAATTAATTAAATTATTCTTGAAGCAGGGAAGAATGAAAAAAAGAAGATATAACATTCATAATTTGTGTGTCATCGGCAAAGACGGAAATATTGCAGTAAAAATAATAATACTGACCTTGACAAATCAAGTTTCATACATTGTTGGTAAAACCTATGGCGTCCTTCGCACGCGCTGGTCAATACAATATTACACTCCTTTGAATATCCGAACTTTACTCATCAAGACACTTATATTGCCTTTTGTACCTAACGGCGTTAAAATATTCTGCAAACTGGATTACAAAAGCAAAAGAAAACTCACCGTTGCTTTCAACAGAGACGCTATTAGCTATTTAAAAACTATCAATGGGACATTTAAGATTTGGTGTTTTGGTCATCCATGTTTTGAATGGCAACACTTCTAGTTACGTCAAAATTGACAACATACAATTTTATTCAATATAAAGGGAGAGTGGACCGAGCATTGCTATTGCTGATGGATTATGACTCTATCTCTGATTATATTGAGAAACACCGTAGCAAAAAACAAGAACCTAATCATATGTAAGTATATGGATACAGGGGAATGCAAATTACATTTGTCAACATTCGAGAATTAATGGAAGCTTTCGCTAAAAACTAATTACTCGTTCTGAAGGGCCTCAATTCCATTTATTTCAAATTAGCCAGGTTTAAAAATATGATATGGGATTGCAGTCACCTCTTATGGTAACCAAAGTAGGTGAAATAAATTAAGGTACGTGACACACATTTAGTATAGACACCATAGAAAACGAATGAACCACATGTATATCAGGGTATACCACGGATTTTTTTAGCTATTTTCCTTTTGACAGCTCACGCACGTTTCGTATTTTGTGTCACTGTCAAAAATCTTCAGTTTGGTCTATAATTTAACCATGAATCGTCTTACAAATGAACAACGCTTGTAAATTATTGAATTTTATTATCAAAATGCGTGCTCTGTTGAGAAAATTCATCGCGCGCTTCTTCCGTTTTATGGTCAGTTTAATCGACCTATTGGAGCGGCTATTCGGGCTATTCTGACTAAATTTCGCACCAAATTTACATTGTTGAATATTAAACCACCAACACGCTTAACGTAGAGTGCGAACTGAGGAAAATATCGCAGCTGTATCGGCCAGTGTTAGTGATGACCGTGAATTATCGATTCGCAGCAATTGGGCCTCTGTTACTCCACTACGTGGAAAATTTTGCGAAAGGATTTAGTTGTGAAGCCTTTCAAAATACAGCTGGTGCAAGAATTCAAGCCGAACGACCTACCACAACACCGAATTTTTGGTGAATGGGCTTTTGAAAAGTTGGCCGAAGATCCACTTTTTTATCGAAAAATTGTCTTCAGCGACGAAGCTCATTTCTGGTTGAATAGATACGCGAATAAGCTTTTTTTTTTACGCAAAACGGAAGAGCTTGACTTGCATGACATGTGGTTTCAACTAGACGGTGGCACATGCCACATAGCACGCGTAACAATGGACCAATTGAAAGGCGAGTTCGGTGATTTATTATATTATATTTTTAAATATTTTCAAATTTGTGATTTCAAAATGGCAACGAATTTAAATAAAATGCACGACTGGGTCGCACGAACTTGCTCCTAAGTAATAGACTATGAATTTTAAAAACGAATGTTATTAGAGAAAACTGTTCATAAGGATAAAATTATTTTTTAAATTCTTTTAGTAGTAAGAGACAAAAACAGAATGCTTTTTAATGAATTTATGCAAGAACAAAAATTGTAAGTCATATTAAATTTACAAAAAAAAAATATTGAGCCGTTTCTGAGATATCGAATTTTCAAAAATTCAAAAAATATTTATTTTAAAGTTTTTAAATGCAATGTGCTTAAGACTTTTTAAAAGCTTCTCTATAAAAAATTTCATTAAGATCCGTTATGTGGATAATGAGAAATTCAAAATTCGAAAAAATGGTTCTATGGTAGGTCCAAGCTGTAATATCTTAATTTCAATTTTTTTTTATTAAATTAAAGATCGTAAAAATTAATTGAAAGAAAAAAAATTATCAAAATTCTAGGCGCCCGTTTTCGAGAAAAATATGATTTTTGAAAACCTTTTTTTATATTTTTTTGACATTTGAATGGTACTTGTAGGTACCTTTATTTTTAGGTAAAATAATTTTTTTTCTCACATCCTATAGAATATATTGGGAAACTTTTATTTATCAAGTTTAAACAAAATCTAGCATGGGGTTTTCGAAATATTGAGTTTTGAAAAAAAAAATTTGGAGATTTTTTTAAGAATCCAAAAAAAATTTTTTGAAAATTTGAGTACACAATTCTATTAATGTTTTTGGGAAGCTTTAGCAAAAAAAAAATGATCAAAATCAGCTGTACCGTTTTTGAGAAAATCAAAAATAAAAAAAAATGGTTCCATGTCGAACAGTTTTTGAGAAAAAAAAATATTTATAAAATTTCTAAAAAAAATAGTATGGCAGGTACCGTTATTTTTGGTCCTAAAAAAAAAAAAGAAAAAAACGTGTGGGGGGAAAAATTTAAAGTGATATCTACCAAGTTTAAAGAAAATCGGCCGTTTAGGCTGTAGTCGAAGAGACAGACAGACAGAATTGCGAGACCCACTTTTTCAGTCTTCGCTATCATCGTAATGTCAACTTTGATCAAAATCTCGAGTTCGATTTTTTTACCAATGCATAACTTGTTTTATAGTAGCTATAAGTCGCAAGTAAAAACGGAAAGTTCTTCGCAGCAACAAAATCCCCAAAAATTTTAATATTTGGAGGAAAATAACCGATGGCTTAAGGGGGAATATACAAAATTCTCTTACTAATAAAAAAAAATGTGTGCTGAGCTGGCAGAGGATAGGAGTATGAATATGACAAGCTCTCAATCCCCTTCGATATCCATTTAAAAAGCGGGTAGACATTTTATCAAGACGCAGAATAGTTAATTGTAAAGAAGCTAGGTAAGGATGAACATAGAGTTTGCTATCACATATTGGTTAAATGTCTTAGAATTTAATTCAACCAAATACTTTGAGAAGTGTTGCTTAGTGAATGAGCTGCCTATGTTATCATATTATTTAAGCAAATTTGCTTCATTGTTTCGTTTGCATTGAAAATTGTCTATTATTTTCATTTTTTGGTTGGTTTTCGATGGTACTACAAGAATGTTTTGAATATTTATAATCACAAATTTTGCGATTTTATGAATCATTTTAATGCAATAAATAATTTTTCAATGCTATGTTTTCGTTACTCTTCTGGCAACTATTCGGGAAGCTGTAATTGAATTGCTTTTATTCATAAAGTCATATACATCATTTTACAAAATGTTATTTGTGTTAAAACACTTTTGGCAAAATGAGGTCTTACTCTCGTTATACTCTTTTTCGATTTATAACAAAGAAAAAATAGCTCCGAATTACTTCCTAGAAATGAAAAGCTAAATTTTTTACTTTAATGAATATCTGACAGGATTGCAATTGAAATTCTAGCCTCATTTTGATGTATGTCTCTTTTATCCAAAAGCTTTAATTTATTATTATTCGTTGCAAAATAAGACATTTTTGATTAAAGTTTTCTCTGTCCTTTACCAAAATCTACCTATATATACTTTTTGAAGTACAACTATGGATAACTCGTTTACGAATACCCGCACCATCATAATGGATGAACAGGAAAGAACAAGGAGGGCATTTCGTTATAAATATATAACAACAGAGGCAAACAAAAGAGGATCGAATACAGGGGTACTTCCTTTTGCATCCTTTTCTGGATCCAAAAAGTGAAGTTAAATTTACAAGACACTCATACTGTTACCGAAAAGTTTTTCGATTATTTTCACATCCTTAGGTTGTTCTATGTTCATCCTGTGTGCTTGCAATATTCTCCTCTCTCTGCCTGGTTGGCCCTTCACCTTCTTAATGTTCGTTTGTAACTTCAGAGTATCTATTAACAAGGAGATTTAATGATACAACCTTTCTTCGAACACCTTTTTTTTTTTTTGGTTTTTTCTATTTTTTTTTATGTTTCTGCTTGGTATCAAAGTGAAT
Source organism: Philhelius festivus (assembly GCA_963931855.1). Classification (NCBI taxonomy): domain Eukaryota; kingdom Metazoa; phylum Arthropoda; class Insecta; order Diptera; family Syrphidae; genus Philhelius; species Philhelius festivus. The sequence continues at coordinate 21,484,877 of OZ007555.1, read as the reverse complement.
GGAGCAAACTTAAGATCTTTAGTGGTACAGTAACGCATAGCCTCAAATATGACGCGTCTTCTGTCTGCCTCTGGCCCTCGAGCTGAAATAATGAATTTTCAAGAAAATCGTTTAGAAGATATGGAGGGGTATAGTATTGGGTTCGAGCAATAATACAATCCAAGTATAACAATCTTGCTTGAGTATTTGAAAAAAAAATCTAGAAATATAATTTATGATCGTGCATAAGTGATCAAATTTCAGAAGCAAGATTCAAAGTGAAACTATAATTGTCGACCAGGGTTGCAAAAGCTTAAGTCACTTGTTAGCTTAAGCTTGGCTTTAATTCACAAGCTAGTGAGTGACTTATGAATTAAAACAAAATAATTCAGCAGCTACGAACTGACTTATGAATTAAAAAAAATTTAATTCACAAGCCAGTTGGTGACTTGTGAATTAAAAAAAAAATTAAATCATAAGCTTCTTAGTGACTTATGAATTAAAAAAAATTAGTTCAGAACCTACTAAGTGACTTATGAATTAAAAAAATTTAAGTCATGGGCAAGTAAGTGACTTATGAATTAAAAATTTTAATTCCCAAGCTACTATGTGACTTAGGAATTAAAAAAATTCAAGTCATGAGCAAGTAAGTGACTTGTGAATTAAAAAAATTCAAATCATCAGCAAGTAAGCGAATTATGAATTAAAAAAATTTAATTCAAAACCAACTTAGTGACTTATGAATAAAAAAAAAATTAATTCATAAGTTAATGGATAAATACTGCTTAGAAAAATTATGAAATGGATAATTTATAAGCTAGCGTGATAATCTTATGATTTAAAAACTAGATTTGAAAGCTAAGCAGATATTCAAAATTAAAAATTTATTAAAAAAAAAATAAAAATTAAAATTAAATGTTATACTTACTGAGTAGCATAGCTGGGCATTAACTCGTTAATCCGTTAATCGTTAATTAACGAAGTTAACATTTTGATTAACGGATTAACTTTTAAGTTAACTTTTAAAAATGTTAACGGACACGTTAAATCCGTTCATCCACATTAAGTCCGTTAATCGTTAATCCAATGCCTACTATTTACCGCGCGGCGCGAAAAACAGGTTCAGACAAGTATGAGACATGTGCCGCGCGGTGCGTTCCGCGGTTGAAACAAAACCAGCTAAGTACGTATTATATATAGATATATAAAATTGTTCGATTTTCACAGAAAAAAAGTTTTTCAGGTTGATCAACTGCGTTTTCGATATTGTTGTTTAACCAGTTGATGAACGAGTTGATACCTTTGTACACTTAACCCAGGAACCAAGGATCACTCGTTCGGGAACACGTTGAACGCACCACGATAAACAAAAAACTCAAACGTCAAACCTGAAATAATTTTGACTTCAGTTCGGTACATACATTTATTGTCGACGTACGCCTTCGCTTTAAAATATTCTTAAATTTGTTCCGTATGAGTATGATTTCCTCTAAGAAAAAAAAAAGTGGCTGCCGCATTAATAATATTAGAAAATGAACTACAAAGGAAGAAAAAACAGCCAAGACGATTCTGGGTAGATGATTTTTCTTGCGTCGCGAAGAAAATTGCTTTTTTAATGAAATATATGAGAAATTAAACCGATGCTTAGAGAAAAAAAATATAAAAAATGCAATTTTTATCACATGTTAACGGATTAACGATTAACGTTAACTTGCGTTAATTCTTCCGAAATTTAACGAAGCTAACTTTTTCAGTAGCGGATTAACGATTAACGAAGTTAACTTTTTGATTAACGGTGCCCAGCTATGCTGAGTAGGTACCAAAAGATTCGAAGTGCTTAATTAAGAAAACGGAATGTTTTTTTTTTTTCAATTTTATTGAAAATACATATTGAATTAGTTTCAGTTACTTGAAACAATTTTACAAAAAAATATAAAATAATCAACTCATGTAAAATATGAAAACCAAAAAATTTAAAGGCATATGCATAAAAATATGCACTCACGAAATTTATATAATGATAACCCATCATTTGCTCAACACAAAGATTTTATCAATATTGCTTTTTATTTAATTGGATTATATGGACTGCATAAACGGCAACTCTCAAAAAAATTTCCAAAAGCTTTTGTTAATAATTAAATAATTATGTAGTCAAAACAAGCTTAAAAATTTCCAATCTACCAACTAACTTATGAATTAAATTTTTTTTTAATTCACACCACCTGACTTGTGAATTAAATTTTTTTAATTCATAAGTCACTTACTCCCTGATGACTTAATTTTTTTTAATTCATAAGTCACTTGGTAGGTGGTGAATAAAATTTTTTTTAATTCATAAGTCACTTAGTAGCTTAGGATTTAAATTTTTTTTAATTCATAAGTCACTTTGGGGGTTGTGAATTAATTTTTTTTAATTCATAAGTCACCAAATATCTTATGAATTAAATTTTTTTAATTCACAAGTCATCTATAGACTTATGACTTAAGGTTTTTTAATTCAAAAATTCGCAACCCTGTTGTCGACTGATCATTTTGTTGCAATATTTTAACCCGAATCTTATGATGAATTATTATGACGATTAGGATGACGAGAACTTTAAAACCGCGACTTTGGATTTATTCGAATCCAATTATAATTAAAACAGAAAAAGAATAAACGAATTTAATTTTATATAAATTGTGCAACCGGCACACGCGAGAAGTAAGATCGAATTGACGAACTGTCAAAATGATCAACGAAATAGAGAAGATAGAGACAATAAAATATTACAACAATACACTGCGATGGGTAACGAAGCAGCTAACCGGCTAGTCAGCTGGGGGTGGGTTGGTCGAATTAGATTGTCGATAAAAAAGTAAACAATTTAGATCGAATGAAAAAAAAGAGAATTTGGGTGCTATAAAAAGGCAATTAAATAAATGCAAGTACTGGGGCGTACTTACGTGGAAGGGGTGGGCGCCAGGAAACTTTTTATGGTCGTTTGCCTTAACCAGAATGCTGTAAATTGTTCTTCAAAAATATGAAGGAAACACAATTTTACAATGGGGACTAAGAATTATTTTATTTAAAAATTATCCAGGAAACCGTGGCTTACGCCTGGATTAAAACTTGGAATTTTTTCCAATTATGATAAATTACAAATATAAATTAAATTGGATAAAACCAATTGAAAATAAATGAAATGATTAAAGATTGAATGAAAATGAATTGAAATTATATAAAATGAAACAAAGGGGATGTTAGAAACACAGACCGCAAGAATGGACCGCTATCACTCGGTCCCGAAATAAAACAGATAATCAAACTACGGTAATGGGGGATCGCGAGTCTCACAATTTTGAGATTATTAAAGTCGAATTAATGGCCAACCGAATTAATTTTATCCAACACTTTCTATCAAACGAATTAAACTTATTACAACAACACTGTACTTATCTTTTCCTTATTTTCAGGCTTGATTCCTTCTTCTTTTCCTCAAAGAATTTCCTCGCCCCGTTCTGGCGATTTTCAAACTCTCCAATTAAACTCCTTCTCCGAATCCTTTCAATTTTCTTTTTTTTTAAAACACTTTTCTATTTTTCTCAAAAACTATTTTTTTTTTCTTCTTCAACGTCTTATTATTCCTTTTTCTTTTTTCTCAAATTTCCAAATTGCCTATCGGCTTAGCTGGTCAACCAAGAAATTAGATTACCCATTTAGCCTTTTATTTCTCTTGGCCTCCTCTTTCACTCACACATTCACACTCTCAATCAAAAGCTTTCGTGGAACTCGGTTACGGTACCACTCCGATGTTGAGTTCCAACGAAACTCTCATTCACCCACACAATCAACGAATTCCCCAAGTTGTTTTTGCTGTCCCAAAACTTAGCGAATCCAAGGCCGTACCCTAACATTTTTATAATAACTATTTTTGAGAAAAATAAAAAGAAATTACAAAAAGTTGAAGATTCTATTCTGAGCATTCTCTCAGTTACTCTACTATATTTTACTATTCTAAACTTATTCGAAAAAGGAGCCAATACTAGTATTTAATCTTTAAATAATTTTGAGGAACCGAAGAAGGAAGGCAAATATTCAACTCAAACAACCTAACGCGTAATCTACTATTCGGTGGACCTTTGTGCAGATTTGGTGGGATGGGGAAGAGCGTTTAGCGTTCCATTCTTTTATGCTTGTCTGTTATCCAAGTTAAGTTTAAAGAAAGAATTTTAGGATGGACTTAAAGTCGTCTTCAAAAATGATAAGTTAAAAATGTTAAGTTATATGATGTTGTTGATGTTGTGTTGTTCTCATATCCACTTTAAAGTGTACGTGTATGTTTCGTTCTCTTGTTGTCTTCCAGTATAAGTTTCCTCGTTCTCTGAATAGATGGCGTGTGAGTCTCCAGCCCATCCGCTGGCTCAACACGATCGAATTATAGTTTTCCTATTTTGTCATCCTCTCTGAGCTACTCTCAGGCTCCATGAGGACAACGGACTCAAAAGGTGGGTCGAAAAAATGGGAATGGTTGGGGTGGAGGGGAAAACAGATATCGAGAGTCAGACTATGACTAAACAACATAGTCGAAGAAGGTTTGAAGAACCAAGATAAAGAATGGTTTTTGTTGCGGTAAATCTTACCGTAACAATTTAAGTGTTACGCTTTGTTTATTTTCGTCAAGAGTCAATCAATATTGCTTAAGTAATTGATGAGCATGAATACATGTAAAAGAGTGTTCCAAGTTTAGTCATATGCATAGCACATTTATTAAGGGATTTAAAAAACTGTAAATTTCTTTGACGGACATACGGCATCTATAATCGATAAAAACGACTAAAGACGACGGCTTTCTAAATTTTTATAAATTTAAAAATTTCTGCGTACTTTTTACGGTATACCTATCAAACCAAAGACGTTTATTTTTTTCAGACTTTTCGTTTTGAGCTTATTCGATGTCTGTCAATTTTCTTATGATAAAACTTCTATGCATCTCTATTAATATTCCATAAGAAAACCAGAAGGTAACTTTATCACCAAAACATAGAGAGCTAAAAAGAAGTCACTTGACACTTTAGTATAAGTTGAGCGATTGAGTATAATTTAATTGAAATTCAAGTGACCTTAACTCCAAAATGCGAATAACAATTTGACCACCAAGTATAGAAGAGGAAGGCTTATCAATAAAAAAATAACCTTAGATACATGAATGTTGTAAGTTTTGATGGGTTACCTGCAAAGCTCTTCAAAAAAGGAGGTGAACCATTAACCAAGTATTTAAGGGAGGTGCCATTCCCCAGGATTGAAGGCCCCATTTACAATGAGGTGATTCTGCACCCTACGAGAAATCTCGAGATATATAAAAGGTTTTTCAATAAGGGCGGGTAGATGTTGAAATGCAATAACACAAACTGTGTTTCAGGTATTAACAAAATTCATCCATTCATCCAAAAATGCGCGAAATAGATTTTCCAAACGCTCCGAAGCTCAGTCAGCGTTGTCTTTGGTCATGATTTTTGAGCTTCTGGTTTAGTTAGATCTTGTTCGGGTGTACGCCCCAAGTCCTGTAACGTGGCTGGTTTGCGTTTTCAGAAAAAATATCATAATAACTACAAAACTAACTAACTACAAAACTAACTACAACAAAACATACTACCATCATAATTCCCATAGGGAAGAGGTGATCATATACACCTCCTCTACCTGTATATATTGTGCAAAGGGGGATCGTTCGTGCAAAAATCCCTAGTAGGCCGGACTTATATCCAATACACACATTAGTAGATACATTGTGCGTATCCGATGCATAATATACGAATTTTGCACTCTTATTTTTTTGTTTTAAATTTGTCAGCCAATCCTCAACATTTTTGTATGTGGATATCTGAAAGATGCAAACAAAATTATGTTTTAATGGTTAGAAATAACTTTTAGGTAGCCACCTCGGCCTCGACCATTTCAGCAAAGGCCCAGATTTCTACCAATGTTTACATCTTTAAAATGATGTTTAAGTGGTACTTACCTTGTTATACCCCATAGTCATTCGTCAGTGGTATCTGAAAATTTTAAAAACAAATATAAAATAAAATAATTATTTTTATAGCTATAAATAAAGAAAAATAAAATACCTACCAAATTTGTCAACTGTCCGCCACGTTTGATGCAAAAACACATTTTTTATACAAATTAATTTTGACATATCGAGCCGTATAGCTTGGTCTCACTCTTAAAGGAGTTAAAACATATAAATCCACTTTGCGACGGCCATTTTTTTTTACGGCGAATTAAAACTATTATGTATTACCGATGAACCATCTATAATCATTGTAATAGATGATTATAGAAAGTTAAAAATTCAAAAGGAAAGAAGGAATTTAGTGTCGGTTACACTTTGAAAACAATATTAGAAAAAGTAATAGCAAATAATAATTTAGTAAACTAACAAAAAGTAATTAGGATAAGATTCTGCAATATAGATACTGTGATATTAGATGTAAGGTAGCAAAAAATTTAATAGTACAATGTTAGTAAATTATGTTAGTAATATTATGTAACTACGCTGCATATATGAGAGTAAAGAGGATAGGTGTTTGATTTGATAACTGATGGGTAGGATCCAACTATCTAGCAGTTATAGATCTATATATTTATTAAAACAAAGAAGTTTAGTTATGTAATAAGGGTCTTGGTGAACAAAAGAAAAGAAAAGCTAATCAATTAAGTTGTGATTTTCTTGCCGATTAAAGTAATTCTTTCTGAGAAATTTTATCGAATTTATATTCAAATTTAAATTCAAGTTTGAAAAAAAGTGTGAAATTAAGCAAAATTTAACAGCTTAAACTTAAAGAGAATTTTCATTTGAAAATCAAATTGAAAAAAAAAAAAAAAAATTCAGTGAATACACAGTAGATGAAATATTCAGAAGCCCCATTTATATCTTATAATATATCAAATTTTCTAAAAAAGCGCAGAGGTACATATTCGTGATTCTGAGGCTTTACAAATCAGAATAGACGCAATAGGTGCCTCTGCTTGTATAAGGATACAGGAGCCCTGTCTCTACCATCACTAAGAGGAAAATTTATATGTAGCAGGGAATTTTGTAGCCAAGAACCAGGATCTTAGGAAGGAAATAAGAAGCCTAAAGAAAGTTCCAGAAGCAGTCCACAAACATATAAAAAAAAAATTATAGTGAAAGAAATAACGAAGTGAACAAAGAAGAAGAACAAGAAAGAAAGAACAAAGAACTAAGAACAAATTAGTGAAATAATAATTTTAATTTTTTTTGCATCAATAATTATTTCAATTTGATTTAAATTTTTTTTTCTTCAAAGTAAATTTAGTTTTTTTTTAACTATAGTAAATTTAATTTTAAATGTAAATCACAAATCTGTGCTTAAATGAATTGCTATTTCTACGTACACAAAAATTTTAAGTGAAATTTAATCAACGATAACGTTCCTGATCTGTGCTGCCGGCAGGACTTCGAGGGACGTGTAAAAACGTGAGTACCTAACATATAAGAATAAAAAAAAAAAAAAAAAAAAAATTTATTGGGATGAACAAAATATACCCCAACCAAAATCAAGAGACAATATACATACATACGTTTAAGGACAGATTTTTGGTTTTTTTTTTGTATTCTTTAATCTCATGGGATTGAGATAAATTTTGGTTGCCATTTTTAATTTTTGTATACAATTTATACCTTTAAAACTTTTTTTGAAATTACAAAAATTAAACATTTATATTGGTTTTGAAAGAAATGAACCAAATATGTTTTTATTTATTTTTACTGAAGTTGGAATAGAAATAAAGTATTAAGATTATGATGATGTGCTGCTAAATTTAGAGCAATTGGTGTGTGGAGAACCGCGTCAAGCCGTCTATAAGGTAAAGTACGTGACTAGGTATAGGAACATGACGATCTAACTGTAGGACTACATAGCTGGAAAGCAACTTAGGGGCTATCTTCCACAAACTTAGGCCAAGGAAGATAGCAAAGGATATGTCTTTGACATGGGAGGGATGGCCAAGCTTCGCCAACAACATCAGGCCAACCTAATTGCTCCTAGCGAACCATTATCTTGGTGAGACAATGGAATGAAGGTAAAGTCTATTGATGAGATAGAGTAGATTAGATTTAAGGTTTTAGCTGTAGTTATAGTATAAGGGGGGGTTAGATTTTTTCCTTTATAATAGGTAAAAATATAGTTTTAGGAATAGAATAGTTTTTTTATCTTAAATTCAAAGACGATTTACCGTACTTTTTCCATTCTTTCACCAGGGTAATGGCATAGGCAAGTGAGTGTGTTATTTTTCTTCTTCAGCTTTCTTCTAATCGTCCAGTCCGTGTCCGTCCAACATAGTTAAGTAGCTTCCTTTACCTTTTTTTTTCCTTTAACTTAAAATTTTGGCATGATAAATATGAAATTGAGCTAAAAGTGTCTTGATAAGGACAAGAACTCCCCCCGTCCGACGAGCTTAGCTGAGCCGAGACAAGCATGCCATCGTCCTCAAATATAGAACTAAAGTTGCCCCTGTGGCCTGAACTAGCCTCATTTCAGTCCCGACGTAAACTTCGGCAAGTTGAAATCTGCAAAAGGCCGAGTTCTTTTGCGCGAAGAGGAATCGACTGCCTCGTATTCTGCTGTACACTCTCACGGACAGCGGCAATATTCTTGACCGATTTTGCGTTCCTTTGACGTACGAATGTTGGCTGATTGATAACCGAACCAGTCGTCTGAAGTTTGTTCATCAAAAGTTGAGTTGACTGTGAAGGTCGCCCGAAAAATGAGGGCAATGCGAGCAACATTTGCTCCAACGAACACTCATTTTGATGATTAAGATTTATGATTTGGATATCGAGTAACAATAGCAACAATCACACATTGGTAATGATTATGAGTATAAATATTGTTTGTTCTTAAGTGGGCTCAAGGTCTTTTATTTTTATTTTATTATTAAGATTATGAGCACGAATGCGGAAGAGACAAACATTTTCTAGGATGCAGTTCAGGAAGAATTCGACCACTTTCATTCGACTTTCAATTATGTCAGGATAAAAAAAGGAAAATTTAGAATTCAATTAGATTTGTAGATTTATATTTTTGAATATTTTTTGAAATTTTGTAAACTTAAGGGTGGACAGACATCTTTTTTTTTAATAATGTGCAGACACTCAAGGAATTTTTACTGCCCTTATAATTGTTGTTTTTGTTACATTTCAGCTGCTATTTAAGCTCCGACTTCCATCTGTCAAAATATCCAGTATGGTTTCCCATTTCATCATTCATCGACTCACTTTTGTTGAAAGTGAGGAAATTATTAAAAAAAAATATTATCGAAATTCCGACTCAGTCGAAAATACGTAACGTAAACTTCATCGTGAGGTCAGTCGTCATAATGGCTTCAGTGCGCAGCCAACTCGTCGTACCATTGTTTTAGCGGAAATAACGAGTTTCGAAGAACGCACTTAGAAAAGTCGTATCGGGGCGGTATCGGAATTGATGTCCTACGACTAGATATAACGACTAGATATAACGCCGACAAAAAAGCATCTTCTCGGACGAAGTCGATTTTGTGCCCACGGACTATGTCAAAAAGCACAATTTACTTTATTGGCACAACACGGCGGAATAATTTGACCTTATTTCTTTCACAATGAGAAAGCAGACACTGTCAATTTAATTGCGTATAAAACGATCTGAACCGGCTTCCTGTGACAGAGATCGACAGTATTAATATATGTATGTATATGAGATGTGGTTCCATTAATACGGGGCTTCAAGCCCTTCAACCGACGCACGCGACTCTCGAAGTTATCAAAAGGAGAAATTTAGCGAGTTGCTCATCTTACGGCTGGCGTTTATCAATTGGCCGCCACGATCATGCGACTTGACACTATTCGATTATTTTCTGTGACGCTATGTCAAGTCCTAAGTCTAGGCTAACAAGCCAACCACTATGGATTCCCCCGTTTGACAAGACAACCAACCTGAGAAAGTATCCGTAAAGATGATTTTGTTTTTGTCTTTATCGAGGCTTAGTTTCCACAAAACGTAAGAATCTGGCTTTTTTTTTTAGTTCCGAGCAGAGCCTGAGTTGTTAAAAAATAACATGTGCTCACAGTGTTCAGAGCATCGAATATGTGTTTCTTCTTTCGTTCTGAGTATTTTCAGAGCTCAGAATAAAATAACAGACAAAGTTAAATGCTTAACACAAGCATTTGAGAGATGGAAATTAAAAAAAAATGATGACAATTAAGTGTTCCGGTGTGTTTCAAAGACAACTTAGAGCGCTCAGAGCACGCCTGGTTCAGAGGATGTTCAGAACACGCTCGAAATGCTCGGACTCTCTTTTCTATTATAAACTAAAAAAGAAAAACGCCCTTATGGAGACCCTTTGGGTTGTAGCAATTTTGGTAAAAGCCTTGCTCGTTATCGGAATCTCTGAGACATAAATACGCTTTAAATGCAAATCGAAGATAACACCAGATAAAAGGAGTTTCAAAAAAAAAAAACAAGAGCAGTTCACAAATCAACTTCAAAGAACAGCTGGCAGCTGAGGTGCCATATAATTTGCCATAGTTTCTCCAGCCAGCGCGATTCCTAGGTTTCTACAGTTTCGCAAGCCAAATTGGTTGAGTTCCTGTACCACCTGTTTGCCACCTGAGTCGCTGTATTTCTGTACGTGTATGTCTGTCTACGACAAAAAATCAACCGGAGAATTTTCATCTCAAGAAAATCCTAAAGCGGTGTCATCCACCTTTGACGAAGTCTAATGCACTGCATCATATTCAAGGACCGGAATGATAAAGAGTCTTATAAACAGACAATTTAGCTGTTCGAGATAGGACTTTGCTGATCCATTAGCTTCTAAGTCCAAAAAAGCAGCAATCATTCTCCGTTTGATATCATCACTTTCGTCACTGTCTGAATTACTAGCGGCGCATACTGGGATCCATTGTATGGAGAGCGTGCTCAAAATGCAAAATTTAGATTAACGGTTTCTTCCAAAACAAATATTTTGTTGCAAAGTTGACATAATTGTCAGTCAACTGGTAAAATTTTGAAGGTCGGAGAGGCTTTAGCTTAAAGGATAATAAGTGGTAAAAGTTGTGTTTTGCGTAAATAAGAATTTCTGTTTTGATTTAGTAGGTCAATTTAAAGTAAAAAAAAAAATCTTTCGCCGTGAATTCCACAAAGTAACAATATGTTATCGATTAATAAATGTCAGTAGATAGTAAAAACGTATTTTCGTCAGCATCAAAAATAAAACTCACGGAAATATAAGCAAAAAGTGAAAAAATCCGTAATAAAATGTTTAAACACATTTTTTTCCAAGACCAAGCCATCTTCCTCACAAACGCGCCACCGACATCCCACTTTGTTTTTTTTTAAATTATATCCAAACGTTCGGCGTTTCTGAGCAATTGGACGGACCTTTGAAAGATTGTGCCTCTTGTGCTGAGGAAATTTTGCAGTTTCCATTTCCATAACGATGTTTAAGAAGTTGCATGACATCCATGCATGCCTTGTTAAAGACCTTTTTTTTATATTAAATGTATGTATCAGTATAGTCTGTTCCTTCCACAAGAAATCAGCGTGCGGTTTCCATCGTCATCCTGAATTATCGGGCAAGTTTCCCCGGAATGCCAAAACATGGCCAAGGTATTGTTTTAAATAGTCTCTCTTATAGATGCTTTCATACCCAGCTTTAAAATCTATGAAGCGGTGGTAGATGTTCTACCAAGATTTTCTCTTAATTGTCCTTGCAGGCATCGGCTCGGTTCAGTTTGATCAAACATCCGAATATCATTGCTGCTACGGCATCTCAGTTTTCTCGATCAGTGTTCCCTTTCCTTCTTCTTTTCTGCTCGTAGAGCTGGCGGACAGCTGAGAATACTTCCACAAATAAATGTTAGGGCTCTTGCATCGGCGACGCGATGAGTCAGTTCCTCCAAAAGATTGCGATTATAGAGCTGAATACACCATTTAATCGCGATCCAGACTCACGAGCAACTTTGTATGTCTCATGTTGAGTCTTTAGTTCTTCATTTTCTTGTGTATTTTTTTAACTAAGGGTATGTGTATTCCTCCTTGTTATTGTGGCATTATTACTCTTAATGTTAAGCAACAGGAAAGCAACATCATGACACTTGGAAAGCAAGGATACATACACTTTTTTCGCTCGTCCTCCTTTTTTTGAGTGTTGCATCCTCTTGCTTAAATACTTTTATAAAAGATAAGCTGGATGGAAGCGCATCACCCAGAGATAAGGGGATTATACCCAAATGCACCACGGGCATTGAAAGAAAATGTGAATACTTGCAAATACAACACGCAGCTTTGTGCAGTACATCTACTACATATTTATATACCTATAGAGCTGTATGTGTAAGAAAAAGTATCATTATGTAGCCAAAGAGGCGAGTATGAGTTTTTAATGAGAAAAAAATACCCTTAGTGTTGAAGAAAAGATGCAATTTTAGAGGCGAGGCAAGACGAGACGGGGTTAGTATGAAATGAACACAAAAAAAAATTAGTTCCCAAGGGCGTTCTTAAGACGAGATGACGATAGAGCACACTTAATTTTAATCTTATGAATTTAAAAAGTGCCAATAAGAGGATTAAGGATGAGAATGGGAATAAATGTGTGTTTGAATGTAAAGGAAAATTAGTGTCATTAAGGTGTTTGAGCAGATGAACACACCTAAGGTGAAACGATAAGAGTCCATCATCAACACTAAACGATATGTGGCAAACGAGGAAGGATAATAATTTATTTGATATGTAAACACAAGCACTATGAGTGTTAAGGAAGAGGTACTTTGATGTAGGTTTTTGATATTAGAGGAAAAAACCTTTTTTCGCAGTTAAGAGATATAGGTATGTACGTGTATAGGGAGTTGTCGAATCATCTTGACATATACACGTATGTACATAGCCCCACTTTGCAAATAAGGATCTTTGAGCTTTTGACACATTTTAAACCCTGAAATCGGTAGTTGATGGTTTACATAGAGGAAAAATAGTTCCACGTCGGCCAATATATGTATAGGTACGAGTATATAGGTTTGTGTTATTCATGCTTAACTATTTTTATGCGCTGTCAACTGCACACGGTACTCTAACAGAACGTGTTTGTGCTGCAGTGAAAAGGACGAGGTACGAATTTAGTGGAACACATTACAGTGAACCATTCCCAAACATTCGAGTTGAAAGTTTAAGCATATACTATACATATATTTGCATTTATTTAACCTCTCGATTGACGTGCTCAATATCACAGGATCTCAAATTTCTGGTGACACAGCCTGCTTGTGTATGGATGATAGGTGATGGCCAATGCGCGCAGGATAATGAAGTTCGCATTTCGGAGCGTTTACAATAAGCAAAAAGCAAGTGCAAGGACACTGCCTGGAATCGGAATGGGACTTTTTGTTTGATGATGGAAGCTGACAGGTGTACACATATGGAATATACGCTGCACAGCAAAGTTGATTGCATAAAATTTGTCATTCATGGGAAAATGTTTGGATGACATCTGAGAAATACATTGACATTCAACTGAAAGACCTGCTGAGGGTTATTTTGTAATTTGCCATACAAAGATGATATGGAGTTTCAATTTCATATTCGCCAAAAAAAAAATAATAAAAAACGTAGCGTTACTTTTGGTTTTTACTGAGGCTTTATGAAATCATTTTTGAACTAAAGTTCCGCATACAAAAAAGCAATGTACAAAATATTCCTTTGGGAAATGTGTCATGATTGTCAATGGTTTGCTTTGATTGAAGTTGAGTAAAATAAAGTCACCACAAACATGAAAGATTGAAAAACAGAAATTTGGTTTTATTAAAAAATTTTTCAAGCAACATACACACATTTTAAATGGAAAAGAGTTATTCAGGATTTTATTGATTTGTAATAATTCAAAAGAAGGAAACTTTTACCCTTTAGAATTAATTGATCAAGATGTTCTTTATAAAGGGTGGTTAAATTTTAAATGCCGATGTGTGAACCGAATGTGAACCACACCCAAACGTCAAGTTTTAGAGATTTGAAAACATCAGTGCATGATCGTACAGCTCGTTCTGCAGAAAATATTGCTGCTGTTAGCGCCAGTGTGGCTGAAGAGCCGTCTACCTCAACTCGTCGTCGTGCCCAACAATTGCACCTCTCACGCTCGTCGTTGATGAACATTATGCATAAAGACTTGCGATTACACGCTTACAAGGTGCAATTGACTCAAAAACTAAAGCCTCTTGACCATTTCAAGCGTCGTCAATGGTCAGAATGGTGGCAAGAAATGGCAACAGTGGATGATTAATTTTCGAAGAAAATCATCTTCAGTGATGAGGCACATTTTCACCTCAGTGGATTCCTCAATAAGCAGAATTGCCTCATTTGGGCGAATGATAATCCAAGAGTGATTGTCGAAAAACAAATGCACCCACAAAGAGTGACTGTTTGGTGCGGTTTATGGGCACATTAACGGCATAGAACCTCAATTATGCCTCACCGTCATCGAAAATTTGGACCATCAGATGGAGGTGTGCCGCCGAGGTCGTGGCGGCCATTTGGCCGATATTTTGTTCCATATATAATTGAACCATACCATATTATCATAATAAAAAGAAATGACAATAATTTCCTAAATAATTTGTGTTTTATTCAAAATCAACATCGGCCCTTGAAATTTAACCACCCTTTATAATATATTGATGAGACCAGAGCTTCAGCAATTCTATCTGTCTGATGTCGAACCAAAAGCGACAGTAATTTGAGGAGTAACGAACCAAGAACTCCTCCACCTCTAACTACCTCCCGGACTAATAGAAGATTCGACTCCAACTACATCAAGGTTTAGCCTCAAGACAATAATCATGTGGCAGTCGAAAATATAAAAAAAGTTACAAAAGGTACTTATGATGGGAAATTACCATTACCTGTTCCTTCTGAAAGTACTTCTGCTACACCAAAGAAAGTACCAACTAAACGGATACTGCTCCAATACCGGAACATTAACTAGCATTTTCCAGGCTAAATTCAATATTGAGTTTTCAAAAAAAAAAAAAAACTAAAAAAAAACTAAAAAAAAACTAAAAAAAAAACTAAAAAAAAAACTAAAAAAAAAAATAAAAAAAAAACAAATAAAACAAAAAATAAAAAAAAAATTAAAAAAAATAAAAAAAAATAAAAAAAAATAAAAAAAAATAAAAAAAAATTTTAAAAAATAAAAAAAAAATAAAAAAAAATGAAAAAAAAATAAAAAAAAAAACATTAAAAATTTGTTTTAAGAATCTAAACAAAAGGAGTACCACTTGGCATAATGCACCAGGTCTTGGATTACATTCTGAGCCGCTGCAAAATAAGTTTTTTTTTAGGGGTGTACTGCCACCTGGAGTTGGCAGAAAATGTAGGTCCCCTCCATTCCTGGTAACGCGCACACAGGAATGGTTGAGAGTTGTAAGTAACTAGGTCCTGGTTCCCTTCGATCTGTTGCACCGCCAAATTTAATTTTTAAATCAACTTTTTTTTTTGAAAATTACACAATACTATCCGAACTTTTGGGAAATTTTGGAATAAGCAGGGGTAAAACAATTTCGAAAAAAAAATCGTATGGTAGGTACCGTTATTTTTGGTCTTAAAAAAAATTAAAAATCGTGTAAGGAGGATGCTATCTACCAGGCTTAAGGTACCAGTACTGTCTAGAATGCCAAAAAAACGCACGATTTTTGGGAATTTTTTTCTCGGAAACCTTATTAGGTAATAACATAATTTTTTTTAAAAAATACTGAATACATACGTCAACAGTACAAAAATTTTTTTTAATTTTCGAATTTTGGCGCCAACGTCGACTCATCAAAAAATACATAGTCCCATGGCGGACAGTTCTACTTATAAAAATCAAAGTACGCTCGAGGTGCTTACATTCATGAGCCGCCAGAAGGCATTGATGAACTCTTTAACCCGCCTCAGCAACGGCCGAGTTAAAGAAGAAGTCCCCATACAATGCCTAGAGGCAATGAATCAACTTTGGGAACAAATTGAAGAGTTACATTACGCTACGACATGAGCTCTTATTCAGAACTTAAAATAAAGGTTCTGAAAAACCGAGCTTCATTAAGGGGAACTTCAAATAATTTAAGAACTGACCATCTATCAGTACAACCTCCATAGATGACAATCCCAAAGTTTGACGGCGATTATCTACTTAAAATGACAAACGTTCTCCGACATTTTTACCAAAATGATACATGATCAAGATCTACCACTAATACCAAAAAATGTGGTATTTAAAAACAAATGTTTCTGGTGATGCAGAACGTCTGTTAAGACACTTAGAACTGACAGAAGAGAACTATCCGATCGCATTGAAAACTCTTCAAGATCGTTTCAGCAACAAAAGGGCCCAGACATTGTCCTATATTCAAAAAGTTTTGGGTTTGCCGCAGCAAGACTCAGAAGTAAAGGCTATGAGAGAGTTTCATGGTACAATTCACGAATCGTTGGCAGCTTTAAGGGCTGATACAGACTCGTGGACTCCTCTGCATATCTATCTATTAACGAAGAAATTAGATCGACAAAGTCATTTACTCTATGAGCAATCCGTCAAAAACCCCCGAGAACAACAATGGAAGAATTCGTCAAATTCTTGAAAAACCGTTTTCAGGCCTTAGAAGCTGTTGGAGGAAAAGATAGAACCAAGGTGGTATCCAACATTGCCCCCTCCAACATAGACAACTGCAAGGTATGTGGCAATAAGAGCCATCCAATCTTTTACTGTGAAAAATTCTTGAAGATGTCAGCCGCTGAAAGATTAAGATGGACGCAGAAACAACGATGGTGTGTAAACTGTTTCAAGCCCGATCACACGGCAAAAACATGTACGTCACGAAGTTGCACCAAGTGCGCAGGTAAGCACAACACGCTTTTGCACTTGATTCAGAAAAATTCGAGGCCATCCAACACAACAACCTGGTCAATTCCTGAAAACATCAATCTAGCAGACCCAAACTTTCATCAGTCAGACAAAATTGATGTTCTTCTTGGAGCAGAATTATATCATCAACTTATACGTCCTGAGCAAATACGAATTGGTGACAAGATGCCATTGTTACAGAACACTGTCCTTCGTTGGGTCGTGGCAGACAAAATTGAAAATGTCTCCTATAACAATGCCACTTGTGCAATTTTCGGCGAAGACGACTCCACAAATGACCTCATCGAAAGATTCTGGAAACTGGATGACTTCGAAAACACATTAAAATCAATGACAACAGCCGAAAAATTTTGTGAAACACATTTTACTCAAATAGTAACCAGGTCCGACTCCGGTCCCTTTGAAGTTCGACTACCATTCCGAGAAAATGGCGAAGCCTTGGGTGACTCAAGACAATTAGCACTCAACCCTTTTATGTCATTAGAAAGACGACTAAGCAAGAACCCAACATTAAGGAACGATTATGTGAAATTCATGGACGAGTATGAAGCCTTTGGTCACATGGAACAATTGAATCCGGCCAACATCCCAAAATACCACTTCTTCATCCCTCATCACTGTGTACTCAAACCTGATAGCAGCACAACCAAACTACCTATTGTTTTCGACGCATCAGACTTCTGTCTCATAAGCTTGGCTAATATGAAAACTACAACAGTTCCAAAGCCCATTCAGAACCACTGCACAAGTGTTTGTATCCTTTCTGGATCTGGCCTGGTTCGGTCAAAAACTTTAAAGTATTGCGAAAGTCAATTCAACCATTTAAAACCCAACCATAAAGTGTCAACAAAAAAGCCCTTGTGAGTTTAAAAATGTCTTTCAGAAGTACCTTACTTCCTTTCAAGTAATTCTTTATTCAAACAAAAAAAAACTATTTCGTAAACAAGCACCGAGTAAAATGTATTTTCCTTATCATTTTGTCCTCTCCGATGATCGGAAACGGAAAATGAAGATGAAAAACTTTTACAGACACCAATTACTTTTGTGTGGTTGTTTTGTTTAACTTGAATAGCGCTGTTGCAGCAACACATCCTTGATCCTGGACTGAACTTCCCAATACAAACTATACTCCGTTTCCGATGTCCTGCTTCTGGTGCTTGGTGTGTTTTCACCATCATCATTTTCAGTATAGCAGGACGATTACAACAAACTGAAGAAGAGCCAACCGGAAACAACCATTGGCATACATTTATTCCGGTTCTTTGTTGTTTTAAAAATCATTCCTAGAAGCCACAGTACAGAGCAAAAGAGTATGTTCCGTTGCGGGAATGTGGACGGACAATGTTAAATAGTAGCTCCTCAAGGACATCACAATATTTTATATGTTGCAATTATCGCTTGTTTGCCCTAAGCAAGGCGACTGTGTTTGCATTAGACCCATCACTCAAAGGATGTACAATAAAGATACAATCGTTTATCTTATTTGGTTTCAGATCTCGATGAGATATCTAATGAAAATGTATATTTGATGCAAAGGACAATTTGTAACATTATATGTGAAGTCAAAAATGTTTGTTTGTGAAATTGAATTCAATTTATTTGAAAGGTTTCAGTGGAATTTGATTGAGAGATCTCTTTGTTGAACGTTTTCGATTATAAGCAAATTTTACATTATTCATTACTAAAATAAAAACAGCACTTCCGGGTCGTACGTTATTGCCCTTGTCTTTAAAGTTTTCTCAGTCTTGTTAAATCTGAAGCGGAAGACATTTTGTTTGTAGCCTTGTCATTTATAATTGATTTAACAGAGATTTGGGAGTGAAATGAGTCTTAATAATAAACCGCGGATATGCGCTGTATAGTTGTTGTAATGAATCTTTTTGATTAAAAGGCGTTGCCAGTTTACATTAATGAGATCTCGAACATTAGAAAGTTGTCGTCTTGTTACCAAAAGGAAAACCAAACAATGTTGAACTTTTTCTTTGATAAAAGTTCTAATAAAAATATATTTTTAAAGCCTAGAATAGGTTAAAGGTTTTTTAAGCAGATTTGAAAAAATAAGAAGCAAAATATGTAAAGCCGTAGGCGAAAACGTTGAATGGACTCGCGAAAAGTATCACTCAAATTTGTTCTCAAAAATTGAAAGGTAATATTAACTAAGGAAAGAAAACAATTGACACCATTTTAAGGAAAACCTGATGTAGTTAATGATACCTATTCCTCTATCTTACGAGTATTATATTGTAATTAACCTCCTTTGAAACTTACAAGATTATTTTGTCTCTGAAAAATAAAAATCTGGGCTTTTCGGATGAAATATCTTGTAATCTTCTATAATATAAGATGCACGACAGGGTCGAACGACCTTGCTCCTATAAATAAATTAGTAGACTAAGAATTTTAAAAACGGATGTTACTAGAGATAAGTGTTTATAACCATAAATGACTTAAAGACCTAAACAACTCCGATATGCCGATAATGAGAAATTCAAAATTCGAAAAAATGGTTCTATGGTAGGTACAGTCAATAATACCTTGATTTCAAAATTTTTTTATTAAAATTTAGATCGTTAAAATTAATCAAAAGAAAAAAAAAACAATATCAATATTCTAGATGCCGTTTTCGATAAAAATACGATTTTCGAAAACCATTTTTTAACATTTGGTTGGTTTTTGTTTTTAGGTAAAATCCATTCTTATTCTCACATGTTGTAGACTGTATTAACTAACATGTAACTGTCAAGTTTAAGAAAATTCGAGCATGGGGTTTTCGAAATATTGATTTTCAAAAAAATATTTCAACTTTGTTTTTATTTTTTTTTTTAATTTGAAAGCACAATACTATTCAAACTTTTGGGGAGCTTTATCATAAAAAAAATAACCAAAATCGGTTGTAAGGTTTTTGAGAAAATCGGAAACAAAAAATGGTTTTAGGTGGGGTACCATTAATAACCATTTTTTGCAAACATTTTTTCAAGCATTACCTAGCTTCAACTAAATAAATTTTTTGAATTTCTTTTTTAGAAATCTGTGGAGCAGTTTTTGAGAAACAAATTATTAATACCTAACATTACAAAAAAATCGTATGGCGGGTACCTTTATTTTTGGTCTTAAAAAAAAAACATGCGAGGGAAAAATTTTAAAATGCTGTATCTACGTAGCTTAAAAAATCAGCCGAACCATTTAGGTTATAGTCGAACCGACAGACAGACAGAATTTCGAGATTTCGTCTTAGCTATCATCGTAATGTCAACTTTTGAAAAAATCTCGAGTTCGATTTTTTTTACGAATACATAACTTGCCTTGTAGTACCAATAAGTCGCAAGATAAAACTGCATTTTATGTTTCAGGTCAACCCAAGATGAAGTTCTTAGGCTATGCTGTCAGCCTTAAAGCAGTTTAATAAATAAAAAAACATCTGCTATGAATCTATTCATTGATTTCATTGATATGATAAAAGCATTTGATATGGTTGATCACCATCTTCTTCTAAGGAAATTAAATAGTGCCGGATTTAGAGGAGTTATTTTGTAATGTCTGAAATCATATCTTTAAAAGGAAAGAGTTCAAGAAGTTATTATAAATGTTGCCGTAGCAAAGCTTGTTTTTTAAAACCTATTGCTGGTGATATATCATTAACATACATACCAGCAACTTTGGCACTTAATTGTAACTATCTAATTGATGAAGATCTCGAAGATCTAAGTATTTGGTTTTCTTACCATAAGTTACTTATGTGATAAAACCTTAATTCATGACTTAAAAAATCTGGCCTTGGAGTTTTAAATAATATTTTATTTTATTTCCAATGAAAAAATTCTTGTCCCAAGTCCTGTTTCAAAATTGATTTAGTAAATTTTTTTAAGTATTTAGGTGTATATATTTGTGCAAACCATAACTGGAAAAACCATAATATTATTAATAATAATTTATTATTGCTCATAACCAGTAAAATGTATCTTTTAAATCATTCTTCTCTAAAAACACTCCAACGAGTGGATGGGAAAACAGCTTTTGCCCAGCCTGTCCCTAAAATAGAGGAATCTTCTTTCTTCTCCCTCCTCTAACCATCGTCCAATTGCACTTACGTTATGGAAACCTTGACAAATTATCTGCTCAAGAAATTTCTTGAAGAACGAAAACTACTCAATGACCGACAGTATGGCTTTCGTAGCAATAGGTCCACTGGTGATCTGATGGTATATATAGCACCGAAAAGTGACACAAATCTGTACATCGTTTTGGAGAAAGTACGATTATTACAAATTATTGATTATTTCAAAGGCATTTGATAGAGTTTGGCATTAAGCTCTCTTATGGAAAATACGTGCATCTGGTATTGATGAATTTCTTCTTCATTGAATTAGAAACTACCTTTCGAACCGCTCAATCCACGTTGTGTTGGCCGGTTTAAGGTCTGAAGTTCATAAAGCATAAATGCTGGTGTGCCACAGGGCTTTGTTTCGTCTCCGATTCTATTTTTCATATTTATCAATGATCTTTTGTCTGAAACTTCTAATCCATTAAATTGCTTTGCAGACTACAGTACTCTCAGCTTCTCATATTCGCATCCAGGTGCACGACCTTCTAATTCGGATGTTGATTTAGAACGGCAACGTCTGACAAGCTCATTAAATTCTGATCCCGATAGCATTGTCAAATGAGGAACAAAAAAACGCATAGAATTTAATGCTCAATGTTGTTTTCCGTCGTTAAAGCGGAACCCACCCCTCATGCCCCTATTCATAAGCGGCACTTGCATTGAAAACATAAAACAGATTTCAGTTCTCGGTATGTGCATCACATATAGGACAGGTGCTCCATTAAACACTTGAGTCTCTTAGATAAAATCCAAAAATGTGTTTTAAGAATAATAGGTGGTAGAACAGTAACAGAAACATTTCATTATTTTACATTGTTCCAATGAAATAGCCAGTTGCATTCCTCCCCTTAAACAATTCAGCTGTAATACTGTACTACTTTGCCACTAGACGAATAAAAACGCATATATGTAGGTATGTAAAAAAGAAGATAAATAATTTATTCCAAGCGTAGCCATCAAACACCCCAAAGTTGCAAACAAACAAAAAAAAAAACACTTACCGACCTCAACATCACTAAAAAGCACTAACATAATTTAACTAAAAGTTTTTTTCTGATTTGCAGTCACCTACAAACTCAAAAAACTAATTAAACTTCTCATGAACTCTACAAATAAAAAATGAAATCAAGAAAAACTCTCCGTCGCTGAAATCCTAAAACAAAACCAATGATAACCATTATGCGAAAGCTATGTTAGCATGATTATGCATCATCGTCTTCTTCTTCAGCTCTATGAATATATTTACAAATATAAGCGACATAAAATTGCATTGCCTCAAACCCATGCCATATAGCTGCACAAACTAAAGCATTAGCGCACAAAAGTGCGAGGTTTGGCTAATTAAAAAACTTTCGCGCCACTTATCGTCGTCATCCAAACACTTTTACAAACAACACTCGAAAACAAAAATGCGAGTCACCCTTCCGCAGCAACTGTAACTGTAGTGGAGATAGAGGGGGTTCCATGTTTGTGCGGCAAAGGCCAACATAGTCCCGCAATAGCTAGAGTTGTAGTAGTTACTCGAACCCATAGCATCGCTATATTCTGGTGGCAAAAGCGAAGTAGATAATCAAAACCAGAAAAACCAACCCTAACCTAACCACAAAACCGCTATGCGCGATCCTTATTAAAATTAATTTGCGAGGACGATGACAATTTTAGCATTCTTCACCCCGACTGCTTGCGGCGCCAACCCTTTAATTCACTTCCATCCGGCTTTAACCCCCTAACGCCACTCGACGCTTTAGTAGGGTGGAAGAAATGGCCTCTTCTCATTCCAATTTCCTACCTACACTACATCATGAATTTCAGGACTTCCGGTGAAGTACCAGTTTTTATCTTGGAAACTCTACGTTCCCAGTTATATGTAGTGGATGAGGTGAAGGGAATACTTTTCTTGCTTGGTCGTTTTGCTTCGAATTTCCTCGCAGCACTCTCAATGTCCCATCCCCAGATGCAACATGAGTGTAACTGATTTTTTATTTCATTGCGGTAAACCCTTTGTTTATTTGTACAATGCCAACTATGTCCACCTCTTGCTATAGGGTTTTGTGGGGTCAAAAGACAAGACAGGACCAAAGGACGACGCACGGAGGACATTATTATTATTACGTTATGATAACACTGGCTGTAGTGTAAAAGTAATTAAGTGTGTGTTTTAAGTTTGTGCACTGTTATTTCAGTGCCACCATTGCCATTAAACAACACAGCAATTAAAACCCCGCAAGGAGTTGGCGTGAGTTACAAATCCACAACATGTGTATGTAGCAGGTATTACGGTTTAAGCGCATAAAGGTGCCTACTGCACGATTAGTACGAGTATTATGCCCACGGGAGCTGTGCAGTCCAACTAACACAACAAAAGTGATTGTTAATTACATCAAGCAAAGCGAAATAATTACCAAGCACATAATAAACATTATAACTACTAAGCGATTGCACGGAATGTTACGAATTCATGCTTCCTCTGGAGTCCGCAGGCAACAAGATGGTCGAACTTCCTTTGCAGAGTCAAGAATAGCAACTGAAACTGGTTTCGGTTTATAAACGTTTTCTTTGTTGTGCAGAAATGTTGACTTTATTTGGATATTTTTTTTTGGAGACGAGGGTTGAGGCAGATAAAAAGTCAGCTGATTTTTAGTACACAGACAATTTCCCCTTTCGAATGAGACATTCTTCTTCGAGAGCGAGTTGTACGAGTATCTCTTTATTTTTTACGTTTTAAGAGAATAAAAGAAATTGCAGCTGCGTTATTCACATATGAGATAATGGATGCAATAGGTATAATTTTGTCGTAAATTTTGAAATTGATAGCTGCACTTAAATTTGAACTGGACTTTAAAGTAAAATGAATAGAAAAAAAGGAAATTGGATTTTTAATAATACTGTTCTAAGTAAATTTTTTATGCATAACCATTCTTATTTTGCAAATAATTTTGTGTAGTTTATTATATTTTAATTAACCATTAGCAAATTTAATAACCAAATAGCAAATAAGCTTAACCTAATCGCAAATATATTTAACCCAGAAGAAAATTAAATAAAATGCACGACTGGATCGCACGAACTTGCTCTTATGTAAAAGTACTTTGAATTTAAGATACATTTTATAAATATAAAACATGGATTTAATGAGATAATAATGTTCAAATGCATAAAATTGCCGTCTGGTTTCCGCAAAAGTATGAATTTATGCAAATAAACTTTAAAAAATCGTTTTATTATTAAATAAAATTTTTATATAAGAAATTTCTCTAAAATTTTTCAAGAAAAAAATGTGGGATGTGAATTTTAAGTATTTAATAATATTGGTTTTAGGAAATAATTTCAAAAAATAATCGTTCATAGGTTTTGAAGATATTGATTTAAATTTTTTTTTTTTAAATCCAATAAATATTTTTTCGAATATTTTTATGTACAATATTATTTTAAACTTAAGGGGACTCCTGCTAAAAATTTTGGGTTAAAATCCTTAGAGCCATTAATGAGAAAGTCGAAAATCAAAAAAACGGGTCTATGGCAGGTACCCCTAATAACATTTTGGCCCAAATTTTTGTTTGACCAAAATGTAGTCCATGTCCATAATATCACACTTAATTTTTTTTATCAAAACCGTTAGAGCCGTTTTCGAGATAAATAAGATTTTGCATTACGGGTGTATGGGGGGTACCCTTAGTTTTGGAGCTAAAAAAAAAATTTCAATTTTTCCTCTAGGGAATCACCGAAGACTCTTAACTACCGAGATTGAAAGAAATAGGTCCAGTGGTTTAGGCTGTAGTGAGAGGTACAGACATACAGACACACTGAAACATGTTTTTTGTGTACTAAATTTTCCTTATAATTTTTATAAAAAAAAATGATATGCAAATTGTTATTATTTAATGAAATACATTTTTAAACGTAATCTAAAAATTTAATCGGGTATTGGTTTTCAAGATATTGAATTTTCAAAAAAAAAATTGTATTATTTTTTTAAAAATCCAAAAACTATTTTTTCGAAAAAATTTTTAGTTTATATTTTTGCAAATGCAAAGCAGCTCCTGCATAAAAATTTTGGTTAAAATCGTTAGAGCCGTTGGTGAGAAATTCGAAAATCAAAAAAACCGTTCTATGACAGGTACCCCTAATAACATTTCCCCCCAAATTTTTTTTTCACCAAAATATAGTCCATGTCTATAATATCACACTCAATTTTTTTTATCAAAATCGTTAGAGCCGTTTTCGAGATAAATAAGATTTTGCATTACGGGTGTATGGGGGGTACCCTTAGTTTTGGAGCTAAAAAAAAAATTTCAATTTCTCCTCTAGGGAATCACCGAAGACCCTTAACTACCGAGTATGAAGAAAATACCTCCAGTAGTTTAGGCTGTAGTTCGAGGTACAGACATACAGACATACAGACATACAGACATACAGACAGACAGACGGAATTGTCGGACCCACTTTTTTCGTCTTCGCTATCATCGTAATGTCAACTTTGATCAAAATCTCGAGTTCGATTTTTTTTCCAAATGCAGAACTTGCCCTATAGTACCTATATCGCAAGTAAAAAGTTTTAAACACCCAGTTTCACAGTGGAAGCTTAAGTTCAACAATAAATTTGGTTTCACAGTTTTGTTTAAACCTTAAACAGAATTAATTCTGTGGTTTAACTTAAACGACACTATTCTGCCGTTTAAACTTCAGCTCAATAAGTCCTTTAAACATTTGAAAATATACTTTATTTTCATTTCACAACTGAAACAAGGCAAACTTTCCTTGATTGTTTTTTCTTTGATTCAGATAGAAGGAGAAAACTATTTAAGGTGTGTTTTATTCACTGCTGCATAGCTAGCGCAGCAAAATTTTCCTCGGTAAACAACAACAATTTGATTGCTGGCGAAAAAGAAGCCAGTAAAAAAAATGGAAGCATTGCTGGTGATAGAACTTTAAATTTTTGAAATGAAGATGGCGCTATGCAGTCAATTTTAGAATTATTTTGTTTCGCGAATGTGGAAATTGCTCATGTTTGAAGGTTAAATGACATTTCACATTTGAATTTGGTATTAGGAGTATCGTATGTGATATGGTGATACCAATAAAATAAAACAATCTCAATTCGTACATACATGTTTGACATCAGATTTTCCATTTTCTATAATAATGGCCAACATTGAAATATAAATTGAAATTGACATATGGCATGAGTTTGATCGTTTTATTCACACTTGAATGCTGCGCTGGCTATGCAGCAATGAATAAAACACACCTTTAGTTAATCTACGTTTAATAGAACTTAAGTTAAGATTAGACTGTCAAACCAGAACTTCAAATTTAAACTCCAGTTCACGGTCAGCTGAGCTTAAGTTTAAACTTCCACTGTGAAACTGGGGTAAGCAAACTATTTATTTATTCTATATAATATAACAAATTTGAAAGTCTCCATATAAATCAGAAGTAATGGGTGATTTTTTTTGCTATTTTCTTTTTGGCAGCTGACGCATGTTTTGTTTTTTTTGTGTCACTTAAACATCTTCAGTTTGGTCTATAATTTAACCATGAATCGCCTTAGGCCGTGGTTACGGCCAACGCTAGTAAGCTAGTGCGCTAGTCCGCGCTAGTAAGCTAGTTAATCTAATGTTTGCATAATCAATAACGTGGTCATAGATCACGCTAGTAGCTTTAACGCTAGTAAAAGAGAGCGCGCTAGTCCTCGCTAGTAAGCTAGTAGATCAAAACTCATTTGATTTTCAAGCTTACTAGCGCGAAGAGTATTTTAATTTTTCTCGTGATGGACATCCAATTATTACGAGTAATAAGTGAAGTTAAAAAAAGGGAATTCTTGTGGGATGTAAGGTCCAAAAATTACAACGATAGAAAAATTATAAAGAAAGCATAGAACGAAATCGGATCAACAATGAAAATACAAGGTATTTATTCATATATTCATTTTTTTTTAATTTTTAATAAAGGCATGAAAACATAATAGATTATGTAATCAATTTTTGTATTTATTGCTTAAAAAAAAATATTCCTTAAAAATATTGCTAGTATTGTTTTCCGCGAAGCTATAATTTTTAGCAGAAGTTGAGGCTATAGATTCGGCAGCTGGGTTTTGTCCATGAACATTCAATAAAAGACATCTGTCTACGCCTTCAATATCGATGATATCGATCTTTAAAGGAATTAAATAAGTTAAATTTAAAAATATAAATTTTTTTAGGAAAACTGATAGCAATCTTTTTGTGTATAAATACCTTAGCTTAGTGACTTATTATGATAAAATGAGAAGTTTAACTTTTTCCTAGTTGGATTAAATCTTTCACATTTTATTACCTATGTTATTAATTTTCAGATGACGTAATTAAAAAAAAATGGAAGTCATTGTGGGATAATTATAGTATTATAGACTAGAGTTAACTAAGGTTAACAAGAAATATAAATCTGGAAGTGAAACTCATTCCCTTTATAAAAGTAAATGGAGTTGGTTTCATGATCTGCAATTCTTAAGCGAATCGTTGAAGCCTGCAAAACTGTCTGGGAATTTACAAGCAGATCCTGATCAAGCTACTGTTGAAAAAATTCTAGCTGAAGCAGAAGAAGTATTAAACGATGACCGAGGTTCTTACCAAAGTGAAATAATTTCTAATGATTTGCCAATTAAAGGTGAAAAATCTGATAATTCTTGCGAAGCAATAAATCAACCCTGTACTTCATCAGGGAAAATAAACAAACCCAAAGCCAAACATCCCTGCTATGAAGCCGATTTTCTCCAAACTGAAAAAGAAAAACTTGCTCTTTTAAAAGAAGATCAAAATATAAAAAAAGATGATAATTTTAACTTTTTAATGAGTTTACTGCCCCAAATGCAAAAAATGCCTACTCTACAAAATTTCTGTTTTCGAACGCAAGTACGTCAATTGCTTCTGGAAACAGTAGATAACTCTGAGAGCAATGGTTCACTAGCGGCATCAACTTTTGATGTAATCGACTATAACTATAACTATTTTTTTGTGAACTAATAAATATGTTAACAAATTTTCTAAGAATTCATATTTGTTTTTTATGCTTTAAATTCCCTTTGTGACAAAAGAGCTTTGGTTTTAAATCAAACACGACACTATCTGATGGTAAAAACTCTGGAAAAAGTAGGTATCCTAGTTATGTTCGTTCGCTTGCTTGATATTTAGCATAACCTTTGAGCATAAATTGGTTACACCAATACTTTAAATTAAGAGGCTTCAATAGAAAATGTATATGCAAAACATGCATGTATATTTTCTGTAAATTTGATTACATACTAAAAGCGATATAAATACCTATAGCATCAACAAGTCTTTTTTTTAAGATTCTTATAAAATCATTCATACTCGTGAATGTAGAAAATACCTCCTTATAATACAATACATACTGATAGCACTACTCAACACATTTTTTGGGACCAGACTACACTTTTCGCAAGGTTTTTGATGTAGATATGTACAAAAGTCTTGATTTTTGAAAACATAATTTAAAAAAATCACTATTTTCCTATCTTAATTATATTTTCTTAAATAAAATGGTTATAAGCATGATCACATATTGGGTTAATTTAAATATACAAGATAACCGTATATTTTGCTTACCGCAAGTTTATTGAAAGTCTTTCTGTAGATGTAATTGATGATTTGGATTCCTGAGTTTGAATGATTGGATCTATTCCTTTCAAAATGTAGTCAAAAGTTTTTGTCGTCATTCTGTGATACTCGAAAAACTTTTGTTCGTCCTTCCTCAAACAATCATATAAATGGTGGACCATGTTTCCAGCGGTCAGAAAAAATACGATGTGGTGTTTCCTTCTTTTTATAAAACATTTTTCTCTTAAAAAAGTTATTTTCACTGCAAAACTCGATTTCTTTTCGTGAAAGTGACATTTTTTAAGACATAAATAACCGATTGATATTAAGAACTACCTCACTCCACGTTTAAATTAGTACTATTTGGAAGTTTTTAAAATGTCTTTGATAAGACATATGTACATATAATAAATAAATAAATTTTCCACTCGTTTCTCTTTCCAAATGAATCACTTAAATATTACCTGATGATGCTCTCAAAATAAACAATACGATGAAATACCAACTAGTGCAAATGGAACTAGCGTGAACGAACGTCCACGATTTTCTTACTAGCGCACTAGCTCAAAATAGCGAGAACTAGCGTGGGCTAGCGCACTAGCTTACTAGCGTTGGCCGTAACCACGGCCTTACAAACGAACAACGCTTGCAAATTATTGAATTTTATTAAATTATCAAAGTGCGTGCTCTGTTAAGAAAGTTCATCGCGCGCTTCTTCCATTTTATGGTTAGTTTCATCGACCTACCGAGGCGGCTATTCGGACTACTGTGACTGAATTTCGCACCAAATTAACATTATTGGATATTAAACCACCAACACGCTTATGTAGAGTGCGTACTAAGGAAAATATCGCAGCTGTATCGGCCAGTGTTAGTGATGACCGTGAATTATCGATTCGCAGCAATTGGGCCTCTGTTACTCCACTACATGGAAAATTTTGCAGAAGGATTTAGTTGTGAAGCCTTTCAAATTACAGCTGGTGTAAGAATTGAAGCCGAACGACCTACCACAACGCCGAATTTTTGGTGAATGGGCTCTTGAAAAGTTGACGAAAGATCCACTTTTTTATCGAAAAATTGTGTTCAGCGACGAAGCTCATTTCTGGTTGAATGGACACGTCAACAAGCAAAACTGCCGTATTTGGAGTGAAGAGCAGCCAGAAGCATTGCAAGAGCTACCAATGTACCCAGAAAAAGTCACTGTTTGGTGCGGATTATAGGCTGGCGGAATCATTGGGCCGTATTTCTTCAAAGACAATGCGAATCGCAACGTTACTGTTAATGGTGAGGACCACCGTGCATCATCGCAAAAACTTTTTTTGCGCAAAATGGAAGAGCTTGACTTGCATGACATGTGGTTTCAAGAAGACGGTTCCGCATGCCACACAGCACGCGTAACAGTGGACCAATTGAGAGGCGAGTTCGGTGAACAATTTATTTCACGTTTGTCGTTTGCCGGTCACTTGACCGCTTAGATCGTGCGATTTAACGCCTCTAGACTATTTTTTGTGGAGCTATGTCAAGTCTCATGACTATAGCGACAAGCCCGATTGACGCACTGGAAGCCAACATTGAAGCATTTTTTCGTGACACACACTGGGTCATTTACTCCGTAATTTGTCGAATGTTGTGCGATTAAGAAAAATTGAGACAACGAGTTGGTGTATGTCTTATAAGCAATTATAATAAAAAAACACAGTTAATATGAACTGTTATTACATCTCTTGCAAGAGAAATCGGGAAATAAATTCTTCCAGTTTCTAGAGGTTTTATATTAATTAACGCGCGCAGTTCATTATACATATGTTGGTAAAGGCAAGATCAACTCGAGCTTACGAACCGAATATTTTGTAAATCTTTTCTAGATTCTTTCAATTCTATTAGTTGCACTCTGGTGCACATCAGTATTCCAAAATTGCCACTAGAATTCCTAAATAAAAATCCAAGCATAGAATTGCCTCTAGACACGATAAGCATTCTGAAATCCAGTTTAGAATCAAATACTCGTATAACTCCCAAATCTTTCTGACTAAAGACTCTTCGAATAACGTTCTCGGAAATAAAGTAGTCAAAGGAATCCTACTATAATATGTTGTAAATGTCATGACACAACATTTTTTGATATTTAAGTCAAGGTCATTAAACAAGCACCATTTGGATAAGCAGTTTAAATCTTTTTGAAGTTGCATTCAATCAGAAAGCGAATTGACTGTTCGATATATCTTTAAATCATCTGCGAATGACAGACATCGTGAGTCTGAAATAAAACTCGGTAAATCATTAAGAAAAACTAAAACTAAAAGAGGGCCCAGATTACTATCTCGTGCAGCACCCGAGCAATTTAATATTAGTTCCGATTTCATTTGACCAATTTTCACCATTTGTTCTCTATTTTTAGATAGCTCTTAATCCAGTTTAGCATTTGAGCCTGACAGAAAGACGAAGCCACATCAGCAAACGAGACACCTTTGACAGTCAAGCTATTACCTTCACCTATAGCAACACTACAAGCAGATTTATCAACTACCCGACTCTGCAGAGAAAAATTGGATTGATTTAAGTTTTTGCATTGAGCTTAGATGAAATAAACTGTTTTCCAGTTTGAGAGTAATCTTTTACACAATCACTTTAAGCAACAAATAATTAAATAAAATACTAAACTCGATAGCCCCAATTGGATAGATAGAGACTAAGGCGCAAAATTTTAAACATTTAAAACCTGCTCTAAATCAATTTTAGAAAGGGAGTCGACTCTAAGTAGTATGTTAAAAACGAGAACCAATTTTTTGTAAATTTTAAATGACATAAATTATACTTTAACGTTGAAAAGCTAGTTTAACTTTAACATGCGCAAATTATCTTTTAAAAGTATACTTTATCCAGATTGAAAATGGTCGTTTCATACCAAAACAAATCGAAGTATAAGTGCTTAGTAATGTTTTATTTGATTTTTTTAGAAGATGTGCTCTGTAAATAGACTGAATATTAGAAATGCGAAACAATCATATATTTTGTCTGCGATCTTTAATTTTGCAATATTGCGGCGGGGGATGCACTAACAAATAGCCAAATGAATTTGCATCTTATCGTGAATTATCGATATATATGTACTTCATTTGCATCTAAAATAATGTAAACAACTTTTAAACAATCAAAATCTGTATGTGGATAAAATGTACTTTTTTAGGCGAAAAATTATTTAGTTTAAAGTTGTCTCTGTTCTTTTTATTTATTTATTTTTTGGTTTGTGTTTAAAATTATGGACAAATTAGACAAAATCTCTCACCTAAACGACTGTGTTAAGTAGACCGGTTCTATTCCTTAAGCGAGCAACTTTTTTACAAAAAAACTCACTTTAGGCGGATTAGGCGCACAGTGGGACGGCAAAGCGATGCGTTTGATTTTTTTTCTTTAAACGTCACAACAAACAATATGAACCATCTCGCACCACTGTACGCATAGCCTTAAACAACTTAGTAGTTGGAACTTAGAACTGAATGTCATGTCGTTATATAAACAAAAATTATACATACATATATCACTATAGCGTTTTTTTAAGCATAAGTTTTATTATAAAATTGTTGGAACATTTTAATGTGGCAAGTTATGCATTCGGAAAAAAAATCGAACTCGAGATTTTGATCAAAGTTTACATTACGATGATAGCGAAGACTAAAAAAGTGGGTCTCGCAATTCTGTATGTCTGTCGGTCTGTCTGTCGGTTCGACTACAGCCTAAACGGCTCGGCCTATTTTATTTAAACTTGGTAGATATTACTTTTGATTTTTTCCCCCCACACGTTTTTTCTAGAATAAAAATAACGGTACCTGTCATACGAATTATTTTCGAAATTTTGTAAATATTTTTTTTTTCTCAAAAACTGTTCGACAGATTTAAAAAAAAAAGATACAAAAAAATTTCATTTAGTTTAAGCTAGATAAAAGTTGTAAACAAATTTTCCGAAAAATGGTTATTGAGGGTATACCCCCTAAGGAACCATTTTTTTTGTTTTTGATTTTATGAAAAACGGTACCACCGATTTTGATCATTTTTTTTTTGCTAAGGCTCTCCAAAAACTTCAAATTTTCAAAACAAATTTTTCTGGATTTTTAAAAAAATTTCAAATTTTTTTTTTTCAAAAACCTTATGCTGGATTTTTTTTAAACTTAAAAAATAAAAGTTTCTCAAAAAAAAAAACGTTTTATTTTACCTAAAAATAAAGGTACCCAACATACAAATGTTAAAAAATGGTTTTCAAAAATCAAATTTTTCTCGAAAACGGTGCCTAGAATTTTGATACAATTTTTTTGTTTAAATTAATTTTAACGATCTTTAATATTATAAAAACATTTTGAAATTAAGATATTACAGCTCATTTCATCATTTTTTTTTTTCTTGGAAAATTAGATATTTCAAAAACGGCGCAATGTATTTTTTGGAAATTTAATTTTCAATCGTAGAATAATCAAAACTTAAAGTTGGCATACCAAATTTTTTTCTTAAAAATCTTTTAAAAATTTTGTATACAAAAGCTTTTTTTAAGAAACCACTACAAGGACTTATAATTTTTGTTCTTGCATAAATTCATATTTGCATAGCATTCTGTTTTTGTCTCCTACTACCAAAAGAATTTAAAAAATTAATTTTATCCATATGAACAGTTTTCTCTAATAACATTCGTTTTTAAAGTTCCTAGTAATAACCCAGTCGGGCATTTTATTTTTAGTTGTGAAACGCGATGTTTTTTCAAGTTTATATAAGTTTTTTTATATAAAAATAAATTATTTAAATCCGA
The DNA here is from genome assembly GCA_963931855.1 of Philhelius festivus. NCBI lineage: Eukaryota > Metazoa > Arthropoda > Insecta > Diptera > Syrphidae > Philhelius > Philhelius festivus. The sequence continues at coordinate 21,451,476 of OZ007555.1, read as the reverse complement.
TATGTTGATGATGGGGAAGTTGAAAATAAAAAAGAATGGGTCAATGGTAGGTACTGTTAGTAATGTTTTAAGTTTAATTTCTTTTAATTGAATTTTAAGTGAAAATCACAAAAATTCAGCGGAACAAAAAAAAATATCAAAATCCTTGATGTTGTTTTTAGCACCCTTAGAATGAAAGTGACCTAACTCAAAATTCCCACAACTTATGATTTCGCAATAAACTTACCTTAAAATGGGATCTCTAAAGCCCTGTGGTGAAAAAGATACCGAAATATGAGTAAGAAAGGGACAGTCTATAGATCGGTCACTTGAAATATGTGAGTGATACATTCAAACTTACTCAAAACTATACTTTCTTGAAGACTTTATTGCTCATTTCCTTTTAAAGTTAGGTCACTTTCATTCTAAGGGTGCGTTTTAAGAAAAATAAGGTTTCAAAACACTTGCGGGTGTGGGTACCTATATTTTTGGTAAAATAAAAAATTGTTTCCCATATTTTGCAGAAAGTATTGAAAAACTATAAATTATCGAGTTTAAAACCCTTAGCTGCACTTGTGGGGTCCAGGTGACCCCAGCGCTATTTAAATTACAATAAAACATACAATTTAAAAAAAAAATGGGAATTGTGGCTCCATCTGTTATTAGTTGAAGCATACCTCTTTCCCCTGAAACCCATAGTACGATGATATGCGCGCTAGTATCGTTCTGGCAGTCGTTGGAAGTGGTGTGGTGCCGTTTAAGACCCCAGTGTGGCAGTTATGATTATTTAAGTAATTTTTTTTTTACTTTGTTTTGGCTCTATTTCTCTTAAATAATCGTAAGTATAATATTTTGAGTGCTCAGAATTTTTTACAACGTTTATAATATTTATATTATGTAGTATATTTATTCGTAACCATTAGATGGCAGACAATTTGCGCAAAAGGACATTGCGACAAGAAATGATCGAGGATGATTGTAGCAATGGCGTTGCTGAGAATATTTCGGATGCTGAAGTCGATGATGGTTCTGAGTCTGAATTCAACATATCTGATAGTTCATCTTCATCGGAGTTAGATGTAGAGATGGAAGACGCAACTATCGATCCACGTCTTTTACAGTCTCGAGCACGCGGTCGACCTACGTCGAAGCTCTTCATAGTACAAAATAAATATACTTTTTTTCTAAGACAAATATGAAGTATTTTTTTTTTTTTTGAAGGTATACATCTTGAGAGTATCTCATTAACTTTTTAGCTCAAAATATTAAAAAATGAAAAAAATAGAATTTTTTTGGTGAAAATGATCAATTTTTTATTAATAATAAATATGAATATTTTTCTTTAAACCTACTTCATCTTATAAAATACATACTCGTATTAATGATCAACACAGATTTTTTTCAAGCAAAAAAATTCAATAGCTGGCTCACAATACGATATTTTGTTGTTGGGGTATTTCGTACCCCAGTGTGGCAGCTATGTTATTCTACAGAAGTGTGGCAGCTAAGGGTTAAAAAATCAATCAAAATATTTATTTTTCAAAAAACATCTTTATTTTTTTTTTAAATTAAAATAAAATTTGTTTGAAAACTTTAATGTACTAAAAAATTGATTTATAACCGTTTCTTGGAAAAAATTGTGCAGCCATTAGCCAGCTTTAACTAAATGAAAATTTGTATTTTGGTTAAATCTGTGAAACAGTTTTTGTGAAAAAAATTTTTTTTTTTTTGAAAAAAGTTTAATGGTGGGTACCATTGTTTTTGGTCTTAAAATAAGAAAACCCCGTATCGGAGGAAAAATTAAAAATGTACCTTTAAATATAAATGTACACCTTGCAAGTAAGAATCGACAATCAGCTTAGCCTTTTGAACCCATTGTGGGTTTTTGATAAACATCAGGTCAGTTTTTATGAGGAAAATTTAAATAAATTAGTGAAATGTAAAACATCAAACACGTTAGTCGTGGCAAGAAAATATTGTAGGTTCTCGAGAACCGTATTGCAATTCGTCCTCCATAGGTCTCGTCTTGTTCTCAGAATTAGATTGCAAACCGTTTATAACAAAATAAATAGAACAGGTGCAAAACAGGATAACAAAATTAATTAAGTAAAAAACAAAACTAAACAAATGGTTTAAATTTATATTTTTGCTAACAAACTTTACTTAAAATTTGCAGGGCAGTAAATTAAAAACTGGGTACTTACCAAATGGTTATTAATTCAAATAATTATTTGCATCACAAGACTTACCTGAAATTGAGAAAAAAAAATGAATTACATAAATATTTTAAATCAAAGATAATTATTTAATAAAGCAAAAAAAGTAAAATGCGTATTTATGAATATAACAAAACACATATATCCTACCTTTTTTCTTAATATATTTCTAATATTTAATAAGATCCAATAAACTTTAATACACAATTGTTTTAAGTAAAATCGTTAGAGCTGTTTTTGAGATATGAAATTTTAAATTTTAAATTGCTATATAATTTGACTATTGGTAAGATTTTGGATTTGTATTTTGTTGAATTTACAAGAATGATATTTTAATCTATACTTACTTTATTTATGCTTCAAAATTTTAGGAATTACAAAATCCAGTATTTTTTCATCATCACATACCCATGGACGCTATGACGAAAACAAATGTTTTAGTTCCTTTTCTACCAACTAAGTGGCAGCACTGGTGAAAACCAGAGAAATTGGGAGACATGACAGTTTGCATTGGCACGAAGAGCGCTTTGAAAAGAAATTATCTTAAAAAAAACATTTGCAGCCATATTTATAAACCTGTAGCGGACACATGTGTGGACAGCGAATCTATAAAAGGGAAATTTTAGCGAATTTTTTTTGTTAAAATTGAGTTCTCTTCACATCCCTAAAAAAGAAATTTGGGCAAAATTTTTAACAACCTATTATTAAGGGCTTAGCATTTTACTAGTTATCATCAATTTATTTATGAAGCTGATGATGTTTTCATTTATGTTAGCATATCTCGATAAGTATCAAAGATATTGGAACATTTTCAATACCAAAATGTTGGGCGGAAATTTTCCCAGGGGCGATATCCGTTACTTTTTTTAAATTGTATCTCGTTATATTTTATTTTAGTGAGTTTAATAACTTTAAAAACTAAATTTTTTAGGAGAGGGTCAATTGACCAAGGGGTCAATTCTGTATCTGTGAAACTGTGAAGTGATAAGTTTTTTCACAACTTCACACACTATCCGATTCGCAATTTATGAAAAAAATTAATAAAATGTCAAAATATTTTCAAATATTAAATTTGTTTTCACACTCAAACGATTTTGTGAAAAGCCCTGATAAAATATGAAAATTACAAAAACAAAATTATACTCAAAAATGAGTATCGTATATCAAAAATGAGAGCGTTTCTCATTTTAGTACTTTTTAGTACATGTTTTGACAAACTTATCAGAATGAGTTCCAGAATCGCATTATGTGAGTTCATGAAATGTAAAAATGAAAAATGGCTTTGAAAACTGAAATGATAACTTGTTTATCACTTCACAGTTTCACAGATAGAGAATTGACCCCCAAGAAAAAGAAAAAAACATCGAAATTCAATTTTTTTCATGTACCGTTTTTTTTACCTACGATTAGTTAACCCAATGTTATAAGGTACGATCGATCACATATGCACATATGCGATGCTATAAAATCCTGATTTAACCTCATTAAATTCCACAGGGGATGACGAAAATTTAATAAAGTGTGGGAGCAACGAAGCAATTTGTTTGGAAATGTTTTTTATTATTTTCCCCACTGTGCACCATTCCATGTAAAGCTCCTATAAGTTTAATTGTTGTATAAATGTACTAATTTCCATTGTGTTCCATTATGAAGTTTACTTATCAACATCTGCCTGATGGATATTTCTCTCCTGGGTATATTCTGAGAACAAAATCGTTGTACAGTGTGAATAAATGTCTTTCCAATGTTGATATCATTTGGCGGGGATTTAAAAACAAGGGTAATTTGGTCTAGCATGATCAAAGGGCACGGTAGTGCCCAGCCAAGTTCTGGCACTACACCCTTTTTACAGGAACAAACTCAGGCGATTTTTGACCCCTCCCTATCTTCGGTACCGATGAAGTCAGAAACTTAAAATTCCGAATATTTGCTAAGCTAGTCAGGCAAATGCACCTCACCAAATTTCAATTGTAATAGAGAATCTTTATTATTTGATGATTACTGATTAAAATTTGATGGGTTCACTGGTCAAGTTTTTAAAAGCTTTCGAATTGGGCATACAAAAAAACTTGCCAAGTAAGCCCACCAAATTTTAGTCAGTAATCATTAAATAATAAAATTTCTCTATTACATTGTAGCTGTTTCAATATTATTCTACTTTAAATACTCGGTATTAAACCTTCATAAAGTAAGAACTTGGCGTACTTTTTGATCTCAGTACTTTTCACGGCTGACTTGCTACACAAAGGTTTTTGTATAGAAGAACTTGGCTCTTTTCTTAACAATTATGCTTTTGGTCTGATACAATTAACAACTTTCCATTCATTTCTTACACTACCCTTGAATCGATTTAACCGATTAATGCAATACGAATTTCGTGGCTCAAGTGTTAGATTTTTAGATCTTTGCACAATTTTAAGAAATATTTTTTAAGACTTGAATTTCAGGGATGAGTTTGCACTTGTTTCCAAGTTTATTTTCAATATGTCAACGGCCTAGGCTTTGATGACAGCATTGCTCGATTTCGATCAGCGAAATCAATCATCATTGTTTGTGGTTAGTACTTGCACCCTTGGACGGAGGACCGTTCAATATCAACCTTGTGCTGTTGACATGTGTTTCTTCTGTTGTTCTTTCTTTCTGTGTGTCTCTCTCTGTTGCAATGTCTAAGCCGATTGTCTCATTTGCCAGTGCTTTCAGTGTCTCTGCTTCATAGATTTATATACGGACACGGAGTAGTGTATAGTATGTAATGTAATGTAATGTAATGTATTTTTAATACTTAATTGCTTCAGCAGACGTGGTGTCATCCACCGATTCAAAAAGTTAGAAAGATATCTCTCGTTTACATTATATTTAGAATTTTGAATGTGTTTGCAAAGTATTGAAGTAAATAAGTCATAATCTACCGAAGGATCACTGCTTGACAAGACCGGATCTCAAAATTCAAAACTTAGCTTTTTCGCGAAGTAAGATAAAATCAATTTTATAATTTGTTTTGACTGACCTTGTTTTGTGGGAAACAGAACTTTCACGAACATTGAATCTCCACTTCTTCTTTCCTGCAGAAAATTCCCACGCAGGAATATAGTTGAGAGTGGTAAGTCACTTAGCATCAGTCGTGCCACCAATTTTATTTATTTATTTTATTTTTAGAAGAGATCAACTTCTCCAAAACTATCAAAGTACTAAATACATATATGTATTTATGTGAAACAAGAAAATTACCGAGACCACTAAAAACTGAAAAACTCCCGCATTGTTCTAAGTTAATTCGTTGTTGAATACGTATGTCTATGAATAATAAATAAGTAATATGATTTGATTTTATGCGTATTTTATTTAAAAGGGAAAAACAACACCAAACTCTGAACCGTTCGCTTTTTCATGTAAAACTTGTCCCACATTATATTATGTACGACTCAAAGCACAAGCAACTGGTGTCAAGAATTAGGTACATACATTCAAATTTACCATATCCATGAAATAAATTTATGTATACAATCTGCTTCCTCAATTTGTTTATTTATGCACCTGATATAAGCCTGAAGGACGATCCAGCAAAACAGACGAAACACATTTTCTGTGATATTTCTGTGGGTGACAAAAGCTTCCCGACCGTAGAACAGAGAGCAACAAGAACAAAATCGGCGAATTTACCTCTCATTATCATAAATAAATTGTGTTCCGACTATTCTGAATGTATATCTACTTATGTTCTTACGCTTTGTTTGTGACTGGTATTTTGTGCACTGTACACAATAACATAATATCTGAATTCGGATTCCGTATTCTTTAAGTCACCTTCCATACCAATTGAAAACCCAGAATAAATGAAAACAAACATAAAAATAGCTGGCGCCCAACATTGATTCATGGCAAAGGATTCAAAAACAACTAATTCATATGCAAATAGCTTGCTAGTTTGTTTAAATTAGCTGCAACAAAATTTCATTAGAAATCAAAATAATAAGATCGGGCACAATTTTAATTATATAATGAATACTTAACTGACAGATATACAGGCCTTTTTCAATATAGGCCTTGACGGCTATTGCACGCTCTCCATTGTTCCAACCAATAATGGCGACTAACCTAGAAGGAAACATAATTGAAGACCCTGCAGCCAGAAAGACTTTCTTTAAAAAATGAAGTTCTGTTGCCGCCCCCTGCACTTTTGGAGCACATGTGACAGTAATTAAGTATCCATTAATCTTGAAATACCTAATAATCACAGATAGTCGTGAAAGAAAAAAGATCAAAGTCTTTAAGACAGGACATTCTATACCAACCCGAAAAACATTTTTAATTTCCCGAATTTGGAAATCTTCCAAGAAATATCAATTCTTTATGGATTCACAAATTTCCAAAAAATATGAGATATGCCAAACCCCTCTTTTATACACACGCTCAAGGGTTTATTAAAAGACCCTTGTAATGTTAAACATAATACGACCACGAATGTTGCAAATTGAAATGACAAGGGAAAACCATGCTGGGTAAACGATTCCATAATCATGTTGTGCGACTAAAAAGTGAACTCTGTATTTTATGGGACGACCAAAATTAGGCTTGAGAGTGAACTGATGAGTAGTTATAGCGAGACGGGTATTACGGGTGAACTGATTAAGGAAAGGAATGCAAGTGAGAATTGCTTGTGAAAGAACCGATAAAACAAGGCAATGAAATATGAAACATTCCGAAGGTGTTCAAGCTCTGTTTCCTATAAGTTTTTAAAGCTCTGTTCTGAATTCTGTTATATACGAGTAAGTAAGTAGAGAGATGTTTGTGCTGCACCTGCCCAAATATGTGATTTATACTCGAGTCCTGGACGTACGAGTATAAACGTCTTATAAATTGTAGCAAGATCAAAGGGGGTGGAAAATCCTAATCATTGAGCACCATTCTCGAGAATGTGGTCATTCTCACGCAATTCCACTTCCGAAAGGAATGGATCGACGTTAATCAGAGAACAAGTATGAGAAGCTGGTAGTAGAGTTGTCGGCAAAACAATGAGCTGGATTTGTTACGTAGGCGATCGTTATCCGTCTCCAAAACCACAATTTTTTAAGAACTTCGAATTCCAGCCTTACCCTTTACAGATAATTCAGACATCTATAGATTGCACAGAAAACACTCTCATCAGAATATACCCAGTGACTATGCAATAATAATATAAAATAATTCAACTGTTACTAACAGAAAATGTTCAAAATGTTAACTACATCTCATTTAAGAATAACTACTAAAAGTTTTTACGCAGACAAGCATCTCATAGATGCCAAAGAAAGAAGCAAAAGAAAAAAACACACATCAATACAGTAGAAAACAACTAATTTTAATGTAGGTGTATATTTCACTTAAAGAATATAGGTACAATTACATAATTATACAGAAGCACAAAAGAGGTAAATGGAGCTCGCAGTGCAAGGCAATGGGAATAAAAAAAAACGCGAAACTCCTTAAGTTCCCGGCGTCAATGATGCTTGGTATTGATGATTCTTGTTGTTTTGTTTGTTTGTCCTGAATGGGGTGGGTTGACCACTGTATCCATGAGTCCTAAACCAGGACCAGCAAGTCCAATGAAGAGTCGTAAACTTGGTGGATGCGGCGGTAAATCTACAAAAGGAAGAGATAGGTATAAATAAGAAACCAATTATGACAGATGTAATTATAATCACAAAGCCAAACTTACAAATGATCGGAATGTTATTCCTATAGTGTATCTAGAAGTGTGTCGCTTAGTTGATGAAATTTTTTTATTTTTGTATCCTTTTGCTTTGGTTTTTACCAATTTTTCTTTTATTTTAATTTGTTTTCTTTTTATTTTTACTTTTTGTTCCAATTGTCGCTCGTCACACCATCAAAACAATAACAAGAATGAAAGTTTTGCAAAGTGACAGCTGACACTTGTTGAGGTGAAGGTTCAATGTTCCGAATAGGGCATGGTCATGTAAACAAAAGCTGTAAGTGATAAGAGCTTTGAAGACTGGCACATACAGGAAATAAAAATTTCTCTGATTGAGCTTTTGATGTGATCGGTTGAATTCAAAAGTGTTATGATTTGTAAATTAAGGGTAGTGCAATATTAGTATTTTTAAGATAATATAAGTAGATTTGATCGTAGAATATTTGTCTAGTTTATAGAGTTATTTATTACTATTAATTATTATTATTTATTATTATTATTTATTATTTTTTTAAGTTTGTTGCTGCAACAAAATTTTGTAAGCTTAGGCTCCACACCCATACACTTACGTTACCAGGTACAACAAAGGTAAACAGTGCAGATTTAGATTAGACAGATGATTGTAAGTGGGGAACATCTGTAGAAGTTATGTAAGAATAAATATATAGGCCACAGGGCAACGACCGATGATGATGCAATAAAAAGCTTCATTAGATATTTCGAAAGCAAAAAGAAAAGTTGTTGTGCTTTTACCGCAAAAGCAAATTTAAATTGAAGTTTTTTTTTTCTGTGAAGCAAAAAGAAAAATCCAAAGTGATTGTTATATAGTTTTTTTTTTGATAAGAAAAACCTGTGGATTAAAAAAATCGATATAAAAACAGGAAGGTGAGGAATTTGTATAAGTGACAAAAGGAAAAGAAGTTTTTTTTTATATAAAAATCATTTTTAAAACAAATAGGTATTCAGATATCAGCCAAAGAAGCAAAAGTGGTGTAGTCGAGATATTGCCATAAGAAAATCTGGGAAATTTGAAACTCCGTTCCAATAAAGCAGAGGTAGGAATTCATTTAGTGTATTAAAGTGTGGAAAAATTAATTTAAAAATATATAAATTTATAGGTTTAAGTCGAACTAAAGGAAGTTACGCCTCAAAGGCATCCGATACGGATATATATATATACTTATATATGATAGTATATATATATAGTCGGAAAACAAAGGAGCCGGTCTACGCTCACGATTTGAGCCTCTGCTAAGATTTTTTTTTGTCGATTTGAGGACTTTTGGAATCCTTGGACAAAGGGTGAAAATATATACCAAGAAGGATTTATTCGGTGAAGATCTAGAGCCCAAAACAAAATTATTGAGATTGGTTGGCTGGTGATCTGTAGGGTGCAAAGTCTGTGCTCTTGCATTGAAGTAGAGTGCACTTAAGGGCACTCACACCGGTCGTGAACTCTTGCTGAAATTTGATTAGTCGTGAATTTTGTTTGATTTTCTTTGATAAATAATTTTAGTAGTTTAACTTAAATTTTTCTTTTTGAATTTTCATTTGTTTTTAATCATTTTGATTTTAAATAGTTTTCTTTAAGATTTAAAACTTTAATTTTTTTTTGAATTCTTTTACCATAAAGTAAGAAAAAAAACAAGGAAAGAAAGAATTTATTAGAGTGAAAGTAAAGATAAATTTAAAGTGTAAAGTGCAACGTAAAGTGTGTCTCTCTGGACTCTCAGAACATATGTATATGTATATATATGTACATATAGTAAATTGAGCCATAATCATTTATATAAAAAGGAAGGATTTGAACTTGATCCGATTGTACCTGAGAATTACTGCCGGCAGAACATCAAAGGACAACAGAGAAGTAAAAACCAATAAGAAAAAGTAAGTTTTTTTTAACAAAAAAAAATATCTATTTTTATGTATACATACATTTATATATACATGTGTATATTCTTACTTGTATGAATAAATCGAAGAAAGAGGTATTCACACTCGGGTTGTGCAGATTTAAGCCAATTAATTTTTTTTTTTAATTTTGTTTTTTTCATGAAAAGTGAGTCTCATTCTGAGATAAATCACTGAAGAACAATTCAAAGAAAACAAGAATTCTTAATTTTCATTTTTTTTTCTTACGAATAATTTTTCTATTGAAATAGTTTTATTGTTTATATAATTTTTATAATTTTTGAAAGTGAATAGGATGTTCTTGAGTTAAATAAATAAATGTATATTTCCTTACTCGATACAATTTGAGAATTTTCTTTGAGAGAGTGGAGTAGATAAAATCATGATGTGCTAAACATAAACTTGGGTGTGTGGAGGATCGGCTGGGCCGGCGATAAAAGGGGAAACGATGACGAGAACGTAACTAACAATACAGACAAGGAATGATACGACAACTTACGAACAGTGACCTTACTTTGAAATCTATTTTTGAAGAAAATTTATTACATCCATGACAGCATACTTACATTCATACTTACTATATACTTACGAACTAACTTATCTATACACATTTAACTACATACTTACCTACAAACTTACTGACATCCCTACCTAAATACCTACCTACGAACTTACTTACATATCTACTTAAATACTTACCTACAGACTTACTGAACATACAGTGAACATTGGAAAACGTGAACTAATTAAAACCGAGGGTGTTCATGTTTTTGAGATTGTTCATGTTTTGGAATGTAACATTTTATGATTAAACTAGTATTCCTACCGTATTGTCTTATTACTGCTCTTAAAATAAAACATATTTTCTTTCATTTTATCTTCTTTTTGCTTGCAGTAGTATAGATTTATGAATATTTTTACATATTTATACATACTGGTACGGGTTTTAAAAAAAAAATAATTTCTATTTTAAATTAGAACGTTTTACAAATAAAAGTTTTATTTAACAAATAAAATTTTTAATTTTTGTCTGTTCTATTTTTGCCAACATTTTAACAACTACAATTTCTCTTAGGCGTTTATGTCGCTTTGGTCAAAGCCTTCATCTGAACACTATTTCATGGCCTTTTTAAATATTTCATATTACGCATTGTCAATATTATGGGGCCCACCGAAGTTTTAAAAAATTAATTCAGTGCATTTTCATGTAGAAATGTTGAAAAAATTTCTGTTCACGTTTTAGAGCTTTTCGATTTGTTCACGTTTTAGAGCAGTCAATGTTAAAATTACGGTGTTCACGTTTTGGGATAGTTCACGTTTTGGGGGGTTCACGTTTTCCAATGTTCACTGTATCACTATAATACTTACCTCTATATTTACTTACAAACCTACATACATACATGAACGTACCGACATTCTTAGATCATTGTTGATGATGATTTCAAGTTGTAGCTAGAGCTTTCGGATTAGGGGCTATCTCCAATAGACTCATGGCCCAGGAGATAGTATTGGTTGTATCTATGATACAAGGGAGGGTAGGCCAAGCTTTTGCCATCAACATCAGGCAAGGCCTTTGAGACTCGGCGAACTACTGTGTTGGTGAGACAGTGGGGACGATACGGATTTTCGGTCAGCAGGGAAAGAAGGAAGAAAAAAAAAAAGAAAACTTTTTTTTTTGATTAGGTTAGTTAGATTTAGATTTATGATCGTATCCTTCAGATATGAAATTATAATTAGGGGTTTAGTTGTAGATTAGGGTTAAGTTTCATTTTCTTTTATTTTACTCTTCTTTTTTTTTTCTTTTGCTGAGAGATCTGATTAGTATCTCACCCTTTTACTAATGCAGTAGCATAGGTAACTAGGTTTGTGCTCTTCCTTTTTTTTTAGTCCCAAACACCTATCCTATAATCCCATACCCCCTTCCTATCCTCATCCTTTGATCAAGGCATGACTTTATTTTGTTTGCGAAACCGGATGAGTTTGGAAAATGGCAAGAACCACCCCCAATCCTTCGAGCTTAGCCGAGCCAGAGCAAGCATGCCATCGCCTTTTTCCAATCTCATGAAGAAACACCCCTGTGGTACCCCGATACGCAACAGATTAGAAGTTTCAGACAAGAGATCATTTATAAAAATGAGAAAGAGAGTTAGACACAAAACGGAGCCCTGGGGAGCACCAGCATTTATTTTTTGAAATCAGACTTGAAACCGTCCAGGGGCACTGGAAATACTATAATAACACTTCCTTTGCCCAGTACCATCCCTAGTCCTTATCAAAATACCGAGCTAAATTCTACACTTGCTGATGAAATCCTAGTATACTACCAAAACGTAGGAGGTATGCGTTCTTATCGCTTATGCGCTGTTATCGAATGCAATTTTAAAATCATCGCTCTCACAGAGACTTAGTTGAGTGATGAAATTTCAAATGCTGAAATCTGCAATAATTACTACGACGTTTACAGGGGGGGATAGAGACAAAATCTGTACGGAACTTACGAAAGGAGGTTGAGTACTAATTGCTGCCGGTAGAAATTTTAAGAGTAGAGAAATATCTCTTGCAAACTCCTCAGGTTTGATTGAACAAATATGTGTGAACGATCTTAATGAAATTAATAATCTAGTTTTTTAACTCTTACATATATTCCTCCAAAATCGAGTTTTGATATTTATAATGCTCACATAAACAATATAAATACAATTGTAAGCTCTTTAGATTGTAATTCTTTCGTGGTAGTCTTAGGTGATTTTAATTGAAGCAATATAGTTTGGATTTACTCTGAGGAAGATAAAGCTCTTCTACCATATAATGTTTTAAATGAAAACGAAACCATTGTCTTAGATACTATGTCAGCTCTTAATTGTATTCAAATGAATATTATTGTTAATTTTATTGGAAGAATTTTAGACCTTGTTTTTATACAAGAAGACCTAGAATTAATTTAATTTAACTGAAGAGGATTTTCCTCTATTAAATAATAGCTTTCACCATAAAGCACTGCGATTAGAGTTAAAATTTATCACATTTAATAATTTTTATCGTTCAAAAAGTGTAGTTAATTATAAATATGACTTTAACAAGGTCGATTACATTGGTATAAATAACTTTTTAACTCTTAGCTGCCACACTTCTGTAGAATAACATAGCTGCCACACTGGGGTACGAAATGCCCCAACAATAAAATATCGTATTGTGAGCCAGATATTGAATTTTTTTGTTTGAAAAAATTCTGTGTTGATCATTAATATGTATTTTATAGGATGAAGTAGGTTTAAAGAAAAATATTCATATATTTATTATTAATAAAAAATTGTTAATTGAAAAAAGTGGTAAAAATGATCATTTTCACCAAAAAAATTCTATTTTTTTCATTTTTTAATATTTTGAGCTAAAAATTTAATGAGATACTCTCAAGATGTATACCTTCAAGAAAAAAAATACTTCATATTTGTCTTAGAAAAAAAGTATATTTATTTTGTACTATGAAGAGCTTCGACGTAGGTCGACCGCGTGCTCGAGACTGTAAAAGACGTGGATCGAAAGTTGCGTCTTCCATCTCTACATCTAACTCCGATGAAGATGAACTATCAGATACGTTGAATTCAGACTCAGAACCATCATCGACTTTAGCATCCGAAATATTCTCAGCAACGCCATTGTTACAATCATCCTCGATCATTTCTTGTCGCAATGTCCTGTTGCGCAAATTGTATGCCATCTAATGGTAGCGAATAAATATACTAATATAAATATTATAAACGTTGTAAAAAAAATTCTGAGCAGTCAAAATATTATACTTACGATTATTTAAGAGAAATAGAGCCAAAACAGAGTAAACAAAAAAAAAATTACTTAAATAATTATAACTGCCACACTGGGGTCTTAAACGGCACCACACCACTTCCAACGACTGCCAGAAGGATACTAGCGCGCATATCATCGTACTATGGGTTTCAGGGGAAAGAGGTATGATTCAACTAATAACAGATGGAACCACAATTCCAATTTTTTGAAAATTGTATGTTTTATTGTAAATTAAATAGCGCTGGGGTCATCTGGACCCCACAAGTGCAGCTAAGGGTTAATAAATGTTGACTGGATGTCGATATTAAGTTTCCATGACGTAGAAAGAAATTATAAGGTTTTTCTTAGCATTTTATACGAAGCTTTCTCTAACCATGTTTCTATTAAACGGATGAAGAAAAATAATAAACCCGTTTAGTACCTATACGAAAAGTTTGTCCAGATTAAAGAATTTAATGATGAAAATGTATAAAACGAGTAGGGTCGATACAAACAATATGTTTGGTCTTTGGAATCAAATATCAAAACTAATTCAAAATGTTTTTGGCAATATATAAGCGAAAATTATTTGGTATTCCTACTTACATGACTTACAAAAGTATTGGGAGTAGCGATCTTAATACAATATGTAATTTGTTTGCATCATTTTTTCGTTCCAACTTTATATCGAATCTAGATCACTCTGTATAACTGATATAACTATAACTGATATAAGTATATTATGTATATTTGTTAGAAGAAGAAATTTTCTTCGCGCTTTGCAAATTGGAGAATAGTGTAAGTCTGCCCCCTGACAATATTCCTGAAATTTTCTTAAAAAAATGTAAGTCCAATTTATCTAAAGTGCTTCATATAATTTTCAACATGTCTCTCGAAAAGGGAATTTATGTGAATGCTTGGAAAAGTTCATACATAACTTCAGTTCATAAATCAGGTTCAAAACAATCAATTGAAAACTATAGGCCAATTTCAAAACTTCAATTGATTCCTAAGATATTCGAATCCTTATAGTTAAAATTAAAATGTATGATGCAGTTAAAGCACATATCTCGCTTTTCAACATGGTTTTGTTATTGGTAAATGTACAGCAACTAACCTTGCATTATTTACTAACTTTTATATAAACACAATTGAAAAAAGAAGCCAAGTTGACGTCATATATAGGTATACTGACTTTTCAAAAGCATTTGATAGTCAGTCATAAACTACTTTTGTTAAAGCTTAAATCTCTGGGTTTTCACTCTCAAATGTTCAGCTGGATTATCTTGTGAATCGAGTTCAATTAGTTAAAATCGGACAAACTTAATCTGAAGTAATCTTTAATGACTCTGGAGTTCCTCAGGGAAGTCATCTGGGTCCACTCTTGTTTTTACTTTTTTTTTAATGACTTACCTAGCTTCGTTTTAGACTCCTATCATCATTCATTTGCTGATGATTTTAAAATATACAACTCCAACTCTAACTCCAAAAAGATGTGACTTCTCTGTCAAAATGGTGTTTGTCCAATAAGCTCGATTTAAATGTAGAGAACATTTACTATGTCCTTTAAACCAATTTTAATTGACTACTATGTATCGATCGGAGAACGTTCTTCAGAGTTTCAAATCATAAGGATTTGGGAGTTTTTTCGACTCCAGACTGGATTTCAGAATGCATGTTGATTGTATTGTGTCCAGAGGCAATTCTATGCTTGGATTTTTGTTTAGGAATTTAAGTGTCCTATACAATTAAATCACTTTTTATTAGTTTTGTTCGACCAATTTTAGAATACTGCTCAGTAGTTTGGTCTCCTTACTACAGAAATGCGTCTAATAGAATTGAAAGAATTCAGAAAAGATTCACGAAATATTCGCTTCATAAACTTGAATGGGCCCCGCCTTTACCAACGTATAGAGATCGATATACGTTGATTGATATAAAACCTCTTGAAACAAGAAGAATTTATTACTTGGTCTCATTTGCGAGAGATGTAATAATAGGTCATATTAATTGTGCTCCTTTAATTGAAGACAAAGGGATAATCAATTTTTCTTCATATCACATCATTCGACAAATTACGGATTTAATGAACCGGTTACCAGAGCCTGCCATTTTTTTAATAAATATGCCCATGGAATCGAACTTGAAAGTTCAAAAGAAATATTCAAAAAAACTATCATGAACTCAATTGTAATAGATTAATAGAATTTATATTTGTACTGAATCCTTATTAATTAATATTATTTTATAGATATATATCTATGTCTAAGAAAATTTAAGTACTTATAGACGAAATAAATAAATAAATAAATACAACATGTATTGAACGATCTAGAAGGTAATTTCGAATCCGAGGAATAAGGGTTTTGTTGATATCACACGCACGCATTTTCAATAAGAGAGGATGGTGCCAAACGCTATCAAATGCCTTAGAAATATCAAGCGCAATAATCTTGCTTCTCCAAAAAAAATATAAAGATCTGTTTCACTCTTCCGTGAGATATGCCATCAGATCACCAGTGGAACGATTGCCGCGAAAGCCATATTGCCAGTCATTAAGAAGCTTTCGTTCTTCAAGATATTTCTTGAGCTGTTGATTTATCAGCGATTCCATGACCTTATAAAGAAGGGAAATAAGTGCAATTGGTTGATAGAAGGAGGGGAAGGAAGGGTTGCCTTTCTTAGGAACTAGGACGCTATTTGGTAACGTCCTAGTTGACTTTCTCATATTGCTAAACGTAGCAATATTCTCTGTAACTGTATGAATGGGACACAAGAGTTGGGCTGATTTTACACAATAGTCCGAAGTTCCGAATGGAGAGCTTACCGTTGTGGTATGCTTATCAGAATGAGAAGTAAGAAACCAGTTGAGAGTGTGGGCGTTTTGCTTAGCAACGGTATTCGAGTGGGTTTTTCTTGAAGCTGAGTAAGGTGGTGCATCTCAGCAAAGAACTCAACATTTCTTCCTTCTGTACATTCATTCTGTACATTGAAGTCGCCCGCAACAACCACTTCAGAGCGAGGGTACAAGGAAACAATGTGGGATATGGAATCAGACAGCATACCAAACTCATTGGGAGTTGAATTTCTTACGTATGTATATGTGAGTAAAAGTGCAAGAAGTTTTTTTTTACTTTCTGAACAATTATATACTTTTGTTGGGGCTAACAATTTAATTTTAAAAATGAGTTTGCTCTTTGATCTATGTAGAATTTTGTAAAATTTTCCATTTCTCAAAACGGAAGGAAGTAATCCAGCTGAATATATCATTAGAGCACTGTATATAGAAGAAGCGATAAAACAAAGTAAGACAAGAGATATTACGACGGTGTTCGAGAGAAACAAAAGTTTTCGTAATAAACTGTCTCCAATTAGTCTAAAGGCTCTGTTTTGGACTCTGTCTAAGAGGTGCCGTTGAGTTTTAGGAGCACCTGCCCATATAAGGGAGCTATACTCAAGCTAAGGCCGAATGTATGCGTTATAAAATTGTAGCCAGATCAGAAGGGGGGTAAAACAGTTTACATCTTCTGAGAAAACCTTAGCATTTCGCCGCTTTTTTCACAACATCAAATATTTGATCATGCCACAAAAAATGGTCAGTAATACACATACCGAGGACGGAAAGCTTATCAGTTTCCTCGATGCAAGTGTCATCCATGGATAATGGCAGGGGTGGAATTTTACTCTTGATGGACAAGACAGAAGACAGATTTGGGTTTTGGAAGCATTTAATTCCACGCGTTTTTTAACACCCCATTCTACAACGCTCCTAAAAGTAGGAAGAGTCATAACACCTTGCGACAGCGTCGAGTTTACACAAAACAAGGGTGCAAGCAAATTTACCTTTTCTTGTGAGCTAGTCTTAGGAGTGTTATTGTAAACGAGCGTTGGAACCGACGAACAGCTGGAATTTCAAAAAGGAATAAAAAATTGTCACTACCTTTGGACATTGTGTATTTTGATCATGTAAGAACTTGGTTAGTTTGATATGAGCATTAAAAGCATTCGACGATTGTTTGTATTTTTGCGGGTTTTCCTCAGTTGAGTTGAATAATAACCTCTTTGCAGCTATTACCGTTCCAAAAATTACTTTTGGTTTTATGCTCTTAGTCCTGTTAGGAATAAAAGTTTTCATTCCGTCGAAAATAATACCTGATCTGCGTTGGAATCTACATCACTATCGAGGAAGCATAGTGACCAGTTAAAGTAGCGAAAGAAATTATTGAGAACGTCCCAGTTAGCTTTCTCATAAAAATGAGAAATGAGCTGATATGAGTGGTCCGACTTGCATAGAGGTGCTATAGTATACTAAACTCTGTTCAACAAAAATTGTCAGTACAGGGAAAATAAGACGTTTGCCTCTCACTCTGATTTCTTTGGCTTGCATAAGTGTGTCGCCTTTTAAAGCTCTCACAGGGTTTCCCTAGTTTACATAAATCGCCAACCCTCAACATACTCAATTTCATAAAATTTGTTCTCAAAAGCTTCAAATCCTAAAAGCTTAATAAAATTCACTAAATAAGCTCCTTGCTTGTAATTGCGAATGATAATGGTAACTCTGTTTTGATGGAGATAACAAGCGCACGATCGCATTGACTTGACTTGACAGTATCCCTTCAGCAGTGGGAGACAACGGCCGTGTTGGGGTGTACAACTTTTTGCGAAGAATTACAACAACAATTCTTTGAGGAAAGTCTGTGGCTTGCTCTTTTTTAAGTGGCCAACCTAGTGTATTGAGGGTGCATCAGGCGCCTTAACTTATCTTAAACTTATATAATAGCGTTTACTATATGTTTTAGCATACCTACTCATTTTGTGAGCTAAAACTTAAGTAAGGACTTATATCATTTGTACCTTTTCTTCGAGTTGCCCTCCCCTTTGGCCTTCATTCCGCATTTTCTACCTGAAAATACCTGTATTCTTCCGAGAAAAAAAAACACAACCTCTAAGTCATGAATGGCAACACTCAAACTTTTCATGAACTCAATTACTAGTCAGCCCGCAGTCGTTTCTCCACCCCAATAACACCCAACATTTTACCCTTCGCAGTGCTTCGTCGTGCGTCCTAGTGATTCAAATTGAGTACAGTATCTAAATGAACTGGAAAAGTTATTTGTTTTGGTTACCAAGTTCACCAAGGTAACCACAAAATCCGTTCTACTGCCATTCACTATTTCACGATAACCTTTTGCGTTTAAATACAAGCACGTTTCAACTTACAGGTACATATATGTACATTCACAGATAAATTATAATCAAATTGAAATTTATAACAAGAGTATATGTATAAACAGAAGAATTAATCAGACCAAGTGTGAATTGTTTCATTAATTTTATTGGTGATTTGTGTAATTGATTTCTATCACCTAGTGTGTGTCCTCGAAACATTGAATTGATTTTGTGTTTTTCCCAAAAAAAATCATACTTACATTATGATTCTATGGCATTGATAAAAAACCTTTCACCTCGTCGACTCGTTTGAAAATCAAAAACGACATTGGATTAGACAGAGGACTCAACGCGAAATCAAAAAACTTATTTTCAAGCCTGAAATCTCTCGTATGGACAAATGGTTTGGAGAGAAACGTTTGTGGCTGTTTGGTAATCATCTTCCACTCCTGCCTAGAAGGTAAGTGTTCGCCCGTCGTCGTCCTGTGAATCAGACATCCCTCTCTACTTCGGCAATATTTTGTTTCACTGTGTGAGTGTTATGAAAGTTGAACACAATTTGTGGGAAATTAAAAATGAAATATATACCGGCCGTCTGTGCTAGTTATCCCCTCGTTATACACATGCACGAGCATAAGCACAATGTTCTTGAATAAACTCACAATTGTAACTTTTCATTGAGCGGTTTAATTGAAAGTCGCTTTTATTTTTGCGGTATTTGGCTAGGCCGCAAAGTAAAAAAAAAACACTACCACCGATTTCGTGCCATTCGTTCACTGTTCAAAATCGATTTTTATTCTCTGGTGGTATTAATATTTGGATACATTTATATTTTTATTGTTTTTGTTAACAAGAGTATGGCCTTTTGAAGTGCAGTAAGTGATACCCAATGTCCAGCAGGCGTGGTGTAATATATTGTGACTTATATTCTTAATAATGTTGAATTATCATATCGATGGAAAAAAATCTTTTTAATGTTCATGTAATAATTTGTTTGTATGGTTATTTCTGATTGTAGTACAGAGCTGGATTACTATTGTTTCGAGCTTTAAAGGCGCTCTTCAGGGAATTATATTGCATCACAAAATAATGTTTAACGATAGAAACTCTTACAATCTTATCGTCCTCTGCCTGTTACACGCTGCTTCCAGTCATCCAGACGAAAGGTTCTGACATTTGTGATGACCAGGTCTTTAAACCAAAAGTTCGGGCTTCATTTTCATTTAAAACCTGGCGGCTGAGATTCGAAGATTTCCATGAGACAGTGCCTTCCTTATTAAGGCCCAACCTGCGCACTTTCTGCATGTTCTGCTGGACCTGCAATGCTCATTGGTATCTCGTTTTAAATATAATCCAAGTTTCCCAAGTGCTCAAAAGAGTAGCCAAACTCCCTTAAGTTCGCGTAAAATTAAAAAAAACTTGCTTTACCGAAACTCTAATTGTTCGGAAGAACTCAATGACTCTATATGATGCTCATTTGATACCTGCTGTAAATTCTGCTAAAAATCAAATAACTATTTCCTGTGCTTGGGTGGCTATAGGTTTCTTTGGCTGTTTCAAAGAGCCTTCAGTCCAGTCTTAAGACCAGCAGCTAGTTGATTGGCTTTCATATAAAACCTTCGGTTATTCTTTCGTTCGGCAGCCTATTCGATCTTGAGGAAGCATTAAGTGCCCAAAACACACGATACTTGTGTGCACACCGGTGTTGGTGTACGAAAATGTATGCTGTGTGTGATTTTCGGTGTCAGACACTGTGCGAATAAAATCACAAGTTTTTGATATTTGGTGTCGGTATCTCGATCGGTGGCGGTCAGCCATCAGACGAATAGGGGGAATAACATGTAGCATACGAAAACATGCACGTGCCGTAACTATTCGGGACTGGTGGAAGTCTGATCATAGCCTCTCCGTGGCGGCCGCTAGAAACAAGCCTTTAAAAAGGTTTGGCTAATATGATCAGGCTGGTTCCTCAGGTTGGCGACAGGTTAATTCCCTGTCCCGTAAAACTTAATGAATTACGAGACCGACAACAAGCCTCGGAAACGGACTGATCTCACGACGACAACCCACGCAAAGAAAAAGGAAAAACGATTTACGAATTTTCTTATGGAACGTACGATCGCTCTATAGAGCTCGAGCTGCTCAGCAGCTAGCCGGTCAACGTATAAAGCTGACATAACAGCTCTTCAAGAAATCAGATGGACAGGGAATGGTGTTCTACAGAAGAAAGAATATGACATATACTACAGCTGTCATACAAAACACCATGTGCTCGGGGTAGGCTTCCTAGTCAGCGAAAAAATGAAGTCTACCATCATCGGCTTTAACGCTATAAGCGAAAGGCTATGCACCCTTCGCGTGCGAGGCAAATTTACGAACATCAGCCTCATTAACGTTCACGGACCTACGGAGGAGTCCTCAGACGAAGAAAAAGAGACTTACTACGAACAAGTCGAGAGGGCCCTCAATGCCTGCCCAAGGTATGATGTTAAAATCATCCTTGGGGACTTGAACGCAAAAATAGGTCGGGAGCCGGTATTCAGGCATTACGCAGGCACCCATAGTTTGCATGAGAGCACTAATGACAATGGACTTCGAGTCTTAGAATTGGCAGCATCGAAAAACATGGTCGTTGCGAGTACCAGGTTCCCGCGTAAAGATATCTACAAAGCCACCTGGGTATCACCTGATGGAGTCACTCGTAACCAAATAGACCACGTGTTGATAGACCGTCGCCACTACTCGAACTTGATGACGGTACGAACGTACCGAGGTGCCAATATCGACTCGGATCACTATCTTGTTGGTATGGTTTTCCGAGGGCGGATTGCCTTGCGAAGACGCATTGCATCCGCCGATCAGTTTCGAATCAACACGGCTGCCCTGCGCAATGAAAACACCAGTAACACCTTTGGTAATGCGTTAGGACTCGCCCTAGAATCACTTGATTTAGGGAGAGTAAGTCCTGGAGCCAGTATGCTGGGCGTAAATGAGAAGTGGACACGTCTTAAAAATACTGTCATTAGTACTGCCAACGCCATCTTAGGCAGCAGTCGTAAAAATCGGAACGACTGGTTTGATGATGAATGTAAGCTAGCGACTGAACGTAAGAATGTTGCGTACCGAGCAATGCAACAATCTCATAGAACGCGGGCACGCGAAGAGGAATATAAAGAGCTCAGAAGAATAGAAAAACGGCTACACAGACAAAAAAAATCAGCCTGGGAGAAGAACCTAATCTGTGAAATAGAAAATAGCCGAGAGCGAGGTCCGCACCAGGCGCGGAAGTTCTACCAATCCGTCCGAAACATGACGCAGTACACACCACGCTGCACATACTGCAAGGACGGAGAGGGAAATCTGATCACCGATCCTGAAAGCATACTGGAGCGATGGGAAGTGTACTTTAATGAATTGCTAAATGGTCAGCTCACTACAGAAGAGGAGGCTCCACTACTTCAAGAAGAATACCCTATGTTGCCGCCACCAAGCATAGAAAAGGTTGAGAAGGCTATAGGCCGGCTTAAACAGAACAAATCCCCGGGAGCCGATGGCATACCAGCCGAATTATTTCATCACGGCGGGCCAGCCTTACGTCAAGCAATTCATGATATTATACTGCACGTATGGGAGCAGGAAGAAATGCCAGAAGACTGGCGAAAAGGCATAATATGCCCCATACATAAGAAGGGAGATGTCACAACGTGCAGCAATTATAGAGGTATCACGTTGTTGAGTACCGCCTATAAGATATTCTCCTCTATCCTACAAGACCGGATAACCCCATACGCTAAAACCATCATCGGACAATATCAGTGTGGTTTCATTCCAGGCAAATCAACAACTGATCAGATCTTTACCCTTAGGCAGGCGATGGAAAAATGTCTAGAATTTAACATCCCAACATACCATCTGTTTATAGACTTTAAGGCCGCCTATGATAGCATAGCCAGGGTAGAACTTTACAAAGCCATGAGAGAGTTCGGCATCCCAAATAAATTGACACGACTATGTAGGTTGACCATGACCAACGTAACAAGCCAAGTAAAAATAGCCGGATTGCTATCCAGACCAATCAACATCTTTAATGGACTCCGACAAGGGGACGGTTTGGCCTGCCTCCTCTTCAACCTGGCGTTGGAGAAAGCAATCCGTGACTCTGGCACGGCAACAAGAGGGACCATCGTCAACAGGTCCAGCCAGTTACTGGCTTACGCAGACGACATTGACATCATCGGAAGAACCGAACAAGCTGTACACGATTCCTTCATCCAGATCGAGCAGGCGGCACAAAATCTGGGGCTGCACATTAGTGAAGGTAAAACAAAGTACATGGTGGCGTCGAACGCGAGAGGAACAGCTGGTCAAACAATCAAGGTAGCGGAGCACGAATTTGAAGTGGTGCAATCCTTTAAATACCTTGGGTCAATAGTAGCAGCCGATAACAATATAGAAGAAGAAATACGCGGGCGGCTTCTCAAATCCAACAGAGCCTACTACAGTCTGTCAAAGCTCTTCAAATCCAGAAATCTCACCATAACTTCAAAACTGCTGCTGTACAGGACCATGGTCCTGCCAGTACTCACATATGGATCCGAGACTTGGGTGCTTAGCAAAAGGCACTCCGACCTCTTAGCTGCGTTCGAGAGAAAAGTCTTAAGGAGAATTGTTGGCCCCATATGTGAGGAAGGACGATTCCGGAGACGGTACAATCATGAACTGTACGCAATCTACCTAGAAGCAGATATCGTGACAAAAATTAAGCTCGGTAGACTCCGGTGGGCAGGGCACCTAGCTCGCATGAGCGAAGAGGAACCTGCTCGGAAAGTTCTTTATGCTACATTCTATGGTAGACGACAGCGTGGTAGACCATGCTTGCGCTGGAGAGATGGCGTAGACCAGGACGCCCGAAGCCTTGGGGTGCGCAACTGGATGGCGTCGGCTAGAGACCGGGATAGGTGGAGAGACTTGTTGAAAGAGGCCAGGACCGGAACCCGGTTGTCGAGCCGATGATGATGATGATGATCTCGATCGGTGTAATGTGTATGGGGAATCGTTGTGCTGTGAGGAGTGTAAGGCTAGGAACGCACTTGCGATTTCAATCGCACGGTTTTTTAGTCGCAAAAATAGAACATTTGAGTTTAAATGAGAATGAACGCACTTGATACCAACAAATCGTGACGATTTAAAGGTCGCAATTTATTTCATTTTTCAGGCGATGCGATTGTCGTAAGTTAAAATGAAACAAATGCACTCAAATGGATATGGTCACACTTGCGATTTAAATTACTACGACTTAAAAATCGTAGTCGCAATAAAAAATTATTATGCACACACTTGTGATTTTCAATCGCATGATTTTTTAGCCGCGACGAATAAGACACATGGCGTTTAATGTGAATGAACGCACATGCGACTTAAAAATCGTAGCGATTATAGCAAGCGTTTTTTTCTGTCGCAAAATTAAATGGATCAAATGGATTTACATAATCCTACTCGCACTTGCGGTTTTTTAATAAAATTATTACCTGTCAGCATAAAAATGAGTTTCGTTAGGAAGTGTTGCGTAGTGGCTCTTCTGTTACCTTTAAAGTCTACTCAAAAAACCGTAAAAAAAAGTATTGGATGCATCTGGTTATAAGTGGCAGATAACTTAACGGCCAGTTTCATAAAATTAAACGATAGTTGAAAAGATCGCTCACAGACATTTGTGCAATACTAAAGAATGAGTATTGCATGCTGCAAGGAACTACTGCAACTAGTTGGAAAAAATACAAAATGGAGAAATTCAATATCACTTGAGACACGATTATCTGTGACATTGAGTTAAATAAAAAAAATTCTTAATCTGTTTGCGATTAAATAATCGTGCGGCAAAACAATCCCAAGTCAGTGCATGAAAATAATTTGTTGCAATCGCGATTTTTTAATCGCCTCGAAAAAAAATCGCAAGTGCGTTCCTAGCCTTAAACATTGGTATTGAGGCACGTACTTGCCGCCTAAAACTATTAAATTGATTTTTTTAAATTGCAAAAACAACAATGCTGTCTGGTTTCTTGCAAAATTTTCAGTGAATTTCTGAAACCAAAATTTTATAAATCGCTCGAGAATTTTTTTTTTATTTTTTAAATTTTGATATGCTGATAACAAGAAAATCAAGAACCGAAAAATTTAGGAGTTATCTTTCCGACCGTTCAATCCAAGTTATAAGTTATATAAGTCTAAAGTACTGCAAATTAACGCTGGTGTGGGCCAAGGGTCCGCATTGACTCCGATACTATTTCTTATGTACATAAATGATTCTAAGCCATTAAACTGTTTCGCTGGTGGTGGTATTCTTAGTTTTTCATACTTCTTTTTTCTGGATGTGGAGCTGCAACGGGGGAATATGTTGAGTTCATTAAATTTAGATCTGAGCAGCACCGTGAAATGGAATATTAATGCTTCAAAAACTCAAAGCTGTATGCTTTCATTATAGGTCTTTTACCAATTCAATTTCTTTTAATTGAACATATTATTATTTACAATTTGGCTTAAAACTAATGAGATACTATGATAATTTACATTTGTTGTCTCATAGGAGGCCTAACTATATATATAGTTCTTATATTAAGTAACTTAAATTTAACAATTAACATGTCACAGAAAATTCAAAAAGTCGCTTGACTTTATCGTCTTCATTTCGGTTGCCAGTGGTGATTTTGTTTTAGGTTGTGGGCAGGGATGGCGTTTAGCCGCGGTTGTAGACTGATCCAATGTCAGCGAAGAAGGAGACTTGTTCTTTGTTGTCCATTATTACGTTGTCATCCAGAGTTTCCATCCATCATACTGAGGTACCTCGGCTCGGTATGTCTTTGTTCAGTGGTCATCCTTCTCATAAGCTGATTCGGGTGGTCGTTTATTTGTTGAAAGTACTAGGTATTTGTCCAGTATGATTAAATACGCTTCTGTGTAAGGATACTCGTTCCTGTCCTGTTTCCGGTCGAAGCAGAGTCCAGAGCAGATCCTTGGTATCTTCCTTTCGAATAATTGAAGTTCCTTCATAGCTGTCTTCGAGATTGAAAACCAGACTGCGAAGGAATAGCTGATCACTGTTCACAGGAGTTGCTTATACATATGTAGATTAGTGCCTTGGTCGGTTGGTTTAGACCTGGGGCCAAATTACCACATCAGCTTTCGAGTAATACGTGACTGAATTATGTGAATTTGGCATTACCGCTTACGTTATCGCGCAATTGATTACCCTAATTTGACATTTTCATTCGATCACTGATGGGACTCAATCGGTCACTGAAGCGGTAATTTGGCCCCTGATCTTCTTTTTAGCAATGGGTGCAAACGGCTAAAGGCCTAGTTCAGCACATTTTTTGCGTGCAGGTTAAACCTTAGCAACTCGTTAAAGTGAACTTGACGTTTTGTTTGGCAGCTATTGTGAACCCGTCAGGGAGTCTCCAGATAAGTCTTTTACCAATATAAATTGAACTTGAGTCGAGAAAACTGAAAAGCTTCATATTAATTGTTTGTATGTGCGTTACTGACCGACTTTTCTGTAATCGACATTTATTTGATATTGTTAAAAATGCTGCGAAATACCTTGGATTTCTAAGGAGTTGTTAGAATTTTCCTCCTCTTCTGATTATTTATAAAGGATTCTTACGCAGGAAACTAGGGTATAACTTGAAAACATAGTCCGTGGCCCATTCAAAACATCACTGCACTTTCTGGAGAAATCGAAATCTAGAAAAAGAGCTTCATTTTATTGGAACATCGTAGAAATTACTCTTGCTTATCAGCAATTCTTCAGATATTGCTCTAGTTAAACATCCACCTGCAAGCTAGATTCTTGCCCTTATACAATATCGGCGTAATACCCGCTCTACATCATTAAGGACTATTCACATGAGAGCGACCAACTAGACAATTCTCCCTTCTCTTCCTAAACGTTCGTTTGCACTGTGCTAAAACATTTGAAGGGTATTCATAAGAATGGAGATGTCACAACGTGCAGCAATTATAGAGGTATCACGTTGTTGAGTATCGCTTATAAGATACTCTCCTCTATCCTACAAGACCGGATAACCCCATACGCTAAAACCGTCATCGGACAATATCAGTGTGGTTTCATTCCAGGCAAATCAACAACTGATCAGATCTTTACCCTTAGGCAGGCGATGGAAAAATGTCTAGAATTTAACATCCCAACATACCATCTGTTTATAGACTTTAAGGCCGCCTATGATAGCATAGCCAGGGTAGAACTTTACAAAGCCATGAGAGAATTCGGCATCCCAAATAAATTGAAACGACTATGTAGGTTGACCGTGACCAACGTAACAAGCCAAGTAAAAATAGCCGGATTGCTATCCAGACCAATCAGCATCTTTAATGGACTCCGACAAGGGGACGGTTTGGCCTGCCTCCTCTTCAACCTGGCGTTGGAGAAAGCAATCCGTGACTCTGGCACGGCAACAATAGGGACCATCGTCAACAGGTCCAGCCAGCTGTACAAGCTGTACACGATTCCTTCATCCAGATCGAGCAGGCGGCACAAAATTTGGGGCTGCACATTAGTGAAGGTAAAACAAAGTACATGGTGGCGTCAAATGCGAGAGGAACAGTTGGTCAAACAATCAAGGTAGCGGAGCACGAATTTGAAGTGGTGCAATCCTTTAAATACCTTGGGTCAATAGTAGCAGCCGATAACAATATAGAAGAAGAAATACGCGGGCGGCTTCTCAAATCCAACAGAGCCTACTATAGTCTGTCAAAGCTCTTCAAATCCAGAAATCTCACCATAACTTCAAAACTGCTGCTGTACACGACCATGGTCCTGCCAGTACTCACATATGGATCCGAGACCTGGGTGCTTAGCAAAAGGCACTCCAACCTCTTAGTTCGAGAGAAAAGTCTTAAGGAGAATTGTTGGCCCCATATGTGAGGAAGGACGATTCCGGAGACGGTACAATCATGAATTGTACGTAATCTACCTTGAAGCAGATATCATGACAAAAGTTAAGCTCGGTAGACTCCGGTGGGCAGGGCATCTAGCTCGCATGAGCGAAGAGGAACCTGCTCGGAAAGTTCTTTGTGGTACATTCTATGGTAAACGACAGCGTGGTAGACCATGCTTGCGCTGGAGAGATGGCGTAGGCCAGGACGCCCGAAGCCTTGGGGTGCGCAATGAATGGCGTCGGCTAGAGACCGGGATAGGTGGAGAGACTTGTTGAAAGAGGCCAGAACCGGAACCCGGTTGTCGAGCCGATGATGATGATAATGTATTCATAACCCCTTGAGTGCCCGTCATTTGTAAAAGAAAAAAACTTAATCAAAATCATTAAGACCTTTTGCGGGAAAATTTGAAGAAGATGATTTCATGAGAGTTGTTCGTTCTAGATAAGCTTAAACAAGATTGTTTAGGTATGTTAAGTTAATTTAGGTATACTACCTTTTAAGCAGCACACAAACACAAAACACAAAACTCCTCTGAACTTCCCTAAAGCTTTTTTAATTATAATTAAACGTCGATATTGCTTACCCCAATTTTATTTTTTTTTTGCATTTTCAAATTTGCGCCTAGTTTCGCTCCTGATTCCAACCTGTTTTAAAGTGTTTTTTTTTCGAGGGCGCATTAAAACTTTTACAACTGTGTGTTTACATTTTTAACATTTCATTTATAGCCCCTGCTATTCACATATATCACACAGATACACCAGTATAAACACACATATTATTATATGTATATGCATAATCGGCGATAATGAACCAAATGAATATTAAACACAGCAGTGCAAAGTATCCTTTCGCGAAGGACAACAAAGTGCCGCGCGTATATCCAATTCCAATCCATTAAATTAAAAAAAAAATTTAAATAATAAAAAGAAAAACTTCCCTTGTTCAGTATATTTGTACAATCGAAACAGTGAGGACACTGAATACGCTCGCTCAAGGTAGAGGTTTGTTTTCCATCAGAAGACCATTTATAAGTAAAAAGGATTTCAATTTTAAAAAGGAAATTGCAACGTGTCGTTGTTGTGTTTTCTGTCCTGCTATTGAAGAATCCTATTAATGAGCGACATTTAATCAAAGGCAGTTTCTCAAAAAAAACCTTCAATAACTGACGTGTCACTCATTATCACGCACATAGTCTTTCAAGGACAATACATAATAAAATTCTCTGATGTAGTATTTTACTGAACCTACCCTACCACTCATGTAAGGGATCCCTTTCTCGAGAAAAGTTGGCATGGCCACCACCCTATAATTAGCATATCTTGCGAGTTTCAACCAACTTCACTTCTTTAGAGTTTGTTATTTGTGAAAGGCTTTCCAATTGAAAAAAGGTCAAAGGCCGTGAGGGGCGGTTGTTGTTGGAAGTTGGTCTGTAAATGAAATTGTTCGAATTCCTTGAAGGGCCGGGGCCGGTGACCTGCTGCAGACTTCCCCTAATGGACTTTTGATACGATCACGATAGTTTTCAGAGAGGTGCAAGTTTCAATATTCTTGGCCGCAAGTAGAATTTTTAGTTTAATTTCAACAGTGGACAGTGGCTAACCGAAACTGGAGAAACTACGACGCATAATGTTCGAACTTTCCAAAATATTCTCATTGAGACGGTACGGTAGAAGGTAGCTGTTTTTTTTTTTTTTTTTTTTTTTTGTATCTAATTTTCTATTTCACATTTGAATAATAGTTAAGTTTTGTTTGCTTTCTCCGTTTCCTTGATCTAATTAAATAAACTTCATTGATGACGTTAATAGATTCATAATTGGAATAAATAGGGGGAGTTTTCCTTATGTTTGTTTTTGTTTATCTGAATATCAATGTATCCAAAGAAAAATAAACCTGAAAAAGAAAACAAGCAACCATTTTCAGTGAACAGAAGCAAAAAATAACGGGAGTGGTTGACAAATATGGGATTTCCCGTCCGCCATTTAAAAAAAGTTTCTCTTATTTCTCGAGTGTAATTGGAAATTGTAAAGTTCTTCAAATGACAAACAATGCTTTCAAAAGGAGATTGAAAAAGTAAAATACTCGTACCTGTATGGAAAACGAATTAAATACCCTTAAAATCTATTTTGGCAATTTTTGTATTCAATTATGTTCGTTTCTTTTTTCGACTTCAAAAGTGTGTCTTGTGTTATTTTGTTTTAAAAAAAATGTAGATATATACTCGTACCTACTGCTGTGTTTGCCATGAAAATTCATGTTATTTTATCGATTAAATTATTGTCCACAACAAAAAATAGTATTGCCACACGAAGTTATTTTATTTAAAATACTTTAGCAAGCAGATTGTTGCATTGGCTTTGTTTAAAATAGTTTGCAGAATTTATCTATAAAAAAATGTAATTTTATGGAATTAATGAAAAGGATTTTCGGTGCTACAGTGCTTGTTTGTGTATGTTAATTTGAATTAGTGTGGTGGATAATTTTGGTTGCTAAGGCAGTGAAGTTTTTTATTTTGTACCTACAAAAACGTTGATTGTTAAATTGCGGTTATAAATTATGCAATTTGGATTTGAATTTAAGTGTTTGTTGAACAAGTATTACTCGTGATTAATAATAAAAGAGCTGCTTTCGTGTCGACATACAAATTAGTTTGGAATCTTATGAATACTTGTGATAGTGCTCTTCGGAAAAGAAGGATTCGATTTCAGAATCACACATATACATATGCATAACTTAAATGTAAAAATCCAAAGGCCAATTAAAGGGTGGCCAAATAAGAACGATAGGAAAATATTATTTTAATAAAACGACAGTGGCTACATTCAGGCCATTATCTGCTCTCTGCTCTTTGCTTAAATACAAAGGTTTTCCAATAGAGATTTTTAAACATTGACAAATTACTGTTGAAGCTACATCTGTCAAATCGGATGTCATTTCTTTAGCCTAGCTTGCCAAATAAATTAGAGAGTTATAATGATTAAATTTTTGTATGAAAGTTGTTCTTCTATTTGAGCTTGGACTAGTTTTGAGTCCTCATATTCGCCCTTCTGAAAGGACTATTCGCAATGTCGTGGAAACATTCAAGTCAACCAGTTCAGTGATCAATACGGCATAACACGTTCGTCAATGAAATGAAAATGTCGTCGCTGTCAATAAGAGTGGGCTGGAGAATCCGAGGCAGTAGAACTCAGCCTTTCGCATAACACAATTTGGAAAATTTCACGCCAAATATAAGCTTACAAATTCAACTGAACCAGGACCTCAGAGTTCCCGAACATAGACAATGACGTGTGTTCGCTTAACTGGATTTAGGAACAGTTAAAAGTTGAATCTAATGTCGGTCGAAAACTCATTTTCAACGACAATTTGAGAGAATCACAATTCTCACGAGATATACCAAACTACAATGTATTCAGAGTTTTGCACTGGTGGCGCTATCAAATCCATATTGTTTTTGAGAAAGACGTTGGCCAGGTCATTACACCATCACCGTCAAGGGGAGCACAATGGGTCGATGATAACCAATTGTTTTGGCCCAAAGTGGATGATATGGTTTCCAGAGGATGATTTCCAGAGAGACGCAGAGGCAGTGTAAACTGGTCATAGAGATCGTCCGATTTTACCCTTTGGAATTTCTTCTTATGGGGTTTTCTTAAGGTACTAGTACGGTCTAGAATGCCAAAAAACGCACGATTTTTGGGAATTTTTTTCTCGACAACCTTATTAGGTAATAACAGATTTTTTTAAATAATGAACACATGCGACAAGAGTACAAACAAAAAATGTTTTTTGTTTAATTTTCGAATTTTGGCCGATTTATAGAGGGCGCAAACGTCGACTCATCAAAAAATACATGGTCTCTTGGCGGACAGTTAATCTCAGAATTGGCTGGACTGAAACAAAAAAAAACAAAGTGGCTTTTTTAAAGGAAGGTTTCTTACGAGACAATTTACCACAATTTGACCAAAAAATTATGAACAAAAAAAATGGCGACCCAAAAATAGCCAAAAAAATTTACAAAAAAAAAATTTTTTTTTTTCAAAGCTCGATATTTTTTTTTGTTTGGACTTTTTAAACAAATTTTGGTAAATTGTCTCGTAAGAAACCTTCCTTTAAATAACCCACTTTGTTTTTTTTTTTTGTTTCAATCATTTTTCATGACAGGATTTTCCTAGAAAGATGCAGTTAACCCCGGAAAACATTTTTGTTGAAGAAACGTTGAGAAACGAGCCCAAGACCTTCTACAACAAAAGCAAAATAACCAGTTTCTTTTGTTCATTCAGTTCATCAGAATCTAGAGCATTGAGAGCCTTTATTTTTGAATACCCTATAAATGTGTACTTTGGAGGCATTATACGAGTAGTTGGGTGTTCGTTATGATTTTAACTATAGGCAAATGAGATTAAATATTTATTGCAAGAATCAGTGACTGTGATAATTATAAATTCAACACAAGAGATGACTTTGACTTTGATTGAAGATTTACAATAAATTGCTACGCTACCGCCAAACGTCTCTGTAATTTTATCCTTTCTAAATAATTTGAAATTATGTATGTATGTCAATTATGTAACCAAGTTTTCCGTTCGAAAATAATATCAATGTGTTAACCAAATAACAAAAACTTCTAATAATTAAGTTTACAAACATTAAGACTACGTGGGTTTAAAAAAACAGACTACCTTCACAAGGTTAAGACATAATCACCCATATTCCACAAGTCGTATTTTGTCTCGTACTCGTAGTCGAACTCGAACTCGTTTAGCTATCAAAATCAATAAAATTTCAATTGAAAGTTATTTGTGTTGTTTTTTTTTTCAATTAAATTATTTTATTTCTAATAAAATTCTGACGAGTTCCATAGATTTATTTTTCCTGGACGATAACAACGAAAGTGTTGTAAGTTTATCCATTATCCGGAAAAAAATTTATGATGAATCGAATCCAATGGGTTTGTGTATATTATGTAAAAAGTTGCAGTTTCTCCAAAATATTCCGAATGTCAAAAGAAGCTTTCAATTATGTACTCGAATAGATATTTCCATTCTTAAAGACTTGTGCGCATTCAACATCAATTCCACATATTCTTAAGCTGGCTGCCATTTTGCGTTTTCTGTCGGAAGGAAACTACCAAACAGGGGTAGGGGAGATATTTCAATTTAGCTATCACCCAGCCTACATTTTCAAAAATATAAAAAGAAATGTTAAACATATTCGAGCAGCATATTTGTTCTAAGTACATTAATTTTAAAATGACAGCAAGAGAGAAAGATTAGGCCAAACTGAGCTTTTTTTAAAGAACTGGTTTTCCCGGTGTAATTGGATGCGTTAATGGCACCCACATCAGGATTTCGTATCCAAATAAATCCAGCATCTTTTCTATTCCAGGAAAGGCTTTCATAGCATTAATGCCATGATGGTAAATATAAGAATCTAAAATAAGCATGTTTATTTTCATTAAATTTAATGCAAATACGCTTTGCGGATGCAAGGTACGCTAGATCATGCCAGGACAGTTACGTTTGGTCAGACAATGATGCAAAATTATTTTTGCAACAACAATTCAATGAAGGAATAAGGAATGAGTGGTTATTAGGTAAAACGTAATAGATAGACACACCACGTACAAAAAGCTACTATATTTTGTTTATATTATAGGTGATTCCGGATATCCATTGAAACCATATTTAATAGCACCATTTCGGTCTTCATTGGAGGGAAGCTTAGAGTCATCTTTCAATAAAGTACACTCAAAGGCAAGAAATATAATTGAGAAAGTTCTTGGGATTCTAAAAAATAAATTTAGCTGTATTTTAGAAGCAAGAGAACTGCATTACAAATCCCAAAAAAGTTTTTCAAATTCTAAATGTTTGCTGTTTCCTGCGCAATCTTTGCATACAATTTTAGAGTAAATGAGAATATAATTACGAAGATGTGAACAATCAATATGATCAAGACTATACAACTCTTGCTGCAGAAGAGCAGATAAACCAGATAAAAACGCATTTTGTATACGCAACACAATAATGAGATCTATTAACTATACCTATAGAACATGGAATAAAAATACATTTAAATGAATAAGAAGTTTATTAATTATTTTTTACCAAGTCATCTAATTTTTTTCCAATAAAACATCTAACTTTTGTTTTTTTCATTTTTAATACATTTTGTTGGAAACTTTTTTTACATTCTAATAAAATTGTTCTTTTTTTATTTTTACCATTTTTCGAAGATACTTATCTGTTATCTCTCTTATCTGGTATCTCTTTGTTCTCTTTAAAGAGATTTTTGAAATCCCGTTTGTTTTTTAAAAGTTGAAGACGTTTTCCTTCTGTTTTATTTGTTTTTTTCTTTTTCTTTTTTGTTTGTTCTAGTGGTGTTACTGCATGGCTTGTGATTCCTCGTTATATTCTTCGACTATCTCAGTTTCATCTTGCAATTATCGCGTCGACTACAAAAGGAGGCTGAAATGCTCCAATGCTTCATCCTTGGGGATTAACAATTACGTCTAAATTTAAAATTTGTATTTGAGTATACGTTAATTTGTCATAAAACACAACTAAGAAAACACTAAAATTACAATACTTAAATAAAACATATAAAGAGTGCAAAGAAAAAGGGTAAATGAAGCCAAGAAATGAGAAGCTATATTGGGTTAAAATTCACCCATATCCTGAAACACGTATTCGACTACAGTCGTATGTTGGTATTCCAGGAGTCGAACATCCGACTTCACTTATACTACAACTGTTGCGAAACGCAAAACATTGCATACGACTGTTTATCGTTATTCCGAATCTAGTATTCGATTTAATTGAAGTCGTATTTGTGTATGTACTTTATAAGTCGTGTTTAATTTTCTAAACGAGACTTATTTTTTTTCGATAAAAATGGACTTAAAGCAAATGTAAGTATCTACATTTTTTTATTGGTTTATTTATTTGGACTCAACGTTATTAATGCGTTTCATATTTTGGAAAATTATCTCGGGATAATCACCCGTATTCTGAAACTCGTATTTATGACTTGTATTCGACTATAGTCGTATGTTGGTTTTCCAGGAGTCGTACATTCGACTTCACTTTTAATATCGGGAAACGCAAAGCATCGCATACGACTATTCTCATTTTATCGTTATTCCGAATCTCGTATTCGATTTACTTGAAGTCGTATTTGTGTACTTTTTTACTCGAGTTAAATTTTCTAAACGAGACTTGTTTTTTTTTCGATAAAAATGGACAAAAAGTTAATATCAGTACATTGGTAAAGTTTTTTAAGAGTGTACTGCCTCTTGCAAGTAATTGACAAATCCTCTGAGAGTATATCGCTTGTCTTGGAAAGTGCTGCACATTAGCCGTTCGGAATCGGCAGAAAATTGTAGGACCCCTCC
Source organism: Philhelius festivus (assembly GCA_963931855.1). Classification (NCBI taxonomy): domain Eukaryota; kingdom Metazoa; phylum Arthropoda; class Insecta; order Diptera; family Syrphidae; genus Philhelius; species Philhelius festivus. The sequence continues at coordinate 21,416,387 of OZ007555.1, read as the reverse complement.
GTTCCTGGTAACACGCACACAGGAATGGTTGAGAATTGTAAGTCACTATATGTCCTGGTTCACTTCGAGCTGTTGCACCACCAAATTTTGTTAAGTACATTTTTTATTGGTTTATTTATTTGGACTCAAATGTATTAACGCGTTCATATTTAGTAAAATAATAAATCGTTCTCAATTTGAGGCATTGGTTTGCGCATTGAAAGATAATTTGGAGGTAGCAACGGGCCATAGGAAGAGTGGAAAACTCAAAGCAAATATTTAACAGAACACCTTATGGAATTATTTGATTTCAAGCAACAAGATCTTGCAACTAAAACCGACATAGATGAACTCCGCTCGGATATAGGTGCAATGAAAAAAGAAAACAACGAGCTTAAAACACATATAAAATCACTTCAATCTAAAGTGAATTTTTTAGAAAATCAAATAGAATATATACAAAAGCTTAACACGGAAAAAAATTTAATTTTTAAAATCGAAGCCAATAATAACATCGAACAAAAAGATCAAGTTGTCGAGATTTGTACAAATCTGTCAAACGGCAGTATAGTAGACATAAACACCAATGATATTAAAGAAGTCAAGTCATGGAATCCTAGATATAAAAACTTTATTGTAAACTTTCAAAGCAAAAATCATGTTTATTCAATCTTAAAAAATACACACAATTTAAAAAACACAAACATATCGATTCAAAAAGATTATCCAGCGAGCATGAGAAGACGAAGAGCGCGTTTGCTTCACGTCCGAAAGCTGATCAAACAGAACCGAGCTAGCATCAAAGCAGTTGTAAAAGACGATAGATTGTATGTTGAAGATTTGCAGTTTTCTTGGGACGATATAACAGGATTACGACATGGAAATATGTGTGGATTTGATAAACTTTCACAAAAATTCGGCTTTTCAGAGAATTATTTTATAAAATGTTTACCATCTTCTACTGACAGTGACAGAAGGTTGACAGGAAATGTCAACCTGCAAGAAAATGACTCTGGACAGGCTCAAAGTTCTAGTCATTAGCACAGGGGTGGCATTGAGGCAAAATCGGATAAAAACAAGAATATATGTAAAATTGATATAGTCGCGTATAATGTAGGTGGACTTAATAATAAATGGATTTTTCCAGGCTTTATGAATTTTCTCTACACGTTTAATTTTATATGTCTATTTGAAACACACGTTGTTGAAGAAAAAAATGTAAATTTTGAAAAGTTTTTTACCTCGTATAACTGTTTTTGGCTTCCGGCAAAGAAGACTGCGAACAAAGGAAGAGCAAGTGGTGGTACGCTTTTGGCAATTAAAAAAAATCTCAAAATTGATTACGAAGTAAACCAAATGAACGATTTTTTTTATATTGAAATTAAAAATAATCAAAAGAAAATGTTTATTATTCCAATATATTTAAACTGCACTAAATGGCAACATGATTATAATAATTTTTATGATATGCTTTGCTCGATTAAAACACATGATTTCATAGTAGTGGGTGATTTAAATGCCAGAACAGCAAACAAGGAACCAATGAGTAATCAGGGAATTCAACGAAGAAAGGCAAAAGACCAAAAAATCAACTCTGAGGGAAATAAAATGTTGGAGCTGTGTAATGACTTCGGATTGAGTGTATTAAATGGATGTTCTTTTGGAGATCTGGAAGGGGAGTTAACATTTATAGGAAAACAGGGAAGTTCAACAATAGATTATTGTCTTGTGGGTGGAGATTGTTACACCGTTATTAAAGATTTTCGGGTCGGAAACATCAATTTATCGGACCATCTACCAATTATAATAAAAATTGAATTTGATGGCTTTAAAGAATTATCAAAAGATAACAATAAAAGCTACAAGGCATTAACATGGAATGATAAATGTGTAACAGAGTTTCAATCAAAAGTAAATAGTATCATACAATATAAAGAATCAAACATGATGTTGAAATACTTCCCCTTGCTTGACCTGGAACATATCATTAGTGATGCTGCAACCTTCATGCAGCAAACTTCTTGCTTGAAGAGTAAAAATAAATGGTATGATATGAGCTGTGAAAAATTAAGAAAGAAGTCGATGGCCCTGCTGAAGTTGCTGAGGAAATTTAATATTCGAAGTCTAAGAACATCCTATGTCGAAGCGAATAAAAATTTCAAACTTTGTTGCTTAGAAAAGAAAAGAAAACACGAGGAAAGCTTAGCGATGTCTTTGGGTCAATGCAGAGATTCTAAAGAATTTTGGACATTGACAAGGAAAGTCAACGGAAATGAATTTTCAAAAACTGGTATTAAAATTAATTTAGATGTTCTATATGAGCATTTCTCAAGACTGTTAGACTATACTGTTGACCCTATATGCTTAAGTTACGCGATACCCTTATTGCAGAATGAAATTTTAGACTCCGAAATTACAAGGCATGAAGTAGAGCTAGTTTTGAATGGTCTTAAAGATGGAAAAGCCGCAGGAACTAACGGTATCCCGTGTGAATTTTATAAGTACAATTCAATTCTCTTCAAAGAAAAGCTATCCGAAGCTCTTAACATTATATATACGTTTGGTGTCCATCCGGAATACTTCTACGAAGCTCTCATTTGGCCTATTCTCAAGAAAGGTGATCGTCTAGATCCAAATAATTATAGGGGCATTTCCTTCTTGAACGCAGCACTGAAAATCTACACTTCGTTACTGTGTTGTAGACTTACAAGATGGGTTGAAATGAACAATAAGCTTAGTGAGTTTCAATCAGGTTTTCGAAAAGGATATTCCACGTCAGACAATATTTTTGTTTTGTGTAGTTTGGCACGGATTAAGATTAGTCACAATAAAAAACTGTATGCCTGTTTTGTAGACTTCAAGGCAGCATTCGACACTATCGACCGAAGGGCCCTTTTTTACAAACTTTATAACCTGGGAATTTCGTATAAATTTGTAAGAGCTTTGGAAAAACTCTATCAACAGACAGAGGCGTACGTATTTGATGGACAAAATATATCAAAGAAACTAGAAGTCAATCGAGGAGTTAGACAAGGTTGCAATTTAAGTCCTTTGCTCTTCGCGCTATTTCTCGATGACCTGACTGAATATCTGCCCTGTGGGGTAAGATTTGGTGACATGCTGATAAAAGTCATAATGTATGCTGACGATATTGTTATATTTGCTGAGTCACCAACATCTTTACAAATGATGATAAACAGATTAGCAGAATATTGCAAGGTTTGGAGCTTAGAGGTAAACACGCTAAAGACTAAAGTGATGATATTTCAAAACGGAAGTGGGAGAGTTTCGAGGGGTGAAAACTGGAACTTCAACGGAATAAACTTAGAAGTAGTAAAAACATATACCTACCTGGGCTTAGAATTAACGTACAATTTAAATATGGAAACACATCTTAAAGGAAAGGTTGCGTTGGCTAAGTCTGCTATATGCATTAATTGGAAGAAAATATTTAACAACAAACATGTTTCAATGAATGCGAAGTTCCGGGTTTTTAATGCTACTGCGAGATCGGTTCTTCTGTATGGAGCTCAAGTGTGGGGACTTCAAAAATATGATGTAGTAGACAATCTGTTGACTTTCTTTCTAAGGAAATCATTCTTTTTGCCAATAAACACTCCCAAATACATGTACTATCTGGAAACCGGTTTGCCAACACTTTTTATAACATCGTTGAAAATGAATGCAGACTACATCATAAAGATAATGGGTATGGAAGACGCAAGGTTACCGAAACAACTCTGGATGTATGCAGTTACGTATAAAAAGATGTGGTTCGAGGATTGGCGAAAACTAGCTGCGGATTGTGGGTACACCTTCAACATAGAGAGAAAAGACGTAAGACAGATAAAAAATATGCTTTATGAAACTATTCAAACCATAGATGAAAATGAGAGGTACTCATTTATAGAACGTGCTAGAGCTTCAACAGAACGATTGTTTTACTCCAAATTGAACTACAATCTAAATGAATCGAATTATTTTCATTCAAGCTTGTCGTGCAGTGTAATAGGTATCATATTTAAGATGAGAGGGGAGCTCTTACATCTAAACTATATGCCACACAGACCAGATTTAAGCCACATTTGCAGTTTATGTAATTTACGCGAGCGAGAAGATATTGGTCACTTTCTTGGAACATGTCCAATCTTAAAGGAATTAAGAAAGGCCTATTTTGATAGAAACACCATAGGGAAAGTAGATGTGTGCAACTTGCTTAATGGTCAAAATTGGATTGGGCTCACACAATATTATGCTGAAGCTTCATCTTATAGAAATAAAATTATTAATGAGTGCTTCTAGTTTCCTTGTTTTGACTAAACTAAAAGTCACAAAAATTGTTCATATTCTTTTTTCAAAATGTATAAAAATATTAAATTCAAGCTATTATATTAATTTCGTATTAGCTAAACTAAAAGTCCTTTTGTTTTAAAAATAATAATAAACAAAAAAATTATCAAGCCATTATATTAATTTCGTTTTAACTAAACTAAAAGTCCTTTTATTTTAAAAATAATAATAAACAAAAAAAAATCACTTTAATAAAGATAAATTAAACTTTAAATGTGAAAACTTTAACATTATAAAGCAGTAACCACTCGGGCTGACGGCATTTCTGCCATGCTCTATAGTTATTCAATATTTATAAGCAAAACATTGTTAGAAATGTAAGAATTTAATGAATAAAATCTAATCTAATCTAATCTAATCTATTTAACAGTTTTGGGCGGACCTTTCGATAAAAATAAATAGCCTTGGGCCACGCATTCGAAATTGTCCAGCTTGTCTTAAAGTGAGAAATATTTAACAAATTGTAATACATGCCTCTAAAACAGAAACTGCATCACAATAAGCAGCAATTTAAAGGCACAGGGGTGGTGAAATTACAACTATAATGCTAGAGCAAATTTAAGGAGTGCATTGCTAACATTTTAAATTTAAATTGTTAATCCCCAAGAATCAAATATTGGAGTTTTTCAGCCTCCTCCTGTAGTCGACACGATAAATGCTGAAAAGATGAAACTGACATAGTCCAAGAATATAGCGAAGATTCAGAAGCCAGTAACACCACTCGTACAAACAAAAAAAAACAAATAAAAAAGAAGAAGATTTACTTCAAATCAATGGAGCTCACAAGAATTTTATTATAAATAAAATAATTTAATTGAAAAAAAATGAGTTTTTCAGTTCAAATTTATTGATTTTGACAATTACCTACGGGCGACAATATACGTTGTTTTTTTTAAGCTTCTCGTACGCAAAGTATACGACTTGAAGAATAACGATTTTGATACTAAACGAGTTCGAGTTCGACTACGAGTACGAAACAAAAAACGACTTGTGGAATATGGGTGATTAATTAAAATCTGATGAGTTAAATTTTCGAATCCGAACAAAAATGCTTGATAAAAAATAGCCAAGATAATGTTTCATCGCAACCGGTATATGGTCTTAGCTGAACTGTTTGTAAGCGGGTAGATTATCAATGCAAATCCCCAAACATTTTAGCTTCATTATATCAAAATCACTACGGCAATGTTTCATCAGTGAAGTGATATTGAATTCACCAAATTTAGGTCCCTAAAAAAGGAAAAACGAATGGTTAGCTGATGAATTATACAAAATGTGAAGCAAGTCCAAAATTGAATTTTAGATTTGTGTAACAACAACAGCCGAAAACTGTCGGCAAAAATTTAGCATACTCTCTAGTCCACCAATTCTCCCGCATTAGGTTCTCATAATTATGCCATTTTTATACCCATGCTCTCATGGCTGCGACTCTGTAGAAAGTGTTTAAATGTTTTCATAGTTCCAAAAATCTGTTCCTTAACGTTTTGACCAAGAAATGATTTTTGAAAACTTCATTATTTTTTTCCAAATTTGCATTCAAATTTCTCCCTTTGCGCAATCAAAATTAATCGTTTTAAAAAGCGGAGGATATGCACTGGGGCAATATGTCAATTTTTGTTTGTATGTTTTAGATTTTGTACTAAAATACAGCCCTTTATATTATGATGAACTTTCCAAAGTTTGTTTTATTTTATCCAAACAAGTTAAACTAAAACTCATTACATCATTAAAATTGATATTGCGAACTAATGCAATTTCTATGTCCCTTATAACTCGCATTATTTTATTCGTATTCATATTTGTTGGAGATACTAGTTTTAACTCAATCACATGTCGATGTCGTCTACAAATAGATGAGTCATTTTATTTAAACTTCCTCCAGGGAAAATTTTTGAAGAAACAAACTAAATTGAAAAAAATAAATGTAGTCACATCTGCCATAGAAGTAGTTAAAAACTGTTTCCCCCCAAAATAGACGTCTTTCCTTTAATTATATTCATTTCGAACGTAACCATTTTGAAAATTAAACATCCACTTTATATTTGCGAAATTGAAACATTGAAACAGTGTTTATAATTAAAAATAGAACTTCTCATTCCAGACCTCAAGGGAGTAGTAAAATGGATCGCTACGAAAAACTCAGCCGTTTGGGTGAAGGCTCCTATGGAGTTGTCTACAAGTGCCGTGACCGAGATACTGGTGCGTTGGTAGCTGTCAAGCGTTTTGTCGAATCCGAAGATGACCCAGCTATTCGCAAAATCGCCCTACGTGAGATTCGTCTGCTTAAAGTATGTTTAACATCTCCTTTCCATACATATATCATCCCCTTCGCCCAAGCCATCATTTGTCAAAGGCAAACACACATTGCCATTTCATCTTTCTGCTTCTCCTTAACAGAATTTAAAGCACCCAAATCTAGTGTCACTTTTGGAAGTGTTCCGGCGAAAGCGCCGTCTACATCTGGTTTTTGAATTTTGTGAGCTCACTGTGTTGCACGAGTTGGAGCGTCATCCCCAGGGATGTCCGGAGAATCTCACCAAACAAATCGTATACCAAACCCTACACGGCGTAGCATATTGTCACAAGCAAGGATGCCTACATCGTGACATCAAGCCGGAAAACATCCTCCTCACTGCACAGGGTCAAGTTAAATTGTGTGACTTTGGATTTGCCAGGATGCTGAGTATGGATATGGCCGGGTTCCCGCGTTGACGGTTTAATTTTACCATTGTTTGTGTTGTTGTTGTTTTTTTTTTTGAAACATATAGGTCCCGGTGAAAACTATACGGACTATGTTGCAACGCGATGGTATCGAGCTCCGGAGTTGTTAGTCGGTGATACACAATATGGGACACCAGTGGATGTCTGGGCGATTGGATGCCTCTTTGCCGAGTTGGTGCGTGGCGAAGCATTATGGCCAGGACGCAGCGATGTCGATCAGTTGTACCTAATTAGGAAAACATTGGGTGATTTACTACCACGGCACATACAGATATTCGGACAGAATGAATATTTTAAAGTATGTTTGTTGTGTTTTCATTTGTGTGCCTCTGGCATGTGTTTAAGGATTTCTCTATTTACGATCCAGGGTATTACTCTTCCTGTTCCACCGACTTTGGAGCCGCTGGAGGACAAAATGCCAAGCAAAGCGTTGCACAATCCACTGACTATAGATTTTTTAAGGGTACGTACGTATACGTGTTTGTGAATCGTGAATCGTGATTTGTATTGTTGATTAAGGTCGAAAATACTTATAACGCATCATTAAAATTCGATTTGAATTTCTCAAGAACATGATTGGTATTTCTTATTTCGTTATGTAAGCTCATTAAATTTTAAAATCATGTCCCCAGTTTAATTTTTGTAAAATTTATTGGATATTGTTTGTAACCTTTATACTTAAAATGATTGCCTAGTAATCATAGTATTTTTTTTTTCATTTGTATGTTTTTTTATTTTTTTTAAGGCACTTTTGAGAAACTTTAAAAACAAAAAGCTTTTTATGCCGTTTTGAAGTATTTATCACAATTTTATATTTATAAACGCGAAAAACCGCGCGTTATTAAATTAGTAATTTCGATTAATGAATTTGTTAAAAAACGTTAAATTAATCTTTACAAAAACGACACTTGAACTTAAGGACGATGTAGATAGCTTGATTGCAATCGGTTATAAAGGCTCAAGGAACAGCACTCCATACCAAAGATGAATGCCCCATGAATGCATATCCCGAGTTAGGAAATGGAAAGAATTTCTTAACACAAAGCTTAAATTCTAAAACTATGAAGTTGGAAATTATCTTGAAAGCCTGAAAGCAGGAAAAAATACTACTCACTATTTGAAGCCATTAAAGTATCACAAAAATCCAGTTTGAATTTTACCTCAAGCGAGGTAAGAAAAATCTTACTTACTTACTTACTTTAGATGGCGCTCACAGTCCAGGGTGGACTACGGCCTCAACCAACAAGCCCCTCCAGCTAGCTCCGTCCCTAGGTAGCTGCCTCTAGTTACGCTCTCCACTTGTGCGCGCCACCTGAGGTGGGGTCTTCCTCTGCTGCGCAGACCATCAGGGGTGGATTCGAAGATTCGACGGGCTGGTGCGGTGTCCATACGCTCCACGTGTCCCAGCAATCTCAGCTGTTGTATTTTCAGCTTCTTGACTAGGTCAACGTCGCTGTAAAGCCCGTACAGCTCGTTGTTGAACCTTCTCCTCCATACTCTATCGATACAGACTGGACCGAAGATCAAACGAAGAACTTTTCTTTCAAAGCACCCAAGCAGATTTTCATCCGTTTTAGACAGTGTCCATGCGTCTGCCCCATACAGCAGGACCGGGATGATGAGGGTCTTATACAAGGTCTCCTTGGTTCTTTGAAATAGGGCTTTATTACTCAAATGCCTTCTTAGCCCGAAGAAACAGCGGTTGGCAAGAGTAATTCTTCGCTTGATCTCTGCACTGATGTCGTTTTGCGATGTTATAGTGGAGCCCAGGTAGACAAAATCTTTGACGACTTCGAAGTTATACCTATCCATCGTGACGTTTTGCCCGATTCGACGATGTTGAGATTCCTTTCTCGATGATAGCATATACTTCGTCTTGTGCTCATTAACAGCCAAACCCATTTTCTCCGCCTCCAGTTCAATACTTGCAAACGCACCGGTAACAGCTCGCTTCGTCCTCCCTTTACTTACTTACTTTAGATGGCGCTCACAGTCCAGGGTGGACTAAGGCCTCAACCAGCAAGCCCCTCCAGCTAGCTCGGTCCCTAGCTAGCTGCCTCCAGTTACGCACTCCAAGTTGGTTGAGGTCGCTCTCCACTTGTACGCGCCACCTGAGGTGGGGTCTTCCTCTGCTGCGCAGACCATCAGGGGTGGATTCGAAGATTCGACGGGCTGGTGCGGTGTCCATACGCTCCACGTGTCCCAGCAATCTCAGCTGTTGTATTTTCAGCTTCTTGACTAGGTCAACGTCGCTGTAAGGCCCGTACAGCTCGTTGTTGAACCTTCTCCTCCATACTCCATCGATACAGACTGGACCGAAGATCAAACAAAGAACTTTTCTTCCAAAGCACCCAAGTAGATTTTCATCCGTTTTAGACAGTGTCCATGCTTTTGCCCCATACAGCAGGACCGGGATGATGAGGGTCTTATACAAGGTCTCCTTGGTTCTTTGAAATAGGGCTTTATTACTCAAATGCCTTCTTAGCCCGAAGAAACAGCGGTTGGCAAGAGTAATTCTTCGCTTGATCTCTGCACTGATGTCGTTTTGCGATGTTATAGTGGAGCCCAGGTAGACAAAATCTTTGACGACTTCGAAGTTATACCTATCCATCGTGACGTTTTGCCCGATTCGACGATGTTGAGATTCCTTTCTCGATGATAGCATATACTTCGTCTTGTCCTCATTAACATCCAAACCCATTTTCGCCGCCTCTAGTTCAATACTTGCAAACGCACCGGTAACAGCTCGCTTCGTCCTCCCAATGGTATCAATATCATCCGCATAAGCAAGCAGTTGAACTGACTTTTGAAAAATTGTACCTCTATTATTGACGTTTGAGTTTCGTACAATTGCTTCAAGAGCGATGTTAAATAGGTTGCATGATAGCGCGTCGCCTTGCCTCAGACCTTTCTCGACATCAAAGGGTTCGGTGGTGTTCTCACCGACCTTGACGCAGCAGCGAGATTTCTCCATCGTCATCCTGCACAAGCGAACGAGCTTGGCACGGATTACGAGATGAGACATGGCTCTATATACATAGTTGTTCTCTGTCCACGCTATCATACGCGACTTTTAAATCGATAAAAAGGTGGTGTGTATTGATTTGGAACTCCTGGGTTTTTTCCAAAATCTGTCGAAGTGTGAACATCTGATCCAGGGTAGATTTGCTGGGCTTAAAACCACACTGATAGGGGCCGATCAGCTCGTTGACAAACGGTTTTAGGCGCTCACACAGTACAGACGACGTTAAGGAGACGATCTTTTGTCTGAAACCTCCAATCCTTTAAATTGTTTTGCTGATGACAGTACTCTCAGCTTCCCATATCCGTTTCCAGATACATGTCCTTCTTCGTCGGATGTTAAATTCAGATCATTAAATTCAGATCTTGATAGTATTGTCAAATGGGGAATGAAAAACCGCGTAGAATTTAATGCTTCAAAAACTCAATGCTGTCTCCTGTCGTTAAAGCAGAACCCACCCCCTATGCCGCTATCCATGAGTGACAACTGCACTGAGGAAACCAAACAGCTCTCAGTTCTCGGTATGTGTATCACAGACCACCTTGTGTGGAATGACCATATATTCGACGTCGCACAAAAAGGCTGCTAAGTGCTAAGGTTTCTTTCGACGTTGCAAGAAATTTCTTACCCCTTCTGATTTGGCTATCATCTATAAGGCTTATATTCGTGCAAAGCTCGAGCACAATTCCCATATTTGGGCAGGTGCTCCAATAATCACTTGAGTCTCTTGGATAGAATCCAAAAAAGAGCTTTAAAAATGATAGGTGATAAAAGTATAACAGAAACATTTGAAACTCTTGAGCACGGTCGCAATGTTTCTTGTCTTTCACTATTTTACCGTCATATTTATAAACACTGTTCTAGTGAAATAGCCAGCTGCATTCCTCCCCTTAAATTATTTAACCGTAATACACGCGCTTCAAGGAATGCCCATCAGTTTACCCTTGAGCCCAATTTCGGACGAATAGTTAAATTCAGAGATTCTTTATTTAGCCGCACCACACGAATGTGGAATGCTTTATTCGACTCTTTGTTTCCCTCCCATTGTAATGTACCAATGTGCATCGTTATCTCCTCTTAAGTCCTCTCCCACTTTCCTAAAACGCTCGCACTGTCCTAAAACATTTTAAGGATAGTCATAATCTTTTTAGTGCGTGTAAATTATAAAAAAAAAAAAAGAAAAAAAAACTCTCAAGAAAATCCGCCGTATTACTCGTCTAACTATATAGCTATCAATGCACATCTGTTTACCTTTAAACCTTACTTTAGACGTACTGTCTGTTAAGTATTGAGGTTTCTTCTTTAGCCGCACTGCCAAAATGTGGAATACTTTCCCCTCATTGTGCTGTACAAATTTGCAAAACTAACTTGCATCGTCATCTCGTGTTAAATCCTCTCCGCTATTCCTAAGCCTTCGCACTGTGTTACACCGTATCATTATAAGCGTAGTCATAGACCATTGAGTATGTGCAAATTATACAAACAAAATAATCGAAATTCTCGATGAGAGAGAATTTATTACGCAACCTGCAAGGGACTTATTTTTCTGACCTTCTGCATTAAACGGAAAACCACTTAAAAAGTGCAGAAACTGTCACCTTGGCTAGATTAGTTTTAACAATCGAAGAGGTGAACTTAGTGAAGTTAAATGTCATAGAGCCGAAACATAAACTCATACATTTGTGTATCGACATTTTTTAGCCGTTTTCCAAACACAGGGTTTTCCTTCACGTGTTACGAGTAATACGACTGGCTCATAACGTCATAACCATTGCAAAAAAAAACTCATTTTCTCGAAAATGAAGTTTTGTTTGTAACTACTAAAGCAGCGGTGCCGTGAAATAAGGCCAAGTGAAATAAGGCCAACTTTCAAAAATTGTCCTTATTGCACTTTGATAAAGTGAAATAAGGCCAATTTTCAGTACTTGGTCTTATTTCACTTTGACAAAGTGAAATAAGGCCAAATGATTTTGAGAAATAAGACCCAATAAACAATCATATAAAAACCCAGATCGTCGGCCCCCAATAAACAATAAATTATGCATTATACGAATAAATAATACTTTTAAATAAATATAAAAATGCAATTCGGCCTTATTTCACTTTATCAAAGTGCAATAAGGCCAATTTTTGAAAGTTGGCCTTATTTCACGGCACCTAAAGCAGCTATGGTATTTGTTTCGGCAGAAGATAATTTGTCAAAAAAATGTTTTTTTTTATTTCCAAGTTTTTTACAAAAGAAGATTTCTACCAATTTGTTGTGCTGAAGCTTCTATTAATTTTATTTTAAATAAGTAATTGTACATTTAAACATTTAAAAAAATATGTTTTTGATTTTTGTTTTGATTAGATTAGAAATTTAATATTTTTAAAACTGTTTAGTGTTTTTTTTTTGTTTATTAAAAAATAAAATATTTTGGAGTGGAGTACCAACTTTTTTCCTTTTTTTTTAATTTAATCTATTTTTTTTAATTCCCTAAAATAAAAGCAATTCAAATTATAACGTTATTTTTTTTTTTAATATAAATTAATAAATAAATTATACAAATAGTTATATTATAATTCAATTGTGTTCAGAGGCTTGTATCTACGAACAATAAAATTACTTTATTATGGCCTCTTTTTGAAAAATATTAGTTAAAAACTTCGGCAGTATTTGTATCCTTGGAACGGTACAATATAAAAATTTTGTAGGCCAGTGATATTAATGATCAAATTAAATACATTTTAAATAATTTTACACCACAAGAATTTTAATTTAATTTTTTTTTGTATTAGAAATGTCTCGATAAGGATCCAGCTAAACGATGGTCTTGTGAGAAGCTTATAAAACACTCCTACTTTGATGATTATATTGCAAAGCAACGTGAGATGGAAGGAGCGAGTTCTACACAAGATTCAAGACACCGAGATAAATCAAAGGTTTTATATTTTCTTCAAATTTTTGAGAACTCAAAGTACAAATTTACTCTTTTTGACACAAATTGTTTTTTCATATCAAAATAGACTTCAAATACATCACTTCCTATGCTGCCTAGCACACAGGACTATGTGAAATTACAGCCAATTAAAAACAATCTTCATCGAACAGAACACCATTTGCCGACAATATAGAAAAGGCTTGGACCTCGGTAGAACAATAGTTTTAAGAGAAAATAAAAACTTTTTTACGTGTCGTGCTTGTGAAATGTATGTTTTAAGATACAAAATAAAATTATGGTAAGGTAGAATTTTGACTTTTCATTCATTTAACTCTCACATCAATATATTGCTGAACTCTGAATTTCTGTCTACATAAAGGGTGGGTCATCTTGTGGTTTCTTTTTAAATCGTAGGTTATTTTAACACTGACAGCTGTTTACCGCTCGAATTCTTGACAGAAAGTATCATACCTCCGCGGAACAAAATGAATTGGGAAATATTTAAAAGTTAATTCCAAAGTAAGTGTTGTGTAGCCCAAAAAGTGCGGTTTTTGAAAAGAAGTTTTGTCGAAATAAGCACTCACCGCGCCTGTTGTACGCAAGTTTGTAAAAAAAAATTCGTTAGGCTGGTGGACAACACTCACGGTCGTCGTACGGTGCGCACAGACGAGAATGTGGCGGCTGTAACCTAGAGTGTGAGACTCAATTCACGAACATTAACTCACCATCGATCTTAGCAGCTCAACATTTCACGCACTGACCTGAAGACAATTGTGCACAAAATCTCGGATTATTCGCCTACAAAGCCCAATTGACTCCATACTTGAACGACATTGTTGAGATTGTGAATTTTTTTAATTCAGAAGAGACGTACTCAAACTTTTGAAGTGTACAAGGGAGAAGACAGGTTGCGCAAAATATAATAATTTCGGGATCACATTTCTTAATTCATACTTTTTTTCAATCTTTAATGGGTTCTTAAGTTCTTCTTCAACCGGCATTTTTTTAATTTGTCTGACTGCCTTCTGCAATTATTCAATTCTTTTGAACCTGCGTCCCTTCTTTTCAAGGCCATGGGAACGCTGATCAATTTTCAGGTTAGGAAATATCTTGAGGAACGAAAGCTCCTTAATGACCGGCAGTATGGCTGGTGATCTCATATTTTATTTTACGGAACAGTGGAACAAATCTTTATATCATTTTGGAGAAAGGAAGATTATTCCACTTGATATGTCAAAGGCATTTAATAGAGTTTGGCATCCAGCTCTCTTAACGAAAATGCGTGCATTTGGTACGATGTATCTCTTCTTTCGTTGGATTAGAAATTACCTTTCGGACCGCTTACTGCAAGTAGTATTGGACGGTTTCAAATCTGATATCCACAAAATAAACGCTGGTGTGCCCCAGGGCTCCGTTTTGTCTCCGACACACTTGATTATGTTAATAAATGATCTTTTGTTAGAAACCTCCAATCCACTAAATTGTTTCGACCACAGTACCCTCAGCTTTTTATAACCTTGTCCTTCGGATATGGACTTCCAACGACAGTGGAAGCGCATTAAATTCTGATCTTGACAGCATTGTCCAATGGGAAATCAAAAACCGTGTAGAATTGAATGCTTCGAAAACTCAATGCTGTTTACTTTCGCTTAAGCGTAACCCTACCTCAATGCCACTTCCTATGGGTGGCACTTGCATTGAGGAGACTGAACAGCTTTCAGTTCGAGGCATGTGCATCACAGGCTATCTTTTGTGGAGTGATCACATGTTTGACGTCGCCAAAAAAAGTTGCAAAATGTTAGGTTTTCTCCACCGATGCAAGAAGTTTCTTACCCCTTATGATTTGGCTGTTATATCTATACATATAAAGCCTTTATTCTTCAAAAATTTCAAGTAAGCAATTCATATTTTATTTTATTCATGCCTGTTCACATTTACCCAACGATTCTTACCGTTTAGACATCAACACCCACTCTTATAAATGAATGCATTATATCAAGTTTATAAGATTAGAAGCTTAGGGCTTATCGAAATGTCACTTTAAATTACTCCCAGAACTGAAATATTTACATAGATAGTGCATGTACACATAGTCCTCTCAATAAAAACAGACTATGAGTAATAACAATTCATTCAATTCACCAACAAAATACTCATGTAATAGTCATAAAAACAAGGATGTCTGCAATAGTCCCAAGAGCATTTGCTCTTAATAATAAAAGTGGCACAAGAAAACTAAATTTATATAATTAACTGAAAGAAGTAAAAAAAACGAAAAAAGGATAATTCGTTTATTGGTTCTCCAGCTGAGCTTTGTTTATCACTTGTGGAAGTACAACGTTATAGATTTCCATTTATTGGTAATCTACAACTAGCCCTTTATTTATAAATAGAGATGTATGCAATGCATCTGTTATAGGGATTCAAAATAATAAGACTAATAAAATCGGAATTGAAGTCCTTGAGGACTAAGACTAAAACGTGAGCAAAAAAGAACTCGCTAGTTTTTCAATGGAAATCATGAGCTTATTGTATTAGTTGATTAAATTTTAAATTCAGTATTGAAACAAATCTTGATTCGCCGGAATATTCTGCTATTGAAAATATTTGTCTGCAATGTTATAGTAGCTTTACAGAGAGATTAATTGCATAAACGACCCCACACAAATTCCTACCTCCGGAATCCATCTAATTGAAATCGAGATACGAAGAAAGAAGAAAAACAGGAAAGCCTTACTGAAATTTCAAATATCCTGCAAATCTATCTTCAGCTATTTCTTGCAGGTGCTGTTTTTAGCCGCACCAAAGCACTGCCAAGGAACATTAGTGGCGTAGTTTGGTTTGGTTCGCACATACCATTCGAAAAAATAGAAGAAGATAAAATTGCATCAAGAAACACCTGCATCAGCTTCCTCCTTTCTAGCCAGCTAGTCTACCAGAGTGTGCTGCAGTGATCCATCAGTAGTCAGGTAAAAAGTCGTACGTTTCAACGCCTTCTTCGGAATTCTCACACATCTTTCGGTGAATTGGTTTCATTGCGGCTGCTGTTGATGCTTCCCTGCAGCAAGGAGCCGGAGTTGCAGTCCTGTTTTTCTGTTTTTTCTTTTTGTGAGCCACCACCCGATTTTCACCACGTTCATCTTCTCTGCGTGATTCCTCATTCTGTCTGCATTTTGGCCACACAGCAGTAGAAACAGTGGTGGTATACGAAGAGAAACGTTGGGCGAATCAATAGAATCTCTCTTCTGCTTGCATGGATAAGAAGAAGAAAAATGGTTTTGCACATCCTTTCACGAATGAAATGCTTTCGCTACGTGACATCGATTAGGTTCGAATTTACATCTTATTTGAAGTTAGGAGCAACGAAAACGCCGCTGTCGTTGTTGTCATCGCTGTTGACGCACCCCCAGCCCCGAGCAGAAGTGGATTCTTCAGCATAAATTTTAACTCGCGTAGGAATGCAGAATGTGTTCTTTTATCAAATTGGCGGCTTATATTGCTTAGATCTCTGTAATAAGTGTATATGTCTTGAAGGTAATTTTAAGTTGAGAACTCCTGACAGCATCATCAGTTTGCCAATCAATTGCCCTTCTTTCGTTCTTAAGAGATCCACCTTAACGACGACGTTGCGGTAAGATATGTGGAATGCTAATTTGTCTTGCAGAAGTTATGAGGTAGAGTTCTCCGGTGACAGTATCATTGTAAATTGTTATAGCTGGAGTTTCCTATTCCATTTGTCATGGTAATAGACGTTGGCATCGTCGATGGAATTACAAGTATTGAGATAAATATAGATGAAGACTTTATTTGTCTGAGAAGCAGGCTATTAATATTTTACAATCAATAAATACGAACCTATGTTTTTTATGGCATGGAAAAAATTGCGTTAACAAATTAAACTTTTATTTTGTATGATAAAAGCTTTAGACGTCACTTTCTAGGTTTAAATTTGGATTCTTCTTTTGAAATTTAGATAAAAATTTATAATTATGAAAAAAACATTTCACAATTAACTTTTCTCTTGAATCCGATTGGTAAATTAATCTTTTGTCAATATAAGCCACTTTAGGTAGAAATATTTATCCCGTATGTATAACTGATAAGAAAACCTGCAAGGATACGCTCAACTTTGAGACATAATTTTTCTTAATCATTTCGTTCAAATTAAATTTCTCGAATCGCTATAGTTTTAGAATACCCTTCATATATATTTCTTATTTGTATTTTCAAAGTATTATATTTAAGCGAGGGTTACAGTTTTGACAAAAATAAAATGCACGACTGGATCGCACGTCCTTGCTCTTATGTAAAAATACTTTAGAATTTAAAAATTGTTTATAAAAAAATATAAAACCTTGATTTAATGAGATAAAAATGTTTAAAATACATAAAATTGTCATCTGGTTTCTAGAAAAGTATGAATTAATACAATAAAAAGTTTAAAAATCGTTTTATAATTAAATACATTTTTTATGTAACAAATTTCTTTAAAATTTTTCAAGAAAAAAAATTTGGGATGCCAATTTTAAGTATTAAGTAATATAAGTAGAATTTAGAAAATAATTTCAAAAAATAATAGGTCACACGTTTTCGAGATATTGATTTTTCGAAAAAAAAAAATTGTAATCACCCAAGACCCTTAAGTACCGAGTTTGAAGAAAATACCTCGAGTAGTTAAGGGTGTAGGTCGAGGTACAGACAGACAGACGGAATTGCTAGACCCACTTTTTTCGTGTTCTCTATCATGGTTAGATCAACTTTGATCAAAATCTCGAGTTCGATTTTGTTTTCAAATACAAAACTTTACCTATAGTAACTAAAAAAGAATGATTTTAAATAATTATTTGAATTATTAAGTTAAGGTTTGTACTTCTATTTCTCTCACTATGTAATAAGCAGGGCCTGTCTTTCCCCGGTGGCGCTCGAGAGCTTGCTTTTATGAAAATTCGTAGACAAAATTTAAGGCGCCAGTTTTAGAAAACGACGTGTGAGAAGATAGCAAGCACAGCAAAAGGTATATACTGTGAGCGTCTAAAGAAAGTGCACACATTCAATGTGTATTTTTTAATTCGGTGGATAATACTTCCTTTCAAAATAGTTATGTAATTTTTGAGGTACGTTTATTTTCAATAAAATGCACGACTTGGTCGCACGAACTTGCTCCTATGTAACAGACTAGGAATTTTAAAAACGAATGTTTTTAGAGAAAACTGTTCATAATGATAAAATTATTTTTTTAAATTCTTTTAGTAGTAAGAGACAAAAACAGAATGCTATGCAAATATGAATTTATGCAAGAAGAAAAATTATAAGTTCTTGTAGTGGTTTCTTAAAAAAAATCTTTTATATACAACATTTTTAGAAGATTTTTAAGACAACAAATTGGTATGCTAACTTAAAGTTTTTATTACTGTACGAATGAAAATTAAATTTCAAAAAAAAAATATTGAGACGTTTTTGAAATATGGAATTTTCCAAAAGAAAGATGATTTTTTTTCAAAACTTCAAAAAATATTTTTTTTAAAGTTTTGAAATGCAATGGTTTTAAGACTTCATAGAAACATCTCTACAAAAAGTTTCATTAATATCCGATATGTCGATAATGAGTAATTCAAATTTTAAAAAAATGCTTCTATGGTAGGTACAAGCTGTAATATCTTAATTTCAATTTTTTTATTAAATTAAAGATCGTAAAAATAAATTGAAAGAAAAAAATTTTTATCAAAATTCTAGGCTCCGTTTTCGAGAAAAATATGATTTTTGAAAGTCATTTTTTGACATTTGTATGGTGGGTACCTTTATTTTTAGGTAAAATAAAACTTTTTTTCATACATTTTGTAGATTATGTTGATAAACTTTTATTTATCAAGTTTGAAAAAAAAAATCTAGTATAAGGTTTTCGAAATATTGAGTTTTGAAAAAAAAAATTTGAAATTTTTTTTTAAATCCAAAAAAAATTTGTTTGAAAATTAGAATAAGTACACAATTCTATTTAAATTTTTGGGGAGCTTAATCAAAAAAAACTGATCAAAATCCGTGGTACCGTTTTTGAGAAAATCAAAAACTAAAAAAATAGTTCTTTCGGGGGTACCCTCAATAACCATTTTTCGGAAAATTTTTTTCAACCAGTACCCAGATTTAACTAAATGAAATTTTCTTGTATCTTTTTTTTTTTAAATATGTCGAGCGGTTTTTGAGAAAAAAAAATATTTGCACAATTTCGAAAAAAATCGTATGGCAGTTACCGTTATTTTTGGTCTTAAAAAAAAAAGAAAAAAACGTGTGGGGGTAAAAAATTAAAAATGATATCTACCAAGTTTTAAGAAAATCGGCCGAGCCGTTTAGGCTGTAGTCGAACCGACAGACAGACAGACAGACAGAATTGCGAGACCCACTTTTTTAGTCTTCGCTATCATTGTAATGTCAACTTTGATCAAAATCTCGAGTTCGATTTTTTTTACGAATGCATAACTTGCCTTATAGTACCTATAAGTCGCAAGTAATAAACTGACACAAGAAACTTCAAAAAAAAGTGTACAACTTGCCACACATACTGTACAAGAGTCTGCTTATCGGGAAAAAACCGTTAAATCTATTTTATTTTCAACTCATTATTGATTGATTAAAAGTGTTATTTAGTTCATTTCCATCGAAAGTAGCTTGTTCCTTAAGATACTAGGTCTAGGTCTATAGAATGCCAAAAAAACTCATGATTTTTGGAAATTTTTTTCTCGGAAACCTTATTAGATAATAACATTTTTTAAATAATGAATACATGCGTCAAGAGTACAAAAAAAAATTTTTTTGTTTAATTTTCGAATTTTGGCCGAATTATAGACGGCGCAAACGTGGACTCATCAAAAAATACATGGTCCCATGGCGGACAGTTAATCTCAGAATTGGCTGGACTAAAAAAAAAAACAAAGTGGGTTATTTAAAGGAAGGTTTCTTACGAGACAATTTACACAATGTCACAATGATGAGTCGACGTTTGCGCCCTCTATAATTCGGCCAAAATTCTAAAATTAAACAAAAAATTATTTTTTGTTTGTAGTCTTGACGCATGTATTCATTATTTAAAAAAAAATTATGTTATTATCTAATAAGGTTTCCGAGAAAAAAATCCCAAAAATTGTGCATTTTTTTGGCATTCTAGACCGTATTAGTACCTTAAATTATTTTTTGAAAATTACTTAAAATGGGTAAACAAAGAAGGAAAATCTTACTGCAAAATAGCCAAAACAAGAGCAGATGCCATAACAGGGTGAACAAAAATTTGAACGAATTTTAAAAGATCGACCTCGTTCCGGAAGGCCAAAAAGGCTATCCGTAAATAATGAACGTGCTATTGTCAGGGTAGTGCGAAAAAATCCAGAGGTTAGTGCAGTAAAAATTGTTGAAAACATTACCGAATCTTCTGTAGTCAACGTAAGCGCGAGCACTATTCGGCGGACCCTCCATAGTAGCAGGCTACATGACAGAGTTTCTCGCAAAAAGCCATACATTTCTGAAAAAAATCAGAAGCGAAGACTTCTTTTTGAAAAGAAGTATCAAAAAGAGAGTTCCTCAGTCTGGGGAAATGTTCTCTTTAGTGACGAGAGCAAATTAGAGATTTTTCGTTCAAGAAAACCACCAAAAATATGGAGACCAAAAACACTGGATTTGAACAACAAAATTTAAATTCAACAATTAGGCACGGGGCGGTTCTGTAATGTTCTGGGGATCAGTGGTACCACTTTACTTCAATAGAAGTAAATCTACTTCTTTTTTTTTCAAAATATTTTAAAATCTACTTCCTACTTCGCACCATCAGCAAGTACTGAAATCTACTTCATTTTAAAAACCTATGTTTCAACCTACCTCAATTTTACAAAATAAATCCGAAATCTACTTCTTTTCCTCTATTTTGCTCTAAGAGGTAGTATGTAACCCCATATATTATTACCATACAAAAAAAAATAATGTCAACAAAATACAAATACACAAATGAGTAATTTTTTACGAAATTTCTTTAAAATTAAAAGAACATACATTTAAGGAAAAAATATAAACTGTATACAATATTATTTCAAAATCAAGGAAGCTCTAATATAAAAATTTTGATCGAATCTACGACATGTACCGTTAGTAACATTTTTTTTTTCGAAATAAATATGATATTTCATAATGGCTGTATGGAAGAAACCAAGCTAAAACACAAACCAATTCAATTTCTCCTCTAGCCTACAGGTTGAGGTACAGACCTACAGACATACAGGCAGACGGAATCACTACTATTTCGTGTTGTAATGTCAACTGATGGATATTTCGAGTTAATTTTTTTGTTGCAAGGAAAGTAAAGTCATTTTAAAATCTACTTCGATTTTTCTCAATTTACTTCACTTTTTTCTTCACATCTACTTCGACTTTTTTCCGGCAGTGGTAACGCTGCTGGGGATGTATGGCGTCATCTGGAATTGGGAACCTCGTCTTTATTGACAGTACGATGAGAAAAGAAGATTATCTTAATATTTTAAGACAATTTGTTGTGTAGTGTATTGAAACTGGGGTTAAATGATTCATTGTCTTCCAAAAAGACAACGACCCCAAGCACACATCGAAAATAGTCAAGGAATGGTTACTTTATCGTACACCTAATCAACTGGACCACCCTGCGCAATCCCCAGATCTAAGCCCCATCGAGCATTTGTGGGAGTATCTGGACAAGCAGATCCGAAAGAGGAACATATCAAGCAGAGAGTCACTAAAGTCAATTTTAGTTGAAGTAGTAGAGTAGTAGAGTATTTCCCAGACGCATTGATGCTGTTTTCAAGGCGAAAGGGAAGCAAGCGAAGTACTAGTTTTAAGTTTTCTTTTACTTTAGTTGAATAATGTACACTTTTTTGACGCTTTAAAACTGAAATATATTTTTTTTTTATTTTTTATTGTATTTTTACATTATTTTTGTTAATTCTTATATTGCAATTCATTGAAAACAAACTGCCTTAAAAAAATATCAGTACATATTTTACTAGAAGATCAAACCCACTTGCTTTGACAGGGTTGCAAAAATGCAGTTCATAGCTATACACTTTCTTTGACGCTCGCAGTTAGTAGAAGATGCACTGAGTAAAAAAAGTTAAAGCTTTTTTTGGAGGAAGCTAAAGCCAACTAGTCATAGCTTTTACTAGCAGCTAAAGCTATACAGTTCTAGCTTAAGCTTTTTTAAGTGAATAAAAAAACGATAACGCTAAATAGCTTATGCTAGAAAATTCTAGCTTAAGCTTCGTAATTTAAGGTGTTCGTTTTTTATTCACATATTTCGACTCGGAAGCTTTGGTTAGAAATGTACTACACGGATGTGGAATTCTTTACCCACTCTATATTTCCCTTCCATTACGACATTTAAAACCAATGTGTATCTCCTTTTCTATCCTCTCCAGCTTCCTCGCACTGTGCTCAAACGTTTTAAGTGTAATCAAAATCACTTTAGTGCGCGTAAAATATAAAAAAAAAATGTATTACTACATTTTTTTCATTAGAAATTAAGAAAGATATTTTTGTTAAACCTTTGCAATATCCTGTATATGATCAAAAGCTAAACCTCAAATGAATAGAGTTGATATAAAAAAAAACCAAAAGAAAGGCTTCGTGAAGTACTGAATGGATTGATTGCATGTACAGTGACGAGCAAGAGTTTGAAAATTTGATAAACTTTTTTTTTTAATTTTGGGGTACTAACATGGTCAACATGTTTTCTTCAATAAAAATTTCAAAATATGAAATTTTTCAGAAAAAAAATATTCAATACATTTTTGGACTTGTCAAATTTTACACTTTTAAGTTTTAGGGAGAGTAGACAAAGTTTTTTCAATAAGAGAAAATGTCTCCGCAATAATTTATTTATTTCCTTATCTGTAATTTTTAACAAGTAGGTATAACAGTTAACATCATTACATTTGTAGACAACTTAATGTTGAAAATTATTTGTTTTAAGAGATTTTTAAGTTGGTCATTGTCAAAATGAAGAAAAATTCTTGAATGTGTAATTTTTGTATTAAAAAGTGGTGAATCATCGCGACAAATATCAAAAATTTCGAGTATTTCAAAAACTTCAGTGCTTAACATTAAAAAAAATTTAATTTTCAATGAGCTAAAAGATTTGTCCACTTTTGCTCGGCACTGTATCATAAACAATACCTCACCCAACAAATCATACCTGGCTCATCGTTCAATATCAATGATACCACTGGACGGAATGGACAATTTTCGCAATCAAACCACATACATATGTTCTACGTTTGACCATGCACTTAGGGAAAATTTGAAAAAAGAAATGATAAAGCTCATTTTATATCATCGAAAATAATAAATAAACTAATCAAAACCATAGACCAACATTGCAAGGACAAATTTTGGATTATATATCCTTAAGTGGGCTTTATGTCAATATTCAATATTGAAAACGGGAAACATTTTTACAAATTTTGGATTTCATCTAAGTTTGAGATGATGTTCGTAGTCAGTCAAGGTTTTGATAACGCTGCTGCAATGAAATTGTGCAATGTTGGTATTCAAAGAACAATCCTTAGTGAAAACCCAACAGCAGAAATCCTGTTTATTAAGTTTATACAACCCTATTTCTTTTATAGGAACTATTAAACCTTGTCTCAGATACGAGTAGTGTTAGCTAAAACAACAAAGCAAAATTATCTATTTTTTTTTTGTTTTATTCCATTTTGTTGTCAAATAGTGCTCGGAAAATCTTATACGTGCGTCGTTATTGTGCGTACACTGCAACTGCACGTGAACTCAATAAAATAATATTCCTTGCAAGAGTGTTTTATTTTTTCTGAAAGGACAAATGATCGACCATCGGGAGGAAGTAGCAAGCGAATGAAGTATCACGTCGTAATGCATTTTTCGTGTTTAACTTTAAAGTGGTATTTACGGCCGAGTGTATCACGTAAACATTTTATGGTTCACATGCATAAAAGTCTACGTGTGTAAGAAGATTTTTTGTTTTCTTTTATTTACGTTTACAATACATATAACCGACCGACGACGACGTTGCATGCATGCAAACTTTATATCTTGAGTGTTTCATTCAATTATCTGGGTTTCTTTTGAAGGATAATTGTATTTTTATGTGTGGAATTTTTCTATTTGACCACATAAGAGCACTTTATGCTAATGGGAACATACTTAGCTGGGGCAAATAGCAAGCCTTCATCCAACAATATCAAGTTGGTTCTGATTATATTATTGAGTGTTTGTGGTGAAATAAATTTACTCTTAGATCAAGATGGAGAAAAAAGCGAAAACTAAAATAAATAACTTTGGCATTTCCTATAAAAAGCTTAGTTAATTGAACCATCTTGAACTTATACAAGATTTTCAGAAAGTCTGAGCAGAGCAGAACTGATTGGACTATTTCATATAGAATGACTCTATAGTTAAACTGAGAGCAGCCGCAAGTTAGTTATGCAAATCTTTTAAATAGAATAGTTAAAGTTATGATTTTTTGGACTCAATTTTCAATTCGAGTGGGGCTGCTTTTGTATTTACTCTTTTCTTGGCTTTATGACTATAATAAATTATGTTTAATGCAGATGTTTTTTCGGTCCAAATCTTCAAGACGCCTAGCCAATAATTGGTAGGTACTTTGTAATACTCGATGTGGGTCTCTTACCGCACGAAAACCACCAAAACCATAATCCATCTACGGTTGATAGCATTTTTAAATCCTTCCCTGTCCAGGATTTTATTTTTATTTAAATTTTATATATACATATTTAATACAAAAAAAAAAACAAAAATTTCAACAAATGTCCGAAAATCCTTATTAATGGTACCCCCATAGAATCATTTTTTTTTTGTTTTTGATTTTCTCAAAAACTGTAAAACCGATGTTGATTAGTTTTTTATGCTAAAGCTCCCCAAAAATTCTAATACTGCACACATATATTAAAATTTTCAAAAAACATTTTTTGGATTTAAAAAAAAAATGTCAAAGTTTTTTTCAAAACTCTATGTTTCGTAAGCACCTTAAAGTTTAACAGTTGAAAGTTTTTTAATACAATTTACTAGATGTGAGAAAACAAACTGTACTTTATCTAAAAATAACGTTACCCACCATAAAGATGTTAAAAATTGTTTTTGAAAATTATATTTTTCTCTAAAATGGCGCCTAGAATTTTTGAGAATTTTTTTTTATTCAATTAATTTTTACCTAATAGTATTACATATATTATTTACTGAATGTACCATAAATTTTGGATTTCTCAAATTTTAATGAAATTTTTAATAGAAAATCTTCCAAAAAGTTTGCATTTAAAAACCTAAAAATTTTAATTTTTGAAAAAAAAAATTTTTTTAATTCGATATCTCAGAAACGGGTCGATATTTTTTTGTTAAATTTGATTTTTATTCGTACAAAAATAAAAACTGGAGTCTTTTACATAAGACAAGTTCTTGCGACCCAGTCGTGCATTTTATTCTTACGTACCAAGGGAAATTTATCATTCCATTGTTTTCTTTTTATATTCCCATACCATAGGTCGGAACGAGTTTCAGCACTTGTATAACATTATTTTGTTCCGGATAAAAAGATCAGAGTTCTTTCCTAGTAACCAGTACATTTTTCTGTACTTCAAGTTTAATTATTCTCCATGGAGAAGAAAGGAAAATTTAAAATGGGCAATCAACAGCTTCGATCCATACAAATCTGCTTGGCCAGATGGAATAATTCCAGCGAAATTGCATACAAATTCCGATGTTTTTATACACATTATGCCTAACATCCTAAATAGTTGTATCACTCTGGCTCACATTCCTTTGTCATGGAGAGAAGTCAAAGTTATTTTCATCCCCAAAGCTGGAAAACCTAGTCATGTCAACCCTAAAGATCTAAGACCTATTATAAATAAAATAAATAAATAAATTTGGTGGTGCAACAACTCGGAGTGAACCAGGACCTAGTGACTTACAATTCTCAACCATTCCTATGTGCGTGTTACCAGGAACGGAGCAGCACTTTCCATGACAAGAGATACTCTTGGAGAATTTGTCAATTTCTCGCAAGAGGCAGTACACCCCTGAAAAAAACTTTGCAGCGGCTGAGAATCGAACTCGAGACCTTCCGCATGACAGTCCAACGCACTAACCATTATGCCAAGGGGTACTACTCTAAGAACTATTAGCCTTTCATAATTCCTTCTTAAGACCTTTGAACGTCTGATTGAAATCCACTTGAGGACAAACATTAATAAGTCTTTATCCAATGCTCAACATGCCTATAACCAAGGGAAATCTCTAGAAACCGCTTTACAAACGCTGGTTCGTACTATCGAACATTCCTTTCATCACAAAGAGTTCACTTTAGTTGCTTTCCTAGTTATAGAAGGAGCTTTTAACAATGTCTACACATCCGCAATCACATCTGCGCTGTCATCTCTGAAAGTGGATAAATCGATTAGTAAATTGATAAATCATATGCTGATAAGCAGGATTATCAATTCAAAACTGGGCGATTTTGCTACTCGCAGAACTGTCAGTAGAGGTACGCCGCAAGACGGTGTCATCTCTCCTCTCCTCTGGAACCTAGTAGTAAACGAACTACTAACAATTCTAGAAAGAGAGGGACACAGAGTGATTGCCTATGCGGACGATGTTGCGATAGCGATATCTGAAAAACATCCTAACAGAATGAAGGAACTCCTACAAAATGCTAAACAAGCTTACTACCTGGGCAGATCAATGTGGACTCGGTATCAACCCCCAAAAAACTGAACTTGTCATTTTTACTAAGAAATATACAATCCCATACATAGACCCTCCACATATCAAAGGTATACCGCTTAAATTTTCAGGTAAAGAAAAATATTTGGGTCTTATTTTGGACAAGAAATTAAGCCGGAAACCCAATATTCAAGAGAGATTCAACAAAGCCAATATAGCCCTATTCTTTTGCAAAAAAGTCGTAGGTAACAAATGGGGTCTACAAACCCATATTACACACTGGCTATACATCTCGGTCATTAGACCGATCCTTACATATGGAGTAACAGTATGGTGGACTGCGCTGGAAACAGCAATAAACCGCGACAAGCTCAACAAAGTCTAACGAACAGCCTGCTTAATCATGAGTGGAGCTCTCCGCTCAACTCCCTCCGCTGCTCTTGATGTTCTGTTTCATATCATACCGCCAGATATCTTTAGCAAGCAATCGGCTGCTAGCACAGCCATTCGGCTAAAAGCAGTGTATCAATAATGATATTGGCCACTCCATTATACTGAACTCGTTAAGATATCTACCAAGTAACGTCGATTACACCACCCCTCATCCAAAATTCAATAAAAACTTTCAAGTGTCCATCCCTTCCAAGTCTACCTGGGAAAATGAGTCATTTTTGGTAGACGAAGCGATTCATTTCCACACAGATGGATCTAAGCCCGATGACGGGGTCGGTGGAGGCGTACACTCCGAAAGATTAAATCTTTGTCTATCTTTTCGTCTTTCCAATCACTGTAGCGTGTTCCAGGCAGAACTTCAGAGAAGTCCTCTCTTGGCTCAAAGAAAACGTGATATGGACCACTGATATACGCATCTTCTCAGACAGTCAAGCTGCCATAAAGTCATTGGACTGTCTCCATAAACTCACTAACAGCCCAAAATTGTCGATCATATCTGGTGGAGATATATGGGTATCGGGTCATAGAGACATTCCAGGTAACTGTAAAGCTGACGAACTTGCAAAAGATGGAACAATCTTACGTTTGTCAGATAGAAAATCTAACATAGGTATACGTCTAGCTACTTGTAACCTTATGCTAAAGCATGATACCATAAAGAATGCGAGCCACAGATGGACCAGCACCTCAACTTGCCAGACCACAAAACTAATTTGACCATTGTTTGATGCTAAACGCTCAAAACAACTCATTTCTACTGGTAGATTGCACATTAGCTCCGTTATAGGTGTTCTTACTGGACACTGCCTAATAGGTAGACATGCTTTTCCACTTGGAGCTCCCGCAAATGATTTTTGCAGAAGCTTCATGGATGAAGAAGAAGATTAGTCAGTCTCTCACCTTCTATGTTCTTGCCCTGGCCTAGCACAAAGACGTAGACTCCACTTGGGAGACTTCTACTAAAATGATCCTAGTGATTCCGACATTCACTGTCTCAAACGCTTCATTGCTAGCTCCAAATGGTTTAACGAGTAAGAGTGATCTTTGAATCATGTGGTATCACAATAGACCAAATATTGGTCTAAGTGTTTTGGCTTTTCCGGCGCATTTTGGATTAAGGGCATCATTTGGCCTTCTCCAAACCCTAAGTCGGACATCAGACCTACAAATTTTATATTTTGACTATGACTCGTACGAGAATATTACCTTGGGCCAAAATTCGGGAAGCTTGTTTACATATTCCTTGGCGAACACAAGCCGCTTCAGCCTGTTAGTTTTTTTCCACTAATGGCGTTTTTCTGGGTGTGCACGACTTAAATCCATTTCGAACTTTTCTGGAATGAATTTAACAACTTTTTTGTTTTGTTTTTGTTATTTGTTTGAATAGAAATAACATATTTAAGTATTAAACTTATTTTTTACTAAATTGCTACTTTGAACATTATTTTATTGAAATATACGAGTACTAACAAATAAAATGTATCATTTACCGTTCGTGAGCAATACCTCCTTTTTCTTATATTTTATCGCTGTACGCAAACTTTTAATGATCTCTGTATAACAAATACGGGGTTTCTCCTGAGACACTTCCTGGTGGTGCACTAAGGTTCCGAATAATTTTGGTCGTACCGTACTCTAAGGATTCAGTCCGTAGCGTGGCATTTCAATATTCCATAATACTGCCTTGAAGGGTATTTATGCAGTTTATATTCGAACCTTGTTAAAGACTTGAAAAAAATTCAGAGAATAGAGCTGAAAGTACTTGTTTTTATTCAAGTGACTTTTCTACAACATCCGTAATTCGATGCACTTGTTCAATTGTAGAATGCTCATTTATAAATCCAAGCTGATGGTTCGGGATAAATCTCATTTCTTCCATTATTCTGGTAAGCCTGTTCAGAAGTAGTTTTCCAAAAACAGTAGCGGGTTTTTAATGAGTATTAAGGCGAAATCGGTCATTAAAGCCATGAATATATCCGGCAGTCACCGAGAAAGTACACTCAACACCAACGAATCTGTTGCACTGAATTTTACCATAGAACGGTAGTGAGGGATTTTGACTACATAAAAACTCAACAACAGCAATGAGATGAAACGAAGAATAACTCTTGCTGCATATTGTGCTTTAAAAACAATTGAGTCGCAAAACCCTCTCTAGAGTAAATAAATGCAGGAAAAGACACGACAAAGGGTGGTCTGTCGTCTGTGCAGCGACACTGAACTTTGGCAAAAGATTAAAAGTCCAACTACTGAGGTAGCTAGGTCATGTAGTGTGGATGAACCTTCATTGATCCGGCTAAGAAAATCTTTAAAAACTTAAGAGTGCTAAACTGAAGACAGCTATAGATAGATAGATAGCGATCTTTAATTAAGGCTGGGGTTCCAGTACAGTGTTACATTTAGGATTAAGTCAGTATAACATAACGATAATGGAGAAGAAATATTAAAAATAACTTAAGATAGAAAAAATAACCAGATTTGCTCTTTAAAAAGAAACATTTACACCCTGTTTAAACCGTCTATTATTGAAGTCATCAACCTTATGATATTCCTATACATCATAAAATTCCCAACAGACAAATATTTACCATCTTGCCAAGTACAAAATTCCCATGCTTAAGGTAAGCCTATCACTTTTATGTAATTGTAATTTATATAAAAGTTATTTATTCATAAATTTCACTTGAGCCTGGTAAACCTCAAAGCCCATCACCCCTAAACCCACATGAGCCCTTCAAAAAGTATCAATTCAACAAACAACAACACCGTCATCTTCCAACTTCCAACAAAAACCACACAAACAAATTCCATTACACAAAAAGTTCTATTTTTCTATACCTATGTATACATACTTCCTTCAAATTCGATTCAATCCTACAATCAATTGTGAATTTATTTTGCATTGAATTATTACTATACTCCGCTTAGTCTGCAGCTTGGATTTGCTGCAAGGATATGCCAATGCTCCTGAGCGCTGAGCAGCAATTTAATCTCAATTTCGTTCCTAAATTCGAGAAAAACACCTCCAGGATATTTGATTTGATTTTCTGTTTTTTTTTGTTTGTATTATTTGGTAAAAACATTATGTAGGATGAAGGAATTTCCATCTATTGGTTGAGTAAGCGGAATCTAAGAGATTATTCTGCTTCCTGAGTAAGAAGGTTTCGAATATGCATCCAAATCAGGCAGAGAGGAACAATCAAATTATCGAAGAATGAAACTTGGTTCAGGAGTCAGGACGAGGCTACTTATATACGAGTGTATACACCTGCCGCCTGTCTCTCAACTGCCTCTTCACTCTTATAGAATACATGTTGGATCTGAATGTGCGATGTCTGTTTGCCATTTCATATCAATAATGAAAGTATCTGACAGATGTTATTCAAGTCAAATGGAATTATAGAGAATTTTACTGTCTGGATTCCAGAGAATTGGCGTTGGCAGCATCATTGTTAAAGCAATAAGAGGCATGTAAAGTGATTTAAGTTGTCAGATGTGGTATTGCCACCGAAGTTCACCGGCTGTTTAGCTTTTCGACTACCGGCATTTTAAGAAGGACATCACTTAAGAATACACATATGTAAACACATGAAATATTAAAATTCACTCTGAATAAATTGAAAAAATAAGTCAGATGAAGAGTACACAAGTAGATGATGTTTGTTGGAAAAAAGGATAAAGGAACTTGTGTGTAAGTGAAATAGATTCATTCCATTTTTGAAGAGGATAATCTAAGCTTTAAGTTTTATTTTCTGGTATTCAAGGAAACTTTTCATGAGAAGAGGTGATCTTGGAGGATTTGTTCGCGAGAAGCAGTACCTACTCCTGAAAACAAAAAACGTTTTTGATTTTGTATGTGGCAGCCTACAAATAGAACTATTATACCAAGGAGCTCCACCCGGTCTTCAAGACAGAAAAAATAAAGCCCGGACAACTTTTGATAGACAACTTTTGAAGAGGACAATCATAGAAGCAGTAACACGGGCATACATGAAATATTTCCGGGTTGGGTACGATATCCCGCTTTTTTATAATCCCGTTTTTGAAAATACCGTTTTTATAACCCCGTATTTTATAATCCTGTTTCTTATAATCCCCTTTCTTATTACGACGTGTAAGCAGTGAGGTATGTAACCCCCTGCTTGGGCACACTATAGGATTTGGGGTAGGTGCGAGGTTGGGTGTATGCAAAGTTTCTTTAGCATTTAAAGAATCTGGAAAATAACCAACATAAAATCAATAAGTTTTAGCTACGTATTCTAAAAAACGGGATTAGCTGGATTTGGCGGGATTATAATAGATCGGGATTTTGAACAAGCGGGATTTTAGAAGACGGGATTTAAAAAAAAGCAGTATTTTAGCAGACGGGATTTTAAAACTTTTTTTCTGGATTTTTGAAAAGCGAGATTTCAAAAAGCGGAATTTAAAAAACCGGGATTCCGATACGCTCCCAATATTTCCAAATCTCTGTAACAAACCTTGACAAAATAAAATGCACGACTGGGTCGCACGAACTTGCTCTTATGTAAATTTCAAAAATGAATGTTATTAGAGAAAAACTGTTCATAAGCATAAAATTCATTTTTTAAATGACTAAAAAAACAACTCTTTTAGTAGTTGGAGCTAAAAACAGGATGCCATGTTATTCAAGCAGATATTAGTTTTTGCAAGAACAAGAATTTTAAGTCGTTTAAAAAAAAATAAGCTTTTATATAAAAAATTTGTAAAACATTTTTAAGAAAATTTTAGTACACCCGCCAACTTGAAGTTTTTAATATTCGACGAATAAAAATTAAATTTCCAAAAAAAAATATTGAGCCTTTTTGAGAAATTAAATTTTCTAAAAAAAATATTTTTTTTTAATCTTGAAATGCCTCACAAAAACTTTAGGTTTTAACAACAAAAACAAGAAACATATTCAATCCCTAAGCAACAGGTCACAAAACCCGTGTTGCATTCTGAAGGAGTTTCTTATCCGCCATTACACAGCACTTCGAATTGAATCCTGGAATCGGATCCCATGGAAACAGAAACGGAGGGATGATCTCCGTGATGATGACTTTAAAAAATCTGAATTTAAGTATATTGAGCCACAATTGATTTCACAGAGTTAATTAAATTACCTTCAGTAATAGAATTTGTTAGCTCCTAATATATCGAGTGACTGTCTACCGCAGACGTATTGATGAATTTGCTTACAACTTCGTATCAAATGACGGATATGTGTATTGCCATTTTTTTCCTAAAATTTGTTTGACCAAAATGTAGTCCATGCCCATAATACCACACCTAATTTTTTTTTATCAAAATCCTTAGAGGCATTTTCGAGATATAAAATATTTTGCATTACGGCTGTATGGAAGATAGCGTTAGGTTTGGAGCTAAAAAAAAAAACAGTTTCTCCTCTAGGGAATCACGGAAGACCCTTAAGTGCCGAGAGCAGAGGTGCAGACATACTGAAACGTGTTTTTTGTGTACAAGACGCTGCATGGAAAAACACTCCACACAACTTTAGAGATTCAATCAGAAGCACAGATACAATTCCACCGAAAATAAAAGATCTGCTTTGCGAAAAAAGAACTGTTCGGAAAAGATGGCATGAATCCCGAGCACCTCAGGATAAAACCATCTTAAACGGCCTATCGAATGAACTCAAATATGCTATCCGCGACTCAAAAAATCCGAAGATTTCTACCTTTCTTGAAGGTCTGACTGCAAATAAAAATACGAACTATTCATTGTAGAAAACTATAAAAGAAGTTAAACAGAAGTAATTACATTCAGCAACCAATCAGACAAAATAATGGAGGATGGGCTAAGACCGATAGAGAAAAAGACGTTTTATTTGCTGAACATTTAGAGGAAACTAAAACCTTTTGACGGTCAGGCATTGATAAATGAACATGGTGTTAACCAATGGCCATCTGAAAACTTTCTTATAAGGAATATCACGTTATCAGAACTTTATCAAGCTACTAAAAATCTTAAAAATAATAAAGCTCCTGGGTACGCTCGCGTGCTTAAAGAGCTACCCAGAAAAGCAGCAATTAAACTTCAGCACCTTATGAATGCGGCATTAAGGCTTTCATACGTTTGACGCCAATGGAAAGTCGCGAAAGTCTTAATGGTTCCAAAACCGGGAAAGTCTCAGTACGAAAAGAAATCTTATAGACCGATTTCCCTCTTGCCACCGATCTCGAAGGTATTTGAGAAAATCTTATCAAAGCGACTGCTTCCTATTATCGAAGAAATGCGGCTTATTCCTGACCATCACTTTGGTTTCCGGAAAAGCCACTCAACAATTGATCAGGTGTACAGGATTACCAATGAAATTGAGAAATCACTAGAGGGGACGTCTCTCAAGCCTTCGAAAAGGTCTGGCACGATGGCCTTAAGTTTAAACTGCGACAGGTCTTTCCGGATCAAATACATATATTACATCCTTGAGTCCTACATCGAAAATAGGCTATTTCGAGTTAAGCAAGGGAGGGAATATTCGGATTTTAAGGAAATCAATGCTGGTGTTCCCCAGGGAAGTGTTCTCGGTCCGATTCTATTCGTACTATACACTAGCGATATTCCTCAAGAAGAAGATACCATAATAGGTACGTTTGCAGAGGATACGGCTATACTTGCAATATCCGATTCAGTTGAATCTGCAACCGAAAAGCTCCAACGAGCTCTAGATAAAATTTCGGTATGGACTAAGAAATGGCGAATTGTTCTTAATGAGTCCAAATCAACACATATTACCTAATTTTACTTACAAAAAAATTACCAATCTGCCCACCTACATTAATTCGGTGCAAATACCATATGCTAATGAAGCAAAGTACCTAGGAATGACACTAGACGCTAAGCTTAAATGGAAAACTCACGTTAAAAAGAAACGAGATCAACTTGAAAATAAATTACGTGAAATGAATTGGCTTATTGGAAGATATTCCAAACTCAGCATCTACAATAAAGTTATAAAACCGGTATGGACGTCCGGTATACAACTTTGGGGTTGCAATAGACAAATATTATAATACTTTCAGAGCAAAGTTCTCAGAGAAATCGTTAATGCTCCGTGGTACATTAGAAACAGTGATTTACACAGAGACTTACGGTTACCAACTGTTGAAGATGAAATAGCAGTTTTCGCTGGGAAGCTACGAACTCACTTAAATAACCATAGCAATATAATTATTATTATGTACTAAATTTTCCTTTAAAATTTTATAAAAAAAAATTGATATGCAAATTGTTAGTATTTAATGATGTACATTTTTAGACGTAATTTCAAAATTAAATCGTGTACCCGTTTTCAAAATATTGAATTTAAAAAAAAAAGACTTGTATTAGGTATTTTATTTTTTTTAAAAACCAATTTTTTCTAAGATTTGTATAGACCATTTTTTTCAAATTCAAAGGAGCTCTTGAATAAAAATTTTGGTTAAAATCGTTGGAGCCATTAATAAGAAAGTCGAAAATAACAAAAAAAAAAAAAAAAAAAACGGTTCTATGACAGGTACCGTTAATAACATGTTTTCCTCAATTTTTTTACCGAAATGTAGTCCATGCCCATAAGAGCACACTTAATTTGTTTTTATTAAAAACGTTAGAGCCGTTTTCGAGATAAGAAAGATTTTTTATCACTGTTCATTATTTCTTAGTGCTTAGTTTCACGTTAAAAGTGATCAGTCTAAATATACTCGTACAGTTATTTACATATAATTCGCAATCATGCCTGTGTACCTGTTAGCAGTAATTGATGTGAACTACAATTTTGAGAATCTAAGATGCGAAGTAGCAAAAGGCAATACACTGGAAATTGAACCCAGAGGTAGTGCATGGCAGTCTAACGTTCTAACCATTATGCCAAAGGGTACTTCGAAAATTTAAAAGTGCCTAGCTCTCAGTTTATAACCACTTTGTAGCAATCTAGGTATTAGGTGCCGGTATATTCATGAACAAGTCATAATTTTCGGCTCTTTTGAAAATAGAATGGCCAATCAACGACAATCTTTTTTTCAACGCGGTTGAATATGTTCAAAATTTATAATATGTTGCGTTAGTTTACCGACAAAAAATCTACCGAGTCCAAAATTGATTTGTATAACTAACATAGTTTGTATTGTTGTGAAGTTAACTCATTTTATTTACATAATGTCATCGGTTTACATTTCAGAAGAGATGTGACTTTGCAGTCGATGAATGTTTGATACATTATTTTTATGCCAAGGGGTATGTATTATATCACCAATTAATTTTTGAATAATTTCTGAATTTTTTTTCTTCGTGCACGCTTTTTTCTGACTATATTAATTTTTGAAATAAAACGGACTTCCTTCCTTCTTGTCTAACTTCCAAAGGTCTTTACAATAGGGACGTTAAGATTTTGACTTAATGGCGACCATGTTGTGTTAAGAATGGTTAATTTTTATATTTTTTTATTTTTCGAACGCTAAAGAGAAATCACCATGTCAAGTTACAGCGTCCAGCAACGCGTCCAAATGCTAAGAATTTATTGATTCAACAAGTAAAATTAGCAGATTTTGGTCGATGCCAATCCATACGATATTCACCTAATGTCAATGCATCCATATAATGACTTCGTTTGGTGAGGATTGTGGGACCACGTCATTATCCTTCCGTACCATTTCGAAAAGACAATTCTCTGGCTGATTTCAATAGAGGTTAGTCAGCTATTAAATTTGGTTTGTGTACAAACTAATTTAACCAATGTTTTCCCTAATCCCTAAACACTATGTTTGGATAGACTGCAGTTCGCTGCAAATTACACAATAGCACAAATCCGCAAATAATATCAAAGTAACAGTCTCATAACAATATCTAGACAGCTTTTACTCAAAAAGAGACCTTCAATGAGCAACTTTCAAGAACGAAATAAATCACAAAAAATTCTTAATTTCCATACTGAATCAAAATAATTGTATGCATTATAAATAGCCAAACAATCTTTTCAGATAACTCGTAAAGCTTTGACTTACGACCAACCCTAACAAAATGGATTTCACAAAATTTCCTCAACATAACTTTTCTTCGACATCCAATTTTCATTTTTATTTTTCGATAGTCATTCTCATTACGGTGCCTCCCTCAGGCAAGATAGTCGTAACTTTTGTGCAAAAAACTTTCTCTAAGACAATTATTTTTCTACTTAAACTAATAATTCTTCTCTTCGATATTCTTGCGATAAGGATGCAAAATTTAAATAAAACACCACCACAACAATGGAACAATTCTCTCCCGAGAACTATTAGGACTTTCACAAGTTGGAACTATATATAATACAGGAGAAAGGAAGACACAGTTTTCCATGTCTCAGCAGCAGCATCACAATTTTTAATCCAGTATTTCGCAAATAATCCTCATACTTTTCATTATTTTATCATCGTAGTTTCTCTCGTTTACATTTTGGCTCCTTGTACAATGGTGGATTTTGATGAAGATATTTTATAAAGTGTAGATCCTGCATCCATGTGGAAGAAAAAGTCAAGGTAAGAATAAACCAATATAAAGTGCCATCCTTTCTAGCATATACAGTGATGGAAAAAATAATAGAAACAAAGCTTTAAATAATGATCAACCATTAATAACTACATACAATTACGTCTTCCTCGGTTCTAATTTTTATATATTAATTGCACCTAGCATGACTTTGAAATGGTGCAGCCGTTTGTTGTCATTAGCTCTTTCTTTGGACTTAACGGTAAAAAAAATGAGCTAAGTGATAATTTCGCCTGGAAAAAATAATAGAAACAAGGTACTTTGACTTTCAATTTGACTTAAATTTCGTTTTTATTTTTATGGAAATAGACGTTTTATTGTTGTTTATTAGATTTGCACGTGTTTCAGTCGTTTTAATAAAAAAAAATATAGGTAACAGTTATTTTAAAATTTTATAAAAATGGGTCGTGGAGTGCATTGTACTATTACAGAGCGCAATTTAATAAAAAACTTCAGAAAAAAATGGGAAAACTATGGAAGAAATAGCACAAGCAATAAATTGTTCAAAAAAGAAGATATTTACAGTTCTCCATTCAAGTCCAAAGCCAGAAACAAGAGGCAGAAAACGAAAGATCTCAACGCGGTTTGATAAGATATTGGTATGACTGTGTAAAAAAAGCCCTTTTTTTTCTTCAAACGACTTGAAAATTGAACTAAATGCGCCTGTTTCAAGTCGTACAATAAGAAACCGACTAATGGAAGCAAGGCTTCCAGGAAGGAGTCCCAGTAAAGTACCATTCTTGAGCAAGAAAAATATTCTGCAGAGAATGACTTTTGCAAATAAACACGCCCAACGAGAAAATTGGAACAACGTTTTATGGTTGGATGAAACAAAGATAAATTTATCTGGTTCCGATGGCAAAATGTATGTCAGACGACCTAAGAACGCAGAATTCGATCCAAGGTACACAAAAAAGACTGTTAAAAATGGTGGAGGAAATATCATGATTTGGGGGTGCTTCTCAACATCTGGGGTTGGTCCAATTTTTTGGATAAAAGATAGAATGTGTGCTATTGACTACGTCCGAATCATAAATGAAGTTATGCTGCCATTTGCCGAAGAGAACATGCCAATTGAAGGGGAATTCATGCAGGATAACGACTCCAAGCACTCCTCAAAATTGGCAAAGGAATACTTTAACAAAAATAAAATAAATGTTATGGATTGGCCATCGCACTCCCCGGATCTTAATCCCATAGAACACCTGTGGGGCATACTTAAGAGGAAAATTGGAGACTTCAGAGCCAAGAATAAGGAAGACCTGTGGTCTAAAATACAAAATGTATGGTATTCCATACCTTCCGAGACATGCGCCAAGTTGGTTCATTCCATGGGGCGGAGATGTGAAGCCGTCATTAACAATAAAGGTGCAACGACCAAGTACTAAACGAATATGAACCAATTTAACTGTTAAGTTTCTCTTTACCAAAAAGAAAAACACAACTATAATATTGTTTCTATTATTTTTTCCAGGGTAAAATGGCTGTTAATATTAATTTTAATTTTTCTCATTACTAATTTTTCTTTTTATTAATAAATTTAATATTGTGTATATTTTAAACTTTATAGAGACTTATTGTATGTATTTTGAATTTTCAATTTCCTTCCAATAAACTTTTTGTTTTTAAAAAAACGGCGCAGAAGAAACTTGTTTCTATT
Source organism: Philhelius festivus (assembly GCA_963931855.1). NCBI lineage: Eukaryota > Metazoa > Arthropoda > Insecta > Diptera > Syrphidae > Philhelius > Philhelius festivus. Next base: position 21,378,046 of record OZ007555.1, on the reverse strand, counting down.
ATTTTTTCCATGACTGTACATACAAGGTAATTCAAAGAGGCTACTTTCTAAGTACCACACTCTCGCTTGCGTATAAGCTCCTTTCAGTTTGAGGGCACACAAATTAAGAAATTGGAAGAGAGCCAGAGATGAGTCTCCAAAGGTTATTATAGAGATAATATCTTACAATTAAGATCCCAACGAAGGAAAGGATTTTCTTTCGAAAAGCCGTTTAATTATAATCCTGAAATATTTCAAGTGCAAGCAAAAATACTAAAGAAGCACAATATTCATCATCTATCTAAGTAACAGAGCAGACATAAGTTCCAAGAATTAGAGCACAAAGCTAAGAGCGAATGCATATACCTAGTTCTTTGCTAGCAGGCATTCGATGATGCGTGCAATGAAGGCTAAAACTATTAACAACGAAAAAGCGGAAGGTTATGGTAAATAGTTCTTAGTTGAATTCATTAGAATGAAAAAGGTAAAATGGAAACGTTACCATATCTTCTTAGATATAATTGAACTTCAGAAAATAATTTTGTAAAGGATTTTTTTTGCATTTGTTGATATATTTCATACTAAAACTACTACACAAACATTTTCTTTTAGATAAACTAGCATAAACATTCTTGTTTTAATTCGCTTGATTTTCAAATGCTGATTAAATTTATAATAATGAGGCTGAGAGTATCTCAATACACAATAGGTATAGTTGTAAATATTATTTTTTTCGGAATGCTTAAAGTCAATAGTGAGTTAAGGTTAACGTATACTTGTCGGAGGGGTTCTTAAATGGTCCCCTAAAGACAAGCGAATATAAACAAATCTTAATAATGCCTCCTTAATTGCAGATATGTAGTTACTTTTTTTCTAGTTTCGATCAGTTTTACTTAAGTAAGCGGAATCACTTGAGTAAAACGGAATTTGGTCAAACTGAACTACATAATTCATTTAAATTGATTCCCAGCAAAAATTTTTTTTACTATCCATCTATTCCTTCTAACTACTGCCTTGCAGATAAGGTTGCTTTAAAAAAAATCTTATGTTTTAAAATTATTATACAATTATTATTATTGCATTATGGGCGTTTAATCTATATGACGATTCGCAAAGCTACTTTTAGTTCACTTGTGTCAATTATAGGCCAAGTGACCTTCCAACTATTATAGTTCTTACAATGCGTGTTCTTTTAAAATATTTAACACAACTTAAAATATTTTTTGTGGAATACTTAAACATTTCTTATGTCTCTTAAAGTTCTTGACATTAATCTTTCTTACAATTGAGAATATTTAAGGTTTACATTCAAGCACCAATATTCCATTGCAAATATTTATAGTTAGTTAGTTCTGTTGGTCATATTTTGGATCTTTAAAAATGACACAAGTTAGACCTTTTTCAAGTCAATAAAAAACATGGCTATGTTCATATTGTTGTTATGTATGTTGATTGTTTTCTTTAGTAAGTATAGTGATTTAATTTGATAAAATGAATGAAATGGAATTAAAAATGTTCAAAAAATTTAAAATTAATTCTTAGCAACTTAGCGAAAACAACTCTTTTAATAGTTTAAGCAAAAAAAAATGAATACCGTCTGGCTTGTCGAACTTTCAATAACAGCAAAAAAAATACGTCTATGCGATCTATACAAGAATAATTTCTCATCTGGCATCTAACCTCAACAATGGAAAACAGCGACTATAGTCCCTATTCTGAAGCCAAAGAAAAATATCAAGAAATTAGAAAACTACCGCCCTCCATCTCTGTTACCTAGTCTCAGCAAAATTTTCGAAAAAATTCTAGCCAAAAGATTATTATGGTTCATTGAACAAAATAACCTTATCAATAAAGCCCAAATTGCCTTGAGACCCAATAAGGGTACAATAGAGTCTTTACTTCACGTAGACTACACTATATCTAACATACTATCAACTCGAAATCACGGCTCTATCATTTCCTTAGACTTTGAAAGAGAATTTGAATATATAGGTAGATTTTCACACACACTATACTTCAACAATTAAAAAAGTGGCAACTGGGTATGAAAATTATCAAATTTATCACACATTTTCCAACACACCGCAAATTCCGAACCAAAGTTAATTCTTTTTCACAATCCTAGGACATGTCATAAATAATCAGCCCTATTACGAATTCCATCGTAATCGGAAACTTTTCGAAAATCCGTTCAAAATGACAATTTGTATGAGATTTTCCATTACGATGGATTTTGTGGTAGATTTTTTCGAGACTCGTAACAAGTTTCCGATTACGATGGAATTCGTGATAGGGCTGAGTACCTACTATGATATTCCAAGCACAATTATTCCCTGAAAAAGTGACCGAGAAAAAGCAACACATCTCCATACGAATTACTCAAAGTGCAATTTCCAAGTCGATGGTTGCGGAAACAACCTGAAGCATCATACCTAATCCGCAGATGATTTATGATACTTCTTTTTGAAATTCAAGGGAAAATATTTATTTCAATTTTGTTTCAAAGTTTATTGATTTCCTAATATTTTATCGACTCTATGTGTCAGTCTCCAAAAGTTTATATTTATAAGCGAACGAAATTTGGCAACTTCGCTCCAGCGCCCTAATTGGAATCCAGATCAAAACAAGGATTAAAAAGTAGGGGCCTATAATCAAGGCTACCAGTTGAAACCACAAACAGAATGAAACCCAGCCAGAAACTTACTCATTTACTCTATACACAAGAAAAAAATACTACCGATATGGAAGAATACTAGCCCTAGTAACAAAAACCATTTAATACCTATGAATAAAATTCAAATTTGGAAATAGTCGCGCTGTTTTCTGAATGAAAAACTTGAAAATATATTCAACAACCAGTTCTTAACTTGTTTTCAAATGAATGGATTTTCATAATCGACTTTTTCCCGATTGCCGAGTGCATAATGGTTTGTGCGTTGGGCTGTCATCCGCATTCCCCATCCACTGACAGTGAAAAATAAAAAAAAAAAGTTCATTTCAAGGGTATTGCCTATTGTGAAGTGACAAATCCTCTTAAAAGAGCTTCTTATCATATAGCCGTTTGGACTATTGGTTTGTGAGTTGTAAGACCTTAGGTTTGGGTTGCTAATCCTAATTATCAGCAAGAGGCTATAGAGCGAAATTTAAAAATCTTTTTAAAAAAATCATTTGAAGCGCAACAGCTCTCGCAGAAAACCAGGACCTAATGAATTACAACTCTCAACCATTTCTGTATTCTTGTTATCGGAAGGAATTGAGGAGACATAATTTTCTGCAAGATATAATCTTGAAGCATTTGTCACTTCCTTGCAGGATGCAATACTAAAAACAAACAAGTGGCCACCGACGGGAATCAAAACCAGTCTTCTGACGTGAGAGTTCAACGAATCTACCATTAAAATCCAAATATAATTGAAAATGAATAGTGCTCGACATGGTTCCATTCTTAAATCGTTAATAAAATACGGTAATTAGCTTACTGTCCTGTGTAAATAAGTCTAAGAGTAGGTACGCAGGATAATAATCCAACCAGGACCTATACAACGAAATCAACATAACCGATTTATAACGCTTTCATGAATCTGATCAAAAATATGTACATAACGTGTTTACGGTCTCGCTGATGTTCGATGGATGAAGGTGCAATTTCGTGAGGCGTGGGGTGAAGAACTACGGATCCTTAACGATAGACAACTGAGCCCTCAAATTTATGGGAGAACCGGTCTGTGTATAAATATAATAAGGCAAAGTGTGAGATTTAAAAACCGCAAAACCTCCTTTTTTAAGCAAAACGAGAAAGACCAATCGATTTCAAATAGCTTTATCCTCCTTTATCTTAGGAATATACCTAGTTAGTTATCAAAAGGATTAATAAAGGAAGCAAACTAGGACATGTATCGCATGGGATTTGTGTGATCACTCGATTAAGAGTTTGTCGTTTTGACAATCACTGTGCCTCTAGTTTTTCCTATGTACAAAGGTTCATAGAGAAGCTATCGTCAAAACGAGAATCAAATAATCAACAATCAAATTATAAGCCTGCCCTAGTTATGAGTTTTTTTTTTTTAATTTCAAACATTTATAATGTATTATAAAAACATCTACATCAGTGCTCACAAGAAAATGTTGAAGGATCTCGAGATCTATAGGTATTCTATTGCCCCCTAGAACTTGTTTTTTTTTTATTTACAATAAGACTTGGATGGAAATATACAATAAATTAGGTAAAATTGGTTCAAAATATATTACATATGTATGTAATCAAAATTAATTAAGTAAACACAAAAATGTACGCCCGTAACAATGTGTATGTACTCACCAAGCTTTAATTTAAATAGGTACATAGTCAATTTCATCACAAGATTTACCTGTAATAAATAAAAGAAAATGTACATTACGTGCACGTGTGTTTTTATCAATTAGCTCGAAAAAGGATACAATTTCTTGAATCAAATATAATTTATTGAAACAAGAAGCAGCAAATGGTAATTCTGAATTATGTACATATATCGTACAATTAACTACCCACCCCTTTACAATTCAACATTTGGTTTTTTTTGTACCACACTGCAGAGGGCGATGGAAGGGAACCGAACCGCTCTAGGCTAACGCGATTGAAAAAAAAAATTGCGAAAAACACTTCACGCTATCAAATTGGATAATTTTTTTTTATAAAATAAACTTTATCACTTGACTAACATTTTACTATTTCTTTTGATACCACACAATGGGAACCGATCGCGGAGCGAACTAAGAATAAAGAAATAAGAACGCGCTTATGATGAACTGAACTTGTTTAATCTTGCAAGAACCAAGAACTGAAATGCAAGTGCAAGTTGGCTGGCAGGGCAGTTACACAGTATGTCGTTAGCTGAGAAAACTTTTGTCCTTGTCGGTAACATAGAATTATAAGAAATACCAAGGTTGCTGTAAATTGTTCACTTTGGAAACGATGTGAAATTGTAGAGTAGATTGAATAAGCAATAAGGGATTGTGCTTTTAATGAAGTGCATAATTTGGATTGTAGATATTAAAAATGGCGATCGCTTTGGTATTTAAATAAAGGTTTAAAATATTGATTAAATATGATCCCTTAAATTTTTTTATCATATATGCATGTGTACACATCTACATTACGAATCAAAAAATTTAACTTAATAATATCAAATTGCGATTTTCATTCAATTGACACAAGACCATAGCAAATTGGGTGTTTCCCAGAAATAACGGTACAAAAATAATAAAAGTTTTTGGATTCCAATCGTATTAATTTTAAGGATATTTTTTTCATCGATTAAGGAAGGACTATTTCACGTATGCAATAAGAACACTTTCCTACACAAATTTATTTAGGTATCTTTTATTTTTATAAATACATACCTACAAATTCAAAAACATAAATAAGAAAAGTACATACCTACCTATATGTATTTTAAGACATATCCTTATGGAGATGTGCTTGGTGCGTTCAAATAAGTGTCTTATTTATAAGCGAGTTCTTCTCATATTCGCAATCGACTAACGCAAACATTTGATCTTCTTCATCATCGTCATCGGCATTTTCAAATGATGATGATGAATTTGTTGAATTCATTCGTTTCTTCATCATCAATGGAAAATTGAATCTACAGCTCATGGTGAAATTGTGCTTCTACGTTGATTGTTCATGGAAACATGTGGGCTGCATGAATCCTATTATTCCTTCGAATAAAATTGCTTCAGCACCAAGTTTGCCTTAAGAGATTTTTACTTACAACTTAAAGCTTAAAGCTAAGTGTACACGATTGGTAGATCTTACAATATTGTAAGATCTTACAATGTCTGACAATTATCTACCAATGAGCTGACAAATAAGTTGTGTGTGTACACGGTTGGTACAAAATCTACCAATCTCTTACAATTAATTGTCAGAAGTTGGCTGACAATTCATTTTCAGATAGCCGGCTTAATACCTACCAATTAATTGTAAGAGATTGGTAGATTTTCTACCAACCGTGTACACACACAATTAATTGCCAGTTTTTGTTGGTTATGGAAACTGACAATTAAACCTTGGCTGCAAATTTTCTGACAATGAAAAAATTGTATGATGCTAAAAAACGAACATCTTACAATTTCTTCATTGTCAGAAACGTCAGACAACGATACAAATTGGCAGGCCTGACAATAAATTGTGTGTGTACACGATTATCAAATACCTTACAATTTACCGTCTTACAATTAATTGTCAGATACATTTTCTGACAATTAATTGGAAGATTACACGATACATGATTACACGTACACATGATTGTCAGGTTTCTTACAATTAATTGTCAGACAATGATCTAACAATTAATTGTCAGACAAATTTTCTGACAATTAATTGTAAGACTACACGGTTTTAAGACATTGTAAGCATGTTTTTCACTGACAGATCTGACAATATTGTAAGATCTACCAATCGTGTACACTTAGCTTTATAGGTACTATAAGGCAAGTTATAACGGGTGATTTTTTAAGAGCTTGAGAACTTTTTTTAAAAAAAAAACGCATAAAATTTGCAAAATCTCATCGATTCTTTATTTGAAACGTTAGATTGGTCCATGACATTTACTTTTTGAAGAAAATTTCATTTAAATGTTGACCGCGGCTGCGTCTTAGGTGGTCCATTCGGAAAGTCCAATTTTGGGTAACTTTTTCGAGCATTTCGGCCGGAATAGCCCGAATTTCTTCGGAAATGTTGTCTTCCAAAGCTGGAATAGTTGCTGGCTTATTTGTGTAGACTTTAGGCTTCAGTTCTTGCACGAGCTGTATTTTATACGGTTTTACACCAAGATCTTTGCGTAAAATCTTCCATGTGGTCGAATAACACAAACCCAATTGCTGCGAACGGCGACGAATCGACATTTCACGGTCTTCAGCAACACTCTCAGAAACAGACGCAATATTCTCTTCTGTACGCACTGTACGCATTCGTGTGGTTGGTTTAATGTCCAATAAAGTAAACTGAGTGCGAAACTTGGTCACAATCGCATTAATTGTTTGCTCACTTGGTCGATTATGTAGACCATAAATCGGACGTAAAGCGCGAAACACATTTCGAACCGAACACTGATTTTGGTAATAAAATTCAATGATTTGCAAGCGTTGCTCGTTAGTAAGTCTATTCATGATGAAATGTCAAAGCATACTGAGCATCTTTCTCTTTGACACCATGTCTGAAATCCCGCGTGATCTGTCAAATACTAATGCATGAAAATCCTAACCTCAAAAAAATCACCCGTTACATTTGGATTTTTAAAAAAAATTTCAATTTTTTTTTTGGAAACTCAATATTTCGAAAACCCCATGCTCGATTTTTTTAAAACTTGATAAATTAAAGTTTCTTAAGATAATCTACAAGATATGAGAAAAAAAATTTATTTTACCTAAAAATAACGGTACCCTCCATACAAATGTCAAAAAATGGTTTTCGAAAATCGTATTTTTCTTGAAAACGGTTCCGAGAATTTTGCTTAAATTTTTAGTCTTTCGATTAATTTTTAAGTTCTATAATTTAATACAAACATTTTTTAAAACAAGACATTACTGACTGTACCTACCATAGAACGATTTTTTAAAATTTTGAATTTCTCATTATCGACATAACGGATTTTAATGAAATTTTTTATAGAGATGCTTCTAAAAATTTTAAGAAACATTGCATTTCAAAACTTTAAAAAAAAATATTTTTTGAATTTTTAAAAAAAAAAATAATTTTTTTTTCGAAAATTCGATATCTCAAAAATGGGTCAATATTTTTTTTGAAATTTAATTTTCATTCGTACAATAATAAAAACCTAGAGTTGACGTACCAAGTTTTTTTTTAAATATTTTAAAAATTTTATATATCTATAAAACCTTTTTTTATCAAGAAACCACTACAACTGTTCTTGCATAAATTCATATTTGCATAGCATTCTGTTTTTGTCTCTTAATCTAAAAGAATTTGAAAAACGATGATAATTTTATTTTTATGAATAGTTTTTTCTAATAACATTCGTTTTTAAAATTCGTAGTCGTAGGAGCAAGTTCGTGCGACCCAGTCGTGCATTTTATTTTTTAATCTATCATCGCAAATGAAAACTCAACTTATCTATTGCTCATAGTAAGGAAGATGCACCTTTTGGTATTCATAACGTCGTAAAAGTATAAACAAGTCAGAAACCATTGCAACCCTGTTATAAAAAGAACCAAATTCTCACATTAAGGCATACAAATCCTACAATGTTCCAAAGGCAGTAGAAATTTCTTGTCATTTGTCAAGAACGTAAAAAGTTGAACTTTATCTTCCGTTCAAACACTCATCTACAATGACAATCCAATTACTAGCTCTTGAGATAAAGCAAATATACTTGCAGCTCATTTTGCTGCTAGCTCTACGTATGGCCACATTACCCCTCCTATACTTGACAACGTAAATCATTCAATGGGACAAGTATATTTCCGCACTCATACAGTTGCAAGAGATCTTCGAGATCTTGATATAAATAAATCAGCTGGTCTTCGTGGTGTATACCCCCATTCTTTTGAAGAGGTGTTCTTCATCGCTGGCAAAACCATTGCGTAAGCTTTTATAGCATTTGTCCAGCCTGTTCCTTAAAAAAAAGCCTTCTCTTCTTCCTTCTCCTCCTATCAACCAATTGAACTTACGTCCCTTCTTTCCAAGGTCATGGAAACGCTGATAAATCATCAGCTCAAGAAATATTTCTAAGATCGAAAGCTTCTTAATGACCGGCTATACGGCTTTCGCAACAATCGTTCCACTGGTGATCTGATATCTCACCGGAGAATAGAACAGATCTTTATATTGTTTTTGGAGAAAATAAGATAATTGCGCTTGATATTTCAAAGGCATTTGATAGAGTTTGGCACTCCCTTATCGAAAATGCGTGCGTTTGGTATCAAGAAAACCCTTAGAAATAACATTCTAGATCGTTCAATACATCTTGTGTTGGACGGTTTCAAGTCTGATCATCACAAAATAAATTCCGGTGTTCCCCAGGGCTCTCTTTTGTCTCCGACTCTTTTTCTTTTCTAATCCACTCATTGTTTTGCCAATGACTCTACTATCAGCTTCTCATACTCGTTCTTAACGTCAATCCATCTCCTTCAAAAGTGGAATTGAAAAGTTATCGTATGATGAGCTCATTAAACTTGGATCTTTACAGAATTGTTAAATGGGGTACAAATAATTGTGTGGAGTTTAATGCTTCGAAAATGCAATGCTGTCTATTGTCCTTGAATGACACTTGCATCGAATAAACCGAAAAGCTCTCAGTACTCGGTAAGTGTATATGTCAAAGACGATCTTAGGAATGATCACATTCTCGAAACCGCCCAAAATGATGCTAAATGCTTGGGATTGATATTGATGTAAGAAATGTTTTATACCCTCTGATCTACCTATAATTTATAAGGCACTTATACGTCCAAAGCTCGAGTATAACTCACATCTTTGGGCAGAACGAAAGCTTCTTAATGACCGGCAGTATGGCTTTCGTAGCAATAGGTCCACTTGTGATCTAATGGTATATCTCACCGAACAGTGGCACAAATCTTTACATCGTTTTGGAGAAAGTAAGACTATTGCACTTGATATTTCAAAAGTATTTGATAGAGTTTGGCATCAAGCTCTCTTATCGAAAATGCGTGCGTTTGGTATCAAGAAAACCCTTATTTTTTTGATAAGAAATAACCTTCTAGATCGTTCAATACATTTTGTGTTGGACGGTTTCAAGTCTGATTAGCACAAAATAAATTCTGGTGTTCCTCAGGGCTCCCTTTTGTCTCCGACTACTTTTCTCATTTTTAAAAATGATCTCTTGTCTGAAACTTCTAATCCACTTCATTGTTTTTCCGATAACTCTACTATCAGCTTCTCATACTCGTTCTCAAATTTACGTTAATCCATCCTCTCCGGAAGTGGAATTGCAAAGGTATCGTATGATTAGCTCAATGAACATTTAACAGAATTGTTAAATGGGATACAAATAATTGTGTGGAGTTTAATTCTTCGAAAATGCAATGCTGTGTTTTGTCCTTGAATGACACTTGCATCGAATAAACCGAAAAGCTCTCAGTACTCGGTAAGTGTGTGTCAAAGACGATTTTCATAGGATCGCATTCTCGGAACCGCCCAAAATGATGCTAAATGCTCGGGATTGATATTGATGTAAGAAATGTGTCACCCCCTCTGATCTGCTGATAATTTATAAGGTGTTTATACGTCCAAAACTCGAGTATAACTCACACCTTTGGGCAGGTGCAGCACAAACTTCTCTCCACTTATATGAAATAGAATTCAGCGTTCAAACTGATTGGAAACAGAGCTATCATGGATTCGCTCCCATCTCTTGAACACTTTCTGATTCATGTATTTCCCTGTTTTATCGCTTCTTTCAAAAGCAATGCTCACTCGAAGTAACCAGTTGCACTCCTCCCCTCAATCAGTTCACGCGTGATATCCGTTTCGATAGGAATGCCCACCAGTTCACCCTCGAGTCTTATTTGGGTCGTACTGTCAAATATAGGGATTCGGATTTTAGTCGCACAACACGATTATGACGTAATTTACCCTACGCAGCTTTCCCTTGCCATTTCAAATTGCATAAGTTCAAGACCATTGTTCATTGACACCTCCTTTCTCTACCCTCCTAATTTCCCCATCGCCCGTGCTGCGTTTAACATTATAGGGGTCTCTTAATAAACGCTTGAGTGCGTGTGAATTATAAAAAAATAAGAATTTCAAAAGAATTAGTTTATCTTTACTGGACTATTATTTTGCGCAGACATTTGAATTTTGGCTACGTTAGTCCTCAAGGTTCACAACAAAAAAATAAATAAAATTAATAATTTGTTACTGTTTCAAGGGTAAAAGTCAAAAGAACCATACATGTATAGATACATGACCATAAATGTCCTTTTTGAATATGCAACAGGAAAACCACGTTTAATCGGTTCAAATAGAAATTATATCATATGCATACACACTATTAGACAAATAACAATATATTCATTGTCAATAGCTCACCGAAATCAAAGCATATCTAATGGATTTTGCTTGTTCGGTCCTATCGCATGCGGTCAATCAATATTAACAAAAAAAATTATGCTATTCAAATATCTGTCCAATTTTATTAGGTGCGATGGCATTTTATTCGTTCGAAATGCTTTGGATGGAAACGTTTTGCTTTTATTGTTCCGTTCGATTGGGTGTAATACTTTCGGCAAGTTTTTCAATAGTAAGCTATATCTATAAATTATATCAAATTTAAACAAATATATTTTTTAGGTGCAAGCGTTAGTTATAATTTTAATTCTTTCTATATACGGAACATCACTATTCGTATCGACGAAACATTTCATTGAAAAAAACGACCAGCAGAATCAGGATGTATTCATTTTAAAAGTAATTGACGAAATTACGGGGCGTATGTGCAATTTATTTATTATATTTTTTTGTTTCCTAGTTTACAATAAAATTATTTTGTTTGTTCTTAGATCCACTTGCTTACACGATTCTGTTTGAGGTATTTTTTGGTTTCCATGCGCTTTCCAGCGCACTGGCAATATATGCGGCCTTCAAGGTATGTTAAAGAAGCCTACCCTTAACCACTGTCGGAAGTTTTAATGGTTTTTGTAAAGTTTTAGTAAAAGGTATTCAGTGGCTTTTTTCTATATTTTTTTTATACAAAATGGAGTTTCATCGTCAGTTAGACTTCGTCTTAATACCGCCTATTCATCTGAAATTATTCTTCTAATCGGACTCCTTAATTCATAAACACGTGCGAGCAAAACGTTGGTTTAATAGCATCAAGGGGTATGTGTCGGGGCTTGCGGGTTAGTTTATTGAGCAAATTTTTGTAAAATGGGTCCATCGTAGTGAAATTTTGCTGTATTGTTGAACCCGGGAAACATCTGTAGTTGTGGAAAAATAGTGATTGTCCCTCCCTTGGCTTTAATATGAGGCCAAAATCCTCGATCAGAAATTGAAAACCATAAACTTTCGTTTTTAAAAAATGCAAACGTTTTAGATGACATTCTTTAGTTGTTTTGGTACCAGTATTTCATGTTCACATAGTCATCTATATGAAGCTATTTAAAAACTCTAAAACATTGTTCTTACTTAGGTTTCTAGGCATTTGCATTAAGAATTTGCATGATTTCAAGGTTTTATATGTACATACATATATAAAATTTTAGTTTATTTTTCAAAATGACGTGTATTGTTGACTTTTCGGTTCTAGTACAGTCCTTACCGATTTAGGAGGATTGCTCATTCTTGAGCTATGTTTGTACATATTCTGGGGTCATTGCTGATTATGATACCAGACGATTTTTGCATCCACCACCCGATAAGTACGAACTAAAGAATCATCGGACTTTCATGATTGCTGAACCATGAATGCACGGAGCCCATCGGACCATTGACTAATTGTTGAAAATCCGCAAAAATACTCGAATAACGACTGACTTCCTCTCTTACCTCTTTCGCACCATAATATATGCATTGAAGATAAAAAGATCCATTACCCTCTGCATCAATTTTGAAAATTGAATAAGGAAAAGTTAGACATTCAAGACTTTTTGGACTCAGATTTCATGAATCGAAATTCCTTGCAGGTTACGTAGGTATCATACATACAGTACTAGGATACGTTTTTTACGTTTTAAAAAATGTTTCGCTGTTTCAATGCAGTTTATTCTGAACTTTGGTTGACCTATTTCAAAATCACTCGAAGTTGATCAGAATAATATGCAATTTTTGCAAGACGTATTTTATACTTAAATGTGTGATGTATTCAAAAAATATCCATGCATGTATCACATGTATTCTGTGTTCGTCATAAGAATAGCTCTTTGAGTCCGGTCTTCAACAAAATTGATATCCTTAAGTGTTGCACCAAAAAATTTACAATTTTGGCTGGAATTCGTGTTACATATACGCATTTATCCATCTACCATCAAAAGTATTAAGTGATGTTTTACATTAAAGCATTAAAGAGAATCAATACTATTATTATTAGCTTTCGAAATCCTTTTACTTTCTTTGATGAATTGGGTTCGGTCTGCCTATTCGTGTGATTGTTAATCTCGGAATTTTCCAGAGAACTCTATTTGTTTTATCAAATTTTTGCCTAACAGAATGTCACTGCTGTTAGGTGTGACAATTAGTGGGAAACTAGAGCTTAGTGACCTACAACCTTACATGTTACCTTGTTGTCGACAACAATGGAGAGAACCTACAATTTTCTACGTAATCTCAAAAGCAAAGATAAGAAGCAGTTGCTCATGACAAGTGATACTCTTGAAAGATTTGTCACTTCTTCGCAAAATGCAATTTTACAGAAAAAACATGGTCTAAGGTAGAGATGCCCTTTTAAGTTTATGAGGCTTATTTTGTGGTATCCACAGTTCAGTTTATTTCGAATTTTTTAACATATTTTTTCGGAAGAGTTCTATTTGAAATCAAGTCTTATGTGTCGTCATAAATATGTACATACATATTTACTTTTATAGCTTGTTGAAAAGGTTTAAATAAATATGAGACTCATAAGTTTATTTGTGTTACGATAACTACTACTAACACTAATGAAATAAATCAGCCAACTAGAATACTTAGGACAATTTAATTAAACTTGAAGTAGCTGTCATTGGTATTTAATTCACCAATATTAAAAAAATAAGCGAGACTACAAATAATTAATATTGCTGACAGATTTAAAATTTCAAAATAAAAAATAACCAATCAAGTACAACATTAAGTTTGATTTAGCGGTTTATTAGCAGCAAATCACACGGTCTTGGTGGCCTGTTCACATAACCAAAACGAGAAATAATTCTTCCAGAGTTGAATTGTGTGAGTATTGACCAATGACACACCATCAAATCATATTCCACACTATACAACGACTTTTTGTGGATGCAATCGTCGACTTTTGACACTACTTCACTTCCCAATTCGCGACAATTTATGTCTTAAATAAGTCTCATCACAATTAGCGCAACGTATTTTCTACAAATTCACCATTTTGCAGTAAGTTTTCAGTATTTTAACAACGATTCATATTGTAATGGAAAACGTTTTACTTAACATACACAGCCCCGGATGACAGTTCGGTTTAACGTATGTGATATAAACAGTGATGTTAAATCCAAACCATGCATTGGATGAAGATGAACGTGTATCGGCATAAATTATCCATTTTGTAGAGTTCTCACTTAAAATCAATTTTTGGAAGAAATTTTTAGGTTGTGTGTTCCTATAATTAAATTTAAGATTATATAACATTAATTAGGCGAGAACTTTCATCAAAGCAAAAATAAAATGCATGAATCGCACATATTTGCTCTTCCGTGTGTATGTTCAAAAGATTAAATTTAAAAAAAAATATTTATACAAATATGGATGTACTAATTATAGAAATATGTATGTTCAAAAGCATAAAATTCATTTCTTATATTGCTAATACAACTCTTAAAATAGCTAGTTTCACAAGAAATACAAAAATTAAATTAAATCTTTATAGCAGTTTTTTGATAAATGATAAGTATAAATAAGTTTTTTAAATGTTTCTACAAAAAGTTTGACATGCCAATTTAAAGTTGTTTCACGCTCTTCTTTTTCAAAAAAAATATATTCATTTTATCGAGAACTGGCGTAAAATTTAAAACAGCTTAGTATTAAGGAATTACTACTTAACAATTTGCTAACTTTTTAGTAAATTACTAACTCTTTCTTAATTTTAAACATTTTCTAACTAGTGTCGTGCTAAGGCTATTTTTTTTTAATAAATTTGGGTCTGAACACACCTTAAATAATGACAGTTCTTGGAAAAAAAAATTAAGTAAACAGACCTGTTTTGATGTTTGTAAATGTCAAAGAGTAATATGGAGTTAGCACGATACTACTATAAAAATCAAGTCAGGTATTCGATGATTTTAACTTTAATAAAAGGGTAGAGAAGGTATAATGTATAGTGACTTTTGAACCTGAGGATATGTAATATCATTTGAAAAGCACCTTCTGACATTATTTTACAAACAATGACTATAGACTATCAACTCTGTTACGGTTGTCACTTTAATATGTAAGCGACGTTTGGCATATAAATAATACACAGTCATGTGTCTCAATTATCACTGCTTTAGTAAAGTGATGACAGTAATAGTCCTAAATGTAATATCCGACCTTCTAGATGTCATTCATAAGCTTTGCGTATATCACTGTAGCAGCATCCATGTTATCCATTATTTTGCCAATTTTCTGGTAGGCTTGAAGAGAGTGCTAATAAGCATCTGAGTCCGAGAACTTATTTTTTGGACTAAAGTAAAAAAAAGTATTTATAAATTTTAAAACTGTGCTACTGAATGACAATATACTGCAATTCTAGACTTAAACGTTAGGTTGATATTTCTTCCACATCGCGATCGATACCGAGACAATTCGATTTTAACCATCCCACAGATAGTTATAAAAATCCCGTCTATTAAAAGCTCTACTTTAAATGTGCTTGATTTTGTTATTCTTAAAGTATAAATTAATAAAAAGTCAACATAAACAACCTTTTGTTCTACAAAGTCTAATGTCATATTTGGTATATTTTCAATTGGAGAATTTCCATAACCCAAAAACTTACCTGTGGTTTTATTTCAATTGATAACAATTTTATAAATCATAATTATTTCAATAAAATAATTACAGCTCCAGAAGTGGTTTCTCATTCCCTACATATGCTCACAATTTATACAATTTCTAACAACGCTTGGCGCTCACATTATCACAATGATTATTTTAAAGAAAATTGTTAATCTTGGTATTTTGATTGGAATGACATTAGCTGGAGGATTTTATATCCGTAAGATTCATGTTAAATATTAATTTTGTTTTTTTTTTTTTACCTTAAAACTATTATACTTTTAGTCTTTGTAGGTTATAGTTGGACTGGAGCGATCGGTCTCTTTCAAATTATTATACTCGTCAATTCACAAAAATACAAAGTTTTGTACGGAGAAGATCCTTTGGCCCCCAGAGAAAGGATAGATATTTTACGCAAGGGCCATGACATAAATGAAAATGTTAAGATTATGAAATCCAATAACAACAGTAATTTTTATAAACGTCAACCTGCTGGTTATAACCGTAAGCTATTAATTGAAGAACATCCGCAATGGCAATATGGTGGCGGGATTATATCCGTTATACCCCGGGATCAGCAAGACAACGATGATGTTGAATTAATACATTTTAATAATTGGCATTGGAATGAACTTGTGGGCATGAAAAAAAATTTTAAATAAATGAAAATAAAATCATCAGATAATTTAAACTTAAAAAAAAAGCTAAATCCCAAAAACTGGGTTGGTTTTAAATGTGATTGTTATTTGACTATTGGCGGAAAAGACTGTGGTGTACAAACAATCCTACCCGAGTACATCCTTTTTGCAAACGCCAAATCAATTTGGACTTCTTAGAAAAAAACTTTTAAAAATTAATGAGGTTTCTCATACATATCCACATCTTGTAATCTAGTAAATTATGACAAAATCTGCGTAAAATCTCCTTAAACACTTCACTACAGTGTAACAGTTAAGTTTACTATATTATTGACTTAATAGGTCCTCTACAGCACTATCTCAAGCCTGCAAACTGAGTGTGTGTTGGTTGTACAATGTACATGCTGCAAGCAGATGGGTGATGTTAAAAAAATGTTGATAAGTTAAATGATCATATGTCATTGCATAGCTGTCAGCTCAATTCAAAATTTTGTTATAAGAAGTTAACATAACAATTTTATTTGAATTGAATTCATTTATGAATAACATTCGATATTTATAAGCATAACATTCGATATTTATTTCCAATTCAGACCATTTTAAAAAACCTACTAATTTCTGCACCGTTAAAGAATTCGCACCTAAGTTGCTCTTTTCGCTACATAAATTAAGTACACTATACAATTAAGTGGAAGCAATCTTCTTTTGATTTAAAGTTACACAGAGTGCAAAATTGATCAAAACTTCCCTTGTACGGTGCTCCATTAAGCCCAACTCGCATATTGTTTTAAAAATTAAAGAGATTTGCTTTTAACTATCAAAGTCCCAAAGTTTTGAATACAAAAATCCGTCCGTCTTCTGACTGCTGGGCTTCCATTACAAACAACTCTCTTTGAGTATCTTCAAAATTTTGGATTGTACGGTATATATACAACAGATATTTTAGGCTAGGCGCGCACATTCAATTTTTAGTTGCACAACTGTTTGGTTGCTTATAGAAAACAGATGAACTATTTGGTTGAATATCCGCGCAGGTGCATATAATTATATGTTACACAAAATAGCGATATAATTTTAGCCAATCGTTTAGTTTGTGTCAAAACACAAACTTTTTAGTTGCTCGAGAAGTTGAGCACTTTTACAATATAATCGGGTTGTGTTTTAAGCATACTAGTATAAAGTTTAGTTAAACCTACTTCTAAATAAATTACTTGTTTATTGTTTTAATTGGCAGGTTGAACCATTTTTTATTAGCGTGAAAATTTTGATATTTCGTTCTTAGTACACGCAGGCAAGAGTGGTGTATGAGCTTTATTAGTGAATTCATGTTATGGCATTTGCTAAACTTCTTCAATATTTCGGTGGTATGAGTTTCATTGGATGTGACCAAGTTTATATGCGAGTGTGAATTTAGGAATTGTGTACAATGAAGTCACAGCTAAAGTGATTGTGAGCATTGTATTTTATGTTCCTTTTGCCATTCTTAACTCATTGGCGCAAAATTTTAAAGAGTTCTTGTTTAAACAATAAGACCGGCTCTACTTAACGCAGTCGTTTAGCTTGGAGACTTCGTATAACTTTTTCATAATTTTAATCACGTTAGACAACTCTAATGTGGGTTTTACAACAGAACCTAAGCGAATTTGCGTTTAACAATCTTTAATTCAACAGATACATAACTCACTCAACTACAAAAACACAAAAAAAAAAGTAAAAATAACAGACAACTTCAAACCAAATAATTTTTCGTCGAAAAAAGTACATTTTATATACTTCCTGGGTACAGATTTTGATTGTTTATAAGTTAATAAAGTATAAATCGCAAATTCACCTAATAAAAACTCAATTTGTTGTTGCAAGGTAGAGATTCATTTAGCTAAACTCGTCTCGGTGGACGGCGTGCATGCATAATATATGTACATTTGTATGTACAGACTTGTTTATCGTAGAGCACTTTCGTACGATTGTTTCGAATTTCTAATATTCAGTGATTCAGTCTATTTATAAAAAACATCTTTAAAAAATCGAATAAAACATCAGTAAACATTTTTTCTTTCGATTTTTTGCTATGAAATGACCATTGTCAATGTGGATAAAGTATACTTTTAAAATAAAACTAGCTATTTGCTGCTGTTAAAGTAAGACGAGCTCCTTAACGTTAAAGTATAGTTTATATCCTTTAAATTAACAAAAAGTCAGTTCTCGTTTTATACTCAATATTTAGAGGCGACTGCCATTCTTAAATTGATTGAGTAGGTTTTAAATATTTCAAATTTTGCGCCATTGTGTTTAGTTCTTTTCTGCTCAATGTATTTTAGGACTGTTTTAGTAATTGAAGCATGAATTATGTATTTGAACATTTTTCTCTAATTACATCAGTTTTTAATATACAATTTGTACTCTTACATAAGAGCAAGTACGTGTGATCTAGTCGTGCATTTTTTTCTTTCAGTTTAAATCATGAAATAAAATAGCAAAAATAGGTGGAAAATACGTACCAAACTGAACTTACAACTTATTTTTTCGTTTAAATCGGATTAGTTACTCAAGTAGCTGTTTCCTTACAGTTGAATGGGTATTAGTAGCAGTACGGAGCTATTCAACGGTTGAAGGAGTTGACCAACTAGGAATATGGGGTTATTCAACATTTTTGGAAGTTGTTCGACTAAAGAGTTGAATATACAGTTGAGCGTTGTTGGTTGAACTAGTTGACCACAAAGATGACTACGGTCATAAAAGAAAAAGAATATTCATGTCTGCTACACCCTTTAAATCAATTATACGTCGATAATGCAGTTCGTCGGCCTATACTTTTATATAACAATCTAACCATCTCTCTTCCACTTTTCGCATCATGCCTCATATGAAAATTGTGACAGCTACGCCAAAACGTCATTTTTTTCTTTTGCAAAAAAACCTCAACCCAACGAATATTGAAAGCAAAAATAAATTTTCATTCCTTTTCCACCTGCAGTGGTTGTTTACTTTCAATTTGTATTGCATTGCGTGCGAGTTCAAATTTAGAAAATTTAATTCCATGATATAAAATGCTGCCATATTAAAAATACTAACAATTAATCATGATTCAATTGGTCTTGAAAACGAGGAAGATTCCTCAAGAACTCGGACGTCACTGGTGGTGCTGTCATCAGAAGGTAAAAACAAATCACAAATATTATGATTATGTAAACATTTTTTATGGTTCAATTTTTTGTTAATACATTACTTTTTTGTATATAGTACGCCACAAGATTGCCATCCAAGGCAGCAATTGATGATAGGACAACATCAAATGATGTTGATTTAGTTCATTCGGTTGCTGTTCCAGTCGATAATCCGAATGCTGTTCTATTGGATACATCAAAGCGTACTGAGACTAGTTCAAATGTTGCCAGTGTGGAATCGGTGACGAAAGTTAAAGTCGAAAGACTTCCATGGACTGCCAGTCCAACTGAGTCGGGCAGCCTTCTCAGCCATTACAAAAAACTGTCCAAATTCCGACTGACATGTAAGGATAAGACTAAATTCTCTCTCTGAAACATCGCATAATCGTTTCTTTTAGCTCTCGTTGTGATAACGTCGATGGCAGGCTATGCCATGGCTCCAGCAGCCTTCGATCCTACCACATTTGCCCTTTGCTCTGTAGGCACCGGTCTCATGTCGGCAGCCGCAAATTCTATCAACCAATACCACGAGGTTCCCTTCGACTCCCAGATGTCTAGGACAAAGAATAGAGTTCTCGTCACTGGACAACTAACCCCAGCCCACGCAATCGGCTTCGCCGTGGTTTCTGCCACCACCGGCCTGGGAATGCTATACTTCGGAGTGAATGGCTTAACAGCTGCGTTGGGGGCTGGAAATCTGTTCCTCTATACGTCCATCTATACGCCAATGAAACGTGTTAGTATACTCAACACTTGGGTAGGTTCGTTTGTGGGTGCTATACCACCTCTGATGGGTTGGGCAGGATGTGCTGGAACTCTGGATACGGGTGCTTGGATCCTGGCTGGTCTCTTGTACGCCTGGCAGTTCCCCCATTTTAATGCCCTCTCATGGAATCTGAGGCCAGATTATTCGCGAGCTGGGTATAGAATGATGTCAGTCACCAATCCAGCTCTCTGCAGGCGCACGGCATTGAGATACACCGGTGCAATTGCTGCTCTCTCTGTAGCAGCTCCTCTCCTGGATGTCACAAATCCATGGTTTGCTCTAGAAACGCTGCCTTTGAATGCCTACTTTTGCTACCTAGGTAAGTTACTACCTATCACAACTTTTGTAATAAAAGTATTCATACCATCTAATTTCAGCCTGGAAATTCTATAAAAATTCAGACAGTGGGAGTTCCCGAAAGCTCTTTCGCTTTTCTTTGATCCATTTGCCTGCTTTGATGGTGCTTTTCCTTGTCAACAAAAAGCGATGGATTTTCGCTGAGAAATCAACTGAAGAATCCACTTTGACAACATCTGCTGCTGGGACAACTGTAGAGAGTTCAATGGATCCAACAACAACCAAAGGAAATTTTCTGTCCACTCCAAGACCTGCGTTGAGCAAAGTTCTCCCAGTTGCTGTTGCTGCAAGTCTCCCACCATCACCTTCCTTGATTGACAGCACTAACCAATCAGCACAAACAACGCTGTGACAGTCTTGTAGGTTGTTAATTATGTAATTTATTAAATATGCAGATGAGGATGGCTATGAAGCGCTCTGTGCACAATGAGCATATCTCACTAAATATATAACTTTTTGGCACTTAACTTAAAAATACAAACTGTATTTAAATAATTCAAAGAGAAAAGATACTTTTTTTTTAAGGAGTACTTTGATGAAAGGGTGGGAATGTACAGACGCATTGTAAAATTTCTTTATGTGTACATATTGAAAGAAGTATTACTGTTAAAATAAACCAAAAAAAAAGAAGAAAAATAAAAGTTGTACTCAATGTCACCTTTTTTGTTTTTGTTAACATAATAATAAATCTTATCAGGTGAAGTGATAGGTTTCAAAATAAGTCTTGTTCATAAAGGGATTATTTAAAAAAATAAAAGTACACTTGATACTAGATACTTGATATATATCAACGAATTGAATGAGTTGGTATTATGACTATCAACTATGTATCAACATTTTTTATCGACTCTGAATTTTATTAGATTTTATCATTACTGTGAATGATTTTTACTTGCGACTTATAGGTACTATAAGGCAAGTTATGCATTCGGAAAAAAAATCGGACTCGAGATTTTGAAAAAAGTTGACATTACGATGATAGCGAAGACTAAAAAAGTGGGTCTCGCAATTCTGTCTGTCTGTCTGTCCGTTCGATTGCAGCTAAACGGCTCGGCCGATTTTCTTCAAACTTGGCAGATATGGGTTTTAATTTTTTCCCCCCGGATGTTTTTTGATTTGATTTTTTAAGACCAAAAATAACGGTACCTGCCATACGAATTTTTTTCGAAATTTTATAAACATTTTTTTTCTCAAAAACTAATCGACAGATTTTAAAAATAAAAACACAAAAAAATTTCATTTAATTAAAGCTAGGTATTTGTCGAAAAAAATTTTCAGAAAAATGGTTATTAAAGGTACCCCCCATGGAACCATTTTTTTTGTTTTTGATTTTCTCAAAAACGGTACAGCCGATTTTGATCATTTTTTTTTTGCTAAGGCTCCCTAAAAACCTGAATAGAATCAAATTTTCAAAAAAAATTGTTTTGGATTTTAAAAAAAAACTTCAATTTTTTTGTTTTTCAAAACTCAATATTTCGAAAACCACATGCTAGATTTTTTTTTAAACTTGATAAATAAAAATTTCTCAATATAATCTACAAGATGTGAGAAAAAAAAATTATTTTACCTAAAAATAAAGGTACCTACCATACAAATGCTAAAAAATTAAAAAAAATGGTTTTCAAAAATCGTATTTTTCTCAAAAACGGAGCCTAGAATTTTGATAAAATTGTTTTTCTTTCAATTAATTTTTACGATCTTTAATTTAATAAAAAAATTTTGAAATTAAGATACTCGTATTACAGCTTGTACCTACCATAGAACCATTTTTTCGAATTTTGAACTTCTCATTATCCACAGAACGGATCTTAATGAAAATGTTTATAGAGAAGCTTCTAAAAAGTCTAAAACACATTGCATTTCAAAACTTTAAAATAAATATTTTTTAAATTTTTGAAAAAAAAATCTATTTGTCTTTTTTTTTTTTGAAAATTCGATATCTCAGAAACGGCTCAATATTTTTTTGTAAATTTTATTTTTATTCGAACAATAATAAAAACTTTAAATTGGCGTACCAACATTTTTTCTTAAAAAGCTTTTAAAAAGTTTGTACATAAAAGCTTTTTTTTTTAAGAAACCATTACAACGACTTATAATTTTTGTTCTTGCATAAATTCATATTTGGATAGCATTATGTTTTTGTCTCTTACTACTAAAAGAATTTAAAAAATAATTTGATCCTTATGAACAGTTTTCTCTAATAACATTCGTTTTTAAAATTCCTAGTCTGTTACATAAGAGCAAGTTCGTGCGACACAGTCGTGCATTTTATTTTGATAGACATGGTATTACGGATATCACAAATATAAATTCCTATGGGTGAGACATGGTAAAGTCATGATGCGGAAGGCTGCTGGCATGGAGGTCAAATTCATCAGATGTATTGATGATCTTAATTATTTATGATTAATTTAATTTACAATCTTTTTCATTATATAAATCAGTTTTTATTATGTTAAGTTATGATGAACTATTTGATCTCAGTAATAATTGTAGTGCAAGTAATATAATTGTTGGTTTAAGTTATGAATCTTCCTCAAATAATCTGTTTATAATTCATCAAAATATTAGGAGTATGAGAAAAAATTTTGATAGCTTTTGCTTATACTTACATAACTCATTCAAATCATTACCTGATGTTATAGTTTTATCTGAAATATGGATTTTTAACCATGAAATATGCAATTTTTCGATTCCGGGCTATAATCTATACGCTGAATGTAATGAACAATATCCATCCGGTGGAATAGCAATTTTTATCAAAAATAGTTTGTACGTTTTGGAAGTTTCTACACCTGACTTGCGAAGTGCTGATTCAGTAGTTGTTAAATTAAAACTTCGTGGTGATGTATTTATTGATATTGTTTGTTTATATAGGCTGCAGTTTGTTCACAAAGATATGTTCCTAAAAGATATTGAAGACTTACTTTGCGGATTAAACGGTCATAATGTGTGTATGATTGGTGATATGAACATAGATATTTTAGGTTTACACTCTGGTTGCGATGAGTATCTTCTTCTTCTATCTTCACTGGGCTTTGAATCTTTGATAAATTTGCCACCAAGAGTAACTCCAGTTAGTAAAACATGTATTGACCATATTTTTATTCGGGCTAAAAACCTTGAAAATATCTGCCCAATTCTACTGGAATGGGACATAACCGACCATTATGCTACTGGACTATCCCTTTTGGATATATTTTGCAATTCTGATCGTACAAATGAACGATTAAATAAAGAAACTTACGAAGAAATTGATTACTTCATGCTGAATGAGAGATTATTTTTTGAAAGTTGGAATGAAGTTTTTAGCTTAACCTGCCCTTCAAAGGCTTTTGATAAATTTATAAATACTCTATCCGCACATGTTTCCAACAGCAAGTTCGTAAAACAAAAAAGTAGACTCAAAATGATTAAACCGTGGATGACCAAAACTCTGTGTGATAAAATAAATTCAAAAAATATTTACTATTCTAGGAACAAAAATAGCTTTCATATACCATCTATAAAAAACACTTATAAAAAAATGCAAAAGGATATTCATGATCTTATAAATAAACGAAAAGAAACTTACTTTAATCAAAAGTTCCATGAAAATAGGTACAACCCTAAGCAGCAATGGAATATTATAAATAACCTCTTGGGCAAAAGAAACGAAGACAAACGCTTAAAAACTATTAATTTCTCTCAAAATATTATATCAGAAAATGAAGTTGAAATCGCAAATAACTTTAATAGTTTTTTTAAGAATATAGTAATAAGCCAAGAGTCAAATCACTCTGGATACACTGAAAGCATTCAACAACAATCATTACTTGCTAATGAAACCTTATCGTCTTTCTTCTTTGGTGAGGTAACTGAAGCTGAATTATTTCAAGCAATATGTAATCTGAAATCTAAAAACTCTTGTGGCGTAGATGGTTTCAGTAGCTTTTTTGTCAAAAAAGTTAGTAACCTTATTATCAACCCTTTGACATATCTTGTGAATATTAGCTTTCAAAAAGGTATTTTTCCAGAGTGTTTGAAAACTTCAGTAGTAATCCCCATACATAAAAAAGGTAACAAATGCGATCCAAACAATTATAGGCCGATTGCCTTATTATCCGTATTTTCCAAAATTTTCGAAAAAATTATTACTAAAAGAATGATGAAATTTTTTGATAAATACAAAATTCTTAGTAAATCGCAATTTGGCTTCGTAAAGGGAAAGTGTACTGAAGAAGCTATACTCTCTGTCTTGGAACATATACATCTGGAAATAGATAAAGGTAACAAAGCATCTGCTCTGTTCCTAGATCTAACAAAGGCTTTTGACTTAGTTGATCACAAACTGTTGTTAAAAATACTTTACAAATATGGCTTCAGAGACAATATTTTGAACTGGTTCTCATCCTATCTTCAAAATAGAAAGCAACTTGTTCGTGTTAATGCTTCAATGAGTAATTCCATCTTTTGTTCAAATGTGGGGGTTCCTCAAGGCTCAGTCATCGGACCATTGTTCTTCCTTATTTACTTAAACTCCATCTTTAAGCTTAATCTAAATGGTAACATAATAGCCTTTGCTGATGATTTGGCCTTAACTTATGGTGCACCCCTTTCTGAAGACTTAAAGATCTTAATGAATGCTGACCTAACTGTTTTAGCATGCTGGTTTAAGTATCATAACTTGGTACTTAGCAGCAAATCGAAAGTAATGTGTTTTTCTCTTACTAACGAGTATTTTATCCATGGAGTTGTTCTACATGATTTAAATTGTGATCGTCATAGTTGCAATGTCTCTTGCTTGCAACTTGAAGCTGTTTCTGAGTTTAAGTACCTAGGAGTCACTATAGACAGTAAACTTAATTGGAAACCACATATACAAACTGTGAAACAAAATATTTACTATGCTCTGAATAGAATATTTCACTTACGCCGGCTAGTACCACCAAACTTAATGACATCAATTTATTATGCGTTGGTCAATTCACGTTTGGAATATGGTATCTCTTGCTGGGGTAGTGCATTCATTAGTAATCTGAAACCTATTATCACAGCTCAGAAAAAGATAGTCAGAATAATGCTTTTCAAGCCTAGTTGGGAGCCATCATTTCCATTGTTTGAATCTATTAAGGTATTGCCACTCAGACAACTATACGTATATAAAGTACTCAGACTGTTTTACTTACGAAGTGGTTTTAATAATTTAACTAGTAACAATTTTACCCATTCATTAAGAGCCTCTAATACTGTGATAGTTCCTAGAGCTAGAACAGAACATGTTAGACGATTTGCAATTAATATAGCTCCTCATATCTTTAATAAACTTCCGGCCGATATATCAAATAGATCTACCCTTAACAAATTCTTGATTAACCTCAGAATCTGGCTTTTGTCAAGACCAGGTGTAGAAGATTTAATTCAAATAATTACTTAATTCAACGTTCATTACTTGCTTAATTCATGAATATTAGATGTCTCAAAAACTCTGTTGCCTTCTGTTTCCAAATCTTCCAAATATCTCTAAGTTTCTTAAACACAAAATATTTTTGTAACAATTTTTTCACTTCAAATTCACTTTCTCCAATATTTTACTCGGCGCGGCTTTACTCTAATTGATTATCTTTTGTATAATGCGCTTAAAACTGGTGTTTGTACCACAAAGTGCATATTTAACTTCATTTCAATCCATAATTCTTAGTTTATAATATAAATATTTTAATTGTTTAATGATAACTACTTATTGTAAACTATGTATTGAAAATAATGTATTGTATTGAAAAATATATACACATCAATTTTCTAACCAACCACAAATTCTTGATTGAAACGTAAGCATACACATTTATTCGCGATTTTTAAAAGCGAACAAAGTTAAAAAGGATATAATAATATAATTGTTTTTTGAGGAGTTATGATGAATTTTTTATAAGAACAACTTACATTTTGGCGCAAAGAATTTACAATAAAAAACAAATAAATATTTCAAACGCAAAGCGTCGAACAAAATAAACAAAATTTATTCACAATGAACTTTTTGATAAGTGGATATTCACAATCGGTCTAAAATTACCAGTTGATACCCATAATACCAAATTACCAACTAATTGATAGAAATTATCGACTATCAAATTGATACTCATAATAGGGCTGACAAAGTTTTGTTTTGAATTTCACAACAATTCGAAATTTCTACAACTTGTTAATCGTTAATGACATCCGAAAGGCAAACTCTACAAAACATACATGTAGCTAGTTTTCAACAAATAGTATAGAGAAAAAAAGAGATAATCTATCTAAAACATTAGAGTACTCTTTAAAGATCTTTTGAAAAAAAAAATAATAAATAATTTGAATGAACAACTTAAGTGTGCTTCTCTGGATGATCAATCTATCACGCTAGAAAAGCTACTTAATCCGTTCCTTTTCGGCAAGTACCAATATGTATTCCGGAACGGCAGATCAGCTACTTTATAAATCTTCATATTCAGGAAAATCTTGGAAAAGCCCAAGGAATTTCAAAGTCTAGACTCACCATTTTTTCATCGACTTTAAAATCGCTTATGAAAGTATTCATGGCCAAATTCAGGGTCCCGAGAAAGGTGCGTAATGTGCAACTAGGGTTTCTTCCGAACTAGCTCAAACATGCGCTGCGTCTCGGCAAAGATATGCGCCATCATTCTACTTTTTTAACCTCGTTGGCAGTGCAGGCGATAATACCAAGGGGACCACATTCAGCTTATCTGTTTAACTATTGTTTTATCGACACAACAACATAAAATTAATTCACAGCGATTAAAGATCAAGAGAAATTTGTTGAACTTGAAATAAAGACCACGTACGTGTTATCAACAAACCGACGAGGACTTTACTATTGATAGCCACAACTTCGAAGTAGTTCATCTACCTTTGAGTAAACACCAACTATACAAATTACACTTAGTGCAGATCTGACAGAGAATCACTTGAGGAAATTACTGGTCCTTCGGTTTTGCTCAAAACTCCTCACGCGTAAAATAAAGTACATTATCTTCAAACCCTTTTACTGGGATTGGTGTCTGGGTGTTAGACGATAAGTAGAAAACGAGAACTTGTACTGGTTTTTTTTTTAACAAAAAGTTTTTTAAAAGATATTCGGCCCTGTGTATAAAGAAAGCTGTACCGTTTTGTGGATGCTATTGAGACATTCAAAGCATGTCGAATCCATTGGCTCGGTCACATCGAACAGCATACATACAACAATGCTCCAGTCAAAATGGGCTCCGCATCCGAGTCCCCCGGTGCGAAGTGACAAGGACTACTCCATCACCAGTTTGAAAACAAACTATAGCGGATACAAGAGAGCTTGCATAAGCCTAAAAGCATTGTGCGCGGGATCGAAGAGGTTGGAAAGCTGTTTTGTCTCAGTTAGATCCCTTAGATAGAGGCCGTTTAAGAGCCTACAAGGAAATGCACTTTAAAGCTTTTTCTTGCGATAATTGTACATATTATGTTTTTATGTATGGCAAGTTATGTATTTGTATATATTTTGATCAAACTTGAAATTACGATGAAAGAGCAAACGGAAAAGGTGTCTGTGTCTTCTGCACTTCAATGATGTTCAACTTATGGCAGAACCGATTCTCGTCAAACAAAGCACTTTATGTAGTATACGTGTAAAGGGTTTTTAGGTGATTCCCGGGACACAAATTAATTTGTTTAGCTTTGAAAATAACAATGCCTGCCAATAATACGTATTGTATAACCGTTAAGAAGGCGGCTCTAATGATGTAAAAATATCTATGTATGTATGTATTTTTCTTAATATTAATTTATGGAGTTCATTTTGATACAAAAATATCAATCTATTATTCAGTATCTTCAATAGAATTGTTTGACTTCAAACTTTATCACAAACGACCGAAAACGAATTTTTTGTTTTGAAAATTAAAAATTTCACAAAAAACAGCAGGGTTGATGCATTTTTTTGAAATTTAGGTTTTGAGTGAATATGAGTAAATAAATTTTTTTTCTAAATTTTTAGTAAGACAAATTTTTTTTTAAGAAAAATGTGGGCAATTTGTATTTAATTCCTTCAAAAATATAATTATAAATATCTTACTTACCCTAATTACTAAGAAAACATACCAAACCGTTTTGGAGCCTGATACATGCTTCATTGCATAAACACAGCACAGAGTACTGAAAAGAATTCGACATTTAATTTATTTACTTTTAATCCCATTATCATTGTTAAATATAATTTGACAAAATGATGCATCATGTTCTCCATCAATTCAAGTATTTTCCTCAAAGGTCTTACCTTATTGTGATACGCATTGACAATTCCTTAAAACTAATCTTCAAAAATATGTAAATTATTTTGAGAACATACATATATTTTTTAATTACATAGAACACTACAAAAAAAATAATTTAAATCAAAGTTTGAGTCCAGAAACGTACTAATAATAATACACAAGCAATTTCGTCACTTTCACAGGTGTCACAGCAATGATAAAGAGATATTTGACGTTTTTGAATTTAGACAAAAGAAAATGTTTCATAGTTCCGTTTAAAGGTTTCTTTTACTTGTGAATTGACTGCAACGAACCTTTTTTATGGGTCGTTTATGTTGTCCAAAATTAATTGGCAACAAAAATTATTTGGAAAATGAGTATTGAGACCTTTACAAATGTGAGACAGTATAATACTTCTTTAACCAGCAAAACAGGACAAAAAAGGAAAGAAAACTGTTCGATGGTAAAAGATTATATAATAATATAATATCTTGGAGTAATTTTGATAAAAAAAAAGCAAATGGATAGTCAGGAATCAAAACTGCTCATAATTTGAACAATTTTCTGGAGAAAAATAATAAATTCTTGTTCTTGGCGTTTGTTTTACTGCAACATCAATTTTTGCTTCTAGAGCTTTGTCGATTAAGTAAAATGACAACCGTAATAGGGTTAAACAAGTCTCAGAAATATT
The DNA here is from genome assembly GCA_963931855.1 of Philhelius festivus. NCBI lineage: Eukaryota > Metazoa > Arthropoda > Insecta > Diptera > Syrphidae > Philhelius > Philhelius festivus. The sequence continues at coordinate 21,348,532 of OZ007555.1, read as the reverse complement.
TCCTTTGTTTTTTTCTGAAATACTATCAAATTTTGAATAGTGAAAATACTGTTGAAGTGAAATTCTCTCAAAAATGTCGAAACTGGGCGAAGACGCAAATTCCACAAAAGTATTCCGTATTCCATGATATTTTAACAGCATTAAGGTCAAAAGGTTGAAAACTTGTATTTACCGATGGCTCCAAAATCCAGCATAGTACCTCATTTGCATCAACTCACGGAGATGGTTCATTAATATCTATAGGGTTTTCTTGGATAATGGAGCTTTAATTTTAACCGTCGAGACAACAGCGACCCTTGAATCTGCAACAATACCCGTAAAGCTACCTGATAACTTCGTCAAATGCTCTGACGGCCGGTCAGTTCTTAACGCAGTTCAAAACTCTAAAACTTCTGTGGATACTTGGACACGTTGGTATCTTCAGTTGAAAATGCGGCAAATGTTGATCATTTTTCGCCGGTCAGATCGACTGTAAACCTTATTATTATGCGAACTATTACGTGTAGTAAAGAGCAAACTTAGACAACAACAACGAAATGTTGGTACAACAACAGTTTAAGAAATCCATCGGTATCGATAAAATCAAATCTCGCTACCCTATCAACATCTCCAAGCAGATGAATACGGCCACCATAAGACTAAGACTGGAACACACAACTCTCACCCATAAAGATTTGCCAATAAGACAAATTCACCATCCTGTACTCTCTGCCAAACAATAATAGATATAAAACACATTCTTGGTTTGGGAGTATGCAAATCTTTGACCTTCAGCGTCAGCGTTTAAAACTCACACTCATCCTCACACTCACTCAGCTGAAATTTTCAAATCTAAACATTCACTTCAAAAATAAATTAAATGTAAATATTATAAATTCGTTGTAGAATAATTTATTTTTTTGTTTAACTTATTCAGAAGATGCAGGTAGCGGGTGCATACATTTACTGTTGCGGTCAAAATAATAGTTGTGTAAATAAAATAATTGGAATTTGTTGACCTTCATGTCCACAGAAAATCAGATAAGAGAAATTGTGTGGACCCTCGCGAGGATTCTTCTTTATGAAAGAACATACATACATACAAACGCCAATTTTTGTGGACTAAAGACCAAAAAAGCTAATTTGAATCAATAATTCAACAAGTCCAATAATAGTGCTAAGTCTTCTACTTGGCTGATTTATTTCAGTAGTATAGATAGAGTTTGCATTATAAAAAACCTTCATATGAACATACATATAATACATATTTAACTGATTTTCCAAAAACTGCACAGCAATTCAAAGTTAAGGATGAGGTTTATAAACTTATTCCTCTAGAAACTAGAAGGCTGTCAACAAATTTTTAATTGCCTCATAATTGTTCCGTCAGTGCAATTCCCATGGTTTGACCTATTTTTTAAGAACACTCATTTGTTTTGCAAAAAATTTATTCAAATCTTAAGGTGGTCTTCTTAAATTCAATGAAATCGATTAAATATTCGGAAAACGGTACAAAATGGAAATCATGATACAAAAATTATAAGCAATTTTAAGTTACAAATCAGCTTTAAGTAGATTTCCGCCAAGTTGAACCTTCTCACCAGGTTTGAAGGCTGGCATTCCCAAATACGGACAAGTGGAACAACGAAAAGCGTCTCCCAAATAACACTGTAAGTAAACATGATCATTTTGATTCATCATACTATACCAAACTAATGGCTTTTTCATTTCATTATCGAATGACAGATTTTCCTTTTCGAAAGAAGAGGAAATTCTTCAATGACAAAAGCATTCACTCGTATTCGAAAATTCATCCCGAATCGAAAACGCCATAAGTTTAATCAAAGAACTTACACTTCCACAGCTGGACTTGGCATTTTGTGTTTCTATAATGACTTTCGACTTTTCTGCTTCGAGTTCTTCAGCAAGTCCACAGGAACAGTTTTTGCAAGCTTTCTTCTTGCCAGTTGTTCCACAAACTAAGGAGGATATGTGTTCTTATATGATTTTAGAATGCACACATAACTATGTTCCTTACCTCTTAATGATTCTGGATTTGGTTTGGCTTTGTCTTGCTCATCTAGTAAATCATCTTCATCAATAGTTTCCTCCTCATCGCAATCGTCTGCGTCGATTTTCCAAACTGCAGCTACATCTTTCTTGGCAAACGACAATTTCACAGCCGATCCAACTTCATATGCGGGTTTTTGGCAAGTGATGGAATCAACAGCTTTCTGAATATCAAGGAATCCGGAAAGTTTCAATTCTTGACTGACGCTTTCAGCAGTTCCTTCGTATTTCTGCAGATGAAGCTTACCCAAGGGCTTGAGCAGGCTCAAGAGTTTAGCAAATGCATCAGAGGAACGAGCACCTTCCACAACAATAAGGTCAAATGATGAATTGGGATGCGAAGCTTGGTTAATAAGGGAATTCATTAAAAAGACGCAAACTTTGTATGACTCAATAGGTTTTGAAAAGTATTCAACTTACAAAGCGAAAGTCGGTCGATGTTTTCTACAAGAACTTCTCCACCAGTTACGTCTTTTATTTTACTAATACTTTTTTCCATGGATTCTGGAGTCGAGGCTGACCATATGAATAAAGTCTTTTTTAATCCTTTAAAAGCTTCCATAGTGTTAATTTTTTAAGTATTTTAATTTTTTCTCGACGGATCTACGATTTTAAATTTTGTATGGTGCTAATTTTGACTAATGTCAGTATATGAAACCTAAATGTCAGATTTGTTGTTTTTGTTTTAGAAAGTCACGTTCACCATAAAAGTGCTGCCAAAAGTACTTTTTATTTTCTCACTTAAAAGGTATAAAGGAATAAAAATGAAGAACAGACAAAATGTCCAAACATTTGTTTTATGGTGAGAAAAACGTCAAACATAAATAAAAAATGGAACACAAATTTCGATTTTTTGGGCATTTTATTTTTTTTGATATACTAGCCGTGTTTTTTGGAAGAGTTATCCGTAGTACAGTAGGATTTGATATGAATAACAAATACAATATCCGCAGTAGAATCGCTGCCGATAAAAAGAGAAGTGACATCCTGCTGCGGATAGAGATTTGACCTTTATTCGAGTATCGGCAGTGAACTGTGGATGTTGTATTTATTATTCATATAAAATCCTACTGTACTACGGATAACTTTTCCAAAAAAACACGGCTACTATCACTACATAAATTACAATTATTTTAATTAAAAAAAACTTCAGAAACTATCGGAATCAAAACGAACTAATGATTAGAAGCAGATTTCGCTACCTGGTACATATTTGTAATAATGCAATTCAATGCAGTCGATGTTCGTTTGAAATGTCGATGCCAGAAATTTGGTGTCATCGGGTCTAAGCCCGATCAAAGACTTCATCGTTCTTTGTTTATTTGTATTCATTGGCACAATCCGTACTGGTTGAATGGGCAGCTTTTAGGGGCCAGTTATAGCTATCATTGAAAACCATCATTGAAACACAAATAAGTGGAACGGCGGAATATTTTTTGACAAGTCGGTTATAGCAATCAATAATTTCGCTGTCATTGAAAAGATGTGTCATTGAAAATATCTGTCGCTTTGATGCTTGCTAAATTACTAGTGATGGGTACCTCATTCATGAGGCAAAACAAAATGTCGCATGTTATGTTATTGTTTAAAGTTTTTTTTTTTTGCTAACTGCAATCATTTAGGCCTATTCGGCGAGATCTTTTATTCTTCTATTCTGTTATGAATTTGAATACAAAAGTTTGAGATGTCAACAAATCTTTTATGAATATAATTTTGGTATTCGGCATGGTAAAATCTGTTATAAGATCTGCTAAGAAAACTTTTATAAAATGTCAAACGTTCGAACATGGAAAAAATCTTTTACGAATCGCATTTTTGGTATTCAGCATGCCAAAATCTGTGACTTTTATCATAAAAGATTTCAAAAAGTACACAGGTGCATCAAGTAAAAATGAATATTTATCTTTTATTTCGTCAACGAAATGTTCCTAAAAAGAGCAAATGAAAGAAAATATATTAAAACTCATATCATATAAGCATATAAGTAGAGTACGGCCATGGTATTCCCAGAAACATATGAGGTAAATTCCTGTTTTATGGTATAGATACCAATAGTGTGTAAGAGTTTACTTCTTTGTTCGTCATCCATTTTAATTATGTCAGATGAAATATTTTACATAATCTCAGCTGATTATGATAACAAATTTATTTCAGTTTCATAACAGATCTCGTTTTCGAAGTAGCATAACAGACTTTTATAAAAGTTCGAACCTCTGAATACCAATCATAAAAGATCTTTTAAGGTGGAAATCTTTTATGATTCATAACAGAAAATCTTTAGCAGAATAACAGATGTGGTAGAATAGGCCTAATTTTCTTGTTTTGTTTTTGTTAGAGATATGAGCTATAAAAAAAAAATCATTTCTTTGGGGTTCGGGTGCGTGATTAGTGTTTAGTCCAGTTTAGTTTATAGTTTCCTACTCGCTGCTTTGCTTTCCATAAACCGACTCTCACAGTATTACTCTATAAGGCTATGCGCGCACATTCAACTTTTAGTTCCGCAACTGCTTGGTTCGAGCAACTAAAAAGCTTGTGTTTTGACACAAACTAAACGATTGCCTAAAATGAGTTCGCTATTTTGTGTAACATATAATTATCTGTTTCCTATAAGCAACCAAACAGTTGTGCAACTAAAAATTGAATGTGCGCGCCTAGCCTAAGTGTCTTTTGTGCTAGTTTACGTATCTATGTACATATATACATATATAACTTTGTATGTTTTATTCAAATTTCATGATCATTAGAATTGCAGAGACGTCATAGAAAAATTGATTTTTTTGTTGAAAATGTCCATTAAAATAGGTATATCCTATGGGACATTTGAGGTGAGACAAAATACCACCTCATTTCGAAAAATGAGTACCTCATACAAACTCATTTTAAATTCGTATCCTACCCATCGCTATAAATTACAAAATCAACCTGAATAATTTTTTGAAGCTAGAGTTGATCATTGAAAAAAAAACTGACACATGAGAATAGAAAGAGAATCGAACACAAATCATTGGAACGATTGTGTTCCACTTTGTTGGAACGAAAATAAGCTATTCATTGAAAACGATTTTCATCATTGAAAAATTAAATGTAGTTTTATGAGAAATATTTAACATATTTGTTTATTTTTATTTGCAAAAGTAAAATATGTAATTGATTAGCTTCGTTTGTATACCAAACATTCTCAGTATTCATAGTTTAACTATCCCAAAAAGTGAAAACAAAATTTTCAATGATGGTTTTCAATGATAGCTATAACTGGCGCCTTAAACTATGCACCATTAGGTGCGTTTTATTATTCACAAATCTATCTGGATCCGGATCTGGATTAAGTTTTAACATGTATTACAAAAACAATTTGGGATCCTGCTTTCTATCGGGATCTATTTCAAAGATCCAAAAATTAGTTATTACACTGGCGAGTAGATGGCTAAAAAGATGGATAAAAAGAGACGGACTTATAACACTGCTGTCACTAAGATCCGTATCGTTTTATTTTCAAAGGATGATCCAGATCCGGATTCAGATAGATTTATGAATAATAAAACGCACCTATTATTAGCTTGCTTGTGGTAGCGTGTGTACACAAAATTGCTGAGGTTTGAAAAATTGTGAACAATTGTGGAAAAAAGTAAACTTTTATCAAACATCGCTGTGTTTAAAAGCATCAATTCGAAAGGAAGCCAAAAGAGAAGCGAAGATTAAAAATTGCTTTCGTGTAAAAGCAGTCATGGGAAGACAAAATTAGTTCACTCTTTATTATAATTAATCACAAAATGAAATTCATAACACAACAATAAAAATCGAAATCAGAAATTACGATGGTGTTCTAATAAATTTCACTTTACTTTGGTGTGTGCGCAATAAGGCTAGGCGCACACATTTAATTTTTAGTTGCACAACTGTTTGGTTGCTTATAGAAAACAGATGAACTTTTTGGTCGAATGTCCGCGCAGGTGCATATAATTATATGTTACACAAAATAGCGAACTCATTTTAGGCAATCGTTAAGTTTGTGTCAAAACACAAACTTTTTAGTTGCCCGAACCAAGCAGTTTCGAAACTAAAAATTGAATTTGCGCGCCTAGCCTAAGAGGGTGTTTTATATATGTGTAAAATGTAAATCCTTGTTTGATTTGAAGATTTTGATCCCCGAACCATAAATTTTTGGTGTAAAGGAAAATCTTTCTACAGAAATTGATTTTTTGGTGTATATGAAAACAATATTAATTTTCTACCTTTCATTTGCATTTGAGAGTAGGAATATAAGGATGCTCCAACACGAGCCCGATTTTCAATCTTCGCATATCTTTCGATTGCATAATATCTTTGTATATACTAAAGTATTATCATGGAGCGTGATTTTGTGGTACTAACGCTATCCTGGTGGTGGCGCTGAAATTAGCGCACAATTTTACAGTGGAAAGTAGGATAAGATACAAAACAAGTAGTAAAAAAGAGAATGTCTCCCCAATCGTTCGTCTTCTTTAGAGTACTGTAAGTTTTACATACAAAGTTAATATATAGAATTCTCTTTCTTACAAAGGCCTAAACTTTTCAAAATTTTCCCGATTTTCTGTCACGATTTCGAGCAAGAAACAGCTGTCACTGTCAAAATTGCCTATGATTTAAAAAAAAACACTAGATGGAACATGGAAGTAATTAAAAAAAAAATTACAAAAAAGTTTCTATGTATTTCTATGTTTTCTATTGGTTTTTTGGAGGGATTTAGTCCTTTTGGTTTCCAATGAAGTATAAAATTTCTTCTTATCGAATTTACACATACTTGAAAAATGGTTTCTTCGATCATTTATTTTATAACTTTTTTAAATCCTTCTTTAATCTGGGAAAAACCAAATGTAATATGAAAGAAACGTCATAAAATTGGTCCCTATTGGGAAAGGTATCATAAATACCTATCTCCAATTTTCATTTTACAATATTAGCTCAATACATCCTTCTTTAATATTACATTTGGGTTTTCCTAGATTGGCGAATGATTTAAAAAAAAAACCTGTTTTACGAACAAGTGAAATGAAGTGTATCTGTCTCTGTGAATTAAATCGACAGCCAATACTGCAAGAATATCAATCCGAACATTCAATTACCAGTCATCTTTCTAATATTTGAATAAAATTTCTTAATTGTTACCTAAGAGTTGTTTAATTTATATCGAATCTACCCACTTTCAAATTCCTATTTATGTATTCTCTGTGACGGATGATGGTCACGCCAATGTTCCCTCTCGGTCGTGGTTGCCCCGACACAGTACCCCTGAAACAATTTTTGTTTAGTTAGCATAACCTGTCATACATACTTACCCGTAATACCAAGGAGTACTATCATAATTAATATACTTTCAATAATTTATTTTATTTAAAACATATTTTTTTTTTTCAAATTAATACAAAATAATTGCTTTATTCCGTTTCTCTATAAGTTTGTATAATTTTTTAATAATAAAAATATCACTACAAATCTAAATACACAATACTTAAAATTATTATATTTTCTTCTAACAAGAAAAAATAAAAAAAAACATAATATAACATTACAAAAGATATTTTAAATGTCATCAGAGTCATATTAGGCTTGAAATTTTAACTTAAAGCGTTGTACACTAAAACAAGACAAGTTCACTTTATAATAAAATGCTCAAATACATTTAATAATTATACGTTCTAAAATAATCTTAATTAAAATATTAGACATAAATATATTTTTAACAATTTATAATAAAACTGTCAGTCAAACAATATTTAATTAATACATAATTAATTTCTATACAAAACACATATTTGCACTGCACTAATGAAAACTTCGTATTGTACTACAACTTAATAAATTATTTTTTTTCATTCATAAAGCCTGCGATGTGAAAAAAAAATCGAAGCAAAATGAAGAAGAACTTAATATTTCATAAGGTCCAATTTAATTTTATTTTTCTTATATTTAATTTCAAGACAATTTTAAAAATTAGTAATTTTTTTGGAGCTCTGAGCCTGAATCTTCTGCCATCTTTTAAACAGGTACATTTGCAATTAAAATTCTTTGTCTTGAAAATAACTAAGGTTCAGTAGCCTTCTTGACACTTGCCCCATATATTTAAAAAAAAAAGTATTTTCCTTAACAAACTGTTCGTTTCAAGCAATGTTTAGAGTATTTTATAAACGATTGACTTACAAACGTCGTAAACGTGCTATTTAGGGCTCCGTTACACTTAAATCAATATAATTACAGCTGAACATCAAATTCGAATTTAGGCAGAAAAAAAGAATTGTATTTGCAGTGTGTCTGTCATTTGGTAGAAATCGAAAACCGTAATAGTTGTAAATAAATTCAATTGGTATTTTTGCAATTTTTTAAACAATTCAATACTTGAGTATCACCAGCTACTAGTTGCTGGTTAATCGGTTTTGTATTGACAAAGTGTCAAAAATTGATAGAATTTTTAAAATTAAAAAAAACCTTAAGATTAAATATCGCAGGTGACAAATATTTTTATAAAACCGCTGTTCTACTTTTCAGGTTGCAATGCCGGATCAGCATATTTATAATATAAGAAACTTTTATAAATAAAGTATTAATTAAAAGATAATGCTATGTTTTCATCCAGACTTATCTTATTTTAAATTAAATATATCTATATAGTGTTTCCACCGCACAAAAGATAAACAAGTAGATTAACTTTGACATTACTTTGCAAATTCAACAAAGTTCAATTTCTTTAATTTTTTGTTATAAAGTAGAACTCAACTCAAACGAAACCAAAAAAAAATAAACGAAATTCTAGTGAATGCGTCGCAAAATTGTTATAGGTTAGTTCGACTCGTTAAACTATTGAGAAGATTTAACAAGATTAATTTCTAATGTAATAGATTACCGAAAAATTGTTGTACGTTTTATCTTCAAGATTTTAAGAAAATTAAGGGTAAGTCTTAATAAATTTGGTTACTAGAAACGTATTATAAAGATGTCTACTTTATGAATTTGGTTTGGTATTGCACTAGTTCAACCGCTTTAAAAAGAACAAAAAAAAAAGAACATGACTTTGTTACTATGTATATTAATGACATAAAAATAGTAAAGAGCACTTTCTAGCTAATTTGATGATGTTTAACTACATAGTTTTCAACATTGTAAAACACAATAAAAGAAAATCAGGTTTTTGGTAAAAGTGGTCGGATTAGTGTTAATTATCAACAAAAGGCTGTGCAACCACTGGTTTCCTAGAGACAATACTTTAAGCTTTCATTCGATACCCCATTTAAAGAAGTGCAACTGGAAAACAGGGTTTTTGTCAAATGTTTGGAATAATTTTCATCAGCCGCGATGAATGCATATACCTACTCACCATGGTAAGTTTGCAGCTATATGTATCAGTCTTACGGATATGACCTTTAATTGCTATAATTTATCAATTTTCTTGTCGATTCAAGCAAGACAAATTCAAATAGATTTAAAGTTTAATTTTTGAAAGCTAAGTTGTTAAAATATATCTGATTTACCTTATTTAATTAATTTACCTAATCTCCTTTTAAATCCTCTACAAATTTCCTGTGCTCAATCATAATGATATTCATTACCCCTATAGTGTGCGCAAAATTAAAAAATATTTTTTTTTCGTCAAAAAGTGTCCAAAGGCATACTGGAAAAAGGGGCCTTTACAAAAAATAATATTTAAAAGCTTTAAGTATAAAATTTTGATCGTAGTTCAAATAAAATAAATACCTAACTTCTATCGTTTGAATCTACTTTCCTTCTTTATATACATATTTTAAATCGTTTATGACTGTTTTTTTCTAATTCTCGTTGTCTTTTTTTTGTAGATTTGTTATGATAATATAATTTTTGTTTGTTGAGTACTTTAATGATGATAGTTTGTTTAAATAACTTATTGGAGTTTACCTTTTTCTATTTGTTTAAGAAGCCACATATCTCATTCGAATATCAAAAGATCTGTTATACCATTTATATTTAAATCGCACCATCAGATTTCAGAAGACTGACCACAAAAATGGATTATTGGTTTTTCAAGAAATCACTTTGTTTTGATATACGACCGATCGACAGAGTTTTCACATTCACATTCAAAACATTAGAGAAAGGTACATATTATGTACATAGGTCGTAGAGAGCGCCATTTTCGAGCAAATTTGAGATGTGTGCAAACTTAAAAGAATATGGAAGCGTTATTTAATGTGTCTAAAGTGATTAAGTCGATTTGTTTAATATTTCTAATTTCTGAAAAAGCTTCTCTGCTTTAAAGGAAATTTTTTACAAGAGTACAAGTCGAACGTATTTAGTCAGAAATAATTACACTGTGTGACAGTAAAATTACACCTAAAGCGAGACCACTTGCTTATTGGTCAATTTTAGACAATTTTTGTTTACTAGCATTTTTCAAAATTTTATTAATGTAGCTTTAAACAAGAAAAAACATTGACAACTTATATCCGGTCAGTTTGTTCTTAAAGTTAAAGGAATTTAAGTGAAAATGTCTTTTTCGTGACGAAAAAAACTTACTTCACGTATTTTCCATATGATTCCGTTATAACAGTTATAGGATATTGTCATTTCCTTGTCAGTTTTATGTCAGTTAAAAATAACAAAATAAAATTGGGTAGCCCACCGGCTTAAAATGTTTAACAGTGCCTTCTGACTGAAAAGTAACAATAAAATAATTACATACTATCTTAATATTAGTATACATAATATGTCCATTTCGAGGTGCAAAATATTAATGTGAGATTAAGTTGCCATAGATTCCAGACTTCACTAAGAAAAAGAAAGCCTATGAAACTTTGAATACAATAGGTAATTATATTAAAGTCATATATTTATTTATAAATGATAAAAAGTCAGCGAATTGAAATTTTGTTTGGATTCCAAGATGAGAAACACTAAAAAGTTCCATCTTAACTAAATTGAGTGATGCCAAGCTCGAAGCGGGTGTCATATGTATATTTCTACTAACAGTCAATAATTCGTTTTTCTCCTATGGGTTTTCTCAAAAGTTTTTTCGTTGCTAATTTTAGAGTTTCTTGTTGGGCACCAAAATTGAAAGACAAAGCAAGCCAAAGAATTCCCGGGCAAGATAGATGAAGAGTGATTTTAAAGTGCCTATACGATAGAATAGACTATGTTGCTAAAAATCAACTTTCTTAGCTTACATTTGGATTTCTTTCCGAAAAATCAAGTGATTTAAGAACTCGGAAACAATTACCTTAAGAGACAATGTGGATTTAAGTATCGTATACATATGTAAATAAATAAATTAGAAGCCAACATTTGGAAGAGAGCCTAAACCTAGTGTAGCTTATAACTGTCAACAATTTCTGTATGCCTGTTAGCAGGAATGGAGGAGACCTACAATTTTTTTTCAAGTCCAAAAATGGTTAAGATAACAATTCCTTTTCAAAACAAGTTATACTCTTGGAGTTCCTCACAAGTGACCCCATAGCACTGACAAACATTTTTGCAGAGGCTGGAGATCGAAAACAGACCTTCTGCAATACAGTCGAAAGCACTAATCATTATGTCAAGGGGGTATCATATACATATGTACATATGAAGTTTCAAAAAAAAAAAAAAATTATAAAAACAAAAAGTAAAAAAATGTATAGCTCACAAATATTTTCGACTGGACCTTCTTCATACCCTTCCGAATAAATAAAAAACTGAAAAACTCGAAATTAGAAATAATGAAGAATAAGAAATGGAACTGCCAAAAAGGGGTTTTTGTGCCCTGTAACTTATGTAAAGAAGCATACAAATTTTGTTAGAAATGTTTTAATATTTCCATTAGTGGCACATTGTTATACTGTAGTTTACACTACCTTGCCATAAAAAGCCATCTACTCGCCAAAGTAATAACTAATTTTTGGATTTTTGAAATAGATCAAGATAGAATACAGGATCTCAAATTGTTGAAATACATGTTAAAAACTAATCCAGATCCGGATCCACATAGATCCATAGACAATAAAACGCACCTAGCGTTGTATATATCAATTAGTAGTTTAATAGGAGCTTCATATATAAAGTATCAAGAAAGGAAACTAAGCTTCAGGGTATTTGTACGAAAACATATCTTTGTCGTTCTTATCATCGAGGGCTCCATTTTTATTAAAGAGATCTTATGCCAGTTATCATTTAAGCTTGAAGTCAAATAGCTTAAAATTTATGTGGATGTGAGATTTATAATTGTGGTATCTTACTTTGCATGGAAGTTTATGGGAAAATCTGAATTCGGTGCAAGCTTTTTGATACAGACATACAACTTTTCGGAAAAAAGAGATTCCTTTGTTCTCAATGAATTTGAAAAAAAACAGGTATAAATTATGAGTATTAAGTCTTACTTGAGTCACAAGCAATTAAATCGCTAATGCAGTAGACACATTCCTAAGCCTGCCATACATGCACCTAATCTGAGCTATCTTTAGGTCTTTAATTATCAAGTTTAAAAATTAATTTCTTAAAAAATAAGCGTTTTTGTTGGAACGCCTACTCATCAAAGCATGCCAAGCTGAACTTTAGAGGCTTGTAAAACAGCTCATCTAGTGATTTTTAACTTTATCTTGCAAGAGCTCGGTTTAGATTTTTTTTATTATTTAAATTTTAATATTTGAATTCTTTCAATAAGTTCTATAACTAATGTATTTCAAAACGGTTATAATATAATTTTCATACATTTCGTCACCTCTTAAAAATACTTTATAGTTTTATTAAACATGTGTAGTGTAGTGATAGTATTTTGTTTAAATACTTTTTTGAGTTTCTTAGGCACGTGCATTGGTTGATATTGTTTTTGTTTTGTTTTCTTTTTAATTTATTAATTTAATAAATTTTATAATTCGCCTATATACCTACACTTTACATGCAATTGCTTATTTTTAAAAAGAATTAACAAACGTTTTATTGATTTTTGATTTAAAAAATAACGATGCTTATTGAACTACTCTTAAATAGGTATTTTATTATATATGTATATATATTTTTGAATTTTACCTTGATTTTTAAATTATTTCAACTATTTTTTATAGTAGATATTTTAACGATATTTGTATTAAATAATACAATGTTCACTGTTGTCACCCATGTTTGAGTATGTGAGAGTTATTATTATGTGTATTCAATTTTTTGTATTGAATCGAGATTTATTTTTTTTTATATTTCGAGTATTTCTATTATAAGACAATTTTTCTTGTGGTTTTTTTTTTTATAATCTTAAAAGTAAATTGCTTGGTAAAACGCGCGTTGTAATTAATTAAATTTTTCTCTTCTTTCTTTTATAATCACCGGGAATATCACAAAAATAAAATAAATAAAAACGCCTCACGAAAACGGTGCCGGAAGAATTAATGGATCAAAGGATTTTGTAAATTCTACAGAAGTATCTACATGCCGATAGCCCCATAGTTCCATCGCTTTTGTGCAGGTTTCTTGGATATTTTCAATCTGAAAAGAAAAAAAATCTATTAGTTGTTCATATGTTACGTATTTCTAAATTCAGATATAAATTAAACTATTTTTTTTTAATAATTTATATTTGTTTTGAATTCGGAATCGACGTGATTGGAAATTTATAAATGTGTGGGTGATTCTACAAACGATGGCGGCCACAGAAATATTTTCAAATCCCTTAAATTATTTAATTTAAGTTTTTTTCATAAAATTAAATCTTAGTAAAGCGCAACCGATGGATACAAGACAAACAAGAATTAAGAATTAAAGTCATCACAACGCCTGAAAATAATTTCTTAGTCTCATTTTAAACTGGGTAGTACAACCTATCATCCTAATAGTTCGAGGTAGCGAATTCCACAACCGAACCGCGTGTACGAAAAATTGACCGCTCGAAAGAAGGTAAAAGAAGTGTACTGGTATCAGATCGCAACTTCGAGTGGATCGTGGAAAAAGGATTTTGTTGTAGAGATATGGTGGTTGTCGTGTTTGCATGACATTGTGGAGCATTATTAAGGTCCTAAACGAAAAGAAACCGTGTATTAGTCTTGTATATGAGGAAATATGATCATATCTCCGAAGACCGAAAATATATCTTGTCACGCTATTATAAACAACATTAAGTTTTCGTCTGTCCTTGGAATCACAATTGCTGAAAAGTTCACACCCAAATTATAAAAGCGGTATAAGCAGCGACTTAGCAAGAATCATTCTTGTTTTGATTGGAGTAATTCTTTGGGTGGTCCATAACTTACGTAAACTACCGTATACTCTACCTGTGATAAGTTTAATGTGAGTTGTCCAGGTGAGTGTCTTATTGAATACTACTCAAAGATTCTTGGCCGAGTCAACAAACTGAATAGGTTTATTGTTGAGTAGAATTGGAGAAAAGTAGGATGTGTCTGTATAGTCTTTTGAAATGACTAAGCATTTTGACTTAGTTGGATTTAAACAAAGTCCGTTTGATTGAGACCACACCAAGATCTTACTTAGATCTTCGTTTATCTCCCAAATACCATTTTCAATTAACCCCAGTGGACAACTATACCTAAGCTGTACATCATCTGCATACATGTTTATGGAAGATTTGAAGCGTAATCACGGGAGCTTATTAACATACATAGTGAAAAGTAATGGGCCCACAATAGAACCTTAAGGAACTCCTCGGGATAGTGGAAGAAAACTTGAGGTTTGTTCGTTAGCAACTACTGCTTGGTACCTGAAACTAAGATACGAGAAAATGAGCCTCACTGATGATGACGAGAATTTTTAAAAAAAAAAAATAAATATTTATGGTTCACAGTGTCGAAGGCATTAGAAAAATCCAAGAGAGTGAGAAAAGTGACATAGTCGATATTAACACTGTTTCTTATTTCTTCCACTACATTTATAAGGGCAGTTGTACAGCTGTGCTTAGGACGGAAACCGGATTAATTGGGCATGACATAACATGACATAACATAGCATGTCATTACGTCTTAGATATTGCCGCATTTGTGTGTTCATAATTTTTTCCAAGACTTTAGATAAATAAGGCAGTATGGCTATTGGCCGATACTCATTTCGATTTTTTGGGACAGGAACAATTTTGGTACATTTCCAGGTGGTAGGAAAAACACCAGTCATAAGAATATTGTTGAAAAGATGTGTTATATATCTCTGCTATTGAGTTTGATTTAATAGATTGACAGGCTTTTAGAACATCTTCATCATTAACTGCTGAGAAGCTAAATCCAGTTGAAGACTGTCGGATTCTAAAAATCCAGAAAAGTCTCTGCTATCACTACACTCTAGCGATGATAGGGATGTAAAATTTTTATTCAGCTCATCACAATCAATATTACTAACCCCAATTTCTTTTAAATTTTTCCAAAGTTTATGACCGGCTAGTGAAGGATTAAGTCGAGGAGCATAGAAACGTCTCTTAGATTCCCTGATCTCAAGTACGATTTTATTCCTTAAGTCAGTATAGGCCTTATGAAGTTCTTCGATTCTAACACGTTTCCAAGCTTTGTAAGCTAAATTTCGTTTGTTTATTAATATTTAATTTTTTTTTTGTTAAACCAAGGATGGTCGTTGCATTTAAAAGTTTTTGTTTTGTAAGGAACGTGCATATTAAAAAGAAAGCTGATGTTTTCTTGAATAAACGAAACTTGGTCATCGACAGATTCCATTGGGAAGACCCGAAACCATTCAACCGATCTTAGCTCATCTTCTAGATGGCTATAATTAATGTTTTTAAAATCTCTAAAGCAATAACTGCTGCTTGAAACAAGAGGTTCACACTGGTAAGTTAAATGCAATAGGTCATGATGTGAAAAACAGGATGCCTAGAATTGGTTAAAGTGAAGAACTTTGCTCAATTCACTAACAAAAAATACATAAAGTAGGCTACTTGAGTCCTTGGTAAAGTGAGTGGGAGTAGATGTATTTACAGAATGTAAGTTTAAAGCTTTCACGTCATCAGAAAATGTAGATTCTAAAAGACGGTTGCTATTGAAATCTCCACCTAAAATAATATAAGGTGAAACATGGGCCAACTTATCCAATTTGGTAAATAATGGTGTTGTATCAATGTTTTTATTTGGTCTATATGCTGAACCCAGTAGAATCTTGTTATCCTTTATTGCAGTATTCATTTTTGCAGTTTTTTGCGTTGTTCACTATGGCGAATACGTACTCTTTTTTCTATGAAACTATTTCAACAATTGGAAACAAATTGAATTCAATTTAGAATTTTGTCCTATTATTATTAAGAAGTCCCAAAAAATTAATGTTTCTTAAATTGAAATTAAAATTTTATTCCATCTGTAAATTATAAGCCTAAAATACAAACATTTAAATACAATATGAATCAAACTTATCTTGACAATAATACGTCAATTTTACAACATTTATTTTTGTTTTATGTTTCTGGTTGTCAAAATTCTACAAATTCTATTTCTAAAGTTGTCAGGTTAAAAACTAGCAGTTAAGACGGGTTTTTTTCGTCGTGTTTACTATAGAATACTGTGAAATGTATTTCATTATCGTGTTATTATTTTTCATATAGGTACAGTGAAAAGTGAAGGAAGATCCTACCTTATGAGCACCCAAAATAGCACAAGAGGCTGAAAAGTATTTAAATAAATAGATCAGACAATACGCCCGTAAAAAACCGTTATTTGTGCAAAAAACAGAGTTTCAAGAATTAAATTTGCTCGTGAGCAAACGTTTTGGGACATTGTTATTTTAACTGATGAGAGTAAATTTAACCTTCACGGCTCGGATGGGAAGACTCACGTTAGGAGGCAACCGATAACAGAGCTCTTACCAAAAAATTTGCGTGGAACTTTAAAGCACGGTGGAGGTCACTTTATGGTGTAGAGCTCTATGTCTTCCTATGGTGTCGGTTACCTTGTTTTTATCGAAGGGAACATGGATACAAATATGTACCTTCATATTTTTAAACAAAACTTGGTAGAAAGTGCTGAAAAGCTTAGACAATTACAGATTGGACCAAGACAACGATCCTAAACACAAGTCTGGAATTGTTCAGTCCTGGTAAATTTGGGACTGCCCTCATGTTATGCAGCCGCCGGCCGCTGGCTCAATCGTCAGATTTGAAGTCCATTGAAAATTTGTTTGCAAAGCTTGAGCGTGAAATTAGAAAACATGTGATAAAATCCAAAGAAGATTAAAAAGGCGCTTTTAGAGGAGTGGGGAAAAATATCTCTTGTATATACTAAAAACCTGGTAAGATCAATACATAAAGTGCTGAAGCCGGTGGTTAACCAAAAGGGATATCAAACACAATATCAAAGAAAAATTTTGAAATTGTTTTAACTCTTTAAACTCATTCTTAATTTGTAAGCTGAGACGTCCTTGGAGTCAAAAATTGCTAAGTTATATTTAGAAATTCAAGTGTTCTATCCTATGAAACTCGATGCATGCTTAAAGAATTAAAATATTTTGTTTTGAGAAGAAAATTAAATTCAGTAATTTTTGCTTTTGATGTCTTGACTGTCTTGTTTTGTTATTAATGTTTAATATTTATGTACCTTCTCGTATTTTGCGTTCGAGAATTGGTAATTTTTAAAATGTCCCCTATCACAGTACTAGCTACGCTCGCCACCGTCCTATCACTAAAGCCTAAAGCTTGCAAAGATTTTAATAAATATGATTTTGCCATTGATTTTCCTACGTGCCAAAGCCTCAGCCTCAGCCCTGCGGGGGTGTATAATTTTAATAACATACAATATTTCTTACCTCTTCGATTGATAAATCATTCTTCCAATGGAATGGGGCTGACTTTGAGTCTCTAAATGTGGAACTTACACCGCCAATATTAAGTTTAGTATGTGTGTCTAAGAATTCTTCTACCATCGGATCGAATGGTAGACCAAAATACTGCAATATCTCTAGTGTGACTTCATATGGATTCACAGATAAATCTTCGTATCTTAGAGTTCTACAAAAAAAAAAAAAAGACAAAAAAAAAACATACATTAAACTCATATAACAGTTAATCCTCTTTTGTGCTTAAAGCCAATAAAGTCATTCATACATACCTAAATCGGGACGGATATTTTTTTATGAGAACCTCTGCGGCTTTGTAGTCATCTATAAGGTCATTGCACAAGTTCGAAGCTTCGTCGCAGTCGGGATTACCAGGGCACCATAGGCGATGCTTCCGCGATTGCATTGTACCACGTGGGTCACGTACCAGCAAGAGTAATCGGACATTGAGGCTATAATATAAAAGAGAGAATAAAAAAAAATGTATGAAGCGAGGTGAAATTATCGACTTTTTTTATGTATGTAAAAAAATAATGGAGAGTGGCCATTACTTTCTTTCAACGCGTCACTCCATGAAAAGAGAATGAAGCAAGAATAATGAATTCGCCTTTTGTGTGAAGTGTAAGTTACAAAGAATCGCTTGGTTACTAGTTATCTCTTGACAAATTGGTTAATTAAAATGGTGTGAAGTGTATTCTTTTGGCCTAGATTTACCATGATACTTGACTTTTGAAGTAATGTTTACATTGTTTAACCTTACCTTATGCACATCATATTAAGCACGAGAAAGATTTCTTCAGAGAATATGTATTAAAAAAAAGTGGAATAAAGTAAGTTTTAACCTAAGTACCTACACATCTGGTTATAACGCATAGAATGAATTTTGATACTTTTCTTTTTATTTTCAACATATTTATTGCAACATAAGTATTTAAGAAAAATTACTTTTTTATTTAAAACTTAAGATTCTTTGTGGAAGTCAGTTAAGAAAACCTAAAGTCAGAAGTTCATAGTTAATGGTTAGAATAATGCAGGTTAACAGCATGTACATACATATGTAGGTATACAATAAGATTAGAATACGCAATAAGAAAATATAAACTAGTAAAACATTAAATGTGGTAGTGATGATCGCTTTGAAGTACAGGCATTTCATATTTTGTGGTTTCAGTCTTTCAGTGACAGCGATTTTTAGTCGCACGAGTAAGCGAATGAAATTTCGAGTTGTCTTCAAATTGAGCGATGAAAGCAATTTCAAACAATTTTTGAAGAGAAACTTCTTAAACAATAATTAAAGGCAATTTGTATGTTGTATGTTATAAACATGCACATATCTATACGCTCAGTCATTATATTAGTACACATTAGAAACATTAGAACCAGGAAGCTCACTTTACGGACACGATTATTGTAATTATTGTGAACACAAAGCCGAAAAATTCTCAGTACTCGGTATGTGTGTCAACGACGATCTTCGTTGGAACGACCATATTCTCGAGACCGCCAAAAATGCTGCTAAATGCTTAGGACTTTTATACAGATGTAAGAAATTTTTTACCCCTTCTGATCTCGCCAATATTTATAAAGCGTTTATACGCCCAAAACTCTAGTAGGCGAGTAACCCCCATCTTTAGGCAGGTGTAGCACAAATTTCTCTCAACTTATTGGATAGAATACAGAACAGAGCGTTAAAAATGATATGAAACAGAACTATCCGTTTCTTTCCCCAATCAATTCAGCCGTGATACCCGTTTCGCTAGGAATGCTCATAAGTTCACCCTAGAGTTTAATTTTGGTTGTACCATCAAATAAAGAGATTTGTTTTTTAGTCGCAGAACAGACAACACGAATATGGAATACGAGTAATTTACCCGGCACGTTTTTCCCTTGCCATTTCCATTTTCAAAAATTTAAGACCAATGTTCATCGAAACCTCCGTTCTCTATCCCCTTCTTTAAGAGCTTTTCAATAAATTCCTGAGCGCTTGTAAATTATTAAAAAAAAGGGTGTTCTTTCTCTGCCGACACTCATTTCTTCTCAATCTAACCTAATTTCAAACAACATACATTACATTACATATAACACTACTCCGTAGATAAATCTACGAAGTAGATACACTGAAAGCTCTGGCAACTGAGGCCATCGGCTTTAGACAATACAACAGAGAGAGAGACACACAGAAAGAAAGAACAACAGAAGAAACACATGTAAACAGCACACGGTTGGTATTTGAACGGTCCCCCATCCAAGTACGCGCACAATGATGCTTGATTTCGCTGATCGATGGGAAGCGATGCTTTTATAAAAGCCAAGGCCGTTGACAAACAGCATACATATTACAACTAAAGGGTTGATCGATTGCTATATCTAGCGACTGAAACCTGTGCACCAAAAATATCACATTCAAACAAATTAGCCTAAGCGATCAATTGCTTAAAATCACTTACTCGCGCGAGTAAAAATTACTCCCACCTAAGCAATAGTCTTAAATAATCACGATTTTGGAGGCTCATATTTTTCGTAACTAATTTTGTAAAAATCGAAGCGTATTAGTTAAAATCTTCCGAGATTCTTGTATTCTCTGTAGTAATTTATGCAAATACAAGTTAACAATATGATCAATAATTAGATATTATTATAACATTGATATAAATATATATTTCGACCTTAATGAATTTCATTGAAGAGAGATCACATACATATATAAGATGGGTACTTAAGATAACATTACAATAATATTTTTTTCTATTCTCCAGTTGATAGAAGAAAAGTATGAACATTTAGTCGTTTAGATAGGAGCAAGTTCGTGCGACCCAGTCGTGCATTTTATTTTAATTCTCCAATACACAAATTTGACGGCCGAATATAGTTCTATTCCATTTTTATTTTGTCGTATATGTTTATACTTTGTGAGATTGTGTACATTTACCTTTTTTTTTTTTTTTTTTTATAATCTACACGCGCTCAAGGGATTATAATTACCTTTAAATGTTTGAACACAGCGCGGGCGTGAAGTTAAGGAAGAGAAAGAAGGATAGGAAAGATGTGTGGCACGATGTTCTGAGAATGAAGGTTGTTGTTTCAGATATTTTATCTCCAGGGATGGCGGCTGAACTAAAGCGGAGAATGCCGTGTCTTATTTCTATGACGCTTATAATTCACATTATTTTATTCGTGTTCATCCTTGTTGGGCATACTAGTTTAACTCAATTACATGTTGTTAGTGTTATGCCTGAACAACATGTAATGAGTAAACCAGCAACCCATTGATGACAATTTTAGAAGGTTTTTAATGGAATAAAAACGACATAGACGACGGCAGGGATCGAACCTGTGATCATGAGGTTCACAGGTGAGCACACATCCATCGCGCCACGGCCACCCCCACCCCTAGTTTAAGTGCTAGTCGCAAGGCCTTGACTATGTACCTAAAGAAAAAATAATTTTGAAAATTTGATTCCTAGACAAATTTTTGAAATCTCAAAGCATATGTCAAAGATTAAACTAGGGATAAGATTTAACAAAGTTAATTACGGATACGTCCTTTATCTACTAACAATTGAATACGCCTTGAACTATTAGAAAAATAAATGTGGACCCCGTCGTGAATTTAATTTTCGTATATAAAAAAAATAACACGAATAGTCATGCAATCAAAAAAAAATACAAACTTCATACAGAGTGTGAGGCGCTTCATGAACACTTTTTTTTTATTTAATCATTAATATTTATGTTTCTGGCATTAATTCTATGAAAATTAAACATCAAATTCTATTTCTACCTTTAAACAACTCGCCAGTATTTAAATTCTAAGTATATGCTCGTGCATACATTAAGGGAAATCTTACCCGCCTGATAATTTATTAACAAATTAACATTCACTGCATCCTAAAAAAAGAATTAAAAAAATAATTATCTTCAGTAACTGCAGTAACACTTTGTTACACAAATTACCGTGTCAGGAAAACAAAACTCTACCTAACCAAATTACCTTTTTTTCTCTCTGATTTTCTATCTACGATCTGGCTAATGTACATTCCAACTTATCTGCACTAAGTATTATTTTATCCCCATTTTATCTCTTAATAACCCTTTTTTAGGTCATTTTCAATTCAATGCTCTCTGGCCTAGCACAACAGCCAGTGCCGGATTAACAGACATTAATCTTACGTAGGTCGTGTTCTCAGCTTACAAGGGCCCATTTTCATATATGTAATTCCATTTCAACAAATGTAAATGGAAAATAAATATTTTCTGATTTTTTTCTAAATTTTCCTATTTTTTTTCTAAATAAACAAGTTGTTGGTTTTGTGTAAAAATGTATGTTGAGGTTTTTAATCAAAAATAAAAGATTTAGATTAGTTTTAGGTAACTAAAACAGAGTGACATTTAAAAAACATTTTTTTGGTGCCAGCAACACAGGTGGTCGACTCCAGGCCTTCACGATAGTACAACGCAGTAACCTTTACTCCAATGGTTGCCTCTATTTATTTTATTAAAATCTCAATAAATTCATATGAAACTTTGACACTTCCAAATGTCAAAAAATGAGTTTGCTTAGTACTTTTTGCACGAACTGAAACTTTTTAAGGCGTTTTTAAGTAAGTTAATTGTATTTTTATTAATTTTTTTTTAGCACGATACGAATAAATAAGATTTGAAAATTAAAAATTAAGTAAGTTACAACTGCTTTGAGGTTAGAGTTAGAACGCACATATATATCTACATATTTAAGTTGCCATCAAAGTTGATAGCGTGACCTAAAAGAATAATTTATTAATTTAAGACATTTTTTTTTAACTTGGAGATGCGAAATAGCGTTTTATTTATTCAAATATTGTGCTTCATCTTACGCTTATAATTCCTTAATGAAAAATGTTGAACATTCATTCCACAAAATTAGGCCTATTTGGGAACAAATTGGAGACTATTTTGGTAAGCCTTGATCCAGCACTGGCTAATGTGCTTATAATATCTGCCACTGTTTAATGCCATCTTCTATAAATGTAATTACATACATACATATATGTGTTTATTTATAACAAAAAAAAACATTTCTCACTTGCTAGCCAATGAGGTTAATGTCACACAACTAAGCATTGGTTCTGTTTTCCATGTGCAACGTTCCATGGAGATTTTCAATTTGCCTACTTTGCTGTAATTTCACATAAATTATAATTGAAAGCAATTTACATGCGAACGAACAGAATTTTAGATGTAATTAAAATAATGAATGGAGAGAAAAACTGATATTTAAACATTTGATTGTGGCAAAATATTTCGCCAAAAGTTTTATAAGCGACATGTGCATGATAAATAATGTTGATAAATCGTAAAAAAATGATTAATTTGAATAGCTTTCTTGCAATTACATTTTACTCGTATTTGCATTTTCTATCTAGCCAACCGGAAATAATACTTGGAATGGCTATTTATATGCTTAGATAATGTTGCATTTTCCCTGAATAGAGGAGAAGTAAGTGGCTGGCTACAAGATATATTTATCGCACTGTAAGAAGTATTAGATAGTATTGTATTATGATATTAAATGTATTTACTATCTCGGGAACTGAACCTAGCGGAATTTATTAAGAACCTTAAGAATCAAACAAGCTGTGCGTGAGGTATTTACAAAATTCTTTTTTTTATTTGAAAGGTCCATGTATGCATTATGACATCCACGCCTTAGCTTCTTACGGTGACACGGATCCGAGTGGTCCAATTTTTAATGGCTCTTCGGCATAGACCCAACGGAATTTGAGCGATATTCTGTGTCATGTTCACCTAAAGAGCATCGATCGCATAGACTTCAGGAAACCCCACAAGAAATAGTGTAGGGGGGGTTAAATCCCATGACTTTGGTGGCGACTTCACTTCACCTCTGCGAGAGATAACTTTACCCTCAAATCGTATAGAATGTCAATCGCGGCGTCCGCTGTGTGGCACGTAGTGATGTTCTGCTGGAGTGGTCGATACAATTTGTGCCACAAGAAATTGGTTATCATCGTTCTGTAGAGTTCGCCATTGAAAGTGATGTCGTGTCGCAGCGTCGTTTTCGCCGCCAACGACCCAAAATCCATATCAAACGACCACATTTTGAAGATGCATTGTCACGTGGTGAATCTTCTGTGGGTTGTTCCGTCCTATATATGACAAATTTGCTTGTTAAAACTGCCATTCATCCAAAAATCCGTATCGCCAAAATTAAGGTCCTCTTCCAAACGCTCCGAAGCCCAGCGAACAAACGCTTTTGTCTATTGTCTTGAACTTTGAACTCCTGGTCGGATCTTGGACGGTTGTAAGCCCAAGTCCCAAGTTAAATTCTGCGAAAGAATCGGCGAGGAATCGACTGACTCGGGTTTTGCCGTATACACTTTCACGGACAATGGCGATGTTCTCTTGCTTTACCTTAACATACGAAGGGTGGCTGATTGATCACCAAACCGTTCATCTCAAATTTGGTCACCAAACTTTGAAGAGTCGACTGTGAAGGGCCACCACGTCTACCGTAAAAACGTCGAAGCGTGAGCAACCAACACTCATTTTGATAGCCATGGTGATTTGGCATCAGTAACAATAGATTTTACAGATGTCACCAAAAGAACATTGCCGCCAAAATCTACCCACACCAATTGAAAAACCCTTTATTATTTTAAATTAAAAATAAATATATCTAACTGACTACATAACATGGGCTTTTAAAGGTTCTCTGAGCTGCCACCACTAGCTTATGTTCGTTCGATTTTTGTATCGAACAGTTTTAAGTTTATTTTTTTTTTCAAGAAATTTGTGATGAACATGTTCCTGTAAAAATATTAATAAATAACCTAAGCTTCAACGCATTCCGTAGTAGAATAATTTTTATTGTTTCTACCCACAATATCTGGACCAGTTAAAAGTGCAGGTCAACACCCCAGAGTAGTACAAGTACTACCACATTGTACTTTTATAGTCATGTTTGGAGAATTTTGAAGTTTGCATTATATGTAGTTAACACCCTGCTTTGGCATCAAAAATCGCGTGCCTGGTTAGGAGCATATTTTCAAAATATAATCTGCTTATAATCTGAGAGTGTTGGTAAAGGATTGATAGAACTGTTTCCAAATATATTTCGTAAATCGGAGTTTTCATTGGTTATAATTTTTCAAGAAAATCCAATATTTAGGGGGTGGCCGTGGCGCGATGGATGTGTGCTCGCCAGTGAACCTCAATATCACAGGTTCGATCCCTGCCGTCGCCATGTCGTTTTAATTCCATTAAAAACCTTCTAAAATTGTCATCAATGGGTTGTTGGTTTACTCATTACATGTTGTTCAGGCATAACACTAACAACATGTAATTGAGTTAAACTAGTATGCCCAACAAGGATGAACACGAATAAAATAATGTGAATTATAAGCGACATAGAAATAAGACACGGCATTCTCCGCTTTAGTTCAGCCGCCATCCCTGGAGATAAAATATCTGAGACAACAACCTTCAGTCTCAGAACATCGTGCCACACATCTTTCCTATCCTTCTTTATCTTCCTCAACTTCACGCCCGCGCTGTGTTGAAACATTTAAAGGGTAATCATAATCCCTTGAGCGCGTGTAGATTATAAAAAAAAAAAAAATTAAAATTCTCGATTACTTCATACTTGTTTGATGCCCAAAAGTTGATTTAACAACGAAATGACATATACTGTACTTTGTTAAAAGCATGATCACTTTGTTCTAAAAGATGTTCCCCATGTTAGAACAATTAAGCTCCCCTTGGGGCGAAACCCTAAAGGTAAGATAAATTCCAGATGGACCTCTTGCAGCCCGAGGCTTGACAACTTTTTTAATAAGGTGCAAGACCTAAGAAAATTAAAAAGGGCTAGGTTGGTTCTTACATGGAGCGATATAGACTCAAGGAACTTGAAGTAGGAAACTACAAGGTGTTAGGGCAACTACCCTGGGACCACGAGAAGAATGGCAAGAGTTAACCTAAAAGTAAAAAAAATCGAATGAGCAGTCACAATCCCACATGAACAATCCGCAGAATCAACTTGAGACTTTTTTTTGCAAAAGTACATTCAAGGCACCATTACCAGTCAGAAAACAGCACATGCTTTCCCAAAGTGTTCATCGATGTAGAAATGAATGGAGAGTTTTTAGAAATTTGTTTTCAAACCAATGCGTTTTTAAATGCGCTCATTTTAATCACTAATTAAAGTACACGAAACCATGAATTTTGAATTGGGGGCTACTAATATATGCTATTATAATAAAAAATAAGTACCTACTGGTAGAGACAAAAGATAAGCATTATTTTCTCAGAAAGGGCTCTATCTTGTGAGTTAAAATTAAAAAGTAGTTTTCGTGAAACCATTTAGTTTTCAGTGTTAGGTTAAGAATTGACGACAGTCAATTTTTAATTATATATACAGAATTCGTCGAATAAGCTAAGGGACAGTTTCAATAAATTTCCAAACTTTTGCTACTAGTGAATCCGACGAAAGAAAGTTGAACGAATGTCGGTAACATGACCTGCACGACCGACATTTTGTTCAACTTATCTGCTATTGCTAAATTCGCAACTCATTCGCACTCCATATAATTTCTGTCATTTTACATTCGCGCCAAAAAAAAAAAAAAATAAATAATGCAAACACACAAAAATGTAAGTCAAAAGTTTATGATAATGAATTAAGTGTTTACTCGTAATTAACAATTTTTCATAGAAAACGGACAACTAATCGGAAACGAAATAGAGATATGGTGGAAATGGGTTCACCATTCAAGAAGATTTCCGCATAGGGAAAAGTAAACTAAATCCATCATTTGTTGTTTATTTTTAAATTCATCAAATAAATAAATTCAATTATTTCACTTTATTACTCTGTTTACATTTTACACTTTTTATTGACTTAGATATATGGCATTTAAATGTCTGTAACTGACAGTGTCGATAGGAAAGTTCATAAGTGATGGGGTAATTTTAGGAATCGACAATGTAGTTCATCCGGTGAATTTCATATTTAAGTTTTACAGCGGTCAATGGATCGAATTGACTCATCGGGAATAAAATTCTTCGAATTCTGTAATCGACATGATAATTTTAATTATTTTTGTATATAGTATGTTAACTTGTGGAATAGTTACTGGTATTTTCTTTAATATAAAGAAAATTTTAATTAAATATAAAATTAGTGGAAGTTTATCTGCAACTCAACCGTTTAGAAAAAAAAAATTCTTTATCTCGAAAGGGCTCTTACGATTTTGATAACGTTTTTTCTGTGTATGCTTACTATTGCGGTTTTTTAGAATTGAAAAAATTTTACATCGATATAAAAATGTTTTTAAATTAACAAAAAATTCAATTCCATATCATAAAAATGAGCCAATGATTATTTTTTTTTTTTTGGTATTAGGTGTGAAGTGAGTGTATATTATTTTTATTATATACTTAAATTGTTATATGAATTATTTTCATGAAAATATATTTTTTTTTTGTTTTCATAACTCTGTATTTGTTTAAGAAAACCAGATGACATTTATTTTAAGGTCAAACTTTTTGGCTAGTGGATTTAAAGTATTTTGTGTTTTATACATATTTATTTAAATTAATAAATTTGTTTTATTAAAAAAATCTCATGAACAAAAGATATTTACTCGTAACATTTAAAATTAGACCATCTGCGACACATATTTTTGTCGGGATCTTAAATTGGGAATCGAGGTTTATAACCTAATGTTTTCGATTATTAAAGTTAAGCTAAAGTCTAGTGTATTTTTTTTTTTTACAAAAGTCGTGTTTTTGTACGTTAATAAGCACCTAAAATAAAAGTGACTGAAATCGCACTCGCTCACATTTGTTTCTGTAGTTATTGCCAACAAAAATAGAGCGGAGAAAGGTTTACAAAAATTCCTAAGCTTCAAACATGAAGACTTTGATTCTGGAAAACTTTGATGGTGCTGTCTTTTTGGGCATACAGAGTTTCGGACCTATGATTACAAAATTTAAAAATTGCAAGCTGAACCCACTTAGTTATAAGCGGATATGCGGATGTTAATACCCACTAACTAAATGAAGGATAACATTATTGCTTGTGGATAATGTGTAACTTTTTGAATAATACAAATTTCAAGTTTGTCAACAAACTAAGTACGGGTAGGTACTTGCTTTTATCTATTTTATTTTGCTTCCAAGAACAATCCATATGAAGACATAATAATAAATCGCAAGTCACAACATCACAACACAATTTATCAACGGATCATCGCATTTTGTCAATAAATAAGTGATGCAATCACCTTGAAACCACACACGATTTAATCTGACGCAATATATGGAAAAAAGAAGATACATAGGTGTTACCATCGTATAGAACAAGTTGCTTCCACCATCTGTTGATGAGTAATTCAACTTCAATACTTGTATACACAAGGTGCACATCACTTGAATGCAGAAACTACATTTAAAAAAAAAAATACCTAAAAAGTCAAAGTCTTCTTCGCGTAGAATGGACTTAAATGGTTTAAACATATGCATATGCAGGTATATGCATGTGTAGATAAACATGTATGTCTTCCTTAATTCGGAATTATACAGAAAGTGGTGTGCAAACATTTTTATTCATATATTTCCCAGATAACTATAAGTAAAGGTATGCAAATTAGGTAAATAAAAACGTACTTGTTCTCATGTTCGAGTGGTTTAGATTTCTTTTAAATATCATATCTACGAATATGTCGTCAAAATAATTAAAAAATAAACTGGAAAACATTTGTTTTTTAATTTGTATACACAAAATTGATATTGATTTAACGTTTCCAATTGAAATAAATAAAACGCATGACAAAACAAAACCCAAAACATATTATTCGCCTATTCTTAAGTTAATAATGATAAAATACTTATGTTTATTGCATATCGATACCTTCCCGTAAGAATGTACTAAGCGACATTTCTAAAATTGTTCAGGAAACGAAAAAAACGAAGAAAGTTCTAGTTGAATCATAGTGTGCTAAGAGACAATTTTGGTTAAACTAAGTGACATCTAACAAAATTTTTTGTTGCTCACGACAATGAGATTTTTATTAATGTCGCTTAGCATAATTTTTTTGGCGGGTAATACAAATTTCAGGGGGCAACATTATTTTAATGAGAAAACATGGCAGTTGATAATTTTTTTTATTTGTACTCTAGTTTCCTTTTCATGCATAATAGGTTGGCGAAACCCAGGCCAAAACGTGGCCCTTAACATATAGTATATTTCCTCATCAAAAAGTAATTTTCGAAAAAAGTGTCGCTTAGTACATTCTTACGGGAAGGTATCGATATGATCTTTGTATATACATAATTATGTAATTATGTGGCCAAACAATTTCTCGATCGAAAAACACTTCTATATATAACCTATAGTATTATCATGGAGCGTGATTTTTTATTGCGAACTCTAGCCTGGTGGTGGCGCTGAAATTAGCGATAGATTTTACAGTGGAGAGTAGTATAACATACAAAACAAGTAGTAAAAAAGAGAATATTTTATTATTAAATTTAGCAGAAAGAAATCTATCAAGATTTAAGATGTCGCCACAAACTTTCGTCTTCTTGATAGTACTATAAGTTTTATATGCAAAGATATGATCATAAAAAAAATTGGAATTTTCGGCATTAATTTTTAATTTTCATTTTAAATCCAAACCACATTTTTTTTTTAAATTTTGATATGCATTGTTTTAAATCTTCTTAAAAAAATTTTAATATTTGTTTTTTATAGATAGCAACAAGTAGAGAAATACGGAAATTGTAGGACTACTTTTAGACAAGAATTAGATCTTCGAAAACGATTTTTTTAAATTTGTATGGTGCTTGTGAATAAAAGAACAATTTTTGTCTACATCTTTTAGATGTAGTGAAAAAACTCCTAGTTGTCAAGTTTAAAAAAATCCACCATTTGTTTCTTAAAATATTAAGTGTTACTTATTACGTGTATTACTTGTCATGTATAAGTACTCACCATTTATATACAGTGATGGAAAAAATAATAGAAACAAAGCTTTACATAATGATCAACCATTAATAACTACATACAATTACGTCTTCCTCGGTTCTAATTTTTATATATTAATTGCACCTAGCATGACTTTGAAATGGTGCAGCCGTTTGTTGTCATTAGTTCTTTCTTTGGACTTAACGGTAAAAAAAATGAGCTAAGTGATAATTTCGCCTGGAAAAAATAATAGAAACAAGGTACTTTGACTTTCAATTTGACTTAAATTTCGTTTTTTATTTTTATGGAAACAGACGTTTTATTGTTGTTTATTAGTTTTGCACGTGTTTCAGTCGTTTTAATAAAAAAAAAATATAACAGTTATTTTAAAATTTTATAAAAATGGGTCGTGGGGTGCATTGTACTATTACTGAGCGCAATTTAATAAAAAACTTCAGAAAAAAATGGGAAAACTATGAAAGGAATAGCACAAGCATTAAATTGTTCAAAAAAGAAGATATTTACAGTTCTCCATTCAAGTCCAAAGCCAGAAACAAGAGGCAGAAAACGAAAGACCTCAACGCGGTTTGATAAGATATTGGTACGACTGTGTAAAAAAAAGCCTTTTTCTTCTTCAAACGACTTGAAAATTGAACTAAATGCGCCTGTTTCAAGTCGTACAATAAGAAACCGACTAATGGAAGCAAGGCTTCCTGGAAGGAGTCCCAGAAAAGTAAAATTCTTGAGCAAGAAAAATATTCTGGAGAGAATGACTTTTGCAAATAAACACGCCCAACGAGAAAATTGGAACAACGTTTTATGGTTGGATGAAACAAAGATAAATTTATCTCGTTCCGATGGCAAAATGTATGTCAGACGACCTAAGAACGCAGAATTCGATCCAAGGTACACAAAAAAGACTGTTAAACATGGTGGAGGAAATATCATGATTTGGGGGTGCTTCTCAACATCTGGGGTTGGTCCAATTTTTTGGATAAAAGATAGAATGTGTGCTATTGACTACGTCCGAATCATAAATGAACTTATGCTGCCATTTGCCGAAGAGAACATGCCAATTAAATGGGAATTACTGCAGGATAACGACACCAAGCACTCCTCAAAATTGGCTAAGGAATGCTTTAACAAAAATAAAATAAATGTTATGGATTGGCCATCGCACTCCCCGGATCTTAATCCCATAGAACACCTGTGGGCATACTTAAGAGGAAAATTGGAGACTTCAGAGCCAAGAATAAGGAAGACCTGTGGTCTAAAATACAAAATGTATGGTATTCCATACCTTCCGAGACATGCGCCAAGTTGGTTCATTCCATGGGGCGGAGATGTGAAGCCGTCATTAAAAATAAAGGTGCAACGACCAAGTACTGAACGAATATGAACCATATTAACTGTTAAGTTTCTCTTTACCAAAAAGAAAAACACAACTATAATATTGTTTCTATTATCTTTTCCAGGGTAGAATGGCTGTTAATATTAATTTTAATTTTTCTCATTACTAATTTTTCTTTTTATTAATAAATTTAATATTGTGTATATTTTAAACTTTATAGAGCCTTATTGTATGTATTTTGAATTTTCAATTTCCTTCCAATAAACTTTTTGTTTTTAAAAAAACGGCACAGAAGAAGCTTGTTTCTATTATTTTTTCCATGACTGTAGATATGTTACTCGTATATACAAAATAAGCCAGATGCTAACAACCATTATAACAATTTTTTTTTTTTTCAAACAATTCCTTTTTTTGTAATGTGTTGAAAATTCTAATATCCAGGTTACATGTACCATGTTTCTGCAATACTACTTGAAATACTTCTATTCTTAACTCAAAAATTTATTGCAACCATATTTGGAAAACAATTCCAGTAAATGACATTTCTTAAAATTATACGTGATAGAACCATAATGGAAACATTCGCATCTATCAATCACCGCGGCAATATTCAATCTCTTCCATAATTTATTCGCTATTTTATAAAAAGTGTTCGAATGAACAAGTCATTGGTATTCCTCCCCTACAAAAAATTAAACCGTTCGGTCAAGTTGAGAGATTCTTTCTTTAGCCGCAACACACGAATGTGAAATGCTTTAGCCTGCTCCCTCTCATCGGTCTTGGAGAATTTGTCCCTTCCTCACAAGATGCAGTACCCCTGTTCATTTAGGTGGCATCGGCTTGGGATTGAACACCGACCTCGGGCATGAGGTACTAACCATGTTGTTTTCAGTGCGAGCGTTTAGGAAAGTTGGAGATGATTAAAAAGGAGACAACGACAAAGATCAGTAAATGTATGAATGAATAGCAATAGGATATATTCTTGCCCTTAGCGCTGAAGTACGCCATTCTGATACCATAGCTCGTATGAATCTGTTGATGGAATTGATATGGGAAACTGGGGAAATTCTCAAGGAGTCATCCAGTTTGGACTAAGTTAAAAAATATGAAAGGATTTAGTAGGTTTAGATGTCTATCTACACCGTGCCAAGCTAGGCAGCTTCCTGACTTGTGCTAAAACAGTAGTCAATCCGATTGAGTGATCATCTAGCCCCGTGGACCGTAAACCTCCGTCAAAGTGCTCAGTTCACTGGCTCGGGATCTAAGGAGTCAAACGGAGGGTACGGCACAGAAGTACCCAAAGTTCGTCCTAGAGCTAATTCGTCGCGTTGAGAAAAGAGGTTTGGTGGGCCAAATCTTTCTAGATGTAATATAAATAGTTAAACTGCTTCACCTACGGTTTGATTCGCTAAGAAAAATTGAGAGAATTCTGCCCTTCATATTTGCATGTCCAGCTCGCACAATGACCCAGAACCAAGATAAGAGTGACATTTTAGATCTTGTTTAAGTACACTGCATGCTTCCAGAAAAAGGAGTTCTTCGAAAATTTTTTTTACAGTATTGTTAAGCAAGTACTTTTATTGTAAACATGAAATTGAATAAGTTTAATAGCACGGAGGTTCAAATATTAAATCCAAAAGCAAATGATGATATCTCATACATCTTATAGGAATAGGTAGCTTTTCTTATTGTTTCCTTAACAGCCTACGTTATGTCTTCGCATATTATCTTGACTTTTTGATATACCTTATACAATAAACAAAGAATTCACTTTTCATATAGGTGCATAATTCCTTGACCAAAACCACTTCTTTGTCGGATTTATACAAATTAAAAATAAAATATTCTTCTCGAGTATCTCATATACTCGTATGTATAGGTATATGGAGATGGTGACAACTTTTCTATAAAATTCCAAAAGTCACGTTCTACCGAAAAAAAAATCCACCAACAATAAGCGGTCGATGGAATGCAATGGCTCGTTAGTGTTGTCCAAATCCAAAGTTGGGCAGTCGGAAATGTTTTCTAAACTCTTCTGTTAGAAATATCATAAATGCCCTTCCCTAGCTCCATCATCAAGCTATCTATCACGTAGCAAATGTGTCATGAGTGTGTGCTTAGTGGTCATGAACGACCATAAAACTAGAATAGTTGGCAGTTTCATCGTTAATTTCGCACCATTCCATCAAGACACCACAATCGGCTGTAGAGACTTTCGACTTTTAAGTGCGTGTCTTGCAATTTGCAGATGTCGTTCCTCTGTCCTCGATTTCTTTTCAAATCGTTTGTATGGGATGTCCCACGCATTATAAAACATTTTTTCGTCTTTCAAACCAGAATCAGAGATAGACATACAGACAGTAAAAGCTAAACTGCATGCATATATGTATATTGCACTGCATGTAGTTTTTCGTCTGGGCACAAGTATGCAGAAAGACAACATTGGAACTAAACTGTGACTGGGACCTGAGAGTGTGTAACTTTGAATTATTTTCGAAGAACATTTGCCTGACCCACTTGGCTCAAAAACATTATTGTGCCGCAGGGAAACCCCCGATTTTGTTGTTTAAAAAATAAGAGGTAGGTCCATAACGTATCTATGTTTAGTATTTTTTAAAATGTGTATTTATATCTGCATCAATTTCATGTAAAGGGATATTAGTATTTTATTAGTATATTATACCAAATATGTGTATGAGAATGCAGAAACCATGGAAAAAGAAGAAATCATCACGGAAACGCATTATCCAGTCTGGACGACCGGTTTATGAAGCCAAATACTTTCGATTAAATGAAGTTGAAAGGACTTGCGTTGAAAGAACGGGTTTGGTTTTCATTTTCCCTGCGAAGCAAATGGTATTTGTGTTCATATGAAGAATTATTTTTTGTAAGCATGATTTCTAATTTGATATTTGTTGAGGCAGACAAATAGGCGGCAGTAAGCAAAAAAGCAGAATTATGAAATTTTTTTAAGAATGAGTCATGAGAAAGTATTTATGTTACGAGTCACTGCCGCAGACGAAAACCATTTTAAGGCAAAGAAGTTAAATATAAATAAATTTGGTGGTGCAACAGCTCGAAGAGAACTTGGACCTAGTGACTTACAACTCTCGACCATTCCTGTGTGCGTATTACCAGGAATGGAGAGGACCTACAATTTTCTGCCGATTCCGAACGGCTAATGAGCAGCACTTTTCATGACAAGAGCTAATCTTGGAAGATTTGTCAATTCCTCGCAAGAGGCAGTACACCCCTGAAAAAAAAATTTTATTGCAGAAGCTGAGAATCGAATCCAAAACCTTCTGCATGACAAAACGCACTAACCATTATGCCAAGAAATTGAACTAACAAATAGTTTTTCTATTTTCAAAAATTCATAATAAGGGTCAAAATTCAAACCACAATGATTTCCTCAGAAATCTGTATGATATACCTTGGAATTGAATTATGTGGTTTTCGTAAGTGCTTCAAGGCTTTAGATTCAAACACATCAATTCAAAACCAGAGGTCAGATTTATTTTCTTTGTATCAAATGGATTTGCACCATTCAAAATTTTGTTCTCCATTGTAATACATTCTCATACACTAACCACTGAGCTTAAACCTATTCATAGTGTAAGTTTTGAGAACGCTTACAATTCTAATTGCGATTTTTCTATTACAACTATATGTACTTCAAAATTAATTAATTAAGTAATATCATAGTCCAAGCTGTTAACTTTGTTACTTTTACTTGACTTGCTTCTAAGACCTAACGCTTTTGAAATTCAACCTGGATTACATGGCACCGATAAGAAGGAATAGAAGGATAGGTAGAAAATATGATTGTCTGGTAAAATCTTCATTTTGCTAAGCCATTTTGATTCATTCAAAATAATCTATTTAACATACATAGCATGGAAAAAGGCACAAATTTATCTGCTTTTAAGCGATGCAATATCACCATTAAGTCTTACATTAAAAGATCTTTCCGTACCTCAAAACTTCTGTGTGGTCTGACTCTTAAAATCTTTCGATCCAAAGTAAATTTTTTGAATTTAGATTAATCAGTAAAAATTACTGGATAGATATTTCAGCAAATATGCTTGGAAAGAGGTTGCAGTTTTAACTGCTCAACAGAGAATTGACTAACTTTTCGGATCAACATTTCGACAAATATCCACAAAAAAGTATTTAAGAATCAGTTCAAGTGGTTGCAGCTCTAATAATAAAATGCAATTTGAAATACTCGTATATATTCTACTACATATTATATCTGTATTGGAAAGAAAAGTACAATAAAAGTTTCTGTTTGAAAATTTTAGAAAAAAATAGTTTTTGAATTAAAAACAAAAAATTAATTTGTTTTGAAAAAGAGTAAGCGATTAATTTTTGAAATAATGTCCTTAAATGTATCTCATTTAATACTAACATTTTTTGTTATAAAAACTTTAAACAAAATTTAGTATATAAAAAACATGTTTCAGTGTGTCTGTATGTCTGTAGTTCAGAGATCTGCAACAAGTAGCTCGTATTATGAGGCACTCACAATATGCATTGCCCACGTTATTCACACAAATTCACTTTCGTTTTGAAGAAATACTCAAACTGTATGACTTTTCATAAAAGAATCTGAAATGAGCACGCATTCGTTTGAGTAAATGGTTCATTTTTAACAATTCATGCACTACATTGATTGTGGTGAATGTGTGTTCTCGAAAGAAAATGAGTGTGGGTGAATACCTAAGACACTGGACATTTGAGTGGCACGCGAACATCTTACACACGTTGCATTGTTTGTTTTCAAATAGTATGTGCGTTCGATTTTAATTTTAATAAAATGCACAACTCGATCGCACAAACTTGCTCTTATGTAAAAGTAATTTGGAATTTAAAAATTGTTTATAAATATAAAAACATGGATGTAATTAGAGCAAAATGTTTAAATGTATACAATTGCCATACGATTTCTAGAAAAGTGTGAATTTATGCCGTTTAAAAACCGTTTTATAATTAAATTAATTTTTTATATGAGAAATTTCTTTAAAATTTTTCTCGAAAAAAATTTGGGATGTCAATTTTACCTATTTAATAATATAGATTTTAGGAAATAATTTCAAAAACCAATCGATCTTACGTTTTCAAGATATTGATTTTTCAAAAAAAAAATGATTTTTTTTCAGTACAATATTAATTTAAGCTAAAATGAGCTCGTGTTCAAAAATGTTAGGGTCGACAATGGGAAAGTCGAAAATCAAAAAAGAGGTTCTATGACAGGTACCGTTAATAACATTTGTTCGTACATTTTTTTGATAAAAATGTAGTCCATCCACACAAAATTTTTACTTGCGACTTATAGACACTAAGGCAAGTTATGCATTCATAAAAAATGAACTCGAGATTTTGATCAAAGTTGACATTATGATTATTGGGGAAGACGAAAAAAGTTGGTCTCGCAATTCTGTCTGTCTGTTCGACTACAGACTTAACGGCTCGGCCGATTTTCTTTAACCCTAGTTTACATCCTGGGGTGTGATACACCCCAGACGACTTTTAAATGCTTGTAACTTTTTTGAAAATCAGTTTTTCGACTTGGGATAAAAAATCAGTGAACAAAATTCTTTTTTCTGAATATTTTTCTTCTTTATTTTATTAAATAGCTTCAACTTGATTTTTTGGAAATTTCGTGTTGAAAAAGGTCGTCCACACTTGCCTGGGGTGTGTTACACCCCAATGATCAAAATGTGAAATAAATCATTTTTTTAGTGTTTATTTTATTTTTCATGAATTATAAGTTAATTATAATTAACATTTCGATGCGTAACATATTATTCTGGTATAGATGGAAGTTCTGGGAGACATTTAGTACAAACTGTATTGATGTGGCGATGACAGTGTATGTATATTGAAAGTTGCAATGGATATCCAGTTGAACTCTCATTGAGCCACCAAAACTTGATACCATATTTA
The DNA here is from genome assembly GCA_963931855.1 of Philhelius festivus. NCBI lineage: Eukaryota > Metazoa > Arthropoda > Insecta > Diptera > Syrphidae > Philhelius > Philhelius festivus. The sequence continues at coordinate 21,311,483 of OZ007555.1, read as the reverse complement.
GCAGGTTTGCTTGGCATATATTGACGAAACTTACAGCGACCACGAAAGGCTTTCAATTGCTCGTCAATGGTCAGATTTTCGGATGTAATGTAACTTGATGCCAAATTTGATGCAATTCTTTCAAAAGGAATTCAACGGGCTGGAGAATGTTTTTTTTTGCGGCTGACTGTCCTCGGCGCCAATTGAATCATCGAATCGCAAAAACAAATTCAACTCCTCAAAACGTGTAAATGACATCACAGCGCGAAGAATTGTATGGCCATGTATTGGATCCCAAAGTGTATGTAGACGTCGGTGACCATCTTTCATTGCTCCAATGTAAAGTTCTTTCTTTTAACATTTATGTTAGAAAACAATATTTTCATACTTACTTTTTGATAAATTCCAAAGTTTTTTGCACTTTTGCTTTAAATTTTGGCGAACAATACACGTGTTCATAAACAGTAACAATTCCAATGTCAACTCGATTGGAAAAAAAACGTAAACAATGCACCAGAACTTTTATTTAAACGCTTAAAACTGTTGGGGTGTAACACACCCCAGGCAAGAAAAGTAGTAAGTTTTTTGGGGCTGTAAACTAGGGTTAAGCTTGGTAGAAAGCATTTTTAAAACTTCCCCCTACACGTTTATTTCTTTTTTTTTAATATTATAAAAATTATAAAATATTTTTTTTTCTCAAAAACTGTTCCACAGATTTTTCCTAAAAAAAATCCAAAAATTTCATTTATTTACAGCTTGAAAAAATTCCCGCAAAATGGTTATTAATGGTACCCTTCCTGGAACCATTTTTTTTATTTTTCTCAAAAACGGTACAACAGATTTTCATAATTTTGTTTATGCTAAGGCTCTCCAAAAATTTGGATAGTATTGTGTATTCAAATTTTCAACAAAAGTTTGTTTGGATTAAAAAAAAATATTTTTTTTTTTTTTGAAAACTCAATATTTCAAAAACCCTGTGCTCGATTTTCTTAAAACTTGCAATTAAAAGTTTTTTAATACAATCTACAAGATGTGGAAAAAAAGTTATTTTATTTAAAATTAACGGTACCAATTTTAAAAAAATGATTTTCGAGAATCGTATTTTTCACAAAAACGGCATCTAGAAGTTGATAATTTTTTTTGTTCGTTTCGATTAATTTTAACAGTATATGAATGTATCTTTAAGAAATTTAAAAAACATTGCATTTCAAAACATTAAAGAATATTTTTTTTTAATTTTTGAAAAAAAAAAAAATCAATTTTGTTTGGAAAATTCGGTATCTTAACAATGGGTCATTAGTCTTTTTGAAATTTAATTTTTATTCGTACAGTAATAAAAACTTTACGTTGGCGTACCAAAATTTCTTCTTAAAAATGTTTTAAAAATTTGGAATATAAAAGCTTATTATTTTAAGGAACCACTACAATGACTTATATTTTTTCTTCTTGCATAAGCTTATATTTGCTTCAGAAATCGCATGGCATCCTGTTTTTAGCTCCAACTATGAAATTGGTTTAGTCATTTAAAAAATGAATTTTATACTTATGAACATATTTTTCTTGTAACATTCATTTTTACAATTTTTAGTCTTTTACATAAGAGCAAGTGTGACCCTGCAGAGCATTTTATTTTTATCAAAATCGTAAGAGCCGTTTTCGAGATGAATAAGATTTTGCATATGGTAGGTACCATTAGTTTTGGAGCTAAGCAAAACTTCAATTTCTCCTCTAAGGGAATCACCGAAGAACCTTAAGTACCCAGTTTGAAGAAAATCTCTTCAGCGGTTTAGGCAATAGGTCGAGGTCATACAGACAGACAGACGGACCTAATTTTTTCGTGTTGTCTAACATTGTAATGTCAACTTTGTTCAAAGATCGTTCGTACATGTATCGCAAGCGAAAATCGAGACCTACTCAAAATGCAAGGTTATGTAACATTTCAATGGACTGATAGTATTTAAGGGTGGACTTTTCTCTGCAATCTATAACACACAAAAAAATATACACGAAGTTCCCTTATTCAAATTGTTAGCCTTAAAACATAGTTTGGCTGTTGTTTGATATGAATACAACTAAAATCCAAATGGTTTCGAAATGCATTTTTGAAACAGTGGTGTTTTGTCATCTTCCGGTTTGAAGGGAACGAATAATTTGTCAAGTCTCATTTTGACAAAGACGTAAAACTTAGAAGATTACAAATTTCAGAAAAAAAAAAGTTACATGGAAATATACAAAATAAAAAAATCATTCTGTTAAAGTAATTCTCAAAATCCAACACTAACTCCATAAGCTAAATTTTTAAGGTATATTAAGTTTTTTTCAATGCTTTTTTCTTATTTTAATTTGTTTAACCATGTGTGGAAATAATTCTCAGTGCAAGGTCAGTAAACAGCATAAAGCACAAATCCATCCGCTACCACCCGGGGGCGGCTCACGGTGGGGCGTGATGCGGTGGCAAAAAGTGCTTCAGGAAACGAGGTAAACTGCATTTAAGAGATTTGCATATACATATGTACCACCTATATGTACAATGCAACTGAATATCTAAGTGATGAGTTGTGTTTTCTGATTGTTTTTCGTGGGAATTCCAGTTGCTCATTTTTTTTTTGTTTGCCCGTAAGTCATAAGCTCTAATAGAAGTTAAATGAGTTAATAAAATAAACGCTAGCAATTATTTATTTTGAGGGTCTTCTTCTTGAAGAGCTTGAGTGAGAGAGCCAGTGAGTCGTTTGTTTAATCCAATACACTCAATGATTTTGCTATTGCATTAACCTCTTTACTAGGTTGGTGTCAAGGATTCACAGCTTTAACTTGATGGGTTGGCTTTAAGTGGAACATTATGGCTTTACGAATAAATAATTTGTTAAAGATCAAGTCTTAATGTTATTGTGTTTAGTGATTAAATAATAGCCTATCCATCGGGTCAGATGATCTGTAAATGTCTCAAGAATGTTGTCAGTCGAACAGAAGATCGTCGTTGACACACATACCTAGTATTGAGAGTTTTTCGGCTTCTTCGATGCAAGCACAATTCAATTACAATGGCATAAGGGGCAAATTTTGCTTCAACGACAATAATAAGCATTGAGTTTCTGAAGCATAAAACTCCACCCGATTTCTAAAACCCCATTTAACAATGCTGTAAATATCGGAGTTTAATGAACTTATCATACGATACCGTTGAAATTAAACTTCTGAATGAGATGGACGTGATTTTGAGAACAAGTATGAGAAGCTGAGAGTAGAGTTGTCAGCAAGATAATAAAGTGCATTAGAATTAGAAGTTTCAGACATGAGATCATTTATAAAAATGAGGAAGAGAGTCGGAGACAAAACGGAGCCTTGGGGAACACCAGCATTTATTTTGTAAAGTCAGACTTGAGACTGTCTAATACAACATGTATTGAACGATCTAAAAGGTTATTTCTAACCCAAAGAATAAGGGTTTTGTTGATACCAAACGTACGCATTTTCGATAGTAAAACTCTATTAAATGCTTTAGAAATATCAAGTGCAATAATCTTACTTTCTAAAAAACAATGTAAAAATCTGTTCCACCCTTCGTGGCAATATGCCATCAGATCACCAGTGGAACTATTTAGTTTCCACTTTTATCTGAACGATCTTAACTTTTTTTTTTGACGTTTTCCAATTTTTTATCACTTCTTGACATCTTAGCAAAATAAACACATTTTAAAAATAGAAGCATAGTTTAATTTTCACCCCGACCAATGTCAGATACCATAAACAACGGAATCTGATAATTTCCATAAACAATTACATCTGACAGTTATAATAACCATGTCCAGACAATTGTCGGTGCCGTGAAATAAGGCCAAGTGAAATAAGGCCAACTTTCAAAAATTGGCCTTATTGCACTTTTACAAAGTGAAATTAGGCCAATTTTCAGCAGTTGGTCTTATTGCACTTTGACAAAGCGAAATAAGGCCGAAGTGCATTTTTATATTTATTTCATTTCATTTATAAGTATTATTTATTCGTATAATACATAATTTATTGTTTATTGGGGGCCGATGTTCTGGGTTTTCTTGAGTAACATTACCTTGAGTGGCCCGCTTTGCGGGTTTTCAGGATTTTAACTCCCTTTTCGGGGCTCACACAAGCTCACGCAACTCCGTTGCTCCGCTTAGGGTATGTAGGCCTGTAGCAACAGTTTTCCTGAGCAGCAGTACATAACTGTTAGTTGTTTACTCCAATTAATGTAAAATACAAAACTGTTGCTACAGGCGCCTGCCTGGCGACTGAACATACCCTAAGCGGAGCAACGGAGTTGCGTGAGCGGGTGTGAGCCCCGAAAAGGGAGTTAAAATCCTGAAAACCCGCGAAGCGGGCCACACAAAGTACTGTTGCTCAAGACAAAACATTTTATGTTTGGCCTTATGTCATGGCACCGTTAAATACATTCAGTTGTTTTTATTACGCTTTCAAAAAGTGAAATAAGACCAATTTGGTCTTATTTCTCAAAATCATTTGGCCTTATTTCACTTTGTCAAAGTGAAATAAGACCAACTACTGAAAATTGGCCTTATTTCACTTTATCAAAGTGCAATAAGGCCAAGTTTTGAAAGTTGGCCTTATTTCATTGGCCTTATTTCACGGCACCACAATTGTCAGATACCAAGACAATTTCAGTGTCAAGTGGGCGGACTTTTTCGTAGTTAAAGGTATTAAACGAAATCATATAAGTGTCGAAGGTAATTACGATTTATCGTCAGATCATACTCCAGTAATTTTATCACTGAGCGAAGCAGAAATAATAGAAAAAAGTAATCCCAAGCTCGTGAATAACAGAACAAACTGGAACGAATTCAGAGACAAACTTGAAAGTTTTATAAACCTAAGATCTCCTATGCAAACAAGTGAACAAATTGATCATGAAGTAGAACAATTTATCGCTGATGTGCAGCAGGCTGCAGAAGAAAGTACTCCAACTATTTCGAACGCGAGAGAAAAAGGTATAAAATATCCTATCGAAATAAAGGAGTTGATATTGGAAAAACGAAGAGCTAGAAGAAAATGGCAAACCACGAGATTCCCAGATGATAAGGTAGTTTTTAACCGTCTTAACAACGAATTAAAAAAAAGAATCTGTGAGTTTAAAAATGAGTCACTAAGTAGATTCCTGAAAAGTCTGACGACGGATGCTTCTACTGAATACTCCTTATGGAAAGCAGCTAAGCGTTTAAAAAGACCTCAGACACAAAACCCGTCAATAAAATCTCAAGATGGTAAATGGATCGGAAACCCGAAACAAAAGGCTGATCTCTTCGCTGAATATCTCGCGAATGTTTTCAAGCCATTCCCAGCAAACACAGCTACAGATCCCTTACAGTTTGTTGACAGAAACGACGAATGTGAAATACCTTCTGTCACGCTGAAAGAAGTAAGAAGCATGTGTCAACATAAGTTGTCTAACAAAAAATCACCAGGGTACGATCTTATAACTGCTCAGGTTTTGAAAGAAATGCCTCTAATAGCCTTCAAGAAACTCCAATTTATAATAAACGCATGCCTTAAACTAAGATATGTGCCACATCATTGGAAAATTGCAGAAGTCATTGTTATACCTAAACAAGGTAAGCCACCAACAGAAGTAACATCTTACAGACCAATATCGCTTATACCAATCATGGCAAAAGTTTTTGAAAAACTGCTACTGAAAAGGCTTAGCAAAATAATTGAAGCAAGAAGACTAATTCCAAGCCATCAATTTGGATTTAGAAATAAACATTCCACGATAGACCAAGTGCATCGAATTACGGATGTTGTGGAAAAGGCACTTGAAGAAAAACAAGTATGCTCTGCTTTATTCTTAGATGTTGCTCAAGCTTTTGACAAGGTTTGGCACTTGGGACTTGAGTACAAACTGCATAGGGACCTTCCCAGGCAGTACTACGAAGTACTGAAATCCTACATTACGAACCGACTCTTTAGAGTACGGTACGACCAAAATTACTCGGAACTTAAGAAAATTGAAGCCGGTGTACCACAAGGAAGTGTCCTAGGACCAACCCTGTATCTGTTATATACAAGGGATATTCCAGTGGACAACAACGCTATCATGGCGACCTTTGCTGATGATACTGCAATATTGGTGCCAGATAAATCCGTTACGAAGGCTACACAAAAATTGCAAAATGCAGTCGATAAAGTTAGTGATTGGACGCAGAAATGGCGTATCAAATTAAACGAAACAAAATCGACGCATATAAACTTTACAAACAAAAACATAAACAATGTTCCAATATTTATAAACAGTACAGAAGTACCTTACTCCAATACCGCCAAATACCTTGGAATGAATTTGGATGCAAAGCTTAAATGGAAAGAGCACATCAAAAAGAAAAGAGAAGAACTAAACTTAAAGTACAGAAAAATGTACTGGTTACTAGGAAAGAATTCTGACCTATCTATCCAGAACAAACTAATGTTATATAAGCAAGTATTGAAACCCGTTTGGACATATGGCATCCAACTATGGGGCTGTACAAAGAAAACAAATGCTGAACCTATCCAAAAATTCCAAAGCAAGGTCCTTCGTGGAATAATAAATGCCCCTTGGTATATAAGAAATAGCGATCTACATCGTGACCTTCAAATTGAAATGATTACAGAAGTGGTTAAGAAACACGCTGTATCACACAATCAGCGACTGCAAAGTCACACTAACTCTGAAATGGAGACCGTATTAAATGTACCAGACAATGTTCGGAGATTAAGAAGAACCAAGCCTCATGAGCTGATGGTCTAAAAGCTATGGGAAAGTGTTATTACATCAAACTTTCCCCAATGCGATTTAAAAATTAAGAAATAAAAATCATTTGTCGATCTTTCATAGATTGGTCCTGATTCACCGGTGGTTTTAGTGCGGTAAGAGTCCCACACTACTCGGTACCGATTCTTACCGAGTGTCTTTTGAAGATTTCCATCGGATAAAAAAAAAAAAAAAAAAAAAAAAAAAAAAAAGTGGGCGGACAATGGCCTGACAACATTCTCAGACAAAATTGAAAGTTAATACGACTGTAGGACAGTTGGGACATATTTTCTACTGAAGGATCTGACAATACTGTCAGATTTATTAGATTTAACAATCATCTGCGCTAAGATTTTCTATTTAAATAAATCAGACAAGTAGAAGAAAATTGGACTTGCAGAATTATTTTTATTACCCTGTATGCATATATAGAATTTTTATTATAAAAAAAAATAAATATTTCATTTTAAATTAACAAACATTTATATTTATATCAGTTCTTCCCTTAATTTCCTTTCACTTGTCCTTTCCTTGACTTATCATGTCTTACGAGTAGATTGAGAAAGAAGATGAAGTTCTTGAATTTGACAATTTTCCATCATCAAAGTACAATATTTAAATAAAACAAAATTCATGGTTAAGTGTTTTGCTTCCAAAACTGAACAACAAGTCCAACAAATTCAACTCTCTCTCTCACTCGCTTAAAAACTGTAAACACAATTCCAAAGAAATTCTCTTTAACTTCCACAGGAGTTAAAATTATGACAAGAATACTATTTGAAGTGCGTTGACAAATTGACCTCGTTTCCTTATGTAAACACTAAAGTTAGGAAAAATTGCATTCACTGACATTGCTGATACCGTGTCGTAGTCGTCATCATCATTGTCAACATTTTAAGTATAGTGTTGTATATGTGTTTCTACACCCACTAACATCAAGACGTACATGTTTTACCCATCTTTGCCTTCTACCGGCTGTCACTTTGTCTTTTTTTAACGAATAAAGTCTAAAAAAAAATAAGTTTTCAAACGAAAAGAAGGACGAGATTGAAAAATCACTACCAGACGTAGTTCTTTATGATGAGAGGATACTGTGATATGTATGATGCTTATGTGAAAATAAAACAGCTTGAGGCTAGGAACAACGCTTTCGAGTCATGCTTATGCATAAGCATTTGTTAGTACAGAGTTGTGCTAAATTTTTTGAGTTCTGTGTCTCAGAATTTCCTATTGAGACTTATTCAATTCAAAATTTCTTTCCTTTATTAAATTATTTCTGTACATACTCGTAGTGGTAAATATACATAAATCGCATAAGATGCGATAGAAGGCTACGGTTTGTAGGAAGTATCAAGACAAATAAAAGCCGTCTACCGCGTATTTATTTATTTGTTGAGGTCAAAACGTGAAAAAAAAAACAGACTTACGGCTTCCATTTTTTTTGAAAATGGCCCAAAATTTTACTTGAATTAGTATGAAACTAGGTTAAAACAACGATTTTGTAAATTTTAATCGAATATAGCCTCATTCTTTCTCTACCCTTTTTTTAAGTTGAAATCGTCGAATACCTATTTTATTTTTTTAAGTATCATGCTAACTTCATATGATTATTTGACATTTACAAACGTCAAAACAGGTCTATTTACTTAGTTGTTTGCACGAACTGTCATTGTTTTAGATTTGTTCAGATGCAAATTGCTTTAGTACGATACTACATAGTTAGAAAATGTTTAAAATTGAGAATGAACCAGTAATCTACTTAAAAGTTAGCAAACTGTTAAGTAGTATCATTTTGCGCCAATATTTCTGTTGATTTGTCTTGATAATAAATAAATATGTTATCCTGGAGTAATATTTAATTAGTTTTTAATACTCTACAACATTCCCACTTAAGCTCGATTTGAAATATTTAAGTTAAAAGATGCTCCCAGTTAGATTGCTCCTATAGCACTAGTAACAGGTTTCGCTTGTTCCTGCAAAATTTTGCTATGTGTCCCCCCTTGTTACATTTATACTACTGTTAAACAGAGCTGCAGCACTTCCGCAGCTTGGACCAGCATCTTGGTTGCTATACTCGTAGTTATCGTAATCCTTATTTCTAAAGAGTTGTCAATCAAAAGAAATAATGATTGGAACAATAAATTACGAATTCTGGAAAAAAATGCAAAACCATTTTAGATTATCGTTAAAATTATAAAGAACAAACACAGACAGGTTCCATTACTTAAAACCGAAAGAAACACCTTCTTTACTGATGCTGAGAAAGCAAATGCACTCGCACTTAAAAATCATCACGTTTCACAAAACCTTGGTAATATTGCAACAAATAATTTAGTTAATTTTACAGTAGAAAATTTAAGCCAGATGACTGTTGAAGTAACTGGTGATAGTGTCCTATCGCAAGAGGATGTTGCGGAAATTGTTTGTAATCTAAAAGTAAGGAAAATGGGTGGTCTCGACCAAATAAGGACCATTTATTTAAAAAAAAAATTACCTAAAGTTGGGTAATCGTAATAAACGCATGTATTAAAATGCAATACTTTCCTGATGCCTGGAAAATGGCTAAGGTTGTGCCAATTTTAAAAGCGGACAAGCCTTCAATAAGACTTGAAAGTTATAGGCCTATCAGTTTGCTAAGCAATATCAGTTAAGTTTACGAAAAAATAATAAAAGCAAAAATGCTTAAAACTATAAGTGAGAAGACGAGCAATTCAGTTTTAGAAGATTTCACAGCACTTCACATCAAGTGCTCCGAATATCTAATCATGTTAAAAGAAACCGTGCTGAGGGAAGATCCACAGGAATGATCTTATTAGATATAGAAAAAGCCTTTGATTCTATCTGGTACAATGGTATGATATATAAAATGTTGTTTTTCAAATTCCCAACTTACCTGTGTAAAATTGTACAAAGTTTCCTGTCCAATAGATGTTTCAAAGTTCACGTCAGTAGTGGTGTCTCCGATTTGGTATGTTTTAATTATGGTGTGCCTCAAGGTTCAGTCCTAGGACCGATTTTATATAATTTATATACAGCTGACTTTCCCAAAATAACTAATTGTGAAGCAGCAATGTTTGCTGACGACACAGCCATATTGTCTTCCCATACGCTGAGTCTTAATATTAAGACGAACTTAAAAAATGCGATTACAATTTTGGAACAATAATACAACTAATGGAAAATCAAATTAAATGCTGATAAGATGCAAGCCATCTTTTTCACACGAAAAAGAAAAGCTTGTTATCTTCCAAGCAATCAATTACGTATCCTTGGAAAAACAGTTTCTTGAGAACGTCAGGTTAAATATCTTGGAATTCACCTTGACTCCAAATTAACATTCAACCACCATATAACACAAACCATAAGAAAAGTCAACATTGCTATAAGAATACTTTTTCCTTTCATCAATAGAAAATCATTACTGTCAAACGAAAACAAAATAATTATTCATAAAGTTGTTTTTCAGGCAATTCTGTTATATGGCTGTCCCGTTTGGAATAATGTGGATAAATGTCACATGCAAAAGTTGCAAGTTTCTCAAAATAGAATCCTTAAAATGACGCTTGATCTTCCTTGGCATCACTCGACTTCTGATCTCCACGCGAGAGCGAATGTTGAATTGATTTCGGTAAGAATTCAAAAATTAAATATTTCATTTTTAAATCGCCTTGGTTTTGCTGAGAGTATTCTCGTAAACCAACAAGCTAATCGATCTTAATATGATCATAAAAAGTATATAATATCTAACTTTGTGATTATTTATTTATTAAATTCTGTATTCATGTTTTGTATCTATTTATTTATTAATTAATTTATTTCTTTGTTTATTTATTTATTTATTGTTATTATTGTATCATTATCTAATTTATTTATTTATATTTTTATTTATTTATTTATTTATTTATATATTTATTAATTAATTAAATTATTAATTTATTTATTTATTTCTTTTTTGTTAATTTATTTATTTATCTACTATTAACTTATTTATTTCTTTATTCATTCATGTTTTTGTATGTTAATTTAAATTTATACTGTTAATTTATTTAAACTTATTATATTATATTTTTTGTATGTATCAATGTAAAGTTAGTTTATTTAAAACTGTTTAATTTACTGAATGTATCTAATTTATTTAATATTTAACGCATGTTTTATATATTTCTTTTAGTATTAGTATTAAGTTATCTTTAGAATACATATATGTATATCTTACAAATTTTTTTTCTTTTTTTTTTAATGGAGATTTTATCGTGTTTCCTCCAAATATAATGTTTAAATTCAAAATTACTTATAGAACCCTTAAAAAATAATGTTTTAGTTAAATGATATGAATATGGTATCGAATCTGTATGATGTAAAATGTGCGGTAATAAACCATTGTAAAATTTAAAACGAAATAAAAATCTATCTATCTATCTAGTTATCGTAATCTTGAAGCAATTTCGTTTAAATTTTTTAGTCATCCCCTATCTGGTTGAGCTTTTGGGACGTATCAATAACATTATCGATATACTCTCCAATATTAGAACAATTTGTTAATCGAGTTGTAGTTAAATTTTGCAGTGAGCCACATCGCCTGGTTAGTTTGGAATTATCATACGTCAATTTTTGATTCTTCTAAATTTCTTTCGCAGTCAAAATTTCTTGAAAATGTGCATATAAATTTGGAGAAATATACAAAATTAATCTTGACATAGCTTTTTCATTAATATCCGCAACCGTCTCGGTTCCAAGAGTTCACTTCCCTGTAGCTTTAGACCTCGACTGTAAATGTCCATTTATGAAAATTTTGCCGCCCTTTTAATTAATAGATTTATATTTTTCACATTAAACATTTTTGGCCAATAATCCAATAATCCCTGTGATGTCTTTAATAAACGTAATTTACAGCTGTACTTACTTTTAACAATCGACTACAAAGTTGGCCAAATTTTGATTTATCACATGCATAGTTTTTTGAAAAATACGTATACTCTTTATTTTCTTAAAAACTTAAAGGCATAAACTAGCACTCTATGAACGAACTCCAATAAAGAGTTCACTGTCAATTATCTTACTCTAACGAATATTGCAACTAAATTTCACCTCACCAAAATTTGGACTTAATTTAAGTCAATTAACTGGCATAATTTTTAAGAAACAAGTCCTAAAAATTTTAGTCTTAAAATTAAAATTAATAAAGTCACACAATTAAGTCTTTGTTCGTTATAAACTTTTCCCCAAATACACAAAACTTGGTAACAAATTTTTATTAGGTAATGTTCTGAAATGCTCATACATAACATTAAAACATTTATGTATGGAATTCAATTTCGTTGATATGTCCACCACGGGCACGTTTGCAACAGTCTATTCGTTGAACCCAATTTTCGATGAGTGGGCCACACATTTTGGACTCAAAATTTCGGTTATATATTTTATTTGTAAACAGTCCTCGTTCGTGAACTTCACCATCATAGAAATGTTGTTTTTAATGAATGTATTGACATTGGCAGTTTGGTCAGTGGTTAAACGGTGCGTTCAAAGTGAAAGTTCAACTATGTCAAGTCTCAATTGCAAAACCCTTTATTTGAAGTATTGTGGATATATACCTTCAGGGACAGCAATATTCGTTAGTGTTGCTGTTGCAATTGTACTCAGAAAGGTAGGGACGTGATCGGGCGGGAGCACAATGCGTGAATAGAGAAGTTCGTTTACCACTGTCATACATAACAAATACGAGTATATATCTATTTTCTAAAGACGAATTAACTGAATGTAAGCATTTTTTCCAAGACAATAATTTTTGTTAAAAAAAAACAGACTTCGGAAAATCCAAAATACAGATTTTTTAACGTAAATATTTTTGTTCTACCATAATCCATTTAGTTTTCACTAGGCCAAAGCTTGATTTACAGTTGTGTTTGTGCTCCTACAACTCATTTCAGTGTCTTGGATAGAATTCAAAATAAATTATAGCGTAATCTTCTATATAGCTTGAACACCACCGCGGTATTTCATGACTTTTATTATTGTATGACTACTTTTATAAACAATTTTAAAATATAAGAGTCAGTTGCATTACTCCTTAAAATAAGAGTCCCAAGGGCTAAGGTAAGAAGCACTTTTCATGACCACAGATAGTTTTGGAGGATTTGGCACTACATCTCAAGAGGAAGCCCATCCTTATATTGGGAATTGAACCTATTTCTTCTGCACGACACAGTCCAACACATTAACTATTATTTTGAGGTGTTACTACAAAAAACACTATCTCCTATCTCGTGCTAAATACCTCGCTATCTATTTTTCCTTACGCTCGGATTAAGTTAGATCATTTTGATGGAAATCAAAACCCCTGAAGTGATGCTGGTTCAATATTGAGGATTTAATTTCGCAAAAGATAGAAGATATCAACATTTAAAAAACAGAACCAAAATTTGTAGGTATATTATATAGTCATCTACCCATCTTAAGAGCGATCCTTTAAAAGATATCATTATTTTAACGTTGTCAAAGCCAAGAAATATTTTTTAAAATTTATATCCTAAAAAAATAGATATGTTGTCGAAAAATATTTTGTTCTCAATTTGTAAATCAAAATCATTATATTTTCTATAAAAAGTACTGGGTACGTTTTCCGGCGAATAAATTCCCACAAAATACAATACAATATAAATGGCCGCTGGGGCTTCTGCACCGCTCACACAACTGCGTTTCTCCGCTTAGGATATGTACTGACGTCTGATAGGCACAACTAAACCATTTTATTTTTCATCAACAAACGTGAACCAAAAATCGCAATATCCTCTTCATCCGTCGTCAACGTTCTGTTATCTCTTTGTCCGATCTGTGGACCGGCCGATCCCACTCTCATCGTCCGTCCCGTTGGTGTCGTTCGTCCGGTTTTCTTCGACCATGCGACCAATCTGTTGTTTGACCGTCCGTTCAGTCGTGCGTCGTCCGCCCCAACGTCGCACATAGGTCAATATATAGCTTTTATGCGGCCAAAAGTCGATTTTGTAAACTTACGGTAAACAAAAAAAACTGTTTGTCGATCGTTAGGAGAATACTCTCAGTTTTATATTTTACTCTTTTTACCTCCCAAAAGCACACCGTTTGCAAATACGTGTAATTGTAACTTGATCTCTAACCGCAGTACACGTTTTTCTTACCATATAGTTTACAGAAAAAATAAAGTTGTAAGGTCAATATTTCTATTTCTGTGTGTTTTATTAATAATATAGTGATGGATTTCGATAACTCAGGTATGATTTCTTATTTTTATTAGAATTTGCTCCGCTGAAATGCATGACTCTAAAAATTTAGTGCTGTTAAACTTTGGGTGTTTTTTTGGCTATATTTTTACCATATTTTACTTTTCAAAATTGAATTTGTTATATTTCCGCGTTAGATCGGATGATAATTCTTTTTGAATTGTGAAGTATAACCTCTTCATCTACAAATGTGATAAAAATTGGCTGCAGAAAACTGCAGATGACAAAAATATTGACATTTTTAACAGCACAGATTTTTTGGTCCAAAAAATTAAAATTCTCATTAGTGAAACAATCATTGTGTTTTCTTGCTGTAGGAACTCCGAGCACATCAGGAGTGAAAATTGTTAGTCGGAGGTACCTCTATGAACTTATGAAAGAACAAAATTTACCGGATTTTAATGCAAAAATAAATTATTTAGAAAATCGCTTACTGTCGAACTATGGCAGTACTGCGGATGATAAAAAAAGTTTGAAACATAGATTTTCCTTATTTAAATCGACTTTGAAGGAAAAATGGGTAAAATGCCATAGAATAGAAGAGGCGTTTTTGAAATATAATGAGTCTTGGCTAAACGGAACCTTCGAACTTCCTTCAAAATTGTTGCAACAAGGACGGCGTTCGAAATCTTTTGAAGAATCGAGTGAACGAAGTAAGCGTCGGAAAACCGAAGAACTCCGATCAACTGTAGAAGATGAAGTCATTGTCCATGCTGCACAAACAACTCTAAGGGCACAAGGAAGAAGAGATGCGTCAAAAATTCTCAAAGAAATATCAAGTTGTCCTACTCGCGCTCACGAATATAAAAAAGCAATAGATGAAAAAAGAAATAAAGATAGTGCTACTGCTTTGACACCACTACAGGCTTTACAAATGTTCGTTGAGGCTGACCTAACAAGACGTCAGTACGAAATCATCAGAGACACAAATAAGCCCTTATATCCACCATATTATCTACTATTGCAAGCAAAACAAGAATGTTATCCACCAAAGGAATGCTTACGAGTCACAAGCACTTGCGCAGAAAGCAGCCTACAAGGCCTTATTGATAATACCGTTACGCGGCTGTCTATTTTCTTAGAAGAAGTGCTATTGACGCTTAAAGAAGATGAAAGAAATTCTTTGAATATAATTTGTAAGTGGGGTTGCGATGGCTCCCAGCAAGCAAGATACAAACAAAAGTTTGAAAATAATAATGAATCAGATGCTAGCTTGTTTATGACCTCATTCGTACCTCTTCAAATAGTATGTGGAAAAAAAACGTTGTTTGGCAAAACCCTACGCCCTCGTCTCCACGGTTTTGCCGCCCAATAAGATTTCAGTTTTTGAAAGAGTCCAATGAAGCTACAAAAAAAGAAATAGAGTACATAGAAAAATCTGTGAAAGCGCTGAAAGCAACAGAAATAACTGTAAACGAAATTAAGTTTTCTTTTAAACATACTTTTGAGATGACCATGGTGGATGGAAAAATATATAATGCTGCAACTGGAACGAATTCTACAAGTAAGTGCTATATTTGTGGTGCAACATCGAAAAACTTCAACAACATTGATTATAAGGAAAAATCTAATTTGACTGGTGTTGATTTTGGACTATCCGTTTTGCACGCCAGAATTAGACTTTTCGAAAGTATTCTACACTTGGCATACAAACTACCTGTTAAAAAATATAGAAAAACTAGGACTAAGGAAGAAATAGAACATTCAAAAAAGATTTCGGACTGAAACTGGACTATTGGTAGACATGCCGAAATCAAATTTTGGGAATACCAATGATGGCAACACTAGTAGAAGGTTTTTTGAAAATCCCCATTTGGCTGCAGACATAACCGGATTAAATTTTGAATTGATATATAGATTAAAGGTCATATTGGAAACCATTTCAAGTGGACACAAAATTGATTCAGAAAAATATGACCAATATGCCAAAGATACAGCTCAGCTATACATCAATCTTTATAATTGGCACCCAATGACTCCAACAATGCACAAGATATTGATACACGGTGCAATCATAATCGAAAACTCGTTGTTGCCAATAGGCCAATTATCAGAGGAAGCTGCAGAGGCCCGCAATAAACATTTTCGCTTATATCGCGAAACTTTTGCAAGGAAATTTTCAAGAGAAGAGTGCAATTTGGATGTATATAACAGATTATTACTTAGTTCCGATCCACTCATAAGTAGCCTTAGGCCAAAAAAGCGAACCATTTCAAGATCATTTTGCCCTGAAGCAAGAAATATGCTTGTGCCAGCAGATTCTAACACCGACCCCGATTCAGACATTGAACCACAAGACGAATCTCTTAATGAATTATTATTAATAAAGTTTAAATAATTATTATTTATTTTTTGTAAGCTGAAAAATTGTTGAAAAAGTAAAAAAAATGAAGTTAAAAAAATTTAATTTTTTTAAATAAATAATTATAAATAAATGTTATTATTACAAATTAAAAAACATGAAAATGTTTCTAAATTTACTTCAAAATAGTTGTTTTTATTAAAATTATATTTTTTTTCGTCATATAAAACCCAATAGAAACAATATAAGTGGATGAATGTTTTTGGCCGCATAAATGTGAAAAATTGACCTATGTGCGTCGTCTGTCTTTAAAGTATTAAAAATTCTACGAGATTTAGTCATTTTGATAATTTTCTGCGCAGATAGTAGGTAGTTTTATTGCAGAATGTCAAATTGCGGCTTTTCAGTGTTGCGATCCCCTATTCAAAGTTAAGGGGAGGTTCTCCTTTTTCGGCGACCAAAAATGCATTTTTTTCCATTTATTTCTAGTAAAATATGTGTAGAATATGTAGCTAAAACTGTTTTTCTGAATACTTTTTTTAATTTATAGAACAAAAACGAAACCTACCATTTTGTCTCGAAAATTGTGATTTAGCGGTATTTTGAGCGTAGCATGTTTTACATAAATATTTTTGAATTTGGCGCCTATTACATCCATACCATGGTAAGCAGAGGTACCATATGGGCCACCAGGTGTCGACACATGACCCATGACTCGAAAAAAACTTTAAACGCGTTTTTTTCTCGAAACCACGTTTTTCCAACTGTTGGCCACGATTACTTTAAAACTACTTGACGGATAGTCATAATTTTTTGTTTTAAAGCTTAATAAATTTATTGGAGCCTGGACCAACATCAGGCTGATATACCAAAAACTTTTTTATGTACAGCGCTCAGAAGAGCGAAAAAAAGTGGAAAAAACGAACACTAAAATTCAAGCATCCGCCATTTTTTTTAATTTTTGACTTTGGGCAATTATTTTGGTCCAGACTCCAAAGCACCCTTTTTTCGCACAACACTGTTTGTGATGACGACATAACAAATCACAAAAGCGTTGACAATCATCATGGATCATGCAAAGCGTTTTGTCTAGGGTGCTGCATTAATTTCAGAATTCCAGCCGAGGAGGGTGTGTTACGTTACATGAATAAGTTTTTGCATGCAGGACAAACATTTCACAATGCGTCTCATTTGTGTGCTTAGTTTGTCAGGTTTTAGCGAGGGGGAGTATGTTTCAGCTTGTACATACATACAAACATACTCGTACATGCCCCTGTGCCCATTCTTCAGTAGCACAGAAGAGTTCTCCCCATGGAAGTGCAAACATTTTAGAATATTTGTAAATGTTTGTGTTGCGCTTCTGACTCTGAGTTGTGTCATCTGTGCAGTACCTACACTTTAATTAGAATAATTGCAGTTGGAGGAAAATTATTTAGAATTTCCTTTTACGAATTTTAATTAAAATATAGAAATGAAGAGGAAGACAGATACAGAGCGTAGGAGGAGGCCTGCACACATTTGGAGTAAAAGTGAAATTTATGTCGAGCATGTTGACAGGTAATAACACATTAGTTTGCATATCACGTACCTACATATGTACGTACATGGCAAGCTCTATTTGTTTATTTGCATATGAATTCAAGTATAAATGTTTCTTTCTGCTCGTAGACATAGTTTTTGTGTGGCTTTGATTGATTAACTTTTTTACCATTTGGAGTTGGGCCAACTTAGTGACTTAGGAACTTAGTATAGAAATTAACAGACAATATGTCCCAAGAGGAAATTGTCATCTATTAGTTTTGCAGTTTAATATTTACTTGGCGATAGGCACTTTTACGCAAACTATTGGCTAGATCTTAACATCTTTAGTCCCACAAGTTGTACCAGGTCACTAAAAAAAATATATATTTGAAAAAGTATGAATTTAATTGACAATATGTATGTACTGTACATACATATATAAACTGATTTGTTTATATTCTGAAAAATAAATAAACATTTTAATGAAAGTTGAGAAAACAATGTTTTGCAATAAGTGCTCGACTGGGTCTCACGCACTAGGTCTTAAGTTTATAGTGACTTTCTTAAATTAAATTATAAAAAAAGATTTGAAAAAAGGAAATTGTATTGAATTAAAGACCTGTGTATTTATTTTATTAACATTTATTTGGAACATGTATACTTTTGACTTACTCTTAAAAATAAAACACATCTTTTTGTTCTTGATGCTCTCTCTCTCTATATATATGTTTTAAGAACAGGAAGTCTACCAGAAATTATCTCACGTAAAAAATAATAACGTCGATTTAATAAACTTGAAATGATATCCGTGTTCATAGATGGTTACATGCATATAAAGCTCCTAAAAAGTTTGAATAGTATTGCGTATTCAAATTTTTATTTTTGAAAACTCAAAATTTCGAAAACCAGATGTTCGATTGTTTCGAAACTTGAAAAT
The DNA here is from genome assembly GCA_963931855.1 of Philhelius festivus. Lineage (NCBI taxonomy): Eukaryota > Metazoa > Arthropoda > Insecta > Diptera > Syrphidae > Philhelius > Philhelius festivus. Next base: position 21,292,710 of record OZ007555.1, on the reverse strand, counting down.
GTCCAGTTTTTTAATACCATCTATAAGAAGTGGAAAAAAAATCTTTTTTTATAAAAATAGCGTACAGCACAACGTTCTTCTTTTTAAGTTAGCAAGTATGGACTTTCATTCTAAGCTTTTAGAATGGATTAGAACTCAGTGTGTAAAAATGGAGAGTTTTTCATCTAAAATTATAAGAAATTACTCAGGAGTTCAACAAGGTAGACATCTTGGTCCACTCTTTTTGATTTTTATTAAGGGGAGGTTCTCCTTTTTCGGCGACCAAAAATGCATTTTGTTTTTTTTTTTTCATTTTTTTTCTAGTAAAATATGTGTAGAATATGTAGCTAAAACCTTTTTTTTTTCATTTATAGAACAAAAGCGAGACCTATCTTTTTGTCTCGAAAATTGACATTTAGCGGTATTTTGAGCGTAGCATGTTTTACATAAATATTTTTGAATTTGGCTTCTATATGTGTTGATTAAAATCAAAACCCATTTTATCCACTTTTAGAGATTTCGAGTAAATCGAGAAAAACTTATTTCTTCTAAACGAAACATTTTTAGATCTTTTTTGTTTCAGGACTGTTCGAATTAGGATTCTCCACAGTTTAAGTTTAAGAATTGAATCTGAGGGTTTTAGCTTTCGAGTGGCACCAAACGAAAATTTTTATAAAATGGATTTTGAAACAAAAACTCAATGTGATAAAAGGGGTTTTGAAATTAACTAAAATTTTGTGGTCTGATTTATATGGCAAAAAATGGGATTTGGGATTCAAACTTGGGACCATCGTATGTGTTTGAATAATACCAACTAAACCTCATACCTAAGTAATTTTTTTTAAAAAGTGGATATAATGGGTTTTGATTTTGATCAACACATATATCCATACCATGGTAAGCGGAGGTACCATATGGGCCACCAGGTGTCGACACATGACCCATGACTCGAAAAAAACTCAAAACGCGTTTTTCTCGAAACCACGTTTTTCCAACTGTTGGCCACGATTACTTTAAAACTACTTGCAGGATTTTTTTGTTTTAAGGCTTATTAAATTTATTGGAGTCTGGACCAAAATCAGGCTGATATATAAAAAACTTTTTTTGTACATCGCTCAGAAGAGCGAAAAAAAGTGGAAAAAAACGAACACTAAAATTCAAGCGTCCGCCATTTTTTTAATTTTTGACTTTGGGCAATTATCTTGGTCCAGACTCTTCTATTTTATAAAAAATTTTAATTTTTTAATTTTCGATCATTTTTGCAGGAGCTAGAGAGGCCAACAGCGAACAACTTTTTTTGGAGGTGGTCTCGTTCCGAGGCGCATTGTTTTTTAACGGTCCGGTATTTTTTGAGAAAAAAAAATATTTTTTTTTACTTAATATAATAATAAACAAGTAAAAAAAAAATTGAATTGATTATATCATTCCTTCCATGAAAAAAAAATTTATGAAATTTATGAAAAAGTGTCATTTTTGACACTGAAAAAGGAGAACCTCCCCTTAACGACTTGCCTTCTGTAAGTCGTTTAATAAACCCCATTCTGTTTGATTATAATATCTCTAATATTGTTCTTAACCTAGTAGCTCAAATTTTATGCTATGCTTGGCTTCATATTATATTTAGAAACTCGAAGGATTTTAATGATCCTCTGTGTTGTTTTAGTTCACTTAGTTTAAGAACATTGTGCTGGAATTTGGAGCCCTTGCCATAATATAACCATGCTTCGACTTATGAAAACTCAAACAAAAAGTTACGAAATTTGCATTACGCAAATTATGCCCCTATCCTAATATGTCTGCTTATGGAATATGATGTAAAATAATTGGCCTAAAATCTCTTGATAAAAGACAGTCTTACTATTTTCGTATATTTGCACATTATATTATATCCGGGCATATTAACTGTCCCACTGGCATTTTTCTTTTAGGCATTTATGCACCTGAGCATTCTCTTAGACCGAGAGCAAATAATTTTGACTTCATATGCTCAGAATAATCCCATAACTAAAGCTTGTCTTATTATAATAATTATTTTCACTTAATTGACTTTAATATGAGCACAGAACTATGTAAATCTACAATCTTAAATTTATTGTAAATTTGTTATATTATTTATAAATTTTTTAATTACTGACTTTTTTTTGTATTATGTATATTATTTTTATATTATATTTCATTATATGCATTCAAAGAAAGTTTGTGTACTTGATAGAATAAATAAAAAAAAATTGTATCAAAATTCTAGGAGCCGTTTTTGAGAAAAATACTATTTTCGAAAACCATTTTTTAACATTTGTATTGTGGGTATCGTTATTCTAAGATTAAACAAAAATTTTGTATCAAAATCGGTTGTACCATTTTTCAGAGGATTTTTAGAACCATTATCTACCAAGCTTAAACTTAATAAAATTTTGTGATTTTTTTTTAATCTGCGGAACGATTTTTGAAAGTCATTTTCTTACATTTGTATGGTGGGTACCTTTATTTTTAGGTAAAATAAAACTTTTTTTATGCATCTTATAGATTATATTGAGAAACTTTTATTTATCAAGTTTGAAACAAATCTAGTATAAGGTTTTCGAAATATTGAGTTTTGAAAAAAAAATTTGAATTTTTTTTTTTAAATCCAAACATTTTTTTTTTGAAAATTCGAATACACAATTCTATTAAGGTTTTTGAAGAGCTTTAGTGAAAAAAAAAATTATCAAAATCGGTTGTACCGTTTTTGAGAAAATCAAAAACAAAAAAAAAGGTTCTTTGGGGTGTACCCTCAATAACCATTTTTCGGAAAAAAATTTTTCAACCAGTAACCTAGCTTTAGCTAAATGAAAGTTTTTGGTTCTTTTCTTTTAAAATCTGTCGAACAGTTTTTAAGAAAAAAAATATATACAAATTTTCGAAAAAATTCGTATAACAGGTACCGTTATTTTTGGTCTTAAAAAAAAAATAAAAAAACGTGTGGGGGGAAAAATTAAAAATGATATCTACCAAGTTTGAAGAAAATCGGCCGAGCCGTTTAGGATGTAGTCGAACCGACAGGCAGACAAACAGACAGACAGAATTGCGAGACCCTCTTTTTTAGTTTTCGCTATCATCGTAATGTCAACTTTGATCAAAATCTAGAGTTCGATTTTTTTTACGAATGCATAACTTGCCTTATAGTACCTATAAGTCACAAGTAAAAAGAGTGTGGGAGGAAAAATTTTTATATTTTAACAGACAGAATTGCGAAACCCACTTTTTTCGTCTTCCCTTTCATCTTAATGACAAGTCTGATCAAAATCTCATTCTTTATGAGTGCATAACTTGCTAAACTTGCATAACTTGTCGCTAGTAACAATTTTAAGTTAAGACATTTCTGACCACCCACCGTAAAAGAATCGTTTGATTTTGACTTTCTCATTATCAACATGACAAATTTAAATGTTGCATATCAAAACTTACACAAAAAAATATATTTTGGATTTTTGAAAACAAACATGTTTTTTTTTGGAAATTCGAGATCTCTAAAACGGGTCTATGTTTTTTTTTTTAAATGACAATAATAAATACTTAAATTGGCGAACCAAAATTTGTTCTTAAAAATGTTTTAAATTTCACCATAATAGAGGTTTCTTTTTAAATCATAGGTTATGGTGACACTGACAGTTGTTTTCCGCTGGAAATCTTGACAGAAAGTCAGTAGATATCATACATCCGCGGAACGAAATGAGTCGCTTTTCCTATGCTTGAACAACGTAGGGCAATATTGAAAACTTGCTTCCAAAGTGAGTGCCGTGAAGACCAAACATTGCGTTTTTGACAAGAAGTTTTGGCCGAAATGAAGCACCCACCGCGCTTGCTGTACACAAGTTTGTGCAAAAAGTTCGTGAGACTGTTATGCTAGCGGACAACACTCATGGTCCTCTTCGTTGTACGGTACGCCAATCAAAAGATAAGTAAAATGAAGCCTAACAAAATAAAATAGGTAGTCTTAAATATTTTACAAATAAAAATTAAAATCAAAAAGGATACTTGATACAAAAAGCAAAGTTAAAACAGGCAAAGTAGTTGGGATTGGATTTTCTCACACTCATGAGTTCAGGGATCTACAGAACAGATCCAGATCCAATTTGTTTGTGTTCTATGTTGTCATGTTGAATCTGACCAATATTTGTTAGCATAAGGCACATGCCCCCATTAAAGTGTTTTCACGATTTCTCTTGTACCCGCTTAAGAAATGTCATTGTTTTCTTTTTGCAATTTGCAATGTGTGTATTTACAGCCATTGGTAAAAATTTAAACTTCTGTAAGCTTAAATCTCTTCACAAACTATGCGATTGAACTTAGTGATTAAGCAATAAAAGTCTCTTCCGAGAAGATGATAATTAAGCACAATAAATTGTCGTTCGCCGTATGGCATTTATTTGCCAAAGTAATAGCATTAAAAAAGTACCTTCTCGCGGAAGTCTATAAATTCCTCCAATATCCGTATTATTGGTTTAAAAAAGGCCTTCTTTCGTGTGCACGTCTTCTCTTATTTTTATTCTTGGTTGTCTTTTATGAGAGTTATAAAATAGAAAAATTCAGTCGTAATCGGATTAAGTGTAAAATTGTATATCCTTTTGTCCCATAGGAAAGAAACCTTATTAGAGAGTCTTTAAGAGAATGTCTTCTTTTTAAGTACCAGCATTGAGAATAGTGACATATTGGTTGAATTGTGTGTTGAATCAATATATTTCCGGTGCATTTCAACTTCGCCAAAGTGTCATGGTTATGGGAGTAGGAGGGGTATAAACAGGTATAGAGACATCTACATGTGTAATATTGAAAATGATTGTTTCCATTCATCATTATTGCTTTAAGATGAACTAAACTTTATCGTCAGTCTCCCGAAGATAGTTTCTGCTAGTTTTGCTGCTTTGTATACTGCTTTAACTTATTCTTGCCTTTGATTTTTGTCTTAACTTTATAAGCCAAGAAAAAGTTAAAAGGGACACGTTGAAATTAAGATCTGAACAAAACAGAGTTCAATAATAATACGAAATGAAAGCGTTCCAAAAAAATTAAGATAAAGGTGAAAGAGACCGGTACGCGGTAGACGATAACAACAGCTATACTTTGAACTTAATTTTTAATTAAATTTTGGTGGGAGCAATACTCTTATTTATTATGCTTTATACAAACTTATTCTTATTCTAATTTAAATCTAAAATTAGAAGGCAGATTAAGACGGATTTTCAGGCAGGGTGAACTGAGGTTGAAGTCGAAACAGTTAATGTTACAATTAATCCTCCGAAGCATGCGAGTAATAGGTTCGTTGGAGTCATAAGTGGTACAGTGGGTAGGCAGATAGAAAAGACAAAGATTTCTTTTATTACAGGGATTAGTGTTGAAAGAGATGGAATTGTAGACAGTTGTGCAGTCAACAGGCCCTGAAAGTAGACAGAGAATGTTGCTTATTGCTCTTCGTTCTTCCAGCGCATTCAAGTTAATTAACAGAAGCCGGTCTCGATACGGAGGTTATTCCAAGACAGACCACGAAGTGCGAAACGTAGGAAACCACGTTGAATGCTCTCGATTCTGGATATTGGATTGTTGATAAGTGAACCATACGTGACAGGCGTATTCAAGATGCTGTGGAATAAAAGTTATGTATAAAGATCGGGACAAGTAGGAGTCAGAGAATTCTTTGGACCAACGTTTCACAAAGACTAGTGTAGAGTTTGCTTTGAGTATAATCTCGTCAATATGTGTGAGAAAGTTGATCTCTCCATCACATAAAACACAAAGTTCTCGAATTGACTCAGCAGTGGATATGGGTTAATAATGAAGAAGGTATCGACGGGGAGTAGATTGGATGTGTTTTAGTGAAAAAGTGATTGAATGACATTTGGAAATATTAAGCTGTAAGCAATTTTCAGGCACCAGACAGAGAAACTGTTGAGATTAAGCTGTAGAAGAGTGGCATCGTGTGTGGAAAAATGGTCTTGAAATATGGGAATGTTTAATGAAGATTTCAATATCGGTAATAATAAGAATTAAGAGGAGAGGTCCTAAGTGGATGCCTTTTGGGATCCCGGCGGTAGCTAAGAAATCATCAGAGAAAGAAGATCCGAATCAAAATTTGTGGTAACGGATTTTCAGGTAAGAAGAAATCCATCTTAAGAAGATAAATTCAATCCCAAATGTGGACAGTTTGAATAGAATAAGCTTATGTGAGATTTTGTCAAAGGCCTTACTGAAATCGGTTGAGATAATGTCGACTTCCTTTCCGTTTTCTAAGGCTGAGAGGCTAAAGGATACGAATACAACAAGGTTAGACGTTGTGGACCTACCCTTGATAAGGCCGTGTTGTCTAGAGGAAACGAGAGACTTACAACGAAAACTTAAAATATCATATAAAATGTTTTCAAAGATTTTGGGAATATGTGAAAGCTTGGAAATTGGATGATACTCGTAGTTTGTAAATTCACACTTTGGGCCCTTTTTATGAGTAAACGCCAGGAATAGGGAACGTTAATAAAGAGATTTTTGAATGTATGTATAACGACTTAGATTGTCAGTAAAATCCATATGATCAAAAGTAAAGTTAGCTTGTTTAACCGAGCGATCGGTTTATTGAGTGCATAATTAACTCTACATATGGTCTAAGAAACAAGGAATAAACTATGCACTCGAAGAGCTCTTCCAGGAGCATACAGTTTTATAAATACATATATGTACAGACAAAAAAAAACCAATCAATCTGGATTTTAAGTACTAAATATTCCGAAGTACTGTCTACGAGTTTTTAAAGTTTGAAGACCCAGCAGCTTACATCTAGTACTATAACAAGGGATTTCAACAGTTTATAAAGGGAAATTCTGGTGGCTCGTTTCTGGATACTTTCAATCCGATAGGGATTCCATATAATACAACAATACTCGAGAACAGGTCACAAATACGAATAGTATAATGTTCTATTAGTGTAAGGAATTCGCCTTAATCACAACAAAGTAGATGTAAAGGGAGAAAGTAAGCTTAGGGTGGAAGATAACACCTATGCCTATTTTCATACGTTAATTATTTTATTTCAATGCGTTCCAAAAACCATTTTTCAAAACAGATTTTTTTTTTATATCTAACGTTTTGTTTTACAGACCCTAATCACATAAGAGCTATTAGGATCCTTAGACGGTTGACACAAACCGACCCAAAACTCATAATCAGTAATTGCAATTTGCCAAATAAGGGGAGCTACTCACTGACAAAAAAGAATTGCAACTTGTAGAAATACTGAACGATCGTAAAGTACAGATCATGTCTAGAACGCAGACCTTGGAGCTTGTAAGATTGAAAATCTCGCCCTCTCGATGTGTTCAGGTGGTTTGAGTCACACTCGTGGTTTGTCTGAACGTAGTAATTCATAAGACAATTAAATTCCGGTCCGACACATATCCCGACGGGGCCAACTTGAAGCGAAAGTTCGCTGTTTTGCGATCACAGAATAATGGCTCGAAAAGCAGGCCTTGCCGGCAAACGCACACTCTTCACTATTTTAAAGGATTATAAGGACTGTCCTGGAAGAAAATAAAACCAATTAGAACCACATCTGTAGAATGACACCACTCCCGCCCCGATATGACCCTACAACCTGAATGATTCGTATATTTGAAAATAAAAAAGAAATCATATTGCTGTATACTGTATGACTCAAGGTTATCGATCCATATCATGAAATTTCGAGAACATACTCTTTAAATCCGAAATCTCGGATTAGTAAAATCTCAAAAATTCAAAACCTTGAACGACACAAATCTGGAATTACTTTGAGATTAATACTTTAGATAGGTGTTAAAGGTTCTCCTAGGTCTGCTTTCTAGTTTAACATGAGTTCAGGCATGTAACTAGAAAATTTTTACGATTATTTCTGTTATTTTTTGCGTCTGTTTGTATGCATTCCAATTTCCAACCTCAATACCGAAGCCAAAGGTACCGACGACGACGTCGCAACAGATGCTTTAAACTTACCCCATAAATCTTCGGAAGTGATTTTCTTTGTCATCAACGGACGATATCTTTCATCATCCACAACCTTGGGGGGAAGAGACAGTTCAAGTATAGATAAAAAAAAATTATTCAATCAGATTCAGCATTCTTCTAAACTAAAGTATTCAATTTCCAGATACTCGAAGTTAATAGTGCCTGACAATGACAACCAACCCATCTCAAGGAGGCAGCCACACCTTGGATGTGGATGCGATATTTTGCAGCCCTGCATTTGTTTTATGACTCTGTCACGCATCGAAAAATTCAAGTTCAAGAGAAAAATACACCATCATCTCATGTAAGATGTAACTACATACAGCTTTGCTGGGGGAATATCATCGGATCAAAGGCAAACAGAGAATTTTCTTGTCTTAGCCTAGATAGCAAAGGCTATGAAAACGCAAGGTAGCTGCCGATGCTGATGCCGGGCAAAGACCACGACGAGCCAACGAGGGTACATCTCATACCTTTGATCATTCGCGCATATTCATTTATAGTTGTTGATGGCCATGACCGCACCTTTTGAACTTTAAAGCAGGTATAAACAAAGACGAGCGACAATCATTACTCTGTGTCAGCAGCTTTATGAAAATGTCAATTATGAATTTGCCACGATTATGCTGGCTCTTCTTGAGATTAAACTTTTTTTTTTATGAAGACCGATATAAAGAAAGATGAAAGAATTGTGCAGCAGTTCTGTCCACCCGTGAAAACTGTATACTCATACACTTAAAATTATGCTCATCAAGTTGTCCATATAAGCTTTATTGAATATTTTCCTTTAAATATTCCTTCAATTTGAATAAATAAGATTTTTTATTTCTACCAAAGCCCAGAAAATTATGACTTTCACTCAAAAAAAATGGCTAGAGCAAATCCTTTAGTAGTTGCACCTAAAAACAGAATTTCATGTGATTTCTTTAGCAAATATGAATTAATGAAATAATAATCTTTGTAGCAATTAAAAAAAAAAGTGTGTGAACTGATATACGCGCGCTAGAAGTAAAACTTCTTTTCCCTCAAGCAAAGCCTCTGTAAGATTCTAAAATGTAAAGTACTGTTTGAATGTGTTCCCCTTTTGACGATACGGAAATCTACTTTTCGTTGTTTTTTGACATTACCTTTCAGTGCTTTTCGGAAACATAAAAAAAAAATTCAATTTAAAAGTAATTTTAGTAACTCCAATTGAAAACGACAGACAAAAGCTTTTATAATTATGTTTTTATAATTATTATAATGTCGAGAGAACACGAAACGAGAGCGAGATATGATTCACTGTCAACTTCTTTTTGTAGTTTTAAAATCATCCCGCAATTCCTTAGGCCTAAAGCGTAAATTCAATTTTTATGTTCGCAACTGTTTGGTTGGTAAAATGAAACATATGGTAAATATATGTAGGAATCTAGTATTTGGCAACTCCTTCCTCCTATTATTTCCTGGAAGTTAACGAAGAAGCCGCTGAACCGATTTTCTTCCTAAATCACAAATAGTTGACAGCATCGACATTTGGAGCCGATGTGAATTGAAGAGAACAAGAATGAGGTATCTTTCTCGATTGCCAACCACCGAACCTGCTTAACTACTTTTTATATCTAACTACTGTGCTATTTAAAACTTAAACTGAAATCAAATTGAACTAAATTGTAATTTTATATTAAACTATAAATATAGAGTAAAATGAAACATAAGTCCATATGTTTCAATTCAGCAACCAAACATATGTGAAACTAAAAATTGAATGTGCGCGACTGTCCTTAATTCATTTATTAATTTCATTTAACGTGGCGACGAGAAAAATGCTTTATTACGTACTCGTATATCCTCGTTTGCTTTCGTCGTTTCAAACTGATTTTACAACAACGACGATGTTTGATCATGCTCACATCTCTTTTTTCTCATCGCATTCATTGTGTTCGAGCCAAAGGATTCTTCTAATTGTAGGTAATGCTAATTTAAGTTTGACACCGAATTTAAAATTCTTCGCATTATGGCAATGCTAGTTTATATTTGACAATAGAAATTTTATTTACAAGAGTTTTTTTTTATATGTCGCATTAATTATTTTGTAAATTTTAGTGCTTAGTTTTTAATTTAAATAGAATAAGTATTCAGTACTGTGTAGGATAAAGTGTTTCATGTTTTAAATAAATAAAACCATAAAAAATATGTATTTGTGTGTGTGTTTTTTAAACAAAAGGAAGTAGTTTTCGACTGAGAAATTATTCGGCCACATAATTCATTAAAAAAAGCTTTTATTATGTGTGTTTTTTTTTAATGAAATTTATGTTTTTAATTGTTTTGTTGGTTAGCTGTTGTAGTTTTTTTTATTAAAAGAACATTCTCTTTCACCGACAAAAAGGTGTTTTTAAAGTGTTTTAAATAACCTCGAACAAAGTTCGAAAAATAAATGTAAAAAACATGTCGCTGTCTTTGACGGATAAAGTGTCGTTTTGACATGTCACTGACAACTGCATAGAAATTTTTCTACCCCCAACGCCGGAAAAGAAGTTTTACTTCAAAAAGAGCTTTTAAATAAAGAATGGGGCATATAAAAGGTTCTTTTTAAAAATGCAATAAAATTAACAAAATTAAACCTTTTCCGTGTATTTTGGCTTTATTAGTAGGAACAAATATTCCCATTGGAACACAAAGTACTTAGTCAATTTTTAAGCGAATAATTCGAGATATGTAGTATTCTCCTCAGGCTAGTGCGTGAAATATTGAGCTGTTGAGATCGATGGCGAGTTAATGTTCGTACATTGAGTCTCACACTCTCGGCTACAGCAGCCACATTCTCGTCTGTGCGCACCGTGCGACGCACAATGGGGCAAAACGTAAAAAAGCTGGCATTTAATCAAATTATGAAGTTGAGGTTGGTCTTAAATAACCGTTCTATTTCTGTTCCAAATATGATAGAGAATTAGAAATGAGAGAGAGAAAGTTTATTTGAATCACGTAATCTTCTGCAGATCGTCTCAAATGAAGAGTAAGTTCACGTTTTGAGTCGATCGCAGACCTCTTTTTGTCATTTCGAGTTGGTTAAGTAAATTTTGTACAGTTTATTATTTATTGCGTGTATCAAATTAAATTAAATTGCAATAGAATCAGTAAGCTCAGGAGCATTTTTGTATGTTTTCTTTTTTTATAAAAAATAAATTCTTTTTATTTTAATTCGTAGGTGAATATAAGAAAAAGTTAAAAAATTGCCTGTTTTTTTGCATTTCTCTGAAATCCTTAGGCGTTTAGTTGTGTTCGCCGTAAGGTGCCAATAAGTTTTATATGTCATTTTGTTAAGTTCTCCTTTCAGAATGTGCAAAATTTTCTTGCTCCAATCTGCTCCCCTGTGTGTTGTGTACATTTTTGTTGGTGACGTCACTTTCTAGAAAAAAATATTTTTCGTCAATATTATTGTATTTTTGACATTTCTTACGCCCAACAAAATCAAAAATACTACCAATAGCCAGGCAAGATCTTTTTAATATAAAGAAGAAGTCAAGTTGCCAAGGATTTAATAGCCAGATGGATTTTTTAAAGGAAGAAATTGTAAGGCAGACTTAATACTTGGGTAACTTTTGAAATGACATACATTCTTTCTGAATTGGCACATGCATCTGAAATTAGTTTGAGAACATGTGGGCAGTCGGTAGCTGCAAAAATAATTCACGAAGTGCTCTAAAGTCCTAGAAAAGTCAAACAGTGTAGGAAAGCTTTAAGAGAGTCCATTTAACCTACTTCGATGAATGGTGAAGAAGCTTTAGCGTTAATTTTCGAAGCAGGCTTATCTAAATTTCAATATGAAATTATCAGATAAAAAGCTTCTTAAGTATTTCCTTCGTATAAAATAGTTCAGGAGTGTTAAAAAATTGCTATACCGATCCTGAATATATATGTATCATTGTTTCGAAAACTTCTGTGAGTACAAGTTTACAAAGTTTGTTAAACTTAACAGTTAAAGGCTTAATTATTCTCCAAAAAGACGAGATTAATTCACTTCACTAAGAATTGATAAATGTATGCTTGTACTCTAAATGGGACTTTGATAAGAGTTTTGGTCACAATTCAAATAAGCAAACCCTTTATGAATTGAACAAGGTAGAATCGACTGTTTTTCTTACTTGCCTTGTTCCACTTCGCTTAGTTTCTGGTGTAAAAATAATATACAAAAATTCACGTCCAAGCTCAAATAGATATTGTAGACCTATTAAAATTGAATTTTAAAAGTGTACATGTAGCTGAAAAGCAAGGAATTTATTTTTATTCAGAAAGGATACTAAGTTTAGCAAACAAAAATTAGTAACACAAAATATCCCAAAATGGTAACCCTATTATTTTTTTTTTATTTTTTTTTATAAATGTAGTTGTATTACAATCACGAAGGGTGCAAAACACGCAGAGTTTCATTTAAATCGTTTGAGCCGTTTTTGACTAGTTTCGTAAACTAGTGAAATTTGTATGGGTGGTAACCCTAGAAATGGGCGTGGCCATTAGAAACTTTGGCCATGTATTAACATTGATATCAGTAGTATTTGTGCCAAATTTCAAGTTTCTAGACCTGTTGGTTGATTTAATGCCATCTTTTCGCCATTTTGCCCCACTGTGCGACGATGGGGACCATGAGTGTTGTCTACTAGCATACCAGCCTCACTAAATTTTTGCAAGCACTTGCATACAGCAGTCGCGGTGGGTACTTCATTTGGGCCAAGACTTCTTAAAAAAAAGCGCATTGTTTATGCTACACAGCACTTGCTTTGGAAAAAAGTTTTGAAATAAGTTTTGAATATTTCCCTACATTGTTCAAACGTAAAGCGACTCATTTCGTTCCGCGGAGATATGATACTGACTTTTTGTTAAGATTTCCAGCGGGAAAGAGACCTCAGTGTCAAAAAAACCCTATGATTTAAAAAGAAACCAATTGATGGCCCACCCTGTATGTATACTTCTAATAGATTCGTAAAACTTCTTTTAAATATGGTTATGGTGTGTTCTCCGTTTTAATAAATGTTTCCTTATTTCGTTACCTTTTTCTTTAAAAACATTAACACTCAAGAACATATAATTTTTATTTTTAAAATAAAAGCTTATAAAATGGTAACCAGATTCACAAGTGTTCTTGATGAAAAAGGGGTTTATTAAACTAATTAACTCTTCTTTTTTTTTTTCTTTTTTCAACTTTTTACTTTTATTTATAGTATTTTTCATTGTCACTTATTGTCGTAACAAAAAAATTTAAATACTCTAATCGGTTCTCAGGAACTTGTTCTTATGCAATGCTTAAGGGACGTTCAAAATACAAACATGGATGTTATTTGGAAAAAATGTTCAGAAGCATTAAATCCAGTTTATAAATGGCAAAACAACTCCGTAAGTAGTTGGAATTTAAAAAAAATCCATGTGATTTCTTAATGAAATATGAATTTATCCTATAACAAAAATGTTTTATCCTTGTAGAGCTGTTTAAAACAAAAAACAAATAATTTTAATATATATGTATAATATATGGTAATTTAAAATTTTTTATTGCTCTCCAAATAAAAATAAAATTTCAAAAAAATATTGATCGTTTTTTGAGACATCAAATTTTCAAAAAAAAAAAAAATATGAAATTTTTTTCAAAAATCCAAAATGTATTTTCTTGTGCAATATTTGATTTACAATTTTTAATTTGGATATACAATATTATTTTAGGCTTCTTAGAACTTTATTTATCAAAAAAAAATTGTTTTATGATAGGTACTGTTAGCAATGTCTTAATTTCAAAAAAAAAAATTAATGATATACCTAGATCGTAAAAATTAAGCGAAAAAGAAATAAAATGCACGACCCTTTAGCACGAACTTCCTCTTGTATAAAAGTACTTTGGAATTTAAAATACATTTTATAAATATAAAACATGGATTTAATGAGATAAAAATGTTTAAATACATAGAATTGCCGTCTGATTCCCGGAAAAGTATGAATTTATGCAAGCAAAGTTTAAAAGTAGTTTTATTATTAAAGTAATTTATTATATAACAAATTTCCTTAAAATTTTTCGAGAACAAAATTTGGGATTTTAAGTGTATTTAGTATTATAGATTTTAGGAAATAATTTAAAAAAATAATCGTTCATTAGTTATAAAGAACTTGGAATTTTTTTTCAAAATTCGCAAAACTTTTTTTTTAATATTTTCATATACAATATTATTTTAGTTAGTTATTTAGTTATTTCGTTAGAGCCGTTAATGAGAAAGTCGAATATCAAAAAAGGTTCTATGACAGGTACCGTTAATAACATTTTGCCCCAAATTTTTACACCTTTTTTTTTTTTTAAAAAAATAAGATTTTGCATTACGGGTGTATGGGGGGTACCGTAAGTTTTGGAGCTAAAAAAAAAATTTCAATTTCCCCTCTAGGGAATCGCCGAAGACCCCTAACCATCGAGATTGAAGAAAATAGCTCCAGTGGCTTAGGCTGTAGATCTGTAGATCGAGGTACAGACATACAGACAGACAGACGGAATTGTCGGACCCACTTTATTCGTCTTCGCTACGAGTATCATCGCAATGTCAACTTGGATCATAATCTCGAGTTCGATTTTCTTGCGAGTGCATAACTTGTACATATAATATTCTAAGTTAAAATATGACATATCGTTATGTGTACAGTGTAAAGTGCTTTGTAGTGTGAGGAATAATGCAGCTGCATGTTTAACCTTACGTCCTTGGCTCATTGGTTAGCTTCTATAGTTTGAAAATGTTGAAGAATTCTTATATAAAATTGATACAATAGTTTCTATAGACACATTGAAGTTTGCCCATTCAGGGACTTGGCTTAATAATGAAGGACAAAAAATCTTGTTTTAGCTGTCGATATTAAAGATAAGGACAAGTTACTTGTTTGAAAAAAAAAAAACAGGATTAAAATTAAGTGAAAGAAATCCAATGATGGTAGACGATGAAAACTTTCGAAGTAATGGAATTTCTTTTGTACTCAAGATCGCTCATTCTGTTTGCAACAATGGCAAACTACCAACATTCCTTAACTTAAAGAGGGATGTGCCAAAAGGTTCAATACTAGAATATCTTTTTTTGCTACTTACAAACGATCAACTAATAAAGTTCTTTCTGGCTTTTATTTTTGTATGATCAATTCAAAATCAACTATGTATTATTAAATCCGACAAAAAACAAAGTGCATACCGATTATAGCACCCAATGATTTGAATTTGAAGAGTCTCCAAACAGTATTCTGAACGGCCAAGTGGTTAAGATGGTCTCTACCGAAAGAAACTTCCAACTTAATTTTAAAAAAATTTCTTACTCGGAAGGGTCATTTCAGCAACACAAATGCAAAAATCTGTGATTCTCTTAAAAGTTCGATCGATTTCAAGGCTTTTTTTCCCATTGAAGGGAAAGTAAATTAGGTTAATCCTCTGATACTTCTAGTTCTGACGTTTGGCTGTGAAATATTAGCTGGGCTTCGTTGATACACACGTAGTTTCGATAAGAGAGCCTGGTGCAAAATTCTATCAAATGCCTTAGAAATATCAATTGCAATAATCTTACTTTCTCCAAAACAATGTAGAGATCTATTTCACTCTTCAGTGATATATGCCATCAAGATCACGAGTGGAACGATTGCTGCGAAAGCCGTATTTCCGGTCATTCAGAAGCTTTCGATCTTAAAGACATTTCTTCAGCTGATGATTTATCAGCGATTCCATGACCTTGGAAAAAAGGGACGTAAGTGCCTATTTTAGGAACAGGCTGAACAAATGCTGTTTTCCTTCATCTAGAGAAGATTCCACCACAGTAGGAGCTATGGAAAAGCTTACGCAATGGTTTTGTCAGCGATGAAGAAGAATGGGGGGTATACCATCAGGACCAATATCTCGAAGGGTTGTTGAAACTGTACCAGTGCGGAAGTATACCTGTCCCATTGAATGATTTACGTTCTCAAGTACAGGAAGGGCAATGTTGTTATCAGGCATCGTAGAGCTAGCAGCAAAATGAACTGCAAGTAGATTTGCCTTATCTAAATACCTAGTTATCAGGTTGTCATTGTAAATGAGCGTTGCAACCGAAGAAGACGTTGAATTTCTACGTTCTTGACAAATGACCAAAAATTTCTTCTGCCTGTGGGGCATGGCATAATTGTTGGCCTTAATTTCTGGGCATTTAAGAATTTGGTTCTTTTTATAACAGTGTTGCAATAGTTTTAGACTTGTTAATACTTTTTCCGATTTTCATCAGTTGAGTTGGCTTTGTAAGAGCGGAAACTTACTTCTCTCAACATGATAGCTTCTATTGAACCAAGTACCTTAAAGCCTTAAGCATTTAATCCTTAATTAGTCTAAGAACTTTCCGGAAGTGTAAAACTTATTTTGAAAATGATTTTGAATTTGGAATGATATTGCAAGTGCTGTCGGTGATTTTCAATCATACAATTTTTTCATTTTGAGTCAGCTTTTTAGAAAATTTCCCCTCCCTTCGAAATAAGAAAAGTTTTAAAGCTTTTTTTGGCCTTGTCTTTTTTATCTCTCAAAATCTATTCCTTACAGTAAGCAACTATTTGCGACCTTGGCAGGACATTAATTCACTCTTGAAAGCGGTTTTCATGGAACAGATTTTACCCTACTACTGCCACTCGTTAAAAGCAGAGTAAAGTCTAAAAAAATGTCTATATGTATTTTGCTTCTATGTGTATTGACATAGGGCTGCAAATTGATTTAATTTGGTATTAATGAAGTTGTTTGAGGACCATGTAGGAAGGTAGTTCAAAAGCTATAACCCAAGGCGTGGCTTGCTTGTGATGGGTCTAGTTTGATTTTAAATGCATTTTGATGACACAGGGAGTTTTGTCATAATGTTGAAATTAGACGGAAATTGATTGAAGTTTGGTGCAACTTCAACTGCTCCGAAATTAGATAGGGTTGCAATTTTATAAGTCAACACTTTGAACATTAAGTGTGCCTTTTTCAATTGATAGAAGTTCGATCAATATTATGATTGAGAATGAAGTATAAAACACGACGGGACATCTGCAGTGCTAGGTGTTTTTATGGATTGAAAGTTAAGAAGCGAGGGAGGTTCGGAAACTTTTTCATATTAATGGAAATGCAAATTTATACTGTTCTGTTCTGAGCCATGAGAAGTGCACATTAATCATGGATGCAGTGCCAATGGGTAGGCATGGGTACGTCAATTTAAGATGAACGTTATTTTCTCGTCTTCTTTTTTGTTCGTTTTTTTTTTATTCATTCTTATCGCGAAGGAATGGATCTTTAAATTGATTGATGGCGTTAATGGGTTAGTCGATTTAAAGGAAACTTGCAGCACAAAAAGGACTGTGTTTACTGAGCCAATATTTAAAATTTAATGCGTAATCCACTGGGAAAACGTGGGCGTTCATCACTCAAGCAATACTTGAAGGAAGAGTTTTGTTAGAAGTTGTGTATCAATGGCAACTGAAGGTATAGCTATACTTCCAATGGATGAAGAAAGATAAAAAGGATTTGTAGTAATTACATGAAATGGTAAAACAGAAAATCTACCTAGCAGTGTTTTAATTACAAGAGCTCTTGAGCTATTTTCAGTGAACTTTGTTAGGAATTACTTTGATGAGATGCTATTTGACTCTTATATGATTTCAGACCCTTTAATCGTCTTTAAAAGGCTTAAGTTGTTAATTAAAAGTTGAAACGCAATTGACAAGTTAAAGGTTATGGAAATTACACTATATGGACAGAAAAAAACTGTAGATTTAATTTCACAATTTGAAGTTGGTTACACCAACAGATGAATTTGTATTATTATTCATAAGTGAACTAGTAAGTAAGACTCCTTTAATTCTAACTTTATTTGTAAGGATATCTTTTAGGGGTAGTTCCTGGATAAGATTAGAATTAGGTTTTATTACAATTATTAATGCATTACGTTTTTAATATGCTTTACAGATCTTTAACGAAACGACAAAAGTTGTCGGATTGGGGAACCAATAGAAAGAGATTATCAAGTAGTTTTAAACTGAGGGTTTTCTATGCTTTTTTAACATCAAAGTTAGAAAAGTACTCTTATAGGTTTCAAGCTTTTTAATATTTAATTTTTGATTGTTGGAATGGCCACCGTACTCCCCGGACCACAACATAACTGAAAATGTGTGGGGATAATTGGTTCGTCGAGTATACGATTCCAAGCAAGCAAAAAAGCGCTTATTATCCCAATTACATTACTAAAATACGAAAAATACAAAATAAACCCATTTAAAATGCATTTTTCCTTTCTTTTTTTTTAATATTTTAACAATTTTATTCAAGTGGCGCAAGAAAAAAAAACTTTAGAAAAATTAAATATAAACTGTGTTTTGCTAATCCTCCACAACACAACCGGGCTTTACGTTGAGAAGAATGTGTATTTCTATTCAAGTGACGCGCAGTGTATATTGCAGAGTCTTTTCTGGTATTGCTTGTGGGAAAAGATATTCGGCGTTGGCCATAAAATTTTTTAGAAAAGACACGGCTATTACGGTTAATGAATTTGAAAAATATAAATAGTATTCATATATTAATCTTGTAACCGATTTTAATTAATTAAATATACCAAATGTCAAATTGTCAATATAAGTTGTAAATACAGTCGACTATCTCTCGAACTCCCTATAAGTCGAAGTTGCCTCTAACTGGAACTTTTTAGCCGTATTTTTGCATTCCCCCCAAATTTCCATACAAAAAATATCCTCTAAGTCGAGCTCCCTCTAAGTCGAAGTTCCCTCTAAGTCGAACACATTCTCTTGATTATTGACCTATTTTATTTCCCTCTAAGTCGAATTTTTTTCTTTTACCGAAAAAAAAAATCAAAAAACATCTCTCAAATCGCAACTCGTTATTGTTTGTAATTCTTATTAAAAAATCAAGCACACATTCGAACACTTTGATTCTCTATATTGCATCGCCTGCGCCGCCGTCACCGTCATGTCAGTGTGCTGCGCTGCTATACCTGCAATTAACAATATTATCAAACACAAAAATCTCTCCCTTAAAAGATATTCATAAAAACATTGCAAGGCAATAAAAAAATCATTTGTTGGTTGGATTCTATTCCATTCCATTCCAACTTCCGAACATTTTGTGCTTTAGCAGTAAAACTATATCACTGAAGTTCTCTTAAGTCATTGTGGGTCTGTGTATTGGAAAAGAAAGGGGGAACGTGGCGGTGAGATTCTCATTGCAATACATTACAAACTACAATTACAATTTTTTTTTAAATAATTAAGTTGAAAAAATATTTTTTATTTTATTTATTTATTTTATTTATTTTATTTATTTTATTTATTTTATTTATTTTATTTATTTTATTTATTTTATTTATTTTATTTATTTTATTTATTTTATTTATTTTATTTATTTTATTTATTTTATTTATTTTATTTATTTTATTTATTTTATTTATTTTATTTATTTTATTTATTTTATTTATTTTATTTATTTTATTTATTTTATTTATTTTATTTATTTTATTTATTTTATTTATTTTATTTATTTTATTTATTTTATTTATTTTATTTATTTTATTTATTTTATTTATTTTATTTATTTTATTTATTTTATTTATTTTATTTGTTTTATTTATTTTATTTATTTTATTTATTTTATTTATTTATTTTATTTATTTATTTTATTTATTTTATTTGTTTTATTTATTTTATTTATTTTATTTATTTTATTTATTTTATTTATTTTATTTATTTATTTTATTTATTTATTTTATTTATTTATTTTATTTATTTTATTTATTTTATTTATTTTATTTATTTTATTTATTTTATTTATTTTATTTATTTTATTTATTTTATTTATTTTATTTATTTTATTTATTTTATTTATTTTATTTATTTATTTTATTTGTTATTTAATTCAATAAATCATTAAAAAAAACTCTCTCTAACTCGAATTTTTCTAAAAATCCCTCTAACTCGAACTAGTTTTGATATCCCGTGAAAGTTCGACTTAGAGGGAGTCGACTGATATGTATAGTATATGCTTTAAGATTATTTGTGATATGACAATCTATTTTTTTATGATATAAATGAAGCATTTCATAAGATCGTACTTACATACATACATAAATACAAATATTTAAAAGATTTTTTGCTCAAACAGAGTAGGTCAGTAGGTAAATGATCAAACAAAATAAAAAAACATAAAATTCATTAATGATTTTATTTTTAAATAGAATATAATTAAGAATTCGTTAACGTCAGTGCTATGCTTAGGCCCAAACGCCCCCTAATTTCCACAACATTTAGCCATTAAACTGTCAAGTTTTTATTTTAAACTATTTGCCTAATTTGTTCAATCGTCGCAATCTAAAAATATTACCTACTGAGGCCATATTTTAAATTAATAATTAGGTAACAACTAATAAAATTAACAACAAAAAAAGGTAAAAACAAACCATTAGCTATAAATTTGTTGTAATCACCAGATTCTTTAATCTCGCATAGATTCATCAAGTGTACACAGCCAAGCTTCTGAAAAAATTGAACCGTCAGAATGACAGGCATCGAGAGTCATATATTGAACCAGTCAGATAACAATCATCATCAGCGTGTCGCCGCCGCGCCGCACCGTCAAACTTGGCTGATTTGAAAAATTACCCGTCCATTAGTTATTTTTGTGGCAGTGATAATTTTGTCATTCGTGCCAAATTATGGGAGAAGACAAAATAATTAATATATAATAATTTCGTGCCCAGAAATGTCATTATACAACATCCAGCATTGACTGCTGTGATTGTGTTGGCAGGTACATATACATACTTTTTCCTAGGGAAGGCCTTTGATTGTATCGTTAACTTTACGATGTGATTGCATGACGACGAGGACATAGATTCATAACTAGTAATCTGTGGATTTATGTTTTTATATTTATGTGCTTTCGTAATTATTAATGTGAAACATTAATTGCTGATTTTTTTCTACGAGTACAAAGGGGCAAATATAATAAAGTGATTTAAGGTTCTTATTTTTATATGTACAACATTTATCAGTTTTTGAATGTTTTTGATTTATTTTGTGGCTTAGAATAGTTTAACGGATTGAGTTATAGCTTATCATCCCTTTTTGGCTTTTTTGTTTCCTTATCTCTTATTCATTCTGCAGACAGAGGACACTTTTTTAGACAAAGCTTATCAACTGTTGGAGGATGCGGCTACCCGAATTTGCTAGTGTTTTTTAAGCTTAATTACTGGGTATCAGGGAAGCAAGTAGGGTACACTAGCAAGATCCAAACCAGAACCGGAATACGGCTATTATTACAGACAGTCCCGCGCGCGGCTGTTAAAGCCATTAATTCTAGTACATCATCCTTCAAATTGGTCCATCAATACCGGGATGAACTTGCTAGCTTCAATATTATACTCAATGTCATTCTTATCTGGTTTCGGGGTCATTGAACGGGCGGGCGAGCTGACAGGCAACTCAATTGCGGAGAGAGTCAACATTCCGCTCGGCAATATTCTCTCAATTTTTCTTAACGAATCACCTGTGGGTGGAGTAGTGTTATATCTAGAAAGATTTGGCCTATATATAATAAATGCAGAAGGCTTGATTTGATATGCAGAACCACGCAAGATTTAGCCAGAATCGTTGGTACCCGTAGCGGATATTTGCCAATAGGGGAGCATGTACCCAAGCTAGGAATTCCTCAAAACTCCATTTCCTGTGCAAATGTCCTGCTCTGGCCGGATCAATACTCAATCGGATTGGCTACAGTTTCAGCCTCAGTCAACAAGCCGCCTAGCTTGGCACAGTGTAAATGGTGGCAGATGAGTGTGGTGGTCCGGCTTATCGTACCAAAATGGCGAACTTCAGCGATTATTATCGGGCCACAGGGCTAGTCTTATAATCGGGACCTTCAAAGCATCCATATTTGGTCCCAGCAAATAGGCCTGTTTTTAAGCCTTTCGAAAACTAAATGCTTAGTCATTTCTAAAAATTCACTTGATCTCTCATTTCATTCATTTTGTGGAAACTGCTAAAAATTTCGGAGTGATCTTTAACAGGTCCTTAACTTGGGAAAATCATATAAATTCAATTGTTGGTAAAGTTTACGGAGCCCTTCGTATCCTGCAAGAATCCCAATACGTAACTCCCATAGGAGCTCGAAAAATGTTGGCGAAAAATATGATTATTCCTACTCTTCTGTTCGGTGGTGAAATTTATTGTAACTTCGAATCGGAGAGCAGAAGAAAACTTACAGTCGCTTTTAACAACACTATAATTTATATTTATGGTCTTAAGGGTATGACTACATCTCTGTCTATATCTCAACTTTATACAACATGCAGTTTGTACATTTTATACAGTAGCGAACACTTCCTTTTCTCTCCAGTATTAAACATACATATAAACCACAATACCTCTTTTTCGACTTCAATTTCCTACTTCTAACAGAACAAAAACATTTATCATCCCGCGGCATACCTGCCTTACATCAGAACGACAGTTCTTTTTCAACGCCGTACAGTGTGTAATTTTCGAAATCCAGGTGTACTAAATTCGAAAAATGAAGTTGGTCCCTCATATGTATATATAAAATGTTCTTTTTTTAGCTCTTAACTTGACACAAGACTAATTTCAGGAAAAACGAGCTTGGTGTTTACATTATTTTTGATGCAGCAATAGAAATTTGAAAGATATTTTATTTAGGGCAAGAAATTGAAGGCTGCTCTTTAAAACTCTTAATTATTACGAAAGTAACTTTTTTTATAAATATAACATTAATTCTTTGCGCTAAAGTAAATGAATTTTTTTTTCTTCAATTATTTAAAGCTTTTGTATCACTTTCTATGTAGGCTAAAAGATAAAATTAAAAAAAAAAAATTTGCTCTTTGGGAAGAAGATTTTTTCAACTTGTAGACGCGTGTAGACACGGGAATTTTTATACATTCTGGTTCTCTGGTAATTACTTAAGCGAAAGAAAGGTAATCCCGTGCACGGAGAAACCTTTTTTTCAATTTTGATTAGATGAAAAGACGGGATGTTTTTGAGCTAGAAACTGTTAATATTGATTGCCATCCGAATGCTTAAACGAAACACAACCAAGTTCAAGTCTTAGCTAATAAGTGCGGCAGATCAAAAAAATCCTCTTAAGGTCTTCGGGAAGAAAGATGCGGCAAATTTAGTAAAAGAGCTTCCTTTTTCTTAACCAGCTCGTGCAACCAATTAAAAGAAAGTTAGGAACATAAAGCAAGACCCCAAACCATTATTTATTATTTTATTATTTATGCAGATTTTAGTGTTGAGTATTACAAAACCATGAGCGAGAAAGCAAAAGATGATGGGAACAATTTGTTTCCTCGTTACTACTTTTAAAAAGCCAAAGAAGACTTCTATCCACCAGATGAAGACATCACCATCACAGAGACATCTGCTGAGGTGAATTTTCAAGCCCTTCTCGATTTTGAAAAAATTTAAATTATTTTTTGAAAGAGAAAAACTAATATATACATTTTAAATTTTTAATCTTTTTTTATGCTCCAATTATAAATATTGTTCACAAAATTAATTGAAAATAAAACAAAAAAATAAATGTTCAAACTTGTTGATTTTCATAATGTTATGATTTTGTTTTATAATTTTTTTGTTTTTTTTTTTTTATTTTATCACAAAATTCTAATTATATTGAAATTAAAACCCGTTTAAGTGAACTGACAAAAAAAAACTTTATTTTAATTTCTATGAACAAAATTCAGTTTCAAGGGATTTATTTCTCAGTTATCCGGGTTTTTCAGTTAAGTGGGTTTTACGTGGCTTTGATGCATATAAATCGTTTTCGCAACACAACTGCAAAAAAAAGTGAATTAAGTACACCTGGATTGCGAAAATTACACACTGTGCACCTTACGCCTATGGAACTCTCTGCCTTATGACATAAGGAGACTTTTCTTCTCTTTAATTGCACGGTTTTACTAAAATAATAAACTCAATGAATTAAGTAAGTATTTGGTAATTTTACCCTTTACATCGATAGATCGCTCACTACTCAGTTTACCATTATTCCATTTTTCCATTCTAATTTTAAATTTATTTATCTAATTTTGTAAAATATGATATTTATTTTGCTATGTTAAATAAGCAAGATTTTATACCTTAAAACAACACTATAAAGCTATCAAAATAAATAAGATATTGTATCTTAATGTGTATACAAATCGATGAAAAATGAAATAAAAAAAAAAGTTAAAAAATGTTTTTTTTTTTTTAAAAGCATTCCATATCAAAATTTAAAAAAATTGATTTATATATTATTTCTTTTAATTTTCACAAATTGTCTATATGGATAAGAACTAGATTTTGTGAAAAAAAAAATCATTTGTTGTTTGGAAAACTAGTTTTGAGCCTATTTAATGTTGAACAACTGCACAATTTATAAATTTTCTGTAGGCACGTACATAGATAATAAAAATTATTTCCTTAAAAGAAATTATTTTATTTTTATCTTTTTTTAGTCTTCATACTGAAAAATGTCAATTCCTACGTATCTACATATACATAATTATTAAAAAAAAAACGAACAATTACTACTTACATCAAATAAGTTGATTGTAATACTCGTAAGTTGATAATTGTTGTTATAATTATTATTTTTGTTATTCGCAATTTCTAAGTTAGTGTCTTTTTTGAAGAACAAAAACAATAGGTACTCGTATTATTTGTTTTTAAGTACAATCAAAACCAAAAAGCTGGAAATATCTACCTATCTACCTACCTATCTACGTATCTATTTAGCTTAGCTTCGATATTGTATACATATATGTATTGACATACATATATTGTAAAGTTATTTTTTATGAGGTCATCATTTCAATATGACTTCCATGTTCCATATAAAATCCTTGCAAAACATTTTAACGATGAGGTAAATTTACTGGCTGAACAATATTTCCTTTTCAATAAACTCAACATTTTATATAAACATAATTCTTTAGAGAAGTTTCCTTTTTGATTCGATATTTTATATGTAAATACATTCCAACCTTCATGGTTCTATCAACATTTGAGTTTATTTTTCATATACTTCCTGCACGAAGGTAATTCAGCTCTCTCTCTCTCTCTCTATAACACTCACATTAATTCCTGGCTCATAGTTAAATTTTAACCTAGTAGGAGGTTGCTAGACGACGATGGATATGAACAAGACTTTTCTTTAAGAATCAGCTTCGTTATTTTATCACAACAGAATAAAAACAAACAAACAGTCTTTTTTTAATTTCTTAAGAACATGGATTCAGTCATGCAATCCGCAACAGAATTTCCAAAAAACTATCTATTTAAATATTGATTTCTATGGATTGCTCTGCTAACTTCAATTTCCATTATACAGGGTCATTAATTTTTGGGTTCTGAAAGTATATTGGAATAAAACACACTCATCAAAATGATTATTCGTTGCGCGCGTTTCTCCATTTTACGGCAGACGTGACGGCCTTTCACAGTAAACTCTTCAACGTTTGGTGGCCAAATTTGAGATGACCGGTTCGGTAATCAATTAGTCAACATTCGTACGTCAAAGGAACACCAGAACATCGCCGTTGTCCATGAGAGTGTACAACACAACTCGAGGCAGTCGATTCCACGCGGCCGTCCACAAGAGCTTGGCCTTTTGCGTACTTCAACTTGGCGAATTTTGTGTTGGGATTTGGATCTACACCCTTACAAGATCTAACTGACATAGAAGCTCAACGTTAATGACCATAGACAATGCCGTTTATCTGTTCACTGGACTTCGAAGCGTTAGGAAGTGGACCCCAAATTTTTGCCGGAAAATCATCTTAAACGACGATGCGGATTTATGGAGGAATGGCGGTGCCGACTTTAAAAGGCAGTCCCTTTACCTGAGACTTACACATTTGCCGGACCATGTCCCTTCCTTAGCAAATCCCATAATGGCTCCCTTAGTAGCACTTACAACTACTACGTGTAATGAGGACAGATTAAGAATAACCTCCATCGCTGCTGTAGAACTAGTTCTCATTGCTCCAGTAATGCATTCAACCACACCATAGGTAATGATTGGTCTTACCAATATGGTGCACATCCACCTAAGGCAGACCGCAGCTTTTTTGCCATGTCTTTATTCTTAAGAATACAAATTGTCAAATTTTATGATGAAAAAATAAAGAATCTATCTATCTAAGGAAATTGGGTTTTCGCCCCCATTATTTACCTGCAAATCTCTTGCATATCATAAGTGGCTTTCTCGACGGTATATTCAACATGTTTATTCCAGAGGAGTTAAGTATGTAGAATGAATGATTCCTTGATATTTTACTTTTTTTTCGAATAAATTTCATGCGTGGCAGAAGTCTTTACTTGGTAAATGGTTTTATAGTCGTTCTTGTAAGGTTGATTGATATTCCTACAGAAAGACCCCGTTTGCTTGTAATAGTCCTCTCCGTATGATATCACAGAAAGTTTCTTGAAACTTCCTATCGCTGTTATCACGCTATCGTCAGCGAAACCGTGAGGTAAGATTGTCTAGCAGTTCACTACTATAAGAATCCGCAGCAAGGGTGATAGTACACCTCCCTGCGGACAGCTTCTTGTTTTGATAATTCTCTGTGTATTTGGTCCTGCTATTGCCTCCGCTGTTCTAGTGCCCAGCATTTCACAAATCCATCTAGTTATGGTATTGGATACACACTTCCTTAATAGAACTTTATTTACTGCAAAATGGGATGTATTATCAAAGGCTCCCTCTATGGCTAGGAACGCACACAAAGCTGTTTCCTTGGTGTTTATAGCTTTTCGTAAGGTAAAAGTGATTTCAAACAAGGTGATTTCCGTAGATCTACCCGCTCAGTAGGCATGTTAGCGGACATTGAGAGGCCTATTTACTAAAACGTCTGATCTTATGAAATTGTCAGTTATTTTTTGCAAGGATTTCAGAACAAGGGATGTTAAGTTTATAGGCCTGAAAGACTTTGGATGGGTTGTATCTTTTTTCCTAATTTTGGGAATGAAGATTACCTAAGCTCATCTCTATAGACTTGGTAAAACCCAAAGCTTTAATCATTGTGCCGAATTACTAATGATGCAAGCGTCTTCTCAGTTTTCAAAATTAGGCTCCACCTCAAAATTTAGTTGCTAAAAAATAAACTCATTTTTTCATGAATTAGAGAGAGGTTAGGTTAAGGTAGCTGCTGACCGAAAAAGGACAACACACTTAGACCAATATTTGGTCCGTTGTACCACAGGATTTCAAAAATCACCCTTACTCGTTAAACCATTTTAAGTTAACAATGAAGCGTTTGAGACAGTGAATGACGGAATTATTTAGATCACTAGGATCGTTATAGTAGTAGTCTCCCAAGTGGAGTCTACATCTTTGCGCTAGGGCAGGACAAGAATATAGAAGGTGAGGAACTGACTTCTCTTCTTCTTCATCCATGCAGGTTCTGCAAAAATCATTTGCAGTAACTCCAAGTCGGAAAGCATGTCTTCCTATTAGGCAGTGTCCAGTACAGACACCTATAACGGAGCTAATATGAAATCTACCAATCAAATTTAGCATCAAACAATGGCCAAATTAGTTTAGTAGACCGGCAAGTTGGGGTGCTGGTTCATCTGTGGTCAGCCTTCTTTATGGTATCATGCTTTAGCATAAGTTTACAAGTAGCTAGGGGTATACCGATGTTAGATATGCTATCCAACAAAGGTAAGATTGTTCCGTTTTTTGCAAGGCTTTATGCCCCGGCACCCATATAAGGTGAATGTTAAACTGTTTTGACATCTCCACCAGAGATGATCGACAATTTTGGGCTGTTAGTGAGTTCATGGAGACAGAGTCCAATGACTTTATGGCAGCTTGGCTGTCTGAAAATACGTATATCAGTAGTCAATATGACGTTTGCTTTGAGCCAAGAGAGGACTACTTTTATTGCTAGAAGCTCTGCCTGGAACACGCTACAGTGATTGGGAAGACGAAAAGATAGACAATTAGATAGAAAGAAGCGGTGAATAAAAATGGACTTAAGACTAGACCCAGATTCTCTACGAGGTGTCATCCACTTTATTATTTTATTGACCGATTTTCACCATTCACCACTAATCTCAAGTCTTAAGTCCAACGTACATTTTGATATGTAACAAATAGCTGAGTCTAAAAAATACGCTCTAAGTAACGTCTTACTTGCATATCGATCGCCAAAGAAGTTACACTTCTTTCAAATCCACATACCTGAGTTTCTCGCGATCCCAAATGTTACACTTCTTTCAAATCTGAGTTTCAAGCTTTTTCTTTTGTTATCCTTTTTTTTATTCGAAGGAGGCAACCATATTTGGAAATGTGGAAGTACATTTTTGAATATCAAAAAAGTATCCAGAAATATTTGTGTCAATTTTGTTCTAGACAGTGTGGGATAACTTTAAAGAAAATTGAAGAGTCAAGCAGTTTGAATCATTCTTAAACTGTCTATAAATTAATTTCATATGGCAACATCCTTAATTGACCTTTTGGTAACTACGGCTTTTAAGTGATGGCTGATTTGAAACAAATCTTTTTAAAGGAAGAAAGTAAAATATTAGTTCAATTATGTTAACCCTACCGAAAAATATACCTTAGGAAATTCAATCACATCTTATTCACAAATTAACAGACCAAGCTATACATCCATATATGTACATATGTATAGTTTGAGTCGGGAATGAATATCATTTTCAAGATTATACATTTCCGTCTGGGGAAGACATAGCCGAGCTCAAAGTATTTCGGTGGCAGTAGAAGCAGCAGCACCACTTAATCCGTTTACTGTGCCACAATTTCCAATGATTTCCTGGCACACGGATTGAACCCCCCTTCTGCTTATATGTGTAAATATGTGATGTCGTTATGGCGTACGCCAAAACTACTCTGTACTAACTGCTCGCTTGTGGAGAGTATTACGTCAAACTTATTTCAAAGTGGTTGACCCCCAATGTTGTTCGGAGTGGCAATAGAAAATGAAAAACTACTGCGGTCTGGTCGCTGGGAATGAGTGACTAAGATTGCTGTGTAAGCGTACACTGTCTATGATTTAATGTGATTATATTTCTTCATTCCCCCCAAGGAGCTGAACTGGATAGCTTAGTTTCTATAGGAGAAAGAGTTAATGTGGGTAAGGCACCGACCGTCATGTCAGTCGTCATCACAGCTGGCTCACAATAAAGCCTAGGTAGACTTTAGGTGTTATAATAAATGCAATTTGATGCTTTGTTTTCAGAATAAACGTTTTGATTGTTAAAGAAGTCGTTAAGAGAATTGCTTAATGGTTTGTTAGGAGGAATTTTCTAGTACAACAAACGTGTTCTCTTTAGCAAATGATTTCGTGTGAAATAATTTCTCATGAAAGTTACGCCGAATGTACAGTTGAGACAAGTTAACACACAGGGTGGATGTGATTTTAATAGGTTGCTAAAATATTATGGCTTCTCACTATTTTATTTATACAGAAGGTATGTGTATTTTCGCTTAACAATGGTGGAAAACATCTCCACACAGTTCAGAAAGAGGAAAGCATTTTAAAAATGCAATTACTTGAGAAGCTGTAATTATGGCTTTTTCTCATGAACCAATTGTACTGTCGACACCGGAAGGCATTTCAATGGGCTTTAATAAGGTATCCATTAACATTGAAGGATCAGACAAGGTGCTGTTCCTTCTCTTTATAAGCGCAGATGGTTGCTAGTTAAAAGAAAAATAAATAGAGCAGGCAAAAAGTACGAGTAATTTACTATTTACAGAAATGTATGTCGAAACAGCTCTACAGCTCTATGCGAAAGCCATACTGCAGCTATGAGGATGGGGAGAGGTGAATTTGAAATTCTATGTATGCGCACTAATATGGAAGGATCTGAGGGTTCAAAATTAATAAATTTGTTTAGTTAATCGATATTTTGAATTTATAAAAAAAAAACTAAAGTTCGATAAAGTTCGAAAATAAGGGAATTTGGCCCTCACTGACCGATGCATGTTGATGAACGATTTCAGAATTTTCAAAAAAAAAAAAAAGAAAAAAAGTTATTAGTTTAATACCTATAGGTTATAGCGGTAGAAGCGGTTGAGACCTTCTATTGAAGTCTTATCTACAGATATGATTTTATTAAATAAAAAAAAATATGTAATCTTAAAAAAAAATTCTATCTGGTTATAGAAAGATGCTTATAACTTAAGTTGTCTTTGGTTTTTAACATGAATGTACTTAAATAAAACGGGAACATATTAGGTACGACATACCAAAAACACATTTCTTTGAATTCCTTTTCGAGAAAAATTAGATTTCACCCCTTTTTTGTAAGTACAATTAATTTTGAGGTTTGATGGAAGATATATGTACAATTTACAATTTAAATTTCATCCAACAAAGAAATTTTTTAGGACTGTCCAAAATTTCTTTAAAAGTTAAGGTTTTAATTAATTAAAATGATTTGTTTCGAAATGTACTATTTATACATTTTTTTTAAACACATTAAATAGTTTACTGAAAAATTAAATTTGATTGGGCTCCAAAACCTTTTTTCCGGAGCACATCAAGTCGGTTGATTTAAACAAATACACGGAATATACATATGTATGTATACGAGTACAAACAATTATTGGTTTTCTTGCTTTTGGATGTTTCGAGAGGCCTTAAGTGGCTTTTAGTCCCGTCTACATAAATGGAGATAGAAGAAGAAGATATAACCGCGCACTGTACGGACTTTACAGCGACACAGGCCTCGTTAAACGAGACAAAGCCCAACGACTGAGATTACTGGATCATTTAGAGCGAATGGACCTACACGCTCCAGCCCGGAAAGTCTTCGAATCTAACCCCGAGGAACGGCGCTGTAGAGAAAGACCGCATATCAGGTGGAGCCCAAGTGGAAGAAACCTCAACTTGGCGAGCTAAGCTGGAGACAAATAGCTAAATCCCGAGCTAGCTGGAGAAGCGGTTTTGTTCAGCCTGCTGGCCCAACCGGGACTGATAGATAGATACAAAATTTTATTTTCTTCGAAACTTTTATAAAAACAGGTATTACCAAACAATTAGGTACAATGAAAATAGCATGTCAGATTAAAGCGATTTCTTTATACATTCAAGGTAAGACATACATAGCACTATAGGGTGGGGCAAATACAAGTTTCTTTTTAAAAATGCATTAAAATTAACAAAATTAAATGTTGTCCATGTTTTATGGCTTTAAGTAAGAGCAAACATTCCTATTAATAATTATGGAACATAGCGCATTCTGTCACTCCAAGCGAATAATCCGAGTTCTTTTTGCGGAATTCTCCTAATTCTCACGCACGAGAAATATAGCGAGTTGATGTTCGTGAATTGAGACTTGCACTCTCAGCCACATTCTCTGCGTGCACCGTACGAGGATGGGGACAATGAGTGTTGTCCACTAGCATACCAGTCTTTTTGCACAAACTTGCATACAGCAGGCACGGTGGGTGCTTCATTCGGGCCAAAACTTCTTTTCAAAAAAACGCACTGTTTGGGCTACATAGCAACTCACGTTAGAAATAAGTTTCTACTATTTTCCTACGTTGTTCAAGAGTAAATCGACTCATTTCGTTCCGCGGAGGTATGATACTGACTTTCTATCAAGATTTATGATTTAACCCAATAGATGGGATTATTAGTATATTCACTTGTGATTAAAGTGCAATGTTTGAGGACTTTTCGTAGTCTTGACCATTGAGTATTAGAATAAATTGGTGGTGATATAGTTCCTCTGTATGCCGTGTAAATGGGACATACTCCACCAAAGTTGTTTCCTTTTTGAAGACTTTGGCATTGATGTTTAGTAAGGCGCTACTTGCTTTCAGTATGAGACTGGATCATGTCGCGGGGGTTAATATCGTTGAAACAGTTTGGAACAATCACATAAGACAATATTCATCGTGAAACTGTATAATTGATTGGCGCGATTGATGAATTCTGTCAATTGAGCTTCCTTCAATTTAGATAAGGGGATATTTTGTTTTATTGGCTAATATATTTGGCACGTCCAGTCAAATTCAATTCCAGCTCCAGTAAGCAAATTCGACCATTCTTTCGCCCAGTAAACGTTGTTACGGATTATTATTTCCGAAAGTTTACGTGGTAGTCTTTCCGTTGGTAGAGTAAAAACTCCCTCAATATAATTCAAGTGTAATTTAAGGATAGTGAGGAAAGCATTTGAAAGTTCTGTTTCCCTGATTTCGAAGCAGCTTCCTAAATTTTGTATTTGTAAGAATGAGGAATATTATTATTTCTAATACAAATTGGCTCAAAAACATTTATCGAATTAACTGACATCGAAAGTCTTTGAGAGAGATGGTCTACCCAAGACATGTTATGTGTTAAGGTTAATCCAAGATATTTATATTTGTTTGTGATTTTGATTTCAGTATCGTTAAAAAAACACTTTTCACTAGCTGCTCTTCGACTTCCATTTCCGATTTATCTAGATTCACTCTTAGAACTCCTCTAATACAGAAATTTATGAATCTATCAATCATATTCTACAGTGTGTTCCCCCCGATGAGTTTCACCTTGTCGTGGTGGGAGGGCTTACGTCTTTTCTCCGGCTTGCTGGAGATTAGACAACTAAGAAAACTCGATAAGACCAGAATGGTCACGGTCATACATAATTTAAAGCGATCGAGACATCTCTTTCGTTCGATGTATGCATGGAATTGACGTAATAAAATATAATAAGATTGGAAAATATTAAAGGTAAAATTTTGAACACGAAAGGACATCGGTTGTAGTTCAAGCCATGTCCGAAAAATTTTTGGTACTATATCCAATCTCAGTTATCTGAGCAACGGATCCCTGGTGCTGATTTATACAAATCTTGAACGATGTGATGTGGGGGTCACGGCCAACGACAAAAGGTAGTTGCGTCCCTCTTGCTTAGTAGTCTTGGTTAAGCAATCGTAATTGATGGTCCTTCCTGGTACTTGAAATTAAAAGATTGCGGGGAATGTTTCTATCCCTATTCGGTGTAGGACGAAATACAAATACATCGAAAAATTCGATGCAGATTGTGGTTGGCTTCGGTCAGCTGTGATCTGCACCACGGGGTTTTTACTCCATTTGCTTAATTTATCAAGCGCCTGTAATAATATTGGTGGTATTTTTAAAATAACTCCATAATATTTGTAACAAGTAACAAGTAAGAACAAAATAAAGATAAAGACATAGTTTATTGATATCTATAAGATAATAATAATAAAATTAAAGATATTACCAGGGCCGCCGCTACCATATGTGCAAAATGTGCGGCGCACAAAGGCGCCATCGTCTAGGGGCGGAAAATTAAGAGATCGATCTAACTCAACGTATATAGCATACTCCAAAAGTTTTCCTTAAGTTATTGGAACCTGTTTACATTTGACCGTTCACTACGTAGTGTCGCACAAACTTGCTCTTATGTAAAAGACTTCAAAAATTAATGCGATAAGAAAAAAAACTGTTCATAAACATAAAGTTCATCAATTAAATGACTAAAACAAATCTAGTAGTAGCTGGAGCTAAGAATAGGATGCCAAGTGATGCAAGCAAATATTAGTTAATGCAAAAATCTATTCTAAAAAATAATCTATTAAAATCCGTTCAGCCGGTAATGAGAAATTAAAAAAATCGACAAAATGGTTCTATGGTCGGTACAGTCAGTAATATATTGATTTCAATTTTTTTTGTTTAATTATTATAGAACGTAAAAATTTATCATAAGAAAAAAAAATTATCAAGATTCTCGGAGACGTTTTCGAGAAAAGTACGATTTTCGGAAACTATTTTTTAACATTTGTAGAGTAGGTAGTATCGTTATTATTAGGTAATACATTTTTTCTCTTTATATTAAAAAACTTTTATTTATCAAGTTTTTAAAAAATCTACCAAATGGAAACTAATTTTTTTTTGAAAATTTTGAAAAAAAACGTGTGGGGACAAAATTTCGAGACCCACTTTTTTTCGTCTTCGCTATCATCGTAATGTCAACTTTAATCAAAATCTTGAGTTCGATTTTTTTACGAATGCATAACTTGCCTTATACATAGTACCTATAAGTCCCAAGTAAAAAGAGTAAACAATCTTAAGAGGATGCAAATATTGTATATGCTATAACAGAAACTCTCAAACTCATTTACAGGAGAGACCCCCCTAAATCCTAGTCTGACTACGTTCATTTTATAAGAATTTGATGTAGATTGGAACGCGACAACAACAATGCACGTTTGCTTAAATTTTTCAACTACGAAATGGAGAATAAATAAAACTTCCACTTATTCAACGTATAAACCCCCGGCACCCAAGATATGGGGCGGCAATCTAAGGTTCTTGCACAAGGGCGCACGAACAACCAGCGGCGGCACTGGATATTACATACTATATCTATAAACTTATTAATACCCTAATTGGGCACCTCGGGGACAGTGATTTCTGAATCCCCCGCTAATTATAGCCCCCATGGAGTAAGGACTATGGAATCACTGTCACTGGGAAGGCCCTCTATAAAGAGAGCTCGAGGTGGCTGTGGTTAACCAATCAACATACGTGATTGGCTATTGTAGCAGATGTTGCAATAGATAGATAAAACAATTAGATCCGTACCAAAGGTAGAACTGCCTAAACAGTACAAATTTGGAACAGCCTGGAAATGCCTGACTCGTACTCCGAAGACAAGACCAACGATGAAGCATCTGCAAGCGATGTGGAGAAAAGTTTTTCTAGGAATCTAGTCTTGCACGAGGCTGGAAGGGGGTGGCTTCCTTTCATCCAGATAAAAAGCAACTGGCATCCAGGGCCGTCAATGCTTGAGGTTAAGTAGTGGGTTAAAGCCGTAAAGGCAGGTATCCACTATAAATCGAATTTCAGTTCTACAGTGTGTTAGTATTATCGTCTGCATGCAGCAGAACCTTAGTAGGGATATTTTCAATTGATAGTCCTCCAGGAAGTTCAGTATGAAGATCGTTTAGGAAGAGAATAAAAAGAGTAATGCGCTTAAAACACATTCTTTTTTGACACCATTGTTGATGGGAGGAATTCGCTTGTATTCATTCCATTCCAGAATGTTGCTTCAGTGGTTTTGTAAAGAGTTTGAATGGTTACTTATATAAGAAGTGAGATGAAAATATTTAGGATAGGAAGGATTTAAGGATGCTGATACGTAAGGCCAAAGGAAACGTTCAGGCTGTTTCAAAAAGACAAGAAGGCAGGGAATTGGAAGAATGGAAGTATATGAGGTAGGTAAGGAGGAGATGCTATCAAAGCAAGAAAAAGGTGAATGGAGGTTAAAGGGAATACCAATTGATAAAAATTTTAAATATTTTTTATAAAATAGCATATCGATTGTGGAAAAAAAATAATAGGAAATCCTGAACGGGGGAAAATAGGTATCCAATCTATTCCTGGAGCCTTGTATTCTTTTCTCGTCTCTATGGTAGAAGTTAGTTCATTGATTTCAATGTCGCTGTCGAGAATTGATTGTTTTGAAAGACTCGTATATACGTTACTATGCGGCAAATTTTGAAAATAAGGAAGCATCAAGTCATATGATGGTATGACACTTGTAGATGTGTGAGTGTGAGTGTCTCCTTTTATTATTTTGGCGAACTTCCACCATTCCTTAGCTCAGCTGAGCTGACAAGAAAATGTTGTTTGGTTATGAGCTTTTAATATTTCTGCTTTTTAAGAAATACATAATGCTTTATATTTTTTCTGCATTCTTGATAGTTTTTCTTGAAGACATCTATGTTGCATTTTCTAAAAAATTTTAAGGTGTTGGAAGAGTTTTTTTCTTGAAGCATGACATTATATATCAAACCAAGGTGCCTTGGACTTAAAGTTGATATTTGCTTGCTTAGTATAGTGAGCTTTATATTTATGCATTGTTTAATAGCTTGACAGCGAGCATTAACTGTATGAGTCGGAAATATTTGTATATGCAGTTGTGTTTGTCGGACCACTTATGTCCTTGTAGTAGATTTTCTGATGTAATAGCGCTACTTTCAGTTTAAGTATAAGTGGCATATAATCAGAGAAATGGAAAATATCCCCAAATACATCATTCGAAGGGCAGCAATAGTTTATGACTGAAGCTCCTCTAGTGCTCATAAATGTATATTCCCCATCACTTGTATCTCTAGCCTCTTCCATTGATAATAAAGCGCCAATTGCTTCTAAGAAATCAGTGAAAAGATTGCAGTTTCCAGTGCGGGTTGTGTCTTTTGTTGATCTTTGTTATGAGATTGCATACCTTCTTGCTAGTATTGGTTGTCGATGGTGCCTTTTGAACCAGTTCTGACGGAAATAATTTTTTTTAATTCAGTTTCTGAGGAAGTATTTTTAAGCTTTTCAAAATCAGACCTCCAGTGAATGCAGTTGATTTATGCTGATATTTTGGCAAGAAATGATTCTTAAGTACTTTCGCTTCGTAAAATTCAATAATTGATATGCTGCTTTAACTCTCCTCCTATACCCATACAAGTATCCTCCGCTTGCTCTTCACAATGCTTGGGTTTTCGGAGCTGGAACCCACTCTAATTTGTACCCTTTAAAGAATTTTTCGTATTTTGTTATGTTTTCAGATGTTACAAAGTTTTCATATGAAGTTATTATTTCCCAACCGTGACGGTAGCGCCACCTTCTCTTAGTATAATAGAATGCATTGTAGAGTCGGTAAAAATCAATTAAAAATTTCGACTTAGAAGGTAATTTTATCAATTTGCAGTTGAGAACACTTGAATATTTAAGTTATTTAACTTTAAACCTTTATATGCATTTATTTATTTTAATAAACTTTACAAAAAAAATAGAAGATTAAACAATTTCAAAATTATTATCATATTTTCAAAAAGCTTTAAATATAGATAAAAAATATCTCAATGTCAAATAAATAAAATTGTACAAGATTGTCCCCGGGCCACGATTTAATTTGAAGACATTCTTTTGATATGCCTTTTCATAGTTCCCGCGTATAGTGCATTAAATCAAGAGAATCTACGTAAATCTCCCTTTCTCATGTAAAAAGTCCAAGGGCTTTTTAGAAAAGAAAAAAATAAAGAAAACGTCAAAATGTTTCCAGCAAACATGCACCTACGCAAATTTGTGTTCTTGACAACTGATTTAAATTCGGATACGGTGTATGAAAGCTCGTGAACGAATGAAAGGAAGAAGTGATTTTTAAATATTAAACTGCAAGATTTCGCAATGATCTTTTTCAAAGCAAACCAAGTATATTTATTTTGGTTTATTTAATTTTTTTTTGCGTTTAAAAATCTTGTAATCATCTCAATGACAATATTTGGATTTGTTCTAAAGCTAGGATAGTCCAATTGCATTTTTGTTTATTGATCAAAAATCATTGCACAAAAAAAACACATTTGAAGAAAATTTGTGTTTTCCAACCAACCTTACAGAAAACCTCATACCGACTCAAGCATATATTCAAAAAATAAGGCCAAAGGAGATTACGGGGTACAAAAATGTTGGCTCAGGGCCAGGTAACAAATATTTTTGCTTTTTTTTCCATCTTATGTGCTTATTTTAGTTTTCATATACATATGTATGCATGTATCTATGTATAGTATGTTTGTTTTTTTTTTTTGTTTAGAAAAAATTTCCTTTCCCTATTTCATTTTATGTGTGTAAGAGTTAATATGGAATTGAAGAATCCCACCTACATGGAATCGAATGCCCGAGAAAGGGAAACTTTAGGCTACATAAATATATCAACCCTTAACCGAACTGAACAAACAGAGAAATGTTTGTGAGTTGTAAGCTTGGGTACTTTTCGGGTGCTTCGAGTATGTTACATGACTTGCATGTTAAGAAGGCGGAGGTTGTAGCTGCAACGAGGTTGAAAATGCATTTCAACTTTAATCCTATTTTTGGGATTTTCCAACACTCCGGAAGGCGAAATGATTTGTGTAAAGAAATAAAATGTGCAAACTTCATTGAAATGTAAGTAGTAGTTTACTTTTTTCCTCTTCAGAAAGACCCAGAAGGCCATATATTTAATCTACTCCTATGGGATTGAAGAGAGTCGTAAAGTGCTCTTCCATTCGCTTGAAATTCTTATGGATATATTTGGCTTATAACAGAAAATGCTTCCGTCAATACTTCTTATTGGGCTTAAGACTTAACAAAACATAAACATCGATAATATACGAAAACACGAGAAAAATTTTAAAGGACTTAATCAGCTCACAAATAAGTTGATTTGAAAAATGGCATTAGTTCTTGAACAATTTTAGGGAGGTACAGGATATTCTCAGAATAAACCGTCTTAGTCTTTTCAACGAAAGGGTTAGATTGATATTAAAAATCTCAGAAAATAATTATGAATAAAACTTGGCAGGTGCTATACAGGGTGCGGCAAAATTACTTTCTTTTCTCAAAACGCAGTGAAACAGAATGCTTGCATTATTTTTGAAGTAAAACTTCTTTTCCGGCGTTGGGGGTGTAAAAATTTCTATGCAGCTGTCAGTGACATGTCAAAACGACACGTTATCAGTCAAAGGCAGCGACATGTTTTACAAAATGTTTGTACGTCAATACACACAATCTTTTTTTTATAATAAATAAATATGTATATCTAAAGTTTTGTAATGCCCTCCGTGTCAGCCATAAATAAAATTAATCGACTTCACACCGCTTACTAAGTATGTTGGCAATCACGGCCGGATGTTGGCCTTCCGGTCTTGTTAATTCTTTGGACAGTTGACACATTCACTGAAAAGAAAATGCGGAGAGTTCCTGTACAATCACCAGCTTCCACGGATGGTAATGGAAGGTCATCGTGAAGAATTTGCCTCATTGAAAGCCCAGGGGCAGAAGGATGTTTTTGCACTGAACACCGCAGCCGTGGGAATTGCAAGATTGAAGCTCTCACTGCATCAATATTTTCTGATGAGTCCTTCGACTATATAATTCTTGGTACATTCAAGTGTTGGCGTTTGTTTTTAACATTCCGTTTTCCATTAAAGCTTTTGTTTTAAGTGCCCTTCCCTATACCTGGGGGAAATAGATCACATCTTATGTGAATTAATCTGTGAAAATTAGTGAAATTTTTATAAGCCCGGGAAAAATGTGCAAAAAAGAAGGGGCAAACTTCCAATGGACTTTTAAGACAGTATTTCTAGTTCCAAAATAAAAATAATAGCTTTTTTGAGAAATCTTTACTTAGATGCATATAATAGTAATAAACATACAGTTTGATAGAACTATTGAGTCCATTTCCTTCTGTACGGTATTTTGTTTGTATAAAAAGATCAAGACCTTTTTTATGTTAAAGAACTTAATCCAGGTTCAGCAATTAGGAATTTAAGATATTCCAAAGGTTGTTGTTCACTTTTTTTCCTAAATTTCATGGGAAAATTAAAATGGTGCTGAGAGATATCTATGCCTTTAATTTTTGAGCATATTTTTTCAATCTGTTTTTATTAAAGTTCCAATCAACCATTTTTGTTCGTGGCTTCAAAATTTACGATTTTAACTTGACCCACCTAAATACATGAATCTGTTTTAAAAAAATGGTTTTCCTTCCAAACACGTTTAAAAGCTTAAGTTTAGTGTCTAGAACGCAATTTTGTCGTAAATAACCTAAAACTTTTAACCATTCCTATGTGCAAGTAGCCAGTAATGAAAGGGCCTACAATTGTTTGCTGAATCCAAACGGCTTAGATGAGCAACATTTTTCATGAAAATAGTGTATTTTGGATTTGTCACTTTCTCGTAAGAGGCAGTAAGCCCATGTATACATTTTTCTCCAGTGCGTTTGACCATTAAGTCAAGGACTACTACCCAGTTTTATTTACAAAAAAATAATGTTACACATTGAAAATTCGCAGGATATTTAATTGCTTGAGTTACTTTACTGAGGTTGCTGAAATCCGAATAAGTTTGGTAAGAAATGGATGTGTTGCAACATGAACAAAACATATATTTTTTGCTGCTCTTCTACAAAATAAAGCATAAAATATTCTACAAATGTTTCCTGTCAGGAGTTTTACAAATTTTACTTTAGGCCAGAACCGCATGCGAAAAGAGGATAGGAGTTTTTTTGGAGAGAGCGTTTTAGCACTCAGCCCTCAGATTTGAGACGTCTGGAAAGACCGAACCTCTGATTTAAAGACCAAGCCATTGCGGATGGCAGAGCGCTAAATTCGACGACAGAAAAAGGGGTCCAAAAATGAGTAGTTCGGAAAGAGGGGATACAAACAGCAGAACTAAAGACACTAAGTAAATTCTGAAAGTCATAAATTTGGCTTTGTAAATAGCCACTTCTCAAAAAGAAAATGTTGAAGACTATAAAATAGAGAAGGTGTTTTATTGGTAGAATTTGTAATTTCTTGAACAATTCAAATGTATGTGTAGAGCGGTTGCTCCGACAAATTTTTCTAACAACGTACTTTTGCAAGACAAGAAGAAGCCGAATTTTCGAATGATAGTAGTGCGTATCATTCGAAAATTCAGTTTAACAACTTAACCCATACTCTAATTTAGAGTGAAAAATTCCAAAGAACATTATTCTCAACGTTTTACTATTTAAACATTTTTCAAGGCGATACATGGCACGAAGGGTAGACTGAAGATACTGTTTCAATTTCGAAATATCATAAGACAAACTCATGTTTTGATCAAAAATGATACCGAGATACCTTAGTCGATTAACCACATCAATCATGAAGCAAGATGCATGGCAAGTGGAGTCAGAGTTGAACCAAATTTTCGATCTTGTGGGGTCGCATATAAAAATGAGATCAAAATGTTGTTCACAATTAGGAATATGAAAAATTACACCCAGATCAGGGCATTCATGGGAACTTAAACTAAAATACATAAGTTTGGTTTTGTTACTGACAATTAGCTTATGGGAGGCGAACCATATTTGTTATATATTTACATCATTGTTAATATCAGCAATTAAATTCAAAGGATTATCTAAAGCATATGCAATACCTAAATCATCAGCAAAAGCTTTTACTTTTCCAACAAACCTTTGATAAAAACGAGAGTTTATGTAGACGTAAATAATGTAGAAATAAAATAGGACCAAAGAATGATCCTTCGGGAACACCTAGGTTAAGAAGAAGGCCTGAACTTAAACTTTCACCAATTTGTAAAACCAACTTAATATGAAACTTCGAAATCTCGCACAAAACAATTTGTCCAAAAGAATATTGTGGTTCACCATGTCAAACAAAAGCTTTCGTAATGACTACAAAGAGACCAGCGCATGACTTTTTATCATCTAAACCTCTTTTGATTAGTGAGCAAAAAGCCATTGCCGAATCTTCGGTTGAGTAGTTGGTATAATTTTAAGAGTATATGGTTCAATTTTGAGATGAGTGATGTATATTTTTAATAATACAATTTTAATATGAAGTCAAAAACAAAAGTTTTTCATTTCTTTCCCTTAACCGGACAGTTTTCATAGCTGGACAAAAATTGAGGGACCATGAGTGTCTGCTTATTAGAAATTTCAATGTACGTATC
Source organism: Philhelius festivus (assembly GCA_963931855.1). Classification (NCBI taxonomy): domain Eukaryota; kingdom Metazoa; phylum Arthropoda; class Insecta; order Diptera; family Syrphidae; genus Philhelius; species Philhelius festivus. The sequence continues at coordinate 21,251,227 of OZ007555.1, read as the reverse complement.
AAGAAACAATTTTGTAAAACTATAATTTTTTCACAAATCTGCAAGAAATACTAAAAGGTTCTAATATTGGGATTAGTGCTGGTAGACGGCCTTAGGTCAAACCAAATAGGCCAAGATGTTTCCTGTTTACGTGCACTTTTTTTTAAGGTAGTTACTAGTACGGTCTAGAATGCCAAAAAAACGCACGATTTTTGGGAATTTTTTTCTCGGAAACCTTATTATGTAATAACATAATTTTTCTTTTAAATAATGAATACATGCGTCAAGAGTACAAAAAAAAATTGTTTTTTTGTAATTTTCGAATTTTTGCCGAATTATAGAGGGCGCAAACGTCGACTCATAAAAAAATACATGGTCCCATGGCGGACAGTTAATCCCCGGATCTACTGAGCCGATTTTCAAAAAACTTATTGCAACTTGATTGTTTTTATGTTTTCTAAGACAATTTACCACAATTTGACCAAAAAATTATGAACAAAAAAAATGGCGACCCAAAAATGGCCAAACAAATTTCCAAAAAAAATTTTTTTTTTCAAAGCTCGATATTTTTGTTTTGTTTTGATTTTTTAAACAAATTGTGGTAAATTGTCTCGTAAGAAACCTTCCTTTAAATAACCCACTTTGTTTTTTTTTTTTTCGGTCCAGCCAATTCTGAGATTAACTGTCTTCCATGGGACCATGCATTTTTTGATGTGTCGATGTTTGCGCCCTCTATAATTCGGCCAAAATTCGAAAATAAAAAAAATAAATGTTTTTACTCTTGACGCATGTATTCATTATTTTAAAAAAAATTATGTTATTACCTAATAAGGTTTCCGAGAAAAAAAATCCCAAAAATTGTGCGTTTTTTTGACATTCTAGACCCTACTAGTACCTTAATTAAGTGGGCTTCAGTATTAAATATTAAATATAATCAATATTAAATATAATAATAGTTTTTAAAAAACAGGCCTGAAGAAGGGTGTAAACACAAGGACAACTTGCCACCAAATAGGCATAGTTATTTAATCATTTTTAAGGTTTAATTGAAATATAAGTGATAGACAGGGTGGGCCATCTAATGGTTTCTTTTTAAATCATAGGTTAATTTGACACTGATAGCTGTTTCCCGCTCGAAATCTTGACAGAAAGTCAGTATCATACCTCCGCGGAACGAAATTCGTCGCTTTACGCTGGAACAACGTTGGGAAATATTGGGAACTTATTTCCAAAGTGAGTGCGGTGTAGCCCAAACAGTGCGTTTTTTGAAAAAAATTTGTGGACCAAATGAAGTATCCACCGCGAATGCTGTACGCAAGTTTGAAAAAGAATTTCGTGAGACTGGTATGCTAGTGGACAACACTTATGGTCCCCGTCGTCGTACGGTGCAAACAGACGAGGCTGCTGTAGCAGAGTAAAGAGTGTAAAACTCAATTCACGAACATCAACTCGCCATCGATCTTAACATTTCACGCACTAGCCTGAGGAGAATTCTGCACAAAGATCTCAGATTTATTCGCTTTTAAGGTCCAATTGACTCAGCAATTGAAGGCGCACGACCATCCACTACCATGCACTACGTTGTGTTTCATAATTAATGGGAATATTTTTGCTCTTACTAATAAAGCCATAATACATGGAAAAATTTTAATTTTGTTCATTTTATTGCATTTTTAAAAAGAAACTTCTTTTTGGCCCGTTTATCTATCACGAAACTATTAAATTTCCCTAAAAAAAAAACTGTACATCATTACAAGTTGTACAAACTCTATGTGGGCAATATTTTCTTCTATAACTTTGGGGATCATATTTATGTACATCATTTCCCATATGAGCATTAGCTTCCATTTCATAAAACAATTAAGATAGATTGGCTTTAAAGAAGAAAAGATGCCTACTCCTTTAAGGTTCACTTGAATTTTTCATAATTTTCCGGAGAGACTTAAGCAATAAGAACAATCGAGACAAAGTCACTTCTCTACAAAAAAAAAATTCCGGTGAAAATTCTTTTTGACAATTTGAAACAATTTGTATGCGGAGGTAGTCATGCCTTGTCAGAATGTACCGCGAGTAGAAAATTGCAGCAAAATGAATGAATAGAATAGCTCGAATCTTTCCGCAACACACCACCGAGACACGCTGGTGACGTTGATAATGATGATAATTATGGCTTTTGTTTAGCTTTTAGTAGGAAAACTATCTCATGCGTTCAGTATCGGCAGTCAGACATAGTCAGAGTTGCCATCGCGGCATTTTATTAATAACATTTTTTATTTAGTAATTTGGGTCATAAGTGAATATTTTATTTAAAGCCATCTTTATTGATTACTTTCTTCCTTTAAAAAAAACGGTAAATTATGTTCGATTTTTTGAAAACAAAAAAGTATTTAAATGTTATAGATCACTCACTTTTAAAATCAGACACAGCCTGGTGGAATATTTGATATCTCCCAGCCCAATGGAACGTAGGAAAAATTTTTTTACAAAAAGTTTTTTAAACTCAACATTATCATCTTCATCATTTTGTAGATAAATCTAGAAAATGACTTTGGATATCTTTGAAACCTTGGCAACCATAGACAGAGGGCTGCATTCGGCTCCGTTGTAGTTGTTCATCCGTTGCTCTTTGTTTGCTTGCTGGTTTAAGTTCTTTGCTTGGATGGCTGCTTTGTGGCAAGGCGCGTCCATAGAACAATAGACTTCATTCTACACCACCACCCATCTGATATAATGATTCGGATGCACTTATATACTAAGAACACATCTTAGAAACTTAAATGTACATATCTATAGGTAGGAAATACACATAGAAATGTCCGTGGCCAAACAAAAAAAGATACACAATAACCCCCGATGTGTGCTGGAAATTAATTGCAAAGTTCTTGCGCTGGCTTTTAGTTCAATAACAGTTTCCTGCATCTTCTTCTCCAGCTAATATTGGTGGGTAATTATTATGGGTTGATACCACAACATCATGATCTTCTTGCAACAGTTGTGCAAATTTATTGGATGCGACACAGTAAACGAGAAACATAGTTTCCCCAAAAGAAAACCGCAGTAGAAGGTTTGCCTTTGTTACATTTTCTCTTCGGCTTTTCACACAGATGGCAGAAAAAAGGTTTTATCTCGCCCATTTTAGAATTAAATAGCTTTCTTTTGCCGCAAAAAAAAAATAACAGACAGATGTCAATTTGAATTCAAGTCACTAAAGATTTTTTTTTTGTATGGAAGACGGATTACGGAAACTGAAAGAATTGGGTCAGATAAAAGTTTTGTATAGCTCAGTTGGTGTAGATATTTTCCATTTTTTGTTTGTTCTGTATTTCCTTTCCACTACACGCTTGCCTTAGTTTCTAGATCTGCTATGCAGTTAAAATAAGCTGGGAGTTTTATTGTTGGTTTACTGGGTTACTGTGGTAGGTACATAGGTATGGGTATGTTATCTTATACAACAATGTTTTGTGGTTATTCGTTATTCGAAGCGTTGCCATTGGCAGGCAACTGAAAAATAATTGACCGATATTTCGAATTTTGTTGGGGTTCTGTTTTGCGAAATAAAAATAAAGTACGAGTATATATTTTACTAAATTAATGTCAAATTTTGTTAAAAAAAATTTAATATATGGAAAATAAAGGAATAAAATGGTGACCCAAGGGCTCGATTAGTTAATAGAGAATCTCCTGTTATTGAAAATCGAATGTCCGTTATTATAAAAAGTCTTCAACCAGAGACTACGTACACGTCAGAACAAAATCGACACCTTAGGAAATAAAATCAACAAAGAAAAAATCCCATGGCGTCCTTTAGGCTTACGAATCTTATCTGTTCGACAAGCTGGTGATTTGTGACTGTGAACTTTGGTCTGACGAATTGATCGCAAGAGAATTTGCATAAAAGATCTAACAAGTACGCCTAGAAAGTGACAAATCCTCCATGAAAATTGCTTTGCATCTCAGCTGTTCGAATTCAGTAGAAAATTGTAAGTCTTCTCCATTCGTGCTAACATACACACAGGCAGGAATGATTGAGAGTTGTAAGTTACTAAATTAAGGCTCAGTCTGAACCGTTGGGCTCTTTCGCATAGATCCGACATCAATTTGAGAGATGGCCCGTGTTATGCTCACCTTAAGGGCCTCTTATTCATTTATTTTATTTATTCAAAAGGTTTTCTTAAACCTTCAATAAACCAGATTGTATGAACACCTATGTTCCTTTACTATCATAATACGAGTAACAGGATACTTTAACCTAAAACGCAAAAGTTTCGATTAGCGTCACATGCATCATCGTAATTTTTAAGTCCTGGTGATTACGTAAACATCAATAGCTGAACTCTATTTTTACCGATTTCGTAGTGTTACATAAAGACAGGTTTAGTCACTCGGGGACCTGTTTCTGTGCTACTTAAAAGTTTTTAAATATGAACTGGTAGATGATCACGATTTGTGGCGGCCATATTGTTTATATGTTTTTAATTTAAAATGTACGGCGAAATTTGCGTAACATGCGAAAAAACGGTAGAGTAAGGTTTGGGTCAAGACAATGAAAAAAATGAAGCTGAAGATCGCTGCATCCGAATTTATTTTTTCATTTAGGATAGCATATCTCGATAAGTATCAAAGATATTGGAACATTTTGAACGCCAAAATGTTGGGCGATATCCGTTACTTTTTTTTAAATTGTATCCCGTTATATTTTATTTCAGTGAGTTTTAAAACTTTTAAGGCTAATTTTTTTTTAGGAGAGGATATAGACCACAATAATTTTTTTAAAAATAAAACATAAATGACTCTATGTAGAACATACCTTTCTCTAGGGGCGATGTTTCTTACTTTTTTATTTTTTTTATTAAACTTTTTTAACTATGAAATGTAAAAAAAAATACAAAAAGTTTGTACCCTTATAACTCTGGATCAACGAATCGTAGAAAAAAAAAAAACGGTACATGACCAAATTAGAATTTTCAAACTCTAAAGGCGATGTTTCTTCTTTTTTGTTTTAACTTTTTTAACCATAAAATTACAAAAAAAAACGTTTGGACCCTTATAACTTTGGATCAACTAATCGTAGGTAAAAAACCGGTACATGAACAAATTAGAATTTCCAAACTCTAAAGGTGATGTTTCTTCTTTTTTTTTATTTTTTTTTATTTTTTTTTTTATTTTTTTTTTATTAAACTTTTTTAACCATGAAATTAAAAAAAAAAAAGTTTGGACACTTATAACTTGGTGTCAGTGCCATACTTGTAAACGGTGGGCAGAGTTTGGATGTCTGAACTACTTGAAGAAAACTGAGGAAGAGTTACAAGACGTATGTATATTTTCTCTTCGATTGTGACTGTTGCTCTAGATGGCTGGCATTACAAGAGGACTAAACCTAGTATTATTTTGTTTTAGCTTAACTAAAAGCCCAACACTATACGATATTGCAAGTATTAATTTTGCCCCCTTTTTTGTTTTAGCTAAATTAAAAGCAATAAATATTTTTCAATTCGAATTTGTTAAACATATCGCATCAGAATTCCTGTTTTAATTATTCTTTAAAGTATATTCTTTCTGGCATTTTTTTTTTCTTTCTTTTTGCTGAAATTTTGCTTTTGTTTGTATAACAATCAATTTTTTTTATATAATTCCAATTTTGTATTTTCTCTCATAATATTCAAATTTAAAAACTAACCGGCAGACGGCCTATGAACCATGCTTGCAAGTCTTTATATATATTAAGTTTGCATACTACATTATATGAAAACAATAAAGATTATTATTATTAGTATTATTAAAACTTGAATCGAAAAAATAAAAATTCATATGAAGTAAATATTATAATTTTGATAATATACAATTATCAGTGGCGGATTTCCACATTTCCCAAGTATAGGCTGTTGAATTTTTGCCGCCCTTACCTCTACAATTGTGAATTTTCTGTTCCTAGATTATCTTTACAATCCAACAATTCGGTTCAAATTGCACAAGAAATAGTTTTTGAATATATTTCTGAGGTAATCAAAGTTCAATGATGTACGACTATATTAAGGCGGGGTATGCCACTCACACAATTATGTACATTCGGTAAACGTAGTTAAATAATCTTTATTGCGCTTACAAACAGTTCAAAAATAATAATTTCAATTAACTTATCAAAGTTTCTTACAATACCATTTTGCGCGAGTTTTTGTTGGCAAAATCATCGATAATGTCGTCGTAAATGATCTTGTTCATTAATTCTGACTCTATATACATAAAAGAGCTAAGGCCTTAATTTTTCTTGAATAAAGGTGGAGTTCAGATAATTTTGTACCCTTTTTAGTTAAGAAAAGCTTCTCTCACCAGAACAATTTGTCGCTGGAGTACATAATGCCCTACGAAGAGTTATGTCCAAGTTAGGATAAACGTTCTGCAAATTCTGTTTTCGCAGAAACGAAGATAGAATTTCCAATGATTCAGATTTTGGTTTCATCTTTTCAAGATCTATTCTCCATCCTTCAAAGAGCCCAAACCTTCGAAAGGAAGATACTGAGGATCTGCACTGGACTTTACTTCGACCGTCAACGACGAAAACACTACAGAAACGAGCATCTCTATGCAGAAGCGAATTTAATCCCACTGGACAAATATCTATAGTTCATTCAACGAAAAAACTAATGAGGAACATCATCGACCACCCGAATCAGCTTATAAAAAGGATGGCAACAGAACAACGGCATCCATCCCGAACCGAGGTACCTCAGTGTGATGGAAACTCTGGATGACAACGTAATCATGGACAACGAGGAAATAGTCTCGTTCTACGCTGACATTGGGTCAGCCTACCACAACGGCTAAAACGCCATCCCTGCCCACAACCCACAAAAATCACCACTGATAACCGGGAATGAGCACCCTGAGGAAAATACAGTCAACTGACCTTTTAAATTTTATTTTTTTCGTCATGTAAATTTCATAGGTATAAAAATAATTAAACTTAGGTCACTGTTATAGTTAGGCCCCCTAAGAGCCAACAAATGTAATTTTTTTTATACATAATGTAGTAATGTAGTATCTTATTAGTTGTAAGCCAAATTGTAAATAGTATGTTCAATAAAACAAAAAAAAAAGGAACCCAAACCTTTCTTAGAATGGGAATGGGCCCTGCAACGTGCACGTTCAACATTGATAATATTGTAGCGTTAAAAAAACACCGCGATCGGGGAAAAAACATTTGTTGTGCTGAAAAGAAAGATTATCGTTGTATCACGCACCATCATAATTGAATATACCTAATCAATATTGATAATTATGCTATTTGTAATTTCCATATAAAAAAAAATTGAAAAAATAACAACGATATTCCAGATGAACTCACACGTACGAATATTCAACGTAGTCGATTGTATCTTAGTTTTAAATCTGAAAAGTATTTGAGTTTTTTTTAGCAGTCAAATACATATAATTTTCTGAAGTTAGCACATGTTCAACAAACAGTATAGTCAACACATAAGATTAAAATTGATAAAATTCGATTGTTATTTTTAAATCTTTTGATCCATTCAAAACGACGAATATCTCCAACAAAACATTTTTCTTTGCAACAATTTTTTATTCAGATCTACCACACCAAAACCGCAATCACCAATACGTACGGACTTGAATGAGTGCGTAGTGGAAGTGGGAAGAGCGTGAAATTTATTTTCCGCAATTTCACTCTCATTTTACTCATAGAAAATGTGGGCAACGGCCGATTTCTGGTTGGGGCCGTGAACTGGGTGTCTTACCGTAGAATATAGAAGTTTGCGGTACCGTTGAATGTACAATGAAAGAAAAGAGGGAAAAGTCATCGCAAAGGTGTTTTGTGGACTTCTAGAGAGATATTTAAAAACCGTCTTACAGAAATCAAAAAGAAAAAAATATCAATTTTCAAATTTGCCGCCCCTAAAATCTGCCGCCCTAGGCTCAAGCCTACTTAGCCTGCCGGTAAATCCGCCACTGACAATTATTAATATAATGTAATAACAGATATAAATATATTACAAATTACCAACATCTAAACTAATTTTGTGTATCTATTTTCCTTTTTGTTGTAATGAGAGAACATGAAATAAAAGAAAAAGAAAAAACAATGGAAATTCTAATTTGTTCATGTCTTCATGTACAGTTTTTTTTTTACCTACGATTATTTGATCCAAAGTTATAAGGGTCCAAACTTTTTTTTTTCTTTTAATTTCATGGTTAAAAAAGTTTAATAAAAAAAAAAATAAAAATAAGGAAGAAACATCGCCTTTAGAATTTGGAAATTCTAATTTGTTCATGTACCGTTTTTTTTCCTACGATTCGTTGATCCAGAGTTATAAGGGTACAAACTTTTTGTATTTTTTTTACATTTCATAGTTAAAAAAGTTTAATAAAAAAAAAATAAAAAAAAGTAAGAAACATCGCCCCTAGAGAAAGCTATGTTCTACATAGAGCCATTTTTGTTTTATTTCTAAAAAAATTATTGTGGTCTATATCCTCTCCTAAAAAAATTTTAGTCTCAAAAGTTTTAAAACTCACTAAAATAAAATATAACGGGATACAATTTAAAAAAAAGTAACGGATATCGCCCAACATTTTGGCGTTCAAAATGTTCCAATATCTTTGATACTTATCGAGATATGCTATCCTAAATGAACAAATGAATTTGGATGCAGCGATCTTCAGCTTCATTTAAAAAATAGTACAGGAGAGGGGGTTACATTTTCATCCGTGGATACAAAATTTTCTAAAAAAATCAATTACATATTTTATTTTATTTCTTAATTAAAATATTTCAATGAAAACATTATTTTCGAACTCAATATTTTGAAGAAAACAAAAATATTGTAATATTTTTGACTTCGGATAATAATGGTTCTATAAGAATGAAAAGCATAGAAAACATAATTGGAGTATTTTTCTATCTTAGACCATTACCAAAGAGCCATTGTAAAAAAGATTTGAATTCCGATAGTAAATTTATACATTCTTAAGCTCTCTGAATTCAGTGCTGAAAAATATTTCAAATGGACCAGGGGGACCTACAAATTCTACTGAATCCGAACGGATAAGATGAGATGTACTTTTTAATTCTGGTTTGACAGTTCAATACACTAACCATTATGCCAAGGGTAACTTAAAACTACTAAAACATCAAATCTACACAATTTAGTTTTAATCACGTTTCGTATTTCACAGAGATATAGAGCTATGACCAGCTAGCTTCAAGGTACTAGTACGGTCTAGAACGCCAAAAAATGCACGATTTTTGGGATTTTTTTCTCGGAAACTTTATTAAGTAATAACATAATTTAATTTTAAATAATGAATACACGCGTCAAGAGTACAAACAAAAGTTTTTTTTCAATTTTCGAATTTTAGCCGAATTATAAAGGGCGCCAACGTCGACTCATCAAAAAATACATTGTCCCATTGCGGACAGTTAATCTCGGAATTGGCTGGACTGAAGCAAAAAAAACAAAGTGGGTTATTTAAAGGAAGGTTTCTTACGAGACAATTTACCACAATTTGTTTAATAAGTCAAAACAAAAAAAAAATTCGAGCTTTGAAAAAAAATTTTTTTTTTTGGGAATTTTTTTGACCATTTTTGGGTCGCCATTTTTTTTGTTCATAACTTTTTGGTCAAATTGTGGTAAATTGTCTTAGAAAACATAAAAAGAATCAAGTTGCATCAAGTTTTTTGAAAATCGGTTCAGTAGATTCGGAGATTAACTGTCCGCAATGGGAAAATGTGTTTTTTGATGAGTTGACGTTGGCGACCTCTATAATTCGGCCAAAATTCGACAAACAAATTTTTTTGTACTCTTGACACATGTATTCATTATTTAAAAAAAAATTATGTTATTACTTAATAAAGTTTTCGAGAAAAAACTCCCAAAAATCGTGCGTTTTTTACTTTATCCAAAAACTTATTATCTTGGGTATTGGGTATTTGTTGCAATAAATCAGAGTTACAAGACACACATATTCAATCTAATCTAATCTGAGCTATAATTAAGAGCTCTATTTAAATCATCATTCTCATGAACTTAAGTTTTTATTGAAATTAAAAATTTAAAAAAATCAAAAGCAACTTATCATTAGAAGGGTTGTCAGGTATTTTTAAGAGAACTAAAACAGATTTTCATCGATTTTGAAATTTTGGAAATTTGTTAACACAAAGAAAAAATCAACTGGATTACCGAATTATGGAATTTTGCGGTAGCACTTCTAGTGGTCTATCAACTATACCCATTTTTTGCTGATTATTTTAAATGAGTATATTCATCTAGTGTACTTCCTCAGTTTTCACCACATAATATTGTTGATGTTGGAAGCATCAGGAAGTATCTGAAGTATTAAAAGGTATAAATGAAAATAAAAGTGCTGGACCGAATGGTATTTCTCCTAAAATCATTAGAAAATGTGCAACATCTTTTGCGATAACCCTTGAATGGAAAACATCTTTTATCTCTCCAATTTTCAAATCAGGATCAAGACAAAAAGTATGTAACTACAGACCAATTTGTAAGCTATCTGTTATTCCAAAAGTACATAATTGAAAAGATTGTTTGTAATAAGCTTTATTTTTTTTACCAAATATGTAATTGTTGAATCTCAACACGGTTTTGTGTCAGGCACATCAACAGCTTCTAATCTAACTGTTTTATGTAACTCTGTAGTAAAAGGATTTGAAAAGGGTTATCAGACAGACATAGTATTCACAGATTTCGCTAAGGCCTTTGATAGGGTAAATCATGAAATTCTTGTTCATAAACTTTCTTTTCTGGGATTCCATTCTCATTTTATAAAATGGATAAGTTTATATTTGAGTAATCGGACCCAATTCATCAAGATAGATAAATTCAAATCTAAAGCTATCAAAGTAACCTCAGCTGTTCCACAGGGGAGTCATATTGGACCTTTGTTTTTTATACTCTTTATAAATGATATTCCTGATATTATTAAATTTTCTAATTATTTGTTGTATACTGATGAAGATGTTAAAATTTGTAAAGCCATAAAATCTGTTGATGATTGTGTATTATTGCAAGAGGATTTAAATAAATTAGCATTGTGGTGTAGTAAAAATTTACTTCTGAATGTCTCAAAGTGTCAAAGTTTTACGTGTTTTAGGAGAAACTCACACATTTTGTTTGATTACTCAATTAATGATATTGTTTTGGATAAAGGCACTCATAAAAAAGACTTAGATCATAAACTTTCTTTTAATTTTTAAATTGATTTTATAGTTAATAGAGCTTATAAGATACTTGGTTTTGTACGAAGGAACACGAAGGAATATTCTGATCCTTAAGTGCTTAAATGTCTTTACTCAGCCTTTGTCAGATCTAATCTGGAATATTGTAGTGTTGTTTGGAATCCGTATTACAACACTCATTCCTTAAGAATAGAAATCTTAAGTAATCATATAAATTGTTCTTATTTGCTTGAACGTATTAATTTGTATTTTCCTTGCAGAAGTCTAATACTAATACTATTGTATCCATCAGTACATCCCAAATTTTAGTGAGTAAAAGAAGAAATATTTATTTGCCTTTCAAATAGAAAGACATTTAAGTTAATTAATTTTATATGGAGATTAATCAATTAGGTGTAGTTTGTTTTGAGCTACAATATTCCACAAATACCTTACGTTAAATATAAAGAAATCTTCCTTACTCAAATGAAAATCTCAGAGGAACAAATGAAACAAATTTAAATAATGTAACTTCCTTTACTTGTCAACCATTCCTCTTTGTTCTTAGTTTGGGAACTTGGGGTGGACCAAAATACACATACTGACGAAAATTATGGCAATCTCAATTGGACTCATAAGTTGTCTAGTGAGGGCCTTGTCAGTACGCCATTTATTTATTTTTTAATTCAGTTCATCTTAGATCAATTTTTTGACAAAAATCCAATGTGAACTATATCCAACAAAGATTTTACTTCTAAATCATTAACCTTGGAAGATTTTACTTGTGGCCTGGCATATATGTTGTATTAAATGAAACTTTGTTGCAATAAATTGAATATAAATATTCTTAAAAATGCCTAACTTCTATAAGACCTTTTTATCGATGTCATAGTTCTGCACATGGTGAAGACAACGCACTACTACTTTACGAACACAGCCATCGAGATACAAATATCAACCGAAATACCATTTGAAACTCCGAAACTAGAATTAAATACGAAAATCTATACGGAGTACGATGTGACTTCTGACTTTATAGCCACTGATCGCACGGTGCGGGATTTTGTTTTTCTTATTCGTGTAAAATCCTTCTGTGCTGTGAATAGCTTTCCCAACAAATGTTGACATAAATCATAGAGACACCAAATCCATGCATTAAAAATAAAATTGTTGATTTCTATGTTGCTATCTTGATCGAGATGTTATGCACTTGATTTTTCATGCAACCTACGAGTATCATAAGACTGTAAATCTACGCCAATAACGTGAAGCTAGTTCTCCAAGTCAAATGTGTTCAAAGGAAACTTCTACATATAAAAGCTGCGAAGTGTGTCCCTATTAAACATAAAGACCAACTTTCCATTTCGTTTCTTAAAAACAAGACTTCATTTCACATCGCCCAGAGTCTCTTAGACACCTGAGGTGTATTTATTTTTATTTTTGTATGTAATCACTTATTCGTCCAATTATCAAACAAATTATGGCAATAAAACAAGTTATAGCAACAATATTCGCCACAACCATATCTCGTAATGTAATAAAAACAAATAAACATAAACCGGTCCAGCCGATACCAAGCCCCTTTCGCACGATTATAAGCAACAAGGTACTTTAATTTGAAAAAAAAAAAAAAGTATCTACAAGCTTAAAATACTTTTTCCACCAAACCCATTATCAAAACAAAAAATTCGAAGTTTGATTTGTGTTCGAAAAACATCACATTTCAAGTTTTCTCTTATTTTTAACTGTTCAAGTGCCACCGGCACTTAAGCTAAGCAATCTAACATCATCAAACTCACAATCTCTAGCGAAACGCGAATATTTACTCGAAGGCGAGTACGCATAGACCCCCAATTCATGAAAGGCTTGAGATTCAAGAGAATCTCAAGAGATTGTAGCGCTACAGTTTAACGCTATTCAGTTGAACGTTATCGCTCGATGGTACTCAAGTCTACTATTGCCACTTTGGTAAATTATTTAAAGTTTAATTTTTTCTATTTTGGTAGAAGAACTTTAGGATCTTCAATGGAAATATATTTGTGTATGTATTTCTTCTATTCAATTCAGTTTAATTGTGCAACTAAAATTAGAATTCATATTAAACTAATTTGCGTTAGAATGGATTTTGTTAGGAACATCAGAACAAAAATGTAAGGGGACACATTGATGCTGAAAAATTTGAGGATTCGCAAGTGAGTTTTATGTCAAACATTCTCACAAAACGCCTAATTGTTTCTGTACATTTTTCTACTTTTGAGACATTTAGTTCGAAATCATTGTCAGACTTTTGTTTCCACAAGTGGTAATCATGTTCACTTCAAGACGAGATATGATATGGAATGAATGGTGTATCTCTGATGGATCCGGATACCAATGAGATTGTTTTGATGATATTTAGCGAACGTAATTAGAAAGTTCCTCCTGGTGTGGATAAATAAATGATTCATGCAATTGAAAGTTGCAGAGAAGGTTTTAGGTTTATGAATTCAGTTAGTTTAATGACTGGGATTTGTTGAACAGTTGGGAAAATAGTTGCTGCGCTAATGAAATATTTGAGAGAGGTCAAAAACTTAAATGGATACATGACACAGAAAACATCATTCATATTTGATTGGAAATAAAGTTTGAGGATAAATGCTGAAGTGAAATGAGAACTGTGCTCCTCCATACAGATCGTTGTTGAACCGACATTGCAACTCTCTCCCTATGACGAGTAACCTATTAGGGTTATTAAAGCCTCAACTTCCTTTTCTCAACAAAAAAAAAAATAATAATAATAAACTGTTATTTTCGCCAAGGAACAAATGGTTTGATAGCGATTGTAAGACTTCGCAAACTGTCCTTCGCATTTCTGAAACTACGAGTATTTAGATCATCTAATTCTGTATTTTTTTTTTAATATTTACATAATTAAGGAATTTAAAGAATTATGTGCAGTAAAGGAAATTTAATATTTCGACATCATCGCAAAGAAACTAACCAGATGCAATGAATCAGACACCAGCAGCTCACTTAAAAACTCATTTTTCGGCTAACAAGAATCAACGTTCTTTCTACCCAACACCATTGTCCACGATTTGGATAGGCCAATTTCTATGTGTGAACTGGAAACATTTCTAGATAAAAAAAAACAAGGCGCCAGGAATAGAGGGAACTGAATAATTTACGAATCATATTTTGATTAACTTCAATATGCTATATAACCATTCAAATGTTCGAAGTTGTTTTAATAAAGTTATTTTTATAAATAAATTTAATAAAAATAGTCTTAGCACGATATAAGTTAGAAAATGTTTAAAATTAAAAATAGTAAGTAATCTATTTAGCAAATTATTAAGAAGTATCATACTGATACCTAAATGCTGTGTTCTTTTGCCGGTAAAAAATCGTTTTGATGCTTGCCTAGTCAAAAGGTCTTGTGCATCTTCTATTGAATTTCCCTAAAAAAAATGGAATATATATTTTGTCTTCTTCTATATTTGCCTTTAGTAACCAACCCAAGCATACCAACTCTCTGTTGATGAAATCGATTCCTTTGTCGAATATACAGAACTACTAGATGATTTTTTACTGTCGGCGACTTCAACTTTCTACAACTGCGATGGAATCTATCAGAAGATGAAGCACTTTTTAGGCCTGTAAATTAATTTTCTGAAAAGGAGCTGCAATCGTTTTTTGTATTTACTCGTAGGTATTTTTCAGATAACAAACAACTTAGGTAGACAGCTTGACTTTATTTTGTCATCAGATGGCTATAATTCCCTTGTTTCCCTAAGCTGTAATTTACTCTCTACTCTAGACCACTTCCATCCGCCTCTTTCATTCACAATTTCCTTTGAATTAAACAATGAGTCAATATTGTTTGAAAATTCTTTCTTTTTCAATATCCGCAACGTTTATCTTAATAATCTTGTTATAATCATTTATTTCTGTTACTGTTAGAACAATAAAAATTCTATTGATATCGCCTTATAATTTTTCTACAAGTCTATTTTTTCTACTGTCTCGTACTGATCTCTCTCTGGTATAATAAAGAACTCCGATCCCTTCTTAATGCCAGACATAAACGATGGAAAACTTTCCTGAAATCAAAGTTTACTTTTGAGTTTCCGAACTAGCAATAAGCTCAGTTCGGCTGCTTTACTTCTGGATACATTGACAAAATCTCTCTGATTTCTGATCTCAAACGATTCTCTTTATTTATTAACGTCAAACGTAAGCTTCTCCTCAACTCTTAAACTCTTGAATAACCCTTAAACATTCACACATTTTTTAACTCCTTCCTCAGGCAATCCTACAGTGATAACCCGCAAAAAATTTGACCATTGTTTTTAGTTACATTAAAATTACCCTACACACCTCCCTTGCCGTCTCCGTCGTTGACAATAGTGGGGATATTATCAGCAACAAGATAAGTTTTCTTGAAGATGACTTCTCTCTTGGAGCGGATGGTATGCCTGCCATATTTCTTAAAATGTTCCAACTCCCACTGTCAGCCACTCGCCACTGATACTTCAGATGTTCCTCAAGGGAGGCACCTTGGACCTTAGATTTTTGTCTGAATTTTAAACGACTTCATCAATGTAACTAATGATCGTCCATTCCCATTGATACCAATCCAAGTTAATTGTGTATGGGACCAACTTTTTACTATTTTTGTTATTTTACTATTTTTGTTATTCGTTTTTGAGTTCGCGAATTACAATAAACATAAATACATAAATATTGATGCAAGGTAAATTGTATTAAAAAATTGTTGATATCACTTTGAGAGTTAGCAAGGTCTTAATATTTTTAAGGAAAGATTGTGTAACTCGAGCGGTTTATTATTATTAATTGTACTTACAATTAAAATTATAGCATATAAAATAACGCAGCTTACCTGAAAAAAAGAAAAAAAAAGTAATTAATAAACATTATAAACAATTAAAAATTAAATCAAGATTGCCACACTGATACTCATGATTTTATAGTTTTTTTTTTCTAACTGTAATTTATTAAAATAAAACTTGAATAAATTATAGAACATTATGTGAATGAACTTATCAGTTTGATAAACATTTTAATTTAAAAGTATTAAACCAAACACAAAGGGAGATGTCACAACGTGCAGCAATTATAGAGGTATCACGTTGTTGAGTACCGCCTATAAGATACTCTCCTCTATCCTACAAGACCGGATAACCCCATACGCTAAAACCGTTATCGGACAATATCAGTGTGGTTTCATTCCAGGCAAATCAACAACTGATCAGATATTTACCCTTAGGCAGGCGATGGAAAAATGTCTAGAATTTAACATCCCAACATACCATCTGTTTATAGACTTTAAGGCCGCCTATGATAGCATAGCCAGGGTAGAACTTTACAAAGCCATGAGAGAGTTCGGCATCCCAAATAAATTGACACGACTATGTAGGTTGACCATGACCAACGTAACAAGCCAAGTAAAAATAGCCGGATTGCTATCCAGACCAATCAATATCTTTAATGGACTCCGACAAGGGGACGGTTTGGCCTGCCTCCTCTTCAACCTGGCGTTGGAGAAAGCAATCCGTGACTCTGGCACGGCAACAAGAGGGACCATCGTCAACAGGTCCAGCCAGTTACTGGCTTACGCAGACGACATCGACATCATCGGAAGAACCGAACAAGCTGTACACGATTCCTTCATCCAGATCGAGCAGGCGGCACAAAATCTGGGGCTGCACATTAGTGAAGGTAACACAAAGTACATGGTGGCGTCGAATGCGAGAGGAACAGTTGGTCAAACAATCAAGGTTGCGGAGCACGAATTTGAAGTGGTGCAATCCTTTAAATACCTTGGGTCAATAGTAGCAGCCGATAACAATATAGAAGAAAAAATACGCGGGCGGCTTCTCCAATCCAACAGAGCCTACTATAGTCTGTCAAAGCTCTTCAAATCCAGAAATCTCACCATAACTTCAAAACTGCTGCTGTACAGGACCATGGTCCTACCAGTACTCACATATGGATCCGAGACTTGGGTGCTTAGCAAAAGGCAATCCGACCTCTTAGCTGCGTTCGAGAGAAGTCTTAAGGAGAATTGTTGGCCCCGTATGTGAGGAAGGACGATTCCGGAGACGGTACAATCATGAACTGTACGCAATCTACCTTGAAGCAGATATCGTGACAAAAATTAAGCTCGGTAGAGTCCGGTGGGCAGGGCACCTAGCTCGCATGAGCGAAGAGGAACCTGCTCGGAAAGTTCTTTGTGGTACATTCTATGGTAGACGACAGCGTGGTAGACCATGCTTGCGCTGGAGAGATGGCGTAGATCAGGACGCCCGAAGCCTTGGGGTGCGCAACTGGATGGCGTCGGCTAGAGACCGGGATAGGTGGAGAGACTTGTTGAAAGAGGCCAGGACCGGAACCCGGTTGTCGAGCCGATGATGATGATGATGAAACCAAACACAACTTTTTGATAAGGTTGTTACACATTTTTGTTCACCTTTATAAGCAAACCGCACATTCACAATATTTACTATAACATATAGCCAAATTTATCAAAAATAAAATGCACGACTGGTCGCACGAACTTGCTCTTATGTAACAGACTAGGAATTTTAAAATCGAATGTTATCAGAGAAAACTGTTCATAAGGATCAAATTATTTTTCAAATTCTTTTAGTAGTAAGAGACAAAAACATAATGCTATCCAAATATGAATTTATGCAAGAACAAAAATTATAAGTCGTTGTAGTGGTTTCTTAAAAAAAAGCTTTTATGTACAAACTTTTTAAAAGCTTTTTAAGAAAAAAATTTGGTACGCCAATTTAAAGTTTTTATTATTGTTCGAATAAAAATTAAATTTACAAAAAAAAATATTGAGCCGTTTCTGAGATATCGAATTTTCAAAAAAAAAAAAAGAAAAAATAAATTTTTTTTTTCAAAAATTCAAAAAATATTTATTTCAAAGTTTTGAAATGCAATGTGTTTTAGACTTTTTAGAAGCTTCTCTATAAAAATTTTCATTAAGATCCGTTATGTGGATAATGAGAAGTTCAAAATTCGACAAAATGGTTCTATGGTAGGTACAAGCTGTAATATCTTAATTTCAAAATTTTTTTTATTAAATTAAAGATCGTAAAAATTAATTGAAAGAAAAAAATTCTAGGCGCCGTTTTCGAGAAAAATACGATTTTTGAAAACCATTTTTTTTAATTTTTTAGCATTTGTATGGTAAGTACCTTAATTTTTAGGTAAAATAAAAATTTTTTTCTCACATCTTGTAGATTATATTGAGAAACTTTTATTTATCAAGTTTAAAAAAAAATCTAGCAAGGGGTTTTCGAAATATTGAGCTTTGAAAAAAAAATTTTGAAGTTTTTTTTAAAAATCCAAAAAAAATTTTTTTGAAAATTTTTATAGACAATTCTATTTATGTTTTTGGGGAGCCTTAGCAAAAAAAAATGATCAAAATCGGCCGTACCGTTTTTGAGAAAATCAAAAACAAAAAAAAAGGTTCAATGGGGGGTACCCTCAATAACCATTTTTCTGAAAAATTTTTTCAACAAATACCTAGCTTTACTTAAATGAAATTTTTTTGTATTTTTATTTTTAAAATCTGTCGAACAGTTTTTGAGAAAAAAAAAATGTTTATAAAATTTCGAAAAAAATTCGTATGGCAGATACCGTTATTTTTGGTCTTAAAAAATCAAATCAAAAAACATCCGGGGGGAAAAAATTAAAACCCATATCTACCAAGTTTGAAGAAAATCGGCCGAGCCGTTTAGCTGCAATCGAACGGACAGACAGACAGAATTGCGAGACCCACTTTTTTAGTCTTCGCTATCATCGTAATGTCAACTTTGATCAAAATCTCGAGTTCTATTTTTTTTCCGAATGCATAACTTGCCTTATAGTACCTATAAGTCGCAAGTAAAAAATAATGTGTACACAATCAGATCTATTATATAATTTATCGTATCAAATCTCCTTTCGGGTTCTTACGATATGAATCACAACCAAAATTTCTTCACTGAATTCGAAGGGAATACATACTAAGACTTTGAATCAGCTGTCTTACGCCAAACCATTGAAAATTAATTATAAAGAAAAAAAGAACCGAAACAGTAATTCACTTTCATTGTTGGCTTCATTTCACTAAAACCTAAATTAATTTTTGTTAATTAGGTAATTTATTGAAAGTATAAACATTTTTACAAACAACTTTAATCATTTGCGTTCGCAATTATTGTTGATTTATTAAATCAATAAACTCATAAAAAAATGTTAGGTTTTGTTTCAGACATGGAATCTTCTTCAGTTTCATGACAAATTTTCAACAGAAATAACTAAGCCTTCAAATATTTTGTAGAGACCATCAGCTTATCGATTTTACGAAAGGATTGTTTGTATTCAAATTTCTTGCAAAATACTTGCATTTTTTGTGGAAATTACCCTCTGACTACGAAAGGAAAAACTTACGTAGAGTAGGACGACATAAATTATGTTACATTCGAATTCAGTGATCAAAATTTTAGAATTTAAAAAATCGTACATGAGATTTTTAAGTATATTGCGAAGGTGTTCTGCGACATGCGATGGATATTTTTTTTACAAAATTTTTCCTACATATAAATTATAAGTTTTTTTTTAACGAATTTTATCAGTATTTCTTGGTTCATCAGATTGTGTCATTTAATACTAAAAAGTTTATTATTTGAAACAAAATTTACGTTTTTAATATAACCGTAGTGCAGTTGATAAATATTTAACTAACAGTGGCTTAAAATGAAATCTGACTATGAAAAAATCTGGTAAAATAAAGCACAAGAACAGCAACCGATTTTTTGTTTCAATTTTCTTCGGAACAGTCTTAATGGCAGAAGAAAGAGAAACAAATACACATTACAAGTATCATTCAGGCGTAGTACAGGTTGGGCCACCTAGCGGTTTCTTTTTAATAGGTTTTTTGACACTGACATCTGTTTCCCGCTTGAAACCTTCACAGAAAGTCAGTATCATACCTCCGTGGAACGAAATGAGTCGCTTTACGCTTGAACAACGTTGGGAAGTATTGAAAACTTATTTCCAAAGTGAGTGCTGTGTAGCCCAACCAGTGTGATTTTTGAAAAGGCCGAAATGAAGCAGACGGGGCCTGCTGTATGCAAGTTTGTGCAAAAAGTTAGCGAGGCTGGTATGCTAGTGGATCATACTTTCTCTACCCTTTTATTGAAGTTAAAATCATCTGTTTACTTATGTAGTTTACTTAGGTCATCGTTTCCTGTCGCTGTTCCTCTTACGAAACATTATCATTATTATCGACAAAAAATTGTTGGTCTCTTCCATTCCCTACCGATAAGCACACACACAGGAATGGTTGAGAGTTGTAAGTCACAAGGGCTCTCCCATGACCGTCACTAAATTTATTTATTTTATTTTTAAACCAAATACCGCTGTTCCTACTTATGTTTGATATCATTTACCAAATTCACCAAACTAGGTCAAACAAAAATAAATTTGTATAAAATACTGAAAATTATTGCGTGATAACTACCTATGATTTAAGTTCGAGCACATTGAAAGTAATAACAATTTGAATTTGTTAATAAAACAAAAGGACCTATTAACAAAAACAAAACAAAAATTGAGATTTGTAACCAGGGTAATCAGTGTTTGTTACCTATGTCAAATGAAAAGCTTTTACTCAGTTAGCAATCGCGTGTTTGGTTCCCATTGTTTATTATTCGCGGAAAATGTTTTCTTATTTTATTTTTAAGCAAAACAATTTGTCATTTAAATTAATTGGCATAACATTAAATTAATTGTCGCAAATATGGTCTCTGAAGGAATAAAACCGGCTCTAGTTAACATTGTCGTTTAGTTGGGAGGCCTTGTCCAACCTTTTCATAGTTTTAAACACTTTAAACAACTCTACCAACTTGATTGCGCAAACGCAACGTAAGCAAATTCAAGCTGGACAAGTCTAAATTCACAAAATCTGCTTTCACATTTTTTTTTAATAATAAACGAAAATTGAAGTTCAGTTTGACAGTTCAACAGCTGCTGATAAAATAATCCCTTGTTTGAAGTCAAGGAATTTTACAGGGAAATTAGCTGTATGGCAATTTATGCATTCGTAAAAAAATCGATCTCGAGATTTTGATCAAAACTTGAAATTACCACAGGAAACGCTTAAACAATTTACAAAACTATCGGCAATTGCAATAAATGTTTTTTTTTCAAAATTTTAGAAAATATTTGTCTTTTTCACAAAAACTTTTCCAGAAAAAATTACAACTTTCAACCATTCTTGTGTGGGTGTTACAGGAATGGAAGGGACCTACAATTTTTTGCTGATTCCGAATGGCTAGTGAGCAGCATTTTTCATGACAATAGATCCCCTTGCCGGATTTTTCAGTTCCTTGCAACACGAAAAAACACAGTTCAACAGTTCTATTTCCCCCCGTTTAGGCGAGAGGGGCTATTTAAGAAAAAAATCACTTAAAACAGAAAAAAAAAATATTAAAAAATAACGGTGATACCTACAGAGTAATGCTATAGCATTTTGAAAAGCCAGAAATACATTCTTTAATTTTGTTTTTAAATAAAGTTGTTCGAGTGAATAGTTTTTGAAAAATTAATTTTCAAAATCAAAATTTTGAAAAAAAAAAAAATGAAAATTTTTTTTTAAACAATTTTTTTTTCAAAATTTTACGTAATTAAGTATTATTTTTTTATTCAATATTCAATGCTCTTATTAATTTTTGATCAAACACAAAAAACCGGATGTCAAAATGTTTTGTAGTTTTTGAGAAAATCAAAAATAACAAAAACTACTTTTGTTCTAAGAAAAGCCTTTTATTTTAGTTTTTACGTTTTTGGATTCTTAGGTGAATTTACGATTAAAAGGAATAACTTTTTTTGTACAATTTTTTTATTATCAGTCTTATAAGCATACAATAAAGTGACAAAGTACTGGATTAACACATTTTTTCATTGAGAACACCTGCGTGAGAGCATTGAATATTGAATAAAAAAATAATACTTAATCACGTAAAATTTTGAAAAAAAATTGTTTAAAAAAAAATTTCATTTTTTTTTTCAAAATTTTGATTTTGAAAATTAATTTCTCAAAAACTATTCACTCGAACAACTTTATTTAAAAACAAAATTAAAGAATGTATTTCTGGCTTTTCAAAATGCTATAGCATTACTCTGTAGGTATCACCGTCATTTTTTAATAATTTTTTTTCTGTTTTACGTGATTTTTTTCTTAAATTGCCCCTCCCGCCTAAACGGGGGGAAATAGACCCCCCCTCCCATACGATTTTTTTCTTGTCTAAGTCCAACCTACACGCCCTAGCTTTTTGTCACACCTTATGCAAATCACCCTGTATAGATATAAACTTGACCACAGTGGTATTTGTTGCACCACTTCATGATTTCTTAGCTCAAACAAACGTAATTTTGGGGTATAGTTTATAGCTCAACTTTAACAAAAAAAAATTATTTTGGACAACTTCAAAAATTTGACAAAGGCTTTGTTCCATTGAATTCAGATTAGATTCAAAAGTATGAAAAACCTTTGGAAGGGTAAAGACTTGTTTAAAGAAAACAGAGAATACAGTACTGGGACATGTACAATTGCATGGTTTGAGAATCCTACTTTCTTGTCTGTTGTCTGGTACACATTTTTTAGTTCGTTTTTTTGTTTTCAATTTTTCTATTTCATCGAGTGTCTTTTTAATAATTAATGTGTTCTTAAACAAAACTTAAACACTAGCACTATGGCGTTGAAACAAATAATACAAGGAGTGTAATTAACATAAGCTAGCTATCGATGAAAAGAGGAATAAAATAATAATAGGAATTGGATATTTACTTTTTTGGAAGCATTTTGTCAATTTCAGCTTTTTTTATCTTAGAAAGATCTGTCCCACCTAGTCATGTTTCAAGCATACAAATTTATATACGGATAAGCTAAAAACTTCTTTTATCTAAAGCTATAAATCAAATAATTATCTTACCATACCTATCTATTTATATTAATTGAAATAGTAATATTGATAAAATATCTTTTGATTGCGGCTATCGATTCTTTGTTTGTCAAACTTTTTCCTTTATGAAATCTTTTTTAAGAATTATCAAATAATAATATCTAGTCTTTCCATGGACAGGAATGTGTGTCAATCAAAAGTTTGCTTTTGATTTAACAAACGAGTAGTTAAGTTTCCAGGAACGAATACATTTCTTTTGTTTGCATAAATAATGTCCTCTTTCATAGGTGAAGCCTAATGGAAGACACTTTGTTTAAAGAGATAATCGTATAGGCGTATGAAATGAGAGGTAAATCAGTTTTATTGATTTATGTAATTGGTAGAACAATAATCTTTAGGCTAGGACCGCACCAGCGATTTCAATCGCACGATTTTTTAGTCGCAAAAATAGAACACATGAATTTAAATGAGAATGAACGCACTTGCTACCAACAAATCATGACGATTTAAAAGTCGCAATTTGTTTCACTTTTCTTGCGATGCGATTGTCGTAAACTTAAATGAAACACATGTACTCAAATTGATATGCCCACACTTGCGATTTAATTCACTACGACTTAAAAATCGTAGTTGCAAAGAGAAATTCTCATGCACGCACTTGCGATTTTTAATCCACGATTTTTTAGTCGCAAAAAGTAAGACACATGGCCTTAAATGTGAATGCGCGCACATGCGACTCAAAAATCGTAGCGATTATAAAAATGAAACAAGTTCTATTTTTTCAAGCGATTTTTTTGTCGCTACTTATTTGTAGCAAATGCGTGCACTCACATAAGAAGTAGTGTGTTTTATTTTTTGCGATTAAATAATAGCGCGCAAAAAAATCGCAAGTGCGTGCATGACAATAATTTGTAGCGACTACGACTTTTTAATCGCCTCGACGAAAAATCGCAAGTGCGGTCCTAGCCTTAATCTTCAATTGTGTTATTGAATTGCTTTCCATGGACATTAGCAGTTATTTACAAATTCGTTAGTTCTTACGTAACTTTATTTAGGAAGTTGAAAACTTCTTCATGCGGCCAATATGAAAGTTTTTTTTGTTTTATTAGCCTATCTGAAAACCGAACCAATAACTTCATAGAACAACTCTTAACTTTGTTCAAAACACGCCCATATTAGGTAAGGTAATCATATCTCACTTCTTTAAATGGTACATCTGGTACAGGCCGGTACTGTGAGAGTCAATCAAAGTTAAAAAAAAAGTCAACTTTTCCAGGTAGAATATTAGTAAACTGAATATTTGATAGTTAGGAAGTCAAAAATATAAACATGGTTAGGTATACTGTTAGCAATGCCTTAACTTTATTTTGTAACTCGGTCTACGGGGATTCCCTAGCGGAGGAATTGAAATTTGTTTTAGCTGTAATACTAACGGTACCTGCCATGAAACTGTTATAAAAAAAACCTAATATACATATATCGAAAACGACTCTCACGATTTTGACAAAAAAAATATGTGCCTTATCTAAAACGTGAACAACATTTAGGTCAAACAATATTTCAACAAAAAATGTTATATTTGTCACTTAACCGGCTATTTAATTTTCAACTTTCTCACTGACGGTTTTACCGATTTGGAAAAATATTTTTGAATTTTAAATCAATCAATTAAAAATTAATTTACTATTAATAACCGTTTCTTGAAAATTTTGTTTCAACAATTTTTTTATAACTTTCACGCTTTAACGACAAACGCAGTATTGAGTGTTTGAAACATTAAATTCTACGCGTTTATTAATTCACCATTTGACAATGCTATCAAGATCATTATTTAATGAGCTTATCATACGCTGCAGTTCAAGATCCACATCCAAAGAACAAGGATGTGCATCTGGAATTGACAAATATGAGAAGGTTTTTCATGGCCTTGGAAAGAAGGGACGTGAGTGCAATTGGACGATAGTAAGAGGGGGAAGAAGATTCGGCTTTTTCAGCGAAGGGCTGGACAATCCACTCGGAAAAAGACCAGTAGAGTAGGTCAGATTGAAAAGTAAGGAATATTAAGATTCCTAAGAACAATAGATTTGTAGGAATAACTGTAAGATGCAGGTGGGGACACAATATAGTTCTAGGTCACACTGCAATACCCCAATAAATAATTCAACTATTAATTATAGAAAGTCATATTTTTTATGATTATCGGTTAACTTTATTTAATAATAACTAACAGCTAAGCTAACAAAGTCTCACAATGCAATTGCATTTATTGAAATAGGTTAATTTTCAAGACGAACACATTTTTACTCAAAATGTGTTTATTCAAAGTCAACATTATTTGATTGAACACACAAGGCTTTGTCCACCAGAAAACTTAAAAGTATCACAATTGACTGAAGCTTATAGACACAGACGGTAAACATCTTAAGAGATAAAACAATAAGAAAAATTCAGCTGAAAAGCTTTTCTTTTATCTTTTCTTAAAAAAAAAAGAAAGGAAAAGAAAACGATAAAGTACGTCTCTCTGTCTGTTTGTCTGATTGGCTATAACCTCAAGTAGAATAACTTTTTTTTTTACTTTTTTGAACTATAAAGTATGTTTTTGATTCGTAAAAATTAACTCGAAATCGAACTTGACATTTCGATGATAGATAGGTAGATTTACAGCTTGTGTCGAACCCAGACATTTCTTTAGGATTTACACTCTTAATTCTATTAAAAAAGTACGCATCCCAAGATCATATCGACACATGGAATCAACGTCACTATCTAGGAAACATAGTGACCAGTTAAAAATTCGAAAACAAAAGTATTCAGATCTTCCCAGTTGGCTTTCTCGTATTGCCAAACGGTCCTAGTGGGATGAAATTGGCTTATATTACACAATAGTCCAAAGTTGCGAATGGAGAATTAGGGTATACTTATCAGGGTGGACTCATCTACAAGCTGAGTAAAATGGTGCATCTCAGCAAAGATCTCAACAATTTGAATTGTGTACATTGATTTCGCCCGCAATAACGACTTCAGTGTGAGGACAGGTTATATCAATTTAAATACAAAATTTCATGCTTTTTGTCTTTCAAAAGTATTTTTTTTATAATTAATTAAATTACGTGATAAATCTTAAAAATATTAAGCTAATGGAAAGGCAAAATCAATTACGTGCGACCCATTCGTTATGTATAAAAATACATACTTTTAATGCAGCCAATTTTGAAAATTGTTCAACAGTTTTTTTTAAAGACCGTAGATATTTAACTTTCTTTCAACATTTTTGTCAGGCGATATTCATTGTCTGATTTCCCTATTTAAGGTGTAGGATACAAAATTACAAAGAAAATTACGTAAGAAGATTTAGCACTGCTAATTCGATTGACGCGTTCGTTGTCTCTTGTATAGTATAGGGTTATAAATTTTGACACCCCTGTTTCTGTAATCCGGAAGTGTAAATGTATATGTTTAGTTTAAGGATTGTATTTGTCGCTTTTTTTTATACGCGTTAGAGTTGTGAAATCTTAAGACAATAATAGTGATTCCGTAATAGAAATATTTCAAGCACCTTCACACATTTTATTCAGCGATGAGGAAATAAGGAAAGTCCCCTTCAATTTTAATCCCGTAATAAATGCTGTTAATAAGCAATATACTTTACCTAACATAACAAACATAACATGAGAGTGGATTATAAATTTTAGAAAATGCGTGCGTCCTGGTTTATGGTCGCAAATGCAAATGCAAATTAAATTCCTCTACGAGATGAGTACTCAATTCAATAAAAATAAAATGCCGAAGACCCTTAAGTACCGAGTTTGAAGAAAATACTTTGAGTAGTATAGACTGTATATCGAGGTACAGGCATTCAGACATATACAGACAGACAGAAGGAATTGTTGGACCCACTTTTTTCGTCTTCGCCATCATCGTATTGTCAACTTTGATCAAAATCTCGAGTTCGTTTTTTTTCCAAATGCAGAACTTGCCCCATAGTACCTATATCGCAAGTAAAAATTGTTTCCGAATAGGAACGCCAAGTCGGGTAGATTCTATTCAGTTCATGGAGCCATTTTGTTTTTTTTTTGTGTAGCTTTCGTAGCAAAAGGTTCACTGGTGATCTTATTGAATAGTCACACATATCTTAACATCGTCTCGGAAAAAGTAAAATTATTTCACTTGATATTTCACTTGATATTTCAATAAGCATTTGATAGAGTTCTCTCTTCGAAAATGCGATAATTTTGTATTTATGAATTACCTTTCGAGCAGCTCGAAAAATATGTTGCATTGGAAGGTTTTGAGTCTTATATTCCTAAAATAAATGTGGTGTGCCCAAGGGCTCCGTTATGTGTCCGACTTTCTTTCTATGATCTTTTGTCTGAAACTTCTCATCCATTAAATTGTTTTGCTGACGACAATAGACACTCTCGACTTTCCAAATTCTGGTAGTTGTCATTAAATTATAGGATCGATAGCAATTTTTTTTTTATAATTCACACGTACTCAAGGGTATGTTAAGAGACCCTTATAATCTGTTGATAGCGATAGTTGACAAGTTGTCTTGGCCGACTAACATAGTTTTAAGGGTATTCTTAGGTAGGGACAGTCAGGGTGGCACAAAAAAAAATTAGAGTACATTCTTCCAATGTATGTAAAAAAAAAAAAAAATCTCTGCTGCTGTGGCTGTTCTAATTTTTAAGTAGTTTTAGTTTAGTTTTAGTTTATTTTAAGTAGTTTAAGTTGGTTTAGGTAGTTCTAATTAGTTTTACTTTAGTTTGTAAGTTTTATATAAAAAATATAAAAAGATAAAGAATCCGAGTTTTTTTAAATTTTCTCGAGAAAACAAAAAAAAATAGATATAGTTTTTGAATTAAAAACAGTTTTTTAGGCCGAAAGGCATTACATTTAAGATATAGTTTAGCTTAGAGCGCCCGCATAGGGCCAGTAAGTTAGTTTTAAGTTATTGGATAATTAGGCTAGTTTTTTATGAATTTTTGTCTAGCTTTAAGATAGTTTTAAGATTGATGAACATAAAAATGAATTAAAAAAAAAAAAAAAAGACCCTTATAATGTTAAACAGCACGGGCGATGGGGAAATTAGGGGAGAAGGAAAAATGGTGTCGATAAACATGTTAGCCGCGTAGAAATGAATGCTTTAAAAATTCAATCTTTTCTCTTGTCGTTACAGCGGAATCCCAATGTCGATATTAATGAAGATGCAAGAAATTTGTCACTCGTTGCCTGATTTGGCTTAATCTTTAAGGCCTACATTCTTCCAAAGCGTGAGTTCTATTTCTATATTTGGACAGATGCTCCAATAAACAACCTGAAGTCTCTTGGATGGAATCCAAAAATGAGCTTTGACAATAACAGGTGATACAAATATACCAGATACATTTTCATCTCTCGAGCATCGCCGAAATATTTCTTGTCTTTCATTATTTTATTGTTACTTTCAGTAATTCAAACCTAATACTCGCATTTCAGGGAATTCTCATCAGTACTGGTGAAATAAGCGATTTCTTTTTTTTTGTCGCACTACACGAATATGGAATGATATACCTGGACCAAAATATTCCTCCCATTCCGATGTTCAGACACTCAAGACCAATATACATCAGGATATCTTTTTTAATCTCCTTTCACTTACCTAAACGCTCGAACTAGGCTCAAACATTTTAAGGGTAATCATAATTCCTTTAATGCTCGCAAAATATAAAAAGACCCTGAACGGCATATGTGGAAATATATTTATAAAACTGTTATGTACTAAACATTCTTTAAATTGAGAATATTATATTATTTTATTATGTGTCAGCGATAATCACAGACTTTACTTTAATTAATATATGTATTTGGTTTAATTAATCTTTTCTTCAAACAACTTGATGTGGAAGCTTTTTAAATGAGTTGCGATTAAGATTACAAATAATATAAGTTTTTGGAACCAATTAATAGTTAAGAGCTTATCAATAATTCCGATAACATTTTAAATTGATAAGGCCTTTCAATGTTTTGATTTCCCTTAATTTTGAGTATTTATTTTAAATAGCTAGATTTTATTTAAGTGGCTAAGTGCATAGTATACTATTTACCATAAAATGGCATCATAGGTTATATACTTAGGCCTCGTAGGTTATCAATTGATTATTTTTAATTCATTCAGAATTAAAATCATCAATTTCCCTGCAAATGTTCACCACGAAAAATATGTACATATCTAATATCTTTTTATTTTATACATTAAAAATGTGGTATTACAGAAAATTTTGTATATGGCTTTTTTATCTATTATGCGTTTTGCTTGCGATAGAGATATGTATATATATATTTTTTTAGCATTTTATATGAAATATCCATAATTACTTTACACATACCACTTAAAAGGATGTTGTTACAAAGAAATTTTTATCTTTTATGTTAGATAAAAACATATAACAAAATTTGATTGTCCCGATTATAAAATGGTTCATTAAATAGATTGATTTCCTTAGAAACAAATTATTAAACATTGTCTATGTTCAAAGCTTAACAAATATAGTTTTAACTTGATCATTAAAAAGGGGTCAAATCTAACTGGGCAATTATTAAAATAAATTTAAATCAACTAAGAATTGCTGCTTCGCAAATTTTTTTGATAAAACAAAGCGATAACTTCGCAAAAATATCTTTCGCGGTTTTTATATCGCTTATTATTATATGGCAATTTGTTATCTTACTGCTTTTTTTTATTTTCAAAATAACAGTAAATTTAGTTTTAGTTTGCATTTGCATAAAGTTTCTTTTTTCTATCGAAAAATGTTTGATTTATTAAAACCAAGATATTGATGCATTATAAATAAATAAATAAATTTGGTGGTGCAACAGCTCGAAGTGAACCAGGACCTAGTGACTTACAACTCTCAACCATTCCTGTGTGCGTGTTACCAGGAATGGAGGGGACCTACAATTTTCTGCCGATTCCGAACGGCTAATGAGCAGCACTTTCCATGACAAGAGATACACTTGGAGGATTTGTCAATTCCTCGCAAGAGGCAGTACACCCCTGAAAAAAACTTTCTTGCAGCGGCTGAGAATCGAACTCGAGACCTTCCGCATGACAGTCCAACGCACTAACCATTATGCCAAGGGGTACTACATTTTTGCATTTTACAAAGAAAAATATGGCAGCGCGTGCGAAACAAACTTACCCACCTTTAGTACTTAGTAAACTCTAACTTAGACGGATTCTTGTAAAGAATATTATACAAGCATTTTTCGTGTGGTAAAGATAATTTAAGCTGCCGAATATTCCACGAATCCGAGTTGTCGAAAAAAAAAGAAATTATTTTTGACATTTGGTCTGTTTTAAATTCACTATATATTAAGTTCACTGTTTAAGAGTTATATGCCTAAAAAAAAATATATTGTCGACATTTGATCTTTCACATTTTTTTTTTTGGAACTCGGATTGATGGGGGTTTTTGGGAATCGCATTAGTAATGACAAAGTAAAGGTCTGTACCAATTGTCAGCAAAATGAGTATTTGAATGTACCAAAACTGCACGATTTTTAGTCTATTTCTATTGGATGTTCTAGTTATTTGTCATTCTTCCGCATGAATTCTTTATTGATGTTTTATACGAAGGTTCTCGACAAGCAGTAGATTTAGACTGAATTTAACAATAGTTGCGTATTGACAAAATTATCCTCCCACTCAAGGGAGAGATATATAGATTCCAACCCTTTCTAGAAAATGCTGGTATATTGTACCGCCAGGTTTACAGTGATCAAGTTCTGAATTTAAACATTTTAATTTTATGTCAAAAACGAGCATTCTTTAAGGGCATTCGTATTTTTTTTCCTAAGAGCGACTCAAAATAAACGATCAGTAGATTGAAACCATGTGATCATACCACAGTGATTTTTTTTTTTTATAATCTACCCGCGCTTAAGGGATTATGATTACCCTTTAAATGTTTCAACACAGCGCGGGCGTGAAGTTAATGAAGAGAAAGAAGGATAGGAAAGATGTGTGGCACGATGTTCTGAGACTGTTGGTGGTTGTCTCAGATATTTTTATCTCCAGGGATGGCGGCTGAGCTAAAGCGGAGAAATGCCGTGTCTTATTTCTATGTCGCTTATAATTCACATTATTTTATTCGTGTTCATCCTTTTTGGTATACTAATTTAACTCAATTACATGCTGTTAGTGTTATTCCTGAACAACATGTAATGAGTAAACCAGCAACCCTATTAATACCCTACTAATACCCTACTAATACCCTAAATAATACCCTAATGTAAAGCGACGAAAATGAAGCTCACTTTACGATATCTGGCACTATTGTCAACGATCTCCGTTGGTAAATGCATTCATATGGACGCATATATTCACGATCAGAAAGGACAGCAAGGGGCGGCAAGAAGTTCAGAAAACATCGCATGAGTTCGAGGGTCCGAATAGCTACTGAGCAATCTTCAAGATAGTCTATTCAGAAATAAGGCACCCATACAAAATGATGGTCATCCAAGAACTGCTTCCTCATAATAATGATTTAGGCAACTCACCTGTGAAAGAAAATATTTTTGACTTTTTTGATTGTCTCATCTCGCTATGAGGCGATCTCAACTGAACCCCACGCTTTTCTGATTCTTTTTCACGTAGGTTTACCATTGTTATCCAATTTTCAATAATCTTCCCAGAACCCTGGACGCCTTGGAAGGTCACATCTAGTCTCAACGACAGCACCGAAAAATGGCACTAAGCCGACACATTATTTGAAATAATGCAATAAAATATAAAAAAATTTATCATAAACATATAGAGTTTCATTACAATTTAAATCAAATACGTCTGTTGCGGCTAACTTTGTACTTGTACATTCTTATAATTTTTTTGCACCTACGTATTCCCAAAAACATTTTTTCAATTTTTTTTTTACATATTTTCACCCAAAATTTGTTGATATGTACAATCAGTGTTCGATGTTTTTATTTTTCATTTGAATAAGAGAAGCGGAACTTTTGCGCCAAATATGATGAATTTCGAATTTCTAAAAAATAATTTATTTTTAAACTATTGGTACATACGATGTAAATTTGTAAATTTATTTCATTATGGTAATAATAAAAGGTGAAATAATGAAATGCGAGCTTCAAATTGGTGTTACGTCCGCAATCTCTTGCGGAGACGGGCTGTCAAATAGCTTATAGATAAATAAAGCAAAAAAAAGAAAACAAAGCGAAATTAAAAATTTCCAAAAACAAATTTGATATTGTTTATTGTTAAATTCGAAATGACTATTTTATCGTTTCTTTAATTTTATCATTGCTCTAGTGAAATAGCCAGTTCCATTCCTTCCCTGAAGCAATTCAACCGTAACACTTGCACTTTAAGAAATGCTCACCAATTTACTTTCGAAATCGATTTCGGTCGTTCTGTTAAGTACAGAGATTCTTTCTTTGGTGGCACTACTCGAATGTGTAGTTCTGTTTTTCCCTCTCATTGTGATATACAGAATTTCAAAAAGCAATGTGCATCAGTATCTCTTTTTTAATTCTCTTAATTTTTCCTTAATGCTCGCACTGTAATTGTCTAATAAAGGAAATTTTATATCCTGTTGACTGTTCATTATCCGAAAAAAATATATCACAAGAAATTGTTAAATGATTATTTCGAAATAAAAAGCAGTCGACAAATGTTTCACCAGATGACCCCTTACTATTTTAAAATTAAAACAGACTTTGTTGTACTAATACGTTATTTTTCCATGAATTTATATTTCTTTGAATGCATTCAAAGGTGTTTGGTTGGACTCCTGCCATTAACAGAATACCTGGTCTTTGCATTATTTTACTTAAATGCCATGTAAATACACGTGTACGTAAAGTAAAGTTTTACTAAAGAACTTCTAGGTGTCTAGGCATTACTTTAAAAAATCTATGAAAAACTAAGTATCCATTGATAGAATCAGCAACACTGAAAAATATGACGACGTACACAACGTATGTATGTAAGTAAATAAAATAATCCTCTTGCGGATTAAAATGTATACCGTTTACGAAGTCCCACACGTAAAATCACCAGATCAACTTACAACAAAATTAGAATGTGATAATGAGTTTGTATGTTAAAAATGCACCTTTTAAATCCTTACCATTAAACTAAAATGATTAAATACGACCCGGGTCATTGTTTAGTTCTTAGCGCTAAATCGTAAACGATAAAGTCAGAACGAGTGCAAGTTTTCAGACACACCATTGCACAAAAGCTTATGCTTCTCATAGAATAGAATATAGGTGTGATACATAAACATATAAACAGCCGAATTGGTAAGAACCCTACGATTCACCGGTAGAAAACCCAGAGATTACCTCAGAGACCTGAAAATTTTTGAAGAATTCGTTTTATTTTCTAATTCATTCCGGATTTTAATATGCATGCACATATAAATGCCAGGCATTTTCTTATACAGAAATAAAATCGATTTCCGGTTTTGATTTCATCATTCAAAAAATGTTCTTGTTTACTTAAAATCCCAGTATTGAAATAGTTATTCTGCCTTTACTTTCTTAAACCCAAACACAAAAGTTAGCGTTAACTTTACAAGCCCATAAATCGAACTTTAGTCATCACACATCAAAATTCTTTTGTATCTATCTTAAGACTAATAAAATTTAAAATAACCAAAAGTGAACGAATTTCAAGACATCACTTTTTACCTCTATCCGCATTAAGACTTTATTGATAACATAGTACAAGCATAAATCGTCATTATCAAGGTAGATCACGCCCATGCTTGAGTTACGTTGTGCCCTCAGATATTTTCATTTATCAATTTTTTTAATACTAAATCAATTAAAACCATTTTATTTGTATGCCAACTTATGCTTAAAAAATGGAGGCAGTGAGCATAGAAGGTATTTCATAAATCATAACCAACCGGCATTCTTATGTTGGTATTGTGTTTGAAGTTTACCCTCCCACAAAATTGATTTATCCTCAAGTTGCTCATAGCGCAATGTACACTAGCCCCTTCTTTTGTTTTTATATGTTTTTATTTAAAAAAAAAATCAAACAGATTGCAGTTTTCAAATTAAAGTCATCAGCTTAAGTGAGATGAGTATTGGTGAAAATATTATGTGAATACAGACCATAAAATTTAATCTGATTAATTTTTTTTATTTAAATTATTTGTATCCGTCATAAGGCTACTTTGCGCAAATTCCATGCCATATGCTTTCAATAACAGGCACCCCCAAGAAAACTTGTTTATCATTGATATACTTGGCCCAAGTTTGTTAAAAGAAAACCTAACTCTCAATATTTTCTGCACCCTCGTGGCACAACCGGCAGACGGCCAATCAGCTTTTTACCCGAACTAAACATGAAAAGGTAATAACTTTCTCGCGCTCAATTTTTTTTTTTGATTCTCAATTGGAATTAAATTCGATTGACTTTTACTTTGTTAAAATGGATGAAGAACATCACACTACCACGCGCTTCAACATTAACATTACCATCGCATTGCCATCAACGAAGAAGTTATGGCCATTCAAATGTCTGCAATTGCCGTAAGCAAAATCGAGAACCAGGTGTTTAAGAAGTCAAAGCCAATTTTATTTCTTTTTCTTCTCTATTTTTGCAACGTATTGCATAAGAACATGAATTCGCTTGGTTTGTGTCTTTTGGTTCAGCAATCGATCGATAGAAGTGGAGATAGAAATAAAAATTTCACTACGAAGCATTGATGAAAAGATTAAAGGAAGTCTATGTGTTGGGAGTTGATTAAAACAATTATTTAAGATTTGTTCTTGTTCTTGGGACAAGAACTATAAAACTTTAAGTGAAAATATTGAACAAGTTGATAATAATCGTATTCACTGACAGCCTCTCTATATTTAATTAACTAGCTTCAGAAATATTAATAGCTTCGTATACCTCCAGTTCCTAAGGCATGTGACAGCGGTAAGGCAAGAAAAAAATCGTAAAGAAGGGGGTTCAATTTTCAGCTTAGATAGTTGAATTTATTTATTGACTTTAAACTAAAAAAACAACTTATTTAAATACATAAGTATTATGCTTAAAGCCAAAATTATATTTCTATTTCAAACTTAAATTAAAATAAAAAAGATTCTTTACTATTAAATAGTAGATAAAGTTTTTCGTAACTTACCGCGTTTATTTTCCTTAGAAATAATTATAATTTCTTTTATCCGACGCGACGTTTCGAACAAGAACGGTATAACTCTATTGACCACAAACAATGAAACTTGTTCAAAACGTGCGTCGGGTTAAAGAAATTATAATTATTTTTAAAGAAAGTAAACGCGGTAAATTCCGAAAAACTTTATCTATTGAACATGAATAACGACTGCGAAAAGATACATAAACTTAAAAAAAAAAAAAACAAGATTCTTTACTGTTTTATTTTTAAAATATTCCTTATTATAATGATCGTCTACGTACGAGCTATTATGGAATAAATTACCCCTTATTACCGGTGGCAGGTCGAACAAATAAACATGTGAGTGTGAGAAATTAGTATTACGGTTGGCGAATCGAGGACCTTTGATTCGATTTAAATGTCATATAATTGATATTTTTAATAAACAATCAAATTTCGAACTCGAATTGTATGTCCAATGTGTAGTTCGCTAGTGAAAAAAATCTCACCTCGAACGTTCGATTCGCAAACCGTAATAGGGGGGATAATATTGCCAATATGTTATTTTATTTTTTTGTTGAGCTTCAAAGCCTTAAATTATTATTAGTTGAAGTAAACGGTAGTGTATTAAAATTTAAAAAAAAAATTAAAATTTTTCACCGTTCCTTTTGCAAAAACGATACATTTTATTGTGTTGCAAGACTTTGGTCATTTTGGTTGGTAGGTAAACTGTACTAGTTAGTGACATTAATATGCGAAACAATGTAAAAACAAAATTACTCGTTATTCTAGACGAAGTTTTGACGGTATGAAATTTCGTTTTTCAAAATGGTGTTTTAAAACTGGAATTTTGTATTAATAAAAGGCTCCAAAACATTTCTAATTATCGTGTCAAGTGATAAGATTAAAAAGCTTGGTTAACTCTTATATATATACTAGATATTTCTTATATGAACAAAAAACCCTTTCTTACGCTGCAAATAAGCCATAGACTAGGCCATCATTGGCTTAAGTAACTGGTAACATCGGCTCGCAACCAGGATATGTGAAGAAAAGTTACAGAGTTCGTTTGAATAATTAAGTATCAAATGGTATTTAAAACGTATGTATACTTGCTTTTAAATTTAGAAATAAAAATTAAGATTGATGTAAAAAACTCTCTTTTGAGCCTTGTCCTAGATTAATACATTTGGTTTTTGTTAAGTTAGAGGGAATCTAAATAGATGTACTGCAGTTTTTTCGCATAATTTTATACATGAAATCATGAAATACATCAGAAATCACCATACTTCAAAAGCTCAAAAACAAAACGATGAGGATATTTCTGAAATGCAGTCTTTATACGCGATTTAGTTTAACGATATTATGCTTACAATAAGACGGACAATAATTTACAATGCGTTCATTTTAGTGTTTAAAATTAAAAATAAAATGGTCCCCGATTATTTGTCTCTTAATTTAAATTTTATACAAAACTTTCAGCCTCATAACTTGAGTACAAATAACAATTTTATGTTACCTTTTACAGAGATACAAAAACACAAAACATAATCATGTTAACTTTTAAATGAACTACCAAATCCAATTAAGAATGAATCAAATTTTCATGTTTTTAAAAGATAATTTATAGATTTTATTAAATTCAATTTTAAATTTTAATGAATTGTATATACAGTTGTGGTCAAAATAATAGTAGTGTAAATCAAATCATTGGTAAGTTCCTGAATTTTCATGTTTTTCGTGGAGTAATATTCTGTGGTCGGACGAGTCCAAGATTGTGTTATATGGTGGAAAGGGATATCGTCAATAAGTAAGAAGGCCTCCAAACACAATATAATCCACGCTTCACAGCCAGGACAATAAAACATGGAGGATCCAGCATAATGGTTTGGCCATGTTTTTCCTTCTATGATGTTGGTCCCATATATGTACATGATTGAAGGCATTATGGATCAGCATCTTTATATGAAGATCTTGAAGGAAGTTATGTTCCCATATGCTGAAAATGAAATGTGGTATTTCATATGGGTCTTTCAACAAGACAACGAGCCAAAGCATACAAGTATGATTCCAAGAAAAAGGGTTAATGTCATGAAGTGGTCTGTACAGTCCCCAGACCTCAACCCTATGGAAAATATTTGGTGCGATGTCAAAAAATATGTTGCAAGTTGTAAGCCAACTACTAACATAGCTCTTTGGGAAGCTATACAGCAGTCTTGGAGGACTATACCTGTAGAAAGATGTGAAAATCTTATTAATTCGTTGCAACGTCGTTGTGCTGCTGTTATTTCTAACAAGGGACATGCAACTAAATATTAATTTAAGGTTCAAACACTCGACTATCACTTATGGTAGAAATTGTTTATTAATTTTTCCTTTTCTTAAATATTTAAAGGTGGGTTTTAAATGCGCTAGGTACTATTTTTTTATCCGCTGTTTTTCTATACGACTTGGATAGATTTGAAATTACCAACAAATTTATTGAATTTGAAAATGATTTCCTAAAAAGCATTAATTTGAAATCAGTAGATTTAAAATTAGTAGATTAAGGTTCACTATTATTATTTTGACCGCAGCTATATATTCTACCGATTCTTATTAAAGGTTTTCCAAGTATTCCGACGGACCTGACCTCATCTTTCCCAGATACCCTACTCGCTGGGATATATTTTCATGGAGGCATATTGGTACTCTTAAAAATTATGATTAAATAAAAACATAATAATAATAAATAAAAGCATAAAATGAAATCAATTATGTTCTTTGTTATGTTAATAACAACTTAATAACCAATCAGGGGTCGTCTGGTTAATACAAGCAGTTAAAAAATATAAAAAAAAGTAATTTGTTCAAAGTAAAATATGTACATATTATAAAAATTGTAAATTATTTAATCTTTCTAACTTATTTGTTTGTCTAAGTGCCCACAGCAATTTTTGGGTGTGATTAATAACAAAAAATAATTATTATAATTAGATAGCCCTTAAGTAGTTATTTACAAATGTGCGCGTCTTGCATGCTCTAGTGGGAGCAATAGTGAGTAATACTGCATCAAATATGCAGTTTTTTCCAAAGTCTAAATAATTGTGATAACACGAAAAAAGCCACCTGCAAAACGTTTTGGACCTCGATATTTCTAATCAGGGCACTTAGCTCTACATTTTGAAGTTATGGTAAAGTTGTTTTCACAATTATTTAGACTTTAGAAAAAACTGCACATTTGATGCAGTATTACTCACTATTGCTCCCACTAGAGCATTCCAGACGCTCACATTATTTGTATTACCTATTATATTATACTAATTATTTTTTGTTATCAAACTGTGGGCTCTTGGTCTATATATGATACAAAAGATTTCTTTGTTTGATATTGTTTAATATTACAATTAGAATTTACTTCCCTCGACATTCTAGCAACCGGTTAATTTTTTGCATATTCAGTTCTGTGGGAGACTTAATGAAAAATGGGTACTGATTATAAGAGAACGCTAGTTAATGTTAAAACTCATTATCTAAGTCACAACAGACAAAATTGGATGTACAAAAATAACATGTGTACAAAAATAACATAACAAACTTGATATAAGGTTGTAGTTGTAGTTGTCAACACATGGCAGTCCCCTGAAGGCAAAGCGGAGGAATCGATGCTGTCTTGCTTCAATTCTCTAAATATGAACAAATTGATAAGGCGACTATACTTGGCCTAACATATTAAAGCAGAGGGCTTAAAACTTTTTCAACCAACGCTTGACGAAAACAAGAAGGAAGGAAGGAAAACTTTTGTTATACCCCGCATAAATCTTACTCCATCTGACCCAACTATGCCTTTCCAAATGATAAGAAGGCAAGTTGCTTTCGCAGCTGCCAACAATAAGTTCTAAATTGTTCTTTTGGCTCGAATCAACTTGTTAAAATTATGCTGATAATGAATTCAACAACTCTGCTGTAAATTTGATTTTTTTATACCTAATAGGTATGCCTTCTGCAAAAATGCATGCAATTTAGATTTCGAATTGGATTCAATTGTATTTAGTTTAGAGCACTTATTCTAACGACATTCTTAGCTTTTATTTTAAATGCAAAGTGAACGGAATTGGAGGAAAATCTAAGAATAAAACATTTGCCTACTTCTAATGGGCTCTTGTTTGGTTTGCCTTTCCACAATTTCTACGTTTCTTTCATTTTGTTCATACGATTCTTGATAAGGGTATAATCCCTTATATGTATGTATTTACCTAGTATAAACATTTAACTTATCCCTTTCTTAAGTTATTAACCTATTTAATCGGCCATTTTTGTGTCTCAATAAATCCATTATATCAAATCCTATAGAAACTCAGAAAAACGAAAAAGCTTTCTCTATGTGTGTAATATTATGAATGGTCTTTGATAAGGATACTAAGGGATTAGTGTAGCGCACTGTGGATATGCAAACAAAATCTTTTTAAAAACAATTAACTTACCTTTTATCCTCGAGTAACTGCTCAGCCAAAGCCAAACGCAACCTCACCACCTTCATACTTTGAAGAGGAAATAGTTTACAAAAAGGTGTTAGGAACTTCGCCTTCCAGCAAAACTGTGGATACTCCTTGCATTGAGCCCAAAGCCGTTCATTATGCTCAAACAGATACTTGTGCTCCTTACCATAATCCAAATACTCTCCCATATCCGTGTAGTCACAATGCAGGAGATTCTTTAGCATACCAATAGCCTTTTTCTCATCGGGAGGACCACGTATCCTCCGAATGTCAAAATTCAACAACGGCTCGTAATGATAGAAATTCGCTGGCATGGCATTGAGAATGTCACCAAGGAAAGTCGATCCTGAACGCCAAGTGGTGATGACAACACTTCGAACTGGTTGACCTCCCATTTCAGGAGTCAGGTCAGACAGTTTCTCGGCATCGGTACCAAATCTGCCGGATGGATACTCAAAATTCTCCATCTCGGTTGCGATTTTCGACCTCTGGTTGGCGAACACATCGGCCATGGTAACGGATAGATTGTAGGTCTCCGTCATGGTCGTTATTTGATGATCCGATGCCGGAAGCGGACGGTGCTGGGTCGTAGCTATCAGCAGTAAAATGCAGAGGCTGCTCACCCCGCATATTCCGATTAAATTCGCTCGACGTGACATTATTTTTCTTCGTGATTTCAATTTTTGCAAATTTTGCATTAAATGAGTTGAGAAATTGGCAGAAAACTTGGCCGACCACGAAACAAAAAAGAAATAGAAGAAGGAGGAAGAATGTTAAATAAGTATCGATTTTTTATTTTTTGTTGATTTCTGCAATAACATTACACTTTGCTTAAAGGATAAAATTAAACGCTGACGCTGAGGGAGAAAACACCCGAAGAACACCTAAGACACATATTTCCGTTGGAAATATTCACAAAACGATCAATGAAAATAAATATTTTTTATTTTTTCACACCTTTTGTATAGGAATTCCGACACTTGCGCTTAGATTTCGAGAAAATGGATCCATTTCGATGGTGGATGTATTTACAAATGTTCTTAAAACACTTTTATTTTGAAAATCCAATGAAATAAAGAAGAAAATTAATTTATTTTAAGTCCGAGGTCCGAGTCCATCGCTTTACTTTCGCACACCAGATTTTTTCAGAATGAGTTCCGTTCCAAGATTGTATTTGGTCGCTGACATAAACTAAACTGTCATAAAAAATCCATGACAACTTTTTAAATGCAGCTGAATGAGATGGATGGAAGATGCTGCAGTGATATGATAGTGTGCTTGTCTCGCTTGGACTGATGGTCGAACACAGCAAAGTAGTTTGTTTATGTTTTTGTTTTCTTTGCCTTTCGAAAAGTGTACAAAGGAAATAAAAGAAACGTCAGTGGAGATTTTGTTTTGAATATATATTCGTTTATTTGAGGTAGTTTTGGAATGTTTAGAATCTGTGGAACCCATTGGGCTTTGGGGAAGTTGAATAAAAATTAATTCAAATCAAACAGGGTGTATCAGTCGTGGGAATTGTATAAGAGACTACAACTGTATATACCTATTAGATTTTTCTTAAAATGTATCTATGTTAAATTAGCTTAGATATTGAGTACTTAAGTAAATGATCGTTATGTAACATAACGCAAATTCACAAAGATCGTACGAATTGAATCAACATTTTGTATGTTTTAGAATACTTTGCAAGAAATAAAACAAAAAAGATCCAATTAAATAAGAAGAGAGATAGAGAATATAGTTTTACACAAAAGAAATGGTACGATATTCATTTTGTTAAGGATATATATTTCTTGGCTTCAGAAATAACTGTGGTTTGTTTGTGAGAACTATGCCTTTACTTTTTGATATGAATATTTAAGTAAACTAAACTAAATTATCTTCCAAATCAATTCCATTATAAGAATCAAAAATCTTTTTTAATATATATATATATATTTATTACTTTAATTAGAACAAAAAAATTAAAACTTAACGTACGTACATAAATGTCAAAATATATTTTATGTAGTTTTAAGTAATTTTTAAAATTTTTACGTTTTGAGAAGTTATGACTGAGAAGTGAATTTTTTAAAGGCAATTTAATACATTTCATGCATTTCTCTTTATCAGGAGCCAAAATTATGAACCTTCAAACCTAGTGCGCAGATCGAGACAAGACAAATTTTATCTCTGAAATTGTATTCTCTACAAAACTTTTCCAAATCTCACGCAAAAGTTTGAAGTTGGAGAAATAAAAAAAAATTAATGTGCTTTGGAGTGTATCTATGGAACGGGTTGTCTTACAAAAGTCATTCATACTTTTTTGGAATCTCCTCTTGATGATTTCAAGAGAAACATGAACACCTTTTACATAAAACTAATTTTGGCAAAAATCACTTTGAGTAAACCATGGCTGTCAAAATTTATCCCGCAAAATAATGCTTGTATCATTCTTTTTCCTGGCAAAATTTAGTGGAGACATTTTGTACAGCAATGCACAAAAGTATGAATTTTGCGCGTAAGCTGCGTACTGTTCGGGAAAATATCCAAAATTTGTCCCAAGACAAAAAATGTATGGGAGACAAAATTTTTCCCGATCTGCATACTAGGCTTTAGGCCATACTAAAACACACTGAATTTTTCAAATTATATTGATCTTCAAAATATTTTATCGCTTTTTCCTTGTTTTTTAATTTGCAATAATTTCTTGTCTTTTGTCATTACACTGCAGTTAATTTTTAACACGTTTTACGAAAATAATTTTGGATTCTGCTGTCTACGTGGATCTATTTCAAAGATCCAAAAATTAGTTCTAACTATTATGGGTAGATGGCTTTTTATGGTAAGGTAGTCAAAACTGCAGTAAGAAAAGAAACAAGAATTAATTGGAATTTAAAAAGAGTAAAAAGAAATGGCTTTATAACACTGTGGATCCATATCGTTCTATTTTCATAGGTCATATGGCGATAGTAAAACAAGACTAGTGATTTCTAGAGCAAAATATCAAGAAACTTATTTTTTACTTTTCAATAAAGTCTAATTTGAGGAGCAATCCCTTTAAGTTACGAAATTTTACATTTATGCAACGCAACCAAGAAACATATATCTTCTTCTGACTATAAATTTTAAATCTACAACATTGTGACGCAAAAAGTTTTTTGAAATTTTAACCTCACTTGCTCATTTAATTCAATGTCCCACAAACACGATATTTCATTGGAATCCTACCTCAATTGCAAGGCACTTCAAGAGTTTTTTCATGCAAATGATATTTTATTTTGAGTTTTTTTTTTACAAATAAATAGAATCCGATAGAATGTTAAGACAAAGGGATTTTTGAACTTTATATTATTTTTAACAACTAGAACTGCCTTTAGCAAATTTTCTTAAAGTATTCCCTAGATACATGATCCGAAAATTAGTTTGTACTCTGACTGACAGATGTCTTTTAAGTTTTGGAAAAGCGTCTCTCTATTCTGTATCGTTTTATTTCATTCGATGATCCATACGGATCACTATCAATATATAAATGTGATACTTGTCAAAAAGAGACCGTAAGTTATAAGATCGGAATTTATATATCTTATTTCAAGAACAATTCATTCACATTCTGGTGTGCGTACACGTAGGTAGGAAAATATGGGACCAAAAATGGTTGTCTAGTTCAAACGACTTAAGTATAACATGCACTGTTCATGACAACATAAACTCTTGCAGGATTTGTCACTTCCGCAATTGTAAACTCTTGTTTTTCTTGTAGATTTCATATTAGGTATAACTGTTTTAGCCTAATACTAGCCAAGTGAATTCTAGGTATTCTATTCAAAATGGTTTTAATATTCCTTACAAGTACTTTTCCACTTCAAAATGACCATGGCTATTATAAAAAAATGTGTGCGTGGATACCAAGTTCTAAAAATCTTTAAAAAAAATTAATTTAAAATGTAACGTAATTTACCCTATAACACCATAAGATAATGTTGCCCAGAAAAATCATAAGCAAAATGCCCTACAGTTACATACAAAATGTGGGGAAAACATGGAATTAGTGGAGACTTCCGGTTGAAAATTAAAACAAATAAAAAGAACAACCCTTGCCCATTTTATTGCTTTTTTTATTTCTGTTTCTATATGCTTTTTATATACTCGTATGAGTGTGGAACCCAAGGTGAGTTTTATACGTTTCCAGATATTTTCACCTCGGTTATGTATATTATGTGTAATAAAAAGTATCAATCGAATTAGATTAATCACTTTGGCATTAGGGGTATTCATGTAAACGCGGAAAACCCTCGTAAACCTCGTAAACCAGATAATTTTATCTCCGCAGAAACGAGCTGTCAAAATTTGTATGGGAAAAAGTTTCTGCAAATCGCATAAAATTATCTCACAAATTTGCTGCGGAAAGTGCAGAAATAAACCTCGTAAACTAAAGATATATGGATTCTGACTTTTAATTTGACATTTCACAGAATATTTCCCACATTTACGCAAGTATTTCTTAGGGGGTGTTCATGAAAACATGTTGCGGAAAGTTATATTTTTCTACAAAGCGGAAAATTATCTCGTTACATGAATACCCTTATTATATTGTGAACCAGAAATACATAAATAATTTGTTTTAAGTGGTGTGATTAGGACTTTCCTCTATGTGTGAAATAATATGGTACTTCACCGATATTCATAAAGGCTTATCAATTAAGTGCGGCTAAAAAAAAAAGTTTGATTTAGTGTTAGAAGAATAAGTTGCATCTTTGTTTGCACTTTGCCCGTCATATCGATCAAGTATGTATCTAACGCCACATTAAGGT
The DNA here is from genome assembly GCA_963931855.1 of Philhelius festivus. Classification (NCBI taxonomy): domain Eukaryota; kingdom Metazoa; phylum Arthropoda; class Insecta; order Diptera; family Syrphidae; genus Philhelius; species Philhelius festivus. The sequence continues at coordinate 21,206,680 of OZ007555.1, read as the reverse complement.
TTAAGGAATTTAAAGTGTTGGAAATGGAAAAATGAATCGAAGGGGGCGGGGTATGCTCTACCAAGGTGTCTTTTCTTTTTGTGGTCAGTTATTTTTTTCAAAACAAGACAAGAAAAACGTCTCCTTTATTGTGGTGAAAAATAAAACCTCGGATGTATAGGTATGAAGTGCTGTCAACGGAAGTAAAAAACGTTAGCGGCTAAATAAGGTATCTACTCAAGGATGTTTTAATTCAAAACAATTAAAGTACCTTTGTTATTGAAAAATTTGTTTCAAAATAATTTGTTAAACATAGTGGTGTTTACCTAGACGAACGAAAGAAAATTAAAAAAAGCACCGATTTTTTTTACAAATGAGAAAAATCTGTAAATGAAATTGGCGAAAATTTTAAACATTTAAAACATGCTCTAAGTCCATTTTAAAATGGGAGTCGACTCTAAACATAGTGAATAAAACGAGAACCGACTTTTTGTTAATTTTAAAGCACATAAGCTATACTTTAACGTTAAAGAGCTCGTCTAACTTTAACATGAGCAAATAGTTACTTTATCTTTTAGAAGTAAACTTTCATAACAAAGCAAATCCAAGTAAAAATGTTTACTAACGTTTTTTTTTTTTATTATTTAAAAGATGTGCTTTGTAAATAGACTGAATCACTGAATATTAAAAATTCGAAACTATAGTAAAAAAGTGCTCTACGATCTTTAATTTTGTAATATTGCGGCGGGCGATGGACAGACAAATCTGTACATACAAAACAAATGTACATATGTTATGTATACATGCCGAGACGAGTATAGCCAAATGAAATATTGCACCTTGCAACAACAAAATTGAGTTTTTATGCTGTGAATGAGCAATAATAAAATATTAATGTAAATAACTTATAAACAATTAAATATAAAATGTACTTTTTCGGCGAAAAATTGTTTTGTTTGAAGTTGTCTGTTCTTTTTTTTTTGTGTAGTTGTGCTTGAGTTCTTTACCTGTCAAATTAATGATTATTCAACGTAAAGTCGCTTAGGTCCAGTTGTAAAACCTACATTAGTTAGAAGAGGTGTCTAACGTGTTTAAAATTATTGTAAAGTTAGACAAAGTCTCCAAGATAAACGACCGTGTTAAGTAGAGTCGGTTTTATTCCTTAAACGAGCAACATTTAAAATTTTGAGCTAATGATTTATTTTATGAAAATAAAGGAAAAAGATCTAAGCAGATATCAATTTATGTATTCACCATATGAACTTAATTAATTTTGATAGTTAAAAATGTATCAAAACAAAAATAAACACACATTTATGTTACTATCTGCAGCATATGTAGGAATATTTATTTATTTTAACCTTAAATAAAATAAATTGAAACAAAATAAAGTTAAATTCATTTTTTTTTAAATTTTCATATCAATTAAATTTGCAGTGATTCAGTAATAATCACCCATGTTCCGCATTTCACTTATTGTGAATTCGAGGAAGAAAAGTGAATTTTGATGTTCTGCATTCTACATAAAATGACTTTTGTGATTTGTTCATTCCGAATGTGAAATGTCGGTGTTCTGAATTCCACCCGAAATGAACATTGTGAATTGAGTTTTCGAAGATGAAAATTCGTGTTCTACATTTCGAATACATAGCGTTTTAAGGTGAATTTAATTCACTAGTTTTATTTGGTGAAACTTTAAATTTGCGCGACAATTGACAAACATGTACACAAAGCTTTGAAATTTTGCTTTGATTTTATTAAAATAAGTTGTTGTTTACAGGGAAATACAAAAGAACTCACGACAAGAAAAGTTTCGTTGCAATTTATGAAATAAGTTAAGGAAGAAGTTTATGTGTTAAGGGAATTTAAGTCGATTTTACTAAGGAATTTATTTCCAAAATGTAAACAAATGCTTATTCGTTTAGCCTGAAGCTTCTTTTGAAACTACAAACAATTCAAATATGTTCACGTTAATTCATTCCTCCATTCCAACATGCGCTGCTTCTGGAAGATCTAAAATTTTGGCTTTATCACGTAAAACTTTTCAACGAAGTCTCTATCCTTGATTTTCGTCCCTTATTCTAATTAATAATAATAGTGAATCTGTTTTCGTTTTGCACAAGAAACAATGTTGAATAAATGATGTAAATTGTCTTTCAGCTGATTTTAATATTTCGAAAATAAATTCGGAGTGAATTGAAAAACATATTGAATTCACTCGGAATGCAGAACATGCTGTTTCATTTAAAGTGAAATTGAAATTCGTTCTCAATTCACTTTCACTCGGAATACAGAACATGGGTGAATATCATTTTTGGGGAAGGCCCTTTAAATTTTATAAACGTCGGCAACTTTCAATTTTTTTCTTTTACAATTTAATATGCTTGCTACAGAAAGTCACTAATTAACAAAATGGCTTCTTCAATCATTCATCGCTTTTGACAAGTATGAGAGAGTATCAATTTATCCAACGTTGTGACCAATTCAGTAGTTATACATTCAAATAAATGTTTAATCTTAAAAGATTATAAGTGGACTTACTTTGACGATACCTCTTTCGAATTAAATTCTTAGATAATGCTGTTTTCCTATCAAGTGGATGTGAGACAAAAAGTTCAACTTATAAAAAACGAAGACAAAAAAATTAATTGTGTATACTATAGTAAATGGGTTAACTATAGTAAATTTATACTATAGTAAATTTATCAAGATTAATTTCTAATTTACTATATTTAACATTTATTTTGTATGGTAAATCTACAAGATTTGCAAAAGATTAAGGATTTCGGTCCTTATTCGGAATCCCCCCCCCCCCCCCACCAAAATGCACTTTTTTTTAATGAATCGATAAAAAAAGTGTGCTGTTGATAAAAAAACATCAAATTATGGAGGAGAAACACTTTTTTATGGTAAAAAAGTGAAGTATAAAAAAATGAATATAGGCCATAGGGTAAATTCAAAGTTTCTTTAAATCCAGATTCTGTAAATGCAAAAGAAACCTTGGATACACCCAACCTCGCACCTACCCCAAATCCTATAGTGTGCCCAAGTAGGGGGGTTGCACTGTTTAAAAGCCGCCGTAATGCGTAAGCAAGCAAAAAAAGCAAATATCCCATACAAAAGTAGTTTTAGTTATAGTACTGTGGGTGGTCCGCTTTTACTTCACTTTTTTACCATAAGAAAGTGTTTCTCCTGCATAATTTGATGTTTTTTATCAACAGCAAACACTTTTTTATCGATTCGTAAAAAAAAATCCATTTTGGTGGGGAGGGAATTCCGAATAAGGTCCAGGATTTCTTTTCCGTAGGTCGTGAAATTCGGCCAAATGGAAATTTTATTTTACATGACTTTTCATATTAAATTTTCTAATTTTGCTTGACTTGTTTATTTTATTTTGAACTTAAATTTTGCCATTGATCACTCTTTTTTGTTGTTTTCTCGTTCTGTTTTTCACACATTGAGTTTTGATATTTTTTTACAAAATCTTTTCAAGTTCCCTCAAACTGAATGAGATTGTAAAGTTTTCACTAGTCATTTGTTCGAATTTGAATTTATAAATAATATTGTTGCAATTTCTATGATTATTACAAAAAGGCCATTCGATTATAAAAATCGATGCAATAAATCATTAAAAAAGAATCGTACAAGAAAAAACGTAGTACTAAATTTAATCAATCTCAATTGTGACTAGTCTACAACAGGGTAGACACATAACCAAAAAAAAAAACGGTTTTAAAATCCAAAATAAAATAAATGATACAAAAATACTCAACACATATTATTGATATAATAAAATTTCAAATAAATATTAAAAAAAACTATATTTATTTCACCATCTAGCCATCCCTGCTCACACACAACTATTCTACCACACTTACATTCCAAGTCACCACACAACATAAATTCCACAAAACAAAAAAGCAAACATTAAAAAAATCTCAAAGCACTCACACAACTTCCAAATGAAAATACGCTCATTTTTATCTTTTCTACATAACAAATCATCAACCACTCCGACTCAACAGCAGAAAAAAAGAAAAAAAACGCGAAATGTCAAACAAAATTCTCCAATTACAAAAACATCGAACAAATTGTTCATTTTCTGAACAAAAAGAGAACAATTATCATTTTTTGTAGAGAAAGAAGGCGATCAAAAATTACTTCTATTCAAAGTCGGATAATAAAAAACCCATTTTCTATTTCTACCGCCGCGACGTAGAAAAATTTTTAGTTCGAGTTCATACATGGTTCCAGTTTGAAGAAGAAAACCCCAGACCGCCTGTTTTTTTTTGCAAATTCTCCACGCCACAAAACTACTTTTTTAATATTTCTCCTAAAAAGTTTGCCAAATAGAAAAAGAAATAAAATCATTATTTGTGTTGGAAAATAATGAATTCCATTATCGTTTTGGATTCCTCCGACGAAGAGGTAATAAAAAAGCCAAATAATAAATAAAGTGAAATATACTATGTAATTTAGGACAGCTATATTATGTACAAAGAGATAGAAGAATATATCCGCTGGAAAAGTGGAAAGTGAGAAGAACTCATATAAATCATTATACATACTTCCCATAAAAATAGTGGATTGTAATTTTTAATTGTTTTTTTTTCGCTACTCATGTCTTGTTGGAGTGATTAATATTTTTTTGGTTACGCCATTTATTGTTGAATGGAAATGGAATCCAAAGATTAAAAAAAATGTTTGTGTTTGAGTTTTTGTCTAGTGTTTGCAAATTGAAAATTCTTCAAGAAATTATTAAAAATTAAACGTGCAAAGGGAACTTCCCTCAATGAACTAGTTTGTGAAAATATTTTTGGTATATAAATTTGTTCGGCCCTAGAGCAGATTTATAGGTTTCCCGCCTTTATGGTAACTGTTAATTTTGTTCGAATTTTATATATAATTATTGTGAATATAGTTAAAATCATTGAAATAGTTTGTTCCGACATCATAAATCTTGGTTTCTGGTGTTAACGCAGGGTAAAAGTAGCAACCATTTCCACTTAGTGTTTGTCCAATACAAATTACTGAATATTAAAGGAATTGTTCTAGCTGTTATAGCAGGAAGGGGTTCCGAAATTCACCAGTTTGTTACTTGAAGTAATTAAATAAATAGAAAATATAAGGGGTGTGCTTGGTGGCCTTTCTTATATCTAAAACTCCCTGCAGTAAAAGATTGGACGTAGCCTAAAAAATCGGCGAGATTTGTATTTTCTATTATATTCTTCATGACATTAATATGAGCTTAGAATGGAATTTTGGGCCAGCGTCTCTTGGTTCACACGAGCAACTGCAAAGCTCAGCGGAGTCTAAGGAACTTTATTCATGCCACTAGCTATAGAAATCTGCCTCGATTTAGATCTTGTACAGTTCGTAATTGTAACGTTTAGGAGGTCGCCATTTCTGACTTACAGAACCAACAATCCCCCGTAACTTCTCTCTTGGTTCATACGAGCAACTGCAGAGCTCACCGGAGTCTAAGAAAATTTATACCTGCCATTAAATATAGAAATCGGCCTCGATTTAGATCTTGTACAGTTCAGTTTGTGATTGTAGGGTATAGGAGGTCGCCCTTTCTGACTTACAGGGCCAACAATCCGCCGTAACTTCTCTCTTGAGGTCAGAAAACCAAGTCTGGAATGCCTATGACATTGCATACATATCCACGCGTTACAGATCTGAGATAATTGGTTGATTAACTAATTTACTGTTTCGAGGATTGCTCTCTATCTTTCTCAGTAGATCATAGAAACAACTAATTGTTAAAACGACAATCGTTAAAATAATGTTCACTTTAGTCTTATGGTAGATTTTTACTTGTCTTCCAAAGACGCACTTTGACATGGCGGGGTGGCTAATACCGATAGAAAAAACCAAAGCTGGTATCACACACCCTTTCGTGTTAAACTGCGACTGTCAAAGACAAGTGGAAACCTAGCGTTACACTATCTGGGCCCAGGTAAGACCTCGCAGTTGAAGGCACCATATACTAGTTTGTCTTTCTTTTATTAATAAGCAATCGCAGTTTTCGGCAACTCGAGCGGCTTGGAAGTATTTTTGTACACTGAATCTTCCGATGATGTTGTCTGCTTAAGGCTAACTAGCTTAACTTCTTATTCGCTCTTTGTGTCATTAATAGATTTTTCCAACGCCATCAAGAGGAAGCAGGCCGGACCATGGTCAAAATCCATTACAGATTCATTGGTCTGAAAAACAATGCAGCTATTTGTATTAACGTTGTTAAATTGTACATGGTCAAACTACATAATCATTTCATTTAATTAGGAAGTCGATTTTTTATAGATTTATATATTTTTATGCTCGCTATGCTTTCGTGAAGGAAATAAAGTCTATTATCTATATGGAAGATGGGATGTAAAATTTCAGGCAGTTTTCCTTAAATTCTTGATTTATCTCAAATGCCCCGCACTGATGGTGACTTTAGTTATTTGTGTCTTAGCTTTATGGAAATTGTTTTACAAATTGTACATCTCTTTAAATCCTAAAGAGATGTGACATGTCTTATTTATGGTTGGGATACTTTGCATCATAACTTGCCCAGTATTTCGGCATCTCTATTTCAACCCAGAATGCAGCCGAGACTAAAATAAAGTGGTAATGTCACCGGTTGGACAACGCTTTTTACGAGTGGGACGACACGATCGAATTTTTTTTTGCAAGAAAAGAGTTTTAAAGGTTAATTTAAAAACAAACCAAAATCCTTTAATTATATTAACAAAAGAAAAAACTGCTAGCCAAACAAAGTACTTTTAATAAATACATACTTTACTAATGCAGTATTAATCCAAATGCTGAGAGAGCCATTTACTTAAATAATATTTCTTCAAACATGCTAAGATGCTTTAAGGCTGCGACTAGGTCACACCACCCATAACCACATGATCCAATACAGATTAATAAGTTGTACATAAATAAATAATGCACCAAATACACCGCTTTCATTTTTAAAACAGAAAGATCGTGATATTTACTTAACACATAAAATTCGTTTTACAGAGCACATAAAAGTGGGCAATTTTACCAACATTGAAAAAAAATTGTGACCAAAAAAAATTATAATTACCGTAAACCTTTGATAAACACGTAAAATAAAAACTCCAAAAATTATTTTTACGGATTATGTTAATTCGGTGTTTTGACTTTTGATTTATCTATAAAGTATAATTATTTTCGAAATTGGATAGTCATGGTACCTACATATGTACGTAGTAGATGTACACACTTATTTGCTCAACTTAGGGTGTGTCTTGTTGTTTTATTTAAAAATTTCAAAGTCTAACCCCCAGTTTCAGAGTGGAAGTTTAAACCCCACCTTTGGTTTAAACTTCAGTTCAACAATAAATTTGGTTTCACTGTCATTTTAACCTTGAACAGAGTTCATTCTGTAGTTTAAGTTAAATGACACTATTCTGCCGTTTAAACCTCAGTTACAAAAACCAATTCACACATTTGAAAATAGAATTCATTTTCATTTTTTAATTTTAGTTCCTGTCAGGTCACAACGGAAACAAAGAAAATTTCCTTAATTTTTGTTTCTTTGATTCAGATAGAAAGAGAAAACAACTACTTAAACTACGTTCAATGAACTGAAGTTAAAAGTCTCATGAAAAAATCAAATACGCTAACACCTCTTTATTTGTATATACATACATACATTATGTATAAAGTATATTACAGATAAAAATTTATTCCACCGAAAAACTTAAATGTATTTATGTATTATAATTGCATTAAAATAAAACTTCTATCAATTTCAGGGAGATACTGTAAAGAAGAAGAGGGGTGCGAGGCACAACCAACCACCTGGAACTTCTGTAGCAGTGCAGCCCCCAATGGCCAGAGTGAATCCTGTTAAGGCTTCTAATTCTGCAATGGCAGTGAAAAAAACTCAAGCTCCTATACCCAATGACAACTTTAAGATCCAATTGCCAAGTAAACGTCCGACGCAGCAGATTCAAAGTGATTTAGTTCCGCCAGAAAAGCGCGTTCGGCGTGTCAAACCAACGACAGTTGTGCGTAGCAGTGATGAGGAATGGATCAAAAGACAAAACACTGATCAGTGGAATGGTGGAGAACGCTCCAAAGGGAATAATCCAATAATATCCAAGAATCTTGTGAATGCAGTCAAAACCACTCCAGTTGCGAAGAATCCAACGATTACTCCAGTTGTGAAGAATCCAATTACAGTTGGCCCAAATACGATGCGTACTCCTCAGAATAATAGCAATCGAAACAATCCGAATCAACCTACTAATAAAGGTCCTGCTAACTTTGTGAGAATGGCATGGAATGGAAAAAACCCTAAACCATCATCGCCGCCAGTGGTAAACAAAAACATAATTACAACATCAAAAGAACAACCTAAGGGACTACCGATTCCCCCAATAATTAATAAAAATATCACAGCCACAGCAAGGGATCCAAATATCCCTTCATCGCTCTCATCATCACCGGTTTTTAACAAAAATTCAGTAACAATTCGAAGAATTGTTGTTAATGATGATCGTCCAAAACAGACTACTTTGGCTAAAAGCATCACAACCCCAAAGCCAATTATCACCAATCCAAACACTCCCAACATAAAAAAACCGCCACCAGCTACAATAAATTTAGTAGATCCATTGAAAATCACCATGTCGCCTAGTAAGAATCTCAACAATTCATCCATTAAAGTTACCCAAATAAATGCGACATCACCAGCAACACCTATTAATCAATCATCATCGACTAGTCTTAGAAAAATTCCATCGAATGCTACTGAATCAGTAAAAAATACCTACCAACATCTGCCAATGTTAAAGCGAAATGACAGCAATGCTAAAACCATGCATCATGATTCAATTGCGGTTGTGAGTACTTCGCCAACGATGCTTTATTCAAGTCCTGCTACCGTTAAGAAAATGGTCAATGTAGAACTTCCTACAAAGCCTACAGCAGTGTCGACAATACCAGTCATCAGTAAGGTTTTCGGTTCAGGTAAATATTAATTTCAGCAAAATAATTTTATAAAAAAATATTTTGAGTTCTCAGTCAACAACGGTTTCTGAATTTAATTATACATGCACCATATTTTAGGTCTTACATATGTAAGTTTCGGAGGTACTGCTTTTCTTTAGCCGCACTACACGAATGTAAAAATCTTTGGATAGTTCTATTGCCCCCTCCCATTTTTATTAATCTTTTCATTAGTGCCCGCTTATTATAATAAATAACCAACTGTGTGGAACGTCGGTGTCTCACATCACCAACGTTCTTATATCGCTCAAATCTGGCCACCAATTCACGAATTTCATAAAATTGGAAGTTAAGCCGAAATTAGTAACTGCCCATTTTTCGGACGAACTTGCTAATGTTTTTTTATCGATTGAACAAGAACGTGCAATTTTTGACGTAAGCTCGTACGTATCGTTAAATAAAGAGTTTTAAGCATCACTATTCGAATGTAGAGTACTTTGCCTTCCTCGGTTCCCCCATATTACAAGGCTCTCGCACTGTGTTACACCATAATATTACAAATGTAGTTGGGTGCTGAAACAAAAGTTCAATCACGTCAACTGCAAGTGGGCAAGCACACCATGTTTTGGGACCCAGATGAAAACAAAAATCAAGGGCCGTAAACCTAGCTTCCAATTAAGCATACAAAAATAAAGCATAAAGCATACAAAGGTAAATAAGAGGCCAACGGCTTGTAGAGAGTCTAAACCTCTAGTGAATTAGAATTCTCAACTATTTATGTGTGCGTGTAAGCAAGAGTGGAGGGGGCCTACACTTTTCTCACGAATCCGAACGGTTAAGATGCGAAGCACTTTACATGACAAGATATTCTGTTGGGGGATTTGTTTATAACAATGCAAATATATATCTGTACCTTGGTTCTAAAAGGGCTAATGTCCAACTTATTAATTTTAAGAAAATTGAAAGTTTCGTCCCATATTGACCATTTTTTACTATAAAACAACATTGGCCCTGAATAATCATTGGTATCTTGGAAAGAACAATTTACTTAAGTTAAAATTGTAAAAAAATAGACATTGGCTCTTTTATAACCAAGGCAGAGATACAGTGTTGGACAAAACTAAAGTACTAACAAATATCACATTGGAAACATACGAATAAAAAGTGAAAACACTCGTGATACTTTTTTTAATTTTTATTTTTTCTTAATCACAACATATTACTCTATATTTTACAGCTTTTAATATACATTTAAATCTTAACTGTATTTCTAAAATATAAAAATAGTTCAAAATTCAAAAAGTTGGGTGGACAAAACTAAAGCACATTTTTGATTTCATATACAAAATAATTAAAAAAAAGTTTTGGTGTTAGTATTTGGTGGCGTAAACATTATTTTTGATGATTGCATCACATCGACGGTGCATGGATGCAATGAGATTGTCAATTATTTGTATGGGGATGTTTTCCCAGGCAGTTTGTACTTGTTGTCAAGTAGCGAGTCAAAATTGTTACATTTTGTTCGATCAATCCTCTGATCTACAATTTCCCATAGACACTCTGTGGGGTTGAGATCAGGGGATTGCGCTGGCCACTTCATAAGCGTAATATTACCATCATTAAGCCAATCCTTCACCAATTTAGTGGTATGTTTCGAATCGTTGTCATATTGGAAGATCCATCGCAACGGCATATTCTCCTCCGCATAAGGAAACATGACGTTTTGAAGGCTTTCCTGGTACATGAAACGATCCATTATACTACTTATCTTATGAAGTGGACCGATCCCTTGACTGGAAAAACATCACCAGACGATAATGTTCCCCCACAGTGCTTCACAGTTGCTTTGATGAATCGAGGATTGAGGCGTTCACCTTTCGGGCTTCGTACCGTACGAAATCTGTCCGATCCTTTTATATTAAATTTCCATTCATCAGAGAATAGAACCGTCTTCCACTTTTCCCTAGTCCAGCTAAGGTGCGTTTAGTCTTGCACGTCTATTTTTAAGGGAAATAAATTGTCTACCACCATTGTGCACTGTTTGAACACTACCCCGAGCACGGGCTTATATCATACTTATTGCCAATAAATGTAATTGATTCAACGCTTTGAAAGTCGGACACTATTTTGTTTTTAATTTATTGGAAAATTTATTCCGCGCCAATTTAACATTTTTTGTTTAAATTTTAAATTATTCATTAGCTTTGACCGTTAGCACCATCAAAGATCCGCGATTAACTTTTTTTGTTTTGCCTAAAACATGCTTGAAGTTTTAGCAGTGAAGATAGTAGCATTTAAGAAGTAAGCGGTAAAATTCGATAACTGTAAACAAAAATATGGTACATCATGTGCTTTAGTTTTGTCCAACTACTTTTTAAAGAGTTTTTAACTATTTTTATTTTTAGAAATATGTTAAGATTTAAAATCAAATTAAAAGCTGTAAAATATAGAATAATATGTTGTGATTAAGAAAAAATTAAAATTATAAAAGTATCACGAGTGTTTTCACTTTTTATTCGTATGTTTCCAATGTGATATTTTTTAGTGCTTTAGTTTTGTCCAACACTGTATGTATGTTTGATTGTTCCGCATAGCCTCCCTAAGAACTCAACCGATTGCTTGGCAAGTGACAACGAAATGCCATGTTCAGGTCTAAAAAAAACTTTTTAGTTAAGAATTTATAAATCCTTTTTGGTAACATACATATGTATGTCATTATCAGCAAAAGCGTTCGACCGCTATTGTTGATAAAGACGTCTACATAGTGTCTAAATTTAAAAAACCTAAATGTTACAAGAATCCTGTGAAGAGTCAAAAATTATTGCTTTAATACACTTTTATGATTTTTTTAATTTTCTTCTCATATTTTAACAAAATTTAAAAATTATAAAAAAATCCAAAATACTTTACCCGAAAAAGTGTCATGTTAATAAAATTAAACTAAACCACAAAATGTAGTGAAACCGTTAAATTCGTATCCTTTAGTACAGTGACAAAATGATGATTACGCCCAATAGAATTTTGAATCTATTAGACACGCATGAAACGGTTTGTTACACAAATACATTTGATTTAATGTTCGGAATTTGAATCCACCAAAACTATTCGAAGCAACAATAATAAGCAGAAAAATCGAAGAAATTTGTACATTTGTACCAATGATATTACCGGATTATCCCTTCTTGTTCAAACGACTGCAACTTGGAATGTGTTGATTGGTGATCAATGCAACAGTAAGGCTGAAGCTTGCAGCGTTAATTTTGAAAATCCATATTTTTTAACAAGATCAGTGGGAATATTAACAATTCTTTCGTTATATTTTGAAACCTCTTGCGTTAATATGTTTATCTTTGGAAAGCTTTAAAAATCTATATATCTTCAATCTGAAATGTAAGAAAACTACATTTATTCTAAAAAAAATGCTTTTATTATGCACCCATATTCTGAAACTCTTATTTATGACTCGTGTCCGACTACACTTGTACTAAATTGGGAAAAGAAGAACATCACATACGACTGTTCCTACGACTGTAGTCGAATACGAGTTTCAGAATATGGCTGATTATTATTTTTGATTTAATTTGATTCAATAAATAGCGGATTTTTAATAACATGGTAACGCATTCGAATCGGTTATTTTATTATAAATGTAATATTTAGAATTTGCAAAAAAAAAAAAACCTTTTAAATCGCATACTTACACAAAACAGTCGATCAATCGCATTCTTTCGGTGGCGAGTCAATCGGTCTTGTGAGCCAAATATTGTGTCCGCCGTTCTGCTATGCTATCTTTCTTCAAACCAGAGCTTACTCAGGTTAAATTGAAGGGGTTATTGATTATAATAACAAACTGATGGGTTTCAATATTCCCATGTACATATATGTAAGTTGCGATTTCGTGGCATACGACGACCATTATCATACTTGCCGTAGCTTTCCAGTCGAAAATGCCATTCAACATTATAGGATACATTTTATGCAACTTTGATTTGCTACTTTCATCTCATAATGTTAATTTGGCATTTCGTTTATAAATACATAAGAAAATTATCTAAAATTATTCGTAACCTATAGCAATAATAACTCGTTTAAATCAAATTATTTAATTTTTATATGTACATGTATCTATTTATCTTTCTAGGTGTTTCTAAAAAGACCATCAATGAACAACAACCATTGATTCACTTAGGAACATCAGTCATAACAAAGAATAAAGCAAAGCAACCTGAACCTAAAATATTACCAACGGCAGTACATAAGCCCCCGGCAGCTATTATTAACCACCCAAGTGGTCTTATAGTTACCCCAATTAATTGTACGGTCGTAACAAATACAACAACAACGCCCTCATATAATATGCCATCGAATTCAACGCAAAACTCCAGTCGCGGAACTCCGAAACAATCAAAAGCATCTATTAATCGTAACAGGGCTTTCCAAGCAGTTCAAGCTGAACAAGCATTAGCTTCAATGTTCAATATGTTTCCACCTGGCAATTTTATGGGAAATCCACAAATGATGTATGATATGGATCCTTCAGGTGGTGCTTTTATAAATCCTGCATGCATTCCGAATCGGCCCATACGCACGATGGATGGAACGGGCTTTCCAACAGCGACCTCGCCTGGGTTTCATATGAATTATTCAAATTTTTCTGGTGGCTCGATCACTCCCGTGGTGAGTCCTGGACCAAGTGCAAGTCCAACTTACAATTCAGGGCGTTCTTCCAAAAGTCCCGTCACGAGCACGGTTACGAGATCTTCGAGTGCGACTAGAAGCCCTGCAAGCTATATGGGTATATCAATAGATGTTGATCAACCAATTCCGCCAATGTCACCACCGGTATACAATATGAACCACGTTCCCTTCAATGGAGATCCGTTTAACTTTATGCGAAATCCACATAACATCCCAAGTCCATCATTCAGCCCAGTACGATCGACGAGGAGTCCTTTAAGTGCCGGCTCAAAAACTGCTAGTAAAGGCACTGCTGAAAGTGCAAAACCTCCCACGTCGTCACCACTGTTTCACAAAGACTTGGATAGTTTTGTTAAAAGTCCATTTAGTTATCCTCAAACTCCAAACAACACAAAAAACACGCCTTCGTTCAGCAATGGCCCTATAATATCGTTAGATAGTCCACCCAAGAACGAAAATAATATCAAAAGTCCTAATTCGGCAGAATTATTTAAAAATTCTTCAATTAATTTGTCGTCAAGTCCAGCACAGAGCACGATTAGTGATGGATCATCGATATCGGAAGTTAATAATCCTCATCAGTTGCCCCCGAATGGAAAAGAAATGCCATTGATTGCAGACAAAACGGAAGAGAAGAAAACAGAAAAGCTAACTGCGGACGAAGAAGTGAAACCCCAAGAAGAAGGGGAGGAAGGGGATCAAAAGGAGAAGAAAGAAGAAGAGGAAAAGGAGGAAGAAGAAGAGGAAGAGGAAAAAGAACCGCTTATACCGGAATTTGAAACTCTTCTCAAAACCTGTCGAGAAGCTGATTCCTCCGAAGATATGAACAGACTGATTGAATCGAAACTTATTCGTTACTACTATTCGGTACATCCGGACTTTGTCAAATCTCGCGGCTTTAAAAAGGCTGTGATAGCAGCAACAGAGAGCATTACAAAAAATGTTGAATTAGTTTATTATCATCTCAGACCGGTTGTGGAAGAACTGAAAGCTCGTAAGAAATGTAGAGCTATTGTGATGACAAATGATGAAATGTCAGCTGTAGCAGCAGAAGCCGAAAAAGAAGGAATAGAGGATAAGGTTCGAAATAGACAAATAAGACGCCTAAACAAAGGGTTGTACATATTGACTAGGAAAATTCACAAGTTAGAAACTGATGAGGTGGATTTAGAAGATGAAAATTCAACGTATTTGATTGTGGAGCGATACAAGAAACGTGCTTGTGAGGTATGTTTTATTGAAATTTTTGTTTTTATAAGTTAAATTAACCTGACCATTTTGAGTCTTTATGAAATTCCCGTGCGAATATACATTGAAATTTTTCAAGTTAAAAGTTGATCGCTCAAATTTTGGGTACCTATTTTACTGCATGAAATTGGTATTTCATATTATTGGAACAAAAATGATCCACGTAGTTTGAATACTCAACATTTTTCTATGTTCACATTAAGTCATTGTCCTTTCTGCATTCCGGAATCAAATAAAGTACTTAAACCCAGGACAACTTTTAAGTTAGATGAGTTAACTTAAAACTGTATTATAGCCTTGTCCTAGGGGTCAGGATAATTTTTTAACATGTATATAACACACAAGAAACGTGAAATCCTTTATATATATATATTTATATTTTATATATATTTTGATGATCAAATAACTAGTTTTTACTTCGGGGAGTCGATATTTTTTTTTGTAAATTATATCTGAAGTGTAAACAAAACAAGCAAAAATAGATGCCTATACAACATTATTGTAATTAAAGGACTAATTACATGAGAGCGACCAACGACCAACGAATAAAAAAACAAATGGGATTTAAATCATATCTAAGCCTAAATTCTCCATAAAAACTTTACAAAAGGGTAGGAATCTAGTTTAATTTAATGTTAATTTATTAAAATTTGCGTTGTAATTCCTAAAATGAGAGAAATTTGAGAAAATAAATTGGTCGTCGCGAATTGCAATATGATTGCTACGACCAATCTATTTTCTCAAATTTCTCTCATTTTAGCAATTACAATGCAAATTTTAATAAATTAACATTAAATTAAACTAGATTCCTACCCTTTTGTAAAGTTTTTGTGAAGAATTTAGGCTAATATCTGTTTTAAATCCCATTTGTTTTTTTATTCGTTGGTCGTTAGTCGCTCTCATGTGAATAGTCCTTAAGATCCTGCTTGTTTTTGGTCAGAACAGATCGGATGTAAAAACGATCTATAAGCGCTGTTTTATATTGCTAATAGTCCATGAAACGTGGATAATCAAACGGAAATAAAAGGATACTGAACAGAGCACTGTTGAATGGATAATTTTGGGGTTTAAGCGCACTGCTATTTTTTGCCCGCTTTTCCTTCAGATTTGTTACTTTGAGAAATTATAGTATTTTAAGTACTTTCAGAGATAGTTGTTCACTCTTCTTCTATCTGACGACGTCCCAGATAACTCTACCTTTTATGCACGAAGGCATAACATCAACCTTGTTTCCCAATAAGTTTTGCAGATTCTGCATCTGGTTATGCGCACCAGGCCAAGAATAATGAAGCGCCACCTCAGTTTACAGTAACCAGTGAGAAAACCTATTATTAATCTTAGGTTGTTCATACTTAATCCGATACAGGATGTAAATCATTCTTGGTTGTAGATCCCACGAAGTTTAGCTTTCCTCAGCTTTAGGAGTTCTGTCTATGTTTTAGATTTTTGAGAGGAGGCTATTTTTTTTTTCTTTTTTACAATTTTCTTCTATTGAGCAATAAGGGTCAGATAACGTTAGTGGTCTCGTTGTTCTTGTTTCTGACAAATATTCTGCCTCTTCATTTCCCTTAAAACCTATTTGTCTAGGTATCCAATAAGGTCAGTAGTCTTATAAAACCATCTGTTTATTTAGTATTTTGATATCTATTTTAATGGTAATAAACTGTTATAGTTGTTATTAATTATTATTATTAATTATTTCTTTAATTTAACCAAAAATGTTATTATTGTACATCCCATAAAACAAATACATTTTGTAACTCTTTTGTTAGGCTTCAATAATTAAGATCAAATTTTGTATAGAGGACGGCCATTTTAAAATGGCTGTACACTATTGTAAAAATTTTTGCAGCGTCTTGGAATCAAACGCAGACCTTCGGAGTGAAACTCCAACACACCGATTATTATTTTCACTATGGTAGCTGCAGTTGCTATTAAGTTTCATAAACTTATAAGCAAAACAGTTGTAAAAAATTCTCCGTGTGCTTTGTTTGTTATAATTAATATTTTCATAAGCTTCGTTGGTGTTTTCTTATACATATATTTTATCTTATAAATAGTTTTAATTAATACATTTTTCTAAGAATTTTATTTATTTATTTTTTTCTAGATATACGATAAAATCTGTGATCTAACGGGTGAAAGTAAACACGCCTTAAGGCAAGTCAAAAAACCAATTACATTCAAAGAAACAGACTACCCCAAATTCAATAAAGTTGTCGAAACATTCGTCAACAAAACGAAAGAATTTCCCGATTTTGTTGACGTTTTGCGTATGTTAGAATTTTGCAATAACCGGTATAATTTCGGTTTACTGAAGGAAGAAATGACTTCAATTGGTAAGAAAATTTTCCATATATTTGTTTTCCTTTTTTAAAATGGATTTTTCAAATTTCTTCAGCTCAAGGTGCTTTCATAAAAATTGGAAAATTACTACAGAGTCGCCGGAAAGCTGATCTTTATGAGACTGTATCCCATTTTACATCAGATCTTGAAGATCCAGCTGACAACGATCCGGTACTTCTAGCAAAACTTACAGAAAATGAAAAAAACCAAACGTCAATTGGTTCTGTAATAGAAAAGTAAGTAGGAATAAAAAAATTTCAAAGCAATTTGTAATTTATTGGTCTTCGTTTCAGGTATGCTCGTGAACAGGTGAGAAGAAAGGCTGAATTAAACAGTGTATCTGATGATGAAGTCAACGATTCATCAGATAGCTGCGATTCCGAAGAAGAGTCTCATGATATAAGACAATCAAAAATTAAAAAGAATGTCAATAAAACTAAAAACGAAGAAAAAAATAAAGATGAAGATAATGATAAAGAAAAAGAAAAAGCTAATAACGATGAAATATGTAAAAAACCTACAGAAGCAACAACAAATGGGAATCACACACCACCGGATGCACCGGTAGTGTCATCTCCATCCCTCCTATTGGCCAGCACATCAGCTGCACCGGTTGTGACATCTCCATCTCTTCCCGTGGCCAGTACATCAGCTGCACCTGTATTGACATCTCCATCCCTTCCTTTGGCGAGCACATCAACAGCATTTCGAACATCACCCCCGCATGCGTTTGAATCACCCGAAGCATCACCACGACCAAGCTCTTTATCACCTCTGTTGCCGTCTTGCACAACGAGTTCGCTTAAAATTCTCTCGGTTACCAGTCTCAATGAAAGCGCCGACGCTTCCTCCCCAAAAAAGAAAAACGACATTGGAAAACCAGCAGCTGCTATCGGTTCAGTGGATGAAATTGTCATCTCAGATGAAGATTTATAGTCTTAGATTGTCATGTGTAATAAATTATATGTTGTAACTTGTTTTTGTTTATTAAGTTTTTCACGATATACATATATAAAACAAATATTTTAAAAAGTTAAGTTCCTTCTTTTTCCTAATGCCGGTTATTTTAACAAAATTGAAGGACATAAGATGTCAATGTATATAGCAAAAGAAATAATTTTTACATGTAATATAAATATTTTGTAACATTTAAATTAAGCAAACATACATAAAAATCACAATTTTGAAAAAAAAAAAAATACTTTTTATTTGATTTTATGTGTAAATTAGTTGCAATGCGGTCGTGACCAACCATTTTTCTTCCCTTTTTTCATTGACTGAAAATTAAACTCTACTATTACGTTTGGAAATTCTTTGGCAAAGCTTAAAAGTGCAAATCAATCAATCAAATCGAAAAATAAATATGAAATTTATAAAAGTTCAATTAAAACTTCAGAATTGAAACTTTCTTCCTTTATGTTGAGTCGTATATTCTCAAAAGTTGCATCCAGAAATGGTCACTTATCATTGCTGTATCCAAAAAGCCACCTCATAGTTCAATAATCGCGAGGTTGTGTTATTTTTCATTGCGTTCAGATCCCAAATTTGGAGGAAAGAGTGCAAATGAAAAAAGTGAATTTTTATCAAAATTTCCTAAGGAAAAAAATGATATTTAATTCACTTATACATGTACATTGATCCGTATCCTTTCGAAAAAAAAATCAAAAGATCCGATCAGAATATCAGGAAAATAGACGAGTAACTCCGCATTTAATTGACGTGAAACATACATATGTACGTAAAATAAATAAATGAAAAACTTTTCGTACTATACCATACCTGTTTGTTATTAAAAAAAACAGCACATTTTAATAATTAAAAAAGAAAAACAAAATCTTTAACATTTTCAACGTCCGATTTATCAATCGAGGCAGGTACAATGATACAAAATTCTTTCAATTCGAAGGAATCGGAATTTTTATTATTCCGATCGGATACGATGATTTTGTTTGCATTGTGTGCTTAAGTGTTATTAGCTTTAAATTTTTTTTTTTAAAGTTAAATTTTAAAGCGGAAAGTTAATTGTATATAGTTTTTGTGAAAAAAAAATTAAATTCACAAAATCAATATCAACTACATATTAGCAAACTAGTCCCGGAAAAAAATGACTTACTGATTGCCTGTGGTGGGTTATGTGGGCGTCTCGACTGTTCAGATCTCAAACATCAAGTGATTAGCTTGAACTATATATACCTCGTTTTATTATTTTAACCCCATTAATTAAGAAAATGAAATATTTGCACACGTAACTCAGCTTAGATCATTTGAGCTAGCTCATTTCTTTGAGTGTGTATATACAAAATTAATCTAGAGATCAAAATTAATCAATATTTTAAACCAACGGATGCTTCAAATACTAAAGCGATCCTCGTTTTTAATATCCTAAATCCAGATAAAGTACACAAACCTGCACAAATTCCATCCCCAAATCACGAATACCGGAGTTTATCATCTACAGACAATTTTGCATTAGGATCCTCAAATTCTACAATCTCGGTATTTCCTATCTTCTGTATTATAGACAAAAAGTAAGGGGTTCTCAGCGAATTTTCACTTCATAAAGAGAAACTCGGCGCATTCACTCAGTCATGCAGGTGAATAAGCTTTTGCAAGATTATTTCAATTCAGTTCATTAATTATGTTCTTATCTGAATTCGTCTCGGGACCGGTTCGCAAACAAAATTGTTTTAAATAAAAATTTCCATAGTGCAGCATTAAACAAAATAATAAAAATGTTAATTAAGTTATAAAGTGTCTGTTAATAAAAAGCATTCAATCAATTCGATCGCGTAGATCGTGTTTTTTCGTAATTTATTTTTATTTCAATTAAATTTGAGTGTCTTTGGCAGATAAGTGCAAAAAATCAATTGGTATTATCAGAATACAATTTGGCGGTAATAATTAAAGTATATTAAATTTTGAAATGGAAAGGGGTATGTACTTCATTTTTCGTTATATTTCAGTGCATTTTTCGTTACAACAACAAAATTAAAAATACTGCTTGGCGAAGATAAAACACATACTTATGTGTAATGCATTTTTATTTTTTTTCATTTCAGACAGGTCTTGTGAAAATTCCTATTTAATTCAATAACAATTTGGTGAGTAACACATTCTTTTTAATTTATCCAACAGATGGCTTTTAAATTGTGTCATATCTGCAAATTTCTGGTATCAACAAAACCCAGTTAGAGAAATAAATCCTAAGAGAACCGTTTGGCAATACGAGAAAGCCAACTGGAATGGTCTCAGTGTTTTTTGTCAGGAAATTTAACTGTTCAGGTCATTATGCTTCCTCGATAGTGAAGTGGACTGCACTGCAGATATGATTACAAATTCAATTCTTTTCAGAATGAGAAATTTTATCCCGAATAGGGAAACATTTTATCAAACCGAAAGAATTCATGGTTGGGTGATGGTATTTGATCATATAATGTGACGTATACACGCCAAGACATTCATCTTTTACTGAGCGGCAAAAGCGGTTCGATTGCTGGATAAGCTTTTGAGGAGATGGACTGAAGGTGACCTCTGATGCCAGCTTAGAGGTGTCCGAAAATTCAGGGGTGTCCACTAAAATTTTGCGCCACTGCATATAAAAATTATACAAAAAAAAAAATAAAAGAAAAAAAAATAATTTTTTAACACATTTGACTGTTTTCAGACTTTTTAGATAAAAATGTCCTAACGTTATTGATTCATTACCATTCTTCTTAGATTATTATATATAGTTGAGATCAACATTAAAATGCTTTTTGGAATTTAAATTAAGTTTTATTTTATTTGAATAATATTGTTTTATAATATATCGGTGCGACATTTTCGATTCATTTTCTTTTCAAGCAAAGCCAATTCAGCTTCTTGTCTTGAGCGTTCTTCTTCTTCCATAGCTAAACGTATATTATCAGCTTCAAGTACCGCTTTTTCAGCTATTTCTTTAACCAACGGAACATGGTTTAAAATTCCTTTCTTAATGCAATATGCAAAATTCATAGTAACTGAAAATTTAAGGTCAATACCAGATCTCTGAGCAAATTCTTGCCAATGCATTATCAACCAATTTTCATTTTTAATACATTCAATTGTTTCATAAGTTGAATAGAACTGCTGGATTTGTTTTAAAAATACAATTGCAACATTTTTGACTTCCTCTTTTTCGTTGAAAATTTGAACAGATGTTTCCAGAAGCCGTGTCAACTCCGCAATGTTTTCTTTAATTTCATTTAAATTGATTGAAGTAAGTGGATTACCAATAGTGATTTCCTCAAGCTTAATAAAATCCGAACAAGCAGTCCACATTGTCCGGTAGGGGTTAAAGCTTTCAATTATACTCTCCAAATAGTCTAGGGATAATTCATCGGCTTCAAAAAGAACTTGCCTCTCTTGAAGAATATGCCCATTTTTTTTTAAATCGGTTATAAGCTTCCAAGTTTTCTTCGCCTATGAAGTAAATAAAGATAATTTTCTTGAATAGGATTCAATTTTGAAGTTAATTCATTAACAAGTATATTATTTTGGCTAAAAACCAAACATATATTTTTTGGGAAACAGATTATTTCTTAATAGTTCTAGGTAAAGAGCCTGTATCTATCAGAACGGGGAAGGCCGAGAACAAAACAAAAGGAATGACTATGACTATGACACACAGCTACTCATAATTTGCATCAAGGATATCCGCCAACAAAAGCCTCATATGCAAGCATGCCCCCACTTTATTGGTAGTTAGTACGTACATAGATTCATCATCTTAATATTCATAAGCCTCCTGATCAATCAACTTTCAAAAATATAGAGCATATTGCTATTGACGTTTGACGCAAGTCATATTTCTCCAGTATCAAGAGTTTCCAAGTGCTCGGAACGGTAATGAACAGAATTTCCTTTAGGCAGCTTGTACCATAAAATCTAGACTTAACATAAACCAAAAATTCCAACCACCCAATCTCGACGAAGGAGTTCTTCTGAACTGTACCAATAAAAGAAGGATTGGTCTCCTACAAGATCTCTTGCTCGCATACGCCGACGATATTGATGTAAGTGGAAGAATAAAGCGTGCTGTCAATTGCAGTCTTGTGAGTTATGAAGATGTCATGACACCCGACGTCTTTGAGAGAAAGTTACTACAGACACCTATTACTTGGAAGTAAGTTAAAGACTTTGTTTAGGTATGCTCCGCTATAAACCCGGAAAACGACCCCAGAGCTGAGATAAAAATAAGAGTAACTTTTGCCAATCGCTGATTCTTTGGGGTAAGAATGTAATTGAATAGCAAAGTCATCTCTCGAGCAGTTAAAGTGTCTCATTATACGACACTAATCACATCCATGTGGCATGGATCCGTTCAATGGTGGATGAGACCGCTTTAGGCTGTTGTGATGCAAATTTCCGGATGTTTTTTTGGTCCGCTTTCCTTAGATGAGGAGTAGAGTTGAAGATACAACAAAGAGTGTATGGGCTTTACAGCACTATCTAGAAAAAGATAAAACAAAAAAATAAAGATCACAGCTTACCTCGACGGCCACCTCCAGAGCCTTTTCAGGATCGAATTGTAAAGAAAACGTCATAATTTCCTCATTGAGTGATTCCAATCGTTCCTGGAACGAAGCCAGTTCTCTAATTTGTATGCGTTTGAATTCCTCAATGTCAATCTTATGTTCTTCCTTCATAGCTATCAAACGTTTCGTTATTTTATGCGGCCATCCAAATGCTTCCCATTTCATGGAAAATTGCTGATCACTGAGGTTGTAAAAAAATGAGTCCAACATATTATATTCAAACATCATGATTTGAATACGTTCTCGCAATACAATCAACTTATCCGGCACAAGCGACATAAAAGTTTTAATTTCAAAGAGATGTTCGACAGACAATAATTTTTCATGCAACTTGCCATTAATTTCGATTAGTTCTTCTAGAATGTCTTCATTTATTTTGAACATACGATCCACATAGTATATAAATAGTTTGCGAACGATTTCCATTCTCTTGTTGATCAAATATTTCTTGAGCGGTTCAACGATGATCTGAAAAGGTCCTATAACAATATGGTCAGGCATAATAGTCCTTAAATGTTCTTTTTGCTCTTTCTGCCAAATGATTTCATTTTTGACTTCTTGTGAGGATTTGTCTGATTGTGCAAAGTTTTGAATAAACTCATCAATCGCCATTTCGTGAAATTCTACGAAACACTTGTATTTCTCCAAATAGGCATTCAGCGGGATCACTGCCTTTGAATAAGAGACATGAAGACGTTCCACGTGTTTTATGTACATATCTTCAATTAACTCCACTGTAAAAATATACATATTTTTGGCAAAGGACAAGTTTAGTAAGCTATCCGGTTCAATTATTCGAATGCCACAAGTTGAAATGAGAGTTGTATATAAAAGTTTCGTTACAGTAGGTTCAAATTCTTTTGGATCAGTGGAGTAGAAAGGTCCGCTGCTACACAAATGCAAGACTAATTTGAAAACAGGTGGAAGATTCATTCGGTTGAATGGAGTTGTTAGTAAATCGTTGGTCCAGATGTAATCATTTTCGAGGTCTAAAAAGTCCAAGCAAGGATTATTTAGCAATTGACTGTAGCTCAAAATTGATTTCTCCAGGAGAATTTGCAGGGATTCTTGCATTCTGAATTTTGCCTGAAGAAAGAATCTGGAGATTTTAGCTACCTTAAAGACATTCCAATCGGAGACTGAGAGATCTAGCCAACCTTTGCCAATACTTCGAAGGCAGAGGCAAATTTTTGCTGAGAGGTTTTCAGGCCAGGAATATTTTAAGTACTTGATTATTGTTGAAGAACTAGACTCTTGATTGCTTACGAAGTCTGATAGAGCGACTGATTTTGTAAAGAGACTTGTATAAAGGGAAAATGATTCAATGTGTACGCACTCGAATGCTGCACTCAGCATGGCTTGAATGGATTCTCCAGTGTAGAAAAGGGTAAGGACACGGATATATTTCTTTAATTTCTGGAACCGTGTTATTTGGTCCTTCGTAGATTTGTGCGGAAACTTTTTAGCAGATCTTGAATTTGTCCTAAATGCTGTAACGGATGGAAATTCTTCAGAATAATTCTGTAGAAAGTCCTCTAACTCATATGAAAGCATGACTCGCTGATATTGAAATCGAATTTCATTGCATATACTTTGAAAAATATCATCTTCAATTGAATATTGATCAACCATAGATAGTTTTATTATTTCATCAAGTAATGATTCATCCATTTTTGGGGTCATATCGAACAACGCGCAATCCAAGAGCATTTCATACCTTACAATCGAGTCAAAATTACTTCTTTGCTTAAGTGCAGATTTGATTCTCTCCAAGAAGCGATATGGATTTTCGGCCATGAACATAAGATAAATCCTATAGACTTTGTGTGTTTGGGCTTCTTGAAGATCGATAATAGTGAATTGGAGAGATTCTTCATCATAGCTATAGACAGCCACCATTTCCCAAGAATAAACTCCAATGACTGTTTTGATAAAACCCCAGGCTGGCAAAGGATGTCTCACACCATCAATTAAGCCTTTTTCAAACCATCCACTGATTGTGTTTGTATCAAAGCTTTCATCATCGAAAATATGTAAACTAATGTTGATATCACCCACAAATGAATCTCTGGTCGATTCTTGAGGAGCCTCATCAGAATTGATAAGTTCTGAGCTTGAAATTCCCGTTTCCTGAATTAGTTGAGAGATTCGTAGCTTTAAATACTGGCGGCGACGTCGATCGACTTCGACGTCACGAGGAACTTCTTTAAGTGGGACCATTTGAAGCATTTGAACTTTTGGCTGAATAGTTTGAACAGGAAATTCGACTTGATGCTTGCCAGGGAACGTTATCCACTTTTGCGCAGATTCTAACTTGTAATCAGTTTCAAAGTTGAAGTTTGTTTTGGTGAACTTGCTGTGACATCCTTCCACTAAGGAATTGTATGCAAAGTTTGTTCTTGATAATAGAACTTTTCTTGGATTCAAAGTGGATTCATCTGAATTAAGAACACTTGAGGAGAAAAATGAAAATTTAGCCGAGTCTGACATAGTGGAAGCTTATATGTATTTGTAGTTTTTTTTAAGTGATATTTTTATGACAGACTACCTCTTCAATGTTGACTACATATTATGTTACGTTAGTTATTTGAAGAGTTGATGAAATGAATATTTAAAATCATGGAAGTATTTAATACAGCTTAAATGGCTCGAGCGACCGGATATATTTGAACAAAAACATTAAACGTTCAAAATTTAATAAATATGAAAAACCCACAACCATCTTATGGTAAAATCTATAATAACAACCCCAACTAATTTTTGATGTTGCTGCAAAATTCAGGGAAGTCTTTGGCATGCAAGTTAGCATCAGCATTAGCATCAGGAGTTATAGCTGTCATTGAAAAGCAATACTGGGGGCTTATTATGTAAAACGATAATCGTAAGTATTACCGCGTATTCCCTAAATTGCGATTATTAGAAACGAGATTGGTAGTAGGAAAAACGAAACTCGTATTTTATTTGCGATTACGAGTCACGAGACTCGTAAATAAAAACGAAACTCGTTTAAAATTAACGAGTGACATTTACTTTCGTTTTGAGTTTGTTGTCATTTTTTTTTGTCAAAATTGTGTTTCTGTTGTTTTGATTGGAATTAAAAAATGTGAGTAAAATGTAGTAAATAAAAGTGTGAAAAACAAAAAACATACATATTTATATTTCTAGGCCTCCAACTAATGCCAAACAATTGGATTTGCTAGTTTCTTTTATGGAAACCAATCCAAGCATCGCAAGCAATTATTTGCCGACGAGCCAAGCCAAGGCGAAGTCAAAAATCCTTTGGAACGCTTTAACCGAAAAGCTGAATGCATGTGGTCCTCCAGCAAACATTTAATTTTAATAGATTTGAAAATATAATCACTTTTTGTCACTGATTTGTCTAAACAACATATTTTGGCCTAACTCAACATCCTGCAAATTCTTAAGTTGATCTTTTCCTTTTACATTAAGAATGAATTTCTTTCGATATGTACGTAGAACCAGGAATTCACCTGCTGATAGTTTTCTAAAGCGCGGAACAGATTGAACCAGCAACAGCACCGTCAACAGCAACAGCGGCCGCCATTAATTTAGAGCCAATGTATTTCAATTGTTCAACACACATAAGAACAGCAACAGCAACGCCAACAGCGTCGTTAGGCCAAAGTCCTAAATTTGCTGTTGCTGGTGCAGTGTTGTCAGCTTTCCCACTGCAATATTCAGTGACACCACAATGAAAAACTTTTTTTTCGATATGAAATGTCAAGCAGATGAAAGGACGTTGCTGGTAGCAATGTGTTTGAGAAATTTTTGCTGGTCAGCGTGCTGTTTGCTGTTGACGATGCTGGTGCTGTTGCTGGTTTAATCTGTTTCGCGCATAAAAAAAAAAAAAACACCTAAAATAATTTCAATAATAGGCGACAACTTTTTTTAAACCCAGGAATCGAAGGGTTCTTGACTACCTTCGTAATAGATTTATTTCTTAATTTTTTTGATGAGGAATAGCAAAATCTTAATTTTAATTTTACCAGTATCTCTCTCTATACTATACACAGTATCTCTTGTCATGAAAAGTGCTGCTCATTAGTCTTTCGGAATCGGCAGAAAATTGTCCATTTCTGGAACTCAAGCAAGAAGGTTGAGGGCCGTCATGGCCTCTAATTTATAATTTTTTTTTTTTAATTTCAAATGCATCTTGAAAATATATTTCTATTTTCGTTTTACCTGCTATTTTCATTTACATACATATATACATGATGTATGCAAAAGCTCTTAAAACTTGACTTTTATTAAGACCATGAGATAAAAAATGAAATTCGATATTTTATAACCCAATTAAAAAAAGTTTTGGCCATTGATAATAATGCTTACCGTTGTGAACAGAAAGAAAATTGACTAATATTGTCAGATAGTTGATAATTTCTTAAATAAAATTGAGTTTAAAAGTATTTTTTTTTTAATATTTATCAAATATCAATTGATAATTGACAACCATAATAGAGGTGTGGTAGCTTTCTTCCAAGATTTCTGTAAATTTACCTACCAAGATGCATTTTCAAAATTATACTGTGCTCAAATTAAATAAAATGCACGACTGGATCGCACGAACTCTTAGACGTAAAATTTTAAAAATCGTTGTCCTTTGTGGGAAATGTTCAGAAGCACAAAATTAATTTCTAAAAACCTTAAACTAATTTTTTAATTTAAAATCGTAAAAATAACATTTAAAATTATTGAAACAACATTTTGGTAAATGTAATACATATTTCTAAAACTTCTTCATTGAATAAATGGTTTTCCATAGGTATTATAAGTAATATTTTAGTAATATATTTTTATTGAATTGTAGATTGTAAAAATTAAGCTGAATAAAAATTGTCATCAGAATTCTAGGTACTGTTTTCGTACCATTTATTTAAAATAAAGTTGAAATAAAAAGTCCCACAACTTGTATACAGTATTCGAAAACTATTTGTTTTCATGTTGCTTCCAAGTATGTTGTTTTCGAAATATTTCAACAAAAAAAAATGTTTTTTTAAGAATCCAAAATCTAGTCGTACTTTTTAAGACTTCTCTACCATAGTAATGTCAAATATGATAAAAATCTACAGTACGGTTGTTTTTACACATGCTTAAGTTGCCATATATTACCTATTTTAAGCATTAAATATAAACTATGTATAAAAGCGTTACATTTTAAAAAGACCTAATAGAGGTTGTCCGTGCTTTCGAGCACATCAAGAACTTGTACTTTAATACATGTTTTTATATGTTGTCTATATTTTAATGAATTAAAATATATTATATATATAAGGATGATTAAATTTTCTCTAAGAGAGTTCACACGATCGTTCTCAATATACAAATTTGTATCATGTAATTTCATCAGTATAGTTTTTACTTGCGACTTATAGGTACTATAAGGCAAGTTATGCATTCGTAAAAAAAAATCGAACTCGAGATTTTGATCAAAGTTGACATTACGATGATAGCGAAGAAGAAAAAAGTGGGTCTGGCAATTCTGTCTGTCTGTCTGTCGGTCTGTTCGATTACAGCTAAACGGCTCGGCCGATTTTCTTCAAACTGGGTAGATATGGGTTTTAATTTTTTACCCCCGGATGTTTTTTAATTTGATTTTTTAAGACCAAAAATAACGGTACCTGCCATACGATTTTTTTTCTCGAAATTTTATAAATATTTTTTTTCTCAAAAACTGTCCCAACGATTTAAAAAAAAAATTAAAAAAATGTAATTTAGTTAAACCTAGGTAATGGTTGAAAAAAAATTTCCAAAAACTGAGTAGTTTTGGTACCCCCCTTGGGACCATTTTTTTTTTTTTGATTTTCTCAAAAACGCTACCACTGATTTTGATCATTTTTTTTTTATGCTAAGGCTTCCCAGCAGTTTGAATATTATTGTGTATTCAAATTTTCCAAACAATTTTTTTTGGATTTTTAAAAAAAACTTTCAAAATTTTTGTTTGAAAACACAATATTTCGAAAACCCCATTCTCGATTTTTTCAAAACTTGATAAATAAAAGTTTGGAAAAATAATCTACAAGATATGAGAAAAATAAATTCATTTTACCTAAAAATAAAGGTTCCCTCCATACAAATGTTAAAAAATGGTTTTCGAAAATCGTATTTTTCTCGAAAACGGTTCCGAGAATTTTGCTTACATTTTTTTTTTCTATTATTTTTTAATATCTTTAATTTAATAAAAAAAAATTGAGAACAAGATATTACTGACTGCACCTACCATAGAACGATTTTTTAAAATTTTGAATTTCTCATTATCAGCACAACGGATTTTAATGAAATTTCGTAGAGAAGCTTCTAAAAAGTTTGAAAAACATTGCATTTCAAAACTTTAAGAAAAATAGTTTTTTGAACTTTGAAAAAAAAAAATCAATTTTTTGTTTTTTGAAAATTCAATATCTCGAAAACGGCTCAATACTTTTTTTTATAAATTCAATTTTTATTCGTACAATAATAAAAACCTCAAATTGGCGTACCAACATTTTTTCTTAAAAATGTTTTAAAATTTTCTTATAAAAAACCTTATTTTTTAAGAAACCATTACAAAGACTTATAATTTTTGTTCTTGCATAAATCTATATTTGCTTGAATCACATGACATCCTATTCTTACCATTAACTACTAAAGAAGTTTTTTTAGTAATTTAAAAAATGAATTTTATGCTTATGAACAGTTTCTCTAATAACATTCATTTTTGAAATTCTTAGTCTTTTACATAGAAGCAAGTTCGTGCGACCCATTCGTGCATTTTATTTTTAACCCCCTGCCAATTCAAAAACATACTCAGTGATTTACAAAAAAAAACTTTGGTGATAACTTTCAAAAAAGTTTAAGTTAAAAAGCAAGCCCAGTGACGCTATGACAAACGAAAATAACACTGCACTGCATTTCCTACAAAAATATTATAAATAAACATCCAATTAAAAACATTACACATATATTTTCGTTTATTTGTAATAAAATATATTAGCATAACATCGGACCCAAGACTACAACAGTCCCAGATACTTTGAACGACCGATATAATCGTTTCTACTCAAATAACACTGGAATACTCCAACATCACTTAACAACTTGTGCAGAACCCGCCAATTATCTAAAATAATTATAGTTCCCGGTTCCAAAGTTAAGAGTATTTGATTTGTATTGGTGTTTATAATTGTCATAAACAATTCCAAACTATCGTAGAAGTTTTGAATTTTCAACTGTGGCAACATGTTCAGTGAACCCATTCTTTGCGTATCCAATTGAATTCTGCTGTTTTCTTCAATTTCATCGTCTATATCTATAATAGGTCCTGACTTCTTATGATAAACACTATTGTCTCGCATCTTCAGTGGAACTGCTGTACATGTGAGTGTAGTGAAGGCATAGGCATCAGATTGTTTGAGCTTTTCTGCAGTATTCAAACCATCGACTAAAATAATTTGTGATTTATGTGTAGCAAAGAAGCACTTCAGACCACTATCAATATTGCTACATGTGAAATTTGTGCAAATTTCCGAATGAATTTCATTGAATGGTTCAAAATGTATGTTTTTATGATGCGGAAACAATCGTTGCAAGGCTAGTGTGGCCATCGATGAGTTCTGCGTTGAAATTCCTGTCACACAGAAGAATCCATGTAGAATAAGATTTTTAAAAACATTTTCAATTTTATCCTCAAAGCAGACAAGCCTTGAAAACTCAATTTGTGGAAGTTTTTTAAAAGTTTTTGAATCAAAATGTAGTCTTTCCAAGAAAAGCTTCTCTTTCGGGCCTTGTATTTCAAAAAGGAACTCTACGTCATGCGTGGAATAGTGACCATCTTCCCCTAAAATTGTACTTTATTATTTTTAGACAGACAAGAAGTAAAAAAGCATTACATTCTATAAGGAGAGTATCA
Organism: Philhelius festivus; assembly: GCA_963931855.1. Classification (NCBI taxonomy): domain Eukaryota; kingdom Metazoa; phylum Arthropoda; class Insecta; order Diptera; family Syrphidae; genus Philhelius; species Philhelius festivus. The sequence continues at coordinate 21,175,972 of OZ007555.1, read as the reverse complement.
ACGGAGCCAAGTTCGCTTATGGCTTTTGGTTGAATATTTCTGGGTATATCCATAAAAGTGATTTTTTTTCTTTTCGTTTCCGAATCGAAGCAATCTGGACAATCGCAATTAAATCGCAACGAAAATGAGTTCAAATATAAAGGTTTTTCGTATTTGGGATGTATGATTTCAAAAACACTTGAGAAATCGTCAACTTTAAGTTTAATTGTTTTCTCCTCCACAACATTGGGCTCATTGTTTATAGAATCTGAAAATAGAACAAAAGTGTGAATTGTAAAAATTATTATTTTTAAATATGTATAAGAAAACAAATAAAAATAAAGAATGGAGACTTTGAAAAATATTATTTGGTTTTGAAACAAAATCAAAAGTGGAGAGAATTGATAAGCACCTGCTTATCAATATCAATTAGTGAATGATATCCTTATCATCGGCCTGGAATAAAAGCGACACAACTCAACAAATGAATTTGAAAAAATGTAGTTCCATTAGCAGTTGAAATACTTTCGGTGCATTTCAAAATTACTAACAGTTTATTTTAAGTGTGAGCTTGTGCTTAAGAATTTTTCTTGAATTAATTAATTTTTTTTGAATAGCATAACCTAAAGTGACAAAAAAGTTTGTTTGTATTTTTTAGTGATTGGTGCAATTTTGATATGCCTGAGTTCTAGAGACCAAACTTTAACTTCTTGGTTGACTTCCCAAATGCATTATCCAGTTTTGACCTGCTGAGTTACATTCTGAAAGTTGTCCTGAGCCACTGAACCATTTTATCACATTAAATGTAATAGCAAACAGCCGTTGTGCATGATAATTAATATTGATATGCAGTGCAGGGGAATAATATGGACATATCTTTAGTTCAGAACGTTGGATTTCAGTTTCTTTTTCCGTTTAGATTATGTTCAGAGAACGCTCTATTAGCTTTGAATAAATAAAGCAGGAGTTACGAGTAAATGCTGAAGACGTCAATAGAAACTCGTGAAATAACAAAAAAGACACCAAACAATTTAAACTATGGATGAGGGTAGTTGCTCTGGTGCAGAAGATAAAATTACTAATAAGATATATTGCCAATGAGGGATGGTTGTTTTTACCGGGATCCTAGACTATAACAATAAAACAACGAAAATGTTTTCAGTGCTATATTTAATTTCTATTTGTTTTCATAGTATTCCTGACCTTCTCGATTTTTTTCCTAATAACTTTTCCATGGCGAAACGAAAAAAAAGAATAATGCATATCTATCATTTGAATAGTGAATTATGGCCTTGAGTTCTCACCGGTTGATTGTCTAAGATTTTATACAAACCTTGTTTCAACAAATAAATCAGCCAAATCGGCCGAGCCGTTCTCAAGTAATGATACTTCATAGGTGTGTAGGTATTATAAGGCAAGTTTTGCATTTGGAAAAAAATCAAAAACCGGGGTTTTGATGAAAATTAATATTAAGATGATAGAGAGAACGAAATTAGTGGGTCCTGAAATTCTATCTGTCTATCTATATGTCTGTACCTCGATGTACTACTTAAGACGCTAAAGCGATTTTCTTCAAACTTCCTATTTAAGGTTCTTCGGTGATTCCCTAGAGGAGAAATTTAATTTTTTTTTAGCTCCAAAACTAACGGTACCTGCCATACTGGCTCTAAAGATTTTGATGAACAAAAAATAATTAAGTGTGCTATTATACATAAGCATTGGGTCATTCGTACCTAACTTACAACCGTGATTTTTTTGATTCTCGACTTTCTCATTAACAGCTGTAATGATTTTTATCAATATTTGTATACAGAAGTTCTTTTGAATTAGAAAAAAATATTGTATTTAAAAAATTTCGAACAAATACTTTTCGGATTTTTAAAAAAAAATTTTTTTTGGAAAAATCAAAATATCTTGAAAACGATACATTTTTGAAATAATGTCCTTATTAAACATGGTAGATCTAGTATCATGGTATGGAGATGCTTCTCGTAGTATGAAGTTGGTCCAGTTGGATAATGGTTGGCAATGGTTTCAGGACAGCAAGATTGAGGTTAGGGAGTGGTCTGCTCAGTCCCTCGACCTCAATCCTATTAGGAATCTTTGGGCGGACATTAAAAAAGAAGTCTGGAATGCAAAATGAAAAACAACAAAGAGGAGCTGAGAAGGCTTGAAAATCAATAACACCACAAAGATGTGAGGGAGTAGAGCACAAAATTGAATAGCACTTCTTAACTTTTTAATACATTCAAAGCCATAAAAGTAAGTGAATAAAGGTCATGATAATTATGCGTAGGCAAATCTAAACTGGATGATCTCCAGTTAATAAAAGAAGTGGTATCATCTGCAAAACCCAATCGCTTTACCTTTTAAAGGTTGATATAAAATAGAATCGTGATTTGTATGAAAGGTATCCTGATATACTGAATTCTCGTTCTGAAGCAAATAGTGCGCAGGTTAGGGGTTAACACGGAGGACACTATTTTCATCAAATCTAATACATATAAAATCAAATATTGAAATCATCGGCTGTTTCTAACGTTCTTTTGCAGAGCCCTTCAAGAACATTGAAGAACAGGCGAAACCTGTTGATTTTGATGCTATTTCAAAACAACAGTTAAAGAGCTCATCAGTTTAAACATTAACACCATTAAAATAAACTTTGTGGAGATGCGAAGATGAATTGGAGGGCTCACAGCTGTACCAAATCAAGTCATTTTAAAAAAAATCCAAAACCAACGCCAACCAACTGGCGTTAGTTTTGGATTTCTTTAAAATGACTTGCTTCGGAACAGCTGTGAGCCCTCCAATTATCCTAGGAAACGACTGTTATTTTGGTTGGCGAAATTACTTTAGGGGGAAACGAATTGCACTTTCTACAAATTCTTTATACTGCCAGTTCTACTTTACGGCGTATAATGGGACGAAGTGACAAAAAATTTGGCAAAATTTAAAATAAACTTAATGATGTACATATTATTACCAATATAGATGTCAGACTGCTTGGTCTGGACGTCTGGCAGAATAGTGGTCATGGAGGATGGAAAGCATACATTTATGAATCTGGAGTACAGAATTAACAATATAAACAATCACTAAAACCGTAGAACGATTACATTGAAAACGTTATTTATTTATATTTAATGAAGATAAGATATCATATCTGGAGGCCAGCAGTTCACTAGTTAAGAGACTCCTTACTTTATATTCCCCTCTTAGCATTGCAGAACTAAAATAAAATATAACATTTTTCTCACCTAAATCCGTTTGACTTGAAGTCATATCAATGCATTCTACTAGTTCCACCGAATCATAATCTTCATTTCCAATGGCAACATCATTGATTAACGATTCATTTTCAGTTAAAACTTTTGTTGGATCTCTTTCAACTAACACATTTTCAGTTGCATGAGGAGTTGAATCTCTAGCCAGATGAAGTTGGTTCAGATTCTTCAAATTCAGAGACGGAACTGCTAATTTATTCAAACTTCTCGACTGTGGATGCTTATAATCTGTGATGCGAAAATGACGAGCACATACTTGATAACATTCACTAAGCTTTTTTAAATTTAGACTTCTTAAATTTGGGTTGCCGATAGCTTGAAGCCAGGACTCTGTTATTTCATATGATCGGGGAAATTTGTGCGCCAAATCGAAGCGTTCACCTTGGCATGTTGCAATGCAGCAGCGGTTTTTTCTTTCCATATTCCTTGATTTATGAATGATAGAAATTATTGAATATTGATTGATTGAGCTACGAAAAAAAACAAAGGTTTTCTTTATAAGCAAAGAGAAAGTAAATATAAACAAAATACAAAACAAATTCTACAGGAAAACAACACTAGGCCTCCCTCTAACCATACTTAAAAACTATAACGACTACTCTTGTAAACTTGAGTGAGCGCAAAAAAAAAACATAATTTCAGTGTGCAAGAAAAAGAAAACATCAGACATGAATAGTACAGAATAGGTGTGTTCAGTGAGTCTGTTCCGGACTGGACCATAAAAGTACGACTTTTGCTGATATTGGACAATTGGACTAACCTCGCCGACTTAATTTGACGTCTTAAGCTAAGTGTACACGATTGGTAGATCTTACAATATTGTCAGATCTGTCAGTGAAAAACATGCTTACAATGTCTTACAATCGTGTAGTCTTACAATTAATTGTCAGAAAATTTGTCTGACAATTAATTGTTAGATCATTGTCTGACAATTAATTGTAAGAAACCTGACAATCGTGTGTACGCTAGCTGACAATCGTGTAATCTTCCAATTAATTGTCAGAAAATGTATCTGACAATTAATTGTAAGACGGTAAATTGTAAGGTATTTGATAATCGTGTACACACACAATTTATTGTCAGGCCTGCCAATTTTTATCGTTGTCTGACGTTTCTGACAATGAAGAAATTGTAAGATGTTCGTTTTTTAGCATCATACAATTTTTTCATTGTCAGAAAATTTGCAGCCAAGGTTTAATTGTCAGTTTCCATAACCAACAAAAACTGACAATTAATTGTGTGTGTACACGGTTGGTAGAAAATCTACCAATCTCTTACAATTAATTGTTAGGTATTAAGCCGGCTATCTGAAAATGAATTGTCAACCAACTTCTGACAATTAATTGTAAGAGATTGGTAGATTTTGTACCAACCGTGTACACACACAACTTATTTGTCAGCTCATTGGTAGATAATTGTCAGACATTTAGGCCTATTCCGCGAGATCTTTTATTCTTTTATTCTGTTATTCTGTTATGAATTTCCATACAAAGGTTTGAGCTGTCAACAAATCTTTTATGAATTATAATTTTGGTATTCGGCATGCTAAAATCTGTTATAAAATCTGCTAAGAAATCTTTTATGAACTGTCAAACATTCGAACTCTGAAAAAATCTTTTACGAATTACATTTTTGGTATTCAGCATGCCAAAATCTGTTATGAAATCTGTTAAAAATCATAAAAGAATAAAAGACAGACTTCTGTGACTTTTATCATAAAAGATTTCAAGATTCAAGGTATATAAAGCAAAAATGGATAGTTATCTTTTATATCGTCAACGAAATATCTTTAAAAGGACACAAATGTAAGAAAATATATTAAAATACATATCAAATAAGAAAATTAAAATACATTTATTTTTGCAGACGAAGGCACAGGACAATTTTAATGGAGCTAAGGTTGAAAAGTAATCCCTTTGATCTTCCCGATGTGCGGTTCATACAATTGTTTAGGTTAGACAAATTGAGTGCCAGAACTTTGATGGACAAACTGCAACTATTTGCGCGAGCCACAAATACGACAATTCCATTTCAAATACAGGTAAAATATTTAAAAAGAATGCATTTATGATCTATACCTACCCATATATTTTTGTAATTATAGTTTCTTTCAACACTTCACTTTTACGGGTACGGTTCGTATCAGGCATCAATTGGTAGCGGCCACATTTTTGGGCTTTCGCAACCCAGTACTTCGAGAGCCATTCATGTCGTGACAGACCTTATTAACGCGCATTTGTTAAACGACGCAATAAAATTCCCTAGTGGTATTCTCGACACCGCAGAGATAAAAAGAGAGTAAGTGATTGCATTCATTAAGCTTAGTTCTTATCTTCTAATGATTTGTCTTTTTCGACAGTTTTTTAACAAAATTCAACATGCCTGGTATAATTGGAGTCATTGATGGCACTCATATACCTATTGTCGCTCCACCTAAAAACGACATTGATGCACCAGGCCATTTATATATCAACAGGAAGGGCTACCATAGCATAAATGTGTTAGCTATAACGGATGCTAACTTAAGAGTGATATATGCCGATGCACGATACCCAGGCTCAGTCCACGACTCCGCCATATGGATGGTTTCACCTGTGAGGAGATTTCTCAAAGCTGCATTTACAACGGCAGAAAATCAACGTTCACATATCATTGGTAAATACTTTTTCAATATATCATGCGTAGGTTTATTCTTAAATTTCTATTTTCCGATTCACTAGGTGATTCTGGTTTTCCACTTGAGCCGTGGTTATTTACTCCAATAAATAACCCACCACAAGGTTCACTTCATTCAGTCTTTAATAAGCGGTTTTTGTCCACAAGGAACTCTGTGGAAAGATCTTTTGGGGTTATCAAAAGCCGGTTTAGGTGCTTATCACGCCAAAGAGTTCTCCACTATTCGCCAGAAAGAGCAGCCAAAATAATCTATGCAATATTTTCCATACACAATTTGTATACTATGGGCATAGAACAATTTCTTGACGACACAGATGAGCTCGAAGAAATAACCGAAAACGAAAATGACGAGGAAATCCAGCGAAGAAATCGCACCGAATGGCACAGCATTGGTTCTCGGGTTCGAGAACGATATGTCGCCAATTTGAGATAGAACAAATAGCGCATTGGCAATTTGAGAATTGAATAACAATCAATTAATTAACCAAGTTCCCTTTCTTGATACCTTTATAATATAATATAAAATACTATAATAAAACATCATTTACATAATATATTTTTATTTGTTTGTATGACTTATAATAATTATCATATAACTACTGCCTTTTAATTGCCATAGTCAATTTTTCTATGGCCGCAGTTGTAGCATTTTGTGCTACAGTGAGAGCTTCGATGCTAGTGACAACATTGTCCAATTTGGAGCAGATTAGGTCAGCCTGCACTTGCTTCTTTTCCTCAGAAGTGCGGAGAAATTGATAGAAGTCATCATCTATAATTGTATAGAATTTAGGAAAATGTTCATGTAGTATAACAGCTATATTTTATAATTCCATCTATGAAGCAAAGCTTGATATATCTGCAAATTTCAAGAAGTCATTTATTACACTCTGTCACTTGAAAGCTAATTGCGTCTTTTCGAAGACTAAGATGTTTCTGAGTTTTTTTTTAAGTCCTCTAGGTGATTCTAAAACCGGTTTTCAGATTAAACAAAATAAAAAAAAAATTCCGTCTATGACTAATTTTGGCATTTCATACGTAATTATTGAACATGAAGAAAATAGTTTTATATGAAATTTTTTTGAAATATTTGTCAAAATTGAAAATTGTTTTTTAAATTCAGAGTAACACGAAATATGCAACTCAGAACCGTTTTAATAATCCAAATAAGGCAAACGGTTTTTAAATGACATCGTTTTGCAACTAAGATTACATGAAATTCAATCAAATTTCATTGTTGAACATGAAGAAAGTAGTTCTACATGAATTTTTTTTGAAATATTTGTTAAAATTTAAAATTGTTTTTTAAATTCAGCATAACACGAAATATGCAACTCAGAACCGTTTTAATAATCCAAATAAGGCAAACGGTTTTGAAATGACATCGTTTTGTAACTAAGACTTACATGAAATTCAGTCAAATTTCATTCAATTTCATGTAAGTCTTAGTTACAAAACGATGTCATTTCAAAACTATTTGCCTTATTTGGATTATTAAAACGGTTCTGAGTTGCATATTTCGTGTTATGCTGAATTTAAAAAACAATTTTAAATTTTAACAAATATTTCAAAAAAAATTCATGTAGAACTACTTTCTTCATGTTCAACAATGAAATTTGATTGAATTTCATGTAATCTTAGTTGCAAAACGATGTCATTTCAAAACCGTTTGCCTTATTTGGATTATTAAAACGGTTCTGAGTTGCATATTTCGTGTTATGCTGAATTTAAAAAACAATTTTCAATTTTGACAAATATTTCAAAAAAATTTCATATAAAACTATTTTCTTCATGTTCAATAATTACGTATGAAATGCCAAAATTAGTCATAGACGGAATTTTTTTTTATTTTGTTTAATCTGAAAACCGGTTTTAGAATCACCTAGATGTTGTGTGAAACATTATTCATGATTTCACACCAAATCATGACCCACCCCAATCCCATTCAGGTTTAAAGGCCAATGTCAACACCATAGCATTCAAAATGATAAACAAACATTTGATTGCTTGGTGCACAATGCAAAACAAAAAATAACAATTATCTGGGTGACGATTCAGTTAATGCATAACTGAAGCGTCATCAGAAAATTGTAACAGAAAGTTTGCGGCCAAATAATAAACCCAAATGAACTTTGCGAATGCACTAAATGCTGACGCAATTCAATAATAATTAAAAGAAAATGTATGTCACATTAAGAAATAATAAAAAGAAAATGTGTGTCACATGGAAATAATAATATGTGTGTCATATATTAAGGTAATGTAAATTGTTTTGTTTTGATGACCCGGAAGTAGGTTAAGTGACATAGTTTTAATTTAATAACGTAAGAAGTAAAGAATTATAGGAAATAGGAAGTAAAATTTAAGTGAGATAACCTTAAGATGTAAGTAAATATAAATAGTTGGTAAGTTTAAACAAGAAGGAATTCAAGTCCGAGTCTGAACCGAAATCCGAATCTGATTCTGAATAATAATAAAGACAACCTTTGTTTCTTTGCAAATAAAAATAATTAGTTTCTTTTGACGGCAATATCTGCGGTAAAAAACAGCATCACTACAAGTAAGTATATTATAAAAAATAAAGAATACCCTTTTCGGCCACGTTGCCGTGTACCCCTTTCCGGCCATCATCAGGCCTTAAAAGTGATGAAAAACCCCTAACCGTCCACATCCTAAATCCCAACGTTAGGATTTCATTGTATAACAGAAGAACAATTCCACAGTTAAATATTATTATATAACATAATGGCGCAGCCGGTAGGATGGTGTGTCAGGATGGAGTTAAAATACAAAGACTTAATAAACCTGAAGCCTACTCCACTTCAGGAACACCATCCGAACCAAACCAGGGTTACTTTTGGGGACACTTTAGTGTCATTTTGACACCTTTTCAGCGTTCGGACACCAGAACACTTCTTTTCAAAAAAAAAAAAAAAAAGTCGATTTGGACACTTTTTATAAATCTAGAAACTCTTTGATGGACACTTTTTTAAGCAAAACAAACAATTTGTTCGAAGAATGGAACGCAACCCGTCGAAAACAACCAAAATAAAAAGTACCTACACCAAACTATCTATTTCTATCTCAATCTTTCATAAAAAAAAAAAAAAAAAAAAAATCTCTGTTGATACGACACACGACTTGTATATTTGTGTTTTTTGATTTTGAGAGTATTTTTAAAATTAAAAATACAGAACTATTTTGGTTCAAAATAAGAAACTTAAAAGACCACTTAAATAAATTTGTAAGAAGAATATATTGAGTTTGCCATACAGCAGTGCATGTGCTGAGAGAATATTTTCCGAGCTTACACTTATGAAAAACAAACTTACTAATAAATTAAAAAAAAAAAAAAAAAAAAAAAAAATTGAAACGTGCCATTCAATGCTTTCAGCTTTAAATGTTTTAAGAGGCAAAGATTTGGAGCTAGAGGTAGAAACATGAGTTCCTAGTAATGTTCTTATATAAAAGTATAGAGAACAAATATCAAAGAAATAATATGATATCAAATACGAAGATTTAAAAAAAAAAAAAAAAAAAAAAAAAACAAAAAAACTCTTTTCTAAACATTTTTTCCAGTTGTTAATCGCTTATGTTACCTACCTGAACTTATGCAATATTTTTTTGCTTTTGTTCTTAATTGTTATGATTCTTGTCGATGAATTCGATAATGTCACTATTGGCAGAAATAACCGAAGCCAATACTCCCAAGAAAAATTTGACAAACAGCCTTGCACTCAAACCAACCGAACAGAAAACCTCACCTCTACCTCCACCCAAAATGTCTCTGGGATTTGAAAAACTGTTAAAACTCTCCCATGGGATCCCAGAATTCTCTGGGGGTACCGACCCAAGAATAGCTCAAAAACTCCAAACATTCCTTACATGTATTAGGCCGGTGATAGAACATATCCCGAACGAAGATGAAAAACTCTTCCTGCAAATTCTCCAAACTAAATTAAGAGAAGATGCACTTGACCTTATACAAACCGCTAAACCAAAAGACTTTAAAGAATTTGAAGACACACTCAATCGGGCATATCTTCCAATCGAAGATTACAACGATTTGGTAAACTGTTTGATAACAAGTCGACAAAGTCAGTTCGAAACACTGAATGTCTTCATAAGTCGGTTACGACATTCTTTAACCCAATGTCGAGAAGCAGCGGAAATTAAATATGGAGACAATGCAGAGATAGTAAAAATCCAACTATCCGACTTTGCGAAATCTGCCCTCGCTTCAGGGATATCAAATAAGCAATTAGGCCAATATCTGTTTACATTGGAAAACAAGAGTTTTGAGGAATTGGTACGCACTGCTCTAAGTATGGAGAAACACGTGCAAAGAACTGAAACAATCCCAATAATGTCGTGCAATTCAGCATACACGATAAAAGAGGCAAAACCTTTCGAAACCCTGTCACAAACAAATACAAACCTCTCGACAAAAAACATCGTCTGTAATTTCTGTAACCTACAGGGTCACACTTACAGCGAATGTTTGAAACGCCTCAACACTCCCATTTGCCAAATCTGCAAAAATTATGGTCACGAAGCCGCAAATTGTTATAAAAAAGGACAAGGCTCCAATCCATGGTACAAGGGAAATCAACTGCAAATTAACAGAGGTAATCCGCAAAATAGTTACAGAAATAACACAGCTTTTGATAGGAGAAACCCCCAAAATGGTTACCACAATCAAAACCCTAGAAACAACACAAATACTGATTATGGTAGGGGACAGTCTCAGAACACACCAGATCAACGCAGATCTAATCCTTTCAGGACTAATAACACAGGGCCCCAAAACCCAGCAGGCTCTAACAATGTAAACAGGGTATTTCATATGGAAACTATTTGCGATTGGTGTGGTAGAAATTCACACACCATTAATGAATGTTCTTTTAAGACCAAGTGGGAAAGCAACCAGACGGGAAACTCAAATTAGTCGACCGAAAGATCCCCGGTTCGACTATAAATAATATTAAGGAAAATTTAGGGCAACACCAAATTACACAAAATAAAAAACATATAACATTACCTTCCATAGAAATTGGAATAGGAGTCGGAAGAACCAAAACTACACGTTTATTGGTAGACACCGGCTCAGAAGTAAGTCTCCTCAAGAAGGGAGCATTAGGATATAAAGCAATAATAAATAATAAAAAGAAGTTAACCATTAACACACCTTGTGGTTCCGGTTATACATTAGGAGAATGCATCGGTGAAATACAGATACCAACACTGCCCACATGTGAATTTCAAGTCATTGAAGATGACCTAGCCATCCCGGGTGATGGAATTTTAGGGTATAATTTTATGGGAAAATACTGTAATGTAGATGGCCCTAACAAATTATTAACGTTTTCAAAAATACATGAAAATATCACGAATAGGCAAGTAGAAGAGGTATACAGTACCCCACTGATAGAATCCAATGTAACCAAAGAAAATGGGTTTTCCATTTCGCATAATGGAAGTTGTTTCACGAGGGCTCACTCGCATGTGAATAACCTAAACGAAACGCACCAATCCAGTCAAAAAGACCACGTACAAAAGGGTGAAGGTAATTTAGTAAAAACCTCACTAAACTTTGAAAATAATGCACTTGAAGAAGCATGTATTTTGCGGCGCGAGACTGCGACCGGCCTAGACAATGATTCTGATGGTTCACTTTCAAAAAGTTTAGATTCTTTGAACACAACTAACGATTTGCATTTACCGATATCTCAAACCCCACCTCGAAAAGTGGAACAGATAGACGTCGGGCAAAGAAAAATTGGGACTGAAGGAAATGTTAAATTATCAAGGCGACGTAGCACTGATAAGCAAAATAAACATAAACTCAGACAAAGAAAGAGGACAAATAAACCTTCAAATAATGGAAAAAACTTCAGCGAAACAAAAGAAGATTTAGAACAAATAACAATAAAACAAGAAATACCCAAAACAAGATATTCAATTCAGGAAATATATAAAATTATAATTACTTTTTTATACACATTGATACATACAATTATATTAATTAGTACCGCCCACCAAGCTAGGGTAGAAAAACAAAAAATAGAAACCATACAAAATAAAAATGATTTAAAAAATAAAACTTATAGTATAAACCTAAAACAAGAGTTAAAAATTCCCCCAAGGGCAAAAACAATAGTAGAACTTCCAATAAAATGTAAAGAACCAAAGATTTGCTTAGCAAAACAAATAAAAGATGGAGTATTTTTAGGTAACTGTTTATTGGCAACTGGCCAAGATAGGATTAGGGTACCCATAATAAACACACACCAACAGGTCGTTTCAATAAATCATATAAATTTGGAGCTCTCAAGTCTGAGCGAATATGATATTTACAACCTAACCAACAATTTTAGAGCGCCAGACATAAAACAAGCAAAATGTTATTACACTAGAACTGACACCGAAAATAGAAACGTAAGAGTAGAAGCTCTAAAAACACAACTCAACAAGGACAAAACGCTTAATGACGAGGAACAAAGGGCCATTACGGACTTATGTACACGATACCACGACATATTTTTTTTACCAGGTGACAAACTGACTCATACCATGACAATGAAGCACGAGATACAAATCAAACAAGATCAGGCACCTATCAATACTAAGATGTACAGATTACCCGAAAAGCAACGAGGTATAATCAACGAACAACTCGCTGAGATGCTCGAAAATGACATCGTACAACCAAGCAAAAGCCCTTGGAATTCACCACTTTTGGTAGTACCTAAAAAGGCAGGTCCAGACGGTGAAGTACGATGGAGAGTTGTCGTTGACTTCCGTAAATTAAATGAATGTACAGTAGGAGATGCCTTTCCATTACCCCGTATAGAAGATATTCTCGATCAATTGGGTCACGCAAGGTATTTTAGTACACTAGACTTAGCGAGTGGTTATCACCAAGTCCTAGTAGACCCAAAAGACAGAGAAAAAACTGCTTTTAGCACGGCGTATGGACACTACGAATTTAAGCGTATGCCGTTTGGACTCAAAGGAGCTCCCGCTACTTTTCAACGCTTAATGAATTATATCTTGACTGGCCTACAGGGTCTAGAATGTTTTGTATATCTGGACGACATAGTCGTTTATGGAAAAAATATAGAGGACCATAATAGAAAATTGCAATTGATATTCGACAGATTGCGAGAACACAACTTGAAACTCAACGTAGAGAAATGTCAATTTCTTCGTAGAGAAGTTGTATATTTGGGTCATAAGTGTTCTGCAGAGGGAGCACATCCAGACCCTGGAAAAACGAGTTGTGTACAAAATTTTCCTGTGCCTCGAACAGTTAAACAAACACAATCTTTTCTTGGTCTTGCCAACTATTACAGAAAATTCATCCCAGATTTTTCAAAGATAGTTCGACCTCTTTCTAATTTAACCAGAAAAGATGTAAAATTCAAATGGACAGACAATTGTCAAGAGGCATTCCAAAAAATTAAAAACCTTCTGGTATCTCCTCCATTACTGATATACCCCGACTTCAATGAACCGTTCATTTTAACGACTGACGCCAGTGACGAAGCTATAGGAGCTGTCTTATCTCAAGGTAAATTAGGAAAAGATAAACCAATTGCGTACGCTAGTCGCACATTAAATAAAGCTGAACGCAATTATTCAACCATTGAGAAGGAAATGCTAGCTATAGTGTGGGCCACTAAGAACTACAGATGTTATTTACTAGGACGAAAGTTTACCGTATATACAGACCATGAACCTCTAACAGGCAATTTTAGAACAAGAGACCCGACCTCCAGACTAATACGTTTTCACCACAAACTCTCCGAGTACGATTGTACACTTAAATACAAACCAGGTAAAAAGAACAATAACGCAGACGCTTTAAGCAGAATACCTGCTGCTGAGACAAAAAACACAAATACTAACGAAATTCCAAAAAACACGACATGTTTAGCAGTTACAAGAGCACAACGTCTTCAGCAAAATGCTAATCAAACAACTCAAGACACAACCAACACAAATAACACACAACGAACTGTGAAAACCCAAAACGCAAACCTTCCAAAAATGCAAGATGTATCTATCAATGATGACTTATCACAAACGTTTCAAAATAATAGTTTAGATAACACTACCCAGAAAGAGTACAACAACCACGACATACAGACAATACTAAAAGACTACCATGACTCACCATTCGGCGGACACCAAGGAGTAATAAATACATACAAACGCATTCGAAGAAAATACAAATGGCCTAAAATGTTTAGAGACATATCAAGATATATAAAGAAATGTCCTAAATGTCAGAAAATGAAATCCAGCCCAGAGGCAAAAATGCCAATGGTAATAACAGATACTTGCCATACTCCATTTGATAAAGTATATTTAGATATAGTAGGACCACTACAAGATTCTCACATAGGAAACAAGTACATTTTAACCTTTCAAGATAATCTCACAAAATATGTAGATTTTTATGCAATACCGAATCAAGAGGCAGAAACAATTGCACATATATTTTATGAACAAATAATTACCAGATACAGAATACCCAAGCAGTTGGTAACAGATCAGGGAACAAACTTCTTAAGTAAATTATTCAAGCAGGTATGCAAACTTCTAAAAATAGAAAAACTTCAGACCACGGCATACCATCCTCAATCAAACGGTGCACTAGAAAGAGCCCATAGACCCCTAGTAGAATATTTACGAACTATTTGTGACGAAAATCCAAGATCTTGGGATCAGTACCTAAGAACAGCGGCATTCGTTTACAACAATAGTATTCACGAAGGAACAAAATTCACTCCAATGGACTGTCTATTTGGTTTCACTGCAGATATACCAACTAATTTAAAGCGCGAACCAGAACCAATCTATGATCACGAAAATTATTACTTTGTTTTAAGGCATAAACTCCAAAAAACATATGCTATAGCTAGAAAAAACTTAATAAATAGTAAAAAGAACTCAAAAAATTACTATGATCAAGGTGTAAAATTTAAAGGGTTCCATCTTGGAGATAAAGTGTTACTAAAAAATGAAAACAGACAACACAAATTGTCCGAAATATGGACAGGTCCATACACAATAGTGGAAATTATCAGCCCAACAAACAGCGTGATTCTTGTAAAAAAGAAACACGTAACGATACACAATAATCGTCTGAAACATTACTACGATTCATAAAATAGTAATAATATTAAATAAAAAACCATAAAACACTACAATACATTGGGAGTACCAGGAAACGAAACACTCTCAAAAGTAGAACAATACATGAAAAGAGAATGGAAAGCAAGAAATGGAGAAACAGAGGCACCGATATACAAAATCAAAAATGTAAAGATTCCTAAAAATCTAATGGGGTTTGATGACGGGACAGTCGTATGCATGGTATCAAACTACCTGGCGGGCGACAAAAGATTGACATCATCTGTGGAAGAAATAGAGAAATTTAGGACAACTCTATTAAACGAACTGAAAAGATACCCGCATTTCCGGTACATACCGTCATCCCACCCACAAGAGAAAATTATATGAAAAGAGGGAAATCTCCCCAATTTAAAATTAGAAAATCATATGAAAAGAGGGAAATATCCCCAAATTAAAAAAAAAAAAAAAAAAAAAAAAAAAAAGAGGGAGAAAAGACCCCCACATTTAATTACATAAAATAAAGAGGGTCCAGGACCCCAAACACAAAAATACTATTTACATTCACACATACATAAAAACACCTAAATATATGATACCTATTAAATAATAAATGTTCATACTTGTGAACATAAGACTTAATGAACAAAAATACAAAAAATGTAACACTATCCATGTACGAAATATTAAAAACATTCATTTTAAATAAAAATAGAGAATATGAGATTTTAAGATGTTAAAAAGAAAAGAAAAACAAATCATATGTGTACAAATAAACTAAAAAAATAATTACCATGTAATAATCAAATAAATTAATAATGTAATATTTTTATAAACTAAAAATGATTACCATGTAATAATCAAATAAATTAATCATGTAATATTTTTATAAACTAAAAATGATTACCATGTAATAATCAAATAAATTAATAATGTAATATTTTTATAAACTAAAAATGATTACCATGTAATAATCAAATAAATTAATGATGTAATATTTTTTCAAAAAAAAAAAAAAAAAAAAAAAAAAAAAAAATATAATAATCAAATCAAATAAATTAATGATGTAATAGTAAAATAATTAGTAGTTAAAAATAAAATCGAATAAAAATTTGTAATGTAATAAATTTAATAGTTAAATAATAAACAAACACAATCGAATAAAAATTTGTAATGTTATTCGTAATTAAGACTTATCTTTGTAATAGTAGTAATAATTTTAATAGTTAAATAAATAATAGTTGAAAAATAAACAAATAAAAATTTGTAATGTTAATTGTAATTAAGAATAGTAATAAATTAAATAATTAAATAAAATATAGTTAAAAAAAAAAAAAAAAAAAAAAAAACAATAAACAAAATTTGTAATTATAATTAAGATTTACCTAGGTATTAGAAACTTAGTAATTCTCTAAAGACACTCTCTACACATACGACATCCACCTCATACTCAACAACAAAGACATATTGTATACGAATACATATCCGAAGGGAGTAACCAAAATAAACCTAGACGGAAGGAAATTTACCACTACGATGACCAGCCTATGGAGTAGAACATTTACCTACATCAACAATTTTTCATAAACATAATTATCATGTTCATATAAAATAACTAAGACTATCAACTATCTTATTAAATAAAATGTACTTTATTGTAAAATTAAGAATTGAAAATGTTCCTTAAATAGTGTATATTATACTAAGTAAATAAAAATATCGTGAAACATTTGAATTAAAATTAAGTCAAAATAACTATCAACTGTCTTATTATAAAATATGATCTCTGTTACTATTAAAGAAAACTTATACTATTAATATAAACATACAAATAATTGCTGATCTTAAAAATATAAACTAATTAAGCCCATGAAACAAGAATTATTAACAACAATGTAAATATTAAATAATTCCCATAACTTCCATAAGTGCATCATCTGAACAATTTCCAAAACCTAAATATAAACAAAATCAAAACACATATTTATCAAACTTTATGGAACATCCATTTAGGATGCAAGCTCAGCATTTTTTGCCTCTTCAAAGCAAAAAACGAACTTTTTCAAAGGGGGGAGGTGTTGTGTGAAACATTATTCATGATTTCACACCAAATCATGACCCACCCCAATCCCATTCAGGTTTAAAGGCCAATGTCAACACCATAGCATTCAAAATGATAAACAAACATTTGATTGCTTGGTGCACAATGCAAAACAAAAAATAACAATTATCTGGGTGACGATTCAGTTAATGCATAACTGAAGCGTCATCAGAAAATTGTAACAGAAAGTTTGCGGCCAAATAATAAACCCAAATGAACTTTGCGAATGCACTAAATGCTGACGCAATTCAATAATAATTAAAAGAAAATGTATGTCACATTAAGAAATAATAAAAAGAAAATGTGTGTCACATGGAAATAATAATATGTGTGTCATATATTAAGGTAATGTAAATTGTTTTGTTTTGATGACCCGGAAGTAGGTTAAGTGACATAGTTTTAATTTAATAACGTAAGAAGTAAAGAATTATAGGAAATAGGAAGTAAAATTTAAGTGAGATAACCTTAAGATGTAAGTAAATATAAATAGTTGGTAAGTTTAAACAAGAAGGAATTCAAGTCCGAGTCTGAACCGAAATCCGAATCTGATTCTGAATAATAATAAAGACAACCTTTGTTTCTTTGCAAATAAAAATAATTAGTTTCTTTTGACGGCAATATCTGCGGTAAAAAACAGCATCACTACAAGTAAGTATATTATAAAAAATAAAGAATACCCTTTTCGGCCACGTTGCCGTGTACCCCTTTCCGGCCATCATCAGGCCTTAAAAGTGATGAAAAACCCCTAACCGTCCACATCCTAAATCCCAACGTTAGGATTTCATTGTATAACAGAAGAACAATTCCACAGTTAAATATTATTATATAACATAGAGAACTTAAATTAAAACTTAGATATCAATTAGTTTTGAAATTACTACATTGTTTTTCAACAACCTTAAGAAATATCTACCAATTCAAAGAAATTTCTTGAAATTGCCAGATGTTCTACCTTACTTCATTATTTACATGATGGAATATAAATATCTCACAAAATCACACTTAAAATTACAAGATTTTACCTAGAGTTTGAGTGGTACTCCTACGCTGACGTTTTTCTTTCGTCCCAACCCCTTCGTTCGAAGCATCCAAATAGATCAAGCTTTCCACTTCGTAACCCAACTCCATTTGTTGATCACCTGCTACATCCTCTTCCAATTCGTAGCTGGGTTCAAACTTGGAACAGCCTGCCACAGCAACATTTTTATGGCCATCCACCACAATGCGACCCCAGCAGGCCATCGCCCTCTCCTCCAACTTATCTATTGGTTTGATGTTTTTTGGGGAACCACCGCCAGTTTTTTTCAATTCAGCTTTTTGAAGGCGGAGCTTGTGGGTAACAGCGTACCGCCAATTGTCGAAAACCTAAAAAAAATTAAGCCTAATTCGGAATAATACTTATATTACTTTTTATACTTACTTTTTTCCACTCTTCAACTCTGTGAGTGGCACCGCTCGTGCTGTTAAGAAGATCTACTAGGGTCTCCCATATATTTCTCACTGATTTATCAGTATGTTTGGTTTGGCTGAAAATTGGATTTTGCTCCATAAAGGAGCAGTAAATCTCTTTCTGCTCCTGCGTAACCTTTTGTTGTCTTCGCTCTGAAAATGTCAATAAAGTAAGGTGGGAACTCATTCATTAGATAAATCTGACAAAAATGCTGGTGTACTATGCCATGGAATACGAAGAAACCATTTATGTTTGTTTCAGGAAATACCATGGCAGTTCCAAGGTGCGTAACATGCGATTAACAGATTATTCTTATCGTGGTATACGCAGCATAGAATTGTCATGGTATTCCCTGAAACAAATAGGTGGTAAGATCTTATTCCATGGTACAAATACAAAAAGTTTTCAAGAGATTACTTTTTTGTTCATCACCCATTTTACTATTTTAGTTATGTCAGATATATTTTACTTAATCACAGCTGATTATATGATAACAGATTTTTTTCTGTTTGATAACAGATTTCGTTTTCGAAGTTGCATAAAAGATTTTTATAAAAGTTCGAAGTTCTGAATACCAATCATAAAAGATCTTTTGAGGTGGAAATCTTTTATGATTCATAACAGACAATTTATAACAGAATAACAGATCTGGCAGAATAGGCCTAATTGTAAGATCTTACAATATTGTAAGATCTACCAATCGTGTACACTTAGCTTTAGTTTCATTTATGTCACTCCTATTTTTTGGTTATAAATAGAAGGATAGAGGCAGGATTCTTCTTATTTATTTTTTGACGTTTGTGTTTGTGACATCTGCTTTCTCTTTCTGAACTTCGCTTTTGGCACCAAAATTCGAGAGAGTGACAGCTTCTAAGGCTAGACGCGCACATTCAATTTTTAGTTGCACAACTGTTTGGTTGCTTATAGAAAACAGATGAACTATTTGGTTGAATGTCCGCGCAGGTGCATATAATTATATGTTACACAAAATAGCGAACACATTTTTGGCAATGGTTTAGTTTGTGTCAAAACACAAACTTTTTAGTTGCTCGAACCAAGTAGTTGCGAAACTAAGGCCAGGCGCGCACATTCAATTTTTAGTTTCGCAACTGTTTGGTTGCTAAAATGAAACATATGGGCTTATATTGGACACCGCCCACTTAGAGCAACTTGATTCGAGCAACTAAAAAGCTTGTGTTTTAACACAAACTAAACGATTGCCTCGCATCAGTTGAGCTGTTTTTTATAGGAGAGAAAAGAGTGCGAGCGTGAGTAAAGAGTTGCCAGCCGCTCACACTCTCTTTCTTTCTTGCGCTTATAGAAAACAGCTAAACTGTTGCGACGGCAATCGTTTAGTTTGTGTCAAAACACAAACTTTTTAGTTGCTCTCATCGAGTTGCTCTAAGGCTAGCCGCGCACTAGCAATTTTTAGTTGCGAAACTGTTTGGTTACTTATAGAAAACAGATGAACTGTTTGGTTGAATGTCCGTGAATTTGCAGATAATTATATGTTCAATAAAATGGCGAACTTATTTTAGGCAATCGTTTAGTTTGTGTCAAAACACAAACTTTTTAGTTGCTCGAACCAAGCAGTTTCGCAACTAAAAATTGCTAGTGCGCGGCCAGCCTAAGTGCGCGGTGTCCCATATAAGCCCATATGTTTCATTTTAGCAACTAAACAGTTGTGGAACTAGAAATTGGATGTGCGCGCCTGGCCTAAGATTAATTGGAGGGCTTACAGCTCTAAGGCTGGTATTCACCGAGCGCTCTTAAACGGCTCTTAACTTTACGAGGCTCTTAACTTGAAATTTCTTTGGGGTATTCACCAGCCACTCACAAGTGTTTTTCGAAGTTCGAAAATGAGAGCCACTCTCTCTTGTTCAGGCATACCCAAACTGTGAAATGTTGTGGAATGTTGGTCTTGACAGTAAATGGATACTCTTCTATTTGGCATTGCTCACATGGATTCGAATCAAATGCGTGCGTGGCACACGCACAAGCAAACAAACTTTCGAAGAGAGCGCTCGTAAGTTAGAAGTGGTCGGGACCATTCCTAACTTTTAAGAGCGCTTGTAGATCTTCACTAATATTGCTTGGTGAATAGGTTTATGAGCTTCTTAAGTTATGAGCGCTCGGTGAATACCAGCCTAAATAGAGGTCAATTTTGCGGAAATTTTGGTGTTGGTTTTGGATTTCTTTAAAATGGTTCGGTACAGCTGTGAGCCCCCCAATTCGCAACAGTTGAGCTGTTTTCTATAAGCGCAAGAGAGAAAAGAGTGTGAGCTTGAGTAAAGAGTTGCCAGTGCGCTGTTCTCTTTCAACTGGTGATTAAACTATTTGATTTCGATCACAGTTGCCAGTGCGCAACTAGCCTAAGAACACACTGCCAATCTGTTATAGGAAAAAACTGTGGAACGAACCTATTCTTGAAAAGGACTGAACACAGCCCTAACTCTCAAAGCTGACGTTAAAATCCGTTATCTGTCATATTATTATTCTTGACGTTTTCCTTTTATTTCTGTTTCTGTTTATCCAGGTGCAAAAACCAGAAATGCATGATTGTGTATTTATATTAATCTTAAGGAATTATTTATAACTTACATGTACACATGTACTTATTGTTACATTTTCTGCGTTATCATCTTCTCAAATAATTTCACCAGTGATTAGTCAATATTCACCAGCCTGACAATGACAACCAAGATTTCAGCCTTCGCTGTCCTAGATCTCGAAACAACAAGTCTTCCAAGTTTGAATTTCAATAAAACCAACATAACCGAGATCTCTATTCATGGATTTAATGCTGAAGATGTTGCCAAAGGAATAAATTACAATAGCCTCAGAATTAATCATAAATTGACACTTTTATTTAATCCACTTATGACGGTTGAACAAAAGAGTGAGGAAATAACTGGTAAGAACATACTCGTATTTCCCTGCTGAATCTATTGCAAATTCTCCACTTCTGATCCGATAGGACTGAATAACTATATGCTGGAGCATGAATCATCATTCGATGTAAATGGAGCCAATGTGATAATTAATTTTTTGAAGCATCTACGACAACCTGTATGCCTAGTTGCCCACAATGGCAATGATTTTGATTTCCGAGTTCTCAAGCACGCCTTTTCTAAACTGGGATTGGTCTGTTTAAAAAAAAAACTTAGGAACTTTAGAATATATCTGCGTTTATTTTCTTACAGGACCTTCCGAGTGACATCTTGTATCTAGATTCCCTTGTAGCCATCAAAGCTCTGGATTTGGCCAAAAAAGAAAAAATTGAATCTGACATGGATTTCATTGTTCCACTGCCAGATTTGGGTTCAGGCTTAGATATTGAAGACGTAGCAACTCCCTTGAAAACTGATAAAACTACCCAACAAATCGAGGGAGAAACCGGCATTAACCATTTAGAAACGCTATTCGAACTATCAGATACTCCAATTAAATCTACAGACAATTCAGAAAAAATTGAATCGCCAGTTGATTGGCAAAAATTCAATGAAACTACACCGAGAAGACCTCCAATTGTCGTAAACATTGAAAGAAAACGGAAAAGAGGGCAAGTTGAAGATAAATCATCTCCGCCTCGAACAGAACCTAGTTCTCGAAAATCTCTCAAGTTTATTCCGATTCCAAAGAAAACACAAAGTTATACTCTAGGAAGTATATATGAACGTTTGTTTGGTAATCCACCAGATATTGCCCACCATGCTGAGGCAGATGTAATCGCACTTAAGAAAATTATGCTTAAATATGGTAAGTCGTTTGTCGATTATGCCGAGGAGAATGCAAAACCTTTCAGTGAAGTTAAAAAATTAGGCGCTAGATAACTCTAGGAATATTTATAAATTTTTTAGCAAAATGTATCAATTTATATTATAAAGACCATTTTATATTTTTTACCCTTTTGACAGTATAATAAATCATGAACGTAATTTTTTTGTAAATAAATTTTAAATTAACTACTTCAACAAAGAATTTTTCTTGAGAGCAACACTCGGTTTCAGTTTGAAATCTGAAATAAAGAGTGTTTCTTTATTCATTTCGGATTTATTCATCCTGAATTGAACAAAATGTTTATTCGAAAAACCGAAAAAAGAATTGATACAAAATAAAGCTTAGAACAAAAATTAATGGAATGAAAATAAATAAATATGATTAGGTATGTACACATACCCCTTTAACCTTTTCCTGGTTCAGTGATAGGTAAACAAGCGTTAATCTCTCTCTTGATTTTTTATATTGGATTGGACCGATATACCGACGATCTTGTCTGGATTATCGCGATGGGTTAACACGACAGTGACATCTGCCATGGTTTCTACAATAGGAACATAATAAATGGAATGATCCGAAGCCCTTTTTGCTTACAATTCCAATAGCGTGTATTTCGGTCGAAATAAGCATTCGTAAAAAAATCGAATCCAAGATTTTGATCAGACTTGACATTTCTATCATAGGGAATTGTGGGCTTCACAGTTCTGTCTGTCTGTTCAAATACAGCCTTAGCTGCTAGTTCGATTTTGTTTAAAACTTGGTAGATAACATTTTTAAATCCCCCCTCCACATGTTTTTTTAAAGACTAAAAATAACTTTATTTCCCATACAAATTTAGTAAAAGTTTGCTTATAATTGAAACATTGTTCCAAAAAAAACGGTTAAGAATGGTTATATCATAGAACAATGTTTTTCGTTTTCGATTTTCTCAAAAGCTGTACAACTGATTTGGTTAATTTTTACGCTATGGCTCCTAAAAAGATTAAATAGAATTGTTTATTTAAATTAAAAAAAAAATGTATGGTTTATAGAAAAATTATATTTTTTTTTGAAAACTCAATATTTCGAAAACCATAAGCTCGATTGTTTTGAAACTTCGTAATTAACAGTTTTTTAATTTTATCTGCAAGATGAAGAAAAAAATTATTTGGTTATCCAAAAATTACGGTACCTACCATACAAATGCTAAGAAAATGTTTCTGAAAATCGTAGCTTGTTTTTCTAAAAAGTTTAAAAAACATTGCATATCAAAACTAAAAAAAATATTTTGCTTAGAAGGGCTAGGAGTTTAACGCTTCGAAAGATGCTTGGCTGGCCGACATGATGGCAATGTTTTGGTTGCGTTTATTTCCGCCTGGAAAATGCTTGCGGACTTTCCCATTGACCGAGAAAGTTTGGTCTTGGCTCCAAAAATTCCTGCACTTTGAGACGTTTTCGATCCATCAGTAAACCATTTAATGGCATTTACATTGAGTAAGTAGTTCTTCAGTGTTTCGCCAACCAATTCTTACTTGCCACTTAGCTCCATTCTGAAGTTTTCTCGAAGTCATACTTTTAAATCATGCCGTCTCTCGGATATACATACAATACAATTAAAACTAACTTATTACTAAATTAAATTATGTTGGCTCAACAATAGGGGCCCAACGTTCTTCATTTGGCTATACATAATGCTATTTGCCTACGATATCATATTAATGTTTTCTTAATCTAGTTCATGTTTTTTTTCACTATTAAATGTATAATAATTTTTGATGGCCCTGTCGTACTGATTGTTGTTCTTTTCGTAAAAGCGTGCGTCGTAATTATGGATGATTTCTTCAAATTGATCGGCAGCGATGGCTCGGGTGTATAGATATCTATCACTAAGCTCATGCTGGAGGTGTCACTAGGCTCTAGTTCATGCTGGAGGAGTTGTTGCACTTCTGAGAGAGCCGCAGCAAATACTTCTTTAGTGGTATTAACTTTGCTTCTTCGTACAGCTTATTAGTTGGTACATATATAATTCTTCGTCAGTGGGTGGGTTACGGTATAGTCCTGTGCAAATGCGCAGCATCTTCCTTTCAAAATGCTTCATCTTCTTCATTGTTGGTGAAATAGTAAACCAGATGGGAAAGGCGTAGGTCAGAACGATTCGGATAAGTTGTTTGTACACAAGCAGCTTGGTCTTCTTACTTAGTCTATTTTGTCCCCTGAGTAGCGGATAAACCAAGTACAGAGAATAGTTGGCTCTCTTCAACATCAAGTCTGCATGCCTTTTGGAAAAGTTGATTCCCAAGTAGTTCGTTGCTGATTTGAGTGTTACTTCAGTGTTGTCTGGAAACTTTAGTGTTGCAAACGCTCGTCTTCGAATGACAGTCACTGGTGTTCGCATGCAGATGAGTTCGGTCTTTTCACTGTTTATCTTCAGTCCCCATTTGACATAATATTCCCATAGGTTTTTTAATGTGCTCTTGCACTCTCCTGGCAGCAATTTCTGATGAAGTCGTCTGCAAAAAGCTTCGTCTTTGTACTTGGTATGTTGGATTGGATGGTTGATCAGCAGTGTAAATGTTAAACAGCAGCAATCAAAGTTTTGATCCTTGAGGAACTCCAGTGTTTATTGCCTTGGTTGATGATGTACATGCTTTGCTACCTGTATATAAATAAAATACACGACTGGGTCGCACGATCTTACTCCTATGTAATAGACTATAGGACTTTTAAAAACAAATGTTATTAAAGAAAACTGTTCATAAGGATAAAATGATTTTTTTTTAATTCTTTAAGTAGTAAGAGATAAAAACAGAATGCTATGCAAATATGAATTTATGCAAGAACAAAAATTATAAGTCGTTGTAGTGGTTCCTTAAAAAAATAAGCTTTTGTGTACAAAATTTTTAAAATATTTTTAAGAAAAAATTTTGGTACGCCAACCTTAAGTTTTTATTATTGTACGAATGAGAGTTAAATTTAGAAGAAAAATACTATGCCGTTCTTGAGATATCGAATTTTCCAAAAAAAAAAAGACTTTTTCCAAAAATTGAAAAACTATTTTTTTAAGTTTTGAAATGCAATGTTTTTTAAACTTTTTAGGAGCTTCTTTATAAAAAATTTCATTAAGATCCGTTATGCCGATAATGAGAAATTTAAAATTGGAAAAAATCGTTCTATGGTAGGTACAGTCAGTAATATCTAGAATTCAATTTTTTTTTTATTAAATTATAGATCGTAAAAATTAATCAAAAGGAAAAAAAAATAGCAAAATTCTCGGAACCGTTTTCGAGAAAAATCCAATTTTCGAAAACCATTTTTTAACATTTGTATGGAAGGTACCTACCGTTAGTTTTAGATAAAACAATTTTTTTTCTCAAATCTTGTAGATTATGTTAGGAAACTTTTGTTTTTCAAGTTTGAAAAAAATTGACCATGAGGTTTTCGAAATATTGAGTTTCCAAAAAAATCTAAAAAAAAATAAAAAAATTGAAAATTTGAATATGTAATAATATTTAAACTTTGGAGGAGCGTTAGCATTAAAAAATGGTTTAAATCGGTTGTACCGTTTTCGAGAAAATCAAAAACAAAAAAATGGACCCAGGGGGCTACCAAAAATAACAGTTTCTTGTAAATTTTTTTTTCAACCATTACCTAGTTTTAACTAAATGAAATGTTTATAATTTTTTTTTTAATTCTGTGGGACAGCTTTTGAGAAAAAAATAATATGTATTTATAAAATTTCGAAAAAAAACCGTATGGTAGGTACCGTTATTTTTGGTTTAAAAAAAAAA
Source organism: Philhelius festivus (assembly GCA_963931855.1). NCBI lineage: Eukaryota > Metazoa > Arthropoda > Insecta > Diptera > Syrphidae > Philhelius > Philhelius festivus. The sequence goes on along the minus strand of OZ007555.1, from coordinate 21,149,797 downwards.
GAAAAAAACGTGTGGGGAAAAAAATCAAAAACCCATATCTACCAATTTTGAAGAAAATCGGCCGAGCCGTTTAGGCTGTAGTCGAACCGACAGACAGACAGACAGATATAATTGCGAGACCCACTTTTTTGGTCTTCGCTATCATCGTAATGTCAACTTTGATCAAAATCTCGAGTTTGATTTTTTTTACGAATGCATAACTTGCTTTATAGTACCTATAAGTCGCAAGTAAAAAGTGTGTAGGTTAGGAAATTTTTGATTATTCTTTAAAAGTGATTAAGAAGTCCAAGTTCCGAGAGTTTGAATAGTAATCATTTTATCCAAACGCTGTCGAAAGCTTTTTCGTTGTCCAACAAGCACGCTGGTTTCTTTCATCAGTAACATCAGTATGGAGTCCAAGTAGTAGGTGTAGAGAACTCCGGTATGACATCTGTTTCTCTACAGAAAACGTTGAGTTTCTTCAATATCAACGCCTCCAGTATCTTGCTCATACAACTGAGCAACCGATATCCTTTCATATTTGCGTGGTTGTTCTTCTTCGGGACGGGGACAACTTTTTTCAGTTTTCCACGCTGCAGGGAAATAGCTGTTTTTCAGACAGTTGTTGAAGATTATAGTCAAATAAGACACGGCATTCTCCGCTTTAGTTCAGCCGCCATCCCTGGAGATAAAATATCTGAGACAACAACCCTCAGTCTCAGAACATCGTGCCACACATCTTTCCTATCCTTCTTTCTCTTCCGTAACTTCACGCCCGCGCTATGTTCAAACATTTAAAGGGTAATCATAATCCCTTGTGCGCGGTAGATTATAAAAAAAAAAAAAAAAAAAAAACAGGAGAACAACAAGATTTGGTAACTTTTTAAATACGTTATTAGAAATCTTGTCGCTTCCTGACGATTTTTTAAGTTTCCAGTGAGTAGAATTTCGGCCACTTCTCCAGTAGAAGGGAAAACATCTGTCAGTGTCGGCTCCGATGATGGTGTAACCGAATTTATGTTTTTATTTACTTTTTTTTGATTATTAAACAAAATAAAAACAAACAAATAATATTTTGTTCGACCGACGAGGTTAAGATAACAAGCGGCGCGCGCACGACACTACTCTACTATGCGACAACGATAGGGTTTGATGTGAAGTTTGAGATAAAACACATACCGAAGGAAAGACTAGAGGCAACCTATTGATTAAGAGGAAGACAAAGCTTTTATTCTCTAAGGAGTAAAAATATTTGCAAGACTCCTTTCTAGGGTTCGGATTACGTTTTGAATCATAACTCAAAGAGAAATTTGTATGAAACTTTCCACGTACAGATTGATGTCGTATAACTTGAGTAGGCAAATGTTCGAAAGTTTTGACTCGAACTTAATATTTTACCTGTTAGCTTTAGTGATCCTGGAATTAGGGGTAATTTGCAGAAATTTCCAAAAATCTCTTGTTACCTCTGAAATTAATTGGCGACAGAAGAAAATTCTTTATTGAAACAGCCGTTGATAGTTCAAGTCAGACAGAGTTGCGTAAATAAAATTTTACTTGATAAAATAAAATACCTAAGTTTAAATATAAATTTTTTTGGTGATTTAAAATCGACCGAATCAGTGATTGTGTACAGGATATACACATATAAAAAAAAAAATATAATAATTTTTATACATGGTAAGAATGCAGTGAGGAATTTTAGTGGCAATTTCATTTAGTGATTTTTTTGTATTTCTTTATTAGATCTGGCAGTCGATATAATATATATATATCCGGCTGCCCGAAAATTAAAGCAAACACTTTTAAAAGTTATCCCGAATAACTGAGAATCCAGGATAATAAACAGGAAAAATCTTAAAATAAAAGTGCCATTATTAGGACACCGTAAAAGTAGCAGGCAGTAGCGGCAGCGTAAGCAAGGCGGCTACGGTAACAAGGAAACCGCATAAGATATCCGTTTGAAACGGCTCCGTCAATAGCAACTATAGAGCTGAGGGCTAAAGCGCTGAGCAAGCAATCTGAGTATCCGGAGTTCAAATCTCATCAGCCAAATCTAAAGAAATTTTTTTTTTGTTCTAAATTCTTTTAATTTTTTTTATAATTTGATTTAACGATTATTTGCGATTTGAAGGCATTTCAACCTAAAGTAAAAATTATTATTAAAAATACAACAACGCGAAACGTGGAATAAGAATTTGAATCGTGAAAGTGAATGTATATATATATATAATTATATATATATATAAAATATATACGTAAAACATAAATTTGGAAAGGCACAGCAAAGGTGCATAGAGAAAAAAAATCTACCCATCGTTATTCAGCAGCAGTGGCCACTTCTGGAGAATTAACAAGGGTAAGTTTGGTTGTTAAAAAAAGCATATGTTGATAATTTAAAAATAATTTTATATATATACATGTTAATATACATATATTTCCGAAATTTCGCGATTTGAATAATTGGGTTTCTTTTTGATATTTTGTGGGGATTAAAGTGATTAGAGTAAAGGATAATTAAAACATATAGAGAAAAGAAAAAAGAGGATTAGAAATCTCAAATTTGCTAATAAATCGAAGACGTTGCGGTATGATAATAAAAAATTTTATTACTGGTCGCTTTGCATTAAAGTAAATTTTCATTTTTTTTGCCTAAGATAAATTAAATTTTCATTTCGCTTAAAGTAAATTTGATTTTTCTAAATTTGAATTAATAATCTGAGAAAAATGTATGATAATTTCAAGATTAAGTGAAAATATAAGAACAAAAATCAAGAATAAAATGGTTTTTAAGTATTTTACAAAGTAAAAAGATAAATTCACAATGAGTGAGTAAATTTAACACGAAGAAGGAATGAGAAGGATGAGGAGAAAGGGATGATAAGCTGAGGAGGAGAAGGAGCCTAGTTTAGGGGTTGCTTTAGCGAGGAAAGCAACCATGGTAGGGAGGGCAAGGGCACATTATCTCGCACATCAAGAACACCAGTGATGTTTAAGCTGGCAATATTTTTTTGTAGGAGCGACAGGTCCAAGAACCACCCCCACGACTGAGCTAAGGGTTCCAAATGCCAGTATGGACCAAAAGGCAAAGCTCGTTACAATGGGTTTTCTTCATTGAACAAGGTCACGGTTTCGGTGGTTGCTGATATCTCCTGCCATCTCTCGGAATATATAGAAAACTCAATACTGAAGATTTTGATATGAGTTTCTTTCTCTAGATACTATACATTTACCGCTCCAGTACCTTCCCTGTTGTAAGGATATCTCCCTAAGCACGTCTTATTACCACATGTAGTGGGGTTAGGTGAAGGATAACCTACATTGCTGCCGTAGGGCAAGTTCTCATTGCCAACTAACCATAGGTTAGGTAATGATGGGCCTTGGTGTACATACACCTTAGGGTGTTTGGTGTGCAATCCCATGATTTTCCTGCAGGTCTCTTGCATATCTTAAGAATTTCATGACAATAACTCCGTCGATGTGTTCATTCAAGAGGAGTTTGCTATCTAGAGTAATTCCTAGAAATTGTGCCTGCTTCTGGGTGTCGATTACTTCGTCAGCTTATCTGATAGGTTTCATATAAGACAGAATTCGTTTCTTGGCAAATGGCATGAGTGTTGTTTTTGTTGAATTGATATTTAATTCTACTGCAAGACACCATTTCCTATAGTAACTGTCAGACTTCTTTGAATTTTCTTCAAAGTTTCCCAACGTTTTTTATAACTACATCAGTAAGTAAGAATTTCTAGTAATTCATCCACAACAAGACTACACAACAAAAGTGATAGTACTCCTCTCCTGCGTATGCTTTCGCCCTTCTTGTGTCTAGCATTTCAATTATCCATCTAGATAGTTAAAGTAAAGGGTAGGCATTTCCTTTCAAGTGCTTTGTGTACGGCCCCATGAGAGATGTTATTAAAGGCAACCTCGATGTCTAAAAAGGCTTATAAGACCGTTCTTTTACACATCATACAAATGTTAAACAACTGTATTTCTCTCAAAAACGTGGAACCTAGAATTTCGATTTTATTCTTTCGCGTGAATTTTAAAATCTATAATTTACTTAGCATTACTGGCAGTACCTACAACAGGAACATTTTTTCGATCTTTAAAATATCTTTGTCGGCAAAACGTATTTGAATAAAAAAAAATCATAAAGAATCATACCAACATTTTTACTTAAAAAACTTTGCATATACGAAAACTAATTATCTAAAAAAACGGCTACAATTAATAATTTTTTTTAGCATTGTTGGAGTGGAATGATAAAATGAATTTTATGCTTGTGTATAATTTTCTCTAATAATTTTTATTTTAAGTCCTTATTAGTTTCAGCATTACATTAATATCGTATTTAAAATTCCTCACACTCCGCGAGGATGAATGTGATAATGCATTGTGAATTGTGACAAGCTCCCATTTGATAAAAACACAAAAATACCTACTCAATGTTTTTCTAAATTATTATTTGTATTAACACGAAGCTCTTGTACGAGCCTTTTGGTTACTCGCAACTATATACTACCAAACACCTTCATCAAATTGATATATGTTCATACATACATTTATACGTACGACACCACTAAGTTGTTATCTCCCAAAATCCCAATAGGACTTAATTTCCTCTCAACTCTAATTCAAAGTGTACAGAAAAGACTATCAACATGAAGGATATTTTACATCAAAAACGATATCCCCCATATTTTGTAACAAAGTAAGTAAAAAGGTTAAAAAAATGAACCTGTAATCCCCCCCGAATTCATGTTTGTAATTTCCTTTTCTAAAAATTTTGATTTAATTCAGGAAGGTATTACACAGAACTGTGCTGTTTTTCTCCCCGTGGATTCTATAGCTAGGTCGCTAACTGTTTTGCAACATCCGCACGGCACATAATACGCAACAAAGGGATTTTCGGTCTCATATTTAGCTAGGAGAGTTCGAGTTTCGAGATACGATTTTATTTTAGACGATTTGAATGGAAAAGTCGGCGAAGGGGTGCTGCAAAGGTGATAAGGATAACACAAAACCCATGCATGCATTCACCCATATGCTTATGCCATATCGAAAAGGGATGACAACTTTAACAACGAACGTTTGTTCGTCGTCGTCTATGGGAACTACGACTGTGATGCAGATGATGAAAATGCACCCTCCATTTGTTGTTTTGACAAAATATTCACTCACCTGTCCTCGTCATGTCGCCATGGCGCCAAGCCTGACCAAAACCAAAACAAATTCGATTTCCTGCTACAGTCCGTTCCTCATTTGAAATTCTGTCAGTAAGCGTTGTGAATCAGGTTGGAAATACACATTCGCAGGCAGTCATCAGTTTGGAGTTTGCAGAATTTTTGGTTGTGGGGAATTTATTGCATAAGCCACAACTTTGTGCTCTTATAGGAGGAAATTGATGGCGGAGGTGCATATCGTCGGACAGATATTGAAGGCAGTCGATTTTGAAGAGTCTCATCTCTTCTGCAAGTGGAGCCTTCAAAGTGGTATGTATGCATACTTCGACAAAAGATAAAAGTTTTGCTTGCAGGGTATATATACATACATATACATATGTAGAACGTTTCTACATAGTTGTGGTTAGAGAGAGTGAGTAATGTATTAAGCTTTCAAAATGGTTCTTTCGAAAAGGTTGCGCTTGGAAAGTTGTTCAAGGCAGGACGGAAGGAAGCACCTTTGTATGCTCAAATCCATTGGAGAAATCTTCGGAATTTTGCTGTCCATTGGACATACATTTGGCAACTGGTAGTGTGCAAGGCTGGCCTAAGCTGCATTTGGAAATTTACGCAGTGAATTTTCTTAAGAATACCTGGCCCGTGGGGTATAATTTGATTACTCTATCGGCACAATGGAACTACTCTTCTGAGTTTTCGCATTTTTTTTTCAGATTCGGTGTCGTTTATATCCCTACCCGCCCGGGATTCCATCGAATCGAAGTGGACACTTGGAAAGTTGCCCCGGTAACATTTTGGGATAGTATAAGGGAAAAGTTTGGAGCTGGCGGAATTGCACTTAGCAAGGAGGATCTTATTTTTTCCGGGACTGAAAGGTGAAAAAAAGTATAATATATATATTCACTTATTTACATCACATTGAATTTTTTAGGTACAAATTGCGAACAAAGACAAGCGGAAGTGTTGTTATAGAAATTTCTTTGATATTTCGAAATTTTTCAAAATACGGTGTTGAATTTTCATAAACACTCTTAAAAGTAAAAAAGTATGATTCAAACAACAATGAAGACATTGGTTGCCTTATTGTTTATCACAACAATAATTGAATCAGTTAAGATTGGAATTTCTAAGCCAGTTACTGTTAGTGAAAACGTTACAATTGAAACTACAACAGTTGAGCCCGCAACAACAACAGTACAAATTACATCAACGTCTACTTCTACAACAATAAAGGGCGTTCAAACAACTAAGTCAACACCACCAACAACTAAAGTAACAACCACAATTAAAACAACACAAATTCCACCAACTACAACAACAACAATAGCACCAAAGAATGATTCTCAACCAAGTCCGATGAAGAATAAAAATATCGATCGGTCGGGATATTTTTGTTCTTGTGATCTAAGACCAAATTTTTGCGATATAAATTGTTGCTGTGACATTGATTGTATAACTGAAGAACTTAATTCATTTGATTGTCATAGAGAAGATAATCGCCTTGAAGATTTTAATTATCTGCAAGGATTGCCACCGTGCAGTATTAATGAAGGATGGCTTTGCGTCTTTCGCACAAATATCGATATTTCTAAAAATAAGGTGAGTTGTTTTAACATGTGGTTGTGAAAAGATATAACGATTGAGAAATTAATATATAAATTAAGATACTTCTCCCAATGCAGTGGGCGGCTGGTCGGTTCAGCGAAAAAAAGTGGGTTACAGATTACAGTTAGTAAAGGTTATAATGAAAATTATAAATCAGTAAAACTTTTCTTATTAAGACCTTTCATCGCATCCGTTCGTATTGTAACGAAATTCTCTCCAATTTTCATTGGAGTTCAAATTTCGTAGTGAAGGGTGTTTTTTTTAGAGGCGGATAACTTTTGTTTAAGCTAAAACACAGACAAATGGTTTTTATTCGGCATGTGACGACCGCGTCTGACATATGTATAATCTGGATTTCCAATGGATAAAATTCAATTTCTCAAAAACTATGAATTCTGTTTAACAGAGTGAAAGTAAATTTTAGTTTAATTAGTAATTTTGCACAAAAATGATTTCAATACTTTTTTCATAGAATCAATAGATTTTGAGAAAATTTTTTGAAGCATCGGGGGTTTGTAACACTCAGTCGAAAAAAACATAACAAAATATGATTTTTCGTTGGCTAATTCTTTTTTATGGTATGTATAAGATAAATCTTTTAGAGTGGTAGGGCTAAGAGAAAGATAATTGTAAAACAAAACAACCTATCAGACCGTTCTAGAGAATTAAATTATCTCACAAATAAGCTCTTTATTTTTTTATAATTCACACGCGCTCAAGGGAATATTTAGAGACTTTTATAATGTTAAACACAGCACGGGCGAGGGGAAAATTAGGGGGGGGGAAAGAATGGAGCTGTTGATGAATATTGGTTTTGAATGTTTGCAAATTGAAATGGCAACGGAAAAAAAGTTGATTTATCTAAAGTTTTTTTTTTAGCAAAAGTTTACATATGCAAGGTCTAATGCGATCATTATAAACATTTTAACTGAAAATCTGTATCAGTATCACTTGTCATGAAAAGTGCTTCACATTTTAGCTTTCCGAACTCTTACTCGAACTGTCGTTCAATCAAAATTTTCATTTGCATTTATGTATCTTGTATCAACAAATTTTGAATGTTGACGATCTTTGTTTTAATCAGCGAAAGTTCGCCAAAGCAAAAATTTATAAATGGAACTTTTTTTTTTAACCAAATTTATAGAAATTCAAATTTAATTTTCGAAAAACAGATTTTTTGAGGTGTGCCATTTTTCTTATATCTACATACAATATTTGTCACTTATTAGTATTAACTGCTAATATCTTGGAAAGAGCATTTTGGGAATGGGTGTTGATGGTTAGGAAATACAAAATAACTATATTTTTGAGATTTGGACTAACTTAATCTGGGTAATGGGTAACTTTTTTGTCTCCCCATTTTAACATGAACTTTTGCATTTTCATTTTTTAATCGTTCGTACCCCGTGGTATAATGGTTAGTGTGTTGAACTGTCATGCGGAATATCTCGAGTTCGGTTTCAGCCGCTGCAAAAAAGTTTTTCAGGGGTGTACTGCCTCTTGCGATTAATCGACAAATCCTCTAAGAGTATATCTCTTGTCATGGAAAGGGCTGCTAATTAGGCGTTCGGAATCGGCAGAAAATTGTAGGTCCCCTCCGTTCCTGGTAAAAAGCACATAGGAATGGTTGAGAGTTGTAAGTCACTATAGGTCCTGGTTCACTTCGAGTTTATGCAAATTTATCTATCGTTCGTACATTGAAGAAAAATCCTTTTTAGGATTTCCTGAGACTTTGTTACGATTTCAAAATCTATACAATGCAAACAAAAATCAATTTCGATTTGATATTTCAAAAGTATTTGTTAGTGTTTTGCATCAAGCTGGCTTAGTGAAAATGCATGCAATTGGTATTGTCAAATCACTTCTTCGTTGGATTAATTATCACCAAGCAATACATTTTCTATTATATGATTTTAAATCTGACAATTTATTAAATAATAGCTGGTGTTCTCCAGGGCTCCGTTTTGACTCCGACTCTTTCATATTCTTCAAAAAAACTTGTGTTTGAAACTTCTAATTCATTAAATTGTTCTTGTTGCTGACAGGTCTCTTAGGTTTTTGTACTCGTTTCCAGATTCACATCGTTGTCATTTGGATATGGAACAAGAATAGCCACGTATGATTATCTGATTAAATCATGATCTCGACAGCATTGTCCAATAGAGAATCAAAACCGCATAGAATTTAATGCTTCAAAATCTCAATATTGTCTCCTGTCGTTGAAGAAACACCCACCCCCTTTGCTGCTACTCATGAGTAGCATTTTTTTAGAAACCAAACGGATTTGAGTGCTCGCTATGTGCATTACGAACCACCTATTGTTGAATGACGACGTATACGACAAAAACGCTGCTAAAAATGTTGAGGTTTATATTACGCCTATATTCTGTATATATTTTTAGGATAATGTGCCTACTTTAAATAATAGCTGGTGTTCTCCAGGGCTCCGTTTTGACTCCGACTCTTTCATATTCTTCAAAAAAACTTGTGTTTGAAACTTCTAATTCATTAAATTGTTCTTGTTGCCGACAGTTCTCTTAGGTTTTTGTACTCGTTTCCAGATTCACATCGTTGTCATTTGGATATGGAACAAGAATAGCCACGTATGATTATCTGATTAAATCATGATCTCGACAGCATTGTCCAATAGAGAATCAAAACCGCATAGAATTTAATGCTTCAAAATCTCAATATTGTCTCCTGTCGTTGAAGAAACACCCACCCCCTTTGCTGCTACTCATGAGTAGCATTTTTTTAGAAACCAAACGGATTTGAGTGCTCGCTATGTGCATTACGAACCACCTATTGTTGAATGACGACGTATACGACAAAAACGCTGCTAAAAATGTTGAGGTTTATATTACGCCTATATTCTGTATATATTTTTAGGATAATGTGCCTACTTTAGTACTCACACCGAACGTTTCACATCAAATTGCATTGAGCGTCGTCACCGGGAGTTAGATGTTGCTCCAATCTTTGGAACTTGGGACTTAAGTACAAACTGCATTCCAGCTACTCCGAAATACTGAAATTTTACGTTTCGAACAAACTTAGAGTACGGATAGACCAAAATTATTCGGAAATAAAAATTAAAACTGGTGCACCACAAGGAAATGTCAGAGGTCCAACCCTATATTTGTTATACTCTTCAAACATTGCAGTGCACATCAATGCTATCATGGCCACCTTTGCTGACGATACTGTAATATTGGTGCCTCTTAAATCCGCTACAAATTTTACAGAAAAATTGAAAAATGCAGTCGATAAAGTTAGAGATTGAACTCAATAATGGCGTTTCAAATCTAACGAGACAAAATCGACGTACATGAACTTTATATTGAGAAATGTTAGGTAGTATCATACTAATACATTAAAAATAGTCTGTTTAAAATTTTACACCTGTGGAACTAACTAATAGTTGAACTTTAAGCTTTCGAAAAAATTGAATAATACCGAAAAATCCCTTTTTATTTTTTGTTCTGATATTTACTAGGTACATTTAAGGGCTGCAAATGCAATTAGATTTTTCATGCTTTGATCTCAAAAATGAATTTGAGGAATGAACTTCAAGATATTAAATAAAAAACTTTTTATGAAAAAAGGAGGTTTTTATAATTTAAAATTTTCAAAAAGAAACTAGAAGACTTAAAACCTACTGGTTTTGAGCTTTTGACTAGTAAATTAACTAATAAATTGATTAATAAAATAATGAAAACGTTATATACGTCCGACCATTTTTATAATATGCCCCTTGCGTTCTAAATTCTGTCTTAAACAATATCGAATAGTTTTAAAAATATAAACAATATTTTCCAAAATGTAAGACGCAAAGTAAGCAAAGAAGAAAAATATGTTTTTTAAAAAGATGATAAACAACCAACTAAAGTTTATCCTACCACTGGTTTTATTTCTCTTTAGATATCACATTCAAGGAAAGTCTTATTTGATATGTATATTTGAGCAAAATTGTGACCGCAGTTTCCTGACCGTTTTGTAAATGTTTAAATTAAAGTTATCGATTAGTGTCCATATGAGATATGTACTAATGGGTTGGCATTTATTATTAATGATTAAAAAAAATCTTTGTATTTCAGCACCAAAACTACTTCTTTGACAAATCGAGCTTCCACGAATGGCCCCAACTTTTGATAGAAGATTTTGACCTCACGAGGGACCGAAGTTATTACAAAATTGGAGATCCCGTTTTGCTTTATAATTTGGAAGTTAATGAAATAATTGAATTTGGTAAGCAAAATTAAGACAACTTTTCAAAACATACAGTTTTTTATTTTGTTTTTTTTTTTTCTAGATCTTCCATTTTCCCTTGTTGGGCTTCACTGTCAAATCAACGAGTCCGTGCGTTATTTGCAATCAAAGAAATCATCTTGCCACCTCTCGTTGGAAAAAGCAAACATTTTAGCCATAACGTTATTTCAAAAACTTTGTACATCTTTTCTACTGCAAGGACCAAATATTCGAATTCCCTTGGATGGAGTTATAAAGGAAACACTTGCTGAATTCATTCCTGTAACACTTTTTCGTTGCACAAAAGTATATGATTGTTTTCCGGTATCAATCAATAACTCTTTTTTCGAGTACTTGGACGACTCAACTTACAGTAACTTGATTCAAACAAGGTTAACGCACAATATCACAAACCTAATCAGCTGCGAAGTATTTTTCGTTCAGTCTGACGATTATGAAAAAGAAACTGTTTGGGTAAACTATGAAGTTGAATTTGTGCATATTAATGAAACGCAAGGAAATTCCTTCAATGTAAGTGGATCTTTGGGATACACTGTGGGAAGTCCGCTTATAATTGGTCATAAGGTCCTTTTGAACGAGTCAGCAGAGCATGTAGATTCAAATAGAATCCTTAGCTACTTTCATCCCAATAGAACTGACAATATCCACATTAATGTACCAAGACGAAGACAAAACCTTTGTGAAGACAGTAAATTGACTGTGAATTTTGGAGAAAGTATTTTGGTCCAGTGTTCGGTTCAGCTCGATAATTCAACACAAATAACAAGCGATACTAATTTTACTAAAATTTGCGAAGACTTACAAGATCGTTCATTCAATTTTTTACAAGCGAAACAAATTCTTGAACTTCAAGAAGATTCTTTTATTTCCATTCTGGGGTATCCTGCGAACAAGACTGATTATTGGAAAAAAATAGAATTAAGAAACTACGAGCATTTGCCAGTACACGGGCTATATTTGGACAAAGAAGATTCATTTATTTGTCAAAACATGATTCTCAGCTTAAAATATGAATTTTTAATTGTAAAAGAAAATGTGAATGGTGTTCGACATCAAAATCTTGTGCAACAAGCAATAATTGAAATGGGGAAAAGACACGATTTGCAATTTCAATTGGATGAAATAGTTTCGATACCGATAACTTTCTCAACTTTATTCTATGATCTACAAGAAGTAAATAAAGGAGTTAAATGGCCGACTCTCTGCAATACAGCGCTTTTTAGCTCTCTGGTTTTATTGTATTCTATTAATTATTATTATAAATAAACTTTTATAAAAATAAAACTGATTTCAAAAAATAAATTTACTAGAAGTAGTGAATTCATAGCATAATTGTCTAAAGGTACATACGTATTTATTCGTTCGGGTGAATAACAATTTGCAATTAATTTTATGTAATTTTTTTAAAATTTGAAACTAACAACTTTACAACAGAAGACACAATTTTATTGTAATCATTGAAATAATTGAATTTCTCTTGTCTGGCTAAGTGTACTAAATCTGTTTCCGATGTCATTTAGCTGTTTCATCCAAAAAGGATTTTAATCTTTGGTGAGTTATTGATTTCATGTACATAGTCTTAATGCACTAATCTGTTTTTTATGTCAAACCTACGGTGTATGTTCAGTGTGTAAAAATGCACTTAATTCTGTTAGCCTTCAAGTGAATTAGAAGTGCTCTTCTTTCGCTCTTAACTTTTTTTTTACAATACTCTCAATAAAAGCGCAATATTTTAACTTTCAAAATGTCAAATAATTGTCTCAAATTTCCCCAAATATTTTTTAGATCTTTTCGTTCAACACCCAGAGCGCTATATAGTTACAATCTTGGTAACGAAATTCCATCGACGGTTAGTAAAATGAGGTTGTCTTTTTCTTGGCATAATAATTTCATCATATCCAAGGAAAATTCACTTCTACGTTTTTTGAACTAAACGCGGTACTGTTGCATTATGTGGTTTCCTAGAACTTTAATCTTTAAAAGAGAAACCGTATGTACACTTTTTGTAAAAGTCGTTGTTGTTGGAAGGATTAATTCATCTGGATTACTGAATCTTATGTCTTTTTATGTTCATGTGCGAAATCCAAGAAGGTTAGGTTAGGTTAGTGGGCTGACAGTTGATCCTGTTACCGCCACACTTAGATCAATGTAGATCCGTTGTGATACCCTAGGGTTTGTGACCCCTTGTATTGAAACCTATGATAATCCTATATCGATCAAGCCTGTTAAGGGCGTAGATGGGTTACAGCAAGCTTTAGCCTGAAATGTCAGATGGTATTTCTAAAGTATTAAAATTTCTATGTCACATAATAACCTGGTTAGGGAGAGGTATACACCTTCTCAGGGGGTATTCCTTTCCTTTACCTCCACTTGAGCAATCATTCCCCCACAATGCCCGTAGGAGCTTGTGGCTCCTTGCAACGTCTGGTAGATGAGTTTGAAAAGTCGGTGTTTGGAGTACCCATCAACCCACTGATGCTCGTGTTCAACGTAGTGGCAACCGCAGGTGTATAGGCGAGGTTCCCATTCTCCGTTGGTGCTGCTCCCATAAGGAATACGGGCGTCGTTGTCATTTTCGTCCGTACTACACTATCGTACTGTAGTTAAAGGCGGTTTTCAGAGATCAGGAATTTTCAAACCATTTGGTATCGTTAACGAATTTTTAACATGATTTTGCTTGGAATGTCGGAGAGCTCCTCCAAGTCGCTTTCCAGCTCGTCAGCGCTTTTATTTCCTGGGACACCATTGTGACCAGGAACCCAGCAGAGTCTAATGTTGTGCTGTGTACCAACAACCCTAAGCTCTTCGCGACAGCAAGTTACAAGCTTCGATTTGATTTCAATGGCAGAAATCGCTTTTATTGCCGCTTGGCTAAGAAACAAAGACGTTCTTTTTCTTCTTCCCAAACACATGAAGAACTACTCGTATGGTCTCAATAAAACCTAAACCCGTTCGTTATAAATTATATAGAAACATAGAGATACTTTTGAGCATATTGTTTCGAGAATTTATAATAATAAACAATTGTAATATAACATTGTTAGTTGTAATGAACAGATAAATATGATGTATTCAACTTCACTATTTCAGGTTATAAGCTATAAGTTACAAATAAAAAAAAATTGAAAAATAAAAATTGGTACAAGTATGTACATATTTATTTTCTCTTATATTGTTGGTTTAAGTTAGAACACCTGGGCAACTGATTTTTAATTTGCCTGTCTTCTGAATTCGCATTTTTAACGAAAGGACAGTCTAACACTTAAATAATTTAAGCACGTTGAGTAAAAAAAAATACTTTAAAATCTATGGCGAAAAATTGTTAAAAATTCCAATAATTACTATGATTACATGATTTTGTGGAACAATGGTACACTGTGGCGTATGTGTGCTTTTATATTTATTTTTTTGGTTTTGTTTATTTTCTTTCTCTCTAAGTTTTTAAGTGTAAGGACAAAACCCTAACGGGATGGTGAAATTTTTTCGTTGGAAAAGGCAAACCTTAAAATAGTATTTTGGCGTTTTTAGGTTCAAATAACTAGATTTATTAACTCGAATTTAGGGCATACAACTACCATTAGATATTCTTTTATTATTTTTGTAAAGTTATTTCTAGGAAACGCCCAATTTACTATGGACTTGTGTCAATTGAATGGAAATCGCAATTTTATATTAAGCTAAATTTTTTGATTCGTGATCGTGATGTAGATGTGTTCATATGCATATGAGAAAAAAAATTCAAGGGATCATATTTAATCAATATTTTAAACCATTGAATATACATATATTTAAATACAAATCGCCATTTTTATATCCACAATTTAAATTATGATTATGCACTTCATTAAAAGCACAAGACTTTTCTTAATCCAATCTATGAATGTGTACAATTTCACATTATTTCCAAAGTGTACACTGTACAACAACCTTGGCATTTCTTATAATTCTATGTTACCGACAAGGACAAAAGTTTTCGCAGCGTATTTTTACCTCATAAAGAAAAGCTCACGGCCTGCATTGCCAGCCAACTTGCATTTCAGTTCTTTTCTTGCAAGATTAAACAAGTTCAGTTCATATCAAGTATATTGGTAAAGCGCGTTCTTATTTCTTAGTTTGCTCCGCGATCGGTTCCCAAAAGAAATATAATTTTAAATAGTAATTTCTATTGTGTGGTATCAAAAGAAATAGTCAAATGTTAATCAAGTGAAAAAGTTTATTTTTATAAAAAAAAATTATTCAATTTGATAGCGTGAAGTGTTTTTCGCAATTTTTTTTCAATCGCTTTAGCTTAGAGCGCTTCGGTTCCCTTCCATCGCCCTCTGCAGTGTAGTACAAAAAAAAAAACCAAATGGTACCTATTGTCTCAGCATATTATTTGGCGGTAATATTTAAAATAATTTTAAATGTTGAATTGTAAAGGGGTGGGTAATTAATTGTACGATATATTCACAATTACCATGCTGCTTCTTGTTTCAATAAATTATATTTGATTCAAGAAATTGTATCCTTTTTCGAGCTAATTGATAAAAACACACGTGCACGTAATGTACATTTTCTTTTATTTATTACAGGTAAATCTTGTTGTGATGAAATTGACTACCTTTATTTAAATTAATTAAAGTTTGGTGAGTACCTACATACATATTGTTAAGGGCGTGTATATTTGTGTTTACTTAATTAATTTTGTTTACATACATACATAAGTATGTATTATATTTTTTTTAACCAATTTTACCTAATTTATTGTATATTTCCATCCAAATCTTATTGTAAATAAAAAAGCAAGTTCTAGGGGGCAATACAATACCTATAGATCGAGATCCTTCAACATTTTCTTGTGCGCACTAATGTAGATGTCTTTATAATACATTATAAATGTTTAAAATAAAAAAAAACTCATAACTAGGGCGGGTTTATAATTTAATTGTTGATTATTTGATTCTCGTTTTGAAGATAGCTTCTCTATGAACCTTTGTACATAGGAAAAAGTAGAGGCACAGCGATTGTCAAAACGACAATCTGTTAATCGAGTGATCACACACGATACATGTCCTAGTTTGTTTCCTTTATCATTCCTTTTGATAACTAACTATGTTTCTAAGATAAAGGACGATAAAGCTATTTGAAATCGATTCGTCTTTCTCGTTTTGCTTCAAAAAAGGAGGTTTTGTGGTTTTTAAATCTTACACTTTGCCTTATTATGTTTATGCACAGACCGGTTCTCCCACAAATTTGAGGGCTCAATTGGCTATCGTTAAGGATCCGTAGTTCTTAACCTCAAGCTTCACGATACATGTCCTAGTTTGTTTCCTTTATCATTCCTTTTGATAACTAACTATGTTTCTAAGATAAAGGACGATAAAGCTATTTGAAATCGATTCGTCTTTCTCGTTTTGCTTAAAAAAAGGAGGTTTTGAAATCTCACACTTTGCCTTATTATGTTTATGCACAGACCGGTTCTCCCATAAATTTGACGGCTCCGTTGGCTATCGTTAAGGATCCGTAGTTCTAAACCTCACGCCTCACGAAATTGCACCTTCATCCATCGAACATCAGCGGGACCGTAAACACGTTCTGTACATATTTTTTGATCAGATTCATGAAAGCGTTATAAATCGATTATGTTGACTTCGTTGTGTAGGTAGGTCCTGGTTGGATTATTATCCTGCGTACCTACTCTTAGACCTATTTACACTGGACTGAAAGCTATTTACCGTATTTTATTAACGATTTAAGAATGGAACCATTTCGAGCACTATTCATTTTCAATTATACTTGGATTTTAATGGTTGATGCGTTGAACTCTCACGTCGGAGGACTGGTTTTGATTCCCATCGGTTGACTTGACACTGGTTTTTTCTCGGTATTGCATTTTGCAAGGAAGTGACAAATGCTTCAAGATTATATCTTGTGTCTTGTCATGAAAAGTGATAATCATCTCAGCCGTTCCGACTCTGCAGAAAATTATGTGTCTCCTCAATTCCTACCGATAACAAGAATATAGAAATGGTTGAGAGTTGTAATTCATCAGGTCCTGGTTTTCTGCGAGAGCTGTTGTGCATCAAATGATTTTTTAAAAAGATTTTTAAGGTTACCATGTCAAGATTTTTAATTTAAAACATTTTAATATTTTATTTGATTCAAATATTATAAATGTCGCATTAGCAACCCAAACCTAAGGTCTTACAACTCAAAACCTAAAGCAAACGGCAAAACGTCCAAACGGCTATGATGAGGATTTGTCACTTCTTCACAATAGACAATACCCTTGAAAAAGAACAGATTTTTTATTTTTCACTGTCAGTGGATGGGGAATGCGGATGACAGTCCAACGCACAAACCGCTATGCACTGGGCAATCGGGAAAAGTCGATTATGAAAATCCATTCATTTGAAAACAAATTGAAGGCTGGTTGTTGAATATATTTTGTATTTTCAAGTTTTTCATTCAGAAAACAACGCGACTATTTCCAAATTAGAATTTTATCCATATAAATTGGTTTTTCTTACATCTAAGGCTTATATTCTTCCATCTCGGTTGTATTTTTTTCTTGTGTATCGACTTTTTATCTTAGGGTACGAGTTGACAAACTTAGCTTAAAATGAGTAACTTTCTGGATGGGTTTCATTCTGTTTGTGGTTTCAACTGGTAGCCTTGATTATGGGCCCCTACTTTTCAATCCTTGTTTTGATCTTGGTCCCAATTAGGGTGCTGGAGCGAAGTTGCTAAATTTCGTTCGCTTATAAATATATGTATACTTTTGGAGACTGACACTTAGAGTCGATAAAATATTAGGGAACCAATAAACTTTGAAACAAAATTGAGCTAAATCGTTTCCCTTGAATTTCAAAAAGAAGTATGATAAGTCATCTGCGGATTATGATGCTTTAAGTTGTTTCCGCAACCATCGACTTGGGAAGTGCTCTTTGAGTAATTCGGAATGAGATGTGTTGCATTTTTTTAGGTCACTTTTTCAAGGAATAATGGTAGGTACTTATGACATGTCCTAGAATTGTAAAAAAAATTAACTTAGGTTCGGAATTTGCGGTGTGTTAGAAAATGTGTGATAAATTTGATAATTTTCGGACCCAGTTGCCACTTTTTTAATTATTGTATTATAGTGTGTGTGCCAATCCCTTCGAATTCTCTTTCAAAGTCGATAGATAGGCGCGAATGATAGAGCCGTGATTTTGAGTTGATAGTATATTTGATATTGTGTAGTCTACGTGAAGTAAAGCGTCGTTGTACCCTTATTTGGCCTAAAGGCAACTTGGGCTTTATTGATAAGGTTGTTTTGTTCAATGAACCATAATAATCTTTTTGCTATAATTTTTTCGAAAACTTTGCTGAGACGATGCAGAAATGTTGTAAAGTTTTTTTTTTATTAAAGAAAATTTAATATTTTGTATTTCCACCCCTCGCTTTTATGACTGCTGCTATTCGTTTAGGCATAGAGCTTTCGAGTTTAAGGCATTCGTCAGAACTTATTTTGAGCCATTCTTGCTCAAGTACCTTTTTGAGCATCTCTTTTGATTTTGTTGGGTATTGTCGGACTTTACGCTTTAAAATTCCCCATAGATGCCTAATTGGGTTCAGATCTGGGGACTGGACAGGCCATGGAAGCAGGTCAATTGCATTTTCAGCAAACCACTTCATTGAGAGGGCGGACTTGTGACAGGGTACATTGTCTTGCTGGAAACTACACTACTACACATTCTGGGTTGTATTCCTCACCAACTCGCCGCCTCACAAAGGTTACACCAGGGTTTCCAAACACCTGTAAAAATAAAAAAAAATAACCTTTTTCAAAAGCTCAAAATAACTAAATGGATGGCAATTTAAAACAGTTTTTAAAGTTTCCGAGTTCGGAGCTTCATTATAATGCCTACTTCAAAGTTTAATTCATCTGACCACAAAATGTTACTCCGATCTTCTTCAGTAAAGTTTTGGTATTTTTTTGCCCATTCTATCAGCAACTTTCTGTTTCTTTCTTAGAGCCATGGCTTTTTCCTCGCCTTGCAACCTTTCAATCCAACTTCTCCGAGTCTCCTTCTAACAGTTCTAGCCGAAATCTGTTTCCCACAACGTTGTGATACGTCAGCAACTAGCTCATTCGATGTTTTTTTCTACGTGTTTTTTTATAGAGGTTCGTATTAAAAACCGATCTTCTCTTACCGTGGTTACTTTTTTCCTGCCGGATTTTTTACGATTTAGATGGGATCCAGTTTTCCGCAACCGATCTAAGGCATTTTGCACGGCACAACGCGAACAATTCATTCTTCAAGAGAATAGAGCGTAAAATATAGGGTACCTAACACTTTTGGCCAAGACTGTAGATATAGGTTAGAATAAAATAAAATAAAATAAAATAAAATAAAATAAAAAAAGAGGCTGGGTGCGACCCACACTGATAACTTCCCATTTGTGGTCTTGAAAACTTTATATTTAGTTTTTTTCAAATAACCAAATTTTCAGCGAAACAAACTTTAGCTGTAAAATTCAAACAAACATTATTTTAAGATTGAAAAGCATTTTAATTATTTAAAGAGGTTTGAAATTGAGATTGTTGATCGTGAGCAAAAAAAATTTGTTAGATGTCACTTAGTTTAACCAAAATTGTCTCTTAGCACACTATGATTCAACTAGAACTTTCTTCGTTTTTTTTCGTTTCCTGAACAATTTTAGAAATGTCGCTTAGTATACATTCTTACGGGAAGGTATCGATGTATAAAACAACATACTTTAGAAGGCACTATCGGTGTTGATTCCCAAGAAATTCGACTTGAAATACAATTTTAACTAGTTTTCACTAGAATTTTTAATAGTTTTTTTATTTAAAAAAAAAATGTTACTCCAATATTTATCAACATTTTACCAATTGTACAAAATTATACTATGTATAAAATAAACTAAATTAGAAGTCAATATCACTACTAGTTCTCGAGAAATTTGAGTCGAAAAACAATTTTTACCAATTTTCAATAGAATTTTATATAGTTTTTTATTTTTTGTAAAAAAACTGTAAATTAGTTTTTTTTGAAATTTTCACCAGTTGTCAAACACATTATTTTTCGTAAAATAAAATTATTTTGAGTTTCAAATTGTTTTCCGTTCTTAGAATATAATATCTGGGTTATGAAATTTTTTTTTTCAGTTTTTTTAATTTAAAAAAATAACGGTAAGTTCATTTTTTTCCATATTTATATCAAATCTGTATGACCTTATAATGAGTACATTAAATTTTATTTGAAGTCAATAGCATTATTTTTTCGTGAGATATTTGAAACTAACCAAAATTTTTACTTTTTTCTTAAACCGTTATAGTGAAAAAACTACTCACTGAATTTTAATAAACGCCCTTTCAGCCTCTTTCGAAGTTATTATCTATTAAACAAAATTTACTTGAAGTCGATATCTTTACGCGTTCTTGAGATATCGACGACGAAAAATGGTACAAGAACGTACGGACGTACGAACGTACGAACGTACGAACGTACGAACGTACGTACACACACACACACAGACATCTCTCTAAAAATGATTGATATAGCCTCTAGGGACCTTGAAACGTCGAGAAATGTCAAAAATTCCAATTTGACAAATCGGACCGATTACAATAACTCCCTATGGGAAGTTAATAAAATAAAACAAAATAAAATAAAATAAAATAAAATAAAATAAAATAAAATAAAATAAAATAAAATAAAATAAAATAAAATAAAATAAAATAAAATAAAATAAAATAAAATAAAATAAAATAAAATACATAAAATAAAATAAAATAAAATAAAATAAAATTGAATAGAAAAGAAGAATGACTTTATTTACATTTACAATTTACATAACAAATATTAATTCAAGTGTTTGTTTGGACTTGGTTTTGTAACCGTCAGCCAGATTGACAAAAATAATGAAAGTTAAATAAAGCATGATTTATAATTTATGAAAAACAAATATTCAGAAATACTTAATTGAAAATTTTATACAAAATTAAAAAGTTATTTTTCCACATCATTATACTCTTTGCCAGCCCCAAACTTGAATATTACATAATGGGTTTGGAAACAGCTTGACAAAATTTGTACTTATGTGAGTGATTAATGGAATTGTTTTCAATGTATTTTTTCCAGGAAACACACACCGCAGATTTAGCTTCTCTTAACTTTGCTTAACGTAGTTTTTAAAACAAATGTTACTGGATATTATAGCTCCCAAATATTTGAATTCCTTAACCACTTCAATTTTGACAGCCTTGTACTTCATTTTCTTTATTAGCCCCATATCATCCATGACTTTCTCTGAATATTATGATTATAGATATACATATGTACATATGTATATTCAAATTTACTGTTAAGTTCCAAGTCTTGCAATAACCTTTCGAGTATATTAATCTTCCTTGGCAACTGGTGAGCAGTGTTGGCAACGTAAGTTACTCCGAGTAAGTTACCCATATAGTTACGCGTAACTATTTGTAATTAGTTACGTCTCATTTTTCGCGTAACTAATGTAACTTATGTAACTAATGTAACTAATGTAACTAATATAGCTAAATTACTGGCTCGACATTTAAAAAATAAACAATAACATTTATAAGTATATAAAAACTTTTATTTAATAAAAAAAATAACAAATTATAACTAAGGAAAGATTATAAGGAATTCAGAAAATAAATGTATGTAACCCAAACACATATACATAGGTATTAAATTAGTTGAACTCGTCAAAGTCTTCAAAAGATAGATTAATGTCTTCCATTCTTACAGTTCCATAAATAACATTAATTTTTTGGAACGTTCGAAAGACAGCCGATTCCTCAAAGGGGTGTGAATCAATGACCGTTTCGAAAAAGTACGGTCTATTTCTTCGGCCGATGCGGGAATTTTAAGCAATTTTACTGCAAGCTTTGAAAGATTGGGTGCATAGATGTCTGCTGTCTTCCAAAACAAAATTGGATTTTCAATTTTTTTTTACATATAAGGTTTTAAAACTCCGTCTTTGGATTTAAAAATATCGCATTCGTTGAGACCATCAGAATTCCAAATTTTTAGAAGAAAATTATTAATTTAAAAAAGGTAGCTGTTCTCTAATTTATCATTAGTGTAAAGGGGATGTAAATAATAAGATGTTAGTGCATAAACATTAAGGGAATTATTAAGACGAGATTTGTAGAGATGTACAAACTGTGCTGGAACTTTTAGTTCGAACCAAAACTTGACAGCGTCAGCCAATGAAGTTGTTGACTGTTGGCAATTATTTATTAATTGACAAATTGGATCGAACAACTCAATGTTTTTTTTTACATTCTCGATAAATTCTTCGTCAAATAACAATTTGAGCACTTCTGGTTTCATTTTATTAAATTCCGCTGCGACCATTTTCATTAGAATCAAATTATTAATAAGGTACGAGTATACGTAGGAATCCCTGTATGAACACCATCGAGTTTCACACGGTAGCTTTATTTTGGTTCCTGTTTTATTGATTATCGCCTGTTCAAGATCTGGTTGTTTAAATTGTTTTAAAATTGTGGTGACTTTGTCATTCAGTTTAACGTCAAGCACATCTTTTGCTAACAAATTCTCAGTATGGCTATTACAAGTTGAGTGCCATACGACGTGCTTCAAATTTTTTCCCATTTTCACCATATTGCTTGCATTGTCGGAAACGACTGCATAAACATCAACGTTGAAGTCCTTTTTAGCCAAAAATCTATAGCTTCGCAAACAATTTCTTATAAAACGTGACTTTTTGCTTCGAATTTTATTTTGATGTGAAGATTTTTCTGGAGAAATGTCAAAAACATAGATTAATTACATTAGTTACATTAGTTACGTAACTAATTCAATTAGTTACATTAGTTACATTAGTTACGCGTAACTAATTAAAATTTGTAAAACTCGCGTAACTTACCAACACTGCTGGTGAGGTGATTCCCATCACTAACACAATCCACTAAATCGTTGATAAAGATTGTAAATAGAAGAGTACTTAGGGAACACCCTTGTTTTAATCCCATTGAAATACTAAATTCTTATGAGACACTTTCCATCCCAAACCCTTATGGAGTGGTTTTCATAGAGTACTATTAATATTTCAATACAGTAATGGAAATATAATAGAAACAAGCTTCTTCTGTGCCGTTTTTTAAAAACAAAAAGTTTATTGGAAGGAAATTGAAAATAAAAAATAAATACAATAAGTCTCTATAAAGTTTAAAATATACACAATATTAAATTTATTAATAAAAAGAAAAATTAGTAATGAGAAAAATTAAAATTAATACTAACAGCCATTTTACCCTGGAAAAAATAATAGAAACAATATTATAATTGTGTTTTTCTTTTTGGTAAAGAGAAACTTAACAGTTAAATTGGTTCACATTCGTTTAGTACTTGGTCGTTGCACCTTTATTTTTATTGACGGCTTCACATCTCCGCCCCATGGATTGAACCAACTTGGCGCATGTTTCGGAAGGTATGGAATATCCTTCTTTCTCTTCATTAACTTCACGCCCGCGCTGTGTTGAAACATTTAAAGGGTAATCATAATCCCTTGGAGCGCGGGTAGATTATAAAAAAAAAAAAAAAAAAAAAGACCACAGTTCTTCCTTATTCTTGGCTCTGAAGTCTCTAATTTTCCTCTGTAGTATGCCCCACAGGTGTTCTATGGGATTAAGATCCGGGGACTGCGATGGCCACTCCATAACATTTATTATATTTTTGTTAAAGTATTCCTTAGCCAATTTTGAGGAGTGCTTGGAGTCGTTATCCTGCATGAATTCCTATTTAATTGGCATTTTCTTTTCGGCAAATGGCAGCATAACTTCATTTATGATTTGGACGTAGTCAATAGCACACATTCTGTGTTTTATCCAAAAAATTGGACCAACCCCAGATGTTGAGAAGCACTCCCAAATCATGATATTTCCTCCACCATGTTTAACAGTCTTTTTTGTGTACCTTGGATCGAATTCTGCGTTCTTAGGTCGTCTGACATACATTTTGCCATCGGAACCAGATAAATTTATCTTTGTTTCATCCAACCATAAAACGTTGTTCCAATTTTCTCGTTGGGCGTGTTTATTTGCAAAAGTCATTCTCTGCAGAATATTTTTCTTGCTCAAGAATGGTACTTTTCTGGGACTGCTTTCAGGAAGCCTTGCTTCCATTAGTCGGTTTCTTATTGTACGACTTGAAACAGGCGCATTTAGTTCAATTTTCAAGTCGTTTGAAGAAGAAAAAGGCTTTTTTTACACAGTCGTACCAATATCTTATCAAACCGCGTTGAGGTCTTTCGTTTTCTGTCTCTTGTTTCTGGCTTTGGACTTGAATGGAGAACTGTAAATATCTTCTTTTTTGAACAATTTATTGCTTGTGCTATTTCTTCCATAGTTTTCCCATTTTTTCTGAAGTTTTTTTTTATTAAATTGCGCTCAGTAATAGTACAATGCACTCCACGATCCATTTTTATAAAATTTTAAAATAACTGTTATATTTTTTTTTATTGAAACGACTGAAACACGTGCAAGACTATTAAATAACAATAGAACGTCTATTTCAATAAAAATAAAAAACGAAATTTAAGTCAAATTGAAAGTCAAAGTAACTTGTTTCTATTATTTTTTCCAGGCGAAATTATCACTTAGCTCATTTTTTTACCGTTAAGTCCAAAGAAAGAGCTAATGACAACAAACGGCTGCACCATTTCAAAGTCATGCTAGGTGCAATTAATATATAAAAATTAGAACCGAGGAAGACGTAATTGTATGTAGTTATTAATGGTTGAACATTAAGTAAAGCTTTGTTTCTATTATTTTTTCCATCACTGTAATTTTTGAAGATAAGTCGATGTCTGGGAGTTTGAAAAAAAGAGACTCTGTCAATGCTGCCAAAAGCTGTTTTGAAGTCTATGCAGAAAACGTATATTTTCTTTCCTTGCTGCAAATATGATTCTGCTTTTTTTACCCAAGAGAAATATTTGATTTACCGTGGAGTAACCAGTTCGAAATCCAGCTTGAAATTCTCTCAACAACATGCGGAATATCAAACTGGAAAAAAGTTTCATGGATGTGTTTAAAATTGAAATACCCCGGTAGTTTTCAACAGCTAAGGCATTCGTGAATAACAAATGTTAGATTTGGCAAATGATAAACTAAATAAATCGAATTTACAGCTCGAGAATCTAATTTTCTCTTTAAGTATAACAGTTTGGTGGATGAAGTTATTGCGATTAAATTTCCTCGAAAATGGAGGAATTTGGTTTTGAAGATTATGTCCGCATCCCAAATTATACATCTCTTTTGTTAAAAAAAATGTTTATTGTCATAAAAAAAAGAATATTTTTTTATAATTTTTAATGTTACTATTGCATTTTAGAAGATGTGTCAGCTCCGTTTTTTACTTTCTTACCAACAAACCAAGCATCCTCTTCTATTTGCGGTATTCGGTACCGTATCTTCAGAGGTGCGAGAATGTGAAATATCAAATTTTTGCATTCATTACTTGCCTTAGGTGCTTTAGGAAAAACAAGGTGTGAATTGACTCTCTTTAGCAAGACATGTACATTTGATCCATCATATGGCAACCGGCCAAATACCATTGCATAGCAAACCACCCCTGTTGCCCATATATCTGATAAAAACGGATTATATGCTACTCCTGATGCAAGAAAAAAATGTTAGTTGGTTGTGAAAATTGGACTTAGTTTAGATAATTTTTGACCTTTTAAAATTTCTGGACTTGCATAAGCGTAGCTGCCGCAGAAAGTTTTTGAAAGAATCACCGAGTTATCGCTAGTCAGGGTGTCTTTTCTTGCGAATCCAAAATCAATGATTTTCAAGTTGAATTCCGAATCGAGTAGAAGATTTTCGCATTTGATATCTCTGTAAGTTTTCATCTATAGGGTATATTTAATACCATTTACGAATATGTAAGACTTACCGATGTACAACTCCTTTGGAATGGCAATAACCAATTACGCTTATCAATTGTCGAAAAAGCTTTCGGGCGTTTGACTCATCTAAGTACTTTTTCTCACGTATGTAATCAAGCATGGTACCGTTTTCTGCAATTTGCATCACCAAATAAACTCTAAAAATAGATTTGGGTTTGTTTTGGAAGTTGATGAAAAAAAAAGAAATCATTTTCGGAAGAACAGATTAAATTTTAAAATATTGGCCACCATTTGAATAATCACCCCATACAAGTGGAAAGTATAAGATTGTTTGGGAACGCTCAATGAAACACTTCCCATTTTCACCAATTAACAAATTTACCTGTGACTCGTTTCAATGCTTTGATAGAATTGTATAAGATTTGCATGGTGCAGGCCCTTTACAGCATCAATTTCTCTGGGCAAGAATTTTTTTGTGTATTCCGGAGGGGCCTTTAGTTTTGAAATGATTTTAACAGCAACTTCCTTTTGCAGTTCTTCCGAGTAAGCAACTTTGACTTTAGCATAACTTCCACAACCAATTATTTTACCCAACAAGAGACCATGTTCTTCTAAAATAGATTTTCGACTCCTCATAGGTTTTTCAGATTCTTCTTCGATGGGCTCTTGCATTATGCCATCTTCGCTTGGCCCGAAAACTGTTCTTGATTCAGTATTATGACGCATGGTTGTTTCCGTTTGTAAGGCTATGGTAGATGTGGAATTTCGAAGGGCTTGATTTTCTGTAGAGTTATCGTCCCTATCTAATTCATCTTTCCAAGGATTATGACCTTAAAGATTTTTATTGAACTTATTTTAGTTTTCTCGGAAATAGTTATTGCATATTTTTTACCCGAAAAACTTGCATCAGCAGCTGCCATTAAATTAAACTGAAATTTTGAACAATGTGGCCGAAAAGTCTTGAAGTTTTATGTAAATTGAAATTGCTCAAGTTATTACATTTTTTTTTTCAAATGACATTAGTTTACTTGGCTTTGTTTTTTTGTATAAAAAATACATTTTCTAAGTTAATGAACCTTAGCTCCCCAACATCTTTTATTTTAAGCAAATCCATCTTCATTACACGGAATGTCTAGCGATATTTCTAGTTGCAAGGAACACCAACATTTTTTATGCCAAGTTTTTGAAACGATACACATATTGTAATATCCTTACATTTAGAATTAAAACCAGATGCTTAAGGACCGCTTTATTTGATCGAAGATGTAAAAGGATATTCGCAAATGGTAGACGTGTGTCAACTTCGAAAATAGCAAGATTCAACCGCAAATCAAATCTTCAGGCAGCAGAAATCTACAGAATTATCTTCAGATTTCCTTCTACTAAAATTCTAAACCACAAAATATAGCAGACGTGTCTATATTTCGGCTAGATAACGTTGACACTAGATATTAATATTAATAATATTTATATTCCCTTAGTTTTAAGTAATACATGCCATGCGGAGTTAGTAACACTCCTTATTTTTCTTAGCTGGCATGAATTCAGAAACATAAAGATGGAAAAATTCAGAGGTAGATTGGTCTCGAAATAGCCTTAAACCAAGAGCACTAGATTCAAATTCGAATATAAATATAAGCAATCATATTTGGAGCACACAATTTGCAAATATGTACGGTCCTCACACTTCGATAGGCAGATGAAAAGATTTTTTGCGTTGAAGCACTTGTGCTTTTCCACATCTCATATATACTCGTACATATGTCTCTACTCTCAACTCCAGCTACCAATACTTTTTTGAAGTCGAAATGCAGCGTATCGCCGTTCAAAAATCTGGGAAAAAACTTTTAGAAGAACCTTTCTTTCAGAGAATAAACCATGAAGTGTTTTAATTATTAATTTCCGGTCTTTCAAGCCATCATAACTGTTGGTGTGAGCAGTGCATATGTGCTGTGTGCATTTATGAAATGCATGATGGCTGCTCCTAGCGAGCCACATGAGGGGCAAAGAGGAATGATATTCAATGTGCAAATATCCGTCCGCCATGAATATTTCGTGAACATTTAAATCTGCCAGAAGCACATATTGCTGGGAGAATACCTATACGTGAGTCCGTATTCATCCACGCCGGAACACCGGGCTGAGGCCCGGTTAACAAAATAAAATAAATTCCCAGAATTTATTTCCGGTTATGTGAGAATTTATGCGGCGGGTTTCAGCACTGATAGCACCATTGCATTTATATACGCTACACTCAAAGAAAAATGTCACTCCGGGAAAGTGTAGGAACATGAAGTTGTAACTAATTTAAATGTGATTGAACTTCTATGGTACTTACCTTGTTTTAATTTGTAATTCGAGTATAATACTTTCTTACTGAAGGTGGCGGAGTGCACCAGGGCCTTAACCAACAAAGCTTCTGCAGCTAGCTCGACCCCCAGCAATTTTTTTTTTTTTTATTTTCGGGTGCCAAATTGGTTGTTGTCCTATTTCACTTGTGTGCACCTCGTGATCTTCCTTTGGTGCGGATTCAAAGATTTTCTGGACAAGAGCTCTAACGTCTATTCCTTCTCTATAATTAACCCATATCATTCTTTGACTTGGTTACTATATCTTTAGTTCTGCAAAACTGACCTCTTAAAACAACTTAAGGTGTACTCAACCACTTTTGACAAAGTTAATGCTTCTGCACAATTAATACCAAGATTATTAAAAGTACTGTTTTATAAAGGGAAATTTTATTTGCTTTGAAAAGGACTGGGCTACTTAATTTCTTAGCTTAAAGAAGCAGTGATAGGAGAGACGATTTCTTCCTTTGTTCTGAGGGCTTATCGTTGTGTTATTCGAATAAATAGTTGGTCTAAGGTAGACAAAGTCTCTCGAATTTATAACTGTCTACGGTAATATTCTGTTCAAGATGTCGGTTTTTGGTGTTCTTTTAGGGTAAAACCCATCTTTTTCGCTTCCTTCTGAATGTTTACAATAGCACCAATGACATAATGCTTTGTTGTTCTGATTATGTCAATATCGTAAGTATGTATATGCAAGTGATTGGAAGGACTTAAACTTGGGTCTTTGATGGTCTTGACACGAAGTTTTTGCACTATTGAACAACATTGTAAAGTTATACTGTGCAGGACCGGGATGATGAGGGTCTTATACAAGGTCTCCTTGGTTCTTTGAGATAGGGCTTTATTACTGAAATGCCTTCTTAGCCCGAAGAAACAGCAGTTGGCAAGAGTAATTCTTCGCTTTGATCTCTGCACTGATGTCGTTTTGCGATGTTATATTGGAGCCCAGGTAGACAAAGTCTTTGACGACTTCGAAGTTATACCTATCCATCGTGACGTTTTACCCGAGTCGACGATGTTGAGATTCCTTTCTCGATGATAGCATATACTTCGTCTTGTCCTCATTAACAGCCAAACCCATTTTCGCCGCCTCCAATTCAATACTTGCCAACGCACCGGTAACAGCTCGCTTCGCCCTCCCAATGATATCAATATCATCCGCATAAGCAAGCAGTTGAACTGACTTTTGAAAAATTGTACCTCTATTGTTGACGTTTGAGTTTCATACAATTGCTTCAAGAGCGATGTTAAATAGGTCGCATGATAGCGCGTCGCCTTGCCTCAGACCTTTCTCGACATCAAAGGGTTCGGTGGTGTTCTTGCCGACCTTGACGGAGCAGCGAGATTTCTCCATCGTCAGCCTGCACAAGCGGACGAGCTTGTCAGGGATTCCGAGATGAGACATGGCTCTATATAGTTTTTCTCTTTCCACGCTATCATACGCGACTTTGAAATTGATAA
This sequence comes from Philhelius festivus, assembly GCA_963931855.1. Taxonomy (NCBI): domain Eukaryota; kingdom Metazoa; phylum Arthropoda; class Insecta; order Diptera; family Syrphidae; genus Philhelius; species Philhelius festivus. Next base: position 21,120,057 of record OZ007555.1, on the reverse strand, counting down.
AAAGGTGGTGTGTATCGATTTGGAACTCCTGGTTTTTTTCCAAAATCTATCGAAGTGTGAACTTCTGATCCAGGGTAGATTTGCCGAGCTTAAAACCACACTGATAGGGGCCGATCAGCTCGTTGACAAACTGTTTTAGGCGCTCACACAGTACATACGACAAGATTTTGTATGCGACGCACGTTGAGGAGACTTATACCTCTGTAATTGGCACACGTCAGAGCATCTCCTTTCTTGTGGATGGGGCACATTGTGCCGAGGTTCCAGTGGTATTCACCCACTGTCTTAAAATTCTTACCAATTATTTAGAGCACTTCCGATTGTTGTTAAATAATGGAATTTTGCTCCCCAGTCTCGCCAGGGTCGTTCTAAAGAAACACAAACTTCAGATAAAAGGTCTTTCAAACCTTAGAATAAAATCTTTATTAGTAAACAACTCTTTTATATTATATACAATATAACAAATAATATTCCCTTTAATTCAAATGCAATGATGGATCTGTTCTGCAAGTGAGTTCTTGGTTTACGGGTATCCATGTACTTCGGTTTTAGGTTTCGGAATCTGGTTTCTGATGAACTGCGTTTTGGGACTTTACTCTGATGGTATATTTAACTGGAATTCACTCCTGATATTCTGGTATAGAGGAAACTGGTTTCGAATAATTCTGGCAACGGTGGACAGGTACTAAGCCCCTGACGGCACTTCAGAACGGCAGGCTAAGCGCTCTGGTACATCAGCAGGTACGACTGGTGGTTTTCGTTTGCCAAAACAGTTCCTATTATGCTATATTTGCGTCAAAACTGAATGTGAATTGTAAGTCCGATGAATGTAAAGTCGAATTTGTTTACATTTTCCTGTGACGTCACGTGCTCCTAGTGAATGGGAGGTATATTGATGACATTCAAAATTTGCTGGTGATCGGCTGGTGATCACTTTCCGGTGAAAATAATATTCTTAATGATGACATAATATTCTGTGGCATAAGGATAGTAGAAGTGACGGTTATTTTTGAATATTTGTTATTTAATCAGAAAAGCAGAGATGTCAGCTGCGAAAGTAATGAAGAAAAATTGTGTAGCATGAAACGCTTCATTACAAAAGTAATAGGTAAACAAAAAAATTGTTGGAAACACATTTAGGGTATCGAAACTACAATATACACTCTCACAATCAGAAGAAGATTGGTTGAAGCTGGGTTGCATGTTCGAATTTCTCAATAGAAGCCATTATTAACCCCAAGGCCATGGATAGAGTTTGCCAGCTCATACGTCGACAGGACAACAAGCCAATGCAAGTACATTGTGAGAAGTGACGAAACTAAAATAAATCGGATGGTGAGTGATATGTTGGGCCACGAAACGGAAGATCTTTCAATTAAAATATGTTTTGTCGAGCTATGCATGGAGGTGGCTCGAAGCTTACGGTTATTTCTCTTAGAATGGTGTTGGCCCAATCCAGTAAATCAATAGAACGGTGGCAGCTGTAAAATGCATCAGTATTTTAAAGGAACGACTAGTGGATTGGTCCGATGAAAACAACCCCAAACACACCAAAACAAAATTTAGAAATTGCTCTCATGGTTTATACAATTATTGTGTTTCCAATTAGTTGTCCACATCTGTATAGGAGTATATCGCAAGTAAAGATGTTCATCTCTTTTATTCCTAACTTTAGCTTAAGATCTTTCTTGCAAATACGGAAACACAAATACATACAATAAGGGGCTTTTATACGTTCCGTGTTAAAAAAGAAAACCCGATAGGCTGTTCCAGAAGTGATGGTCACCGTAATTATGGGGGACTTGTTCATTTGCTTTATAAAAAGTTTCTTTTCATTGGCAGTAGTCAACACTGTTATTAGTGTAGCTTACCTCCTTCGGTTGTTGAACATTCCATAATGTAAAACAATAAACCTTAAACTAAAGATACGAGTATAGAATATCGGAATAAAATTGGATCTGATGTTTGTCAAAAAGGGATGTCACATGATTTTGACAACCCTATATAAGGTGGGTAATTTCTTGACATTTCTGTAGACTACTATCTCAAAGAAGGAAATTCGTTTTTGAGTGACCAAAATTCTCTGTTAATTAGATTTTAAAATAATTCAACTACATCGAAGATACTCGTATACATACATAATTCTGAACTAAATTGTTGAGTTTTGCACGATTTTTTCCTCCATGTAGCTAGGCTCGGATTGTTTCAACTCAACCATCGGCTCCCTTGAAATTATTTAAAATATTTTGCCTGCACTTTTTGAGAATACACAAGTCTGGAATTCAATAGGTACATAAGTATATAAGTACAATTTTTTTTTATAAAGATATTTGTTTTTATTTTTCATCAGCATTTAACAGAGACGTTCATGCGGTAGAGTGTAAACTAATGGAATGGCATTTTGGATGTCGGAATAAAACGATATAAATGAGATAGAGTGCACATTCATCTGTACGCATGTAAGTGATGGTTGAATTTATGACAGCTACAGGTACATAAAATACGAGTACTTGCACTCAAAGGACGTACCTACTAAATGAAAGCAATTTTAAAACAAAATATTTCTATTTCTAAATTTACTTTAATATTAACACGAGTGTGCAGTTTTTGCTCTGAGTTAACAAAAAGGATTTAGTTCTAATTGATGCTTGAAGTTTGTTAAGGGTTGTTTCCATGGTAGTGAATAAAGTCAAGCTAAAGTGGAATTCTCGAAATTTTAATTGTTTATATGAACTAGGAACATAAATCAGCACTACAAAATTTCACTCACTACCAAACGCCAACGTAAAGAATATACATACATGTGAAATCTTTTTGAAGTTAAAAACAAGCTTAAAAAACTTTGATATATAAAATAAAATGCAGAACTGGGTTGCACGAACTTGGTCTTATGGAATAGATAAAGAATTTAAAAAAAATATTATTAGAGACAACTGTTCCTAAGCATAAAATTCATTTTTTAGACTCATTTAGCCTTGAAAGAAAAAAACAGAATGCTATGTGATTTCTTAAGCAAATGTATGTATGTAAGAATAAAAATTATAAGTCGTTTTAACATTGCACAGTGGATCGACTCCATACATTTAGACGTGAAAAATTTTAATCTTCTTGGAAAATATCTGTTTTCATCTATGTATACTTACTTACTTACTTATCCGGCTCCCGATCCATGGAGGGTCTCTGCTTGAGATAATACGGTCTTTCATCGGTTGCGATCCCTCGCGAGCTCCCTCCAGTCGTGCGTCGAGACCAAGCGCTCTTGCGTCTGTAACCGCCTGGTCCCTGTAGTGGAGGTTCGGTCTACCTCGTCGTCTCGAACCTGGGTGCTGGGATTCGAAGATTTTTTTGGCTGGAGCGTTGTTGTCCATTCGCTCGATGTGACCGAGCCAGTGTAGGCGATGTGTTTTGGCTCTTTGGACTACATCCACATCTTGGTACAGCTCGCATAATTCACGATTGAATCTTCTCCTCCATTCGCCCTCTTCGCATGTACCTATTACCAAACATCCGCCGAAGAATTTTTCTCTCGAAAGTGCCCAGTATCAATTCCCCTTTTTTACTTTTCGTCCACTCGGCGCCGTAGAGTAGGACTGGTAAAATTTGGGTTTTGTATTTCGAGAAAGGAGTTTTGAAACCATTTGTTTGGCCAAACTGAAGTAGCAGCGGTTCGCCAGGGTAATTCTTCTTTGGATTTCCACTAAGGTGTCGTTCGTGGGATTGATATTTGTTCCGAGGTAGGTGAACTCCTTGACTACCTCAAAATTACTGCTACCAACAGTGACGTTTGTCCTAGGCGATGGACAGCTGAGGCTTTGTTTGTTGATAGCATATACTTTGTTTCACTTCAAGACCAACGCGTTTCGCCTGTTCATTAATAGCTGTGAACGCTTCTAGCACAGCTCGCTTGGAGCAGCCGATTATGTCGATGTCGTCCGCATAGCCAAGCAGTTGGGAAGACTTGTTAAAGATAGTTCCTCCCAGGTTAACACCACTCTTGCGCACTATCTGCTCCAGGACTAGGTTGAAGAAATCACATGATAGCGCATCTCTTTGTCTGAACCCTGTACATGTCTGGAATAGCTCGGATGAGCTGTTACGCATTTGCACGTTGCACCGCGTATTTATAACGTCATAAGGTATAGCTGGATCAGTTTTTTCGGGATCTCGAGTTCCGACATCGCCAAAAGAAGCTCTTGACGACTTATTCTATCATATGCGGCTTTGAAGTCGATGAAAAGATGGTAGGTCTCGACTTGAAATTTGTTGGTCTTTTCCAGGATTTGCCTAAATGTGAAGATTTGATCTATCGTTGATCTGTCTGGACTGAAGCCACACTGGTACGTGCCGATTATTATTATTATTATTATTTGAAGCTTTTATTTGCCATTTGAAGTTAAAGTTTAAATACAAATTTTATCGTTTTACATTTTTTTGTTTTTTAATTTAAATTTAAATTACAAACAAAGTCTGGTTAAGAACTTTTAAATAATATTGAAAATTTAATAAAATACAAATTTGTTTTTTTTTTGTTTGTTTTATAATTCTATTTATGTAGACATATTTCTGGCATAAGCCTCCCCCAATATTGTCCATAATTCTCTGTCTTTAGCTTCATTGTACCAATTTTGTCTGTAGTTCACCAAATCGTCAATCCATCTTTTCTTAGGTCTTCCAGGTGGTCTTTTGTCCGCTGGAGTCCATTTTGTAATTATTTTTGTCCATCTTTGCTCCTGAAGTCTTGAGATGTGTCCTGCCCAGCTCCATTTAAGTCCTCTTGTTCTTTCTATAACGTCGATGATTTTGGTTTGTTGTCTTATATCTTGGTTTCTTATTCTTTGAATTTGTCTTATATTTAGAATTTTTCTCTCCATTTTAGTCTGGCATATCCTTAGTTTTTCCATTAAATTCGAGGTCAAAGCAACTGCTTGTAGTCCGTAAGTCATGACGGGTAGTATTCCAGAGTCCATTATATATTTTTTTGTGTTGTTAGTTAAATTTGATTCTATTATTTGATGAACGTTCCAGAATTGCGTGATTATAGTGTTGCAGAAAGGTTTTAGACGCTCACATAGTACGGTGGATAGGATCTTGTAGGCAACATTAAGCAGGGATATGCCTCTGTAGTTTTTGCATCTATAATGTTCATAAATGTAGAAAAGTATTCTAGTTTATTGTATTGCTTAAGTCTTTAAAAATTTCGAACTTCTCTGGGCAATTTTTATGTTTGAGAAAAAACCGTTCCCTGCGATTTCCAGCCGACTTCCATTTTAAATCAAAATTGTTTGACTTAGAACTGATTCACTTAAGTTTAAACAGTTTCTTGGTTCTGATGAATTAAACTTTTTCAAAATATATTCTAGAAGTTTTTTTGTCCGAGTCGATTTGGAATTCAAACACCAAACTTCAAAAAATTCCTTGCTTGGGAAGCAGAAATCTTTTCCTAAAAAGTGGGCAAAAAAAGGGCTTTGCAAATCTTTGCGAGGTTTATCACATATATTTCTACTGACGTTCACAGCTATATAAAACACATAATTTATTTTTAAAGCAACCTTAGGCACATATTTAGATTTTCCAAAACAAACACGGTTAAAACATTTTTTTGTTCTTTGAATAACACAATTTTTTATTCAACAAACAACCATTAAGACAATTTCAAGACAGATTTAAAAAAAGTAAATACATACTTTCACGAACATTTGCTATTTTTTTTTTCAATTTCACTCAAAATTGTAATTTTAATAATTATTATTCTAAAAAACTAAACTTCAACTTTGATCAAAATCTTGGGTTCAATCTTTTTTACGAATGCAAAACTTGCCTTATATGTCGGAAATAAAAGATCTGTAAAAATAGATAAACGGTGTGTAATGAACAGTGGGAGGAGGTGGTAATTCCCATAGTTCGCAGCTCTGGCACATTCTTTTACCCACAGCGTAGCTCATTTGGGTGGGGTAGTTTCTGCAACTAATTTCTGTTCACTCAAATATTTCGTGCCAGAAAATTGAGGAGATACCGCAGAGAAAAACAAAAAATCAATTCCAAACATATTTCCATAAAATACGACAGATGGTACGTCGTCTTCAGTAGTTTAATAAAATAACTACGTGGCAACCCTTATCCTATAGTGAGACATTGCTGCCCCACCTCCTCGCTATACTCTGGCCTTATTAAGAGCATAGCCTCAAAATAACGATCTATCCCATGACTACTCTTCTTGACTTTTACTACCACTTTCCCATTTTACCAACTTAGTTCACCATCCTAATAAAACATTATCAATGGTACAATTTTAAATATTTTTAAAGTATATTATTACTTGAATTGTTAAAAATTTAATAAAAATAAAATTTAAATAAATTGTGAAGAAACAAACAAACAAAAATTATTAATACGAGACAAAAAGAATCAAAGACCAAAATTAAACTAAAGGAAAGTATTGGATTGAAAATAATAACTACGTTAAAAACTATGACTGACACAATAAGAAAAACTACGATTTTAGAACAAGAGTATGAGTGTTTGCACGAGAGGAATCTTATCAAGAATTTATGAAAGAAAAATATCAAGGATATAATTACTCACGTTTACTTTTTGATACCATTTGTTCGATAATCCAACGATGTGCGCACATTGAAGGTCTCGACGGCTTGATTTCATTAACTATACCTACTGATTTCAAATGTCCTCTTTTGCACTCACTTTCACATTATCAAAATCTTACAATTTACAATTAATTAACTAATTATTACTATTTTTTTTGTTAAAAGTCGAAAAACACAGTTAAAAATTAATTCTAAAAAAAATGTTAATTGTCTTGAGGTGTGACGCATTTAAAATGATGACTGTCTTAATTCTTGAAAAGTCTCAAGAATTGAGGAATCCTTCACCACACAAAAATCTTCCTTTTTATTTCGAAAATTGATATTGTTGACCTCATATGTATATTCATATTCATATATATTAAAATATTCAGGAGATATGATAAAGTATAATTTTTGTACGATTTTAGAATGACTTATTACTCTTGTATCATTTAGTACTTTTGTGCAAAATTGAGATAAAATTCGTCTATCCAATCAACAGAATATGCGATAAAAACACAACAACCTTAAATTACTCCAAGATGTTTCAACAATGGAGCAAAGTGTTTAATGGAAACCCACCAAACCTTACATTTTTTCTTTAATGAGCATAACAAAATCCGAATACGAGTTGCCAAAAAATAAACAAGTTAAATGTCCAAAAAATAAAGGTTTTTCACATAGTACATATAACTTTAAAACGATGAATTTAATGGAAAATTAGTTTGCAAAATTCGTGTAGATCGTGAGATTCTCTACGAAAATGTTTTGGTACAATTTTCCTATAGGCTTCGCTTTAGTACATATCGTAACGTCGATTCTTCTTGGTTAATTTTATAGAAAAATATTGTATACAAAGTTTGTATATTATGCACAAACTATTCGCACGACCTATGCATTCGTAAAAAAAGTCAAACTCGAGACTTCAATCAGACTTGACATTTCGATGATAGGAAAACGAAAAAATTGGATTTTAAAACTAAATATGTACGTATTTCGAAAACCAAATTCTCAACTTTTTTGAAACTTGACAATTAAAAGTTTTTTAGTAGGTACTACATATAATGTCGATTTCCTTTACACATGAGAAATCAATTTCTGTGTGAAGATTTCGATTTCTCGACAGATTTTACATTCCTTCACACCAAAAAAATCGATTTTTTTTTGACAGAAATCAAATTCTTCGAATCCGTTTTTGAAGAGGGATTTACATACTTATATAAGAAATACGCACACCACAAGAAAAAAATTGACACGGGATCGAAATCCCTAGGAAGGAAATCGATATATGTACTATGTATGTAAGTTACAGAAAAAAATTGTTATTTTATTTTAACATAATGTTAGGCAACATAAGAATGTTTAAAATGGTTTTCGAAAATCGTATTTTTCTCAAAAACGACACATAGAATTTCGTTTTAAATTCTTAAATTAAGACATTAGCTATACTGACCGTACCAGCCATATGATCATTTTGAATTAAATTTTTATATACAGAAGCTTCAAAAAAGTTTAAAAAATATTGTATGCCAAAATTTTCAATAATGTCAAAATTTATTCTTTTGGTGGTTTAGAAATTTTATCAGATTATTGGAAATTCAAAGATTTATTGACCCCTCTATTATGGAAGACAACTCAACTATAGTTTAGTTGTAATTCTTAGAATTGGTATTATCGATCACAACCAGTTGACTGTCAAAGCACAACCAGTTGTCATTTAGCAGACAACTAACAAAATGGCCGACTTTTTAGTTGTCTCTTTGTATTAGGTAAGTAAGTTGAGTTGTGCTTCGGTTGTAATAAGCGTCAAAATCAAATAACTGGTTCGAAGCAGTTGTGTAGAACATTTTAATGAAAGAATCTGCATACGGATAAACAATATGGACACAAAACAACAATTTTAATAAAAATAGAATGTAATGAGTGTATTTTAGTTTGAAAACTACATGGCCATCACAATTTGAACGACTTGTTTCTCTATGTTAGCTGAGCATTTATCCGTTTTCCACAAATGAGTTCCTAAATCACATCTTGCACTTTTTTAAAATTAATTAATTAATTAAATTAAAATCATTGCCACTACACTTTTGGTAACTTCCTTCACTCATGAAACGAAGAGCAGTAGCAAGTTTAACAATTGGTGGAATCGCTGAGGAACGTTGTGGTTGTTTTAGGAAAACTTTATTTCGAACCAAAAAAAATACAAACTTTGGGAATAGAAGTATACATAAGTCTATTAAATATACGGATATTCTTTTTTATTTTGGCTACATTAAGGAAATTCTCATCTTCCAAATCAAAGCTGGCTTTGACAGCAAATCGGTTCCTAAAAGACGTATTTTTTCATTACAACTAATTTTAGTTGACTTGCCTAATACGAAAAATTTGTTTGGTTGCCTAAGAGTTGAGTTGTGTTGATGACAACTCAACTAAGTTGAGTTGTAATTAATAATAGGCACATGAATTTTCTTTGCCTCTACTAAAAATAACACTTTTTGACTTATTAATTTCTTCAATTTACCGGTTTCAATGGATTCAAAAAGTTAACAGAGACTCAAATTTGGGCCGATTCATAGAGCCGTGTATCTATCTCTGCCAAATATGATTCTCAGTATATACATAAGGGTGACCTGCTCCCGTATTTAGTTATTAAGAGAGAAAATTCAGAAGCTAAGAAATTAGAATGCCGGATATAACTTAACACTTTATACATACATTAAATCAAACATTGCGTCTCACATACATATCAGGAAGTAATCTGTAATCAAGTTGGAAGTTGAATGGTTTCTCTGGCCAAATAACTTAATCTGAAGCACTAACTTGGGTTCTTTTGACCCATTTTCTTTCAAAACTTATTATTATATTCAATAAATCTTCTACCAGATGTCTCCATCAATTAATTCATGAATAAATTACGAAACTGGAAGAAACAATGGCTCATCTTGATTGTTTAGGTTCACCAACGTTCCACAACATGTCGATCATTAACAGAAAAACCAACATACCGCAGTGAAGTTTATTACATTAAAATTAAATTAGGATATCGAAACATCTATCTCAACCAATCAATCGAAAAGTTCCACCAGCAAAGGTAAACTTTTACGCAAATTAAATAATCCGAAGTTCTGGACTTTCCACATCATATATGTATGTCTATAAATATACATACCCCTATGAAAGCTTTCACCTGATATTAAGGTTGTAATTTTGCCCTTACATATATAAACATGAGGTGGCCCTAGTCCCAATTTGTTTGCTAACCCATTTCTATGAACATAATTTAACCCCCAGGATTGTGGGGTTCATTCATATTATAACAAACGAAAAGAAAACCTTCATTTCTCATTTAGTAGGGGGAAAAGTTCATAAATAATTTATATACTCTTCCGGAAAAATATAAATTCGTTTTTAATAGTTCCAAGCCCCGCCACTATACCATACCGAACTCGGTCGAATTCGATCTGTTTTCTTTGTCTAGTCCCTCCCTACACATACATGTTTTTGCCCCAACCACCACTGTCGCTGCATAGTAAATGAGTCAAATGCAAAGTGCTTTTCCACCCCATTGCCAAGTACCCTCAATCACCCTATCTTTTTCTCGGGGATGCAAAATTTGGCCCGCAATCCAACCACCCCTTTTAATCGTTCGCGCGTCGTAATTATTCTGATACTAAAGTTACGGGCTGCCATCAGTTGGTGCGGCAATGATTGATGACCATTTTGATGTTCTTTAGACGAAATTCTTTTTTGTTTTTCGGCAAACTTCCTGCATCATCAGCACAAATAAGGAAGAAAAAAAAACCCTCCAACCGTAATCGATTAATCGCTTGATTTTTGCATAAACCGCATTTTAGTGTGTTTTGCTGGTGAATATAGGAAAACCAGCGCCTTCTGGATAGCATCGTACATTCGTGGCCTCGATGACCTCCTTCTCACCGTCTATCAAATATGCAAATATCATAAGTGCGCACATAAAAATATAATGTGAATTTAATTGATTTCCGATCGATTGAGCTGGGACTGGGATTGTATGTATAATTTTGCACAGAGCAGTTTATTAAATAGAAATTAATATTAATCCATGGTTTTGGTGCTTTTGGTTGTAAGTGTAACAAGAGATGCTAAATTAAATTACTGCAAAATGATACTTATGCTTATCAATTGATCCTTTGTCCGCTTCATAGCAAAGTATAACTGTGATTGTAATAATCGAGAAAAAACGACAGTATACAAAACACTACTTGGTTATATTTAACTGTTATAATTGGTGAGTTTTGGGGGGTTGGAATGTAATTTAAGGGTTTTCTCCTCCACCATCACCGACCGTCGCGCCAGCACACTACCAGGCAGCACTGAATTTCGCAACCTCAGGCGCATTCCGAATGCAACCGAATGAAAGAATTAATCAAGTCCAGCATCGCGTTCCATCAAATTCATTTTGTTTTGTGGTCAGTCAACCTCAAACTTACGAGTTCGGTTGGTTGATGTGGGTTGTTGTAGTGGCTAAATACAGGGCTGGCCCGGGGGCATTGTTTGAAAACGCAAGTGCTGAGGTTATGGTTTTTTGTTTTGATTCAGCGTGGCCCTGGGTGACTTAGAAGCTTAAAACAGCAACATCCCTAAACATCAGATCCACTGGAAAACTTCTTGGCCGTAAAAACTATATTGTGGCACTCCCTAGTTGGTATTGTTTGCTTTCAAAATGAGAAAATCACGAAGTTGGAAAGTTAAATATTTGATTTGTTTACCTAAGAAATCAGCAAACAAAAATATTGCTTGCCAATAATTAAAAATAACCGAATAATAAGTGGACTAATTGAGAAGGGATATAATGTTTTTTTTTCAAACTAACTAACTACTCAGTTTTTTTTTTATCATAGTATGATGCTCACATTAGCATTTTCGAGTTAAGTATAAGCAAAAATCTAATCTTGGAAGCGTTTGTCAACTTTGACATAATAACAATCAGATGATGTAAAAGATTAATAATCGTACGTTGACGTTTAAGTCAAAATTCCTTTAGTCTTTTTCTCTTTATGAATTTTTTATTTTGATTTCTCTTTTGTTTTTTTTTGCATTTATTTTTTTAGTGGTACTTACCGTTTTTTGTTATTCAGACAGTATTTTTTTATTTTTTTTTATTTTTATTCTTCGTTCAGGAAGGGGATAGTTCAGGGGTGGGAATCGTATCAGGCAGTTATGAAAATTTTCCAACGGGCATGGTTCTACAGTTTTTTCTTCTAGGGCAGTTACCACTATGCGTTAGAAGAGTGATGGGCTTGCGTTGTTTACTTACTTACTTACTTAGGTCCTCAGATCTTTTATGTCCGTGGGAGACCCCTAGTGGGGCATAGGCTGTCCACAACGCCAGCTCGCTATCGTGTTTGGTTTCTGGATATGAGTCGCAACTCCCTCCAACTCTTGCCTAGATGGGCTGACTCCTCCTCGACTGTCCTTCTCCATCAGCTTCTCGGTCGTCCAGCTCTTCTTCCTTCTTGAGTGAGCGGATTCCACTGCATTGCATGCGCCACAATACAGCTGGCGCCTTTTCGAAGCGTGTGTCCGATCCACTGCCACTTTTGACGTTGTATTATAGAGTCAATAGGTTCCTGACCCGTTTTTCTGAGGATATCTTCGTTTGATATACGATGTAGACATCTATTAATGAACGTTTGCAGCTTCTTAGTGACACCTACTGTTATTTTCCAAGTGCTGCATTCGTAAAGTAAAACGGATTCGACGTTCGATTCGAAACAGCCGTAGCTTGGTTCTTAAGCTTAGAGAGGTATTCCTCCATATATTTCTAAGCATACCGAAGCAGCCTTTGCCTTCATGATTCGACTGCAGATGTCCTGTTCGGTGCCACCCTCGGTAGTGATGATACTTTCAAGGTATTGGAAGCTCTGTACTTTCTCTACCGGTTGTTGAGAAATATTTATGAGAGAAGATGCCTGGGTTCCTAGATTGATCATCTTTGTTTTGCCAGAGTTGATTTTCAGCCCCACGATTTCTGCTTCTCTCTCCATCCCTGTTGTCATTTGGTGGAGATCCCTGATCCTATGAGAGAGCAAGCATACGTCATCCGCATAGTCAAGATGTTTCAGGTGAGACGTCAGAGTCCATCGAATTCCTCCGTTTCCCGTCAAGGCCACTCGCAGGACATCGCTTATCACCCAACAGAAACAATATTGGTGACAGAATGCAGCCCTGTCTGACTCCACTTTGGACTTCAAACTCTTCTGACAGCCTCCCTTCATGCAAAACGTGACATTTGGATCCATGATAAGTTGCCTTAATAATAGCGATTAATTTATCCGGGATACCCCTCCTGCGTAAAGCAAGCCAATTAAATTCTCTATTGACGCTACCGAAAGCCTTCTTAAAGTTTATAAATAGCAGGTGAAGCGGTGAGCTTTCTTTATGAGTGGATGCAGGAGTTCGTTCGATGTCGTTGGCGCTGCTTGTAGATGCTCTGCAGGAATTCCTGCAGTTGGTTTTCAGTGCTTTGATTGCATTGCAGATCTTATCTCTACTGGGAGGTGCAGTGCGGATTCGGGAATTTGTTGTTGTTGTCAGCTCAGCAGGTATCAGTTGCGCATTGCTGTCGGTAACTCGGTGTAATACCGACGCAAAATGGTCCTTCCACCTTCTCAGCTGTTTCTCATCTGAACTAAGAAGCGAGCCGTCTGAGTACTTACGAGGTGTTGTTTGGAACTGCGAGCACCAACCAGTTCCTTTGCAATGCTGTAGATGGTTCTACTGTCGCATCTGTTAGCAGCATCTTCTGCTTGTTGGGCCAAAGCATTAATGTGATTACGCTTTTCACGTCTTAAACTGCGGTGAACCTCTCTCTTTCTCATGCGGTACAGGGATTCTAGCTCTCTTTTTTCTTATCCAGTTGCAGCTGCAATACGGGCCTTGAGGTTTTGCCATTCGCCAATCCGTATCCAGGTTTCTTCAGAAAGCCAAGCGTTATTGTTTCCCTTCGCTCGGCCGACTATTCTTTCAGCATCTGATATAAGAACATTCTTCACAGCACTCTAGTGGTTTTCAATGGATTCAGGTTCCGTGCTGCTGATTGTCATCATTCAGAGATATTTAGTAAATGTGTGATATTTTTGGAAGTTTTTTTCAATTGTAGAATGACACTTTTGGCATGGCAATTGTTCACTATGATCCGAGTTTACTGCCATTTCCAATTCAGTATGAAAATTATTCAAAATATCCTTTATATCGATAATAGTATCCTCGAGAAAAGCATATATGGTGAATTCAATGCAATACATCACACTACCAATGAATGCAAAGTGATACCTGATTGGCTGGTTGCTTACAGCGAATATCATTCTTTATAACCCAAAACCAAAATTTCTTAGAACACCATCAAAATTAGACTTCTTTATATCTTCATACCATGCAATTCATATTCTTCCAGATTTTAGTAACTTAACTTGTGCAATTTTACCCAAAAGCTCGGACCATGAAACTTTCAAACTTCTCTTCAAAAATATAGCCAGAAGAAGATGATAGAAAATTGCGTACAGATAGACTTTAAGGAGACGCCAAAACAGAAACCTACAGACCCTAAAGTAGTCCAAGATCTCAAATGTCAGATTTTGACACCTTCCAAAGTACGAAGTACAAAGTACTCGTATATCCAGAATAAATGCGCTCATAGGCAGGGAAAATGGAGACATTTTTGAAGTATCAGCCAGATTTAACTGAACAAATCTAATAGAAACTACCAACCAGATATTAGGTACCAACATCAAAATGACTTAAAATTATGTTTCGATGGATATCCAACAATAATTCCAAAAGGGGCTGCAGTCAATCAAACCATGGCTTCAAACATCAAAAATTGTAGAATTAGGTCACCAACAATGAAGAAACAACAACAACAAAAGATAATGTTGAAGCATTCGATGTCAAATTTGGCTCCTAAGCTGATCCAATCAACGGACATCCATTTAACCTTGCTGCCTTATTGGACTAATGCTATGTTGTACTACACCACTCCTGCGATTGATTGAGTTGACAGTCCGAATATGAGCACTCCAGAAAAGATAGCTGACGTGATGAATAATTACAAGCCAAAGAAGTCAGCTGAACCGAATTTCGTCCTTAAAAAGCTTCCACAAGGAGTTTCCATATAAATACTTAACTTCATTTCCAATAACTTCGGAAACAGCAGAAACAGGAATTGGTTGGATTTTTCGAACAAATACACCACGTCGATGTCACTATTGTTAGCTTTTTTAGAATGTCTAGATTTAGAGCAGCAAGCTGTTAGTCTTACAATAAATGGTATATCTGGATTACCGAATCCCAAACGTCTGTTTGAGTAGACTTGGGGCACGGTTATTATGAGGCAATACAGAGTAAAGTTCCTAGACATTAACTTCAACGGATGCTAACATTAAACGCCCATTAACTAAGTGTCGTCGAAAAAGCATACTTTGCATTCCATCGCCTCTATCCAATCTTCAACTACTAGGATCACAAGCCAACAGCGACACTCCGGACCAAAAATACATGTATACATGGGAGATACAACAACAAATTTACATGACTAAACGTAAGTCCTATACACATCCTAAATTCTTATGCTCGTTCCATGACTAGACTAGACTAGAGAGCCGTTACTGAACAATCCGAGAATGAAAAAGTCGAACCAACTATTAAATAAAGTGAAAAATTGCTCCTGGTTCAAGTCTCCAATTCTCATTTGTTAAATATAATCTTTGAGATATAACCTTTTTTTTTATTTAAAACTTCACAGTACCATACCCTTTTTCAGACACCTGAATCAATTAAAAAAATACAGCCATACTTTTCCTATCTTTTCTAATCTTATTTCAAACAAATATATTTTCATTATCTGATTCGAAGTCGAACTAGGTACATACATATATCCAGTTTCAGACACAAAACTACCTCGAAATACCAAAGTTTTGAAGAGAGATAATTTCACCTACTACAGTAACCAACCTCAGATCCGGCTCTGTTTCCGATATAAACAAATGTTATAAGTATCTACAAGTGAACAAAACCGAACTCACAGAGAGAAATTATTCGCAAAAAAAAAAATAAATAAATTTAATTTGTACATTGTTGTGTAAATACAAACAAAATTGTCGATTTACATTATTAACGGTTTACCAAGTCGAAACCTATCGACCACCATTATTCATTGCTATACGCGTCGACCTTCCCATAGTCACCCATGACATTGTTTCGAATTTCAACACTGCCAACTTCCCCGCCTGAATGCACAATCACCGCAACCCCCTTCGAAACTTCTCTAGCGTCAGTTCAGAGTACAGAGAAATAAATTAAATTTTCCCTTTACCGGTGATGTAGACGAACACACGCAGGAAGATTTCCCTCATTGACAATCAGAAAGCAGGCACTGACAATTTTTGCCTATGAAGGCAGAGCAGAGCCAAGTCATGGCTGTGGCTTCCATGTCAATATTAAATATTCTGTTTATGGCACCGCACGTTAAACCACTGCCACCTCCGTATCAACGTCCGTATGGAGGAGCAATGAGGGTGGTACTCCTAGTACTCTACAACAGCTCCACCATTCATTCACTTCGACGTTTTCACGAAATCATGATGGCTTCTCTTTGTCTCTCACTATCAGGCCACTCATTCACTTACTGGCACTCTACGTGCACCACATAAGAACGCCCGGATAAACATTTTATTTCCGGACGTTTAATCTGAATTATCTCCTCGAAAAAGCTGCTTCTTTTCTCCCCCGCACAATTCTGTACAAATATTTTATATCCTTCCACGTCAGGCAGAAGAGTCACCAGTTAGGTTAAGTTAAGCCTATGCGTTTTGGAGACTTTAAAAACTTGGCAGCGAAAAAGAAGACCACGTGTCTTTGTTGTAGGATTCTAAAACATTGCGCCAAAAACAGGAAGTCAGGAAAAATTATGCCAAAATAATGACGATGGTACACCAAAAAGGAATTGAGTAAACGTTTATCTTCCAAACAGAAGATACAAATGGACACACTATGTGCCTCTACATTTGGGAATAATGGATGTTCCGTGAAGTGGCACTTAATGGAATGGAATGGAATTATCATAGAGCCTGCTTGATTTGACTTTGGCTTCAGCTTTGCTCATCGTTGTAGTCGTGGCGCGAGCTACAGAACAGATACAATTTAACTGCAATAAGGTAACAAATTGCTGAAACACACAAAGCCAATTTAGCAGATAATCACGTTTATATACCAAATTGGCGCTAAAGGTTGTTCGGAATGACACCCTCTCATTCCGAACAACCATTTTGGTTCTGTCACTGATGGCTGTGTCTACGTTCAGTTGTATGCCCTGGTCCTGGCTAAGGAAGGTAATTAAAATTTATTCCATCAATTAGAAGAGGCTGTTGAGAATATGCGATATTTTTAAGTGGTTTTTCGAATCTGTTTCGGGGGCTAGGTTCTTCAGATTGAGGTTGATGGTATAATGTTCGAATAAGTAGATATTCATGTTTTTTTTTATATTTCCTCTCTTCTAATCCAACGCAACACAAAACAAGTAATCGATAACGAAAATTAAAATCTGTAAAAAATTGAACATTGATTTGAAATACAAATTGGTCCATTAAAGCTTTTGATAACATTTTCTATAGTTCCAATGAAAATTAGGTAAGGACCTAAAATGCAACAATTCATTGCTTGAATTTTACCAACCAAAGATGAAAGAAACTACACATATTAAGAATCATCCATGAAGCGTTTTCTATTTTAAAATTCGAATAAAACGAACTGTTAGTTATATCTCGTTGGATTTACATATATTGAAGACCCATGTATGACATGGTATATGAAATATGACACCATATAAACGTTGAAGTTTTCATAAGTCTAAAGGCGGAATTTGACCAATGGCATTCATTACGTTGGCTTTCACGATAGTGGTGATTTATTGGCACAGACCTGTGACTTAAGAAATCCCCACAAGGAAAAGTCTAATGGGATCGAATCGCACGATCTCTGTGGCCAATTCACATCGCTTGAGCTTTAGATTACCTTGTACGGAAATCGTTAGTCCAAAATGGAATTTCGTGGATCTTGTGTGGATTGCAGATAACTGTACCTCTCAAATTCGGCAATTTTGCTTGTTGTTGAACAGATTCGTCCAGAAACGAGCCTTGTCGCTGAATATGGATTTTCATCCGAAACTCCTAACTACTCGAGTGCTCAGTGGTAATTAAATCTGAGCTCCTTACTCAGTTTAAGTTTGTACGAATGTAGGCCCAAGTCATGACCCAAAATCGCCAAGTTGTTGTCTGCGAAAGGCCGAGGCCTTGAGCGTTGCGTGGAATTAACCGCCTTCAAATCTCCTGCACAGTCTCACAGAGAGCGGCGATATTTTCGGCAGATCTTGCGTTTCGTTGAGAAACTGATTTTGGCGAATTAGCGACTCGAATTTAATCATCACGTTGCGAATAGCCAATTTCATAGATGTAGATACAAAAATATATTGGCAATCACCTGTCAAATTTTGGCAATCTATATTGGAAAATCCTTTAGCATATTTAATAGGTACTTCTGGAACTTAGCACACATGCGAGGTGGATGGAGCTTTACGAGTATCCTGTTGAAATTTTAATACATTTTATTTCCATTTAGGGGCTGAGATATTGGATGGTATGCAGAAAGCTTTATCTCAGTCTCAAATCTCACTTTTTTGAGCAATTGCTAGCTTTCGTATGCAGAATAATTCTGAGACAAATCTGTCAAAAAAGAGATCGATCTCAATTAAGAGATCTATCTCATTTTAGAGATTTCCGTATGCAGAAAAAAACCAAAATCTCATTCCAATGAGATAAGGCTTCTAAAATGTTGAGCCTGGAAATTAGTTATCTCAGGAAGTACAATGGAAAAAATGTGAAAATTATAAAAAAAAAATGTAAGAATACTTTGGAATTTAAAAATTGTTTTTAAATATTTATGTAAAAGCATGGATCTAGTTAGAGCAAAATTTTTCAAATGCATAAAATTGCCGTCTGGTTTCTAGAAAAGAATAAATCTAAATAAGTTTAAATATCATTTTATTTTGTATATGTTTTTTATATAAGAAATTTCTTTAAATTTTTTCTAGAAAAAAAAAATATGGAATGCCAATTTTAAGTATTTAATAATATAGATTTTAGGAAATAATTTCAAACACTAATCGTTAACACGCTTTCAAGAATTTTGTTTTCAAAAACTATTATGAAAACTTAAATGTAGTCCATGCCCATGATAGCACACCTAATTATTTTTATCAAAATCGTAAGAGCCGTTTTCGAGATAAATAAAATTTTGCACAATAGCTGGTATCTTTAGTTTTGGAGCTAAAAAAAATAAATTTTTCTATGGGGAATAACTGAAGAACCTTAAGTATCGAGTTTGAAGAAAATACCTCCCATTGGCTTAGGCAGTAATGTCGAGGTTCAGTCATATAGACAGACAAACGGAATTGCCGGACCCACTTTTTTCGTGTTCTCTATCATCGTAATGTCAACTTTGATTGAAATTCCGCGTTCGATATTTTTTTAAGAATGCAAAACTTGTCCTAAAAAGCTGTTTCGATACATTAGAGCATCTTTGCGGGATTGATATAGGATGGAAGAAAAGAACCTCGAACATCATTTAATTTTTGTGTTTTTGTGTTTTTTTTTATATAATCCTCCCGCGCTCAAGGGATTATGATTACCCTTTAAATGTTTCAACACAGCGCGGGCGTGATGTTAATGAAGAGAAAGAAGGATAGGAAAGATGTGTGGTACGATGTTCTGAGACTTAAGGTGGTTGTCTCAGATATTTTCATCTCCAGGGATGGTGGCTGAACTAGAGCGGAGAAATGCCGTGTCTTATTTCTATGTCACTTATAATTCACATTATTTTTTTTTATTGGTATTCATCCTTGATGGGCATACTAGTTTAGTTGTTAGTGTTATGCCTGAACAACATGTAATGAGTAAACCAGTAAACCCATTGATGACAATTTTAAGAAAGGTTTTAAAATTTTAAGAAAGGTTTTAAAAGGTTTTAATGGAATTAATGGAATTAAGGTTTTAATACTCGTAGAATTTTAATACAAGCTATAAAGCGACAGAAAACTTTCTTGAAAATATAACCGTCGAATTTCTTGTAAAATAGGACAGCCGGCGATGAAGTGGTTAATATCTTCAGATTCTCTTCTGTAACATAAGTTGCAAGTTTCTGAAAAACCGGTTCTATGTGGAATGTATTTCAGATTAAAAAATTGTACTCTAGCTTTGTAAATGGCACCTCAAGCCTCGGGTGATAACTTGACTTTGAAGTAGCTTTCTTCGGTTAGCATTAGATAATTTTGGTTTCTGTGGAATATTCTGGAATATGGCGATGAAGCTCTGGCTAAGTGCTAGTTACATATTTTATCATCTACTTAGGCAATTATTGTAAATGAACGAATAATTTATGGACTTACTTACCGCGATTATTTATTTTAATCAAATTTATATTTGATATTGCTCGACGTTTCGGCAGGGTTTCACTTGTCGTGGTCATGGGTTTGACTGATGGCTTAGGTGGGTGTTGTTTTTCTCTTCTTTTGTTCTTGTTCGTAGATTGTACTGGTGCGTTTGTACTTGCAGTTGAGATGGTACATGTTGTGAATTAATATATGTACTCTTGTGAGCAGGCAAAACTAATAAATAGCATCAGTTGGCAGATTGTTTTGATTTTTGTGTTTGTTTTTAGCTTGGATGTAATCAAGCTTTAATCTGTTTATCAGAGGATCCCATGTCCCACAGAGATTAAAACTTTGAGTACATTTTTATTTCGATTGCCTCTCGCACTTACCTATGGATACAAAATCTTTCCGTGGAGATTGATTTAGCTTTATCGAAACGTATTAAGTGATATTCATTATAAGCTAAATGCTCACGTATTGCCGATTTTGTTTGTTCATTCACACTAGTTCGCCCTATCGAACATTCCCTTGATCACAAGGAGTTCACTTTAGTTGCTTTCCTGGATATAGAAGGAGCTTTTAACAATGTCGACGCATCCGCAATCACATCTGCGCTGTTATCTCTGAAGGTGGATAAATCGATCAGTAAGTTGATAAATCATATTCTGATGAGCAGGATTATTAACTCAAAACTGGGCGATTTTACTACTCGAAGAACTGTCAGTAGGCCGCAAGGCGTTTTCCTCTCTCCTCTCCTCGGGAACCTAATAGTAAACGAACTATTAACAATTCTAGAAAGAGAGGGATACAAAGCGATTGCTAACACATTGAAGGAACTCCTACAAAATACTTTAAACAAGCTTACTACCTGGGCAGATCAGTGTGGACTCGGTGTCAATCCCCCACAAAACTGAACTTGTCCTCTTTACTAAGAAATATAAAATCCCATACATATACCCTCCCCATATCAAAGGTATAAAGCTTAAATTTTCAGATAAAGCAAAATATTTGGGTCTTATTTTGGACAAGAAATTAAGCTGGAAGAGAATCAACAACAAAGCCAATGTAGCCCTATTCCCTTGCAAAAAAGTCGTAGATAACAAATGGGGTATACAAACCCACATTACGCACTGGCTAAACATCTCAGTCATTAGACCGATACTTACATATGGAGTAACAGTATGGTGGACTGCGCTGGAAACAGCAATAAACAGCGAGAAGCTCAGCAAAGTCCAACGAACAGCCTACTTAATCATGGGTGGAGCTCTCCGCTCAACCGCCTCCGCTGCACTTGATGTTCTGTTTCATCTCATACCACTAGATATCTTTAGCAAACAATCGGCCGCTAGCACAACCATTCGGCTTAAGGCCTCCTCGCAGTGGATCAATAATAATATTGGCCACTCCATTAAACTGAACTCGTTCAGATCTCTACCTAGTAACGTGCGTCGATTACATCAACCCTCATCCAAAATTTAATAAAAACTTTCAAGTGTCCATGTCCATCCCTTCCAGGTCTACCTGGGAAAATGAGTCACTGTTGGTAGACGAAGCGATTCATTTCTACACAGATGGATCTAAAACCGATGACGGGGTCGGTGGAGGCGTATACTCCGAAAGATTAAATTTTTGTCTATCTTTTCTTCTTCGCAATGACTGTAGCGTGTTCCAGGCAGAACGTCTAGCAATCAAAGAATTCCTTTCTTGGCTAAAAAAAACGTGATATTGACCACTGATATACGCATCTTCTCAGACAGTCAAGCTGCCATAAAGTCATTGGACTCTGTCTAAATAAACTCACTAACAGCCCAAAATTGTCGATCATCTCTGGTGGAGATGGAAAAACAGTTTAACTTTCGCCTTATATGGGTGCCGGGTCATAGAGACATTCCAGGTAACTGTAAAGTTGACGAACTTGCAAAAAACTGAACAATCCTACCTTTGTTGGATAGCAAATCTAACATCGGCATACCCCTAACTACTTGTAAACTTATGATGGACCAGCACCCCAACTTGCCGGTCTACTAAACTGATTTGACCATTGTTTGATGCTAAACGCTCAAAACAACTTATTTCTATTGGTAGATTGCACATAAGCTCCTTTATAGGTGTTTTTTTTCGACTTGGAGCTCCCGCAAATAATTTTTGCAGAAGCTGCTTGGATGAAGAAGAAGCGGATTCAGTCTCCCACCTTCAATGTTCTTGTCCTCCCCTAGCACAAAGACTTAAACTCCACTTTAGAGACTTCTACTATAATGATCCTAGTGATCTAAGAAATTCTGACATTTACTGTCTCAGACGCTTCATTGCTAGCTCCAAATGGTTTAACGAGTAAGGGAGATCTTTGGAATCCTGTGGTATCACAAGTGACCAAATTTTTGTCTAGGTGTGTTGGCTTTTCCGGTCAGCACAGGTTCTCATACATTGATTTTTAAGAGTTGGTCTAAGTGTGTTGAAAATAAATATTTCATCAGTTTTGTATTGAAAAATTAAATTAGAAAATTGTGATACAAAAAATGCAAAAACTAGTGTAAAATTTTTACTAATTTATCTATTTGGGCAATCATTACTTTTACTGATTATTTCTTTACTTTCTACCACAAAGTTAACACATATTCACACAAACGCACATAATATTTTGTATTAGGTATCGCTTTCTTACTTTTTCAATTTGATTCTTTTGCAAAAATTAACTTCTTGATGCATATATTTATGTAACTTTTCGAACAAAGAAATGAAAATTATATTTATGCAGCTCACGCTTGTTTGTCAAAAGTCAAAGTAATTAGAAAACTCCTTGCAAGAAGTTCAGACCAAGATCGAATAATCAGCTTTTAACGTAACTTTAATTACATCTTTTCATCATCAAAGAAGAGAAAGAGCGCACTACCTCTCATTAGATATGCATTCATCGGAACCGGTTTTTCTTTTGAATGGAAAATGAAAGCCTAAGAAATAGGAGTGAAAACTATATGTATAAACACCACCAGCAACACACCCCTGTTTTGATAGCCATCCAGCCACCTGACAAAATATGTCAGAAAACTATTCCACCTCAAGATCACCCTCCTCCATATGTTCCTGCCCAGACCGTGTCGCTCGAGTTGAGTTTGACATATTTTTAATTAGAGAGTCAAAGCCTCGTCGGATTTTGTTTGTTACACTTAAATGTGGTATATGTGTCAAATGAAATTAATTTCCGCCTTTTGACATTTCTAAAAGCAAAGATGGCAGATGCCTTATGAAAAGGGTGTCAAGCCTCAACGATAAGCTTTCGCAATCTCCTTTCTGCGGTCTGGCTCCAACTTCCTTCAACGTCCCCCTCCTACTCATCAGTAACATCATCAGTTTCTCTGTATACCTACTTATAGCAAATCAAAACGACATTGCATTACTTTCCGGAAGAGATGTTGGACCCCGGAATGGTATGCGGCTCAGGCAAAAGAAGAAGGCGATAGAATGTTACTCTGAGATGTCTCGGAATGTCACAACAAGTCAAGGGAAATTAAGGAAATACAACATTTTCTTGAGGGCTTTTGTTGGCAAAATGTGTAATCAAAATATGATTTCTATTCACATCAGATTATATACATAGTTAGATACTATTTGGTTTGCGTGTTGGGTAGTTAAAGTGACTCTTAATAGAGAAGTGGAAGCACTTTCGGAGAATGTCACAACATGATTGCCTGAATTTTGAAGGAATGTAAAAGGATTGAGTTGTTTGCAGAAGAAGAAGAACTGCATTGTCAAGTGACCATACACGATGACACGAACTGTGGGCTTTTATTCATAAAATTATTTGGGGGTACTTTGATTGGAATCATGTTTGTTTCGAATTGAGGATGACATGTTAAATCCCTCCTACTCGAAGAAGGTACATAATATCAATATAGCTAAATTTAGTCTTCAGTTGCATACGATGGGGGTATTAAAAAGTAAATAAACAAAAAAGTCATTTTAGCAGGTTCTAAAATCCACTGTTGGCTGTGGTTCGAAAAATGTATGCATTTCGTCAAATTCCTTATGTTGCTTCAGGGAATATTAAAGATGATACGAGACAAAAGGCGACTTTCGTCTAGATTAGATATAAACTTCGCAATGCTGTCAGTATAAAAAGTTTATATCAATACAGCCATTTTCAAACGTCAAGGTTTTGACATATTTGTCGATTTATCATGGTTCGAAAATTCCAAGTTAAGTTTTAAGGACCAGGCTTTCTGTTTATTCTCATGAATATCCCACAGATATATCGGATGGATTTAAAGACCTCTTTCAGCATTGCAACCAGTAATAATCAGAATCGGTTCTTATACTACATAATGTTCCCACTAAATCAAAACCTAGGATTTCAAATAAGTGTCATACTATGTATTTTGCCACTAAATCGAAAACTGAAATTGCAGCTGAATTTTTATCCGTAAATTTGAAATATCAAAAGTTTTCCGCCGAAATTTTATATTTCGTCAGTATACATACATATACATATCCATTCCAGCTACCATTTTAGTTTCAGCTTCAAATTGAAGCCGCATGTTTCGGTTCTCGTTTGTTAATATATCAGTTTCTTTTTCGAGTTGGAGCAAGGGATTGAACCATCCTTAATGAAAAATTAAGAATGCTTATTTCATTGAATAGAGTCCGAGCTAATGTGAAATCGAGCAAAGTGGAGCTCGAGCTCGGACTTATTTTCATATACAAAAAGAAAACGGAAGTCTTTTTACTTGCGACTTATAGGTACTCTAAGGCAAGTTATGCATTCGGAAAAAAAACCGAACTGGAGATTTTGATCAAAGTTGATATTACGATGATAGGGAAGACTATCTGTCTGTTCGACTATAGCCTAAACGGCTCGGCTGATTTTCGTTAAACTTAGTAGATGTCGTTTTGAATTTTTCCCCCCCACACGTTTTTTTTCTTTTTTTTTTAAGACAAAAAATAACGATTTTTTTTTTAAATTTTATAAATATTTTTTTTTCTCAAAAACTATCCCACAAATTTTTTCCAAAAAAATTCAAAAAATTTCTTTTAGTTAAAGCTAGCTAATGGTTGAAAATTTTTTTCCAAAAAATTGTTATTTTTGGTACCTCCCTTGGAACCATTTTTTTGGTTTATGATTTTCTCAAAAACGGTACAATGGATTTTGGTCATTTTTTTCTGCTAAAGGTCCCCAATAGTTTAAATATTATTGTGAATTCAAGTTTTTAAAAAATAATTTTTTGGATAAAAAAAAATCAATTTTGTTTTTTTGAAAACTCGATTTTTTTAAAACTTCATAAATAAAAGTTTCTTAACTTAAAATTCCAAATATTTGCTAAGCTAGTCAGGCACAGGCGCTTCACCAAATTTCAATTTTCTAGCATAAGCGGTTCCTGAGATGTAAGGCCTCAAAAATCGCAAAAACCGTAACTGACTGACTGACAGATCATCAAAATTATGGAGCACTTCCCGACATCGTAGAATCTTGTAATTTTGCACAACGGTAGGTTTTGTCATGCAAGTAGAGGAAAATTTGAGGTTTTCCATTCAGGGGGCGTGGTATCCGCCCACTTTCTCAGAATTGGTGTTGGTTGAATGGAGCACTTCCGGCTGCTGTGAAACGATGAAATTTGGTAAAACTTTAGGGCTTAAATTGCATACAAAGAAAAAAATATAAAATTAACGGATTTAAATTCAGGGCGTGGTATCCGCCTACTTCCTCAGAACTGATGTAAATTATACATGACGTACTTCCGATTGCAGTAGAACAATGAAATTTGGTAGAACGGTAGGGCTCAAATTGCATATAAAGGACCAAACATAAAAATCGAGGTTTTCCATTCAGGGGGCGTGGTATCCGCCCACTTTCTCCGAATTGGTGTTGGTTGAATGGAGCACTTCCGACTGCTGTAAAACGATGAAATTTGGTAAAGTGGTAGGACTTAAATTGCATACGAAGAACAAAATAAAACATTTGAGATTTTCCATTCAGGGGCGTGCTATCCGCCCACTTCCTTAGAACTGATGTAAATTATTTATGGCACACTTCCGATTGCAGTAGAAAAATGAAATTTGGTAGAACGGTAAGGCTCAAATTGCATATAAAGGACCAAAAATAAAAATTGGGGTTTTCCAGTAAGGGGGCGTGGTATCCGCCCTTTTTCTGAGGAAATGTTTAATTTATACGGAGCACTTCCGATTGCTGTTATTAAGGTAGGTATGTTAGTGTTAGGTATTTTGCCAGAACAAGAAGAAACAATTGAAGCGCAAATCAAAACAACCAATAACAAAAAGAAAATATACCAAAAGAAATAGGAAGCTATAAACTAAGTTGATTTTAGAAGGTAGAGTCCACCCTTCTATCTTTCCGTATCTTTAGAGATTTTGACATGGCAACATATTAAAATCTTTGCAAAAAGGAGTGAGACCAAAAACATAAATGTTAAAAAAGAGCCAAGTTCTTCTATACAAAAACCTTTGTGTAACAAGTCAGCCGTGAAAAGTACTGAGATCTAGAAGTACGCCAAGTTCTTACTTCATTAAGGTTTAATACCGAATATTTAAAGTAGAATTGTAGTGTAATAGAGAAATTTTATTATTTGATGATTACTGACTAAAATTTGATGGGATTACTTGGCACGTTTTTTTATGTTATGTTTTTCGTCTGATCGTATTTTTCTCGAAAACGGTTTTGAGAATTTTGCTACATTTTTTTTTCTTTTGATTAATTCTTACGATCTGTAATTTAATAAAAAAATTTAAAATCAAGATATTACTGACTGTATCTACCATAGAACGATTTTTTCGAATTTTGAATTTCTCATTATCGGCAGAACGGATTTTAATGAAATTTTTTATAGACAAGCTTTTAAAAAGTTTAAAAAACATTGCATTTCAAAACTTAAAAAAAAATATTTTTTTTGAATTTAAAAAAAATCTATTTTTTTTTTTGGAAAATTCAATACATATCTCAAAAACGGATCAATATTTCTTTTTTGTAAATTTAATTTTTATTCGTACTCGTACATTAGTAAACCTTTAAATTGGCGTTCCAAAATTTTTTCTTAAAAATGCTTTACAAATTTTTTATATAAAAGCTTATTTTTTTAAGAAACCACTACAACGAATTATTATTTTGTTTTTGCATAAACTAATTTTTACTTAAAGCACATGGCATTCTATGCTTAAATCCAACTGCTAAACGAGTTGTTTTAGTTATTTAAAAATTAATTTTATCCTTAAGAACAGTTTTCTCTAATAACATTCATTTTTGAAATTCTTAGTCGTTTACATAGGAGCAAGTTCGTGCGACCCAGTCGTGCATTTTGATCTCAAAGCTTTTTCATATAGAACTTTCCATAGTTTTCTCGCATGTCAACTTTCTAAAATGATATATTTATATATTTTTTATATATTTTTTATTTATATATTTTTTATTCGCGTGAATTTTTCATAAAGTTCGGTTCAATATTTCAGTGCAATTTTTATTTTGAAGTGCAAATAATTTTTGGTTTATGAAAATAGGTACAAAGAAGAAGGCTTATGTGTGTGATGTTTGAAAAATAGTGCAGTACAATAAACATTTACTTTTATTTGTTTTCTGTGTAAATTTACACTAAAAATGGCTTCAAGTTCTGTGATGTGCTTTTTGCTTCCCAGCCGAGGTTCTGCTCGCAGGTTTCGCCAGGGTCGTCCTGAAGAAAACACGAAACTTCAGAGTAAAAGGACTTCAAACCTTATAACAAAATCTTTAACGAAAATAACTCTTAAATCTATAACACACAATATTCTCCTACTAATAATTCACTTAATTCTGGTAATTGAATGATTCACGGCATCAACTCGTTCGGGTTCTGGTCTTGTTGCTGTCAGTTGTACAGGTTGCTGATGATTCAGATCTGGCACTTGGTAACGGGCATTCTGGTTTCTGATAATTCGGCTTCAAGCTAGCTCCACTATTCGGCTGTGGGGCTTATGACTGGATCTTAAGGTACAACGCCCCTGGTGGCACTAATCAGCAGGTACTATACGCCCCTGGTGACATTAGAACAGCAGGCTTAAACGCTCTGGTTGATCAGGAGATACAAATCGCCCCTGGTGGTACTAATCAGCAGGTACTGTATGCGCTGGTGGCACTAGAACAGCAGGCTTAAACGCTCTGGTTGATCAGCAGGTACCGAAGCCCCTGGTGGCAATTAGGACATTCAACTTCAAACTAAAACCCCTTAGTCAGAAATAGCTGGACAATCTTACCTACCTAACCTGTCTTTCTACGAAACCCCTTACCACTGGTCTGGGCGTCTGGGGATGGGGAAGCCTCGCAAAAGTAAGAAAAGCTAACGTAACCAATTCGTCTATACTACTTGTTTACGACTGGATTTCTAAAGATTTATGCAATCAATTTACTGTGCCGACTGACTGTGTGTATGATCGAAAGGTTACTTTTCATTCACCCAAGTAGGTCCTCATGATGACTTTTCAGTAAAAATTGCATGTGAATTATGTAGGTGGTGAACGAAAAATATTAATGTTGTTGACTTTCCTGTGACGTCATGTGTTCATGGTGCTTGTGAATTGAATTTGGCGAAGTACAATTCTCGGTATTAATACGAAAGTAATATAGAGTGGGGCAGTGGGTTAGCATGGAACCCATAATGGACCATCCAGACGAACACCACTGGATTCACTTCGATCAAGCTAGGGTTCTAGCAAACGAGCCTCACTACATCAATCGTCTAGTTCGCGAAGCTATTGAAATTATTAAACGCCACCGTAATTTCAATCGAGACGACAGTTTCAAGTTGTCGCGAACGTGGGATACCATCATCAACTCACCAAGGTCGATGCAATTACCTTTTCAAACCAACAAGGATATAGTGAGCACGGTTTGCTACAGCAGACGATTTTTCCGTATCAAAACGAACCGCCTATAATTTTTTAAAGGAAAACAAAATCAAAGGCCATAAATCACCACCAAAAATAAAATGTGAATGTATTAATAAATACTTGGTAATTCTATCGATATTTTTGTGAGATTTGCGGCAATTTTAAATGCTCACTAGGCAACCCTGTTAGAGCTTTAAAATAAAGATAGCTTATTGAAATCCATAATAGCCAGACTGAAAGTCAAATATCCTATCTTCCCTGTACTGTAAATATAAATTGAATAGAGTATAGTATGCTAGCATTCTCACATGACAGTTTTCTTGCAAAATATATTTTTCGCATGATACTCGTATATTTCTCACATTATAGTTTTCTTGCGTGATATATGTACATATGTATTTATCGCATGATACTTTTCTGGTATGCTAGTTTTTTCGCATGATACTTTGCTGGTACGCTGGTTTTCCCTCAGGATAGTATTCTTGCATGGTGGATTTCTTGCATGATAGTTTATTGGCTGGCTGTTTTCATGACATTATAATGTACATAATGAAGTTTTCTTTCGTTTTTTCGCATCGCGAAATATCGGAAAAATAAAATTGTGTTGACATATTTTATCATTTCATATTTTATAATTTTGTTTATTTTTGTAAAATTATTAATTTTGTTCAGCAAAACTTGAATTTAAACCTTAAAGAGGAAATTTAATAAAATAATCGTCTTTTGCTATCAATCAATTTAAAAAGGTCTAAATCTAAATTAAGTAAGTATATCTGGCTCCCTACATTAATTATTTGAAATAATCTTTTTTAATTTAACATCTTTCTTGTTTTCTTGACAGCCCTTCCTCAGTTAACCAATTCAAATTCGAAACAAATGCATTCGGACTCATCAATTCATCCAGAAAGAAATCTGCCAACTATCTGCCATCCATTCGTCCATAACCATAATTCCTGATGTTTTTGTCTGTCTTATTTGTTTTACCATCACGGTAGAGTCTGTTTAATGACTCGGAGTATTATTGATATGATGGAAATGAGGATTTCATTTTTATGACACGCTCTGATGATTAACAGAGTGGCAACTACGTCGCGTCGCGGCGCGGCGTTCAGTCGTCTTGCAAACATCAAACAAAGAATTGCAGAAGAAGACCAATTCCTATGCACTCAGCATTGGCACTCCTCATACAAATATCGTGTCGTGGTACCGCCCGCAGTCGTATTTTTTTTTAAGACGTAGACTAACAACAAGAAGCAGAAATACCCTGCACAAGAAATATCACGTGAAATGCTTGACTTGTTTTGATCCAACAGTTTGGTTCTTTTGATTGATTCAAAAATAGCCCTTCTTTCCGGTTTCGTATGTCAGTTTGGTGCTTATGTTCCCGACCCATCTTGTCCCGCATCCAGACGATCATCATTGCAATACACGATGATGGCAAATTGGAGGAGCACTTTCTCAAGCGCAAAAACTCATTTATTACCCGCTTACTCGTCCGAAAAGTTTAATTTCGTTAAAGCCATCATTGCAGTGAACAGACAAAGACGACAGACAGAGGTAGAGGAGGACGGACGACATGTCAGAACCTTTGATGGGATTTTATTTATTTCACTCCTTACGTTTGTCAGTTTATCACGTGAATGCCAGAAAAAAGTAAAATAAAGTATAAATGTGAAGCACCTCTCCACCGCTGCGCTGGTAGATGTCGAAAACGGGTGCGACCGCCCGCTGAATCTTTTGCTCTGATCTCATGCATAAGTGGGTTGTCCTGTCCATCTATACTCCCCACTCGGTTACCATTATGCGTGTAAGTCAGACTGGCGCGTCTGGACATGCATACATCAAACTAACGAGCATAAACAAACCGATTACAGGGTATAAGGCATTGTTTTAACTTTTTTCCGCATCGAAAAGGGCTTAATGCGTTGCAATTAGTCAAAATGTAGAGGGCAGCCATAAGTGGAAGGATTCTGGGTCCAGCGTAGAAGGCTGAAGAACCGAACTGGACGACCAAAGGACAATGTTTCCTTGATTGCATTATCATCAGATACACCAGGCATTTCGGCTTTTAACCAAGCACAATAAATTGGGGATAAGGAAACTGAAGATTGGAATTGGTTGGTGGTAGATTTGGGCAGAATCATGTTTCTGATGCCATGGCATATTCTGGTGGAGCCAAGGTAAATGTCATTAACTGTTTTTGTAAAAGGGACTGGATACAAATAAGTCTTTTACGGTTTCTCCCAGTGACTAACAAATGTTTTCGATTAGCGTAGCCCAAGAAATTAGTTTTCCTCTCTGTATCGGTATTTCAAAATAAAATGTCAATTAATTAAGTTTTAAGTAATTAACGTGTTAAAAACCTTTTACCATAAATTAAAATCTATACAAAAGCACGACTTTCGGAATGTTGCAATGAAAAATCAAATGCAACACTGGGTCACATCAACTACTTATTATCTTCTGTTCAAGAGACTTATAATAAGAAATGGATGATATTAGAGAAATATGTTCGAAAGCATAAAATACATTTTTTAAACACCTAAAATAACTCGTTTAGGGGTTGGGGCTAAAACAGAATCCCATGTTATTTCTTAAGCAAATTAAAATTTATGAAAGAACAGAAAAATTTAATTTTTAAGAAAAAAAATTTTTAGGAAAAAAAAATGGTAAACTAATTTTAGGTTTTTAATTATTATGTAGATGAAAACTTAGTCTTAAAAAAATCATTGATTCATTTTCGAGTTATTGAATCCTCAAAAAAAAAATTGTTCTTTTACATTCCAAACAAATATTTTTTTTTTATTTAATTTTGGTATCTGCAATATTTTTTAAGCTTTTTATCGGATAAGCCGATAGTGAGAAAATCAAAAAACGTTTTATGGTGATGAAAGAATTATTGAATTATAAATCTCAGAAATAAAGCTAAACATACGAATTTTATCGAAATTTTAGGCGCGGTTTTCGAGAAAAATAAGATTTCGAAAACCATTTATTAACATTTTTCATGAGTTATTTTATGAGATTTAAAAAATTTCTACATTTTGTAGGTTAATTGGAAATTATCAACAAAAAAAAATTAAATAAATAGTTTGCAAAATTTCAATTCAAACTTTTTCGGTGCTTTAGCAAAACCAGTTGTACCTTTTTGAGAAGATTTTAATCAGGAAAACATGCTTCTATGAGAGGCACCTTTAGTAACGATTTTTTTTCCAAAAGCTAGCTTTTACTAAATTATTTTTCTTATTCATTTTGTTTTTGTTTTATTTTGTCTCCGAGTTGTGTGATTAAATGTAAATAAAAATTTACAAATAAAATACAAAATGTTTTGCAAAAAAAAAAAAATCAATTTGAAATGAGATAATTGCCCATGATGGAGGTACACTCTGAAACGCGTCGCTACACCACTTAAATTTTTAATTTATAAATAAACACTAGTGCAAAAAATTTTGTGTTTTATTTGTATATTTTTATTTACATATATTTTTTCTTAATTTAATTTTAATTATGTGGAACAGTTTCTGAGAAAAAACATATTTTCTATAATTTCGAAAAAAATTTATGGCAGGTACCGTTATTATTGCTCTTTAAAATAAGATGCACGACTGGGTCGCATGAACTTGCTCTTATGTATAAGACTAAAATTCATTTTTACTTGCGACAAGGCAAGTTATGCATTCGTATAAGAAAATCGAACTCGAGATTTTGATCAAAGTTGACAGTACGATGATAGCCAAGACCAAAAAAGTGGGTCTCCTAATTCTGTCTGTCTGTTTGTCGGTTCGACTACAGTCTAAACGATTTGGCCGATTTTCTTCAAACTTGGTAGATATGGGTTTCGATTTTTCACCCCCACACTTTTTTTTCTTTTTTTTTAAGACCAAAACTAACGGTACCTGCCATACGATTTGTTTTCGAAATTTTATAAATATTTTTTTTCTCAAAAACTGTCCCACAGATTTAAAAAAAAAATCAAAAAAATTCATTTAGTTAAAATTAGGTTATGGTTGAAAAACAAATTTCCAAAAAATGCTTATTTTTGGTACCCTCCTTGGAACCATTTTTTTAAATAAATAAATAAAAGTTTCTTAAAATAATCTACAAGATATAAAAAAAATATATTTATTTTACTTTAAAATAACGGTACCCTCCATACAAATGTTAAAAAATGGTTTTCGAAAATCGTATTTTTCTCGAAAACGGTTCCGAGAATTTTTCTTAAATTTTTTTTCTTTTGATTAATTTTTGAGATCTATAATTTAATAAAAACAATTTTGAAAACAAGATATTACTGACTGCACCGACCATAGAACGATTTTTTAAAATTTTGAATTTTTCATTATCGGCATAACGGATTTTAATGAAATTTTTTAGAGGAGAAGCTTCTAAAAAGTTAAAAAAACATTGCATTTCAAAACTTTAAGAAACATTTTTTTTTTTTAATTTTGAAAAAGAAATCTATTTTTTTTTTGGAAAATTCAATATCTCGAAAACAGATCAATATTTTTTTTTGAAAATTTAATTTTTATTCAAGCAGTAATAAAATTTTAAATTGGCATAGCAAAACTTTTTCTTAAAAATGTTTTAAAATTTTTTATATAAAAGCTTATTTTTTTTAAGAAACCACTACAAAGACTTATAAGTTTTGTTCTTGCATAAACCTATATTTGCTTGAATCACATGGCATCATATTTTTACCTCCAAATACTAAAGAAGTTGTTTTACTCATTTAAAAAAATAATTTTATGCTAATGAACAGTTTTTCAAAAAAACATTCAGGATGCCATGTGTTTTAAGCAAATATTAGTATATGCACGAACAAAATTATAATTCGTTGTAGTGGTTTCTTAAAAATAAAAATAAGCTTTTATACACAAAATT
The DNA here is from genome assembly GCA_963931855.1 of Philhelius festivus. Lineage (NCBI taxonomy): Eukaryota > Metazoa > Arthropoda > Insecta > Diptera > Syrphidae > Philhelius > Philhelius festivus. Next base: position 21,086,271 of record OZ007555.1, on the reverse strand, counting down.
TTTAAAACATTTAAAAAAAAAAATTTGGCACACCAATTTAAAATTTTTATTATTGTTCAAATAAAAATTATATTTACAAAAAAAAATATTGAGCCGTTTTTGAGATATTGAATTTTTCAAAAACAAAATGATTTTTTTTTAAGTTTTGAAATCCAATATTTTTGAAAAATTTTGGAAGCTTTTCTGTAAGAAATTTCATTAAAATCCGTTATGCTAATGATGAGAAAAAAAAAAAAAAAATAAAAAGGGATAACATTGAAGGATGACTAGAAGGCGGTAGGTACCTAAATTGTTTATATTATGCTTTAACTTTTGAGAAACAAAAATTTTTAAACAGTCATTGAAGCTCTAAATTTGTACTAAACATAATTAAACATAATTCATTAAGGGAAAAAATTGGTCAATTAACCGTGCGCCGATTTTGGGGATTAACTTTTACTTTCCACCTAGGAGGTTTGCGAACGGTCACCTAAACCAACAATCGACCAATACCGAACCTTTGCCTTTTTTTATAATCGACACGCGCTCAAGGGTTTATTGAGAGACCCTTATAATGTTAAACACAGCACGGACGATGGGGAAAATGGGGGGGGGGGGGGGTAGAGAAAGGAGGTGTGCATGAATATTGGCCTTGAATGTTTGCAAATCGAAATGGCAAGGAAAAACCATGCCGTGTAAATTATTCCACAATCGTGTTGTGCGACTCTAAAACACGAATTTCTGTATTTGACGGCATGGCCAAAATTAGGCTCGAGGGTGAACTGATAAGCATTCTTAGCGAAAAGGGTATCACGGCTGAACTAATTGAGGGAAGGAATGTATAACTGGCTACTTCAAGTGAGTATTGCTTGTGAAAGTAGCGATGAAACAAGGAAATACATAAAACATTCCGACGGTGTTCAAGATATGGGAATGAATCCGTTATAGCTTTGTTTCCTATCAGTTTTAACGCAAGGTTATGAATTCTATCCAATAAAAGGAAAGAAATTTGTGCTGCACCTATACCCAAAGATGTGAGTTACTTGAGTTCCTTGAGTTTTGGACGTATAAACGCATTTTGAAATGGAAGCCATATCAGATAGGGGGTGAACAATTTTGTACATCGATATAAAAACCCTAAGCATTTAGCAGCATTTTTGGCAGTCTCGAGAATGTTGTCATTCTACTTCCAAAGGGGATGGACGTGAATTTGAGAACGAGTATGAGAAGCTGAGGGTAGAGACGTCTACAAAACAATGAAGTTGATTGGAAGTTTCAGAAAAGGGATCATTATACCCTTAATTCTGTTAAATTTGTTCAGTATTGCCAGTCAAAGGAACGCTGCAAAAGATGAAAAAAAAAAAAAAAAAAATCGACCAGCGCACTTCTCACTACAAAGTGGAGAATTGTCTTCTTCAAGCCTGACTAGATTGCAAATAATGAGGAATTCTAGACGAGACCAACGCAAAAAAATTTCTATATTCTTGAGCAACACAAGCTCGTTCTCTAATTGATGTTATCAGAGATGACCAAATATCGGTTGCGGATGAGCTCTCCAAAAACACTTTAGAGATCGTATATCATATTGGTTAGATGCACAGACATACATAACTAGGTGCATATACGATTTCCCAGTCTATATTTAGTTGAAAACTTGCTTAGATTCTGAACAACTTATTTACTAGGTTAGGTTAGGTGAGGGGCGTGCACAATACATAGGCTGTTGCGTACACGGGGGCCTATTGGTCCATTGTGATCCCCTAATAATAAAAGCAGAGATGCTCCTAACTAATGTCTTATCTCTTATGTAGACTGGTTCATTTTCGAACCAGCCTGTGCTTACAATGAATTTTCTCATATTTGCCATTGAGACCTACTTTAGATCGTCTAGTTCTCCAACAAACCTGTTTCCAAACTAGCGGAGGCGATTTGTTTGGAGGTTTGGACAGTCGCAGAGGTGTTTAATGGTTTCAATCTCCTCTACATCCTGACAGCTCCTACAGAAATCGGGTGCAAATACACCCATTCTAGTGGCCATTGTGCAAATGGCGCAGTGTCCCGTTAGTACACCTATCAGAATTCTGATGTTCTTTTTACTCAGCGATAAGATATATCGAGTTTCCTTTTCATTAATTCTAGGCCATAAACTTCTAGAGATAACGCAGTCGTCCCTGGAGGACCAGGATTTATTGATTCGCTCTTTCGTTATTAGGTCTATTTTCCTTTTTATTACGCCAATGGCTACTGCTGTTTTTATTTGATACTGACCCTTTTCTTGCCAGTTCATCTGCTATTTCATTCCCTTCTATATTACTATGTCCAAGAACCCAGCAGAGATTGACTTGATCAGGGTTAATAATATTGTTCAGCATGTCTCGGCATTTTGTTACTGTCTTGGATCTTATAGTCTCACAGGCTAAAGCTTTGATGGCAGCTTGGCTGTCCACGAAAAATGTGATCTCCGACGAGTTAAATTTTTTCGTGCGTACCAATTCTGCCGCCTTTTCAAAAGCATAGATCTCAGCCTAAAAGACACTACACTCATCTGGGAGTTTGAATGATTCTTTAATATTGAGAGCTTCACAGAACACCCCAGCTCCTGTTCCTTCTTCCATTTTTGATCCATCGGTGTAGAAGGAGATACCTTGTTAACTAATTAGCGAGTTGGATTCCCATCCCTTCCTTTCGGGTATTGTAGTAGAGAAGTGTTTGTTGAAATCTATTCTGGGTGGAAAGTAGTCAGTCGTCACATTAAGCCCGGCCACTATGTCATACCTTTGCAGGATAGTACCATGACCATAACTGCTGTGCTTCCAAAAGCTCATTTCTTTAAGCCGAATTGCGCTTTTGGCTGTTGTGCATCTTATGTGCTCATCCAGGACTGGAATACTTAAAATAATTTCCAGCCCTGCCAGTGGCGTAGAACCCTGTGCCCTCCTTATTTCTAAACAGGCTAGTCTCTGTACCTTATTCAGGTTTTTGAGATAGCTCCTTTTTTCTACAGCCTTTCACCAGACGATCGACACATCCACTGGATGACCTGCGGTCGCATGCCCCACCGTGTACCGAAGGTTTTTTTGCATGTGTAGAGACCGCATAGTGGTCTTTTCATTCTTTCCTCTGTGTTACGTTTCCATGTTAGCTTGGAATCAAGAATTACTCCAAGATATTTAGCCTCGTTGGAAAGTTTCAGAGGAATGTCGTTAAGCTTTGGAGGGGTAAATTTCTCCAATTTCCTTTTCTTCGTAAACAGGACTATACTCTGTCCAACAAAAATTGTCAGTACATGCCTTATGGGAGAGCTTTTTCTAAAGCAGTGGCGCCTGATGCACCGTCACTACAATGCGTTAGGAAAAATGCTACTAAAAAAAGAGCAAGCCACTGACTTTTCTTAAGGAATTGTTGTTGTAATTCTTTGCAAAAAGTTGTACACCCCAACACGACCGTCGTATCCCACTGCTGATGAGATACTGTCAAGATCAAGACAAGAGTGTCAAGTGTCACTCAATACGATCGTGCGCTCTTTATCTACATCAAAACAGAGTTACCATTATCATTCTCAATTGCAAGCAAAGAGCTTTTTCAGTGGTTTTTATTAAGGAGCTTTTGAGAACACATTTTAAGAAGATGAGTATGTTGAGTGTTGTCGTATTGCTTTTCAACTTAAAAAAAACGCGCCTATTATCTTACAGCTTGGCGTTGTGGGAAAAGGTAAATTGAATATTGTTTTCAGTCGTTTTGAATCGGCAAACGGTAGCCTTACACGTTTTTTACTTTCATTTGCGGCGATTTATAATTTAAACTACGGAATCCCTGTGAGAGCTTTAAAAGGCGACACACTTATGCATGGCAATGCAACCAGAATGAGAGACAAACGTCCTATCTTCCCTGTACTGACAATTTTTGTTGGACAGAGTATAGTTCGGTTTTGGAAGGGTTAACTTATATACTAAGTAAGCACATCCCTAAATATTTGGCTGATTCTCATGGCCATAAAACCAAGTCTACAGGAGCCGTTTCCTAGTCTTCAGAAGCTAAATTTTCTGGTTGCGGCACATAACTGACTGGGTAATCATTCAGGCTGGCAAACCGCGCTTCTCATCTTTTGAAAATCAACGAAGAAAACCGAGAGTTACTGAAGAAGGTTGATTTTATTTTGTAATGCGGCATTCATCAGGAGTGCCCAAATAAGATAATGGTGAGCCATAACTAAGTATAATATAAAACTATCTTGACAATGTTGATGAAAATGTGTAAAAAAAGCTACAAATTCAAAGATCCGTGTTTCTTCGGTTTAATCTTTGTAATAAAAATAAAATCAATGCGAAATAATTTTAAATAAAAAAATTTACAAAGAATTTCGCCTGAGTTTTATCATTGAAGTTAAATTTTCTCCTGTGACGAAAGTTTGGTCAAAGAACTTTTCTCTTTTCATACCACAATTTAATTTGGAAAAAGGTATATCCCAATATGCAACATAAAAGTTAATAAGATCAAACAATAAATACATATATGTTGATACGTACTTATGCCTAAATTGGAAAACAAAACTTAAGAGCCCTACTTGAATAATTCACTGTCAAACAAACACATTACCAAAGATACAAGAAGAAGTATATTTTGTGTGTACTCTTGGATAACACTGACATAATTAGGTTCCTTTTCAATTATTGCCGATTCAATGAATTTCCCGGCTACGCAAACTTAACCGAATTTTCTTATTGTTTCTTTTTTTGCTTACTCGAATCGGATTCTTTATTTGCACGAGTGAATGCAGTGTTCCAGAAACCGAAAATTAGCTCAGTGGACAGAGAAAAATTAAATTTGCACGTCGGTCGTAGGTTGTCTTGCCTTGACAGATGTTCTAGTCCCCTGTTTCTGATTCTGATACTGTTCCTGTTTCTGATACTACGACGACGGACTCGAAATACGTTTTTAACGGAGGAGAGTAGCTAGGTTAGGTATATCTACTGTTCTCGAATTTGTAATGAAATAGACAGAATATGCAGGTTTGCACGGAGTAGCAGTAGGTAGAGTAAGTACATCTACATACATAATTTTATCCTCTGCAGGATGAATCAACAATTATAATTGTAAATTTTCAGATTTGTTCTGGAAATTAAATTACTGTCATAAGACGAAGGAAGTAAGTGGATCATACATATTTCCATTCGGATGGAACGAGGAATAGTCAGTGAGGGTGGTACTTAGAGAATGGTGGTTATTTAGCATCGGTGTAGGAGTAGTAAATTAAAAATTTCTGAGTTCAGTTTGCACAGATTTACCGAATGAACAAATGAAGAAGAGATGTCCTGTGCAGCAAGTGCAGCTCAGTTTGATATTTTTCTTCTTCCTACATATTTGTCATTTTCCTACAACTACGGCCACCCATCTATATGTAGCTAACATAAGAGCTCAAAATTAATTTTCCACGTTTAACTGAACTAAAATTCAATAATGGTAAACATCGTGTGCTGAATAATTATCACAAGTCGGGTCTGAGTCCTTGAATTGCAACCTCCAATTGCGCTCATCCTGATGGTGGGGATGGAGGTTTGATTTTAAACGTTTACCTTGATTAGATGTCGGAGTGGCGCCGACAACCGTGCGTTGCGGTGCGACTTGAGGAAAGTTTTTACCCTCATTGCCAGAGTACAGTTTCAGATACATTTCTTCGCAACTTCCACCCCTTTAGCAGCAGCTGTTGTGGATTTTACGACTCAACTAACTTAACTAACTAGAGAGCCTCAAATTTTAATAACCTTTCCAGAGAAACTAGGTATTTCAAGAGGGAATTTCTAAAGAAATTAGAAAGCCTTATGCAACTAATTATTTATTTATTACCTACCTATATTATTGTTATTTGCCCTCACTTTTCCCATTTTTTGTGTGTATCTAATTTAATATAGGACATGAAGTAATCTCTATCCTTATATCCAATAAGTTTTCAAGGGTTTTTAAGGTTCAAGTGGTGACAAGATTTGTAGAGTCAGTGTGGGAGGAGAGTACCTATATGAAGTTTGAAGTTTATTGGTAAAATCGTACGCATGCATCTATAGATGTGAGCTATAAACAGTTTTCCATCGGATTTTTCATTTTGTTTTTAAAAAATAGTACTGAGTCTAATGGCATACACCAGGGGTGGTATGGGGGAGTTATGATTGCCTCTCATTTGCATAGTATTTTTATCTGACGAAATCTAAATATGGAATGAAGGAGTTTTTCTTTCAGCAACACGTTTCTCATAACCAAGTAGTAACAAAATATGTATACCATTTAAAAAAAAAAAAACAAACAACTGTATATTATCTACATTTCAAGAACTTCTCTGAGAACTAAGTCTACGAGTACTTCCAAAAAAGATTTTAATAGTAGAAGTCAGAAGTAAAACGTATGTAGTTCCTTTTCTTACCAAATAGGTTATTCAATTAGGGCTTGGAGATTTTTGTGGCCATGTTGCTTTGGGGACATCTGTCAAACTTGTTGTTTATTTTTCAATCAATGACTCCGACTGACCATGGCAAGTTAAGTGATAAAATATTATTACCAAAATGAGACGCTTAAAATGGTCGCTTAATTTAAAACGACCGATTCGGTAATCCATCAGCCAACATTTGTACGTCAAAGGAATACAAGATCAGTCGAGAACATCTCTGAGGCCAGTGAAAGTGTACATCAGAACCCGAGGCAATCGATTCCTCGCCGTGAACAAAAACTCGGCCTTTCTCAGACTTCAAATTGGCGAATTATACGTCGTCCGACGTCCAACTGACTCAGTACGCTCAAAGTTCTTGACCATAGACAACACTCTTTGACCTCTGGCTGGGCTTGGAAGCGTTTTAAAGAGAATTCCGATTTTGGCCGAAAAATCATCTTTAGCAACGAGGCGTCATTGGTCCGTCCTTTTTAGATAACGACTTTGGTGAGGCGGTCACCATCAATGGCGAACGGCACAGAACTGTCATAACCAATTTTTTGTGGCGCAAATGTAACCATATACGGCACTACCTGCCAAACAGTGGAGCTACAGTTCATAGACACCCAGAGACTATACTCTGTCTAACAAAGATAATCAGTGTAGAGAATAGGTATATGACGTTTAAAGTTTTGGTGCATAAATCTTTCGCATATAAAGGCTCTTACAATGATGTCGTATAGGGTGCGTTTTATGTTGCAGATCGATTTTATTTGTATGCCATTTTTGTGTGAATGAAATTTGCCAGTTGGCATCGTAGAGAATGGTCGATAACATTTATCTATGGAACATCTAAGGCACCAAAATTAGGTGATGACAATGTTGATATGGTGATTGTTGCTGGAGATGATGTTGAGGTTGAGGATGTTGCTGATCCTAGTATTGTGGATACTAAAACCGCTGATCATGAAGGTTCTGGTATAGCGGACGCTGCTGATAGTGATACGGGTTGCTGCGATAGCTGATGATGATTCTGTTGGTATGGTTGCTGGAGCTGTAATGCGGCTCTTGAATCTTGATGCAAATTTTTGTGCGGCAAAATTAGCTGCCTCAAAATTAACACTTATGGATGCTGAGTCTAAGGTGAATTCAAGCAAGCTTAAATCCAAACCTTATCGTAAAAATCTTCCTATCTGGTGGGTGCTGATTTTAATTCTTCATTCAATATGGTATACGCATCGAAATGGATCAATATCCGTAAATTTCATCTTAATACCGAGCCGGGTATTCATGCAAATGTTTTGAAATGCTTAAAACTAATTTAAAAAGGCATGTCTGATGTAAAATTTTTAAAGTTCATATAATGTGTGCCTACTGAAAACTTCGAAAATCTTTTTAATGATTCGTCTATATGGCCTTATGCAGTAAGGGTTAAACACTTCCTGGATTATCCAAAAAACCATAAAAGCTGCCTCGACAACCTTAGTAAATAATTACATATCGTTGAGCAATGTTGTCTTACCAGAATCGTTCTCCAGATGTCAGGATGAAGCTGCTGCCCAGATAACATGAAATCTATATTATTTATCTATTTATTATCAAAACGTTGCGTTGGAGGTTTAAGAACTAAAATAAAACAGGTACTTTTAGCTTCCTCTAGTGAAACTTATGATATTATTATATTTACTGAAACATAGTTAACAGAAAACATTCTAACAGCTGAAATTGGTAACTCATCTTATACAATATTTAGAAAAAAAAGACGTTCACAGAAAACTGGATTGGAGCGCGAATGTCGAGTCCTGATAGCTATTCGATCTAGTTGAAGTTGCAAGCTTATCGACTTGATATTTGACTTCCCATCCAGCCAATCTTTTTTCGATGTTAATCAATTAATTATTAATACTCCACTCTGTAATAAAATAGAACTCTTTATTATTTGTAGTTATATTCCACCTATGAGTTCCCTCAATTTGAAATACATCTAAATAATTGTAAAACTATTATTGACAGTTTTTCTGAATCACAGCATGTATTTTACGCTGGTGATTTAAATTTAGGTGAAATCAATTGGATATTTGATTCTGATGAAAAATATTAGGTTCCTGTCAATAGTATAACAAGTGAGATCGAAGTACTGGTAGTTGATGTTTTCAGCAAATTTGTTATTATTAAAACTTATAGCTGTTCTAATGATCTAGATCGAATACTTGATCTTGTTTTTGTGAATATACAAATTAATGTTATGATGGGTGATTTTTTTTGGTGCCGTGAATTAAGATAGAGAGAAATAAGGTAGAATCGACTTTATTTCCATTCTATATTGGAAATAATGTCGAATTCTACCATTTTCTGCACTCGACTTTATTTCCAAAAATTAAAAAAAAAGGTAATAATGTCGACAGTTCAATATTATCACTTTTGCCCTTGAAATCCGAAATTCGGTAATCGACTTTATTCCCCAAATGAAAAAGATATTTTCGATTTTATTACCAGTAATATTCTATTTTATTTCCAACGAAACAAAAAAGATTTCAATCAAACAATCAAAAAGGTCACATAAATAAGTAAATATTCATGAATTTTACAAAATGAAAAAACAAAAAAAATAAACACAGGAACATAATAATATTATTTTCAACTTTAAATAATCAAACAATTGATTAAATAACGGTTTCTTTCTGGGTAAGCTGGTTAAAGAAGTCGACAAGCGATATTCTTCTATCGTCCAAATTCTGGAGTGTTTTGTTAATGACAAAATGTCGGTCAGATGTTTTTTTCTTTGGTGGTTCGTACATTTGAACACATCCATTCATAGATTTTAAAAAATCACTCGTCTTACTGCAGTCTTGGTCTAATAAAACATCAAGGAATTTAAAAAAAATTACCTCTCTTAGCTAATTTCGATGCTAAAATGCTATTAAATCCTTCTAATGAACTCGTTGTCCTCTTCAAAACATTGAAACACGAAATTTTGTCAGCTCTTTCCTGTTTGGGATACATAAGTACATATGTATATGCAAGTTAATTAGTTAATTTTAAGTTTTCTGATACTAAGTGTGTATATGTTGTGGTGACGGCGCGGGGTGCACGGGGCGGCGCGACTTTATTTCCCAAACTTTCTAAATTGTTACCAATTACATTTCTATCTTATTACCATTTCTTCTGTCAGACAATATATCTGCTTTATTACCATTTTGATGTTCGACATAATTACTCATTTTTTTCGACGTTATTACTCATTGTTACGGAAATAAAGTCGACTATGAAAAAAGGTAAAATTCGACATTATTTCCAATATAAAATGGAAATAAAGTCGATTCTACCTTATTTCTCCCTACCTTAATTCACGGCACCGATTTTTTTGCTATTTTCTTTTTGGCAACACTGGTTTTGACAGCTCACGCACGTTTCGTGTTTTGTGTCACTGTCAAACATTTTCAGTTTGATCTATAATTTAACCATGAATCGTCTTACAAACGAACAACGCTTGTAAATTATTGAATTTTATTATCAAAATGCGTGCTCTGTTAAGAAAGTTCTTCCATTTTATGGTCAGTTTAATCGACCTACTGGGGTCGCTATTCGGGCTATTGTGACTAAATTTCGCACCAAATTAACATTGTTGGACATTAAACCACCAACACGCTCATGTAGAGTGTGAACTGAGGAAAATATAGCAATTTTTGTGAATGGACTCTTGAAAAGTTGGCTGAAGATCCACTTTTTTATCGGAAGAATGTGTTCAGCGACGAAGCTCATTTCTGGTTGAATGGATACGTGAACAAGCAAAACTGCCGTATTTGGAGTGAAGAGGAGCCAGAAGCATTGCAAGAGCTACCAATGCGTCTAGAAAACGTCACTGTTTGGTGCAGTACTTTCATGCAATTTCGAGGGCATCCTCACTAAACCTTGTCCTTTTTTATTTAAAAAAAATAGCTTCATTAATTTATAAATATTTCATAAAACTATATGACCAAACAGTTATAAACAACGACGACAGTTAGTTATTTTTTATCCTTAAGGCTTTTTAAAGAACCATAAATTTTGTAAGCTCTTCCACACAAATTATAGGAAAAATAGTAGATGATACGGGTGAGCTAAGGAGAACGAGATTGCTTATAATTGCGCTCGCGGCTTTGGGGGAGATAAGTCATGGAGGTATACGTCGCTAAGAAAAAATTAATAACAAAAAATGCGGTGGGAAGTCTGTAGCTTTAGTGTGTATTTTATTTGTTCTCTTGCAATGCCTTTGGGAATCGGTAAGTCCCAATGACTTGAAAAAAGCTTTCACTGAAACCTTAACTGACAATCTTTATTGAACAGAGTACAACGATTTACAACACTCAACCATTCGTGTGTGCTTGTTGTCAGCAGTATGGAAGGGTCCTAAAATTTTCTGTCCAATCCGAACTTTTCACGATAAGAGATATTCTTTAAGAATTTATCAGCATCTAGCTAGAGACAATACGTCTCGTTTTAGGGTGAACGACGCTATCGGGATACAAAAATACTTGTTCATTTCTGAGATTTAATCCGTAGTAGTACCCCTTAGAATTATGGTTAGTGCGTTGGACCGTCATGCGGAAGGTCTCGAGTTCGATTCTCAGCCTCTGCAAGTTTTTTTCAGGGGTGTACTGCCTCTTGCGAGGAATTGACAAAGTGCTGCTCATCAGCCGTTCGGAATCGGCAGAAAATTGTAGGTCCCCTCCGTTCCTCGTAACACGAACTCAGGAATGGTTGAGAGTTGTAAGTCACTAGGTTCTGGTTCACTTCGAGCTGTTGCACCACCAAATTTATTTATTTATTTTTATTTTAATCCGAAATTTTTTTTTTTTATAATTAACGCGCACTCAAGGGATTATGACTATACCCTTTAAATGTTGGTTGAACACAGTGTGAGCATTTAGGAAACAGTGGAAGGATTGAGTAGGAGAAACCGATGTACATTCGTCTTAAATTTCTGGACATTGAAATAGGTAGGAAAAACAGAGTCGGTTAAGGAATTCCACATTCGAGTCGTACGGCAAAAGAAAGAATCTCTGTACTTGAATGTGCGTCCAAAGTTTGGCTCAAGGGTATATTGCGGCATGAGTACTACGGTGAAATTTTTTTAGGGGGGGAATGCAACTCGCTATTTCAATAGAACATTGTTTATAGAAATAACGATAAAACAGTGATAGACAAGAGACATTTCGACGATGTTCCAACGAAACAATTGTTTTGGAAATAACTCTGACGCCTATCAGCCTTAAAGCTCTATTCTGGATTCTGTCTAGTAATTGTAAAGATGTTTTTAATGCACCAGCCCAGATATGAGAATTGTATTCTAGTTTAGGACGTATATAAGCCTTATAAATTGTGGCCGGATCAGAGGGCGAGAAAAAGCTTTTACATCGTCTTAGGAAACCTAAGCATTTGGCCGCATTTTTAGCAATATCCAATATGTGGTCGTTCCACAAAAGGTGGTCAGTAATACACATACCAAGAATTGATAGCTTTTCAGTTTCTATGATGCAAGCTCCATCATGCAATTTTGTAATTTTTATTAAGTGCTTAGTTATAAAGTGGATAATGAGATGAGTCTTTTTGAGACTTAAGCAAACTTAAAATCGTTTCTGAGTAAAGAATTGACATAGTCTCTATAGCAATAAATTGGCAATTTGATGTTTAAACAGGGTATTGACATTTAAGTTGGAACAAAAATTAAAATGCTCCCATTTTCAAAACAGTTGAGAAACCATAAATATCTTAAAAAAATACAGAGTTTAAAAAAATCTGACTGTCTAAGTTCACTCGAATTAGATTTGTTCAATGAAGAACTGGAAATTTTAGCGTATTGAAATATTTTTAACAACTGGCTCGAGATTTACGTGATTAGGCCTACACGTTCTACTAGCTCACTTCAAAAGTTCAAGTTACTGTTACTTGAATCTTGTATTATCGAAAAAATGGCATCCACACCTTATTTAAAGATAGCCACTAGGAATTATTTGACAAATGAATTTGAGAAAAAACAAAATTTGCAATGAGACTCATAATGAAATATTTAAAATCAGATACAAAATTAACGAACCTCTAATAATGCTACCCTAAAATGAATAATTTGCATTCCCATCTTACCTAATAATAAGGGTTGGTTTAACACATTTCTGCTTACGTAATCAGTTTATCCCAATATTTTAAGTTTTGAAATATATTTCAAAGCTTAAGTTTTCCATGATCAATTTTAAATTGCTTATATTAGTGAAACCGTAACGAGCATGTATTTAGAACAAACTCAATTGGTCTTGCAAACAGTTCCAGTTAAGTAAAAATTTAACGAATGTAAACTTCCTTAAATTGCTTCGTGTGATTTCAGTTAGAGTTGTAGTGATGGCATCCTGAAATATTTGTTTGTCTTATAATAACCTTCGTCAGAGCTGAAACTCGTTACAAAGGTGTTGACATATTTTTAACTCTCTTTATATACAAATGTGAATCAAATTTTCCACTTTTGAAGTCAACATTAGGCACATATCAATATTATCTAATATCCTCCCGAAAGGAACCTCCCTCGCCGGTCTTGAAACATCCCAGTGCTTCTGAGGAAAAAATCAATAAATTTTTTTTTTTTTTTTTTGTAAATTTATGAGTGATGTGTACAAACATACATACTCGTACATTTATCAAATCAGAAAATTTATTCAAAAATATTGTCAATATTTTAAAAAGGAAGCCTTCATTTTCCGGCCAGGTTGGGGTACTACTCTGGGTATTATGTTACTCTCGCTTGTCAGTTGACAATTCAATTTCCGCCTTGACAACCAATTGATTCATTTTCATACCCTTCAATATCTGGATTTTGAGGAGTAAGAGGTGCGTCGTCCGCATAGATGGGCATCGATATGTATACCATCAGCTTCACTGGCATATTGGGAAAGCTTTTCAAGCAGTAACAGCACCAGCAGTAGTAGCAGCGCGCTGGTGTATATTTCAAACGTACTTCACCTTTCTCAAATTTAATATTTAATTTCGCCAGGAGATGCAGTCACAAAAGTGCTCTCAACATGTCAATTATCCTTTATTGAAGACGTGAAGTGCCTTTGCTATACGATTGCATGCACACGTAAGGATACGACTGGTTGTGAGGCAAACAATTGTTGTTGTCGTTGTTATTTCACAAAAGATAAGAGAGAGGGAACAATTTGAGTTAAAACTTATAAAATGTACGTATGTACGAGAAGCAATTGTTTACTTGATGGAAAGTTTTTGGTTTGGCATCGATTGGAAGTTTCCTTTATTCGCCCAAAATTATCTGACAGGGCTTTTGATCTGTTGTAAAGAGATTTACGATGGAGTCTCCGTGCTCGGTGGTGCCATGAAGGCCCCCCCCCCCCGCTTTCAACCGAAATTTCAACCCTCACACGCCCTTCTGTGGAGCTACCGTTCGTCATGATGACAGAACGTATCGGTCGCTCAATTCTTTACACAAAGTCAATACGCGATTAATAATTCATTTCGAGTGGAAGTGAAAATTCGTGTTTTTGCCGGTGATGATGAAGTTGATACCTGCGTGTTACTGTTGGCCCTGGCACGGCTGACGGCTGATTGTTGGTTAAAGAAGATTGTCACAATAGTTATTTTTGAATGACAATTTTTCAATGAAAATAACTGACAGTTGATGGCTGTTTCGAGCTGTTGAATAATTTATCTTTATATGTATACCTACACTTACGTATTGTGTAGGTTTTATATTGCAAAAATAATGCTTGGCGCATGTATTATGGAAATTGGGAGTACTCGAACATCGTACATTGAGTGTGCTTAAAAGTGGGGATGTGAAGCATTAGACATTAAAATGTGTCTGAACTTAAATCGTGAACATGATAAAAAGCTGATAAACGCAGAATTATGAAATTTCGGACGTTGATCATTGATTTAAATCATAAGTCACTAACTAACATATGAATTAAATTTTTTAATTCAAAAATCATCTACATCCTTATGACTTATGGTTTTTTAATTCAAAAATTCGCAACCCTGCTTCAGAATAGGTCAATGGATTTTTTTTCTCGAATTTCTAACTCTTCACTATGTTTCCTCGATTGTGAAGTTGATGTCTAATATGATCACAGAAGTGATGTTTCTTGGGATATCTACTTTTGTTCCTAACACAAAATGTCTTGTCTTGATACAAGCTGTAAATCAGTTTCCGCTCTTACAATGCCCACTCGACTGAGGAAAATCGGAAAAATTGTAAACAAGTCAGAAACTATGGCAACTCTGTTATAAAAAGAACCAAATTCTTACGTGACCGGAAATGAAGACAAAAAGACGTGCAATATCCCAAAGGCAGTAGAAACGTTTGATTATTTGTCAAGAACGTACAAAATTAATTCAACTTCATCTTCGGTTCCAGCGCTCATCTACAATGACAACCCGATAACTAGCTCTTTAAATAAGGCAAATGTACTTGCAGCTCATTTTGCTGCTAGCTTTACGTTGCCTGATAGGAATATTGCCCTTCCTGTACTTGGGACAGTTATATTTCCACACGCCTACAATTTCAAGAGTCCTCCGAGATCTTGATATAACCAAATCCATTGGTCCTGATGGTACGAGTATACCCCCCATTCTTTTGAAGAAGTGTTCTTTATCGCTGGAAAGACCTCTGCGTAAGGTATTCCATCGCTCATACTGTTCTGGAATCTTTCCTTAAAGATGGAAAATAGCATTTGTCCAGCCTGTTTTTTCGTCCTGCTCTTTCCATCGACCAATTGCACTTACATCCCTTTTTATATTTTGTCTCGGGTGAAGCGATTAAGGGGATGAATGCAACTGTCCACTACGGTTAAGCATTGCTTGTGAAAGAAGCAATAAAACAAGGAAATAGATGAAACATTTCGACGGTGTTCAAGAGATGAATTTATTATAGCTTTGTTTGCTATGAGTTTTAACGCTCTGTTCTGAATTTTATCCAATAATTGGAGAGAAGGTTGTGCTGAACCTGTGCAAAGGTGTGATTTATACTCGAGTTTTGGATATTTAAACGCCTTATAAATTGTAGCCAGATCAGAAAGGATGAACATTTTTTTACATCGATATAGAAATCCTAAGCATTTAGAAGCATTTTTGGCGGTCTCGAGAATGTGGTCATTTCAACGAAGATCGTCGTTAACACACATGCCGGGTACTGAGAGTTGCATTCAAGAACAATGTTAAAATGGGACATTTTGCTTCAAGGACAAAACTCTGCATTGCGTTTTCGAAGCATTAAACTCTACACGGTGTTTTATATCTTATTTAACAATGCTGTAAAGATCGGAGTTTAAAGAGCTTATCATACGATACCGTTGCAATTCTACTTCCGAAGGAGATGAACGTGAATTTGGGAACGAGTATGAGAAGCTGAGAGTAGAGTCGTCGGCAAAACAATGAAGTGGATTAGAAGTTTCAGACAAGAGACCATTTATTTTGTGAAGATCAGACTTAAAACCGTCCAATACAATATGTATGGAACGATCTAGAAGGTAATTTCTAATCCAAGGGTTTCGTTGATGCCAAAAGCATGCATTTTCGATAAGAGAGCCTGGTGCCAAACTCTATGAAATGCCTTAGAAATATCAAGTGCAATAATCTTACTTTCTTCAAACCAATGTGAAGATCTGTTCCACTCTTCGGCGAGATATACCATCATATTGCCGGTCATTGAGAAGCTTTCGTTCTAGGATTTATTTCTTGAGCTGATAATTTATCAGCGTTTCTTTGACCTTGGAAAGATTAGACGTAAGTGCAATTGGAGGGTCGCCTTTTTTAGAGACAGGTTGGTTCTCCATCCACAGATATAGACAAGCTTATGCAGTGGTTTTGCCAGCGTTGAAAAACACCTCTTCAGAACAGTGGGAGGGATACTATCTGGGCCAGCAGATTTGTATGTGTCAACATCTTTCAAAACTGTTGCAACTGTACGAGTACGAAAAATGATTGGTCGCATGGCAAAAATTATGCTATGACATTCTTTCTAAAATTATAACAATTATAATAAAAATGACTAGTTATTTTAAATTAAAATTATGGCATGATTTATCTCTCGGGTTGTTCAGTCCCGGTTGTCCAGTTAGTGGGTTTGTTGGGGGTTTGTTTTTTGATGTTTTCAGCCACGGTGGTATGCTGACTCCGCGTCAGCGTAAAATCAAATTGCTTCTTCGTTGTCGGCTGGGATCCTTTCTAACATATCCAAAGCACTAAGGTATCTAGGCTCTGGATGTCGTTCCTGGGTGGTCATCCTTCTCATCAGTGGGTTTGGGTGGTTGGCGGTGCTATGTATGAGCTTCCTTGCTAATTGCACGAGAAACTGGTCCAGTGGCTAGATTTTAGCTTCTTCGTAGACTCTTTCGTTGCTGTAGTGCATCTTTCGTTATCGATCGAAGATAAGTCTGGTGCTTATCATCAGAATTTTTCTTTCGAAGAGTTGGAGCTTCTGCATTGCTGTCTTCGAGATAGTGTACAATGCACGAAAATTATAGCTGATGATAGGTCTGATAAGCTGCTTGTATATCAGTAGTTTCACTGGCTGGCTTAATGCGGCTCTTCTGGGTAGCAATGGGTTCAAGCGGTGAAACACGAAGTTGGCCTTTCTTAGTACCTGCCTTGAATGCGGGTTGAATTTGAACAGCTCGTTGAAGTGGACTCCGAGGTATTTAGCATTTCTTTTGGCTGCTATCATCGACCCATCGGGGAGCTTCACGGTCAGGTTTCTGCAAGTGGCTGCTGAACGACATCAGTTGCCATTGGTGGTGGGTCTCCTGCAACACATGCTTGCAAAAGCTTAAGTCATTTTTTAGCTTAAGCTTATCTTTAATTCACAAGCTAGTGGGTGGAATTAAGAAAAATGTAATTCAGCAGCTAGTTACTGACTTATGAATTAAAAAAATTTAATTCATAAGTCGGTTGGTGACTTGTGAATTAAAAAAAATTAAATCATAAGCTTCTCAGTGACTTATGAATTAAAAAAAATTAATTCAGAACCTACTAAGTGATTTATGAATTAAAAAAAAAATAATTTACAACCTACCAAGTGACTTATGAATTAAAAAAATTTAAGTCATGAGCAAGTAAGTGAATTAAGAATTAAAAAAAAATTAATTCAAAAGTTAACTAGTGACTTATGAATTAAAAAAAATTAATTCATAAGCTAATGGATTAAAAAATTATTATTTGGAAAATTTATAAGCTTGCATGATAATTTTATGGCACACAAAAGCTTGAAATCTACCTTCTTTAATAATTAAATAATCATGTAGTCAAAACAAGCTTAATCATTTACAATTTACCAACTAGCTTATGAATTAAATTTTTTTTAATTCATAAGTCACTTAGTAGCTTGTGAATTAATTTTTTTTTTAATTCATAAGTCACTAAATTGTTCATGACTTAAATTTTTTTTTTAATTCATAAGTCACTTATAGGTAGTGAATTAATTTTTTTTTTAATTCATAAGTCAGTTAATAGCTTATGAATTAAATTTTTTTTAAATCATAAGTCACTAACTAACTTATGAATTAATTTTTTTTAATTCACAAATCATCTACAGACTTACGACTTATGACTTATGACAATTCAAAAATTCGCAACCCTGGTTTATTCGGATATCCCACTTTCTGTAGTACTCGTAGAGTCTGGAGACGTGGGACTCCACTCTTTGAGCTGCATTTTTTGGCGCTATCGATGAGGCTTAGGTCAGCGAGTCGTCAGCAAAGAGCAGGTTCTTGCAGTCAGTTGGCACGGATTGATCAGACGTCATCAGGCTTTAAGGAAGGGACCCAGCTTCGATCCTTGGGTGACTCCGGCTTTGATGGATTTGATTTAAGACTTGCAGCTGTCCAGCTGAACGAAGAATTTCCTAAAAGAGAGAAAAGAAAAGAAAATTTTTATTAGTGGGGAAGGTAATCCAAGTACTCGAAGCTTATAGATAAGGGCTTCTATCCATACGCTGTTGAATGCTTTCTCGACATCCAGAAAGAATCCTTCGGCGGTACGAATAGTATTTCGAATGTTTTTTACAAATGGCCAGACATTTTTACTACCATTGGGACATTGTAATATTTTTTGCCTTATTTTTTGCTCATGTAAAAATTTGGTCTGTGGAATATGATCATTACAGGTCTTTCTAGCTTCTTTGAACTTATTGCTTCATCAATTCATTAAGTGATGGTAAAAAAAGTTCCACCCATAAGTTACAAAATCTCTTTACCTCATATTTGGTAGGCTACTTAACCCGAATATGCCAGCTAGGTATGGTCACCCTTTTATGTTACTCACTCCCTACGCATCGAAGACATTTAACACAAATTCCTTCGGTTTGCTCTTCAGGGGCTACCTTGATAGGTTTCGCTTTATAAACATCGTCTTAAGATCGTTGTAGTATACCCCTTGGCATAATGGTTAGTGCGTTGGACTGTCATGCGGAAGGTCTCGAGTTCGATTCTCAGCCGCTGCTAGAAAGTTTTTTTCAGGGGTGTACTGCCTCTTGCGAGGAATTGATAAATTCTCCAAGAGTATCTGTTGTCATGGAAAGTGCTGCTCATTAGCCGTTCGGAATCGGCAGAAAATTGTAGGTCCCCTCCGTTCCCTGGTAACACGCACACAGGAATGGTTGAGAGTTGTAAGTCACTAACTAGGTCCTGGTTCACTCCGAGCTGTTACACCACCAAAATTCTTAAGATCGTTATTTTGC
Organism: Philhelius festivus; assembly: GCA_963931855.1. Classification (NCBI taxonomy): domain Eukaryota; kingdom Metazoa; phylum Arthropoda; class Insecta; order Diptera; family Syrphidae; genus Philhelius; species Philhelius festivus. The sequence goes on along the minus strand of OZ007555.1, from coordinate 21,067,159 downwards.
AACCCCTTAATAAATGTCGCTAAGTGGCTGACATTGTATTCATTTAACAGATTTTAGCTGGTAGATAATATTGAGTGCCCTGCGCTTCTTCAAAAAATTTCTTTGCTACGAACCTTAGAAATCTAAGATTTGTATCAATATTTGATGTCAACTCTCACTGCATTAACTATGGAAGTAATGAGCCGAATTCTGTGTAGCCCATGCCTTACCCTATAACGTAAATTTGCTCACGTCACGTTCCGAAAACCGCTTTAGTTAGATGAGTTGTATGACGTGTTTAAAAAGCTAAACAAAGTCTTGCAACTAATTGATTGTTTTTTTTTACATTTTATATCTTTGTTTGTATTCAATTCCAAGGAAGTCGTGACATGAGACCAAAATGTTTGATCCAGGAGTACAGTTTTTTTTTTATTTTAAATTTTGTTGATGGTAAATTCTGGTAAAAATATTGGCATTATTGGATTATTTCCCTCAACTTACATATAGTAATTGTTTGTCTTTGTCCTTAAAGAAACTTGATGTTCTGTGAGTTCTACGAGGAAATAGTTTATAATTAAAGGCTTTATAGTTTTAAGACATAACTATGTAAATATTTGAGCCTCAAATGCTGTCTCTTATTCTGACAATTATCTACAGCTACTCGTTTCTCAGTCCATAAAACAAATAATGTATCGTTTTGATGTACATAACATGTAGCAGATTAGAGAACTTGAAATTTCAACCCGACACCCTGTAATCCTAAATGCTAAGGAAGATATACATACGTACATTCATATTAATGCCAATGTCATTGCCAGCTTATCCTCTGACACTTACAACAAACCCAAACACATGCTTCGTCGTCGACAACCCACAACCACTTTGAATGTTTCAGTTGTTGGTCTTGTGCGGCATGAGGCTCGAACAGAACGTTTTGCAGTCCATTTGCCACTTGACACACCACCAGCAATTAAGCATTTTTCAATGTCATGATTCCTGCCAGATCTTTCGAGAGTCCACATAAATTCTATGAACTCTCTAGAGAGTTCTTCTAAAGCATAATATCACACACCCACGACCCACAACTTTTCTTCACCAAGTCCAAGTCCCTAAAGCCGACGAAAAGAATGTGCCCATCATCACGAGTTGAATTTCTCATTTGGAAAGATTTTCTCGAAATGTTTCCGCTGTAGCTCCTTCCTTATCTCCATTCCTCCTCCTCTTTCACTTGAAGCAGATGAGATCTCATGATGCACGAGTAGAAGCAGAGCTCTGTACCTACATATAAAAAATGTTTTATGATTAGCTATCTGCATGCATAGCGCTCAAGCACAAGCCCGAACTGAACCAAGAGTCATTTATGGCCTGTTGAACAGGGTTATTAACACTTTGGCAACACTTACAAGGCAAACACACAAAATTGCCCATCAAGCAAAAACAAGGACGCTTTGGCAGCAGGGCCAGGGCGTGTGAAGTGCCATACCCGCCGATGTTGGTATGTCTTTGGCACATTTGGTGTGTCTTCGCTGAGACGTACGCGCGAGAACCTTTATGGACGCACACACACAGACTCCAGAGAATTGTAAATATTTATCGACACTGAATGCAACAGGTCATGCCCAGCCCAACCCGGACTAGAGGGCAAGCTGACAAAATTAAATTCTCAATCGTAGAGAGTCTTTAGGGCAAAATTTCAGGTGAAATTTATTGAAGCACTCACCCTCACAGTATTCATAAATAGTATTTTTATTCTACCTCATTGCATCGTGTTCGTCGGCCTCCCACTTCAAGCGTCAGCTTATTATGCCAGAGAAAGGTCAGGTTTGCAAATGGAGCTACACAAAAAAAAAAAGAAAAAATCTTCCCGCAAAGCAGAAAACGACTATTTATCATTCCAACCACACAATTTTGCTCTTACCCAGAGGGTCTTATAGATTATTTTTGTTTTTGTATCTTTCAATCAAAATTAACGTTCAAATTTAATCATTGAATTTAACGGCCTTTTTTAAAGACTTTATAAATAAAACATAAACCTGGATTTCAAATTGTCGAGAGCTTAAGAGTTGTATGTTCTTTTAGACGAAAAAAGTCTCATCATATTTTGTCTAAAGAAATTAATTCTGTTTGAATTATCAAAAAAAAAAACAATATTTTTTAATTATGATCAAATTTTAGAACAATTTTTTATGCGATATATTGTATGCGATCAGCAAAAATGCTCAGAATGTTTTTTTGTGGAGAATCGCATGATGACATTTATCGTTTAAAAATGGTTGCTTTCGATATCCCTGATTTTTAAAGGCCGGGTTTTAAAAATCCGATTTTTTAAATCACACTTTTTATAATTTTTTTTTTTAAATCCCAGTTCTTACTATCCCGTTTCTTATATGCTGTTGAAACGATGAAAACTTGATTTATTGGTTGGCTGGATGACGAGGGTCCCAATGACGAGTCGCTAACTCGACATCATCTCGCTGATGTCTCAACGTGAGCATTCTATTCGTCTCTTCGTCATCCCGCCGCCGTGGTCGTATTTGAAGTGGTTTCGCGGTGTATGCCAAGGTATTCAAAAGAGATACATTTCAAGTCAAATTCAGTTAGGTATTTTCAACAATGTATCTAATCAACCGATATATCAGATACTCTCGACGTTTAACGATGCATCGATATACTACCGAATAAATGCTGGGACTACGTTTCAACTATTTTGTGCATCTTCTAACTATTTTAAGTTTGTTCAAAATCTTGCTATCTCTTAAAATTCCGACTCGATATCTCTATACTGCATATAAATACAGTAGCTGGATTGCAAAAATACTGAATATAGAAGGCGCACACATTCGAAAGTTTGAAGTTGAAATCTATTTGCGTTTAGGTAAAATTGAATTGCTGTTTGGTTAAATAAATTAACGAATGGTACATTAAATATAAGAAAACTTCTATGACTTTTAAGAACTTTAACTTAATTATGGAATTTAAATCACGCCAGAATTCAAGACATTGGCGGGATTTCGACACGCAGGATTTGAATTGGCGGGATTTGGATTTTCTCATTTTTCAGCACGATCTCATATTTCAGAAATTGAAATAGAAATAATAACGATTAAGACTCTTCACTTGGAGTTTTCACTTGCGACTTATAGTTACCATAAAGTAAGTTATGCATTCTTATAAGAAATCGAACTCGAGATTTTGATCAAAGTTGACATTAGGATGAAAGCGAAGACGAAAAATTTAGTCTCGAAATTCTGTCTGTCTGACCGATTTTCGTTAAACTTGGTAGATATAGTTTTTAAATTTTCCTCCGACACGTTTTATCTTTTTTTTAAGAACAAAATTAACGGTACCTGCCATACGAATTTTTTTCGAAATTTTATAGATATTTTTTTTCTCAAAAACTATTCCACAGATTAAAAAAAAAAAAATTCAAAAAAAATTCATTTAGTTAAAGCTAGGTCATGGCTGAAAAAAAATCCAAAAAATGGTTATTAATGATACCTTCTTGGAACCATATTTTTTGGTGTTGATTTTCTCAAAAACTTCACAACCGATTTGGATAATTTTTTTTATGCTAAAGATCCACAAGAGTTTGAATATTATTGTGTATTCAAGTTTTTAAACACATTTTTTTTGGACTTAAAAAAAAAAGTTCAATTTTTTTCTTTTACAAAACTCAATATTTTTTTTAAACTTGTAAGTTTCTTAACACAATCTAGATGATATGAGGTACCCACCATAGAAATGTTAAAAATGGGTTTCGAAAATCGTATTTTTCTCGAAAACGGCAGAATTTTTATAATTTTTTTCTTTCGATTAATTTTTACGATTTAAAATATAATAAGAAATAAAATGCACGACTGGGTTGCACGAACTTGTTCCTCTGTAATAGACTAGTAATTTTAAAAAACGAATGTTATTAGAGAAAACTCTTCATAAGGATAAAATTATTTTTTTAAATTCTTTTAGTAGTAAGAGACAAAAACAGATTGCTACGTAAATATGAATTTATGCAAAAACAAAAAATATAAGTCGTTGTAGTGGTTTCTTAATAAAATAAGGTTTTATATACAAAATTTTTAAAAGATTTTTAAGAAAAAAAATTGATATGCTAACTTTAAGTTTTTATTACTGTACGAATGAAAATTAAATTTCAAAAAAAAAAAAATATTGAGAAATTTTTGAAATATCGAATTTTCCAAAAAAAAAATGTTTTTTTTTTTTTTAATTCAAAAAATTTTTGTTCTTAAATTTTTAAAATACAATAGTTTCAAAACTTTTTAGAGGCATCTCTACAAAACATTTCATTAAAATCCGATATGTCGATAATGAGTAATTCAAAATTTGAAAAAAAAAAAAATGGTTCTATGGTAGGTACAAGATGTAATATCTTAATTTCAATTTTGTTTTATTAAATTAAAGATCGTTAAAATTAATTGAAACAAAAAAATTTTTATCAAAAATCTAGGTGCCGTTTTCGACGAAAATACGATTTTTGAAAATCATTTTTTAACATTTGTATGGTGGGTACCTTTATTTTTAGGTAAAATAAAACTTTTTTTCATACATCTTATAGATTATGTTGAGAAACTTTTATTTAATTAAGTTTGAAAAACATCTAGTATAAGGTTTTCGAAATATTGAGTTTTGAAAAAAAAATTTGAAATTTTTCTTAAAAATCCAAAAAGAAAATTTTTGACAATTTGAATGCACAATTCTATTTTGGTTTTTGGGGAGCTTTAGCAAAAAAAAAAATGATCAAAATCGGTTGTACCGTTTTTGAGAAAATCAAAAAATTAAAAAATGGTTTCGGAAATTTTTTTTTAACCAGTACCTAGCCTTTAGCAAATAAAATTTTTTTGTATCTTTTTTTTTTAAATCTGTCGAGCAGTTTTTGAGAAAAAAAAATATTTATAAAATTTCGAAAAAAATTCGTATGGCAGGTACCGTTGTTTTTGGTCTTAAAAAAAAGAAAAAAACGTGTGGGGGGAAAAAATTAAAAATGATATCTACCAAGTTTGAGGAAAATCGGCCGAGCCGTGTAGGCTGTAGTCGAATCGACAGACAGACAGACTGACAGAACGACAGATAGACAGACAGAATTGCGAGACCCGCTTTTTTAGTCTTCGCTATCATCGTAATGTCAACTTTGATCAAAATCTCGAGTTCGATTTTTTTACGAATGCATAACTTGCCTTATAGTACCGATAAGTCGCAAGTAAAAATTGAAATTAAGACTGTACCTACCATAGAACCATTTTTTTTTTAATTTTAAATTTCTCATAATTGGCATAACGTATTTTAATGAAATTTTGTATAGAGAAGCTTCTAAAAAGTTTGAAAAATATTTCATTTTAAAACTAAAAAAAATAATTGTTTCTAGAATTTAAGAAAAAAAATAATTTTTTTGTGGAAAATTCGATATGTCAAAAACGTGTCAGTATTTTCTTGGAAGTTTAATTCTTTTTCGTACAATAAAAGTTTACCAAAATGTTTTCTTGAAATTTTTTTTTTTAATTTATTAATTTTTTTTAAACACCTTATTTTTTTAAGAAACCATTACAACGTTCATTCAACTACTTGTTTTAGTCATTTCAAAAATGAATTTTAAGCTTACGAACAGTTTTTCTCCAAAAACATTCATTTTTAAAATTATTGCTTTGGACTGTCTGGGTCCGGTCTGGCTTTCAATTCCAACCGCTGAACACATAAACGCAAAAAATATTCCGTGTGCTTCCTCTTCTGAGGAAATGACCAATAAGTCCAAAAGTGTATCTCCCACAGAAAATTGTTTTTTCGATTCCTGCTGACGAATACCAATACGTACCACAGGAAATTTTCAAAGCTAATCGTTACTAGTCTGCGGTTCTCTACGAGCGAGCTGTTGTGCTGCAAATATATTTATTTTTCAGATTTTCTTTCCATTTATTTTCATTCTTCCTTTTTAGGACCACATGATCAGGCCGGGCCACATCCCTATAGTGCTGCTCAAGAAAGAATCTATGAACGTACATAACAGTACGTCTGAAGTTCGGCTCTGTTGAGCACTGTTTATAAAAATAGCGATAAAATAATAAAAGAGTTTTGTACTTCGCATAAATAGTTTTAAGACTATTAGCGCAACTTGGTGAATACTACAAAATATAGTTGAAGTTAAAGTGTGGCCAAGTTCTGGTTGACAGTACAATTTCTTACTATACAGGTACAAAATCACATGGTACCGTTGTATACTATTTTCTAGTTTCTTACCGTTCACGTTACAGCTAAAGCTACATCATTCAGTTCAGCTAGTAGTTCTACGTCGCGTCGTATCTGTTATGCGTGAAAGACATTTGTGTTACGAGGTAGATAAGGTAGACGTTTATTGCAACTCTTTTACTTAAAGAACAACAAGCTTTGGTTAATCTTCACTTCCCGTGAAGTACTTTATCAGTGGAATTGCTTGGAGTAAATATTCTCTAGTTGCGTACTGCACCACGTATTTTCCAATTTCATGCGGTACAGATGGATCAATTTTCTTGAGACCCCGAGTTTGGCCATCGAGCTCTTGAGCTCATGACATTGAGTGCAATCATATGGAGTTTATAGGGTCGATAAAGAGGTGAACAGTCTCGAATTCAATTTATTGGTGTTTTCTGGGATTTTCCTCAATACGAAGATTTAGCCTATGTTGGACCTGCAGGTTCACTAATACTTGCGAACTATCGTATTGCAGTTTTGTTTACAATGCTGGTACACCATATTGGATAAGATCTTATATGCGACGTTAGCTTTGATGTGCTTCCATAGTTAATGCAGGATATGTTTAGGATGACCTGTTTTGTAGATGGAGCATATGGGGCTGACAGTATACTTGGTAGATTAATTTGATACACAAATACACATACTCTACTGAAACAACACCTCTGTATGTCGAGAATTCTGCAGGTAACTCATCACATTCTGCGGCATTGTTGTTGTCAAGCATTTTTATATCTTAACCTATCTCTTTTGCATTGGATGGTAGATTTGGTTCTTCGATGATTGGATTTGGGTTGATGCTTTGGTTTCAGCTTGAAAATATTCAGTATTTCTTGTGATTCGGTGACTTGATTATCTTCGCTGTGACAAAGAGCCAGCGTTGCGGTCTTAAAACCCACAACCAGTTGCTTGGCTGGGAGACCACGTTCGCGTTCTTTTTCACCACACGATCTTCTTCTTGATATTATTCGCTCGATGGTTCTATTTTGCGCTGCAGCATATTCGCATGTGCATCACATTTGTCAGTTGAATGCATTCATCGTCAAACCACGGCTCCTTTCTCTGAGATGTTTGATAGCAAACGATGGATGCAGTCATTGATGATATTTCGAAACACCACTGATTTTTAACATCTGTGGTAGAGCACTTATACCCCAACAACTATACAACACCTACGAGTACCACGTCTCTGGTAGGAGTATGCACAGCAGAGAGCCACTCGCTTCGGTTCTCTCTTTGGACTCTGTCAAATTCAGGTATGCTTAGGGGTCCAATATCGACAAATAGTGTTTTAGTGATACTTTGACGTTCCCTCCCAGTACGATTGCCATTTGAATATGTTCCCTACAACTAAGCAGGTTAGACACCGAGCTTCTTCATGTCATGGTACAAAAGCCAAGAGATCAGCTCCATCCCGATACAGGTCTTATTTTTATCAATAATTCAATTCAACAAACTAGCAACTTTATAAGCCCACGCAAGTTTGTTGAGGTTCATTCGGTTTTCCTGCCTGATTCCTCAATTAATACATTCATAAGCCAATAATCATTTAGAGATCTAAGGAGGCTTCGAAATACCCAAAATGATTGAAATAAATCTATGTCTCAAGTTTTTGGCAAAATATTCTCCTAACCATAGTAGGGTGATGAAGTTGCTTTATAGTGTTTTTATTTACACTTACATTTTAACTCAATCAATGTTCTTTAAAAAATCAATTCCATACATCTTTAATTAAATCTTCAATACCAAGACACTGTTTAAAAGAAATATAAGAAAAGTGCCTCCTCTACATCCCCACCAGTACCCCTCTTCGTGACCCATATTTCGTGAACGATATCATAATTCATCGCAAAGAAAAATCATTAATCCCGTGGCCCAAAAATGCCTCCAAAGCAAAAGTTAAACATTTAAACTTCATATGAAAACACTTTCTGATCAAATTCATACAATTTGTAAAGGTGCATTGAAATATGTCTACATCTCGAAGCATAACAACTCTGAAATCCTTTTCTTGCTTCCCAATGAGGAAAGGAACAAAAGAAGTCTCGGTTGGTTCTCGGTTTGGTGCACCTCTGGCGTTGGATTCTTGGATTCTTTATAACAATTTTCAGCTTATTTTTTTTAATGAAATCAGTTCAGCTGCGATGATGTGTGGATACGGATATCATGTTTGCGCCTCTATTCATGACACCAGTCACATTCATAGAAAAATCTTGATTTCGTTTACACTGCAGATTGGTGTATATGCTCCTCCCGTGCGATTTCGTCGTCGTTTGTCGTCTAAGAAAACAAACGAAAACAAAAAAATGTGAAAAGTTAAAAACTTCATCTTTTTGAAATTCATCTACTGCTCGGCGACACATATGCCCTGGAAACTGGAAGTGTAGATTTCAGTGTTCAAAATTGTTTGTTCTATTTGTTCCGCTCACTTTACACTGTTCTGCTTGTGATGAAGTGCAGCGAGCGATGGCAGTGTTTTGCCGCAATATAAGACTTGAAGTTTTTTTTTGGGATCTGAATATCTGGGTCACGGTATAGTTATATATGGAAGGGAACGGCTCCCTTCTTCCACTTTGGCAAAGACTGCTCTAAATCCGACGACGACGATGAGGATGTGAGTAGGAGCACGAATCCGACGACAACGAGGATGACGACAATTCATGCAGAATTCATGGTGATTAACTTCGTTTGTGTTTCACAGGGCGTCAACGCATACATGAGACAAACGGAATGTGTTACGAGTTCATGATGTACTGCGACACCAGCGGAATAGTTATAAGGCTGGAGGAAGGATGATGATTTTTTCCATTGGACGTATGGTAGCAGGCAAGGCGTTGTGAATCGGTGGCAGCGGCATATTCTTTGGGCAAGTGATTCCTTCACAATTTGCAATTCACAGTACGATGAGTTTCCTGAAGAAATTTGTTTGATATTCTTTCAAAATAATTTAACATAACTTTGAACTGAGAGCTCGATGAATAAGTCTCTTTTGAAGATATTATCTATCAAAAATATAATGAAAAAATAGTAGTTAGCAAAGTGGCGTACCGCGGGTTTTTGCAGCCCAAGTCACAAATGACAATATTTCTGTTACCAAGCCGACACAAAGTATAACAGCAGCAACAAATTTGCTTCTAAAGATACTTGCAATTTTTGAAATTGGGCACGAGTACGATAACTTGGGCGCCGAAAATTGATAACGGATTTTTGTAGAAGGGTCAGATACAAGCATTTTTTACTATGGGAGGGGGTCTATCTCGCCCCGTTTAGGAGGTAGGGACAATTTTCGATAAAAATGACTTAAATAGAAAAACAAATATTAAAAAACAACGACAATACTTAAAATACAGAACAATAACTGTTTCAAAAGCCAAAAGTCTGTTCTTTCATCCTACAGTTAAATTATATTATTTGTGTCAATAGTTCTCAAAAAATTTGCATTCAAACTCAAAATTTTGATAAAAAAACGCAAACAAATTGTTTGGATCAATTGTTGTCAAAATTGTGAAATGTAAAACTACATTTTTTTTGTTGTCAATGCGCCATCTATTGGTGATTTCATTTTCGTAAGGGTCAAAATAAGCTGATTGCCAATTTTCTATTATTTTTAATTCTAGTGAGTCAATATTTTGTCCTTCCCATAGAAAATAGAATTTTTGAATAACGCCACTATCCAACCCTTCAAGGCGAGATTTTTAATTTTCTACTCTTTTGCTAGTAAAAATTAATTTCAAAAAAATCTGCAACTTGTTTTTGAAATATAAAGAAAAGATAGACTGTTTTTTTTTTTTAAATTATAAAAACATGTTTTTGAAATTTCTGTAGCCTTGTACGAGTTTCTGCATACAATTTTATGAAAAATAATTCTAATTTTTAAACGATTTCATTCACTTTAATATACGACCATCCCAAACTCCTCTAAATTATATTGCTTTATCTTTACTTTAAAGAAATCACACAAAAAAAAAAATAAATGTTATAATATGAGTCAAATTCTCTTATAAACAAAAACCTGTATAATAATTGAGCTGGCAAAAGTAATGGGATCTAAGAATTCACCAAATTATAGGCTTATGAAAGTTTAATATCAAATATTTTAAGAAGTAAAGATAAAATTTACCGCAACAATGACTGGCCTTCGTTTCCTTCCTTTCCTTCTTTTCTTTGGTTGCGGCTGCAAAATTCTGGCGAGGTTGAGGGCAACCATGGTACCATCAACCATTGGTGTACTTAGTCAGCATTTTGCAAAAGTGACAAATACAGGTTTCGAGTGAAAGGGTTCCGAGATTTACGAGATTATACTTCACATGTAGACGGGCGGTCTCATGGAACAAAACGAATGCCAGCGGATGAGCTGAAGAGGTAACGAGTCAGGCGGACTCTTACCTATCCTCAAAACAACACAACATCCTAAATTTTAATTGATATAACATAACGTAAATTCTTTTTTTGTAAGCGTAAGGGTCCCTAACGATTAGAGTAACTTTTAGATTCTTTTTCTAAAGATATTAATTCATCTATTACAAAAAGGTCCACTTCGAATTTAGTTCGCATGTTAAAATTATACTTTCCTCTTTCGTCTTAATATTATTTAGTAACAATGACTTCGCTCTTCGAAACACTCGCGGATATTTAATGGTAACTAGGGGAATGCCTAGAAAAGGGCTTTTCCTCGGTTTTATTCTTTTTGATTTTTCTCGAGAAATTTAGTTAATAATAGTCTGAACTCGACCATTTGGATTCGGCAAGTTTTGGAAAGACACCCAACAACTTGCTGAATCCGTGAATGTGTGCGTGAGAGAAAAGTTTCGTTTGAGATTCAACAACGGTGGTTTTCTGCGAAACGAAAAAGGTTTCCAGGAAGCCGGTGTCCGTGACCGATGATCGCGAAAACGATTGGCTGGATGTGTGCATGTGTGAGTGACTGGAATGGTCGAGGGAAGAAAGATAAAGGATTTTAAGCTAGGAAAGTTCACTCTTGCGAGAGCTAACCAAGCGACGAGAAGTTTGAGAAAACCAAGATAAAAGAAAGGATTCGAGAAAATTAAAAAGAAGGAAATCGAGGAAAAGAGGATTTAATTTAAAAGTAAGGAAATCGAGGACAAAAATTTGGGAAGAAGAAGGATAGTGATTCGAGGAGCGACATCAGGAAAATAGGAGAAGTTGGAGGAGCATAGATAAAAAAAAAAAGATAAGTAAACGGACATCTTGTCCAAATACAGTAGTTGACTGTTTCGTTTTTTTTTTTGTAATATTCAGTGGAACTTTCTTTCTTTATTCGTAACTACCTTAACTTGTTTCTTCGGGTATATTTGAATTTCAATCGTTAGAGGCCTAATCGCGTAGTCATTTGCTTTTCGAGTTCGCTATTGTATTTTTATTTCATTGAAAAAATTTTGGGTTTTTATCCTGGTTTCTACCAAGGTTTCCCAAATAAATCTTCTTTTGAAATCCCCTAGAGGAAATATTAACAAAGGTGTTTTATTTAATTAAATTATTCTCTCTTTAATTCACTCCATAATTAGTTTTGGAATTTTACTAATTTCATTCGAACAAAAATTCCTGGCGCCCACTTTTTGTTACAAGTATTCCACTGTACTTGTAATAAAAATATTCTTTCGTTTTATTAAATTGATTATATCGATAATCAATTTAAAAGTTCTTATCGCGAATTCTTCCACCCCCATTGAACCCAGCCCAGCTGAGCAGCCGCGGTGGTAGCTCATCTTAACGAGCTACGGCTTGCACTTTTTTTTGTTGTTCGTTCTCTTTTTTTTTTTCTTTTTATTTGGCCATCTGTCAAAACCGCGTCGAGTCGTGTTTCGTTTTGCTTTTTTTTCTTTTTAATTGGAGTTTTATTATTATTATTATTATATTATCATTAATATAATTAATAATAATATTAGTAAAAGAAAAGAGGTCGGATACCCAATTCTCGCGTCGAAGAAAAAGTGTAACAACAACTTCGATTTATTAGAGAAATTCTTTTAAAATGAACCCGAGATTATGATTGATCAAAATTCTGAGAAGTGGGTTAGCCTTTGAACGGAAAATCTCAAATTTTCCATGTATTTCCTTGTATGCACCATGAGATTTAACGCGCTGATAAATTTTATCGTTTTGCGGCAGTAGGAAGTACTTCAATACAATTGATATCATTTTTTAGAAAATAGGCAGATGCCACGCCCGCGAATTATGAAACTTAAATAATCGATTGTTTCCTTCGTATGCTTGACAAGAACTACCGTTTTGCGAAATAATTCTGATGTTATCTTGGGATTAACATGCCCTTGCCACTTGATTTTAAATCTTGAATGACCATGACATTTTGAGGCAATGGTAAAAATTTACATTCGCGAATCCTATACAATTTTAGATTTTGATCATTCGAGATTTTACGCTCTAGGTTTTTGTGTTCAAAGTTTCTTAATTCGAGATTTTTTTTCTGCCGAAAACAAGTCGCACGAACTTGTTCTATAGCTTAAGAAACTTCTAATTTTAAAAATGTTCTACATAAATGTGCATTTTTGAATTGACTAAAACTTAGTAGCTTTAGTAATTTGAACTAAAAGAGAAGTACCTTGCAATTTCCAACGAAATTATGAATAGAAAAAAATGAAAGAGGAAAAAAAATGTATCTTTGAAGCGGCCAAGAATATAACTTCTCATACATATAAAAATGTTGTAACGGGAATTAAAAGTTTTTATTATTCTACAATTCAAATCAATGCTGAAGTTTAACAAAAATATTTTTTTAAAAATCCTAACAAACTTGCTTGGGTAGTTTTGATATGCAATGATTTTTAAACTTTTAAGAAGCTTCTGTATACAAAAAAATTAATTTGACTCCGTTGTGCCAAAAATGAAAAAGTGTTTTATGTTAAATGATAGATCGCAAAATCTAAGCGACACAGAACAAATTTTAACAAAATTCGTGAAACCATTTTTGAGAAAAATTAAGATTTTCGAAAAATGTTATAGTAGGTATCGTTTTAACTTGCATTGTGCATTCGTAAAAGAAATCGAACTCGATATTTTGATCAAATTTGACATTGCGATGATAGCGAAGACCAAAAAAGTGGGTCTCGCAATTCTGTCTGTCTGTCTGTCCGTTCGACTACAGCTTAAACAGCTCGGCCGATTTTCTTCAAACTTGGTAGATATGGGTTTTGATTTTTCCCCCCACACGTTTTTTTCTTTTTTTTAAGACCAAAAATATCTAACGGTACCTGCCATACGAATTTTTTTTCGAAAGTTTATAAATATTTTTTTTCTCAAAAGCTGTCCCACAGATTTGAAAAAAAATTTAATTTAGTTAAAGCAAGGTAGATAATGGGTGAAAAAAATTTTCCAAAAAATGGTTATTTTTGGTACCGCCCTTGGAACCATTTTTTTTGTTTTTGATTTTGGTCATTTTTTTTATGGTAAGGCTCCCCAACAGTTTCAATATTATTGTGTATTCAAACTTCAAAAAAAAAAAAATTTTGGATTTTTGAAAAAAATTTAATTTTTTTTTTTGAAAACTCAATATTTCGAGAACCCCATATTCGATTTTTTTAAAATTTGATAAATAAAAGTTTTTTAATATAAATAAATTAATTAAGATGTAAGAAAAAAAATTTATTTTACCTAAAAATAACGGTACACTGTATACAAATGTGAAAATGGTTTTCGAAAATCGTATTTTGCTCGAAAACTGTTCCGAAAATTTTGCTAAAATTTTTTTTCTTTTGATTAATTTTTACGATCTATAATCAAATAAAAAAAAATTGAAATCAAGATATTACTGACTGTACCTACCATAGAACCATTTTTTCAAATTTAGAATTTCTCATTATCGACAAAACGGATTTTGATGAAATTTTTTATGAGAACCTTTTAAAAAGTTTAAAAACATTGCACTTCAAAACTTAAAAAAAAATAATTTTTGAGTTTTTGAAAAAAATAATCTACTTTTTTTTTTGGAAAATTCGATATCTCAGAAACGGCTCAATATTTTTGTTTATAAATTTAATTTTTATTAAAAAATAATAAAAACTTTAAATTGACGTACCAAAATTTTTTCTTATAAACGTTTTAAAAATGTTGTATATAAAAGCTTATTTTTTTAAGAAACCAGTACAGACTTATAATTTTTGTTCTTGCATAAGCTAATATTTGCTTGAATCACATGGCATCCTGTTTTTAGTTCCAACTACTAAAGGAGTTGTTTTAGTCTATTAAAAATTAATTTAATGCTTATGAACAGTTTTTCTCTAATAACAATAATTTTTGAAATTCTTAGTCGTTGACATAAGAGCAAGTTCATGCGACCCAGTCGTGCATTTTATTTTTGAATGAATCAGCATTTTTATAAATCTTTTAGATAGGGTTAAAAAAATGTTACCAAGCTTAAAAAAATGATTTCGAATTATTGAATTTTTAAAAAAACAAATTTTTTATTTTAATCAAAAAAATATTTTTTCTTAAGAGTTTTGTTACAATATACTTAATATAATTTTTGTTGATCCAGCCTCCAGAAGTTGGTCAAAATAAATTGTACGGTATTGCTCTATAGGTGTTACCATTATTAGCCATTTTTGGTATTTTTTTTTTCAACTAAAAGAACTCTATTGATTTTTTTTTTCTTATCAAAATCTGTTAAACAGTTCTTGCGAAAAAAATTATGTGGGGGAATATTTAAAAAATGACTAACAGACGACATGTTTTTTGGCTGCTTGGTAACGAACAAAAACATAGGTGGATTTTGTTGGGTTAGATTGGTTGAAGATACTGCAGTTCATTCCAAATTTTATTGAAAAAATCATGATTCAAACTAGCGTCTGCTTGTGTAAATAAGTCACCTGGGAGTCTTAATGTTGTAGCATTGACAAGTTCAGCTAATGTCGCTTTTTAGTCTTCTTGGCCGAGTAGAACAAGTGCGAGCCTAACTACCCAATCTTGTGTTCCGTGGCACTTGATTGATGTTCTATGAAAAAGGGAGGATTTTAAATTGTCTTCCTTGGTCTATAATGGTGCCCTCATTACTAATTTTAACCTTTTGGATAGAACCCAGAGCAGAGCCATAAGACTTATAGGAGACACATCAATTACGGTATTTTTTGTCACTCTTGAAAATCGTCGAAATGTTTCCTGTCTTTGATTTATTAATGTCGCTTTTTCTATCAACAATGCTCAAATGAAAGAACTAGTTACATTCCTCCCTTCAAACTATTTCGCCGTAATACTCGTTTAGTTATGAACGAACATCAGTTGACCCTAGAGTCTAATTTCGGCCGTACTGTCAAATATAGAGATTCTTTATAGGTATCTGCCATAAGCTGCCCGATGTAGTTTAAATGTACCTTTCAGTTGACGTGGGCTTGAATTCTCCGATTTTTGCTGGAATGCAAAGGTACGAGGCTTGTGGGCTGTGTAAAGCATAATCTCTCTTCGTTAAACCATGTGATAGCTAAGAATGGGCACAAATCTCTCAGTAACATGCACTGCACTTAGCTTGCATCTATCATGATTGACAACGGTATATGTCTTCAGCTGGAGAGCGAGAAGGGCTGAATTGACTAGAACTTCCTTGCAGGCTACAAATGCTTTGTCAAGTTCGGTGGTCTAATGAATGACACTTTTATCCTTCTTTTTGTTGCCTAATAGATATGCATACATATGTATATAAGTGTAGCTTGAATCAGAGCATCAGAGCCCCTGAATTGTTAAAGACGTCTTGGAGGAGGTGATAGCGTCAACTTTGAATGGTAATGGCTTGGTTCCCTCTTGTATAATAAGGCTTCTCTAAAAGCTTACAGATGACGCCTCGAATAGGCACTTGGAAGTATTAATTGCGAGTCCATATTCTCTTAAACAATGGAAAACCTGTCTCAGATGTTTTCGATGTTTGTCTGCTGAGTTTAATGTGTTGAGAAAGTGCTTCTATTTGGCAGACTGTTCTCAGGACATTTTCGAAAATGCTAGCTTCCTTGATAAAAGCTCCATCATCTTACTGAGGAGGTGATGGTCTTCTTCCGTCAAGAGTGATTCCACACAGAAGTTTTAGGAATCGTTTCTGCTCTGACTGCTGGAATGCTGACATATGGCATGTCTCATCAGCTTCCAAGCTGCCGACTAGAGTGAAGTTCTTCGTATGATCGATCAGCGGAGATTTCACTAGTGTGGAAATGGGCCTCAAGCTGGTGGAATCAAAGATCGGGGCTTCGCTTCCGGAAAGATGATACTCTGATGGATACCTTCGATGTGGTATTGTCTTTCGTTGCTCTTTGCATGTATTTGAGTAAATGTATGGCACATTACCGTGCTAGCTTCGTTGATAAAAGCTCCATCATCTTACTGAGGAGGTGATGGTCTTCTTCCGTCAAGAGTGATTCCACACAGAAGTTTTAGGAATCGTTTCTGCTCTGACTGCTGGAATGCTGACATATGGCATGTCTCATCAGCTTCCAAGCTGCCGACTAGAGTGAAGTTCTTCGTATGATCGATCAGCGGATATTTCACTAGTGTGGAAATGGGCCTCAAGCTGGTGGAATCAAAGATCGGGGCTTCGCTTCCGGAAAGATGATACTTTGATGGATACCTTCGATATGATATTGTCTTTCGTTGCTATTTGCTTGTATTTGAGTAAATGTGTGCCACATTACCGTGGATGGGGGGATACTGTTTGTATAGTATTTGTACCTTACCATGGGTCAGGGGATACCGTTTCAAGTGTAATTGTTCATCGGGGTCGTCAGTGTAGAATCCGGAAAGGAAACCAAATTATAAATTCGATCGGGTTCCCAATCAGAAAAAATTTATTTAATTAAAAAGTTCTCTTTACACAGAAGTTTATGAAACAAGTAAATCAATTAATTAAGTATAAAATTAATAATAAGCAAACAACAGAGTGATCTTAAAACTAAGTGAATACTGAATATACATAAATATAAATATTTTAAGAACTGTATTGTCACAAGAGAACCAGATACTTACATATATAACTTTACATGTTAAACATTTTCTTCTAGCAATCGATTGATACTTAACTGTGAGTTTAATTTCACTTCGCAGCGAACTAAAAGAGTTGTGAATTTTCTAGCTATTCACCAAACAAAGGGAACATTTTTGTGTTTTTTTTTTAACTTTCCTACATTTTACGATATCAAACTTTTATGACGATTGCATGCGGTAACAAAAAAAAAATATATATAAAAAACCCCTCGTCGAGTTATGGCTCCTATACATTTTAGACAGCTCAATGTAATGTAATTGAAAACGAACTTTATAGATTTGGGACCACATAAGCGTTATAGGAGTACACATATCTACAAGTACAATGATGATGATGAATACTAAACCACAAGGGAGAAATAAATAATTTAGCTAGTTTCGTATTAATTTCAATCTCCCTTGAGAGGTTTGCCTGCATAAGGGAACAAATTTGAAACTTTTTTGTGCGGTTTTAAAGTTTGACATAAATAAAAGCTTGCAAAATAACCCCCGACTCTATACACCCACTTCGAAATAAGGACTCAAGCCCAACATGAATGCTGATGGTGGAAAGCTATATTTGACCCAGAAAAGCCATACAGAGTTCATAACTTTGTATGTGGGCTGGTGTGTAGCAGCGGCGGCGGCAGGCGCTTTGAATGACCTTTTTAATAAATCAACCTAAGTGTGGCAGGGCAGGGCTGCCAACTGGGATATGTGCTCCAAATGCGGTCTACTTACCTTTTTTTTTTCATTTTTTAGTAATCATGAGGTATGATTTTTTTACAAAATGATATCACACCGTAACTGAAATGAAAAATTATTTCAAAAATGAAAAAAAATATATATACATACAACTAGAGAGCACGCGGTGATGATGTAGTGCCCTTTCCGCCGACATCGTCGTCGTAGTGGCACACAAACCAATGACATAGAAGTACATTTTCCATAAATCATATTTTAATTAACATAATTATTATGGATGAAGAGGAAGATGAAGGTGTTTAATGGCAGGTACCATAGTATAGAAGGCATACAGGTCCGTAGACATGGTTGCGTTTTAATGAGAATCTCAGAATTAGATCTAAAGCTGTACACACATGCTCCTTCACATTATGTTGGTCTATATTATTTTATTATGTTATGCTTAAAATTTTCAATAATGCCAGTTAATGCATTTTATGTACCTTAGGGTGGGGAGGGTGAGAGCTGGTGTGTTATCCATCCATTAAGGATTTACTTTCGCGAAATAAGAGTGTTGAAATATGCACTTGCGTACGGATGAGTCTTTGTAAAAAGCAAAAAATACAGAATCCATTAATTAATATAGTTTTTATTACATTCACAACAGCTAATATGTATATTCAATATGCACTTTTAATGTTTCGATCCATGCCTCCGAAGCCAAAGAAATACAATTTTCTAAAAAAATAAGATTTGGGGCAAGAAATAATAAGTAATAAAAATTAACTCTTCTGGCTGCATACGTAGGTAAAACAAAAGGACTACACTGAGGGAAAAAACAACGTAAAATTAATGAAAACAACTTTGATTCAAAAATATTTCGGAACGATTTGGCGCCGACGCCGAAAATTTTTGAATCAATGTACCTCGACTTTAAATCAAAGCGTTTCTCTACTTTGAAGCGAATATGCCCTAAATTTAGTTTAACAACGTTTCCCCTTGATTTGTAGTGGAGTCATCGTTAAAACAAATGCATTAATATTTAAATTAAATTAAAATCATCATTGAAACGACTATGACCCATCGTAGATTGAAATACATAAAACTTTGTATACACTATTCTTCAACTTCAATTTGAAAATAATGCAACGTTAAATCAATTATATCCGAACTTTAAAACACTTCGCATACAACTTTGAAATAACTATGTTTCAACTTTAATTTGAGTTCGCTTACGTATTGATTTACTTACGTATAGATTCAAATGTATATAACTTAGAAATGAGTTTTTTCTTTAAATTGGACCTTCAGTATTGGATCGCAAAAAGTACCACGTTTAAGGTTTAACACAACTTTAATTCTTTGTTAAATTAAGAAGAAGTAAATTTAAACTTTTATTCAAGTTGGTTCAAATATGAATGAAAAAAGAATTTAATAAAAATGAACTTTTTTGATTTGAGTTTAAATAAAAAACAATTTTTCAATTTGGCACTCATACATTTTATTTATAATATTTAACACACATATGTATTTTGCATGCAAGAGTCTTTTCATGCATTACATTATATTAACATACATTCGAAAATAAATTATTATAATAATTTTATAGAGAAATATACATTTACTATTATAAACAAAAATTATATGTAAAAAGTACAAGAACTACACAATTATTAATAATGAGTGCTTCAATTTGGTTTGACTTCTTCGGCTTCGCTGAGGTGATGTTCTCCTGGTAGAGACAAATGAAATGAAATGAAATGAAATTAATAAATTGTTTATTCACGTCAATAATCATTGTGTTTTCCATTTTATTTTCACTAAGAAAATTTTTCACTGTTCTTGTTCTGTGTTCACTTTTTTCTCTCCAATTCACAAAATACAAATAAATAGCATACTTAAACTATTTTCATTCACGACACGCTTAGAACATGGCTGATTAACGCCCTGATCTGATTCAAACTAAAATAAGTTGCTAAACGAAATCAGAATATACATTGAAAGTAGTGTCAATGTGAGAATAAACATGGTTATACTTTGATCTTACTTTCATCTTACATTGATTTTGTGGAAATTGTATATATTTCTTGACTATACAAATGAGTGTAGTTTGTATCTTCAGACTTCAATACACAAATAATTTCGCAGTTACGTTGAATCAACTTTGAAATCAAGTTGAGCGACGTTGACACAAATACGCAATACTTTGAAAGAAAGTGCATGATACTTTCAAACAAAAGAATATACAAATATTTTCAAAAAGTATTTAAAACGGTTAGTTGTGTAGTTAAATGAACTACGTCGCATTTTGAAACTACTATGAGTGTACTTTAAATGTTACAGAAGTATTTTTCGGTGTTAAAATTAATACGTTTCGCTTTGAAACTAGGTTGATTTTTTCTTAAACTGTGTTTTCTATTTGAATCAACATTTGTTCGACGTAAAATTAAATATGATTCACTGAATTTTATACAACTTTAATTTAAATACGATCGTTTTTGATTTTAAAATGTGTTTTTCCCTCAGTGTATGCACTCAGAGATGTCTGCACATATTAATCAAGTACTTTTAACATGCTGATAAGGTGGTCTGCACTGTCATCGCTAAATGTAGAAGGTTTGCTTTGAGAAATGATCAATGAAATGTCAAGAAGAAGGATTATTAATTCAAAGCTGGACAGGTTTTCTACAAGAAGATCTGTCAGCAGACTCCCCTTATTTGGGACTTGGCAGTGAATGACCTGTTGAGATATTTGGAAGTAGAGAGTTACAGAGTGATTGCCTATGCGGACGACATTATCAGGAAAGCATCCTAATACTCTGAAATATAAGAAGTTAAGTGGGAAACATAAAATTCAAGAAAGAGTTAGTGGCACTTGGACTGCAAACCCGCATTACTCACTGGCTATATACCTCGTTATTCAGACCGACTGGTAGAACAGCGGAAAGCTCTAGACAAAAGCACTAATTGTTTAATAGTAAGCAAGGTCCAACGGTCCTCTTGTCTGTGCAGGCGGAGCACTTCACACAACTCCCTTCACTGCACTAAATATTTTGTTCAACCTAACACCCCTCAATATATTTAGCAAACAAACGGCTGCAAAAACAGCTATTCGTCTTGAAGCCTCCTCGCAGTGAATCAATATTGAATTTCGTCACTCCATTATTCTGACACCATCTGTCAGATTCAATTTGATAAAGTAACCATCCCCTTAGAGAAATCTTGGACTACATGAAATCCTGGAAGATGATTCAATCTATTTTTACACCGATAGATCAAAAACTAATGACGGAGTTGGTGGAGGTGTATACTCAGACAGACTTAAATTCAAGTCTTTCTATTCGTCTTCGCAATCACTGTAGCGTCCTATTTTGGCTTAAAAAACACGTGACAAAGAATTCTGTAACTACCATCTCAATAACAGTCCTTTACTGCCGATCGTCGCTAATTGAAATAGCCCAGCACTTTAATATTAACCTGTATAGGGTTTCGGCATACAGGGCATTTCAAAAAATTGTAAAGCTGACGAAATCGCAAAAAGTTGAGAAAAGATACCTTTATTGCCAGATAAGGCTAGTATAGGTATTCCCATCGCTACGTTCAAACTTATGCTCAAGCATGTAGAACAAACCTTAGGTGAAAAAGTATTATCACCTGCTTGGCGACTTAACAGATTTGACCAATGGTACATCAATCAAAGGTTCAATATTTAAGCAGATCGCACATAGGCTGCATATTAGGTGTTATAACATGGCAATGTTTGTAAGGAAAGCACGCAATGCGGCTTGGAAAAAAACAAAGGCTTGTATCTTCAGTTAGAGTCTTTAAACTACCGAAAATAAATGTCAGGGCCAAAGAATACATTCACTTAATTATCACAAGTAACACCACCCCAATTCTTGGAGCAAATGTGTGATCAGTATTTGGAAGAAATTTTACAACAAAAATCTACAGTTGATATGAATTTTTCAAACCTACCCTTGTCACACTCAAGCTGTTACGCGTTGCGTGAAGATGGTGACCAAAGCTTCTAACACAGTAGGTGGTAAAAATCCAGAGACGGATTTATAAGATTAAAAATTCATTAACGAAGCATTTTGCCAGTTTTCAACACAAATAAAATTATTACATTAAAATGTAAAATTAAAGATGTAATTTAGCTAGTTTTTGAATAACTTTATAAAATTTCAAGTTTTTATTAAGCAGCTTTTACTTGCGACTTATAGGTACTGTAAGGCTAGTTATGCATTCGTAAAAAAAATCGAACTCGAGATTTTGATCAAAGTTAACAATACGATGATAGCGAAGACGAAAAAAGTGGGTCTGGCAATTCTGTCTGTCTGTCTGTTCGATTGCAGCTAAACGGCTCGGCCGATTTTCTTCAAACTTGGTAGATATGGGTTTTGATTTTTTACCCCCGGATGTTTTTTGATTTGATTTTTTATACCCAAAAATAACGGTACCTGCCATACGATTTTTTTCCGAAATTTTATAAATATTTTTTTTCTCAAAAACTGTCCCTGCGATTTTCTTAAAAAAAATTCAAAAATTTAATTTAGTTAAACCTAGGTAATGGTCAAAAAAATTTTTCAAAAAATGAGTAGTTTTGGTACCCCCCTTGGGACCATTTTTTTTGTTTTTGATTTTCTCAAAAACGGTACCACCGATTTTGATCATGTTTTGTATGCTGCTTCCCAGCAGTTTGAATATTATTGTGTATTCAAATTTTCCAAAACAATTTTTTTGGATTTTTAAAAAATTTTTTTGGAAAACTCAATATTTCGAAAACCCCATGCTAGATTTTTTCAAAAGTTTGGAAAAATAATCTACAATATATGAGCAAAATAAATTCATTTTACCTAAAATTAACGGTACCCTTCATACAAATGTAAAAAAATGGTTTTCGAAAATCGTATTTTTCTCGAAAATGGTTCCGAGAATTTTGCTTAATTTTTTTTTCTTTCTATTATTTTTTAATATCTGTAATTTAATAAAAAAAAAATTGAAAACAAGATATTACTGACTGTACCTACCATAGAACGATTTTTTAAAATTTTGAATTTCTCATTATTAGCACAACGGATTTCAATGAAATTTCGTAGAAAGAAGCTTCTAAAAAGTTTAAAAATCATTGCATTTAAAAACTTCAAGAAAAATATTTTTTTGAATTTTGAAAAAAAAAAACAATTTTTTGTTTTTTGAAAATTCAATGTCTCGAAAACGGCTCAATACTTTTTTTGTAAATTTAATTTTTATTCATACAATAATAAAAACTTCAAATTGGCTTTTAACCTGTCCACATAGTCCCAGTTATTGTACCCGTGTTTTTATTGACGTATACATTGTAATTTGTGTTGAAAATAATTTCAGAATAATTGTGTACTTTTTACTTGTGATATAGGTACTCGTAATATTGGGCAAGTTCTTCATTTGGAAAAAAAATCGAACTCGAGATTTTGATCAAAGTTGACATTACGATAAAATCGAACACGAAAAAAGAGGGTCCGGCAATTACGTCTGTCTGTCTGTATATCTTCAAACTCGGTACTTAAGGGTTTTCGGTGATTCCCTAGAGGGGAAATTGAAGTTTGTTTTAGCTCCAAAACTACCCCCCGATACACTCGTAATGCAAAATCTTATTCATCTCTAAAATGGCTCTAACGATTTTGATAAACAAAATTGGGTGTGCTACGAGTATTATGGACATGGACTCCATTTTGGTCAAACAAAATTTTAGGACAAAATGTCATTAAAGGTACCTGTCATAGAACGGTTTTTTTTCGATTTTCTATTTAATGGCTCTAACGATTTTAACTAAAATTTTCAGCAGGAGCTCCCTTAGATTTAAAATAATATTTTATATACAAATATTCTAAAGTATATTTTTGGGTTTAAAAAAAATCAATTTTTTTTTTGTGAAAAATCAATATCTTCAAAACTTTTTGAAATTATTGCCCAAAATCTGTATTACAAAATACTTACAATTGGCATCCCAATTTTTTTTCTTGAAAATTTGTTTAAGAAATTTCGCATATAAAAAATTAATTTGGTAATAAAACGATTTTTAAACTTTATTTGCATAAATTCATACTTTTCTAGAAATCAGACGGCAGTTTTTTGCTTTTGAACATTTTCATCTTATTAAATCCAAGTTTTATATTTATAAAATGTATTTTAAATCCCAAAGTACTTTTACATAAGAGCAAGTTCGTGCGATCCAATCGTGCATTTTATTTTTCATCACGAGCGAGAAAAATGCTATAGAGTTATTCCTCTCATCTAAGCATCAAAAACAAAACTAAATACCACAAGTAAGAATAACGCTCTTATCCGAAGACAAAATTAATCTGACAGCTGTCCATTGTGTTCTGTGTTAATGAACACGCCCAAACTACAAATTTAACGTTCAGTCGACACAAATGGAACGGGTTGGGTTCGGTTCAACAAAAGTTGACTGGCGTTGCTATGGTTATTTGACATTATGGATCAGTGATGTTGATTTACATGGAACAACAAAATTAAGTGATATATAAAAACTTTAGATCTGTTCACTCGACTCATTAATGTGTCTTTAAATAGGTATATAATTTGTTTTTAGATGATCAATATCGATCAGACTAAAAACTTTAAACATCCAGTTCCGACTCATCTGTAAATCAGGAAGTTAGTTTTAAATCGATTGCAAAATCGTCAGAAAAGGAAGTTTCATTTTAATAAGCTCAAATCAAAAGTCTTAAAAGCTTCGCCAAAATTAAGTACAATGTGATCCGCATTCAAAATCTAGTTCCACCCGGATTGTTTCCATTGGAAATGTTATTGTTACAAAATCGAAATTAATTTAGTTTTTTCCTTATTCACTTTACCTTTTTGAATTAAAGCCTGAATCTTAAATTTTGTTGAATAGACTTTCTATATGAAGGCAAATTCACAAAGTATTCGTATATATAATTTCTTGAACCGGAGAAAATTTAATAGCAGCAACCGGATGTAGTAAAATGGAATCAATAAAGGAAGGTACAAACACAACCCACGTTTCTCACATCCTACTTATGGTGTTCGGAATAAGTTTAACGAAGGTATCCCAGAGAGAACCTTGAGTGAAGCTACAAATGAATGAAGATGACACATCATTACATCCTTCGCCCCAGTAAGATGTCCTTTTTACTTTTTATACCTTTTCTGTTCTTTTTTTTTTTTTGCAAAATATTGAACGAGTTTTTGTTCGGCTCCTGTTTCATCCTGAAAACGAGAAAAGTATGAAAACGGCGTACATTCTCGTAATTATAAGGACTCTATATACGTTCTGTATATATACTCGTTAATATCCTTCCTCCGATACGTTTTATTAATTATGTAGACGTCCATATGTACATAATATATAAATGTAGGTATCTATGTACCGACATACTGTCAGCATGGCATGGAAAGCTTTAGCTTGTAAAAGTACGTATAAGGATATTAAAAAAAAAACGCCAGGAACTTGGTTTATGTTCTACTGGAGTTTTTGTGTGTTTCAATAAAAGATGAAAAAAAAAACGAGGTAATGTTGGCTACCTTTTCGAAAATTGCCGCGAGGCAGAAACTCGAATATTTTGTTAAAGGTTCACCACCCCAACCCCCTTTTACCGCACAATCTAGCACGTTCTCCCCTCAACTGCCAGTTGAGGTTACAAGAAATGAAATTGAATATTCCATCTGAGGTTTTTTGATATTCAAACTTTATCTTCCTTCACTTCTCGGGTCTGGTAGACGGGTATCTTTTTGTTTTTGTTTTTGTTTCTTTTCTTCATTTGCTGTCAAACTGACATCAACCCAACGTAAGACTTAAAAAACACCACTTGATGGCCAATAAGAGTTTGCAAGTCGAGAATAGGGGAAAAAAGCATCTATGAAATTATGTAAGGAAATGAAAATGTTGTTAATTTTGAATATAATATTTTAATTTGCAAATATGCCGCAGGCAAGAAGGCAACAGTGTTCAAACGTTGAGAGGGCCTTCGAACACATTTGAAACCGGGAAAGCATATAGAGAAAATTACTCAACACGGATTTGTGCTTTTGTTTTGATAAAAGGTTTACTTTATGAAACCAAAGACCGGAGAAAGGTTCTCATTAAAAGCACTCAAAGCAAAGTTTTGTTTCAAATAAATATTGTTTTGGTCGTATTCACATAAGAATTTTGAAACAATAATGTTGCTGGACAGACTGGTCTTTTGGTTTGTGATTTTAGATTTTGAATAATTTTTAAATAAACTTATCTCAATTTTTATAAAATTTTTAGTTACAAATCAGGTTGTAAGTGCAATAGTGGCCTTACTGCAATTTTGTCGAAATTGAGTTTATATCGAAAATAAAATATTTAGGTATGTGTTAAATAATATTTCTGTATTTAAGAATTTTTCAATTGACATCTTCATGCTACAGTTGCAGGAATACACACAAAAATTAAAAGCTTAAGTGCAAGATAGGCCTATCTCACTTAGGCCACTTTTGCATTGTTGATTCTATTGCTTGTAACTTAAAGTTAGCCCAATTGGATTACTATTTGCTCATTGGTTCTTGGGGGCATGAATGCAATGAAAGCAAGTGAGTAGCGTGATCATTTTTCTCAAAAACCCATGAATTTGAGGAGTTTCGTACTTAAGCTACACTCTAAGAAATATTCGAAAAATTACTACAATAAGTGTTTAACTTAGTTCAACACCGATTTAATTTTACTACAATTACTGTAGTTACGAAATGGAAGTGTAGTAAAAATAAACATCTGCTTAAAAGTCAACAGTTTCTTGTTGAAAATTGCACATAATGTTGAATCCTCAACATAATTAAACACTTTTTGAAGAAAATAACGCATCGATGTTGAAAACTCATACCCGTTTGCTTGATATACTCGTATTTAATAGATTACTTAAAAATAAGAACGGAGATGAATTTTCAACACAATTGTTTTGCGGGATATCATTTTTTTCTTCGATTCAACAGTTTTTGATGAAAATAAAATATTCCTATTGAAAATCTTGTATGCATTTGTTGAATAGTCAATTAAGCGCTGGAAAAGGTGAAGGAGAGACAAAATTTCAACAAACATAGTTTTCTTCAGCGTGGTTAGTGATATCGTTTTACTCAAATTCAACATTTTTTTGTTTAGATTGTAAATTAAGTTGTTTTTATTAGTTAAATATTAAAAATAAAAATCGCTTTGAAACTAATTTTCTAAATTTTTATGTTGAAAAAAAAATGTAATATTTGCTTATGTTGGTTTTTCAACGACTGTGACGTGAATTTTATGTTATATATGCTAGTTTTTCACCGTATATTGATTAAAAAGATACGATACACGATAAATTGCTTACTTTTTATGTGATGAAAATTCAACATTTCATCTTTCAACCACTTGTTGAAAATAAAACACCGAAAATTTCTGTTGAAAATTACTGAAATTATTGTAACGCACCGGTTGCCTACAATAATTGTAGCAATTTTCAACAGAAATTTCTTAGAGTGTAGTGGAAGTGAGTGTATTACTTGTGTTGAAACATTTATATGCTTAAAATAAATTATATTATAAATAATAAAATCTTTTCGCATTTTTAATTTGTTTTCTCACAAGGCCTATCAAAATTTGAGTTCTGGTAAATTTTAAAAAGTCGATCAAATGCATATTTAAAGAGTGTCCATTAACAATTTTCGATCATTAAACTTAAATAAAACAAATTATGAGTGAGATATGAATAAGATTCTTAACGTCGATTTCTCATAACTCGGTGGCATAAATCAGGATGATCTTGACCAAAGACATGGAATAAATTGGCTTTCAGAACAGTAATGGCTTGTGGCCAGGGTTGCAAAAGCTTAAGTCACTTTTTAGCTTAAGCTTGGCTTTAATTCACAAGCTATTGGGTGACTTATGAATTAAGAAAAATGTAATTCAACAGCTAGTTACTGACTTATGAATTAAAAAAATTTCATTCATAAGTCAGTTTATGACTTGTGAATTAAAAAAGTTTAAATCATAAGCTTCTTAGTGACTTATGAATTAAAAAAAATTAATTCAGAACCTACTAAGTGACTTATGAATTAAAAAAATTTAAGTCATGAGAAAATAAGTGACTTATGAATTAAAAAAAAATAATTCACAACCTAGCAAGTGACTTATGAATTAAAAAAATTTAAGTCATGGGCAAGTAAGTGACTTAAGAATTAAAAAAAAAATTAATTCAACAGTTACCTAGTGACTTATGAATTAATTCATAAGCTAATGGATAAATTCTGATTACAAAATTATTGATTGGAAAATTTATAAACTAGCATGATAATTTAGATATGTATATTTATTATCGTAGAATAAGGGCTTTACAATTTATAATGATACACAGCTTGCACAGAGATATGATATTTAGTTTATATCTTACAACTGAAAAATACATTCAAAATGATGGTAAGGATTTACAAAAGAAAAAGATTTTTAGTTTTTTTTTAAGGAAAAACTACGTAAAAAAACCTTCCTTTAATATCGCATGATAATTTTATGACACACAAAAGCTTGAAATCTACTTTCGTTAATAATTAAATACTTATGTAGTCAAAACAAGCTTAATTTACCAACTATCTTATGAATTAAATTTTTTTTAATTCATAAGTCACTTAGTAGCTTGTGAATTAATTTTTTTTAATTCCTAAGTCACTAACTTGCTGATGACTTAAATTTTTTTTAATTCATAAGTCACTTATAGGTAGTGAATTATTTTTTTTTAATTTATAAGTCACTAGTGAATTATTTTTTTTTTAATTCATAAGTCACTTAGTAGCTTATGAATTAATTTTTTTTAAATCATAAGTCACTAACTAACTTATGAATTAAATTTTTTTAAATCACAAATCATCTACAGACTTATGAATTATGGTTTTTTTAATTCAAAAATTCGCAACCCTGCTTGTGGCTTATTGTCATATACCTGTGACCTAAGAAATCCCCACAATTTGAAGTCTAACATATAATAACAGTGACACATCGGCTCGACGCCGCGTGAGATAACCATGTAGGGAGATCGCTCGTGCATTAAGAAAAGTTCATTGTGATACGGGTTGTGCGGCCCATAGAATGTCGTCGTGGTCCATATCATCTAATTTGGCGCATTTTTGGTTTTCATTGACCGACGGCACTCGCCGTAAACGGCGATGGACTGATCGACGTCATTCTCCAAGAAGTATGAACCGATGATGACGCTAGCCCAAAATCCACACCCAAACAGTGTCTTTCTCTGGATGCATTACAATTTAATGGATTGCTTGTTGACGAACCCATTCATCCAGAAATGGGCCTCGTAACTTGACTATGATATTTCGACCGAAGTTAGGGTCATCGTTAGGTATATCGTTGGTAATGATTCAGAATATCTTTTCTTGGCCTTTAGTCCACAAAATTTCGTGTTTCGTCCTGGTGGTTTCACCAACGCCAACGGTACAATTGACCGAAACAAGGACTAGCATTCGATTCCTTGCGTTCCCTCTTTACTTTTTTTTAGCACCTCTAAAATTCTGGCGAGGTTAAGTGTTGGTACCTTCAAACACTGATGTACTTAGCCAGCAACGGAGACTTGGGGCACACCAGCATTTTATGAATATGGTCATACGGTCTCTATCTGAAGTTAAGCAGACTCTGCATGAGAAAACCACTATTAAATATATGTATATCCCTTAGCTGCCACACTTCTGTAGAATAACATAGCTGCCACACTGGGGTACGAAATGCCCCAACAACAAAATTTCGTATTGTGAGCCAGCTATTGAATTTTTTTGCTTGAAAAAATTCTGTGTTGATCATTAATATGTATTTTATAAGATGAAGTAGGTTGAAAGAAAAATATTCATATTTATCATTAATAAAAAAATTGTTAAAAAATAATCATTTTCACCAAAAAAATTCAATTTTTTTTCATTTTTTAATATTTTGAGCTAAAAATTTAATGAGATACTCTCAAGATGTATACCTTCAAGAAAAAAAATACTTCATATATGTCTTAGAAAAAAAGTATATTTATTTTGTACTATGAAGAGCTTCGACGTAGGTCGACCGCGTGCTCGAGACTGTAAAAGACGTGGATCGAAAGTTGCGTCTTCCATCTCTACATCTAACTCCGATGAAGATGAACTATCAGATACGTTGAATTCAGACTCAGAACCATCATCGACTTCAGCATCCTAAATATTCTCAGCAACGCCATTGTTACAATCATCCTCGATCATTTCTTGTCGCAATGTCCTATTGCGCAAATTGTATGCCATCTAATGGTAACGAATAAATATTACTAATATAAATATTATAAACGTTGTAAAAAATTCTGAGTCAAGATATTATACTTACGATTATTTAAGAGAAATAGAGAAAAAAAATTACTTAAATAATCATAACTGCCACACTGGGGTCTTAAACGACACCACACCACTTCCAACGACTGCCAAAACGATACTAGCGCGCATATCATCGTACTATGGGTTTCAGGGGAAAAGGTATGCTTCAACTAATAACAGATGGAGCCACAATTCCAATTTTTTGAAAATTGTATGTTTTATTTTAATTTAAATAGCGCTGGGGTCACGTGGACCCCACAAGTGCAGCTAAGGGATATGTAGGTATAATGACTTGCCAAATGGTAGACACATTGTTGTCAAAAGTGGTAATGAACATAAGCCGATACTATTCAGAATTTACACCAGCGATATGAAAAGAAACTGGTGCAAGCTATTGATTGTAAGGTCACATGGATGGCCACTGGTGAGTCAAACTGTAGTAAAGTACTTTGTCATCTGGTTGAATCAGTATTTGTATTTCGACAGACATATAAATGCTGCTCTAGACAGGACTAGGGAAGCCTTTTCCTTAACAAAACGGTTGATTAAAAGCAGCTGGTTTGGTTCAACGTTGCCCCATGTCAAATAGATAAGATTTGGGTGTTAGAGAGATAGTAACTTATATGTTGCCTTGGATTACACAAAATATCACAGTCGGAGTACAAACATAATTATTTCAACCAGGTTCTATGAAACGGAGTCAACATAAACAGAATTGATAATTTTTCGTCACATTGCAAAAGCGATGTCCTCGACCAACAACCAACGAAGAATACTACGAGGTACGAGATAGCTTGCACCTAAGCGGCCTTCTCCCGCTCGATGTATTTCTCTTTTAAGATAGTCATCCAGGATAGAAATGGCGCTTCCGATAATCCACTACGGCGACCATAGAGCTCTGGATAGACGGCTCCTTTATAGTCCTTCGTTTCTTCGCTCAGTAGGATTGTGTCCGATCGATTTTAGATTAAAGTAGAGTTTTAGGTAGCGTTAAGATATTATAGTTTAACTTACAGCACCCGCACAGGGTCGGTGAGTTTGTATACAAAGTACTAATTTTTTTATACTAAAATAAAGTTTTTTTTCCATTTTTTTTTTCGTTCAAATAAATATTAGGCAATTATAATTACAATTAAATCATTTTAATATTTGAAGAATGGAAAAAATGCTTTGTATAAATAATAAAGGCGAAAAAAATGTCTCTATCGACATGACCATATTATACCGATGGTAAAGCTGAAAGTGATGATTTTTTAACTAGGTACTACTTCTACTCCCCTATTGGCATTTAAAAATATATTTTTTTTATTGTTTAAAAAGCAACATACATATATATCTTTTAAATTTTTAAAACGGTACCTATTTCTTCAATGCAAATATACTATTCAATAATTTCACTTTGACACGGACAAGCATTTGTATGTTCATCAAACTTTAAAAAAATTGCATAAATATTTAAAACTTTTTGAAAAAAAAAGAACATCAACGATTTGTTTTTAATAAATGATTTGCATCGAACGACTGTATCGTCAGCGTAAAACATTTATATGAATTTTTCCTCTCATCCCATTTCAACACAATTTTCATTTACTTTTGTACCATGTGCTCAAAACAAAAATCAAGGATCGAAAATTAATTAATACACGTAGATCCTTGAGGCATGTTTACTGTCCTTTTATATTTGTACAAAATAATATGAGAATCAGAGCATTTTCGTTCCACTCCAATGATTTGAGCTACTTAAACCAAAAAGGCAAATAGTTTCGGTCGAGAATTCACATGTTTTTATTTATTACAACCCCCATTTTTCATCCCGTTGCTAACGCCACTGCCATAATGTGGTCTGTTTATATATTAAGAATATAATAATTTATTTTTCTTAGTAAAATTATATCTCATCCTTCGAATCTATCGCATCACATCCTTCAATGAATATTACTCTTTGGTCCTTTTATAACATCACAAATAATCCTTAAATAGGAAATGAATGCGAGTTTAGTTACCCACATTCCTCGCTACGGACAGGCATACATACCTACATTATACAAAACAAAATTCGATGAGAAACAAGCTTCTTAGAACTGTATCTGTTTTTTAAGGGATATGATATCATAAATTTATGAAATATATTTCCTTATTATTAATTTAAATAGACAAAGAAAAGGAAAAGCTCGTAACATCTACCTTCCCAAGACAGGGTGGGCCATTTAGTGGTTTCTTTTTAAATCATGGGTTATTTTGACACTGACAGCTGTCTGTCGCTCGAAAATTGACAGAAATTCAGTATCATACCTCCGCGTAACGAAATGAGTCGCCTTTCGCCTGAACAACGTTGGGAAATATTGAAAACTTATTTCCAAAGTGAGTGCCGTGTAGCCCCAACAGTGCGTTTTTTGAAAAGAAGTTTTGGCCGAAATGAAGCACCCACCACGCCTGCTGTATGCAAGTTTGTGCACCTTATACTCCATCGTCCGACTTTTTTGTCATCTCTAAATAATACAATTTTATATAGAAGTTTCTCTCTCAGATAGATCCTGTTCGCTATATTAATTATATTTTTTTTTATTCAAACTTAAATATTTACGAGTAAGGCTGTGGAATATTTTGTTTTATTCGTTATCATTATAAAAAAAACTCTTTTCGTCTTCAAAAAGGAGATTCTACACACATTACTGAAAATATACATATAATAGGTTTCATCAATAAAATATTTTGAGCTCTGTTCCAGTAATGGTTTCAATTTACACACAGTATAAGTCTCCGTTTGATATTTTTTTTTTGTTGGGCTTTTTGTAATTCTATGAAAATGGTAATTAATTGCAAACGAAAATGCTAATTAGCTTGCGAATGGAAATGCCCCATGTGTCTATATCTACATCCGATTAATACCAAATGCGTCCCCTGAAAACACAAACTGAGTATCAAGATACAACAAACAGAGAGTAACAGTGCTTAGCGAAAAAATATTCAATTCATACTTATTTGCTTATTATGGCATTTACATAATTAAAAATTCCAATTACTGGTATTATATTATATATTGCGACTTTCCTCAAATGTGCAGAAATCTTTATATACTTACATAGTTTTAGTTTAACGCAGATGAAGAAAATTGGAAAATTACTGAAATTAAATTAAGAAACCTTGATATTTTAAAATAAACAAAAAACCTTGCAAGGAAAGAGTGCCACCATGAAGGCACTCTCAAAAAGAATTTTCAAAATAAAATAAACGGTGCTGTCTTCAGTTTCAGCTAGGCTGAACTATTTGGTGATCAACCTAATGTGAAATATTATAACATAACTAAAGTCAGTAAGACCTTGTTGCAGTAGCTTATCATACCGTTGCCTCTGACGAGGAAGTTACAATGAAGTGAAAAGTGCTTCTCATCGCCTCCACATCTGCTAAGGCGATAGCACTTGGTTCCCGAGGATCAGGATCCACATACATTCTGCGGCCTCTAAATGGCTGAACTACCGACCTAAGCAAGCATGTGCTATTCGACGCAAGGCTTGTATAGGACAATGTGCGCACATTCCGAGTGGCAAACGACAACTCACACCTTTTCCTAGTTGCTGGACAATTTAGAGCTCAAACCAAAATAAACTGCGACTAACCCAGAGTTAACAGGGAGTACCTGGTCGAGAAAATATCCGCTAATTATTGTCCAATCACCAGGCACCCGAAATCAACTTAGGCTACAAAACAGTCTAAAAATATTACCCGCAGTATTCTGAAGAATGCGTTCAATTGCAAAAGGTTTTATAATAAAAAAAATATCCGAACTGAACCATAGGACGATATTTTCAAGTAACATTTGCATAAGATGGTAAATGTAAAAGTGCAAAAAGACAAACCACTTTCAGTTGATGAAGAACTTGTTTCGATCTGATCTGATAGCCTACCAGAAGATTTCTTCAAAAACGGAGGTGATGGTTTTGTATGGTTCATGCATCAAATTATCAAAAACCTATTATAGGTGGAAGGAAGAATGCCCGATAACTGGATTCTCAGATACATATGTCAGATTTTCAAAAAATCGATTCTATGAATGTCCTCAAAGATTTTCGGAAGGACTTCCCTATACTTCATACAGCCAAAGAAAAATCTTGGAAAATATCAACGAATATTAAGTCGGGACTTACTATAGGTATTTTATCATCAATCAATCTGTTTCTGGGTTGTTGATGCGCAGACAGGCATTTACACCAAGGCTCTGTCTATCTATTAGATTCCGCAAACACTAACCTCTCTGCTAAATCAAGTGCATGCTCTCCACAAACAAATAAGCATCTATCAACCAACTAGGGCAAAACGTCACTATTGAGTGAATATAAACTTCAAGAACCAGGCTACAATACTTCCCTTTGGCTAAGCTAATCGGTTCGAAGCTCCTCTCACATAAGATAATGTGTGGGCTCTTCAAAACCACTATGCTGATTCATGGCAGCGGGCGCCCGGCACCGGCAGCGGGCGACGTGACAATAAACAGTAAGGAGGAGCCATATTTGGTCGTCTTGCATGCGAGAAGGACGAATAAACGAGAATATGCATCGGCGAATTCTATGAGCTGTACCAATATGTGGATATAGTTCAAAAATTCAAATCGCATCGGTAACATCAAGCGATTGAACAAAAATGCTGCAGCTTAGAGAGTTTTCCATTTCCAACGTCTAGGTTCGATGCGACAACAAATACCGAACATCCGACTGAATAACCAAGTCGTCGGTCGTGGATACCAGAGTGTTTGTCTGGATGACTGGAAGCAGCGTACTCTGGATTGCGGCGGATGGAAATACTTTTCATAGATGGTGGACGGTTAAGCTATCATTGAATTTTGTTTTTGAGTAAAACTTCTTTTCCAGCGTTGGGGGTAAAAAATTTTCTATGGAGTTATCAGTGACATGTCAAAACGACACGTTATCCGTCAAAGACAGCGACATGGTTTTTACAATTCTTGTTCGAACTTTGTTCGAGGTTATTTAAAACACCGTTTATCGCAGAAAGGGAATATTATTTTAACACTATAACTAAATAACAAAACAATTAAAAACATAATTTTATTAAAAAAATAAGCAATACACTTTTTTTATTGAATTATGTGGCCGAACAATTTCTCGATTGAAAACCAATTTCATTTGTACAAAAAACACAAACAAATATATAGTTTTTATAGTTTTATTTATTTAAAACATTAAACACTATTTCATTGAAAACTAAGCAGTAAAATTTACAAAATAATTAATGCGAAATATAAAAAAACACTTGTAAATAAAGTATCTACTTTCTGTTTTCAAATATAAACTAGCACTGCCATATTCAAAGAACTTAAAATTCGGTGTCAAATTTAAATTAGCATTGCCTACAATTATAAAATCCTTTGGCTCGAACACAGTGAATGCGATAAGATTTTGCGGAACGATTTTATAACAACGAAAAGTTCTCGCTCTCGTCTTGTGTCTTCAAATTACGAATCGGGCATAGTTATAAAAACTTTTGTCTGTCGTTTTCAATTGGATTTTAATGTCACCATCTGACAAATTTAAGCGAAGATAAAAATGCACTAAAAAACGGCTAGTATTGAAATTTTCATATCGTAGACGTCAGTGTCCTTTCACGATTTATGATGTGCACCCAGCTTAGTAATCGTTAAAAAAGCGTCATTTGTGCGTTATAAAAAGCGTAAAAAAAAGAGCGCCATCCATTTTGCTCAACCTTGGTAACAAACAAGTTATTTATGACTTTCTTGATTTTCTCAATAAATTCAAGAAATCTCCAGATATATTAAGCTGTCATTCGAAAACTAATTACATCATTTATATAATTAAAACAGTTTTGAGTTCCGATTTAAACTTCCTAATTTATTTTGCAAATCATTTTTAATTCGAAGAAATATTTAAAAAAAAATGTATTTGGAAGTGATTTTGACATCTTGCAAGACTATACTAAAATTACTTTTAAATTGATTTTTTTGGTTTCCGAAAAGCACTGAAAGGTAATATCAAAAACCAACGAAAAGTAGATTTCCGTATCGTCAAAAGGGGAACACACCCAAACAGTACTTTACATTTATGTCACAAAACTCAATTTTTTTTCTAGAGACGACAAGTGAGGAATGAATTGTTTTATTTATAACATTATCTTAATCAACAATTAGTTCTTATGTTGGTTTGTACAAAATGTTTGTACCTTTATAGGTTAGAATCTTACAGAGGCTTTGCTTGAGGGAAAAGAAGTTTTGCTTCTAGGTGCGTACGTTAGTACACACACTCTTTTTTTATAATTTTCGCGCACTCAAGGGGTTATTAATTCCCTGAAAATGATTATGACAGTACGAGCGTTAGGAAAACAAGGAAGGGTTTAAAAGGAGATACCGATGCACATTAGTTTTAAGTTTTTGAATATTAAAATGGGAAGGAAAAATAGAGCTAGGTAGAGCAAGAGCATTCCACATTCGTGTAGTCCGGCTGAAAAATCAATCTATGTATGTATTTCACAGTACGTCCGAAGTTGGAATCAAGGGTAAACTGATGAGCATTCCTAAAAACGCGAGTATTACGGTTAAATTGTTTAAGGGGAGGAATGCAACTGACTATTTCGCTAGAGGCTAGAACACTGTTTATGAAAAAAACGGTAATATAAAGTAAGACCAAAAACATTGCGGCGGTGCTCGAGAGATGCAAATTTTTCCGTTATATTTCTATCACCTATCATTTTTAAATCTCTTTTATGAATTCTATTGAAGAGCCTCAAGTGGGTTATTTGAATAAATCAATGATGCTTTGAATGAACCAATTTTCGCATTATAAGCATTTTATACGTGGTTTCTTGCCAAGTGCCGGGACATTCCGGAGAATTGTAAAGCCGTCGAACTCGCCAGAATTGGAACGGAAATGCCTATCTTGCCCGATAGGGTAAATATAGGTGTGCTCTAAAATAATCAAATACAAGATGGCTTAACACTACCACTTGTTTGGCGACCAAACAAATCTGGCCCAAACTGGATTTGAAGCGGTCAAATTGTTTGTTGTCCTTCAGTAGATCTCAGATCAGCTCCGTAACAGATGTTATAAATGGACACTGTCTATAGGTAGACACGCCGCACGACTCATTTTCAGTGCCAGATCAACGTTTTTTTTTCAACCAATTTAGATCACTTGTGAACTCCAAACTTTTGTGCCAAAATTCTATTGATCTTTCAATGTGAACCTCTGACTACGGTTAATGTGAATGATTAACTTTCTCCGATTATAATGTTCTTCTTTAAAACACGGTAAACTTACTTTAAGGCCATTTTTGAAAACTTCTTATCAACGTCAAATTGATCGTGAAATGATCGTCATTTTATTCAGTCAGAAATTGCTTTAATCAAATTTACAATCGTCCTCCTTGCACAAAACCTGTTCAATCAACGTCATTCAAATTTATTGCAAAGGCATTTGACATTTACGAACACTCTCCGGCTTAAAATATTCATGTCGTCAACTCAATTTATTTAATGCATAGCTGCGCCGCAAATGACGTTTTCGAACATATGACTTTAACATACTGCGTTATCGAAAATAATGCTTTTGCATACAAATTTCGTTTTGGGTTTAAGAACAGTCGACTTTTGCAGTTTTTATTTAACATTCCGAAAATTATTACAATTAACTCAATACTTAGAGGATAAGTGTTGCTCATACGAGATGGAAACATTTATTTTATTAGTATATCAGACTGCTAGGTTCAGTTATCAGTTCGAGATCACCTGAGTCGAGTATCAGGCTTAAACTTAAGTTAACTTTTTACATAATTTTTTTATTAGAGTTAAATCGCGAGGTACGAGTAAGTCCGAGCTAACCTAAGAATTAAGTGAGTTGATTCTGAATCGACAGATCCTTGATTTAAGAGATTTATTTTGTACACTAGCAAGTAATAATTATTATTTTATATACAAGGGTAAGGGGTTGGTCTGGATAAGCTAAGAATTGAAGGAGTACTTTACACGTGAAGATTGGTGAGCTCAATTTACTGGCTGATGTTTGAGTAGATAAAATGGTTAATAATTAATAATTTATGTAAAGACCATAATTTTGTTGGAATATTTTTAGTAACCTGAACTGTCATGCAGAGGGTCTCGAGCTCGGTTCTCAGCCGCTTCTTGTCACGAAAAGTGTTGCTTATTTGCCAGTCGTAATTGGCAGAAAACTATAGGTCCTCTCCATTCTTGCTAGCCCGCACACATAAACGGTTGAGAGTTGTAAGTTTCATTTCATTTCAGTTTTATTTATTTCATTTCATCTTGTACAGTAGACTTAAGTCTATAGGAGCAAAAGTTACATTTATTATATAATATAGTTACACTATAACAAGCTAATCCAAATTTAGATTTATAATGTTACAATTTAGAGCATTAGTTAAGTTACATTTAAAAATTTCTTTAAATTTATAATAACATTAACAAAAAATTTAAGATTTAAGAAAAAATAAATAAAAATTAAATTAAGAATTTTCAGCCAAATACCGAAAGATAACGCGATCAAAATGCTTACGTCCTCGAAGCTCTCGTATGTCTAAGGGTAGGGAGTTCCAGAGTCTGACAGCACAAACAAAGAATTGGCGCTCCGAGGCAGAGCAAGTAAATCTTGGTTGAATAAATACAAAAGATCGGATGGAAGTAGAGAACACAATTTTGTTATAAAGATAAGATGGCTCCTTCTTTGCTACAATGCCATTCAAAGTCTTTAAAGTATTGTAACTTAGATATGCGTTTAAGGTACAACCAAGTAAATTTTTCTTATACGCGGAAACATGATCATAACGCTTAAGATTGTACACGTATCGAATTATGTTGTTGAAGGCAACATTTAGGTTTATTTAAGATTCTGAGCTATGACTGCAAAATATCTGGCATCTGTAAGTAATAATCGGGATAATTAAAGTTTTTGCTAAGTAAAGTCTAATATCTTGTGGTGTATGCTTCTGTGTAAAGGAAAGACTGCGTAGACATCCGTAAATTTTTCCTATAATGTGCTGTATGTGACAATCCCAACTAAGTGTGGAATTAAACCATATACCAAGATTCTTTACTTTATCAACGTACTCGATTACCTGGTTGCCAATTTGTATGGGTGGAAAATAACTGAGATCAAACTTTTGTTTATAAATTACCATACATTTAGATTTTGATGGGTTCAACCTCAAGTTATTCGCCTCAGACCAACGATAAATTCTATCCTAGTCTTCATTAAGTAGGTAAGCACAGCTATCAATCATGTCCAATTCACAACTTAGGCGAATCTGTGCATCGTCTGCATACAAATCAATGGACGAGTAATGCACCTGGTTTGGCAGGTCATTAATACACATGCAAAATAGCAATGGTCCTAGTATTGATCCCTGGGGAACTCCGGAATAAAGATCCAGCAATCCAGAAACATTTTTATCTATACTTTACTTTAATGATAGCAGACACACAACTGTGATTTATTCTAAAACCGGATTGGTTAACACATAAGAGATTGTTATTTTTGATAAAATTCGAGATCTGGCTATGTAAAATTTTTTCTAAAACTTTTGAAATAAAAGGAAGAATCGAAATTGGTCTGTATTCAGGAGATGTTAAGCGAGTAGCAGGTTTCTTGATCACAGGAATTACTTTTGCAACTTTCCAGGTATTAGGAAAAGAGCTTGTTGTAATGATTGTATTGAAAATATGTGTAAGGGTGGGTAGTATGTGAGGTAGTATTATTTTAATAAACGAGGGGTGCATTTCATCAAACCCCATGGCTTTAGATTTAATTTTTAAAATAT
Source organism: Philhelius festivus (assembly GCA_963931855.1). Classification (NCBI taxonomy): domain Eukaryota; kingdom Metazoa; phylum Arthropoda; class Insecta; order Diptera; family Syrphidae; genus Philhelius; species Philhelius festivus. The sequence goes on along the minus strand of OZ007555.1, from coordinate 21,027,139 downwards.
TGTCTACTAAATCAGCTTCTTCAACTACCTGAAATTCAAAATAATTTAAGCTCGGATCCACAAGTTCCATATCATTTGATATTTCTACTTCATTAAGAGATTCAGACTGAACTTTCGCAAAATCAGCATTAAGAACATCAGGATTAATGTTTTCAGGGTATTTTTCTTTCAATGGCCCTACTCCAAGATCTCGTATATTTTTCCAGAGTGTTTTAGAAGGTAGATCTTTCCTCAGATGATTTGAATATAACTGTATTTTAGCTTCTCTTATTTTAATGCGTACTTTATTTCGAAAGTCACGAAAAGTATTATGAAACTCAGTCAATCGGAAACGTTTCCATTGTTTGTAAGCTAAGTCTCTTTGCTTCATCAGTTCCTTAATTTCAAGAGAAAACCACGAATTGTGCTTGTGTTTGACAACCTTTGTTTTGAGCTTCACATGCTTATCGAATAAACTACGAATAGAATTTTCTAAGAATAAAACCTGATCATCGGCGGAAGCCATAAAATATATTTGTTGCCAGTTAATATGAAATAGATCGTGTTCCAGTTGAGCCAAGTCAATATTTTTAAAATCTCGATATTCAATAGTAGTAGCTACCGTTCGGGGAACAAAATCGAAGGTTGCAAAAATTAAATCATGTTTCGAAAAGGCGGCTGCAATAGGCTTAGGCTGCGCGTACAGTGGTGCGACAAAGCGATGCACCACACAACACAAGCACTGAAATAACTAAATTGTACTTGTTTCACTTTTTTCTTTGAACGTCCAAACAAACAATATGAACTTTCTCGCACAAACTTGCTTGAAAAAGTGGTCAGAACAGTTTGTGTGCGAGATGCTTGCGACAGGCATGCGAGAAACTCGCAACACTTGCATCAAATATTGCTTCACTGTGCGCACCTATATAAGAACCAATGTAAATATTTTTCTAGCACGCAAACGCTTCTCGCATCGCATCGCTTTGTCGCACTACTGTACGCGCAACCTTAGGCTCTAAAAGAGACGTACTGACGTTTGATTTATTTTTCATTTTAAGGCTCCAATCCAATCATATTTGCACAGCACTGTATATCTACCTATACACACACTCGCTTGCAGCATATCAATCAATTTGAAATTAGAAATTGTCTGTATTAATATGAGCGTTGGTACCTAGAAAATTGTGGATGTGTGCATGCATCCTGCCAGCAGGATATCTGTCATCATTTGGCTGTACCTACTAACTACCCCGTTCGTAATTAAAAATCCAGCAACAGTATGCCATGTTGGAACCGTAATGGATGAAAACTGTTCAATCTATAAAGTAGTTACAGGGCTTTAAACTTTGCGGGCGTTTTGTAATCTGATACAAAACACAGTTGTACTAAATTAATAATTATATTTAAATCTGAAAGGGTTATTTTTGTTATTATTGACCCATCCATTATCACGTATCAATTTCAGGAATAACAGAACTTAGTGGACCGGGGGTATAGGGCCTTTTTTATCCTCCTTGTGAATTTTGAGTTTACAGAAGATAATTTTTGGATTCCGGAAAACGACGACAACATCCTTTTGTGTTTGTTCAGTGCTACGTGTCTCATTAATGCTTTAAGCTTTTGACATTTAATGAAATCAATCAGATTATTGTAAATGAAACGTTTGAGTGAATAAGAAAGAAATATTTTTTCCCCGTTTCTTTATAATGATGAAGCAAGAAGTCGGCATTTCATATTTATTTTAATGATGTCATCTTTTTAGGTAAGATGATTTGGGGTACAATATATATGTATATGTATAAAAAAGCGATCGGTCTTATTACACGAAATTATAAGATTTTGTATAAAGATACTGTTCACGAGTACCATGGCTTTGGGGTTTGAGAATAAATGTAATAAAATTCGATTTACTATAGGTAAATTTTTTCATATGGTAATTTATCCAAGAATATACAACGCTATCGTTGGTGCTTAATCAATCATTTGTTTTTGTGTCATTATTATTTGTGTCAGGATTTCTATCCGTAAGATGCTTAGAATAATCAACTGGACATAATCAATATTTAACGGGCCGTGATAACTTGGTTTTTAAGCCGAAGTTTCGGTCGTCTTTGGCTGGAGCATTCTCTCGACGTGAGTTCACCTCAGGACCAACAAGAGGTGACATTTAAGTAAAACAACAACGATTTCATATATAAAATGGAATCTGGATGTTTTTGCTTCAAGCGGACGGCCAAATTTTTAATGACTTTCTGCGATACTCCAAAAAAAAAGCGTCTCAAATGTTGTTCTCGTGCTCCTCCAAGGTGATTGGCTTGTTAGCGTAGAATAAAGACTTGCCGTATGGCAGATAAAATAATAGAGTGGTTTCAAGTCGCATGATCCCTTCGGCCAAATGATGATGGCTCGTCGTGAAATAGCCCAGTCGCGAAATTTCTCACGTATTAATGTTACGTAGGGCGTCTTGTAGAAACCACAGCTCAGACTGTATGTAACGAGTGATTTTTTAAGAGCTATCGGAAATTAAAAAAACAACATAAGATTCAGAAAAATGCATAAAATCTTTATTTGAATCGATAGTACGGTCGGTATAATTTAATGTTTGAAGATTATTTCGTACAAATGTTGGCCGCGGCTGCGCCTAAATGGTCCATCCGCTTAGTCTAATTTTGGCATAGGTACTCTTTCTAACATTTCGGCCGGTATCTCACGAATGAATGCTTTAATGTTGGCTTCCAGTGCGTCAATCGAAGCTGGCCTGTCCCTATCGACATGAGCCTTAACATAGCCGGCCAATTGACCGGCCCCAAACGTGAAATAAACTGTTCACCTCACTCGAATCTCAATTGGTCCATTGTTACGTGTGCTGTATGGCATGTGGCACCGTCTTGTTGAAAACCACATGTCATGCAAGTCAAGATCTTCCATTTTGCGCAAGAAAAAAGTTTGTTATCATCGCACGGTAGCGCTCACCATTTACAGTAACTTTGCGATTCGCATCATCTTTGAAAAAATACGGCCCAATAATTCCACCAACCCATAATCTGCACCAACAGTTGGTAGCGCCTATAGTTTCTGGCTGCTCTTCACTACAAATAAGGCACTTTGCTTGTTCACGTAACAATTCAACCAGAAAGGAGCTTCATCGCTGAACACAATTTTTTGATAAAAAAGTGGATCTTTGGCCAACTTTTCAAGAGCCCATTCACCAAAAATTCGGCGTTGTGGTAGGTCGTTCGGCTTCAATTCCTGCACCAGCTGTATTTTGAAAGGCTTCACACCTAAATCCTTCCGCAAAACTTTCCACGCTGTGGAGTAACAGAGGGCAAATTGCTGCGAACGGCGCCGAATCGGTAACTCACGGTCGTCACTAACACTGGCCGATACAGCTGCGATATTTTCCTCAGTTCGCACTCTACGTAAGCGTGTTGGTGGATTAATGTCCAACAATGTAAATTTGGTGCGAAATTAAGTCACAATAGCCCGAATTGCCGCCTCAGTAGGTCGACCATAAAATGGAAGAAGCGTGCGATGAACTTTCTTAACAGAGAACGCATTTTAATAATAAAATTCAATAATTTGCAAGCGGTTGTTCGCTTGTAAGACGATTCATGGTTAGATTATAGACCAAACTGAAAATTTTTGACAGTGAAATAAAACACGAAACGTGTGCGAGCTGTCAAAACCAGTGTTGCCAAAAAGAAAATAGCAAAAAAAATAATCCATTATATCGATGTTTTCGAGCTCTGGTTAACATCGCTCTACACCTGAAACCATTGACTTCTTCTTATGTCGAAAGAAATAAGATTCGATGATGCTGCCATGCATCTTAAATTTTGTAGATGCATTGATGAATGGTTATACGCTTATAAATTGTGTTCACTCCAATAACGGAAATTTTACTTATTGCAATAGCCATTGAGCTAGTAATAGACCTTGTCCGAGAAGATAATTTCTTGGGCCAAAATCCAGATATCCAGCTAACATTTCCAGCGCCCAATTAGCTAACTCTCGGCATTATCTATGGTCGTCCCGAAGAAATGGCAAACCTAACTGTTAACTGACATCTGCTGAAACATAACAATTTGAAAAACTATCGTTAGTTACCCTCTATTAGACATATTTTGGCTTTTTGCTCTGCATCCACTAGCTTTTTGTAAACATTTTAATTTCGTGCTATACGGAGGCTGTTTGAAAAGTTCTCGGCCTAACATAGAAGGCGTTGTTTTAATAAATAACTTTTAATTCCTCAAACAGTCTTATATATGTATATAATAATTGTATGTGAGGTTTCATTAAAATTGGTCGCGTACTTATATCTATCAGTGCAATTTTTTGTTTGAACGAACCTATTGCTAACAACGAAAATGGAAAAAAAATGAAATTAGAGCCGTCATTAAATATTTGGTCAAAAAGAATATGACACCAAATCAAATTAAAGATGACTTCAATGAGACATTGGGGGTATCTGCACCTTCGTATTCTACGGTCAAAAAGTGGGCAGCCTTATTTAAACATGGCCGACAGAGCGTCAAAAATGATTGCAGAAGCCGAAGGCCAACAACACCCACCTCTTCAGAAAACGTCGATAAAGTTCATTAAATGGTTTTAGACGACCGAAGGTTAAAAGTGCGAGAAATAAGCAACACCATGGGGATCTCTTCTGAGTAGGTTTACCATATTTTGACCGAAGAATTGGGGTTGAAAAAATTTTCCGCAAGATGGATGCCGCGTTTGCTGAGCGAAGAACAAAAATTCAATCGAGTTGAAATCTCTAGAGAGAATCAATCTAGCGTTATTTCGGAGGAATACCAGCGATTTCTTGAGAAGATTCATTACCACCGACGAAACATGGATTCATCACTATATTCCTGAGACAAAAGAACAATCAAAACAATGGAAGCATAGCGGTTCTCCTCCACCGAAGAAAGCCATGTGCTTCAGCTGGGAAAGTGATGGCGTCAGTCTTTTTTGATTACAAGGGAATTATTTTTATTGACTACCTTCCCAAGGGCCAAATTATCACTGGTCAATACTATGCAAACCTGTTGGACAAATTGGCTGAAAAAGTTGCCGAAAAAAGACCAGGATTAGCCAAAAAGAAGATCCTTTTTCATCAGGATAATGCTCCAGCACACAAGTCGGTTGTTGTCATGGCTAAACTCCATGAACTTCGATTTTGTGTACTGAACCACCCCTCTTATTCACCTGATTTGGCACCATCAGACTACGAGTATTACCTCTTTCCTAACTTAAAAAAACATTTGGCTGGACGCAAATTCTTCACCAAGGAGGAGCTGATTGCTGAGACGGAGCGGTTTTTCGAAGAGTTGGAGGAATCGGCCTATAAAAAGGGCAAGTTCTGCATTTGGAAAAAAAATTGAACTTGAGATTTTGATCAAAGTTGACATTACGATGATAGCGAATAGGTATGTCTGTATGTCTGTACATCTCCCTAAAGCCTCAGCCACTGGAGCAATTTTCTTAAAACTTGTTACATAAGGGTCTTCGGTGATTCCCTAGAAGAGGAAATTGAATTTTTTTTTTTTAGCTCCAAAGCTAACGACCCCCCATACACCCGTAATGCAAAATCTTATTTATCTCAAAAACGGCTCTAACGATTTTGATAAAAAAAATTAGTTATGCTAATATGGACATGAACTACATTTTGGTCAACAAAAAATTTAGGAAAAAATGTTATTCTATACCTGTCATAGAACGGTTTTTTTGATTTTCGAATTTCTCATCAATTTAAAAGAAATTTCTTGTATAAAAAATTATTTTAATAATAAAGCTATTTTTAAGCTTTGTTTTCATGAATTCATATGGCAATTTTATGCATTTGAACATTTTTTTCTGAATTTTTTATATATGTAAATAAAATGTATTTTATCCAGCCGTACATTTTATTTTTTATCAATAACGGGCTTTCACTCTTTTTTTCTCGACCACTCGACTTGCATTTTCTTCTATGTCCGACCGCAGATGTTATTAGTAAGAAAATTTAATTTCAATATTTGCAAGGCCGTTGTGATAGGTCTTTTTCTTTTTTTCATTTTTAAATAAAGGTTCCAGCTACAACAGTGCCCTAAATGACAAAGAAATGTAATAAAAAAGTCGGGCTATTCCAGTACACCGACGCTGACAGCATAACCCACCGCCCACAGACATGTCACCATTAAATGTCTGCTAAGATTCACATCAACAGTTATGAAAATGGAGAAACCATTGAAATAAGGACATCATAGAAGGACCATACCATATAACCTACAAGAATATCTGTGTAAGCTTTTGATAAACTTGAATATATAAATAGGACGACATTACGGGGGGCATCTGAAACATGCTACTCAACCTTCGTCTTTATCGAAGATATAAATGGCCTTGCTCAACAATGAGACCGGCAACAACGACGATGATAAAATGATGATGACAACGAAGACGCGACGAACAGTGCAAAATACATTGCTTGGTCTTCGTAGTCGGAAGGCCATTATGTCAATATCGCAAATAGTATTATGTATCTTGGTGTAGCCTCGATACGAGTAGCTTTAGAAATAAGGTGTCTTTAAGTAGGGTATGCTAACGTTGGCTGGATACAAAACTATCAGAAAAAATCTAAGGAAAATGTGAAAAATAAACACGGAATATGAAAACATTAACCATAGTGTCAAAGCGGATGAAGCAACCTGTCCAACTGAGCTCGAAAACTTACCTACTTTAAAAAAATATTTTTCCGGGAATTTTAAGCACACATGGAATGCCAAAATCTAATTGGGAGAATTCCAAGAGAACACGCTTTGATGACATTTTGATTTTTCCGCACGAAAAATAGGGTAGTGTACAATACAATCCCTGCGGGCTTCATACTACTCTTCACAGTTCTCTAACAACGTGGGTATGAGAAATATGTGGGGAACCACAGCCAACTCAGTTGGGACGCGGGAGCCTTTTGTGATTCAATAAAGAGTAAAATAAGCGCTCCGTCTACAAAGACTTTTGATTTTGTGCACAGAGACCGCAGTAAAGGACTCCAAAGGACGATAGGTCTTTTAGTGTAGTTAGCTGCCCGACGCAAGTGTGCCCAAATTGTCGGGGTGGTGGCAAAACATCGTTTGCGTTGACTATGACGATGTCAGTGGCTTTTATGTATAACCTAGCTCCTTGCTTGTTACTTGGCTGCGGGCTAAAGAGTGTTCACGTGTGGGGTTAAATTTTATTCAATTGGAGGTGGGTATTTTTTTTGGATGCTGCTGCTCCTGATGCAGCTGTATTGCTCCTGATGTTGTTGCGGGCGTTTTTGGCTTTTAGTGGCAGTGCTACTGATGCTGATGGGCAGAATATACTACATACATATGTAGAGTTTGCAGCTCATACTCCAGCAGGAAAACTTAGTTTGATGTTCCGCACTAATGTATTCCACTCAATTCGGTGAGGCTATGCAGGAAAAGTGTGGTGAAATGTTGACTATCAACTTTGTAGAGATTTGACTTTGTTTATTGGTTAACTAAGTGAACTCACGACGACGACGTTGACGACGATGATGGTGACGACGCCAACGCTACCGTCACCAACAACTACTACCATCTACGACGACGAAACGAAAATCAAAACGTCGAGGGACTAACTTTCGAAAACGAATTTTTATTAGCAATTAGTTTTGAAAGTTTTATGCTCGTCTTCATTACCATCAATCAGGAGTAAAAGCAGGAGCGTTTTTTAAAGTGTGAACTTTATTTAAGTTAAATGGATTCAAATTTTACTTATTCAGTAGGGCAGCTCGTTGTGTAAAATAAAAATAAAAACCATACAAGTCAGTGTGTGAACATTTTTCTTTGGCATGGGTAACTTTTTTTCGACAAAAAACAAAAACAATTGTTTATAAGTTTTTGTATATGATAATAGCCCTGGTGCTCATAGGAACCTATGTGAAATAAAAACAATGCATAAAAGTACTACTGGGCTTAGGTAAATTCAGAATTTAAGCAAAATACATTCCAAAATTATTTTACATAAGGCGAATAGAGAGGAGTTCATGGTGAAGAAAAGGGAACAGGTCGAGGGAAATTTTCACGTTGAAATGGTGTTAGTAAACATTGAAAATCTTTGACAGATACAATTATAAAAAAACACAATTTAGAAATTAGTTTAATACACTAATGGGTGATTTTTTTGCTATTTTGTTGGGAACACTGGTTTTGACAGCTCACGCACGTATCGCGTTTTGTGTCACTGTCAAGCATCTTCAGTTTGGTGTTTAATTTAACCATCGTCCTACAAATGCACAACGCTTGCAAATTATTGAATTTTATTATCAAAATGCGTGCTCTGTTAAGAAAGTTCATCGCGCGTTTCTTCCATTTTATGGTAATTTTAATCGACCTACTGAGGCGGCTATTCGGGCTATTGTGACTTAATTTCGCACCAAATTTACATTGTTGGGCAGTAAACCACCAACACGCTTACGTAGAGTGCGAACTGAGGAAATATCGCAGCTGTATCGGTCAGTGTTAGTGATGATCGTGAGTTATCGATTCGGCGCCGTTCGCATAAATTGGTCCTCTGTTACTCCACTACGTGGAAAATTTTGCGAAAGGTGTGAAGCCTTTCAACTACAACGCCGAATTTTTGGTGAATGGGCTCTTGGAAAGTTTGCCGAAGATTTTATAGATTTTATAGAGAAACTGTGTTTAGCGACGAAGCTCATTTCTGGTTGAATGGATACGTGAACAATAGGGTGTGTCACTTTTGTATGGCCGCAAAAAAGTACTCTTATTTTTAAATGTAATAGTGCTCAAAAGTTGTATTAGGGTCTGAGGTTTAAGAACATGTAAAAAAAAAATAAGATATCGTTCGTCTTTGGTTCGCTCAAATCGGTTGAAGTTGAAAAGAAAAATTTAATTTACAGTTAATTTTTTTTTCATTTTTTACAAATACTACAAAAAAAACTTAACAAAATACAGAAAGAATGTTTGTCTTTACAAAAAGATATACCACGATATTGTAGGTGGTTCCGTTGATTTTTAAGAATTTTTTTTTTGTCAAAAAACAAAAAAAAAAAAAAACGATTTTACATAAAAAAATGATTTTTCTTCCTTCTTTTATTATTTCATAGCTTCCTTATCAAGTGTTCAATTTAAACAAATATAAGCTTAAAAGTGTTTCCTTGCAATTATCTTTCACTTGAAAGCCTAAAAATATTTTATATAATTTTTTTGTATCCACACGGTGCAATTTAAAACAACACATATTTCAAAAATCTCGAAAATTAAAATTTTTTGGATTTCATCCTATTTTTGAGCGAGTCAAAGATATTAATCAAAATGAAATGCCATCAGTTCACTCCTCATCTCAATTTCGGATCTAGTGTATCTAGTGTTGAAGCCGCACAACACGAATGTGGAATGTTTTGACTTGCCCTATTTTCACCTCTAAATCTTTTCTTCTTTAATTTCTAAACCGATTTATGTAAATTTCTATAAGCCAGACGGAACATTTATTTCATTTGTACTCGTAGTTAGTGTCTAAAAAGATCGATATTGGCAAATTTTCAAAAAAATATCTCAAGTTAAAATATAAAAGAATTTATGTTTAAGACTTGAATCGCACTCTAAAGTTTTAAGCAGGGGACGTTAAGTGCCATAACGCCTATAAAGATTTGAATAAAATTTGATCCTCAGATAATACTTAGCCTTAAAAGCTTAATATAATCCATCTCAAGAGGGGAATACTCCAAAAGGATTTGAAAAAAAATAAAAAAGTTATGTTTAAAAAGTAGCCCGCACAAGGATTTTATTATTTCAATTTTTTCCAATTCACCGCCGGTAAATCTTGGGTAGGTACTGTTCGATTGTACTATTGAAAATGAAGCTTGAAGCTCGCTTCGACCCTTTGTATACCTGTATTGAGTTGAAATGAGCTACGTTCGACTCGATCCCACTCGCTCAGCGGTGTTGAGTCTAAATGTGAGGCGAAAAACCTGGGTCGAGTAGTGGGTTTTGCAAAATGTTTCAGAATCGTACAACATCCCTTCAACTCAACTCCAAATCGAGCTCTTAACTCAAATGGTGAAAAACCTGGGTCGAAAATCTGACTCTAATCCAACTCGATCTTTCGATACTGCATATAAACATGATAATACATAATGTCCTAAAAACAGGACAGATATTCAACTGACATTAGACCCCAAATAATTTCTGCACCAAAAATACACATACGGTAAGATGTACTAAAAGTAAATAAAACCCCGATTTATAACTACTCGACTTTTATAAAAAAAAAAGAAAAACGTGATTGCTGATTGCACTCCCTTTGAAAGAATTCAGGATATTCTTAATTAACATTTAAAGAATTCTTAGCTTCTGTAATCCATACAATAAATGGTTTATTATGTAGAGTCCACTTCCCATGGAACACAATTCAAGTAAACTTTGGCAAAAACCGGTGCATGAAACAGTTCAGAGCGAGTTCAGCGAAGAATCTTGCACCCAGTGCCGTCATAGAACAAAACTAATAAATACAGAAAATCGTATAATGCCTTTGCAAAAGATTCAGTTTTCTCCATAAATATCGTTCCTGTCAACAAAGTCGCAGCACCATCAAAAATGACTCTATGGAAAGTCACTTACATATGTACGAGTATGTAATTACCCGTGACGCACTGAGGATTGAAATCGTTTTATCTAAATTTAATTCCAAATTTAAATTTTAAGGTTTGTTACATATTTCGATGTTTATTTCAAAAATCAATCTAGAAATCAACTTCATAATTTAATTAATGGGGTTTTCCATTGCGAAACTCAGATTTCGGCAAAGGAAATGCGATTTAAAATTGTGTCATAATTTCAAAAATTCTTCATCATTTATCAACTTTGGGAAAAGAAATATGGAATGGATCCATTTACCGAATCATTTTAAACTGCATTCATTTAGTATTACAAATTATTTCCTTCTTGTATTTGAAAAACAATCCCTAATTGAAATAAATTAAACAAATATAAAACCACATTTGCGAGTTGACAGCTGGAAATTATTTTGCAATTAGTACATGGTGGGTGGGGTAAATCTGCCCAAAATTTAGATTTGAAAAATTGATTTTAAATTATAATGGATTTTTTTGCCCAACGTAATGCAAAAATCTTCAAAATAGGCATTTTCACAAAATATATCTATTGATTTGCTTTACCAATGGAAAAACCATATACCTAATTTCAAAACAATTAATACAAGCGCTAAATGCTTAAGCCATCCCCGTTTTTAATTCCTACAATCCAAACCGAACTAAAACTTTCCACATTCCAATCCAAATCCATCAATTCATCATGCACAATTTTGCAACCACAAAACAACAATTCCAAAGACTACACTGCCTATCTCCTATCTTCTATGCAATTGACAAGACAAGGAGATAAGTTTTCTCAGAGAACTTTTTCCTTGGAAACACACACACAGCGGCCATGCAAGTGAATTGAAATAAGTTCTTCGTTCTTTCTTGGAAGTTTTGTATAAGTGCGTTCATTTCTAAATTTGCGCAGCGATCGGATCACCTTCACACAACAAATTTTATTTTAAATATTAATTTTCATAGCACGGCATCAAAAGAATTAATAAAAAAGTTATTCAAGTGGTAAAGTTTAAGTTTATAAAAAGAAATTTATCAATTTGAGTGCGTAGATTGTGTTTTTTTTTCACAAAAAATTCTTATTTCAATATAATTCATCACTGGTTAAGTTTTAAGAGCGTCGGTATTGTCGTCTCAGTGAAGTGCAAAAAATATCAAATGGTATTCTCGGCATATAATTTGGCGGTAATATTTAAAACAAATTAAATTTTAAACTTTGGGGCATGAATTTAATTATTCGTTATATTCAGTAGACATGCACTTTTTCTCTCAATAAATTATGATATTCCATTCAAAAAACAGATGTGAATTGTATTTTTTCCTTTTTTATTTCAGGTAAGTCTTGTGATGAAAATATTTCTTTGATTTAATAACAATTATGTGAGTATGTTATTCTTCTTACCAACCTGTTATTAAAATTTGTTATAAATAGTTTAAATTTAACCAATATCTGAAGTATCATTAGGGGTGGAGATTTTTGTTTTTGCTTAATTTTGTGATCATGTTTTAAACCTGCTGTACTGCGTTTGATATACAGTTGTGTTCATAAAAAATAGCAGTGCTCCCCAAATAAAACAAAAAGGCTTTCATTATCAACGTTATTATATATTTCACTAAACTTCTAATAACTTTTTAAGGTATTTCATTTATATTAACAGAAAAAATTAAGATTGATTTTTTACCGTTACTTTTATCACAGTAAGAAGCGTTTTTTAAATTTATGGCTGTTCACAAAAATAGCAGTGCATCTGAATGTTCTGAATCTATAACGCAAAGAGTTAGAAAAACCGTAAAAAAGTTATATGAAACTATATTGATATTTTAGCTTATCATTAATACTTCGTAGCATAACCATTGTTTTTTATAACGGAAAGGCATCTGCGTGGCATGGAGTCCACTAAAGATTGACACCTCTCGACTGGTATTGCGTTCCACGAATCTCGCACTACACAATTCTTTCGAATTCTTCGGTTTCGCTTCATGAACCGCATTCTAAACATCTTCCCACAAATTCTCAATGGGGTTAAGGTCAGGGGATTGAGCAGGCCACTCCATAACGCATAACTTGTTCTCCTGGAACCATGATTTTGCCCTTTTTGAAGTCTGCTTTGGGTCATTGTCTTGTTGGTATACCCAAACCAACGGCATTTCCTCTTCAGCATAGGGCAACATGACCTCCTCGAGCATTTTAACACATTCAGCTGCATCCATTATACCCTTAATGGGATAGATAGGCCCAACCCCATAGTAAGAAAAGCAAGCCCATATCATAATTTTCGCTCCGCCATGCTTCACTGTTTTCACAGTGTATCGTGGATCGTTTGCTGCATTTTGTGGTCTTCTCACATACTCCCGACGATCCTTGGCTTTCATCGCTCCGCAGAATATTCCTCCATTTCTCTCATGGCCAATCTCGATGCGCTTTGGCAAACTCCATTCTCTTTTGCCACATGGCTTCTTGTCAACAATGGTACCTTGCGTGGACTTCAGGCTGGTAATTTGGCATCCAAAAGACGTCTTCGTACGATTACAGCGCTTACAGACAGTTCAAGCTTATCTTTAATTTCTCTGGAGCTTATGGAAGGGTTCTCTTTAGCTAACTGAATAATTTTTCTGTCCGTTCTAACACTCGTCATCCTTTTTGGGCCGCGTGTTTCCGGTTTATTCTGCCATTTTATAGTGTTACTTATCTTTTTTGCTGAACATCCTAGGATTTCCTGAATGCTGAATATCATGGTAAGTTTTCCCCTCCAAACGTAGTTTTCTTATTAAACTTCGAGTTTCTTCGTTGCAATGTTTTGACCGACCCATTGTTTATTTTTAAGCTAATATTTTATAAATTTTTCTATAATATTATCTTGAGAATACTTAAAACTACAAATAGTAAAATTTGTACATACCGAAAAATAAAAAAAGAGAATGTTTAACACTTTTTGACTTTAAATGCAAGACACTGCTATGTATTTTTATGAAAACGTTATATTCAGAGAGCTTGAACAAATGCGTATACAACGGAAAAAGTAAGGTTCAATTACAAACTCAAATCCTCAAATTTAAAAATGAAAGACCGTTAGATGCAAATAACAGGTTAATTTTTTTTGTAAGAATCTGCGTCTTTAAAATTATTGACTAATTAATAAAGTGTGACAAGCACTGCTATTTTTATGAACACTGCTGTACATAAATGACCATTCGAATCTTATTCTGAAATCAATTTCTATGCTGCAAATAAAATACAGATCTCCAGGATCCTACTCCTCTAAAATGTTCTTGTGAGCCCTGAAGTGGCTCATGTTTTTACATTTCGCTTAAAATATACATATGTAAATACATATGTATGTATATTTCTATTTTCCTAAAAGTCAGAAGCTATTTTTTGATATAAATAGTTTTTTTTTTTAAATCGATTTATCTCTGCTAAAGGCTAATTAGTAATTTTTGCGATTATGAATACTCCAGAATTTCGTCCCTCGCTTTGCTTCTTTCCGATTGAACATACATAGTCCATTTGCATTTCTCGTATCAATTTGAAGATGTTCTGGGATATGTGTAGGGGCTCGCTTACTAGGTAGTTCTTCCTCATGGCTCTCGGACTTGCATTGCCATCGAAGGTCAGCGAGACCACCAACATTTTCTCTAGCCTTGGATCAGATTTAGAAAGGAGTTTATGATCAAACAATATTGTTTCGTGCAATTTTTGTTTCGAGTTTTTTATGATTAAGATTTATGAACGAAACCATGTCGTTTGCTATTTTTAAATTAAATTGTTTTGCCATCAAAATTCCTATCAAAATTTGAAGGATATTCATTTTTAAGAGTGTTTACCCTTAAACTAAAATGTGATCTAAGAATGCGAATCATCGAATTGATTTTGCATTCAAACACCCTATATTTTAATCATTATTTAAATAAAAGTCATAAGCTTCTGGTACCTTAATAGCTATTGTGTTGGGCACTCCCGCTAGTGGTCTGGTTAGATTGTTTGTCTTTTTGACAAATCATTCAAGAATATCTGCAGTCTTTTCCACATAAGCAAGTAGCTACTTCCATTCGGTATCGACATTGTAATCGTAGGTCTTTTCCATGTTTGCTAACTAAACGCACACAAGAAGGAATAGCTGAAAGTCACCTGGTTTTGAGCTGTTGCATCTCTTATTTATTTTCTTCTTAAGGTAACCATGTCGACGTTATTGTTAAGAATTTAATGTTTTTTTCTTTTAAAGTCAATTTTATAAATGTGACTTTGGCATTTGACTGATAATTTTATTGAAGTGAATTCGGAACAATAACTTTTATGAAATATTGTCTTTGAAAATTCTGAAACGTATTTTGTTTGTAAAACCTTAACTACCACCAGTCCAGTTTGAAAAATCTTAGATAGTTTTCGGTTTCTTAGTTTATATTAATTTTGCATGTGACAGTCGACAACTTGTCGGCTCTAGAAAATTTAGATAGTATCCACAACGATACAGTAATTTGAAAAGAAATTATATCCATTTTGATTGATTTCCGCAACTTCAAGGCTTTGTGGTCATCTCATCATAGCCGTTTAGACTTGGCAGCAAGTTGTAAGGCCACTTTATTCCTGCCGACAAGACCTCTTATAGGAGTGGTGGAGATTTGTGAGGCACTAGGTTAAGGTTCTCTACGAGCCGTTGCCCTGAATTTTTGTTTATGCTCTATGGTAGGTACTTATTTCTTGGTCGGTTTTTCTATGTTAACTTTGACAAACTTCACTCAAAACATATAACTTCTACCTCTCACTCTCTTTTCTGTTTCAATTGGAAGCTGTTGTGCTTATGGTCCCTGGTTTTAATTCTTGTTTTGATCTGGATTCCAATAGATGGCATATTGAGTCAACCTGCGATAGAGATAGACTTCTCGTTTATATGTACATATACGAGTACACATATACATACGAGTATTTTAACTTTGAGCGACTGATTTTTCAAGCTCATGAAATATAGGGTACATCTTTCTTTTTACAAAAGGCAGACCAAGAGATTTAAAAAAAATCCTCTTGGAATTTAAAAAAGAATCACAATAGTTCATTTCTGGAACAAACCATCCAATTTGAGAATAAGTTGTAAGTAATCGTATTTCGTATTGAGATTTGGTGTTGTTTCTCATTACAAAATTACCTGGAATCTTAAAAGGTTTCAGTTGATGTGTTAACCTAAACATTTCTTGAAAATTCTCTTCAAAAACAGTGAAAACATTTTCAATTTTTGTAATTTTTAATATTTTACATTATTTATTATTATTCTGAGTGATAAGGGTTATTTTTTTATTTCTCTGAATAAGTTAAACAAGTTGTTACATCCGGGGCTCCAAAAATCCAATAGTAAAAGAGGGAACACATCTTCACCTACAGTGATCGACAGTGTGGTCTGGTTTTCTAGCTAGCCCTGTCATTGGGTTTTCTGGAAGGAAATAATATTTAAGAACCACGGCTATCGGAAAGGATGTTGTGTTGCCGTTCCCTACTTGAAATCCTTAAAATTCTATGTCCCCTTCATGCGACTTAGCCACGCATGAACCAAACAATCAACCTGACAACGAGATAAGTTTGACATGGACGCAGTAATCCCTTGCATCACATAATTATACTTTTATAAAGTACCTTACCCATTCACCTGATAAGGCCGGCAACCTTTTTGTTAAAGTTCCCTGAGTTTAAAGCGTTACAGGACAACCGCCTACTGTTCTCATAGTCTCTGTATCCTTCTAATGAAGCATCATACACTCCCTGCGCTCAGCGCCTTTGATCTCAAAGCTCCCTGAATTCAAAACTATCTTTTTCCTCATTGTTTTAATATTTTTACTTGCGACTTATAGGTACGAGTATTACCTAGTTAATGGTTGAAAAAAAATGCCCAAAAAATTATAATTTTTGGTACCCCCTGGAACCTTTTTTTTCGTTTTTGATTTTTTCAAAAACGGTAACACCGATTTTGATAATTTTTTTTATGTTAAGGCTCCCCAGCAGTTTCAATATTATTGTGTATTCAAATTTTCAAGAGATTTTTTTTGGATCTTAAAAAAAAAATTTAAATTTTTTTTAAAAACTCAATATTTCGAATACCCCATGCTCGATTTTTTAAAACTTGATAAATAAATGTTTCTTAAAATAATCAACAAGATATGAGAAAAAAAAATATTTTACCTAAAAATCACGGCACCCTCCATACAAATGCTTAAAAATGGTTTTCGAAATTCGTATTTTTCTCGAAAACGGTTCCGGGAATTTTGCTTAGATTTTTTTTTCTTTCGTTAGATTTTTAAGATCTATAATTTAATAAAAAAAAATTTTAAACACTATATTACTGACTGTTCCTACCGTAGAACGATTTTTTAAAATTTTGAATTTCTCATTATCGGCATAACGGATTTTAATAAAATTTTTTAGAGAGAAGCTTCTAAAAAGTTTAAAAAACATTGCATTTAAGAACTTTATGAAAAATTTTTTGGAAATTCAATATCTTGAAAACGGCTAAGTAATTTTGTTTTGTAAATTTAATTTTTATAAAAACTTAAAATTGGCGTACCAAAATTTTTTCTTAAAAATGTTTTAAAAATTTTTTATACTCGTTAAAAGTTTATTTTTTTAAGAAGCCACTACAAAGACCTATAATTTTTGTTCTTGCATAAACCTATATTTGCTTGAATTACATGGCATCCTATTTCTACCTCCAACTACTAAAGAAGTTGTTTTCTTCATTTAAAAAAATAATTTTATGCTTATGAACAGTTTTTCCCTAATAACATTCATTTTTGAAATTCTTAGTCTATTAGATAGAAGCAAGTTCATGCGACCCAGTCGTGCATTTTATTTATATAATAGACGTTCCAAACGAACTACATACCTAACTATAAATGGTTATGATTAAATGTTAAACTTACTTTTGCCTAAATATTCTCAATCATAGAAAAGAAGATCAAAGTCAAGAACTTTGCAAAAAGGTTAGATTAGATTATACGGCAAGCCGTATCACTCGGATCTCACTAGATTCATTGTGCTCCTGAGGGTGTGAGTAATGTAGGAATGGGAAGAGTAAGAGGAAGAATTTAGTTTTAGGTATGGGTGCCTCCCTGAACCATCCTGATTTCTGAATGAAGTTAAGGATGCTTTTTAGTGGTAAAAATGAGACGTCGCGTCGTCCAGTTTGTCGAACAAATATTTTCCGATGTAATTTTTTTTAGTTCTGCATAGGCTGGGGCATTCATAAAGGGAGTGAGAAGAGCCCTCTTTCACCTCTTCAACCTGACACCCTCTGTATACATAAGTGAGATGTGCTGATGCCCATAAGGATTCCAACAAAGAGTGGCAGTTAAGGTCTGCTAAATTTCAGTAGATACTCTGTTTTTTTTTTCTTTGAAATATCTGGCTAAAGACTCTTTGAGACCCGAGAGGCTTTTGGCTCTAGTTTTAAAATTGGGTTAGATAGAAATTTTAAGGTTATTGAATATCTGTTAACTTTAAAACATTAATTTTCTTCATTTCCTTGAGGAGATCCAAAAGATTGAAGTAGTTGTTGTTGTTTTGTAGTGATTGTCCTGATAGGAGACATGGACAAGGCAAGTGTGTCATGGTTATGGAGTTGAGCAGTTGGGGCACGGGGCATCCTTTTTAAGCAGGTGTTGGTGGGTAAATTTGGTGTGACCAAGCCGTATTCAGATGAATATTTTCAGATTGGATTTGGTTGGATATACTGTTGGAAATTTAGGCTGAATTTCCCTCGGGTTGATTAAACTGACGTGGTGTGTGTGAGGTTCTCAGTCAAGCAATCTTTGATTATGACATTCTTGATTAATGTGTCGTTTTAGGTCAAGTTGCCAACTAGAGAATAAACTGAAACTAACTCTAGTGAATGAAAAAAAAAAACTTTCACATTTAAAAGAAGTCGATTTTGCTTGCTGCGTTGAAGCAGGGGTTGCTTGAGGGTGCTTAAGGGAAATCTCTAATGTAGGATTGCTGAAGGTCTTTTGACATTGCTATAAGTGAATTTCTGCTTTTATCTTCTCATATTAGCTCTAGAGATACTTGGTTAGCATGATATGTTCATGGTTTATGTTCCCCAAAAATCTTCGCAGCTTGATGCTATCAAGACATTGATTCCAACCAATTTTTGTAGGTGCGTACATCCAGTATGCTAGAGAAGTGTCTTCCATCTATTACCACATGGTGCAAGTTTGATCATCAGCAAATCTTCAGGTCACAAGAGTCTTTGTAGATCTCGAAGCGGAGATATTGACAACTGTTCACGACCATATCTGATCCAGCTATACGAACTGAAACGCTTATTAAAACATTCATATTGCTTTATAACATATAAATGGTGGGCCAAATACAAGTTTCTTATTAAAAGTGCAATAAAATGAACAAAATTAATTTTTTTCCATGCATTATGGGTTTATTAGTAAGAACAAATATTCCCTTCGGCTGGTTTCGCAGTAGCGTATTCTGTCACTACAATTTTTCAGGACCTTGCAGTTGGGTTCGGGTTGTAGCTCACAAATTGCTTGAATGATAATGGACTTAAGTGCTTGAATCGTTTCAAAAGGGTCAAGTCGCAGGTATAAGGCGGCCATTTGACATCGCTAAGACGGCTGATTTCACGATTTGGGAATTAGTTGTGCAAAAGATCGATTGTGGCATGGGCTGTGTGGTATGGCGCGCCATTCTGCATGAACCAGAGGTCGTTAAAATCAATGTTATCAGTTTCAATAAAAAAAAATCGGTTAACATGACTCTGTAACGCCCATCATCGTTTACCGTTTACGTTATTCCCAGCCTCATCTTCGAAGAAAAATGGTCCAATGATGCAACCACCCCATAATCCGTACCAAACTGTCACTCTCTGTGGATGCATTGGCTTCTGGGCCATAACGAGCAGGTCTTCCGAGCCCCAGATGTGGCAAAGATGATTTTTTGCCCAAAATCGTTGTCCGATGCAAGCTGCTCTAAGGCCCAAACTGCGAAGCGGTAACGGAGTGGATGGTCGTCTGCCTTCAATTATTGAGACTATTAGACCTTGTCACCAAATAATTCGAGATCTTTGTGCAGAATTCTCCTCAGGCTAGTGCTTGAAATGTTGAGCTCTTGAGATCGGTGGCGAGTTGATGTTTGGAATTGAGTCTCACACTCTCGGCTATAGCAGCCACATTCTCGTCTATCTGCACCGTACGATGAAGGGGATCATGGGTATTGTCCACTAGCATACCAGCTTCACAAACTTTTTGTACAAACTTGAGTACAGCAGGCGGGGCGGGTGCTTCATTTCGGTCATAAATTCTTTAAAAAAAAACGCACAGCACTCATTTTGGAAATACGTTTTCAACATTTCCCAAAGTTGTTCAAGCGTAAAGCAACTCATTTCATTCCGCGGAGGTATGATACTGACTTTCTGTCAAAATTTCGAGCGGAAACAGTTGTCAGTGTCAAAATTACCTATGATTTAAAAAGAAACCACTAGATGGCCCACCTTTTACATATATACATGCATATGAATATTTTTGAAATCATTTGTAAAATTTAATAAAATATAGTTGAAGTGCTACGGCTCGTACAAATCCAGGGTTTCTGTGTGCTCCAACCATTTCTGTGTTAAAAATCAAAAGCATTAATAATCTATGTCTTAGGATAACAGAAACATTTTATTATAATTACTGTATTTCTGTTAAAAATTTCAAACCCTTTTTACCAGTCAATGAATGAACACTTATAAACAAATTTCATATGCAACCAGTTTTAAATCTTAAATACTCATCCTAGAATTTCCCCTAATCAAATTAATAATTCAATTAAAAATTGTAAAGTAACTAAGAACGTAGTAAGACCTTACCTTTTGTTTTACTTTTATTTTTTTTTAACTGTCTAAAGGTCTAAAGTGTCGTACGGACTAAAATTTCATAAAATTTACCATAACGATTGAAGAAGTGTTTTTTCCTGAAATTATTTCGAGACCGAGAAACATGAAATCCTCATCCGTTATAATCTCGTGGCCCAGCCCTAATTATCAAAAACCTAAATCAATCCATTCTTGTTGTCTTCTTTGTTCTAAATCAAAGTTTGAAGAACAACCGGGTATGAAGGCACATTTGGATCGTTGTATTGTGTGAAGAACCCAAACAGAAATCCTCCCTTTCCTCCTCAAAGTAATTAATAAATGAGCCTTTTATGCCTGCTGATGCTCAATGAGCCAATGTACAAAATTCAGCATAGCAAAAAGGTAGCAAAGCAACAGCCCAGCAACCCCCATCAATGTTACCCGGCTCATCGGACTTCTTGACGTGCTGATGAATAATACAGCAGATTGTATTGACAAATGACAAGATGGATCTGCTTTGTAGGCAGCCAAGCTGTATATAGATGGGAGGCAGGCAGAACTGAGGCACTTGTGTGCATGGAGCCTCAATTATGCAAAACATTAGTCGTCCATTACGAACACTGCCACAATCCCCACCGTTGCCACTGCTACCTCGCCAAACATTGAAAATGCTTTAAGCTTTGCTGTTCCGTTCTCATTGGCCTCCCTTGTAACAAGGCTAACAGACAGTGCATTGGACAGATATAGATATTCCAGAAGTCATAGAGAAGCGGAGGTGGATTTGCAAAACTAATTTGATTCCATTGTTCGATTTAAAATTGATGACAGTGCAACATGTTTATAAAAGCTACGCACGGTCCTTCCCACTACAATCGTACTCGCACTGAATATGTGTGAAATCCTGATTTCCTAACTTGGAAATTGTTATTGCTATGGGGTGACAGTAATTCCCGTAATGTGCAATCAGAGAGGGTCATCAGAGAAAGAGAGGATAGTAATTTTATTCAGGAATGAGGTTTTGTGAAAACGTTTAGGAGGCTTAAAGCCTTAAACGCATATTGAAATAGCTTGGAAGTGTGAATCTGCAACGTGTATCCTTTAATGGTGGCTCTGGCCCTACCGATGGTTATGGTTGGGAAATTTTCTGGCCCAGAGCTAAATGCTTATTGAATGTTAAGGCGAGTATATTTGTTGACAACAGGGGCTTGATAAGCAAATTTGGAAACTGCATACCTACGCACGGCAGGGAATTATGGGCAAAACTAATTAATTTCAAAAGGGGAAGGAAGAGGACCTTTAATAGCCTCCCATATCCTGCATCCTGATGCATATTCTAAGCTGAAAATTACTATCAGAATATTGTAGTGCAAAGCAGTTTGCCGTGCAAATGCATTCACTGAATAAAAAAACGATGTATTAAATATTTATATTGGCATTATTTCTGTCTTAATCCTGTCATAATTCATTTAACGTCACATTGGGAAAGCTGGCGCATGGAACAGTAAAAATACATTAAAAAGATAATTGAGTTAAGGGATTTGAAAGTGCAACAGAACGAAGGACAGACACTTTGAAATCAGCGATTTGATTAATATTTCATTTGGAGAAAATGAAAATCAGGAGAAATGGGATGGAGAAAACGTCTTCTTTCCGAGGGAATATTTAATTGAATAATAATGGGTTGTGTAATATTAAAATACTCAGGAAGTCAATGGATTTTGAATTTGATAAACTGATTTATGTGTATTGTTGTATAGTGGATGGTTTTTGTTCAGTATTAGCGAACCGCCCGGCTTCGCAGGGGAGGTACTAATTGTGTTTACCGAAATGACGGAAGATGTATGTGACGGTCTTAGGAAAAAAACACATACGAGTACTTGTATGTTGAAGGCAAATGCGAAACTATAATTCTTTTGTTCACTAATCTTACTAAACTAGTGGATAGATACTCGTAGTTGTCAATCTAGTTCCGTTGCGTTGAGTTTCGAATAAGCTTCACTGGTTAAGAGACAACTCTTAACGTTGATTTTTTTCCATTTAAATGCTGTTTTAAGGAACAGACAAAAAGGAAGAGGTTCCGATAATATGTCATTAATAGAGGTTATTATATGTACGGGAGTGTTAACGAACTAGAGCTTGAGACAACAAGTAATTTTGCTTCCATTCCTTTTGAAAGTCGTGTTAGATTGTGTTAATTTTTTTTGCTATAATGTCACACACTGCGAGCGCTTTGGTAAAAGAGAGATGATTTGATAGGAGTTGCCGAAAGCTTGTGTATCACAATGAGGGCGAAAACTGAGAGGGGCAAAGTATTGCGGCTAAAGAAAGAACCTCTATATTTGACTGTACGTCCGAAGTTACGCTTTAGGATAAACTGATGAGCATTCCCAGTAAAATGATTTTTGCCATGGAATTTTTTAGGGGTGGAATGTCTTGCATCTTTTATGAAAACCTAAGCATTTCGCTTATTATTCACACATTTAAAGAGATTTACCAGAAATAAATTTAAATCAGTTTTTGGGAAAACCACACCAAAATTGTTCTATGCGAGGTAACATTAAGAACTACAATTTGTTTTTGAACTATAAGCTAGCTCCTATTAAATATTTCACAGAAAGATAGAAACAATTTAAACAAAATATATTCTTAAACTTCCTTAAATATTTTATGGTTGTTTTTGGCCTTAAAAGATAAGATAACAGCGCGTGTAAATTGCTACCTGCTAGGTTTAGGGCATTTTGGATGGCAGACAGTTTGATCAAAATCTTGAGCTCTTTGTTTTTGTTAATGTATAACTTGCTTAACTTGCCATATATATGTATATCATTTACATATACATACACACATATACCTATATATAGAAAGCATAAACACACAGTCATGGAAAAAATAATAGAAACAAGCTTCTTCTGTGCCGTTTTTTTTAAACAAAAAGTTTATTGGAAGGAAAGTGAAAATTAAAAATACATACAATAAGTCTCTATAAAGTTTAAAATATACACAATATTAAATTTATTAATAAAAAGAAAAATTAGTAATGAGAAAAATTAAAATTAACATTAACAGCCATTTTACCCTGGAAAAAATAATAGAAACAATATTATAATTGTGTTTTTCTTTTTGGTAAAGAGAAACTTAACAGTTAAATTGGTTAATATTCGTTTAGTACTTGGTCGTTGCACCTTTATTTTTAATGACGGCTTCACATCTCCGCCCCATGGAATGAACCAACTTGGCGCATGTCTCGGCAGGTATGGAATACCATACATTTTGTATTATAGACCACAGTTCTTCCTTATTCTTGGCTCTGAAGTCTCCAATTTTCCTCTTAAGTATGCCCCACAGGTGTTCTATGGGATTAAGATCCGGGGACTGCGATGGCCACTCCATAACATTTATTTTATTTTTGTTAAAGTATTCCTTAGCCATTTTTGAGGAGTGCTTGGAGTCGTTATTCTGCATGAATTCCCATTTAATTGGCATGTTCTCTTCGGCAAATGGCAGCATAACTTCATTTATGATTCGGACGTAGTCAATAGCACACATTCTGTCTTTTATCAAAAAAATTGGACCAACCCCAGATGTTGAGAAGCACCCCCAAATCATGATATTTCCTCCACCATGTTTAACAGTCTTTTTTGTGTACCTTGGATCGAATTCTGCGTTCTTAGGTCGTCTGACATACATTTTGCCATCGGAACCAGATAAATTTATCTTTGTTTCATCCAATCATAAAACGTTGTTCCAATTTTCTCGTTGGGCGTGTTTATTTGCAAAAGTCATTCTCTGCAAAATATTTTTCTTGCTCAAGAATGGTACTTTTCTGGGACTCCTTCGTCGGTTTAATGCCGAGTTCAAACGGCTAAGAAGCACTTTTTATGACAATAGACACTTATGGTGGATTTGTATTTGTGAGGCAGTTTCCTTAAAACTTTTTCGGGTAGAGGTGTAGAGGTGACTGGTTAACACTTCAATAGTTGTACTTTTTTTACTCTATAAAAATAATTATGTTTTATTTTTGAGCACGCCTTTTTTTGAAATTTCGAATTGATCATTTTACCTCATACCATTTCCCCATTTCTTATCGAAAACGACCTGAATCAACTCAATAATGAGTATATTCCCGGCCCAGATAGTATTCCTGCCATATTTCTCAAAAAATACTCGTCAACACTCTCCCTCTCAAAAATTTTCCGTTTATCTCTATCTTAAGGAAAATTCCCTCAGTTATGGAAGATCTATTTCATAACCCCAATACATAAAAAGGACCTAAAGCGTGAAATTACAACTATCGTTCAAAAGAATTTTGTATGATATTTTAAGTGTTCGTTGTAAGTCTCTTATTTTCCCTGGGCAGCACGGCTTATCTTATTGAATTCGTATCCTTTAGCATCGCAGCCTTAGAAAACGTAAAAGTCGACGTAGTCTTAACCAATTTCAGTAAGGCCTTTGACAAAATCTCAAATAACCTTATTCTAGTCAAACTGTCCATCCTTGACTTTATCTTCCTAAGATGAATTTCTTACACAGTTCGATTCAGATCTTCCTTCTCTAATGATTTCCGCTACCTCCGTAGTCCCACAAGGCAGTCACTTAAGGCCTCTTCTCTTTATTTTTACTATCAACGATATTACAGCTCTTCTACAACTTGGTCTCAATAGTTTCTCTGTCTGGTACCTGAAAAATTGCTTAGAGCTAAATATTTCGAAATGTCATTTAATCGCTTTTTCATGAAAACGCATCCAATTTACTCCCCGTCGATACCTTCTCCGTTATCAACCCATATCCACCGCTAAGTCAATTCGCGACCTTGGTGTTTTATGTTATAGAGAGCTCAACTTCCTTACACATATTGACGAGATTATGCTTATTATACGATTATACGTTGGTCCAAAGACCTCTCTGACCCCTTCGTGAGCCGATTTTTATACATAACCTTTGTTCGCCCCTTCTTGAATACGCCTGTCAGGTACGGTCCCCCTATCAACAAATTCATATATTCAGAATCAAAATCATTCAACGTCGTTTCGCACTTCGTGGTCTGTCTTGGAGTAACCCTTTTATTTTACCTTTTTGATTTGAGTACGCTGGAAGAACAAAGAGCCATAAGCGACATTCTCTTCATTCATTGACTACTTTCGGGTCTGTTGACTGCACAACTCACTACAATTCCATCTCTTTCAACACTAATTCCCATAATATAAGAAATCCTCGTCTCTTCTATCTGCCTCCCCACCGTACCTCTTATGGCTCCAATGAACCTATTACTCGCATGCTTCGGAGTATTAATTGTAACATTAACTATTTCGATTTCAACCCCAGATAAACCACCTGGAAACTTTCTCGAAATCATCCTTCCAATTCACTCCAATCCTAGTTTTAAGAGCAATATTTAAGTATGATTAAGAATTAGCTTGTATTAAGCCTAACAAATGCGGGAATTGCTCCGCACCAAAATAAAAATAAAAATATATATTTGATACCAAAGTTGGAATGTGTTCGGTTGAAAAATCGTCATAAATAGATGAATCACAATAATTTCGTTACCTGAGACAGGTAATTCGACGCTTATTAAATTTTTAGCTTAAAACTATTTTTCTTTAAAAGTATCATTTTAATTTAAAACAACTATTATTTTTCCATTTTAAAGATGGAAAATTGTCCCTTAAGATGGGCGGAAAATATCCCCAACTATTTACGGTCTATAGAACAACATTAATCAGTGTTCCATCGTTAAAAAAAGAAAGATAAATAGCTTCAAACCCTTAGAGCAATGCAATACAGCAAAGTCATAGTTGAATAGTTAACATTAATCTTTTTTGAATATAAAATAAAAAAAAAATAAGAACACAAATAAACTCCTTTAACAACATAACATTGCTCAAAAACATACTGTCCTTTTTTCCAAAATAAACCTATCAAATAAATATACATATTCTGATATACCCTGAAACTCTTTCCGTTTTTGAAATGCTAGTGGTTATCACAAATTAAGTAAACTTTGTATTTTATTATTTAACCCCCACTTAAAAAAACCCGTGGTTAAGTTTTTATGCAAAATAGCACAAGAGTATTTCTTTCAACTGTGAAGCTATTTTCGGTTCAACTAAAAAATTATACTGATAAAAACTAACAAACAACAAAAACAAAAAAATGCATAAGTCTCCTCATTATCTAGCGCAAAAGTTTTAATTGATTTAAAATTTCCAAGCCATAGAAGGAATTCATTTTCCGGTGAGAGACTTAAGCTAATTGCAACTTAGCCTAGGTAAGTAGAAAATTTGAATTTCGAACAACTTACATACATATAGTTAATACGAGTAGATACTCAAACCTGTTACGAACATAAAAATATAAAAAAAGTATATTAAAACTGAAATTAAAAAGTGGTTTTTACATGTAAAAAAACACCAACTAGTAACGAAGTTGGTAGTTTTAGCTTTCATTGAAACTGGGCACTTTAATTTTGAGACATTTAGAAAGCAAAATCGATGAGTAAGCGAAAAACTAAGTTTTGTTTGGCACAAAATTAAAATTAGGTCATTACTTTAGCATTCAATTACTTTTTGATTTTGCTTTTTTAACGTTTTAAAACTAAAATTTTTAGCTGCTCTTTAAAGTACTTACATAATAACATTTTAATACACAGATCATGTAGAAAATAATGTTATTAAAATCCGAAACATATGATAAATCATGCCATCGGTTAAATTATATTTCCATTTTTGTTACGTATACGCCACAGTGAACAGGAACACTTTTTACTAAAACTATACCAAGATGTAGCAAAGAATTTACTTGGCTCATTTGAATAAAACTGAAGCTTTGGGCACACAAAGATTTATGGTTATCAAATGAAAAAGAAAACAATTTTGCAATACAGGTCAGTTGATTAGGTCTTTATTTTATATTATGTTTATCCAATTTCATGTAAGATACCTTAGCTCCATAATTAGGCATTACTGCTAAAAAATCATCATGGTAAAATTTACTTTCCTCGAAAATAGCTTTCTTTTAGCTATAAGACTGATCGTAAGTTCTCTCCAACTCGCTAAGAAAGTGTTATAACTACGTTAAGAAACAAATTTTGGCAAGAAATCTTTCTCTTTAAAAGACATATTTTACTTTTAATAAGAAGTAAACATAACGAATTATTACATGACGGATCAAATTTTTGAATTGGTTGACTTCGGGTTGGTACTTGTTGATGGAGCTACGTCTTCTGAGAATGTTTTGTTTTGGACGGTTTTGTCGATGTTCTTCGTTGTTCGTCGTTGAATTCGGAACATCGTATTCTTCTGGCGATGGAACCTCGATGTCGATGGTATTTTCTACAATTTGTGTCCATTTGTTGATGCAACTCGATCGACATTCACTTTTTTGATTGCTAGTGCGTTGGACTGTGATGCAGAAGGTCTTGGGTTCGATGCGCAGCCACTGCGAAAAATAATAAGTTTTTCAGGGGTGTACTGCCTCTTGTGAAAACTTGACAAATCCCTTCAGAGTATCTCTTGTCATGAAAAGTGCTGCTAAATTAGTCGGTGGAAATCGGCAAAATTGTAGATTCCCTCTATTTATTGGTAACACACACACAGGAATGGTTGAGAGTTGTACGTCGCTAGGTACTGGTCCTCTTAGAGCAGTTGCACCAACAAATTTATTTATTTAATGCATCGTCATTATAAGGCCACCCTCGGATTATCATGATGGTCTTTATCTGTTTAAATTCAAAATCTTTTGCTGTAGATTCTATGAACTTGCCCTTCAATTCGACACCTATTGCTAGAACCAAGTTAATTGCGTATTCCTCTTAGTTGTTGGTTTCATTTTCGCATTCTGCTAAGTGCGTCTGCGATTAGTATTTTTGTACCTTTAATATAGAGAATTTTAGGCAAAAATTGAAGAATATCTCACACTTGTACAAGATCTAACTGGCTCAGGAACTCAGATTCATGACCATAGACAAAGTCATTCGTTCGCTAACTGTGGTTCGACGAGGCGTATTATTGGATGAATAGCTGAGTTAAAAAGCAAAATTGCCTTCTATGGGCCGACACTAACCCATACCAGCTGACAATGCATCTTCAAAAAGTTACCATTTGGTGTGGATTTTAGGCTAGCGGGGTCATTGGTCCGCACTTTTTCGAAAACGACCTTAATGTGGCGTTCAACGACAATGGCGAGCGCTACAGAACGATGATAATCAATTTCGTATGATCCAAATTGAACCTTGGACCAAGAAAACATGCGGTTCACTCACGACTGTGCTATGTTACTATTTCAGCGCGCTACTACATCCAGTACATTGTTGCATTTTGACTGTTGTTTCTGTTTCTCACATACGCTTAGTCATTTTTTAGATACAAGAGAATTTAATGGAATAGTTGAAAAAATATATGATTTTATTTCACAGCATCTTATGCTCCATTGTTGTAATATAACTAATAGTAAATTCATGCTACATTCATACAATACAATACTACCTTTACTTATTATAGGATTCAACACCACGAACTGATCCAGTTTCATCCCATGAACTATTCCAAACATGCACAGGGTTTCGGTAAGGAGGTACGTTATTGGGTTATTTTTTCAGTCTCTCCGTCACTGATAGTTCGCAGAGTAAGCCTTAGGACTACTAAGACTAAGGTTACTACTAAAGTAAAATGCACGACTGGGTCGCACGAAATGATTTTTTTAAATTCTCTTAGTAGTAAAAGATAAAAACAGAATGCTATGCAAATATGAATTTATGCAAAACAAAAATTATAAGTCGTTGTAGTGGTTTCTTAAAAAATAAGCTTTTATATAAAAAATTTTTAAAATGTTTAAGTTTTTATTACTGTACTAATGAAAATTTAATTTCCAAAAAAAAATATTTAGTCTTTTTTGAGATATCGAATTTTCCAAAAAAAATGAAAATTAAAAAATATTTGTCTTTAAGTTTTGAAATACAATGTTTTTTTAAATTTTTAGGAGCTTCTTTATTAAAACTTTCATTAAAATCCGTTATGGCGATAATGAGAAATTCAAAATTCGAAAAAATCGTTCTATGGTAGTTACAGTCAGTACATACATATATCTTGTTTTCAAATTTTTTTTTTATTAACTTATAGATTGTTGGAATTAATTGAAAGAAAAAAAATTTAGCAAAATTCTCGGAACCGTTTTCGAGAAAAATACGATCTCCAAGAACCATTTTTTTAACATTAGTGTGGAGGGTATCGTTATTTTTAGGTAAAATAATTCCTTTTTTTCTCATATCTTGTAGATTGTATTAAGAAACTTTTATTTATCGAGTCTTAAAAAATCGAGCATAGGATGCTTGAAATATTGAGTTTACAAAAAAAAATTTGAAATTTTTTTTGAATTAATAATGTTTATCCTTAAGTGGGCTTAAGGTCAATTTTTGTTAATATTTTTTTTGTTTTTTTATGTTGTGATGTTTCGGATGTGGTTACATAAAAAAACAAACAAATATTAACAAAAATTGACCTTAAGCCCACTTAAGGATAAACATTATTTAATTAAATAAAAGGTCACGAAGAAAGAAAATATTTTTTTTAAAAATCAAAAAAAAAAATTTGAAAATTTGAATACACAGTAATATTGAAACTGCTGGGGAGCCTTAACATAAAAAAATGATCAAAATGGTCTTACCGTTTTTGAGAAAATCAAAAACAAAAAAATGGTTCCAAGTTGGGTACCAAAATTAATATTTGTTTGTAAATTTTTTTCAACCTAGGTTTAACTAAATGAAATTTTTTGAATTTTTTTTTAAAAAATTTGTAAGATAGTTTTGGAGAAAAAAAAAAATATTTATAAAATTTGAAAAAAAAAATTCATATGGTAGGTACCGTTATTTTTGGTCTTAAAAAAAAAAAAACCATGCGGGAGAAAAATTAAAACCCATATCTACCAAGTTTGAAGAAAATCAGCTGAGTCGTTTAGCTGTAGTCGAACAGACAGACAGACAGAATCGAGAGACTCAATTTTTTGGTCTTCGCTATCATCTTAATGTCAACTTTGATCAAAATCTCGAGTTCGATCTTTTTTACGAATGCATAACTTTCCTTAGAGTACCTATAAGTCGCAAGTAAAAATCTATTCCACTTTTAATAAACACGGACTCTTGTTTTATTAGTAATCAGTCAGATTCATCAGTGAATTGAAATTTCCTAAGTGACAAGTCAACACAATATGTATATAAAAATAAAAAAAAAATAACAAAGCAAAACAGATAAATCTGAACAAAGAATACAAGAATATCTAAAACCATTGAGCAAAACCAGGTAATGTTCCATTATACCTCTCAAAATATATAAATATCTACATACAGATTGGTAGCTACCCTTATGATTAAAATGATATACTTTTTTTGCCTCCGCAACTCCAGTATATTCTTTAGTTCTCGTGTTGTTCATTTTTATTTTTTTTGTTTTGTTTTTTTTTTTATTTTTTTTTTATTTCCACCATCCAAAATTCAAACGCTCATTTCCCCTTCCTTTCTGACAACTGAAAGCGGAAGCATAGCAAGCAGTGCGCCATCATCAAAGTGAATTACTCCAAATGGAACCACAGTACAGTACTGTTGAATGGATGGATGTGAAGCTATGGGCAGAGGAGTTCAGTGTAGGTGGATGATCCTGCGAGAAGCCAACGAATAATACATATAATCGTACTTATGTATGTATGTGTACAGAATTTTTGTGCCTTTGGCTAGAACATGTGTCCAACATGGGTGCATTATTAGCTCGGAGGATTGAAAGTGTGAAGGCCTCTATTCAAATAATAGTTTAATAAAATTTTTGTTTCGATATTTGTACAAATCGATTGTTTTCCCATTTTTTTATGAAGATCAAAAACTTGACACAATGCATTCCTACCCATATTTTAAAAAGGTTACGTATACCTATTACTAATTTTTATATTAATTAATAAAATGAGATACCTATAAGTTGCAAATACTAAATAGAATACAGTTTCTGTCCTAAATAATAAATAAAAAATGATAAAATAAGAACAAATAGAATTGCTAACAATTTACATTGCGAAATTTGTATACTATAATAAACAATTGAAATTAGATATGTTATATAGCCAAACAATTGTACCCACTCGAAAAAAGAATTAAATAAATTGCTCAATTTTAAATCGACGGGATAGTTCAGAAAACGAAGTTTACACTTCGGTCTTTTAACACAAACATGAAAAATCAGTTCAGTCGAATTTCGAAGAATATCATATTTCAAATAAGCAAAGCAGGAAATTCGAACTGCACCATCTTTTCATTCACTTTCTTTCTTAATTCGATCACCTCATTATCTGGCTGCATATTTTATAGTGTTGTTAAGTAAATAGATTTTTGTATATCAATATTATTTCTTTTGCATAAAAATCTTGATCTTGATATCCGCCTTATTGCCGAATTAAAAGGCTTTAAAATAAGTGAAAATAAGGCAAGATCATAGAAACTAAGTCGAACGTGTAGTACACCTACTGGGAATCTGAAAATAAAATACACGACTGTGTCGCACGACCTTGCTCTTATGTAAAAGACTACGAGTATCAAAATTTAATGTTATTAGAGAAAAACTGTTCATAAGCATAAAATTCATTTTTTAAATAACTAAAACAACTCCTTTAGTAGTTAGTGCTAAGAATAGTATACCATGTGATTCAAGCAAATATGAATTAGTAGTGGTTTCTTAATAAGGTTTTATATAAAAACATGTTTAAAAACATTTTTGAGATAAAATTTTGGTACGCCAATTTAGAGTTTTTACGAATAAAACATAAATTTCCCAAAAAAAAAATATTGAGCTCTTTTTGAGATATCGAATTTTCAAAAAAAAAAATTGTAAATTTTTCTAAAAATCCAATAAATTTTTGTTCATAATTTTTATACACAATAATATTCAAACTGTCTGTTGGGGAGCTTTAGCGTAAAAAAATGATCAAAATCGGTTGCACCGTTTTTGAGAAAATTAAAAACCAGAAAAATGGTTCCAAGGGGGGTACCAAAAATAACCATTTTTTTTTTTAAATTTCAACCATCACCTAGCTTTAACTAAATGAAATTTTGTTATTTTTTTTAAATCTCGAGTTCGATTTTTTGCGAATGCATATGTCCGGAGCGCAGTACATTAGTAGAAATTCAGATTATAAAATAAATCGCACGACTGGATCGCACGTACTTGGTCACATGTGAAAGGTGTTTTTTTTTAAATTGTCAACAAACACTGTTTTCTATGACATCAAATTTGAAAGTTCTCGGTTGTTTTAAGGTTAGCTTGGTTAAGCAAGTCGTCATGAATATACTAATGCCGGAGCAACGTTTGCAAATTCTTCAAATTTATGTTGAAAAACGTGGTTCAATTCGAGAAACACATGAGACGTTACGTGCGTTTTAAGGTGCTCATAATCGTCGTTCGAGAAAATAGCGGATGGTTGTAGCAATACGTTTACTTTAACCGATAATACCCATCCAGTAAGACGTCGTACAGTAAGCACAGTAAGCATTGCTAATGTGCAGCGTGGTGTGATAAAAGCACTTGTAAGTCGATATTCGACACGTTATTGCCAAATAGAGTCTGATTTACTAAAAGGCCGCGGCGGCCACATGAACGAAATTATATTCAAACATTTATGACTAAAAACTGTCTTTAAAGTAAAGCCAATTTCATGGATATTTAAAACATTTTTTTATATCAAATTAAAGTTCTACGTTCCTAAAAAACACCCTGTGCATTCAAGAATACTTTCGAATTCAAAAATTGCTTACATAAAAATATGAATATCTCCAATGAGAGAAAAATGTACATAAGTCCAAACGCATACAATATGAACAACTCCAAAATAAGGACAAACATTTTTATAAAGAAAAGGTCACGAAGAAAGTCAACTCCTACAATAGTTTCAGATCAAAAAATAGAAAGCCTCCGGATTTTTGAAAAGAAATATACTTACTTAGGTCCTCAGACCTTTTATGTCCGTGGGGGACCCCTAGTGGGGCATAGGGCGTCCACAACGCTAACTCGTCATCGTGTTCGGTTTCTGGATATGAGTCGCAACTCCCTCCAACTCTTGCCTAGTTGGGTTGACTCCTCCTCGACTGTCCTTCTCCATGAGATTCTCAGTCGTCTAGCTCTTCTTCCTTCTTGTGTGAGCGGACTCCACTGCATTGCATACGCCACAATACAGTTGTCGCCTTTTTGAAGCGTGTGTCCGATCCACTGCCACTTTCGACGTCGTATAATAGCGTCAATAGGTTTCTGACCCGTTTTTCTGAGGATCTCTTCGTTTGATATACAATTGGGCCAGAAAATCCTAAGGATGTTTCGTAGACATCTATTAATGAACGTTTGCAGCTTCTTAGTGACACCTGCTCGTACTATTACTTTCCAAGTACTGCAACCGTAAAGTAACACTGATTCGACGTTGGATCGAAACAGCCGTAGCTTGGTTCTTAAGCTTAGAGAGTTATTCCTCCATATATTTCTAAGTATACCGAAAGCAGCCTTTGCCTCCCCGATTCGACTGCTGATGTCCTGTTCGGTGCCACCCTAAGTAAAGATGATACTTCCAAGGTATTGGAACTGGAAGCTATGTACTTTCTCTACCGGTTGTTGAGAAATATTTATGAGAGAAGATGACTGGGCTCCTAGGCTGATCATTTTTGTTTTGCCGGAGTTGATTTTCAGCCCCACGATTTCTGCTTCTCTCTCCACCCCTGTTGTCATTTGGTAGAGATCTATGATCCTATGAGAGAACAAGCATACGTCGTCCGCATAGTCAAAGTGTTTCAGGTGAGACGTCAGAGTCCATCAAATTCCTCCATTTCCCTTCAAGTCCTGGGTGACTCCACTTTGGACTTCAAGCTCTTCTGACAGCCTCCCTTTGTGCAAAACGTGACATTTGAATCCATCATAAGTTGCCTTAATAATAGCTTTTAATTTATCCGGGATACCCCTCCTGCGTAAAGCATGCCAAATAAATTCTCTATTGACGCTATCGAAAGCCTTCTCAAAGTCGATGAATAGCAGGTGGAGTGGTGATCGATATTCGACGAACGAAAAGAAATATGAATTTATAAAAACAAAATTATAAAAAAGAAGAGCATTTTAATAATTTAATTTCTTAGATGTGAATATTTCTTATAATTTTTTCTAAGAATCTTGCTAGGCTAATTTTAAGTATTTAATAATATACATATCACAAATTTTAAATATATTGAATTTTCAAAAAAAAAAAATAATCTAAAAAATACATTCTTTTCGAAAATTTTTTCCACATCATAAGACCTTATTTCAAAATTAAAGAAGCTTCTGTATAAAAATTTTAATATTTTTTTTTTGTAAAGTCTTGCTTGGCCAAAGTGTAGACCATATCTACAATACATATGTATATATTTCCTTATCAAATTCATGAGAGTCGTTCTAGAGAAAAATAAGATTTTTATGATGGCTGTATGTAAGGCACCATAAGTTTTGTAGCTAAGAAAAAGTTCCGTTTATTCTCTAAGGAATCTCCGAAGCAGCTTAGGTCGAGGTACAGACAAACGGAATCGAGGGATCCACTTTTTTCTCCACTTTTTTCGTGTTTTCTATCATTTTAATGCCAACTTTGATCAAAATCTCCAGTTCGATTTTGTTTCCAAATTCAAAACGTGACCTATAGCACCATACCATGTACAATAACATTTAGGACCCGTCTGGATAAACCTTGCGTGGAGAAGAAGATTCAACATCCATCGAATTGTTCGATTACTAGCTGCCAACTTACCGGAAACAATAAAAGTCCAAGTTGAGGTTGCTGGGTCATGCAGGGTGCCGTTTTTTAAAATTGAAAATTTTAAACAATTTTTGTAGCGCTCTTCAATTAAATATTGTTTTCGTGTGGCCTCGCTAGAGGCCAATTACACTTCACAATAGATCTAGGACATTTTGAATTTGAAATCTAGGTCTTAAAAATGTCGAATATTTTTTTTCAAACTTTATATTTTTTGGAGTTAAAATTTTTCTAAATTTTGATTAACTTGGCCTCAGAAATTTTATTCGCTGCGTTTCGAGATTAACTTTCAAAAGCTTATATGTACGTGATTTTCTGAACCCTAGACCCTGAAAAACTGCTGATCCATCCGTGCAATTGTAGGTGTATGAAGGTAAGTGGTAGTTTTTGTGCTCGACGTTGTCGTCGTCGTCGTAGTCTGGTGCCTATAAGTGCGTTGTCTCCAAACCCTTTTGTTTCACCTTCGAGGAGGATTTGAATCTCCCGAGGTTGAGGATGGCGGCGGCGGTGGAACATAAGTTAACACAAGAAAGTGTCTCCTCGTGTTGTTTTTAGCTTGCTTGCGAGTACAGAGTGCTTGTGTATGGTAATTTCTACACATAAAATATTTATGTTTGTGTAGCGTGTGTATGTCATTCCAACCCAGCATCACCATAAAAGTCATCAAAAGAAACATTACAGCAGTAACAAATTTTTATGCGTTTTCTTGTGTGCCAAGCAGGAGGAAGGGATGGTGCTGCGCCTTTCTGTTGATCCTTGGCATTCGTGGTGGTAAAAAAAATAAGCAGCCAGCAAGGTACTTCAATATCCTCTGCATTCCCTTGCTCAAAGAGTTCTTACCCCTTTTTGACAAATAAAAAAGTTAACCATTTAAAATAAATTACAGCACCCCCGTGCTGTGTATAGTGTGACTGAAGAAGGTGGAAAGCTTGTTTCACTGTTTTGCTCACAAAATCTGTGGAATAAGGTCCTGGCACACAACAAGGATATAGCATCGTTTGCCGTCGTAGAATACCAAACCCTCCTTCCACGCCACGTTCTTCGTTTGCAGTCATCTTCGTCGGGCTATGACTGAACTGACTTTTAGTGAGTGAGTTTACTTTGTGTTTTCTTAGTATGAAGGGACAGGAGGACCTGATGCCGGAGTCTGTGTGTACACGTATGTTCTTTTTGTTGCCGAGAAAGCATAAAATTAGGCATTTGCTTGTACAGAGGTGTATGAGGTACAGATATGGATGGTACATGCAGGAGAGATTGGGGATGGAGACGGGCAACCATATTGACGGCATCGCACTCTTGAGTGATTGTAAATTATTTTTTTTTTGCTGGTGGCAGTACTTTTTCGCGCGCTATTAGCGCTACAGGGAAGTATCTGCTGGATAAATTGTACCATTGTACATGTACATATGCATTAAATAGTCAGGATAATGAGGTTACATAGGATCTGGTAATTTTGCTTTTTAAGACAAAAGCAAACCACCAGGAAGTCAAGAATGAAATTAAATGTATTTTTTTTGTATTTTGCGCGGATGCGGCGCGTCGGAGTTTCTTATAATATTTTTTTTGAATGTCTGTAAATGAGGGTTTTCTGAAAGCTTGTGAGATATACATATATGTACACGCGGTGTTGAGATTTCCATTTTGGATTAATGTGTTAAATGGGCGGAAAAACGTCGTCATTTAGATAGCACGAACTGCGATACTAATCGGGTTAGGTATAGGTGAAGGATGTAGGTGCAGGTATATGTGATAAGACCGAGCGCGTTTTGGCGAAATTGTTAAGCGGGAAAGGTAATCATGTGGCTTATGGATTGCTATTATACCTAAGCATTATTTATTGCGAACAACATTTTTAGATATTTATCCATGTATGATTGTGTGTATGTGTTAAAGCAGTTAATCAGTCAATTTTGTGCGAACATATATGCTTTGTATACAGAAATGTTTTTAAGTGAATTTTGAATAAGTTGGGTTGATAAGAGGGCCAATGAAATGAGAAATCAGTTTTGTGATATTTGTATCATTATAGATAAATTGGAGTTTAGCGAGCTACTATGTCAATGAGCCTTGAGACTTTGTTATTTTGAGGAGTCTTATTTTGAAGCCAAGGAAAAGTAGTGCCACTGGGCGAAATGTTTAGTGACAAATACTCCCAGAGTATCTCTCTCTTGCCTTGAAAAGTTTCTCATCTTAGCTTTTCGGACTCGCCAGAAAATTGAAGGTCGGCAGAGAATTGAAGTTCATTTTTTTAGATAAAGCTTATTACTTTAAATAATTTTTTAATAAAAAAATTATCCTTTTTATAAAATTGAAAGGACATCAGAAGCAAAAACTCTTAGAAGGAACACGCACTTTTTTCTGTTATATGATCTTAAACATACGTGGCATGTAGTTTATGGGGAATGGTAAGTGACAATAGGCTTGTTTTTATTTTACAGGAAACATTCTTTAACGTGACAAATGCTTCTTGCTCTTTCCATATGATCCATGTCAAACATACCACGTACCAAATGCCATTTGCACTTTTCACATAACGCATGTCACATGCACAATTTTTTACTCGGTGTGTTGGCTTCCTGGTTCTCTTAATTACCGCTGAATCCGGCCGACGGATGATCTAGGCAATCAACGATTCTGGAAAAATCGCAGACGAAGTTGGAGAAATCGCACCCTAAAATGGTAAAATCGGAGATGTATCCAGTAAAATTGCCAATTAATCCCTGCCGGCAATATTATAACCGTAATCGGCTAAAATCGCACCCGAAGCGGATAAATCGCAGTTGAAACTTGTATATTATCGCAGCCTAATCCGGCGAGATCGCGGACAAATCCGATTAAATCGGAGCCGAAACTGGTAATATCGGAACCGAATTGGTAAATTCGCAACCTAAGCTGATAAAATCGCAGCTAGTAAAGACACTCACTGTTCAAATTACTTCTGGTAGGGGAAGTCCTGCAAGTTATTTTCGGTTTTTACCTTAACTGATACAGAATGTTGTTATTTTTTTGGTGGATAAAGGTTAGGTTAGTGGGCTGACAAATGGTCTTGTTATAGCCACACTTAGATCAATGTAGATCCGTTGTGATATACTAGGGGTTGTGACTCTTGTATTGAAATCTATAATAATCCCATGTCGATCAAAGGTGTTGATGGGTTACAACAAGCTATAGCCTCAAATTTCTAAATAATTGAAGAAATGTCTGAGGTATAAGCCTTTTAAGGGTGTGGTCATTTCCTTTACCCCCACTTGAGAAATCATACCTCCACCAGGCCCGAGGAGCATGTGGCTGGCAACGTCTGGTAGATGAGATTGATATATCAGTGCTTGGTGTGTACGTTCGTTTGTTTGGTCAGTATTGCTGATTAAGTCGAAGAGGTTGTCTCTATGCAAAAGAGGATCTTTGGGGGATGTAGCCCCATCAACAACCCACTGCTGCTCGTGTTCAACGTAGAAGTGGCAATCGCAGGTGAATAAGCGAGGTGTCCATTCTTCGTTGGTGCTGCTCCTACAAGAAACTGGTGCATCGTTAAATCGTTTTCGTTCGTACTAAACTCTCGTACTATAGTTGAAAGGGATTTTCAGAGCTTAGGAATTTTCAAGTCATTTGGTATCGTTAACAAATTTTAACATGATTTTGCTTGGAAAAAGGCGAAGCTTTCATTTCGAATATGCAAAACGTTCTGTATAACAACACCGATATAGTTCGAAATGAAGAGAGTACAGCACAAAGTATGTGGGATCTCCTACAGAGAACTTGCAAAGAAAAAGCCAAAACACTGTTAGGGGTTTCAAAAGGACACAACCAACAAGGCAAAGAAACATGGTGGTGGAATGATGAAGCTAAATCAGTTATAAGTAAAAAGAAAATGGCTTTCAAGGCTTGGTCGAAGTGCCCCTCTAATGATACAGAGCAAAAGTCACGCCTCGAAGTGGAATATAGAAACTGCAAGAAAGAAGCGAAGAAGAAGTGCGCCCAAATTCAAGCAAAGAATACAGAAAACCTGTATCGGGAGCTGGATGAAATTTCTACCCCGACAGCTGGTGCTATTCAAGAGCTACGGCAAAACACGAATAAGGGCGCAACTATCTTCAAAATAGCCGCTCAAAGAAGAAGAAATGC
Source organism: Philhelius festivus (assembly GCA_963931855.1). NCBI lineage: Eukaryota > Metazoa > Arthropoda > Insecta > Diptera > Syrphidae > Philhelius > Philhelius festivus. Next base: position 20,987,797 of record OZ007555.1, on the reverse strand, counting down.
CCAGGAGATTTGTTCGCCAAAGTTCATTAACAATGCTCAAGGCCAACTTCTTGTGGAAGACAACGAAATTCTTCACAGGTGGCGACAGTATTGTGACGGACTTCTAAACGAACAATTTCCAAGGCTGTACTTTCCAATAGCTTCACCTAACTTAAGCGAAGTATCCGACGTCACAGTCGAAGAAGTTAGTGAGGCGGTAAAATACTCCAAAAAGGGAAAAGCTGTTGGCCCAGACGAAATACCCTCAGAGTTTTGGAAAAAGATGGGAGACATCGGGTTTAGATGGCTCATGATTCTTGTCTCCAAACTTATACGAGGTGATCGCATGCCTAATCAATGGAGGGAAAGTTACCTTCTTCCAATTTATAAAGGAAAGGGTGATACTCGAAGCTGTGATAATTACCGTTCGATTAAGCTGATGTCACACACCATGAAGATCGTTGAGCGAGTCTTGGGTAGCCGACTGCGAAAAATAATTAGGCTATCTGATGACCAGTGCGGGTTTGTCGGGGGTAAGTCAACCACGGATGCAATCCAGAGTATAAGAATAATTATGGAAAAACATCGGGATTCTTTGGAGGATTTGCATGTCGTATTGGTTGATTTTGAAAAAGCATTCGATCGGCAACCACGAGATCTAATATGGGTGGCCCTCAGGCAACGAGGAGTTCCAGAAACCTATGTGCGGATAATTATGGACATGTATGATGGAGCAGTTACTAAAGTAAGATGCGCAGCTGGAGTCACCGAAGAATTCGAAATCACAGTAGGTGTACACCAGGGAAGTGTCTTGAGTCCCCTGCTCTTTATTACAGTTCTTGATTACCTGCTTGAAGGCAAAGTGACGGATCCAAAAGTGCATCAGTTATTCTTTGCTGACGATGGAGCCATCATAAGTGAAGACCCGATATCCCTACAACGAGCACTTGACGTATGGGTGGATGTTCTAGAAGGAAGTGGGTACCGCATAAGCGCGAAAAAGACAGAATACCTATGCTGCCCATTTTCTGATCCACACAGGCCTATTCCAGACATTTATTTGAATGGAGTAGTGCTTCCCAAGTGTGAAAAGTTTAAATATCTGGGGTCTATGATAAATAACGAAGCTACTTGTGATGACGATATCAATCATCGCGTAAGCGTAGGGTGGATGAAGTGGCGGGAAAATTCTGCTATCTTCTGTGACCGAAAAATGCCCCCTAAACTGAAAGGAAAGCTCTACACTTCAGTTGTGCGTCCAGCACTCACATACGGTTCACAATGTTGGACAATGTACAAAAAGTATGAGAGTAAGCTAACGGCAGCTGAGATGAAGATGCTTCGTATGACAGCAGGAGTTACAAAGCTTGATCGAATTAGAAGTACGAAGATCCGAGGAAGCCTTCATGTTAAGAATACCATTTCCCAAAAAATTGAACACGACCGACTCAGTTGGTATTGCCATGTTCAAAGGAGAGATCCTGAGAACCCCGTCAAAAAGGCAATATCATACAACGTTCCAATTCGAAATAAAAAGAAAGGTAGGCCTAAACACTCCTGGTACAAACAAATGCAAAAACACCAGCATTCAGTTGGCCTCAGAAATGGAACAATACAAAACCGGGAGGCTTGCCGCCGATTTCTGAGGTCAACCCGGCGAACCCCACAGGCGGATCACTAGTGTGAAGCAGATACGTGGGAGAGTTATGATCCCCTCGACATCGAGATCATAACAGTGCCGAAGAAAAAGGAAGAAGAAGAACATGATTTTGCTTGGAATGTCAGAGAGCTCCTCCAAGTCGCTGAAGAAGTGTCTCATTAAATGTCTGTTTCTCAGATGATATAGCACAGGTAGTGAAGAGTGCCCTCATATATCTCCTCGTCGTCCATACGAAGTTTCATCTGTTTCTTGTGGTAGACGATCTGGTTGTGAGCGGTAACTTTTTACTCAGCTGGATGATAACGTCGGTCTTTTGTTTGCTGAAACTAGGCCATAGTTTTCTGGTTATAAGACAGGAATCGAGAGAGCTCCATCTCTTGTTTGTTTAACTAGAACTTTGCTCTCGATTACCCGTTTAAGATTACAGGGTGGGACTTGAACTGGTAGGTCTGCTTGATTAAGAGCAAGTGTTTGTCTTTTTCTTGCCAGCTCGCCAGCGCTTACATTACCTGGGACATCACTGTGACCAGGAACCCAACAGAGAACTCTTAGCTCTACGCGACAACAAGTTAAAAGCTACGATTCGATTTCAATGGCAGAAATCGCTTTTATTGCCGCTCGGCTATCAATGAAAAAGGTGATATTAGCTTGGTATTTTGTAACGGTTATGCTGTTCTCATTTTTCAAGTTCCGTGTCATCGCCTTCCTAAGACCACAGGATAACTTAAGATAAACGACAACTCGAAAAATAAGCGCTCAATTAGCATAGTACTGGTCGGCATGCTCGCTCACACCTTCAACTAGCTCGTCAGTGGGGTGGGTTGTTGTACCTGCCATTGAACTACCGTTAACTTTAATCATGCCTATGTACAAATCCAAAATTCAAAAAAAATGAATGACTGAAGTTTCCTTTTTTTATATATATATATATACGTACATTGGATCCCCTTGGTCTTTTCTGGGGATCTAGAGTGTAGGTAGGTAGGTAGGTTGGAGTGGTTGTCTAGTTGTTGTTGACTCACTTAGACCTCAAGGATCCGTTGTGATACCACTAAAGAAGTTACTCATGGGAGAGTAATGAATTTAAACAAACCATTTCGTGCTTTTAATAAAGTTAGAGAGACATTTTGTGTCGATTGTTGCCAGTTCACTGGTATTATCGAAGAAGGGATTACCTAGATAATTATTCCTTCTATTGGAGAGTGCTGGACATGTACATAGAAGGTGTTGGACTGTTTCCTCTTCCTCCTCGTCCATGCAGCTTCTACAGAAGTCATTTGTGTAGACTCCTAGCCTCAAGGCATGTCTACCTATGAGGCAGTGTCCTGTTATAACTCCTATTGTAGAGCTTATATTTTGTCTGCTCAGGGAGATCAAGCCTTTTGACCGTTTTAGGTCTATGCTTGGCCATATTTGTTTAGTTAACAGGCAGGTGGTACCCTGTGACCATCTAGCATTTGTTGATTCTAGAGCATATTGTTTGAGAAGATGTTTGCATGTAGCAAGTGGTGTTCCTATGTTATGTTTTTGTCTAACAGTAGGCAGAAGTGTTCCGTTTTTGGCGAGCTCATCGGCCTTGCAATTTCCCGGAATGTCTCTGTGGCCCGGCACCCAAATAAGGTGAATATTAAACTGTTCTGTCATCTCATTCAGAGATGATCGACAATCGTGGACCAAATGAGAGTTAGTGGAGACAGACGCGAGAGATTTGAGGGCGGCTTGGCTGTCCGAGAAGATCCGTATATCCTTGCAAGATATAACGTTTTCTTTGAGCCAGGATAGTGCCTCTTTAATCGCCATTACTTCTGCCTGGAATACACTACATTGATTGGGAAGTCTATATGAAAGACTGAGATTCAGTTGTTTTGAATAGATGCCACTTCCAACGCCGTAATCGGTCTTAGAACCGTCTGTATAGAAGTGTACAGCATTGTCTTCCAGGAGTCTCTCTTCTTCCCAAGACGATCTTGAAGGGATGGAAACCAGGAAGTTGTTATCGAATACCATTTTTGGGGTGGTATAGTCTAAGCGATCTGGGATAGATCTGAAGTTGTCTAAGATGGTTGTATGACCAGTATTGTTACTGATCCATTGAGAGGTGGCTCTAAGTCTCACGCATGAGTTGGCTGCCACCATTTTGGAGAAGATGTCAAGAGGTGTTAGGTTTAAAAGCACTTCCAGGGCTGCAGTTGGTGTCGAGCGAAGTGCTCCTGTGATGCACATACCTGCTGACCGCTGGACTTTGATGAGTTTATTTACATTTACCGTCTTGTCCAGTGCGGTCCACCATACGACAACTCCATAAATGAGTATCGGTCTAATAACCGAGGTGTATAGGCAATGGGTTATTTTTGGGGAGAAGCCCCATTTCGATCCTATTGCCTTTTTACAAGTGAAAAGCGCTACGGTAGCCTTTTTTACTCTTTCATCAATATTTGCCTTCCAATTTAGTTTTTTGTCTAAAATGAGGCCTAAATATTTGGCTTGGTCGGAAAAGCTTAATGGTATTCCTTTAATCTTGGGTGGGTTAATCTGAGGAATTTTGTACCTTCTCGTAAAGAGTACTAATTCTGTTTTATGTGGATTGACGTCCAAGCCACACTGCTTAGCCCACTTTGTTAGCCTGTTTAAGGCATTTTGTAGGAGTTCTGAGAGAACTTGGGGATGTTTCCCAGATACAGATATTGCAACATCGTCAGCATAGGCAATCACCTTGAAACCCTCTGCTTCCATTGATGTTAGCAGTTCGTTTACCACCATGTTCCATAAGAGAGGCGAAAGGACCCCACCTTGGGGGGTACCTCGATTCACCGATCTGGTGGTAGTAAAACTTCTCATGCTGGAAGTTATTGTCCTGCTTTTGAGCATGAGACTTATAAGATCAATGAGTGGTTTCTCTAATTCCAGCTTGTTCATTGCTGTTGTGATCGCCTGGTAGCTGACGTTGTTGAAAGCTCCTTCGATATCTAGGAAAGCTACTAGATTGTATTCTTTGTATTTGAGGGAATATTCAATACCACGTACCAGCGAATGAAGTGCTGTTTCTACTGATTTTCCCTTAGAGTACGCATGTTGAGCTGTGGAAATGAGACATGGTTTTAAGTTATGTCTGATGTGAATTTCAATCAATCTTTCCAAGGTTTTAAGAAGGAAGGATGATAGGCTGATTGGTCGTAGATCTTTAGGGCTAACGTGAGAGGGTTTCCCTGCTTTAGGAATGAAGACTACTTTTGCCATTCTCCAGGCTTTAGGAATATATCTCAACCTTACGCAGCTCGTCAGAATGATTTCCAATCTAGAGTGTATCCCTCCCACGATCTTAACTCGAAGTTGAGTCAAAATACCTATGTTATTGAACCACTCTCGGAATATTATCAATAACCCCTTACACAAAAAAAGAACTACGTTACGAATGAACGCTTCCTCTTATCTTGTCGTCCGCATGCATCATCACTCCTACTCCCTTAAGTACAATAAAAACAAAACTCACTTCATTTTATATAAGTGAACTCAAAGCTTTTAAAATCATCTGTATATATGTATATATATATTTACATTTCAATTACACACTTGTGTTCTCTTAATTTAACTAAACTAATTATATAAACTATTGGCAACGCGGCTCATCGTATTATCAAACATATGTAAATGTATAAAAAAATAAAATCGAATTCCAGAAAAATTCAAGAGTATCACAAATAAATCTCTTTTTACTAAACTAACTAGGTTTATTTAATGGAATTACTGTTGCGCTGTCTAAAATTCATTACTCCTTTATTATTGATCTTCAAAAAAAATTTTTTTTTTTTTTTATTGAGCTTGAGTGAAAATAATACTAGTGGATAAGAGAAATTTAGATATGGATCTTCATGGATAAATATATTATTCTCGCTCTCGAATTTTAAAAATGTTCAATAGATTGTATTAAGTATTTTAAGTATTAATAGAAAATAAGAATATAGATAGATATTTAAATAGAAGTAATTATATAAATTAAGCAATCAAAATTTAGTTATTAATAAGAATAATCGTTCAATTTAAACAAGTGAATAAAGCTTTATCACTTACCGACTTACTTAAACGTGATGTGCACAGCAGGTCTTAAGTTGTCGTTGCAGCCAGCGTTGATAATTCTATAGGCTTCGTCTATACACTGTTGGTAGAATTTTATTCTTGTTAATTTGAACGATTTACATGAGTTTTACTTCTTCTTATTCTTTTTTTTTTTTTTTTTTAAGTTACATTAATATTGCTTCACATTAATTGATTTTATAAGTAGTGACTTATAACTTTATGATTTAAAGATACTCGTATGATTAAAAAAAAATTTTGTTTTTTTTTTGTTTTTAAGTAATTAAATTCACTATTAAACTTGGTTTTCGTTTTTTTTGTTTTCTTTTGTTTTAATGATGCAACTTTTGGTTTTGATGATCGTTTCTTGAATTTTTTTTTTTTTTGGATCGAGGGTTTATTGTGACGACAGTTCCTTGGTAAGGAACGTGTCGTCATGAGCTTAGAAAGGCTTGTGTGACTTTTGTGTTTGAGGTTAGACTTGAGCTTTGATGTAGAGTCTTTTGATTCTTCAACACGGCTGCAGACAAGAGAGTGTATTTATGCTTTAAACATATTCCACAAAACAAAATATTTATTATAAAATCATACCTTTCTTTTGCTCGCCTTGGTTTTCGTGATTTGTTCGCTAATTAATTGTGATTTTCTTTAATTGAAATTTGATTTTTGCGTGGGCTCGATTTTTGATGGGCTCAAATGTGACACTGTCTGTCTCTTGAGTTTGGTTATGTGCATTATCGATTGCAAAAGCGGGAACTTTTCTTGAAAACTGGCGATTTCTTTTTCTTTGTAAAGATATATATAATATATTAATAAAAAAATATAAGCAATAGAACCAAAAGTATTCCTTACTTCTTTTGTTAATTTTATTTCTTGAAACGCACATATAAGTTAAAAGAAAAATTCTAATTTCCGGATCTATTAAATAAACATGTTTAATAATAAATTATTGGTTACAAGAACTCTTAACTTTTGTTCAGCTCAATTAAAAATTAAACTTAGAGAGGTTTCAAAGATAAATTTTACCTTGATAAGTTGTTCGGATGAAAGTTGTTGTAAGAAAGACCAATTTGCGGATGTTAAGTGTGCTTGCAACCAGAAAACGAAAAATTCGAGGCTCGTATGAAAGAATTCAGATCAATTCTTTCTCCATTCTTTCGAAGTGAATATATTCAGATGTCAAGCGAATAGGTTTAGACGCGATCTTGAAACGAACTTATTTTTGTGTAAAATTGCACAAGGAATTAAATTTAAAAACAATTATTTGAATGAAGTGCTCCCATGAATTTAAAAAAAATGGGTGTTTATTCCTTATTTTGTCACTGTGGCGTACGTGTTCTTTTTTTTCAAATTTTATTTAGTTACTAAAATTTGCAAGGGTACGAATCTAAAAAAAAAATGTTGGTTTAGTTATGGTGACCTGCACAATTTCCATCATTGAGACTTGTCTAACAGCTTTTGTCACTGCCAGGACCTCACCTTAAAAGACACTGCTGTAATCAAGAAGTCTGAATGAGCTGCACCAACACCAATTTCGCGTGAACGTAGATTTTTAGTTGAGTTGAAGGAGTTTTTAAAGTCGGAAGTCTTCTTTTGTTCGTAAAAAGGACCAGTTCGGTTTTTTGCGGGTTAACCGCTAGACTGCATTCACTATAAATAAAGCATTCTTTATCTGTTCGGAAATTTACTTACCTTTACGTAGGTATGTTAGTACTTTTTTTCTCTGCAGTTTCGTCTTTTAAAGCTTTTTGGGACTTGTTACTTGACGCAACACCCATTTTAGAAGTTTGTATGGTGGTCCCTGGCTGCTTTTTAACCTGAATACACTATTGTTTCCTCATGTAAAACAAAAGAGTTGTCTGCTCTGTTTTTTCCGTTAGTACTGATTATCTTCGGTGTTCTGGAATATCATTGTCTGTGCATAATTTGTATTGCCCCAATGGTTATGGAAGGCGACAGCAAGACGCTGATGGATCTTGATTTAATTTAAAAGTGGAAATTCACAACCTAGGTTTATGATCGCTGTGTAATTGCTGCCTTCATTGGGGTTCCTTCCTCTTTATAAACATTCTATTGTTCAATTCCACCACACTGTTACCAGACTGGAAAGCATTGGTGTTTATTCCAAATAATCAGGTAAATGCTGCCGTGGGGGTTATGTATAGAATCTTGGTGGATAGGCAATTATGGTCAAAGTTAGTTAATTCAAACCCGTAGTCTGGGACAGATAGAATTGTAATGCTTCATTAAACCCTAAATTTTAAAATTTTTCGAATGTACATAATAAAATTTTGAATATTTTCACAACCCTGAGCAATGAAGTACATATTTACCTTCTGCTAAGTTTTAACTATATAACATGGTGCACAAATTTTCCAAGATTCACGTTCTCTTTGAAGACTAGTAAATTTACTTAAGTTAACCACATTGGTACGGATAAATTTCGCATTGTAACTAAGTGTCTGTTAAGTCGGAAATATGGTAGGCTTTAGTGCAACTTTTTCAGATATGAACGGTGAACTAATAGACTGTTGCCGAAAGAAGTTGATATTTCTCGCTAACAAAGAGAACAAAGTAACTCTGAGATTACTCTCGGGACATTGTCATATAATCGGGAACGAAATGGCAGATAAACTGGCCAAAACCGGGTCCTCTCCTCATTTGAGCCAAGTAAATGCCTCGGTACTTATGCCACTAGATCAAGACAAAAGTAGAAGTCACCAGAGTTTTCGGCAGATGGTCAACAATAGACACTTGTCGGGTTTCAAGGAATCTATGGCTCAAAATTCCGAGGAAAAAACCAGATAATTTAGTTTAGATAAACAAATGTCAACTTCCTTCCTAAATGCCATCCTGACGGGCCAAAAATAATTGGGATCCCACGGTTTTTTGAAGGGGTTGTCAGAATGAAAAGGGGGAGAAAAGTTTATATCATTTCCTTTTTTTCATTTTTCTTTCCTTGAACTTTTTTTTTTAAATGCAAACAAATATTTTATTAATTTAATTTCTTTCAAAGAAATCCTAATACAAAATCTAAACATCTAAAAAAAAAACAGCAAAACACCAAGTTGAACATCACAACCCATTTAAGCCTCTCAAAAATTTGGCCCACATCATACTTCATATGTAGGTACTCGTAACACACAAAAGAGAAATAAAACATAAAATCACAAATGGTTCATATGGAAACCTGAACAACAATACCTGTTTGCTCCTTCAAGCTCATTTTAACCGTATGAATAATTCTTAAAGCAAGTCATATTCTTAATTAAATTAGCATTACAAAAAATGAAAAGGCGCAGCACACAACAAAAATGCCCTCAGAGTGTGGGAGTACTCTTAAGATCCTCTTGAAAATGCCTTAAACAACGGAGAGAGAGTGAGATAGCGACATGACGATTGAAGAAAAAAAAAATAATAAGGAAAAGTGTAAAATTTAATAGGATAACAGACTTTTCCCGGAATTTACCGTTATTTAAAATGAACATTCCCAAGAAATGGAGCAAAAACACGAGTGGGAGCACTAAAAGCTTGAAAGTGCAGAAAAACCCTTCAGGTTTCGGCTTACCTTCAGGAGTACACTTTTCTAATAAATCTTTCGCCGAGTGAAATGGAAAAAGACTGCTTCAACAGCGACGAACGACAAAAAGGACGACTGCGACTATGGTGGCAGGATAACCAACGGTAACGGCAGCAATGGCAGCGGTATCAACATGAGCAGTTCAGCACTACGGCGGCGGCGGCGGCGGCGGTTGTAGCTTCGTCTCATAAAAATTATTAGAACGGAAAGTGGATGCTTATCGGAGAGATGTTTTAATTAAAAGTTCCAGGGTGCTGCCTGTTTTAAACGAGAAAGGCCAAAAGGAGCCACAGCGTTTACGTTACACGTCACAAAGTTTTAACCTTCAGTTATGCGATGTGTTATGTATCCTTGCATTTGTATATATAGTACACATAGAATTTATAATATGGAAGTTTCAAAAATTTGTGTCAACGAGTATAATACCTATGCAAGAATTGAACGTGTAGTATAGGAAAGTGGGTATTCCAAGTATTTCATAGCTTCAAAGCCTTCGAGGATTATAAAGTGTATTTCATGCTGTGTGGCATAGGGACCCGCATGATACGGTTTTTGCACAAGAGGTTCACCCACTTAAATAATACAACTTCGTTGGTGCAACAACCTTAACTGAGTGTGGCATACATACCTACACGAGATAGCTATAGCTTGAAGCACATCGGAAAATAAATCAAACCTTTAAGAAGTCAATGGTTAAAACAAAATTTTGTTTGATTTGAAAAATTGATTTTCGTTGTTCGACTTTGCCAAAGAAGCCCTGGATAGGCGCACCACCATATAATCTTTTACTCTTTCTTTCAATTGTAATTTTTAAACAGTTTTTCATGCTTACAAATTTAGTAGAAGTATACACATACCTATATTTTTTTTTGTTTAACGTTTCATTTTGAGCATTCTCGGGTACCTTAAAAGAAGCATAAATCCAAATTTTGAGCTATAAATCGTTTGCAGGGTCATTTTGAATTATAGATGCTCTTTTCACGAATTAGATTGATTTGATCAATAAAGTGGTCTTAACTATTTTTGACAAGAACAGCTTAAAGTAACCCTAAATTTTTTTTTCTCAAAGAATGCAAAATGAGAGCATTCCAGTCCGATATGAATTTTATCAAATATTTTATTTAATTTTTGGCATATTTAAGGAACTTTTATAATTGGATTAATACTTCGTTACAACACTTTTAATATTTTATTTATGTATAGAAAAATAGGATTTACACATTTCAAAATTGAAGAACCAAATTTCTTGTCAAATATCAAAAGCATGGTAGACATGCAAACATATGTTTTGATTCTAGGTCCCACAGGGGTATGTCTTCAGTATATTAAATGATTGCCTTTGGTTCGCCTCAGCTCCAAGGATGGGAGCGGTTCTTGCGCCTTTCCATGGACTACCCACTCAGCAAACTAAAAAATCATAAACATATGTATATGAGAAAGGATAGGATCCTAGTTAGTTATCTATGCCACTGCCATTCGTACGGACTAACAAAAGATAACAAATCTTAACCATAAACCTACTAACTAAACATATGTACATAGGTACCTACATTATGATATTTATACAGGAAGGACCATCTCTTGGTTTCTTTTTAAATCATAGGTTAATTTGACACTGGAAGCTGTTTCCCGCTCGAAATCTTGATAGAAATTTAGTAACGCTGCACAACCACCTGGAGTTAGCTGTCATCAATGGCCTTGAACCTCAAAAAGTACTCAAGACAACCAAAGATAGGTACGAACATTTCCCGGAGTATGTGCGGAATTTCTATTCCCACAGACAAAGGTTAAAGAAACGGCTTCAAAGAATACACCAAAGAGAGCTCAACACAACCAACAACGACTACCAGGCAGTAAAAAGCGAACTCCAATGTGTAAATATAATGTTCCGGAACTCGATCCAATACCACAACAACATGCGATTCCAGAAGAGACTACAGGCCATAAAACCAGGACCAAACGTATTCAGCGAAATAAGCAACTGTCTAGGGCAAACCCAACCAATGCCTGAAGTCATCGTCAGCAACAGCATTGAGGTGACAACAACAGCTGACAAAGTGGAAGTTTTCGCGAATCACTTCGAGGAAAACTTAACACTTAGCCCATCAACGGACCTTGTGTTCCTAGATGAAATCAGGACATCCGTCCAGCTGACTTTGCATCCAAATTTGGAAAGAGTGGAGTTTGACAACCATCTTTCAACTACGCCAACCAGAAGAAATTGCGGAAATCATCGTCAATTCCAAACCAAAGAAGTCAACAGGGCCGGATGGAGTCTCCAACTACATCATCAAAAGGCTTCCACATGCAGTGATGATACTACTCACAATCATCATAAACAACTGCGTCAACAACTGCTACTTTCCTCATATGTGGAAAACGGCAAAAATCGTCGCAATCCCGAAGAAAGGCGCTGGTTTCCAACTACAGGCCTATATCCCTCCTCAACAATGTCAGCAAAATTCTGGAAGAAGTCATCCTAAGGAGGCTCAAGAAGTACTGCAATGAAAACAACATCATCCCAGATATGCAATTTGGCTTTCGAGATGGGCATTCAACACTGCATCCGTTACTAAAGTTCCAATCTGACGTCTCCTCAGCACTCAACAGCCATCGTGCCACCGTACGATGCTTTCTGGTTGTCGAGAAAACATTCGACAGCGTATGGACAGAAGCTCTTATCCATAATCTTCGAGTACTTGGATTACCTCCGCCACTAATAAAAATATTATTATCTTTTCTCTCCTTCAGGAAATTCTTCGTTCAGCTAGACAGCTGCAAGTCTCCAATCAAATCCATCAAAGCCGGAGTCGACCAAGGATCGAAGCTGGGTTCCTTCCTATATAACCTGATGACGTCTGATTAACCCGTGCCAAGTGACTGTGAGAACCTGCTTTTTGCTGACGACTCGCTAACCTACGCCTCATCGATAGCACCAAAAATTGCAGCTCGGAAAGTGGAAGCCCATGTCTCCAGACTCTACGAGTGCTACAGAAAGTGGGGTATCCGAATTAACCGTGCCAAATCTGAGCTTGTGCATTTCAGGAGACCCACCACCAATGGCAACCGATGTCGTTCAGCAGCCACTTGCAGAAACCTGACCGTGAAGCTCCCCGATGGGTCGACGATAGAATCCAAAAGAAATGCTAAATACCTCGGAGTCCACTTCAACGAGCTGTCCAAATTCAACCCGCACTTAAGGCAGGATAAGCACCGGACTTATCTTCGATCGACAGCGAAACAAGCACTTCAGCAATGAAAGAGTCTACGAAGAAGCCAAAATCAAGCCACTGGACCAGTTTTTTGTGCAATTAGCAAGGAAACATATATCTAGCACCACCAACCACCCAAGCCCGCTGATGAGAAGGATACCTTAGTGATTTGGATATGATAGAAAGGATCCCAATCGATAACGAAGAAGCAGTTCAATTCTACGCCGACACGGAGTCAGCACACCACCGTGGCTGAAAACACCTACCAACCAACCCTCAACAAACCCACTAACTAGACACCCGGTACGAAACAACCCGAGAGAAAAACCATGCCAACAGATTTTAAATTTTAATTTTAAATACTTGCCATGCATATTATAAATATTGTAATTTTAGAAATAATGTCATTGTATATGTGCCAACAAATTTTATCCTTAAGTTTAAGTTTCCAATTGTATATATTAAAGTTCATTAAAAAACCTTGAAGACCTTAAAAACCTTGAGTAACGCTCGAACAACGTTGGGAAATATTAAAAAAAAAAAAAAAAATTATTTCCAAAGTGAGTGCTGTGTAGCCCAAACAGCGCATTTTTTGAAAAGCACCCACCGCCCATGTTGTGCAAAAAGTTCTTGAGACTGGTATGCTAGTGGTTAATACTCATGGTACGGTGCGCTCAGACGAGAATGTGGCTGCTGTAGCCGAGATTGTGACACTCAATTCTCGAACATCAACTCGCCATCGATCTCAACAGGTCTACATTTCACCTGCTAGCCTGAGAAGAATTCTGCACAAAGATCTTGGATTATTCGCTTGGAGTAACAGAATGCGAAACTGTGAGGCCAGCCGAGGCAGCCACTTGATCGACGTTGTGTTCCATAAATAATGGGAATGTTTGCTCTCACTAATAAAGCCATAATAAATGGAAAAAATAAAATTTTGTTAATTTTTATGCATTTTCAAAAAGAAACTTGTATTTGGCCCATATTATATCAGTATATATTTGAATTTTTTTTAAAGAAATGATGACCTACAATATAACCTTTACTTCTCTCCTTATCACCCTTTGGTGTAGTAGTTAGTCTGTACTTTGAGTCAATGCAATTTCCTAAAACAAAAAATATTTCAGGGGTACTTCCTCTGGCGAGAAAGTGACAAATCCTTTAAGAGTATCCCTTGTTATGAAAAATCTTCCTCATCTTATCAGATCAAACTCGTCAGAAATATGAAGAGTCCCTCCATTAATGCTAACAATACACACCTAAGAATGGAATGTAAGTCACTAGGCGCTTGTTCTCATTTTGCTTAGCTTTTCTTCATAGCAGAAGTAATTTATTCAGGCAACAATTAAATATTACTCATAGAAATGAAACAACTATATCTGAAGTCATTAGGAATTTGACTGGTATTAAAACGTTCTGGAGACTTGTAGGGTTTTAAGCTGTTGAGTAACTATTGCAGCTGTTCCCCTTGTAATTAAACCTTTAAACAATCAATTCACACTGTTTAGGATAGTATTATTAACAATATTATTGTAACAAAAAGAAGTAAGTTAGAGAACAAATCCAAGCACGCTTTTACTTCTGTCCGATTTGACGGGACTGGATAACCCCGAATGGCTTTTACATGTGAGTCACTTGGACATATTCCTTCTGAGTTCACGCGGTAGCCTAAGTATTCTATATCATTGTAGCCAATCCTACACTTATTCAGCCTTAGCTCTAGACCACTTTCTTTCATTCGTCGTAAAACTTTCGCCACTAATTGCAGATGTGATTCAAAATCAATTGTCCCTGCGATGATGTCATCCATATAGATGATAATTAGGCCTTGATCAATCAAGTCTCTTAAGTAAGCTTTTCCATCTTTCCTACTCTACAGGTCTCTTTCCGAATGGATGGAAAACAACATTCGTCCAGCCTGTCCCTAAAAAAGGCAAATCCTCCTCCCCCTCTAACGTCCCTTCTCACAAAGGTCATGGAAACGCAGATCAATTTTCAGCTTAAGAAATATCTTGAGAAAAGAAAGCTTCTTAATGACCCGCAGTAGGAGTTTCGTCGTAGCAATAGGTTCACTGGTAGATTCACTGGTGATCTGATGGTATATCTCACTGAAGAGTGAAACAAATCTTTACATCATTTTGGAGAAAATACGAATATTGCATTTGATATTTCAAACGCATTTGATAGAGTTTGGCATCAAGCTCTCTTATCGAAAATGCGTGCATTTGGTATCGATGAATCTCTTCTTCGTTGGATTAGAAATTACCTTTCGGACCGTTCATTACAAGTAGTTTTGGACGGTTTCTAATCTGATATCCACAAAATAAATGCTGGTGTGCCCCAGGGCTCCGTTTTGTCTCCGACACTCGTTCTTATGTTCATAAATTATCTTTTGTCTGAACCTTCTAATCCACTAAATTTTTTCGCTGACGAAAGTACTCTCAGCTTTTCATATTCGTTTTTAAATTCACATCCTTGTTGATCGAAAACTCAATGCTGTTTACTGTCGCTAAAGCGTAACCCTCCCTCAATGCCAATTTCTATAGGTGGCACTTGCATGGAGGAGACTGAATAGCTTTTAGTTCTAGGTAAACCATCTTTTGTGGAGTGGTCACATATTTGACGTCGTCAAAAACGTTGCAATGTGCAGCAGTGTTTAGGTTTTCTCCGCCGATGCAAGAAGTTTTTAACCACTTCTGAGAGCTATAAAAATGAAAAGCGACGTTGTCGAACTGAAACAGTTGCATCTCTCCAGCACCGCCGCAATGTTTCATGGGTATCATTATTTTATCGCTTTCTTCATAAACAGTGCTCTAGTAAAATAGGCAGTTACATTCTTCCTCTCAAACAATTCAACCGTAATACCCGTACTTCTAGGAATGCTCATCAATTTAACCTTGAGCCTAATTTCGGACGTACTGTCAAGACAGAGATTCTTTTTTTAGGCACACTACACGAATGTTCAATGCTTTACCCGGCTCATTATTTCCCACTCATTGCAATGTGCAGACATTCAAAATCAATGTGCATCGGTATCTCCTTTAAAATCCTATCCTACTTTCCTAACTGCTCGCACTGTGTTTATATTACAACCGCTTGAGTGCTTAAGTGCTTCAGTGTTTCAGGAAGATAGGTTCTCATCGAATCTCTAGATAAATGGAAAATTGATTACACTTAAAAAAATTCAACGCTTTGCTGAAATAAAAACTAATAAGTTAATATCTGAAGAAAACCTTTAGGATGGGTGTTCCGCTCTAAAAGTTACGACGGAAATTCAAATTTAACTATATTTTTTTAAGTTGATAATTTTCATAATACCTTAAGGCTGCATATTTTAAAACCCATTCCTTGAATATATCAATTAATAACATGCATCATTAAGAAAACAAAAAGCAGAAACTCTCCAAAAATATACAATATATTTTTCTATCTTCAAAACCAGAACATACTCGTACAATTAAACTCTCGTCAAAAACCCTCATTTCGCGGTTTATATCTTACTACTTTGTTATTCATATTTAAATAAAATGCATGACTGGATCGCCCGAACTTGCTCTTATGTAAAACTACTTTGGAATTTAAAATACATTTTATAAATATAAAACATGGATTTAATGAGATAAAAATATTCAAATGCATGAAATTGCCGTCTGGTTTCCAGAGAAGTATGAATTTATAGGTGCGTTTTCTTATCCACAAATCTTTCTGGATCCGGATCTGGATTAAGTTTTAACATTGTATTACAAAAACGATTTGGGATCCTGTTTTCTATCGGGATCTATTTCAAAGATCCAAAAATTAGTTATTACAGTGGCGAGTAGATGGCTTTTTATGGTAAGGTAGTGTAAACTACATCGTAAAGAAAAGAGACAAGAAATAATTTAAAATTTACAAATCCAAGGAAAAAAAGAGACGGGCTTATAACACTGCTGTCACTAAGATCCGTATCGTTTTATTTTCAAGGAAAGATCCAGATCCGAATCCAGATAGATTTGTGAATAATAAAACGCACCTTATGTAAACAAAGTTCAAAAATCGTTAGTTATTAAAGTGATTTTTTATATAAGAAATTTCTTTAAAATGTTTCAAAAAAAAATTTGGGATGCTAATTTTAAGTATTTAGTAATACAGATTTTAGGAAATAATTTCCAAAAATAATCGTTCACACGATTTGAAGATATTGATTTTTCAAAATAAAAAAAAAATTCAAACAACCCAAAAATTATTTTTTCGAATATTATTATTATTATTATTATTATTATTATTATTATTATTATTTTAAACTTAAGGGGGCTACTGCTGAAAATCGTCAAAATCGTTAGAGCCGTTTTCGCGATAAATAAAATTTTGCATTACGGGTGTATGGGGGGTACCGTTAGTCTTGGAGCTAAAAAAAAAATAGTATTCCCTCTAGAGCAGTGTTTTTCAAACTGTGGGTCGCGACCCCCTGGGGGATCCTTGAGGGGTCGCGGTCACAAGCCGGTAAGATTAATAAACAAAAGTCCTGTGCTAAAAAAAATTAAATAAAACAAAAAATTTTTTAGTGCAACATACATAATGTGCCTGTTTATTTAATAAACGTTCAAATCTTAGATTAGTTTTTGACACTTTTAAGATTAAATCAATTTCCAAATTTAGTCTGTTTCGTTTTTTAGTTTTAATGTCAAACATTGAAAAGAATGTGACTTCACACAGGTATGAAGTGGCGAATGGCATAGTAACAACTTCAAAGCCTCGTTTGCCAGCTCAGGATCCTCTCCTCTTCTCTTTATCCAGAAATTGCCATCTGCAGCTAAATCTATAAAATTTTCTTTTATCTTTACCGATGGTAGATTAGCGAGCAGCTGACATATTCAAAAAAGGATTTAATATACATCTTTGTCCATCTCCACTTTCAGAATCAAATTCCGGAAAGTAATTTAGTAGTTTCTTTTCTAAATTATGCAAACTCTGTACTATGAGATGAATACGAGAGCTTAATGATATCGATTCATCTGATGAAATTTTCTTTGAGGATCTTTTGAAAGCAGGGAAAATAATCAAAACTGTTTGTTTGTAAAGAATCTGACCACAAACGAAGTTTTGCGAGGAATCCTCTGATTTTATCTTTTGCAGTTATTATGCTTTCTTCTCTTCCTTGGAGGCTCTTATTCAATATGTTTAAGTGGTTGAAAAGATCAGCAAGAAATGATAATTTTAAGAGCCAGGTGGGATCAGAAAAATGATCTGAATTTCCAGATTTTGAATCTTGTAAGAACATCAATAATTCGGCTTTCAATTCCAGAACTCGTGTCAATACCTTTCCTTTTGACAGCCACCTGACCTCTGTGTGAAAAAGGAGGTTTTGATGGAGTGAACCCATTTTATCACATATATGATCCTAAACAGCCGACTTTGCAAGGCCTTGCCTTTAATAGAGTTCACAACTCTAATCACATCTTTAAGCACATCATTTAATTCAGAATGTAACACCTTGGATGCCAGAACTTGTCGATAAAGAAAGCAGTGTGTCCATGAAACATTTGGCATTATTAATTTGAATTTTGCAATGAGCCCACTTTTGTTGACCGTCAAAGCTTTAGCACCATCACTACAAATAGCAAAACATTTTGTCCAATCAATCTCGCAGTCGCGAGAGCTTTCTAAAAACATATAGTACAAACACTGGCCAGTACCCAGTAGTATTAGCAGGAAGAGCTTTGCAAAATAAAATTTCTTCTTCAATGTTTTCCTCTGCTTCAAAACGAACAAATACCACAAACTGTGCACAGTCTGAAACATCAGTAGATTCATCCAGTTGCAAGGTACAATGCGGACTCATCTTTGATTTTCAGTTAATTATTCTTGAATGTCAACGGCCATGTCACTTATTCTCCGCTCAATTGTATTGTCAAAATAATTTCAGCCATATCAAAGGCCGCAGGCAAAATAAATTTTCGTTCGAAAAATTCTAACGGCTTATCTGCTTCTTTGGAATGTTTAGTTGAGAGATGTCGCATAAACTTTGATGGTTTCATACTTTCGGCAGATAAAACTTCACAACAAAGAACACATTGAGGCTTATTATTATTTAAAGCTGTGAATCCATATTTAAGATATTTTACGTCATAAAGTCTATTTTTTTTTCGTTGCTTCCTCCGCTTCCAATTGCACGGATGTGCAAGGCTGCAACGGTCTTTTGAGAAACTTGTCCATAATCACTCGTAAACAACACAACACTTAATTTTTAAATACATAAGTACTTACTGTCAGTTGAAAAAAATTAAATGAAAATTCTGATGCGCTCTTAAGAATTCAAAAAAAAAACGAAAATTACTGCAAGGTCTGCTACAATTTGTTTTGGCAATACGGGAGAAAATTTCATCGCGAATAAATAAAATCTTGTGAAATTAGACCAGGCTTGGAAGGGTTTCAGTGTATGTAGCTTTTTAAATAACTGACACATTATAATGGGTGGTCGCCAAAATTTTGTTACTAGCAAAGGGGTCGCGTACTCGAAAAGTTTGAAAAACACTGCTCTAGAGAATCACGGAAGACCCTTAAGAACCGAGTTTGAAGAAAATAGCTCCAGTGGTTAAGGCTGTAGATCGAGGTACAGTTGTACAGACAGACAGACGGAATTACCGGTGCCACTTTTTTCGTCTTCGCTATCATCGTAATGTCAACTTTGATCAAAATCTCGAGTTGGATTTTTTTTTTCAAATGCAGAACTTGCCCTAAAGTATCTATATCGCAAAAAAAAAAATATTTCTCCACCTCTTCTCGCTTGGAAAATAGTAACAAAAGAAATATTGAGTTCTCATTAAATCAAAAATTGTCAAGCGCTTTGAAAGTCGACAACTGGGATGTAAGCTTCCTATAAGATGAAATACATTTATTAAGTATTAAATTCTCATACAACTCTCTCCCCTGACTAATTATACCAAACTATTTTTCTTTTAGTAAAATTGGAATCTGAATACAAAAATTGTCGTTGCTATGCCAGCTTAAGTTCATTGAGTATTTAAAGCACGTGGTTTAATGACAATACAATTTATGTCTTCCTCCGGCTTGAAGCTTGAATAAATATTTGCTTTCCTGGGATATTTCTCAAAGTTCTTTGACTCGCAGAAATTTCTACTAAGCCCATGGTAGCTCCAGAGGTAACCACAAAACACTCACGATATATAATAAAGCATTTCCAAGGAAACCATTTCAAATACCACAGAGTGTACAAGAATTCCTCTCAGACCATCAACCAAAGCTGTTTCAAAAGGATACACAACATCATTCGGAACCTTCTCAATGATGGCTTACAGTTTCCTTCCGCATGAAGAATAGGTAAATCTTCCTTCTTTTGGCTTCTTCTAGCTTTATTCTTACATTGCTTCCTAAGCGCATTTACTACTCCTGCTCTCCATTAGTTTGGTCTTCGTCGTCGTCGTCGTCGACAAAAACGCTGAAAAGCAATCTAAAGTATTGACAAGGTGGCACCATCCCCATATTTTTATTATTATTTCTCCATTTTATGAATAGGCCTGTGTTATCGCCAAACCTTAAAGGTATACATTTATTGATTTGTGGTTCTAAAGGAAAAACAAACACAACAACGCCAATGTAAAAAATATGCGATTGGAATATTTTATGGTCAGGGCGGGAAAGGGACACTTTATGAAGTTGTATTCGCTACAAAAAAAAAGAGAGAAATAATAAGGAAATACAATTCAAAAGTGAAAGAAGGATATGTACCCTTTTTCGTCATAAAAAGTCCTTTCACCACAAAAAAAAAAGGAGAATAGGACTCAATATGCTCCGCCATATAGCCCTTATATTTTTTCTTTGGATTTTCTTAAATGTAACCAAAAATAAATCGCATTATGATTTCGATGGTGGTTGTAATGTGGTTACCTATAAAAGGAGAGACCTGGAATCTTGATTCCAGATGTAGAGACTGTGAATAAAACCTTTTGTTGGGACACGTGTTTCACCCTCTCTTGTGGTAGAAGTTTTTGTCTGCATTCTTATTTGCCTAAGTGGTTTTAAGAAATATTGCTTATTTTGCTAATTTAAGCTGACAAGGGATTCAAGTGGCGGGCGTCTGAGAGGACTTCGAGAATGTGGTGTCCCATTTCAATAAGAAATATGAATATGAAAAATAAAAAAACTTTTTTTTTTAAGTTTGGGTGAGCCTGTAATGAAGTTCTTTCAAAGAAAAAGACATGCGTGTTTTATGGACTTACACATCCTGAATTTCTAAAAAAAAATCCCTCAGTCAATTGAATGTGTTGTGTGCACTGGAGTAATTGGAGCAAATCCCATGAGACATTATCTTGGGAATGGGTTCAGGCTTAGAGGAAACTTTGTTCATACTTTCTCTAACCGAAATAAGTTCAAAAAACAAAATCAATTGAAGAATGTTGAACTAGTTAACAGCTGAAAAAAATCGAGGCACCAAACCAAATTTATTTGAAAGAGTTCTTCGGGCATTTGCTTTTTGAAAAATGTATGAATAGTACATTGTATAATAATAAGTATGATAACGTAGGCTGCTCAACGACTCCTTTTTTTTTTGTTAGATTTTGGGTTTCTCTTGGACTTTAGTTTTCCAGGTCTCCAAAGGGTTCAATTCAATTCAATTTTGTTTTATTGAATATACTATTTACAATTTGGCTTACAACTAATAAGATACTTCATGTAAAGGGTGGTCCAACTAAAACGCACGATGTTAATTGTGAATAGAACAAAAGGTTTTCAGACAATTATCTTAATATTTTATATTATGAGAGAAGGATCTATGACAATTATGTGTGAAACAAAATATCAGCCAAATACTTGCCACGGCTTCAGTGGCCAACTCCTATCCGATGGTCCATATTTTCAATGACTCTAAGACGATGTCGTTAATGTGCCGAATTATCTCATCCTTTAGCTCTTGGATTATTCTTGGCTTATTGACGTACACTTAACATCGCCAAGACGACGTGAGATAACACGGCCATAACTCGCGCAAAACAGTCAGTGCATCGGCTTTTCGACAATCACTCGTGGATTCTCATTTGTCCAAATGCGGGAATCCTGCTTTTTAACGAATCCACTGAGGGGATAGTGTGCCTCGTCGCTGAAGATGATTTTCTTTGTAAAGTCACCACTCACTTCTGTCTGTTCAATCAACCATTCGGCGTATTGACGACGCTTGAAATGGTCAAAAGGCTTCAGCTCTTGAGTCAATTGAACCTTGTAAGCGTGTAAATTCAAATCTTTATTCAAAATTCAAATCAGTGATGTTCGTGAGATGTTCAATTGTTGGACACGACGACGAGTCGAGGTTGACGGCCCTTCTGCCAGACTATCACGAACAACAGCAATGTGTTCTGCAGAACGAACTGGGTGAGCATGCACAGGTGTTTTCACATTTCCTACAGACCCGGTTTGCTGAAATTTGCGCATAATTCTACCGATTGTGGACACATTTGGTCGATTATGCTGACAAAAAATTCACGAAGTGCACAAAATACATTTTGATTTGAACGCCTATTTTCGTAAAAGGCTTCAACAATCTTAACGCGCTGCTCAATTGTGTACCTCTCCATGGTTGAATTTGTTAAACACTGAAACAAAGAAATGTCAAATTAAGTTGGGCAAAAAACTTGTTGTAAAGATGTGAATCACAATTTACATCGTTCGGTTTTGTTGGACCACCCAATATAAAAATTTACATTTGTTGGCTCATAGGTGGCTAAACTATAAACAGTGTAAGTCACTGTTTGATTTGATATTGATTTATTTTAATACAAAATTTACAAGACAAAAAAAAATTAAAAGGTCGGTTGACTGAATCGTCTTCAGGGTGTTCATTCCCGGTTGTCAATGATAATTTTTGTGCATTGTGGGCACTGCTCCAATGTCTGTGTAGAACGAGACTACTTCCTCGTTGTTCATGATTACATTGTCATCCAGAGTTTCCATCACACTGAGGACAAAATGAAAGAGGTTTTCTGTATGATTGCATATATGTGTTCTAAGGCTACAAAGCTTGGTATGAATATTGAAGGTTTCAGTACTAGAACAACAATTTGAATGAACTAACACCAAGAGTGTAGTATTGGCTGGAGTTATAGCTATTTCATGGCTGCCAAGCCAATCATCAGACACGTTTTTAGTGGTGCTTAGCCCTTATACTTTCAAGTTCTTTCAAGGTAAGGCGTTAACCAGTATTCTTCAATACGTCATTCAACTTTATCTTTCGTCAGCAGGAGATTTTAAGCTTAAATTCGTTCGCTCTAGAAGCAATTTCAAACTAGTAGAGTCAATCACAAACTCTCAGATCTTAGCATTTATGAAGATTGGTGGGTCCCTATATATGTAAGCCCCACTTTTTCAGCTGGTTCTGGAGTCTCTGTTAAAACATTGCATTGAGATCATGAGTTGGATTGAGGGCATGGGACAAGCTTTTAGGTCGACTTAGAGCTAGCTGATCTGATATTGCTTGAAAACACGTTCTCAGAACATTCAGGTATCGATCAGCTATCTAGGCAAAATCGTTGTCTCAGTAAGTTTACCAGCAAACTTTAGTTCCATCGACGTTTTTGGGTAGTGCACTCATGATTGGAAGAGCTTTTTCGCCTAACTGAAAAGCCAAAAGTGCTATTTTGTCTTAAGATGACCATTAAGAATACTGCCGATGGTAATCGATCGATTGAAGCAGCGTCATCGTAGGTTGAAGAAGGTAACATCTAATAAATTCGACAGCTTTCATGTACGATACAATATTTTCTTGTAGTTAAATTTATCAATGTTTTTCAAAATGTAAGACTGGCGAACTCACCAAAAATGGAAAAACACTACTTATTTTACCAGATGATGAAAATATAGGTTTACCCCCATTCCTTCATGTTAACTTATGCTGAAACAAACGTAAGATGGACTAGAATAAAAATCTGTCTGATGACAAAACAAATCTGACTAACGCTTGTACTGAAACAGCGCTTTATGTGTTTGATATCCTTAAGTATGTAGGTTGTACATAAGCTTTTTAATTGGTGCCATAACTTATAGGAAAGGATGCAACAAGGCTTGGTGTTTATTCAAACAATTTTTGCAGAAGCCGATGTTGAATCATCTTGGAGAGTTCTTCTTCGAGGAACCTAGTGATCTTATTAATATAGACTTTAACACTATTGTACGTCATTGATGAAATAAGGAAAGGCTTGGACAGAAAAGAACTTACATTTTTAACACTCCTTGACTTCTCTAAGGCTTTTGACACTGTCAATCACCCGAAACTATGTGAAAAACTGATATGCAATTTCAAGTTTTCTAAACATTCGGGAAATTTGATTCAGTCCTACCTTATCGGCAGACAGCAGTCCGTAGTTATAGGGAATGTCAAATCAAAATTCCTATCAACATCTTCTGGAGTCCCGCAGGGATCCATACTCGGACCTATCCTGTTTTCACTATACATAAACGAACTCGTTGAAGTCGTACAAAACTGCTCTATTCACATGTACGCCGATGATGTACAGCTATTTATACAAACAACAAATTCTTTAAAAGAACAGGCTATAAATAAAATGAACGTAGATCTTCAAAATATTCTTGATTGGGCGAATTTGAATCATCTTAGCTTGAATCCTGGTAAATCTAAAACTATTGTTGTTTATCGTAACTTGTTTGATTTAACTTCTTTTCCAAGTTTAAGACTAGGGAACTCAGATATTGAGTATGTAAATACCGCTAAAAATCTCGGGCTCATTTTTAACCGTACTCTAACCTGGGACAACCATATAAACCAAACTATCGGCAAGGTTTATGGCAAGCTTCGAGTTCTTTGGGCTGCACAATCATTTTTACCAACCACTACGAAGCTTATCATTGCAAAAACATTGGTATTGCCAATATTATTGTATTGTTGTGAGGTTTTTTGCAAAGTTAGTAGTGAAACCAGACGGAAACTGAATGTGGCTTTCAACAATGTCACTCGATATGTATACAACCTGAAAAGACGGGATCATATTTCCTCATATTCAAAAACAATTTTTGGATGCTCTTTTGACAATTACCTTAAATTTCGTACTATAAGTTATATTTTCGAGATAATGCAATCACATCAACCTGAATACTTATTCAACAAGCTTGTATTTCCAGTCTTACAAAGATCTTGTGTGCTTATCCAACCAACATATACTTGCCTGACCTCCGAACGTCAATTTTTCGTTCAAGCCTCGCGCTTTTGGAACTCTTTACCTATCGCTCTGAGGCGATGTTCGAACGCAGAACTTTTTAAAAAGAATCTTTTATTGTATTTGGCCAATGATCATATTTAAATCTTTTCGTAACATATTTAAAATAATGAATTTATAGCTCAATTTGTTCTTTCTTTCTTTTTCTTTTCTCTTTCTTTTCTCTTTGCCATAATTTATACCTATATGTACAAACGATTCCAAATTATAATATTACATTAATTTATAAGATAACTTATCTTAAAATGTAATAAGAACTTTAAAATAATAAACTTAAACTTAAACTCTCTCTCGATTCATAAAGAGCTCCTCATTGTTCAACGGAATAGGGAGAAAAGCTCAAGATTCATGTGGTATCGCTCTGGTGTAAGTGTGTCAGCTGCAAACCTGTAAGCCACGGCAATCTAACCTAAAGTGGTGCCATGTCTATCCTTTCAAAACTGACAAGAGTCCAATTGAACTTTCAGCATCGGTTTGCTAAGTTCCTTCGTGTTATCTTCAGTGGGCTGATACTATCGGGTTTTTCAATAAGAGCGCTACAAAAGTTTTTTTAAATTAAACAAAAACGGTTTTAGATATCAATGAAATTCTTTATTCCTGTGAAAGTACGTTCGATGCCATTATGTATGGAACTCGATTTCTTTTGCATGGCCACCACGGGCACACTTGCAGTAGTCCAGACGCTGAACCCAATTTTCAATGGTTTTCAAAATTCGCCACAACGACGTCACAGTGATGGCCAACGCTTAAGAACGACGTGTGAGAGACACATTTGGGCTTTCTGCAACTGAAGCCTCAGCGGTAGCAATATTTTCGACACTACGGGCACTTCTTTGTCTCACTGGCATGGGAACATTTTGTACTGTGCCTGTGGATTCAAATTTTTTCACTAGACGCTCAATTGTTGATCTGCTAGGACGATTATAACGACTATAAATTGGACGTAGCACTCTTAAAGTTGAGGCCACTGACTCGGAATTTCGGCAGTAAATTTTAATAATTTCGACTCGTTGTTGGCTCGTATATCTTTCCATCATAAAATGGCAAACCTTACTGAAGAGAAATGTCAAAAGAGCGGCAAGAAATATGGCGTCGTCGTTTGCTGACCCTGTCGCTCTACTTTTGTAGCGTCCCTGTTGAAAAACCCTTTATATTTTTCAGGAGATGAAAATATTTGAAGGGCTTATTTGCATAACATGATAAGCCACATTTTCAAATTATCGAGATAATAGCATTTTAAGCTAAGACAAAAAGAATCAAATAATATGAGGGTGATTTTTATTTCAATTTATTTTTTTAAGATTAAGTAATATATATAGTGTTCATAATATTATACCTTAATAGTGTGTGAAAAACAATATCTAAATAATATATATATAAACAAAATTACTGGTGGCTTATCACGTTTTTGCACAGAAAAAAAGAACAAATAATTTCAAAAATCAAAAAAAAAAAATTAAAAAATAAAAAGTTTTTTTAATAGAAGTAGTTTATTAGGCTAGTCGCGTACTGGCAACTGTGATCGAAATCAAATAGTTTAATCACCAGTTGAAAGGGAACCGCGCACTGGCAACTCTTTACTCACGCTCGCCCTCTTTTCTCTCTTGCACTTATAAAAAAACAGCTCAACTGTTGCGAGGCAATCGTTTAGTTTGTGTTAAAACACAAACTTTTTAGTTTCGAGAATCGAGTTTCTCTAAGTGCGCGGTTTTCCATATAAGCCCATATGTTTCATTTTAGCAACTAAACAGTTGCGAAACTAAAAATTGAATGTGCGCGCCTAGCCTTAAGGTACTAGTACAGTCTAGAATGCCAAGAAAACGCACGATTTTTGGGATTTTTTTTCTCGGAAACCTTATTAGGTAATAACTAGGGCTAGGATTTTCATGCAAATGCATATTTTTTTTGAGAAACTTTAGAAACACAGGAATAAAATACAAACACGAATCAATCAATTTGCTTTAAAATGGCATTTAATCGTTAGTGCATATTTTTGCATATTTTACTATAAATGCATATTTTTGCATATTTTACTATAAATGCAATAAATATATTACTTTTAATTGCATATTTTCAATAATAAATGCATATTTGTGCATATTTTCGAAAAAAAAACAAAATGATCCTAAAGTAAAAAATGCACATACATGGTAATGGCCGCTCGAGGAATTAAAAATTTTGTATCCAAAAATGATCATGATATAGATAGAGTGGGCAGAACAGATAAGAAGTAATTTTTAATTGTAGATTTATTAACCTTAAACGGAAACAAAAATATTTTTAAAAGCAACATCTCGCGTTGAGCATTTCAAAGCAAAGTATCCCTCGACCCCTCTTCCTCCCCAGCCAATTGTTACCAGGTGGGAAACTTGGTTGGAAGTTGTTGCTTACTACGCCAAAAACTATGAACATTTTGAAGATGTTGTGAATTATCTTGATAACTCGGATGATGTTGCAATTAAAAATATAAAAGTAGCATTGAATCAGCCTTTGGTAAGGAGTCAAATCATATTCATCAGTTCCAACTACAGTTTCCTGCGCGATACAATTGTATAGATTGAAGAAAAAAATACGTTAAAAAAAAACATCTATTTAATTGAAATTGTTTTTTCAAAAATTAGTGCAGTTGGAGGACCTTTTGGTGCAGCAATTCAAAAAAAAAAAAAAACTGGATGAGTTTCTAGAAAAAAATTAAGGTTTCGCAAAAATAAATAAATAATGCAATAATGGATGTAATTCAAATTCGGTGCTATTTTTAATATATTTTTTTTTCTATTTTAATTGAAATGAAGAATTTTATTTTCAGTTTTTATTGATAAAATTTTGTGTTCCTCGATAATAAAGACTGAATTTGTTATATAAACCTAAATACTACGTTTTTCCCATACAGATGGTTCGCAAGGTATATGGTTTTAAATGCATATTTTAGGTGCATATTCTACATTTTTAAGAGCATATTTTAAGCGCATATTTTGCATTTTTAAGTGCATGAAAATCCTAGCCCTAGTAATAACATAAAGGTTTCTTACGAGCCAATTTACCACAATTTGACCAAAAAATTATGAACAAAAAAAAACGGCGACCCAAAAATGGCTAAAAAAAAATTCCATTTTTTAAAGCTCGATATTTTTTTTTTCGTTTTGACTTTTTAAACAAATTGTGGTAAATTGTGTCGTAAGAAACCTTCCTTTAAATAACCCACTTTGATTTTTTGGTTTCAGTCCAGCCAATTCTGAGATTAACTGTCCGCCATGGGACCATGTATTTTTTGATCAGTCGACGTTTGCGCCCTCTATAATTCGGCCAAATTTCGAAAATTAAACATTTTTTTTGTACTCTTGACGCATGTGTTCATTATTTAAAAAAAGAATATGTTATTCCCTAATAAGGTTTCCGAGAAAAAAAATTCCAAAAATCATGCATTTTCTTGGCATTCTAGACCGTACTAGTACCTTAAGGAATTTTTTTATAGATATTCTTATTAAAATGTATTATAATGTTTCATTGTATTATAATGATTTTATTAAAAAGTAAGCGTTAGTAAAAAAAAATATTTTCATCAGAAAACCGTTGGTAATTTGTATCACATCTTTGTCTCCAACGAGATGTTGAAGCTTTTTCTGGTGTAGCCTCATTATCTCTTTTTAGTTTCTGTGACGGTGCAGCGGAAGAACTACGTTCGTGTTCACTTTCTGTCGATTCCTGAAAAAATGACTCTCATACACTATGATATGCAACAGAAAACACAGGAAAAGGAATTTTTGCTTTTTTAATAACATGACAAGCCACAAAAAAACATGATAAGCCACAAAACAAAATTTTAGTTGATTTTTTTATAACAACATGATAAGCCACAAAAACAATAATATCGCACATACCTCAGCAATTTCTGATGATTGATTATTATCATCTGATGGTCTAAAATCAGTATCAACAATACTATCATCGCAATCTTCCGAAAAACCGTCGCTATCGATGGTTTCTTCGGGAAAACTCATTTTTTTATAAAAACACTTTTAAAATTTGATTAATTTTAACTTGTGGCTTATCACGTTATGACTGAATAATTCAATGAAAAGTCTTGGCACGAGTACGATAACTTGGCCGCCAAGATTTGATGACGGATTTTTGTAGAGGGGTCAAAAATAAGCACTTTTTACTATGGGAGGGGGGGGTCTATCTCCCCCCGTTTAGGAGGTAGGGGCACTTTTAGAAAAAATGGTTTAAATTTAAAAAAAAAATATTAAAAAACAACGGCAACACCTACAATAAAGTGCTATACTGCGTTTGAAAGCCAGAAGATTGTTCTATAATCCTGCATTTAAATTTTATTACTCATATCAATAGTTTTTGAGAAATTCGTATTTAAAGTCCAAATTTTGATAAAAAAACGTGAAAAAAAAAGTTTAGACCGGTTGTTTTCAAAATTGTGAAATGAAATTGTAAATTAGCTTATATGTGTTTCATGTATCTATCAGTTCTTAATCGAACACAAAAAACGTATTGGTTCTATGTCTTCTGGTTTTTGAGAAAACCTCCGTTTAAGAGGTAGGGGCACTTTTAGAAAAAATAGTTTAAATTAAAAAAAAAAAAAATATTAAAAAACAACGGCTATACTTACAATAAAGTGCCTTACTGCGTTTGAAAGCCAGAAAATTGTTCTATAATCCTGCATTTAAATTAAATTACTCATGTCAATGGTTTTTGAGAAATTCGCATTTAAAGTCCAAATTTTGATAAAATAACGTGAAAAAAAAAGTTTAGACCAATTGTTTTCAAAATTGTGCATTGAAATTGTAAATTAGCTTACATGTGTTTCATGTATCTATCAGTTCTTAATCGAACACAAAAAACCGCATGGTTCTATGTCTTCTGGTTTTTGAGAAAATCGAAAATAACTAAAACTACTTTTCTACAAAATGTTTGATATTTTTTGCTTCCTTACATAAATAAATCAGTGCTAGCTTCCAACATTACAATATATAAACAGTAAAGTATGTATGGGGGGGCATGCTGCCCCCCTGCAACCCCCCTGCTTGGGCACACTATAGGATTTGGGGTAGGTGCGAGGTTGGGTGCATGCAAAGTTTCTTTTGCATTCACAGAATCTGTATTTAAAAAAATTCAAATTTATTCTATTTATCCAATGTCCACTAAATACGAGTACATATAAAATACAATAAACGATCTTGAAAACCAAAACAAACTTCTAACCATGTTCACCAATACATGGCACTATTTTTCTATCGAAAATACTGCCTAGAAAGGAAATATAAGGACGACTGGGGTTCGCAAATAATAGAGTTTTTAACAGATGTAAAAAAAGTTTACCCTTGTTATACCGATGGTGATATATGTGAGGGTTTACAGTTAAAAGACATCGATCCTCCCACCCTTCAGAGCGAAAATTTAGAAAGTGTTTTACCGCCAAAACATCCTCGGCTTCCCACCATAAAAGAGTAACTCAACGAACTCGACAGTTATAGTACGGACGATGGCTTTATTGACGAGACTTACACACCTTTTTAATACATTTTGACCATTTTTAACTAACTATGACTGACTAACTCCTGACTAACTGACAAAATAACTGACCCAGATACAATTCTACCTCCTCATGGTGCATTCTGGGTAACGCTAAATGAATTGCGGTACTGAACTAACAAAGATTCATTATGTTTATTAACATTAATCCTTAAAATGGAATCACCGTCACCACCAAAAATCAAAAAAAGTAGTTTTGGTAATTTTCGATTTTCTCAAAAACTAGAAGACATAGAACCA
Organism: Philhelius festivus; assembly: GCA_963931855.1. Taxonomy (NCBI): domain Eukaryota; kingdom Metazoa; phylum Arthropoda; class Insecta; order Diptera; family Syrphidae; genus Philhelius; species Philhelius festivus. The sequence continues at coordinate 20,957,290 of OZ007555.1, read as the reverse complement.
TGCGGTTTTTTGTGTTCGATTAAGAACTGATAGATACATGGATCACATATAAGTTAATTTACAATTTCATTTCAAAATTTTGAAAACAATCGGTCTAAACTTTTTTTTTCACATTATTTTATCAAAATTCGGACTTTAAATGCGAATTTCTCAAAAACCATTGACATGAGTAATTTAATTTAAATGCAGGATTATAGAACAATCTTCCGGCTTTCAAACGTAGTATAGCACTTTATTGTAAGTGTTGCCGTCGTTTTTTAATATTTTTTTTTCAATTTAAACCATTTTTTTTCTAAAAGTGCCCCTACCTCTTAAACGGAGGTTTTCTCAAAAACCCGAAGACATAGAACCATGCGGTTTTTTGTGTTCGATTAAGAACTGATAGATACATGAAACACATATCAGCTAATTTACAATTTCATTTCACAATTTTGAAAACAACCGGTCTAAACATTTTTTTTTACGTTTTTTTATCAAAATTTGGACTTTAAATGCGAATTTCTCAAAAACTATTGATATGAGTAATAAAATTTAAATGCAGGATTATAGAACAATCTTCTGGCTTTCAAACGCAGTATAGCACTTTATTGTAGGTGTTGCCGTTGTTTTTTAATATTTTTTTTTTCAATTTAAACAATTTTTTCTAAAAGTGCCCCTACCTCCTAAACGGGGGGAGATAGACCCCCCCCCTCCCATAGTAAAAAGTGCTTGTTTTTGACCCCCCTACAAAAACCCGTTATCAAATCTTGGCGGCCAAGTTATCGTACTCTCCCCAAAGTCTTAATTGAAAAAGTCTCTCTAGTGAATACCAACGACCTATTTCGGGGAATAGCCATAAGATTAAAAGTGTATGGAGATATACTATTTAACAATAGATTTAGCTAAAAAACAGTGTTTTTGAAAAAGTGTGGCTTATCATGTTATTCAAATAAGCCCTTCATTTGTTTTTTATCCCTCAATAAACTGTGGCAACAAGGAAAAACGACATAAGTCAGTTTTTGCTACTTTTCATGAGAGCGATTTGAATTCATTTTACTTTTATAAATATTTTCTTAACGGACTTACCGCGATGGTATTTTATTCAAAAAATTGAATTTAAATCAGTCAACCCGTGACCACGACAAGTGGAACCTTGTCGAAACGTCGGGATTTAAATTCAATTTTTTGAATAAAATACCATCGCGGTAAGTCCGTTAAGAAAATATTTATAAAAGTAAAATGAATAGTTACAATCGCGATTATAAAAGTTTAAAATTTAAAAAAGCGATTTGAATGTTTAGTTTGCAATACAAATCAGTTACGAGACTTGTTTTTCTTTTGTCTGTAATTCCTTAAACGTTTGAGATAAAAATACGAAAAAAATATAACAGACGGAATGGCTAATTGCGCAACGGATGGTATCAAAAACTCATTTTCGACATAAGTCGACTTATGCTGTTTTTCCTGGTTGCCACACAAATAAGGAGATAACACTTACTAAGTCGATTCCCGCTCCATGATGGGTCACATCCTGAGAGCAAGCTTATTAAAGCCATCCAAACCAAACTTGGTCTTTAAACCGGATTGTCTGTCGTCCTTGTCGTCTAAAACTCTCTGACGCGCAGGGAGTTTCGCACTCATTTGGTTCGTGAAAATGAAGTAGCAGCAGTTTCGTAGGATTATTCTTATTGTATCCCCAGTATCCAGGTGAGGTGTCGTTTGTGAAATTTCATATTTAGTCCGAGGTGTCCTTGTTGATGGACAGATGTTTTTTTGATAGCATTACATTGTTTACTTCAAGAACAACCAGATTCGCTTGACCTTCAATAGCCGTGACGAGCTTTACTACCTGACGTTGAGAACGCTGAAAAGGATCTTATGTGCAACATATAGCGGTTACATGCCTCGATAGTTGCTTCAAAACTCAATTGGTTGATTGTGATTCTCAATTATCACAAATCACCTAATCTACACCAGGTTTCGTGCGACAAGTTGTCCATTCTCTAAGAGATTTAGTAACGGTCACTCCTATCGGACTCTGCAACTCCCTTTACTAACGTAATGTTATTGAAACAAAACCAATCTTTAATCCTTCCTTCAATTTTCTGAAGACTTAGTTGTAAATCTATCATTTTCCTTAGACAACATGGTTTTCTACAATGTAGCATGTAGGTCTGCTACCAGCAACCTTATCCCTTATCTTCTCAGGTTAAGAGCGTATACTGGATATTGTTCCAACCGATTCACGTAGGGCGTTTTGACGAAATTTTTATTGAACTAATATTTTTCACACTGTCCACCTACCCTCGGCTTTGAACTTGCATATATTATTGAAATCAAATTGTTGTTTCTAAGAAGGTCTTTAGTACAACGTTCGCCTCAGATAGACTTTCTCCAGTATCTTCTTCACTGCCTCCGGAGTCCTCTAACGCAGCCACTTCTTCTTTTTTGGTGTCACCAATCTTTCTATTACTTACTCTACGCTTACGAAACTAAGTCTTTCAAGACCGATTCTATGACACAAAATTTAAGTCTGTTTCAACTTGATTTCGACTCAAACTCAGCACTTGTGCCTCCTTCTTTAATATACCTGTCAAGTGAGGTCCCATATCACCTAATTCATTTGGTTGAACTGATAGAATTCAAAACCGGCTCCTTAAATTTGCCCTTCGTGGTATTTCCAAAACAATCCTTTGATCCTGTCCCCAACAAGACCGCCTTAAACAGTATAACTTAAATACGCAAGCTGGAATATCATAGATATAACCGACTCTCTCTGCATTCATCACCTGCGTTCAGGCTTATCCGACCTTACAACCCTATATTTCTAACACTTACGCTGGTTGTCTAAGAAATCCTCGTCACTTGTATCTGCTCACCCACTGTTCATCTAACGAACCTATTGCTCCTTTGACGAGGAAGATTAATTGAAACTTTGACTATTTTTAGTTTAACTTCAGTTCATCCTTCCAATCGTATCTATAAGTTTCTGAATTCTTATCACTTATCGGATCAGTTTATTAAGATCCTGTGGTGTCAATAAAATATTTCCTGAGCTGTGTTGCATATCGTTTGATTATTTTACTATGCTAATTTCATGGACTCCAACTAAAGAATATATAAATATATGTCGTATATTCCTGTTACCACAATTCATAGTAAAATCGTCAAATGCACAGCTTAGATATTTTTCATTCCAAAATCAAGATTACCCTCATCAATCCTCATACCTTCGTATTTTCTATTCCAGTACCAAAGGTTTTTTACATATTTTATATGTTATTGAAACCCATTCCAACTGTGCATTTTTGCAAAACCCCTTTACCACAAACCATCGATAGTCGGAAAACAAAAAAAAAGTTCCCCTGCGGTTAAGCCATTATAAGTCGTCAATTCGTAACGAAGGCGGTCACGACAGATTTTCTATTCTTTCCCTTCGTATCATTTTTTATGTTTTTGTTTGTAGAGTTAATCTGACAGACAGGAAGCTGTCCAACAAAAAACAAATCAATTCATCTCAAAACAAATCACGGAAACTCACCGCAGAGTTTTGCCCTCCGGCCCCAAATTCCTATCTTATATACAGTAGTACCTACCTCTATGAGGTGCCCTTATATAGATGAAAAGTTAATTTTTTCCACATCTCTCACTAGAAACAATAAACCCTTACCCATACGTAACCCCGTCCGTCGGTCGTCGTCTAACGGTCTCAATGTTTCTCTGCACAGTCGGGGAGGATAAAAATAAATTTCCGGGGGAATGGGTGAAAAAAGTCAATCCAGCTTTTCGATATGGCGACTTCCTTGATCCTTGTCCTGGGGATCATCAAACATTACTAGGATGCTGCTGCTGCTCGTTTATGGGTTTTTGATTGGACATAAATGTGGGTTTTTGTCTTTTTACGATTAATATTGTATGTCGATGGGGTTTGGAAGTCAAGGGTGACAGTCAAAGCATTTGCTATTGTTCGGGGGGAGGTACTCGTAGTTGTAGATATTTCCTTCATTGTATGCTCTGTTTGTTTCAATTTTTGAGTTGACATTATTGCTTCGATTTGGAGATGATATGAAAACATGAATTTAACTATAAACAAAATGAAGTTTAAAAATGTTCTGATTTCTTCTTTGCTAAACAATGCTGGTGGTGAGGGTTTTGTACGGACCGAAGCACTAATTGGGGTCAACATGGCGATGCACAAGTGTGATATAGGAAACCGGTCACTTCCATCAGGGCTTCACTTGTGAAACTCAGAATGAACTGCAGGAAATGACAAGCTACGAAAGTTAGTTGGTTAGAAAGGATTTTTTTTAAGTTTATGGACCAAGCGCAGCTATCATATCCCTATATTTAGTTATTGGCATCGGAATATCCCACTACATGCAAGGCCCTATCGCCTAGGTAGGAGAGGTTGAGTCTTCTGGGTTTTTTTAACTTTCCTTGTAAAATTTTATCGTAATTATAGGGATATGAGAAGCCCCCAATTACCCTCAAATAAAAACAAGACCCGAAATGTCAACGACTAACTATTTATTTGAGATTTTATACTTGAACAATGGCGAAGACTTCACATCTCGAGTAGAGACAATAAATAGGATCAAGTATGACGAAATTGTCAAGAATGGAGATATACGAGTAGTTGGCGTGTATAACAGTTGCGATAGTAAATTGGATATGTTAAGATAAGGATTCATCGCATTATAAGCTGCAGAACTTATCAATCAGGATTTGTATGACCTCCCGGACAGAGCTTTCCCGAGTACGGTATCAAGTTGTTCTCTGGGACATCAATGCAAAAGTCGATAAGGAGAACACATTTGACGGACTAGTGACAGTGAGTAAGCACAGTCTCCAGGAATCGACAAAAGATCTGTCAGAACGTTACTAGAACCATTGACAAAATCTAAAATGAGCTAATCGAGATACGGTACATTCGAAGAGAAAACCGCTGACAATTTCTTAGTTGTCAAACGAAAAGAATTAGCGAACCAAAGAAGAAGTTATTCGACATTGAAACTCTAGGCAGACCTTGAGTTGTCAGAGTCTACAAACATTAGGTACCCGATTGAGAGGAGCTCTGCTGTGCATTTATCTACCAAAAACGATAACATGGAGTCCCAGTATCAGGAATTACCGTAGACTCCCAACTTGCCAAGAGAAGAAACGCCCGGTATGATTATAAATGCGTCAACTAAAAAATTGACAAGATGCACTTGCGAAAAATATAGTGGAAGTTTAGTAGAGGAGAAGAGAGAAGACGAAGCTCCTGGGTAGAAAGAAGAGAGTGTGCGCAGCTCCCGAGTTCTAGGAGACCGATAAGTCTCATGATCGAAATAATGCCCGGATATGTATTTCATAAGAAAATAAGAAAAACCAACCACCTGGCTCCTGGTTCAAGGACCGATACGCAGGCTCTTCGAAACAGCGTAGTCATCGAATCACAGTTTCCCAACTGCATTTCGAACAGCTGTTAATTGGGCATCATATAGAACTAGTAGAAGGACAAGAAGGCAACCCACTTCCAATCAATGAAGAACCACTTTTTCCACCCAGTACAGAAGAAGTAAATATCAAGGTCGAAGAAGCTGGTGTCTGAATTTAAACAAATTTCTCCAGAAATGTAGAAGTCAATTGAACAAATTTAAAAGTGTCAGCTGCTTTTTCTAAAACAACCAATCTTGTCCTGCAAAACGGTAAGTCGTCAATGAACTATACAAATCTACGGTATGATAAGTTGTTTTTCGACCTATCGGTCGTAAATTTTTTAACTTTTTGTTAAAGTTTTTTGATGACGCCCAGCAATTTGTTGTGCAAAACCATACATGTACATCTTCCGACGATTCTTCATGTATATTTGATCGAGTAAGCCTCCATAGTTCACCTCCATACATGAGGGAATAAATGTATTATACAGTATTGTGGCGGCTCTCGATTTGAAGTTTCTCCAAAAAGCTATTTGGAAAGCAGCAATGCTTGGGAAGTTAAATCTAAAATTCCTTGAACCCAGGGAATGAATATTTAATGCATTCCAATGGCACATTGTACAATGACTTCTTGCACTCTTATAACATTCTTTACCTTTAAAGCTTCTTTCGAAGCCAGTATACGACTACAATATGCCACTTTCACCACCCTCTACCACTTTGCTGATGGCAAAAGTTTCGTCAGTTAAATTACCAAAAGTAATTCGGGGTATGGGGGGGTACGTTGGGGGTCGACAAACTGGTCGTTTTGTGCCATAATAAACTTTACGATCCAGTGGACAATGATATCCATCCTTATCCTCGGAAGTCATTCACATATCCTTTTCGAAATGTGCCCAGGATATATGAACACAACACCAAACCGAAAGGAAGTCCTGGGCCAAGAACTGGCTTGAGTTGGCTGCTGGCAGTCATTCTTAGCTTTTGGTATGCTTGATGGACGAAGAGCTACAAATACCACTAACACAACCACCACACACTAAATGTAAATACATGTGTGAGGTTATTGATATCCCTGGACTAGAGATGAGGTTAACCGGAGAAATATTTACAGCCAGGGAATTGGTCTGGGTTTGCGTGTCTTTTTGGCCAAAAAAGTTCAAATTGCATCGTTATCTTTAAATATTAATAACAAATGGGGACGGGATGATGTGTTTTTTTTTTTTTGGTTTTTGTTTTTCTTCTTATAACTGATGTAAGCGTCTATTTTCGAAATTACTTTGGGGCGGTTTACTGTTGTGAATCCTATTGAGCTCCTGGAATGTAATTTATTGAAGGTGTGCAAACTAAGAAATTGGATGAGTCTCTGACACACTATGTAGCTTTGTTGATCTTTGTAACCACTACAGAAGCTCTTTAGGTTGTGGTTTTATATGGCAAACTAAAAAGTACTTAAACATACAAAAAGATTTTATTCACCGATAAACTCTTATGGTTCGCTGTTTTCAAGTCTTCTAATGCAAAAAGTAATAGGTCAAAAAATGACAATTACATAGTTAAATTTACAGATTTCTTGTTTTACATTAAACAATCTTCTCGTTTGAATTGACGAATTTTGCTAAATGAATGGGCTAGAATTTCGACTATTAGAATATTCTTGTATGATTTTAGCTGTAAAAAAGTTACGAGTCTGAAGGTAAATTTAGTTTTGAAAATACATCTGATTTTCGCCAGACATCGGGTATGCTGGGTATCAAAGCGCTGTACCTTAATGAATTTATTTTGGCCGGGTTTTCCGCGCTTTTAAAATTCACACCTATTTGAAAAAAAAAATATTATTCCAAAGAAACCAAGAGTGTCGGACAATACCTTTAACTTCGTACTCAAGAGACTGTCTCAGACAGTGATGATCGTCCTCAATAACTGTGTGACTGTGTCAACAAATCCTACTTGCACATCAAAGGAAAACTGTTAAAGTACAGGCCCATATCTCTTCTTCTGTTCAACAAGAGCAAGACACTTGAAGAGCAATGAAGGGCATGCGGCTTAAATCCTTCTGCAGCGACAATCAAATAATTCTTGATATGCGTTTTGGGTTCCGGGAAAACATTTGACGCTTCACTTTTTCACAAACTTGTCCAACTATGATTTCCAAATTAACTAATCCACATTATTGTCAAGTTTCTTCATGCCAATCGACATCGAGGATAACTAGAGTGGGAACGGAGACCATTCTTCTTAAACATATATACATCAAACCAACCAGTGGCAGAATGCGCACAGACTCACCTTTTATGTATATCAGCGAAATCAACTCGGCTAAATTCAAATGACTCTAGAAATAGAGGAAACAAAAAACACCAAGATAACCCTATCCGATGGAACCCAACTTTCAACTAAGAATAATGTCAAATACCTTGAAACGAATTATTCCGAATTAAGAAACGCCAAATCCTCTAATAGGAGGAGTGGTAAATTATCACAGATATCCTGACCAGCGGTACCTTGAACCAATAGAACTACATACTAGATGAAGATCTAACAAGAACCAACGACGACGTAGAGAAAACCCCTTTTCTAAACTGACCTAGACTCATTTATAAGATTGCCAACTCTAACCGAGTAGAGAAGCATAATATACAAGATGGTGCAAAATTAATTACCCAATTTTTGAGTGATGGAAATCTTTATTTGGACCTCAACAATCTTGTCTGTTGATTGGAAAAGATGATATCCGTCAAGGGGCTGCCACCGATGTTGGTACACCGTTTTATCGCATTTTCTATGACATTTCGCAAGATTTCCGGTGATAACTGATCGCATTTCTGTCGAATATTCTCCTTAAGGAAAGAAGTCTCGGATGGTGAAATCGGACACAATCTTGCCGGCCATTCCAAATCGCCAAAACGGGATATTACGTGACAAAGACACGCTTCATTCATAATATGCATTGTTTATCGTGCTGTGTGGTGCGGTTGCAACATCTTGTTGAAACCACACGTCCATCAAACACCGCGCCGCTCATCCGATTCCGGCAGTAAGAAGTCGTTTATCATGGCCCTGTAGCGTTCGGAAGTAACAGTGACCGTATTTCCGATGGCACCCCTAAAAAATACGACCAAATCACTATTCACACAAGAACGCTGTACCACACAGTGGCTTTGAGTGGATGTAATCTGTAATGGCTCTTCGTGCAACACACGCCCACACGATTTTCAATGCCCCAGGAACGGAGATTTTGCTTATTGAGGTAACCGTTTAAGTGGATGGTGATTTTTGAGACAAAATCGCCCTCTTCGTTGTTGAGATTGAGGATGGCTTGACGCACATGCGACCGACCGACGACGGTCAGCAGGCATTAACTGATGCATTGTTTTAATTTGTACGGGATCATATGTAAGTCTGTCACTAAAACTTTTGTGTAGGGTCCGTCTTGTGATGTCCAATTGAGTGGTCCGTTGTCAGGTTAATGTTTCTCAGCGATATCGGCCGAACGACCAGACGGTGGCGGCCACATCCTATACATGGTCTCGTGTGGTTCCAGTCTGTTCGATTCGAGAAGCTCAGCGCCGGAATGTTTGCCCAGTTGACGCACCACGATTAGGAAATCGACCAACGACCAATTATTGGTCAAACAAATCCACACAATTATTCCACGCTCTTATGGATCAAGAGCTTAATTGCTTGTCTGTTTGTATTCTGCAAATGTCTAGTTCACAAATGTCAAATATGATTGACGTGGGACGACATTTACAAAAATTATAACATCTTCCGATAGGGTGATTAAATTTGCGCCACCTTGTTCATACGAGTATATGCTTAAAAACTCCAACTGAGTTCTCAATGAAAAAATGTGTGAAATATGGTTAATCCAGTACTTTGTCACATTATTGTATGCTTATAAGACGATTAATAAAAAAAATAGTAAAAAGGAAAGTTAATCCTTTCAATCGTAAATTCACCTAAGATCCAAAAACGTAAAAACTAAAATAAAAGGCTTTTCTTAGAACAAAAGTAGTTTTTGTTATTTTTGATTTTCTCAAAAACTACAAAACATTTTGACATCCAGTTTTTTGTGTTTGATCAAATTGAATATTGAATAAAAAAATATTGAATATTGAATAAAAAAATAATATCTACTTAATTACGTAAAATTTTGAAAAAAAAAATTGTTTTAAAAAAAAATTTCATTTTTTTTTTCAAAATTTTGATCTTGAAAATTAATTTTTCAAAAACTATTCACTCGAACAACTTTATTTAAAAACAAAATTAAAGAATGTGAAAGGCAAATTTAAAGAACGTTTCGGAAAATAGCTAACTCGGTACCGCGACCGCTCTGAATGGATTGCTCGAACGAACTGAACTCAAACGACAACCCACCACAGTACCGAGCTGCTTCTCTTTTAAGATCATTTTATCCCTCGACAGGATCTCTTATATGAGACGGTATTTTTCTCATTTATACTATTCTCTTTTCGCTTGTTGACTACAAAGTAGTGCTACACAACAATAGTTTTGTTTTCATGAATCTTTACGAAAATTGGTTTTACAACTCGGCCATCCGACCAATCACTGTCCTCAGTGATTTCCACTATTCACACTTATTTCGTCCACAAGAAATTTAGTTAGTTTTAAGCACACGGCTTATCCTCTTTTGATCACAGAGGACTATGACGGATTTCCAAGCACGCAGCTCATCCTTAACCGTCCACTCAGGACATTGCGGATTTCCAAGCACATAGCTCATCCTTAACCGTCCACACAGGACATTTGCGGATTTTCAAGCACATAGCTCATCCTAAACCATCCATACAGGACATTTGCGGATTTCCAAGCACATAGCTCATCCTTAACCGTCCACACTGGATATTTGCGGATTTTCAAGCACATAGCTCATCCTAAACCGTCCACACAGGACATTTGCGGATTTTCAAGCACATAGCTCATCCTAAACCGTCCACACAGGACATTTGCGGATTTCCAAGCACATAGCTCATCCTTAACAGTCCACACAGGACATTTGCGGATTTTCAAGCACATAGCTCATCCTAAACCGTCCACACAGGACATTTACGGATTTCCAAGCACATAGCTCATCCTCTGTAACCCAGTTGGTCTTGCGATTCAATTCACGCCTAGTATTTCAACTGCTATAGTTAGCGATTCTGTTGATCTTCAGTTAACAAACCAACTTACCTGTAATAATAAAAATTCGTTGAATCTGAGCCCTTAGGATAATGTAGTTCAAGATATTAACCACCTTTTGTAAGTTCGTATAGTGCATATTTAATTCAAATTTTATCATTTTTTGATAAATAAAAATTATTAAAGTGAATTAAAGATCAAATTGAATTATTTTAAAAGCGACAAGGTCAAAACGTTTGCTTGCTTTTTTTTTAAATAAGAAAAGAAAGAAAATATATTCAAGGTTAAATTAAATTATTTAACATTAGCATTAGGAAAAGTAAAACAAAATAAATGAATTGATTGATTAAATTATTTTGAAAACTAAATAAAAATATAACTGACTTCAATGTCTTACTAATTATCCCCTTGAGCAACACACGGAATCCAATATATATACATATTAAGATTTTCAATGTAGCTGTCATCTCAATCTTCTGATTCTGAAGAATCACAAAATTCATGTACTTCGAAACTACTGAGATCACAGAAAGGTTTTAATTTATCTGCAGCATAGACCGACTCAAGTTTTTTCTGTGTTATCTGAGTCGTATCAGTGTCCGTGACGATGTATCGATCATTTGCCAGTTTTTTTTTTATGACGTAGGGACCCTTGTAACGAGCTAGGAGTTTTCTGGGCTCTCCTGTTGCAGCGTGCTCTGCTCGTAATAAAACAAGATCGCCTTCCTGGTAACTTTTTGGTTTACAATGATTCTGGTTGAATTGTTTCGCTTGTGTGGCACTCATATCGTCCATTCGTTGCTTAACACGATTTCTAAGCTCTGCAATTGGGATATCTTCCTCACTATCAGACTCGTCGTTGTGAAGAGCAAGACTTAACTGGTTACCAAGGTGGTTTTGTGGAGTGAATGAAAAAATTAGTTGTTGTGGAGTCCTATCTGTAATTCGATGACGCATGGTGTTTAAGCTCCATTGAACTGCGGGGACGTGCTCTTCCCAGTCCCTACCATTTGGACTCTGTGTTAAGCTCGACAACGAAGATGTTACCGTTCGAAAGTATCTCTCGATCTGCCCATTAGCTCGAGGTGTTCGTACAGCTGTCAAGATGTGTTTTATTCCTTGGCCTTGACAAAATTCCTTAAACAGCTTGGAGGTAAAGGCTGTCCCCCTATCACTAATGATTTGGCTTGGTAAGCCAACAAACTGTGAAATCTCCTGCAGAACTTTAATTACGGCTTTTGTTGTTGTGTTTCTGACCGGACGGAGAATAATGAACTTTGAAAAGGCATCTATCATGCCCAGGATATGTATGTTTCCATTTTTACCTTTTGGAAAAGGTCCCAGATGGTCAATATGTATTGTGAAAAATGGTAGCGCTCTCTTCTCAATAGGGTGTATTTGATAACGAGTTTCATCGGTTCCACGTTTATTGTAGAGGCAGTGAATACAAGCGTTCAGTGTTTTTGTGACTACTGTTCTCATTTTAGGAAACCAATACAGTTTACGCATTCGTTCCAAGGTTTGTTCAAGACCACAATGTCCAACATCGTCATGCGCCGATTTAATTATTCGCCACCGAACTCCTCTCGGTACAACAAAACGTCGCCCTTCTTTCGTTTTCTTGTATAATCTATTATTTTTCAGAATGTACTCTTTTTCTATTTCTTTCCGTTTGGAATTTCCACTCGTATCCTCCTTTAAAATTTGGATTTTATCCTTAAGATCTTGGTCTTGTGACTGAAGTGTGGATATCCAATCGTCTTCTTTAATTATGATTGCCAACACTTCGTATCCAGCAACATCTACTTCAGAAGCTTTCTCTACCGGATGACGACTCAGAGCATCAACGTGCTGCATTTGTGTTCCTGGGCGATGAATAAGTTCGAAATCATATTCTTGTATTTTAAGCCACCATCTGGCTATTCTGGGGATCAAATTTGTTTTGTTTTTAGTTGATTTCAGAGAGTTACAGTCCGTGTAAATTTGGAAGCGTTTTCCAAGTAAATAGAAACGGAATCTTTCAAGGCTTTCTACAACGGCTAGCGTTTCAAGTTCATAGCTGTGGAATTTGGATTCAGAATCACTTGTGGCTCGACTAAAAAACGCGACAGCTGTTCTGGTTTCATGTTCATCGATTTGCATTAAGACACCTGCAAGTCCTAAAGAACTGGCATCCGTATGGAGTTGGTGCTGAAGCTTAGGGTTGTAAATAGTCAAAATAGGTTCCTCACATAGCCGATCCCTTAAGATGTTAAAAGCAGTTTGATGTTCTGAATTCCATTGAAATGCTGTATCCTTCCGAAGTAAGCGATTCAATGGTGCTGCAATGGTGGCGTAATTTTCAACGAAGCGCCGGAAATATCCGGATAGTCCCAAGAATTGCTTTACTTCACGTGATGTTGTTGGCCTTGGAAAATTTCGAACAGCACTTGTCTTAACTTCGCCTGGTTGAACTCCGTTTTTACTGAGTTTATGTCCGAGGAAATTAATTTCTTTTCTGAAGAATTCGCATTTGTCAACATTTAACGTAAGATGGAGAGTTTTCAAAATGCCCAATAGTTTTCGCAGGGTATTTAGAAGTTCTTCAACGGTTGAGCCAAATAAAACTAAATCATCCATGTAGATTAAAACTTTTGATTTGCCCATTTTCTGTTTTACTAAATTCATAAGTCTGAGAAACACTGCACTGAAACTGTCCGAAATCTGTGATGAACGAAGTGTACTGTCGGCTCGCTTCGTTTATAGAGATTTGGTAATACCCACTCATCAAATCAAGTACAATGAAAAATTCACCACTGCACATCATGTTTACGCCTTCTTCGACATTTAAGGTAGGAGAATTTTCACGAACTGTATGAGCATTAATTTTTCTATAATCTACGCACATGCGGTAGCTGCCATCTTTTTTTTAAAACAAGAAGAACTGGACTTGAATACTCGGAGATGGAAGGTTCGATGATGTCATTTTGCAAGAGGTCTTCTATCTGTTTTTCAAGAATTTCTCTAAGGTGGTAAGGTATTCGGTATGGTTTGCTTTTTATTATAACTTCTTCTTTGAGTCGAATATTCATTTCAATTATATCGGTTTTTCCCAATTCACTTAGGTTATTAGCAAAGCACTCATTATACTCGATTAATAATTGAATTAGAGCTTCTTTCTCTATTTTCGAAACCGAATTGTCCACCTTAATGTTATCTTCTTTGAATTTTCTTAAGACCTTGCTTCCCTCCCCATCCCCTTCATCTAGCTATTGTGAACTAACTTTTGTTATAAAAAGCTTTCCCCCCTTTCTCACGAGGCTTACCGATGGAGAATCCAGGAAATTCCTGCCTAATATCATTTCCTGATCTTGTTGATCATCGTCGACTACCATGATGTTCGTTTTGATTTTGACATCCTCAACCTGTACCCACTCTGTTATTTTCCCTAATGGAGTTACTTTTCCACCACCGTAACCAGTGAGAGTATTTGTTGTTGGTGTTATTTTAAAATGATTCTTTCTTACGATGCCTTTTCTGATGGTGGAGCAATCACTTCCCAAATCAATGAAAGCGCGCACTGCCTCCTCACCGACCATGATCGACATCATAAGGCTTTCATCTTTGACGGTTGAAAGTCTTGCCATCCGATGGTTATGATTATGGTTATTTATTACTCGTCGCTTTTTGGGCTTATGGCATTCATTGGCATAATGCCCCTTACCCTGGCAATTATAGCAAACCTTATTTCCTTTTTCTGTCTGTGGTTTTTTGTTGCATTCTCGTGCCAAGTGACCTTCACTCTTGCATAAAAAGCACCGCTTAGGGAAGCTGCGTTTCCCTAATACCTGAGACACCAATGACGAAGTCTGTCTTGATGATTGACTGGGTTTGGCTACTTCCAGAATTCGGGCTCGATTTTCCTTTTGCTCTTTAATGGAGTAATATTTTTTTATCTTTAATAATAGATCTTCAAAATTCTGGCATGAGGAAGCGGTCAACATATGTACAAGACTTTCGTCTCTGAAGCCAGAAATTATGTAATTCATTGTCATTGTGTCTAGCATGCGAGCACGTTTGCAGAGGCCCAAGATATCGTAAAAATAATTTTCAACGCTCTCATATTCTTTTTTTGTCCTCGACATTATTCTTAGTAACAGAGACGAATCGTCTTCGATTGTTGGAAATGCTTTGACCAACTCTGTCTTTAATTGATCCCAAGTACATATGTAGGACTTTTGATTTTGGAACCAGATCTTAGCAGCCTCTTCGAATCGGAGCGAACCATAAAAAATTGTAGTAACGTCACACAGTGCGTCGATTGTATGCAAGTAGTGGAAAAAAATCTATTTTTCAAAATCAAGATAACTGTGATCAAAAATTGGTTGCTAAATGTAATAAATAGGGGATTTTACTCAATTTCAGGAATTTTAACGCCCCCTACCACGCCCATTTTTGGTAATAAATTGGTTACATGAAAACTTCTAGTACGATAGTGATTTTAATTATTAATATTTTGGTCGGTGAAGAAATTATGAGTTAAAATAGCGCAAATTTCGCCCACTGACACGCCCACTTTTGCTATAAAATTGATTTTTTTTTAAAATGTTTCGTATGATATTGAAAAAATGTACAAAATTAATGTGTTTCATAAGAAAATTTATTTGAACAAAAATCCACCCACTGCCACGCCCACAATTGTAAAATGATTAGTTAGAAGCCAAACATTTAAAAAATTTGATGATTATTCGATATACAAAAGTTGTAATATTTTAAAGGTTAGTAGGAAAATATACATTTTTTCAAAGCACAACGACCACAGAATATATCGCATAAAAGATCTTGCAAAATATAATGGATGCTTTTATTGTTGACAAAAATAATTGTTCATAAAAATTATAACAAAAAGAAAAACCGAAAAAATAAAAAATTATTAAAAAAGATCACTATCCGAGTCTTCGAGTGTATAAGCGATTAAAGTGACAACGTTTATTTATTTCTGAGCAAGTTGTTGATGCGTGTCTTGCTAAGATTTTCTGATCTTCAGTTTCTAAATTGGATTGCATATTTAATTTTATATCCATAAACTGCAATACACCAGGTACTGGGGCTGTTGAGTTGGAAAACCAAACATCAAAAAGCTCTCTGTTTGAACATATTCTGTAAAAAATGCTCGTAAGCAAACAGTTGTTGCAAGAAAAAGTGCAAGTTGTTGCAAAAAAAACTTACTTTTTTTAAAAGATATGATTGTTTTCTTTCTTTAAATAAGAACACTTTTTTCCCATATGGCACCACACGAAATATATGACTTATCAAAGTCAGTGCTTAACACGAAAAAAGAAGCTTTGAATTGGACTCTCAAAAAAAAATTTAAATTTACATGTAAAAAAAAAATATGCAGTTAGAATAACTATATTTTCTCTCCTGATTGTGAGGATAGCGAAAAAAATATCGTATGTTCTTTTCTTTTCTTCAGTAAACGCTCTTTCAACCGGTAAGTACAAATCCTACAAATCACTATTTGTTATTTTGCTGATCTTCTGACGATCTATGACAACAGAAAATTGAACTTCATCATAAATAAACTGTCGATTCATTCATTTAGACTTATTACCTTGAATTTGGCATACTTGCTTCACATTTTTGGCACATTTTTTTTTTTATTTTTTTCCACTAGTCGCCGCACTGTGCGTCATCCCAACTAAACATTTGTTTAAATGAGTTCATAGCACTTACCCAGGCACTAGCAGAAATTCCGTTTTTAATCGATGGGTTGAAAACAGGTAGAATTTTTTCGCATTCGGATGCACCAAAGCGAAAAACTAGGGCATCAGGCCTCACCGATGATGTGGAAGTGCCCACATTGTTACTTCCATTCTCTTCGCCATCATTCGTACCAGATTCACTCGTAGATCTATTTACATTTATTCTTTTTTTTGACATCATAGAAACTATCTCTCAACAAAGACAAAAGGAGAACACAAGCCACTCCCTCAAGTAGAGGACACAAGAAAAAAAGGTCAAAAATCCGTTAAAAATAATTCGAACAAAAGTGTTGTTATTTCTTCCTTTCTTACAGCAGATTTTATGCGAGATATACAAAAAACACGAAAAGAAGCCAAAAGAAATCGATGCACACACAACCATTTGCGCGAAGGGGTAGAAAGGAAGAGTTACTCAAAAATCTGTTTTCAACCAAGTTTGGGTGGCCGTGGCGCGATGGATATGTGCTCGCCTGTGAACCTCATGATCACAGGTTCGATCCCTGCCGTTGTCTATGTCGTTTTAATTCCATTAAAAACCTTCTAAAATTGTCATCAATGGGTTGCTGGTTTACTCATTGCATGTTGTTCAGGCATAACACTAACAACATGTAATTGAGTTAAACTAGTATGCCCAACAAGGATGAACACGAATAAAATAATGTGAATTATAAGCGACATAGAAATAAGACACGGCATTCTCCGCTTTAGTTCAGCCGCCATTCCTGGAGATAAAATATATCTGAGACAACAACCTTCAGTCTCAGAACATCGTGCCACACATCTTTCCTATCCTTCTTTCTCTTCCGTAACTTCACGCCCGCGCTGTGTTGAAACATTTAAAGGGTAATCATAATCCCTTGAGCGCGGGTAGATTATAAAAAAAAAAAAAAAAAAAGTTTTAGGCGCGATACAAAAAACACGAAACAAGACCAAGAGAGATCGATGCACACACAACCATTTGCGCGAAGGGGTAGAAAGGAAGAGTTACTCAAAAATCTGTTTTCAAACAAGTTTTAGGCGCGATACAAAAACACGAAACAAGAGCAAGAGGGATCGATGCACACACAACCAGTTCACGCCACAGGGCAGGGGTTAAAAGGAAGAGACACATACACACAGTTTTCGATGTTCAGTTAAAGCACCGTTACTTTTTTAATTCTCATACATATATTTGAAGACTTATGCCTGCTGCGCACAGCAACAATAACACCGCCGCCGAAATATTTTAAGAACGTGTATAATATATTTTTCTTTTATTTGTCGACAGATAACGCAAATCAGTAAATGAAAACTTGTGGATTTAATTATCCCACTTCTGAAAATGAAAGGCAAATTTAAAGAACGTTTCGGAAAATAGCTAACTCGGTATCGCGACCGCTCTGAATGGATTGCTCGAACGAACTGAACTCAAACGACAACCCACCACAGTACCGAGCTGCTTCCCTTTTAAGATCATTTTATCCCTCGACAGGATCTCTTATATGAGACGGTATTTTTCTCATTTATACTATTCTCTTTTCGCTTGTTGACTACAAAGTAGTGCTACACAACAATAGTTTTGTTTTCATGAATCTTTACGAAAATTGGTTTTACAAATGTATTTCTGGCTTTCCAAAATACTATAGCATTACTCTGTAGGTATCACCGTTATTTTTTAATAATTTTTTTTCTGTTTTAAGTGATTTTTTTCTTAAATTGCCCCTCCCGCCTAAACGGGGGAAATAGACCCCTCCTCCGATACGATTTTTTTCTTGTCTAAGTCTAACCTACACGCCCTAGCTTTTGGTCATACCTTATGCAAATCACCCTGTATATATATATAAAAATTTTGCTTTTATCAGTATACATTTAATAAATACTAAAACCCCATTCCAGTTTTCCATGTATAAGAATTCCTTATAGTTTTACCCGCTGCCGTCGCCGCTGCTATCCTTGCTTTGGTTTTAAATATATTTATGGCTTCATTCCAGGATCCAATGCGATTTAAGTTTACTCCCAGATATTCAAAATTATCTTCAACTTCAATCCAATCGTTTTTGTATGGGAGTATTTCCGGACAAGATACATTTTTTCACTTGGCAAAGTTCATAATTTTTGATTTCCCCACATTTAATGTCATATCCTTTGCCGCAAAATATTTATCCAGTGTAGTGCTTGTAATGACTTTTTCAGCTCTAGTTCAGATTTTGCAAATACAACAATATCGTCCGCATATATGCTATCAGAATTATGATGAAATATGATGAAGTTTGTTAAATAATTGGAATGTCCTCCAGTAGTTTTGATGGTAGATTTCTTGCAAGACCCCTGCCCCATATTCTCTTTACTCCTTCACTAAGAACTAGTCGGTTGGGATAAATTTAATAATATCTCTGTCACGCACTAGTTGAACTTCCATAGCACAACCCAAACGTTAAAAATATCTGCAAAATCTTTGTTTGCAAAGGGAGGCATTTCAAATATGGTTTCATAGAAATTGTAACCTTCACGGAGGAAACTCTTTAAATGAGTTAAGTCAAGTAGGGGACCGGGGCTTAGCAGATCGAAAAATAGACTACCACGCTATAAAACTTTCGTATTTTAAGTAATTAATAAATTAATACAAGGACTCAAACACAACCACTACAAACTGAAATAAACTATGCCTAGCCAAACATTCAGTGGAGTCATCTTGTGTGCTTCGAAAGTCCACCAAAAGTGTATTTTTAAGAAAATATAACTTCTGGCACAGAATATTATTTCTTCCAAAGCTGCATATTTGATATGAATAAGAATCCTCATCAAACTTTGTCATAACCTTTCCCAAATGCTCTGCTCTGCACTTAATATTTGCATGACCGCAAGGACTAACTTTATTCCCATATCGTATTATGATGTATGTATCCCTACTTCGGTATAAATGAATCATCTATCATTTTTATGGATTTTTAAATTTCAATCGCAATGCAACATTAAAGAGGAGCAAAGACTTTTATTTTCAAATTGTTTTTTTCTCTTCTTTTTGTCTCAAAGGTTCACATTGAATAACAAACAAAAGGACACAAAAAAGATCCTCTTTTCACATCAAGACCAAGAGTGAAAGGATATAAAAATGTACACACTCTCACAATGGTATTGTTTCCTTCAGAGGAAAGAAAATTTATATCGAGCTTCGGGAGAAATAGGACGAGCAGGACTTGCGAGTATGTAGTCGGTCGGAGTGGGCGGTAGAACATCACCTAAAGATAGGGAGAGAGTGAATTTTGTATGCTCAGGGGATCAGGGCTCGGAGACTGTTCTGCCCGTCCGTCGTCATTGTCATCGTGCTGGTTTTCGTCGTCCTGCCTCGCGTCGTCGGTCTCTTCATAGAACAATAGACACAACTAAAAGTCATCGTCACAGCCACTTGTTACGCATGTAGGAAAAGACCTCTCTTTGTCCTGCATGGTTAACAGGGGAAAGTAGACTTGATGGGGAGCAGTATAGCAGAAGAGCTAAATGAAATATGGAAGCTTAGGAATTATTTCTTTTTAATGGCAGTAGAGATTACAGTTTTTGTTGTTGTTGTTTCCTGATGTTGGTAATGGTGGTGCGGATTGTATTATGGAGATCCATAATATCCTGTCTTTGTCTGGGTTGAAAGTGTTGAATCGGTAGGAAGGGTGTAGTATGTGTGTGTGTGTTTAGAAAACGACTGCGTATTATTGCAAAAATGTTTCTGCCATTTCTGCTCTATTTCAGAGGAAAGGGAAATGACTAAATGGGGATTTTAAGGCTACATTTCGGAAGGACAATGACTTCTTTGTCATTAATGTTATTGTTTTTTGGCAATCCACACTCATGTGACATTGCTTACGGATGGTGACAGAGATAATAATGCATAAATGAAAATTTACATAAATTGAAAAGAATTTTCCTTTAGAACATTAATTCAAATTATTAGTAAGGGTCATGAAAACTTATCTGAAAAGTTCTAATTTATGTGATTGAAATAGCTGAAAAAGGGCCAGAGTTTCTTACGAAGAGTGTTCATCTAATTACTTACAGAAAAAGGCCGTGAAGAAACAGGGGCCTCTATTAATAACCATTCTGAAGACTTCCAGTGTATTGTTAGTGAGTAGGAATGGAAGAAGTTAAACCTTTCTACCGGGTCTGATCTGCTGATATAAGGAGCATGACAAGAACTACTAATTGCATAAACTCCAACCACTGGAACAACTTAATTTTGACGGAAATTCTGGGAAAGGGTAACGAATTTCAAATTAAAACTCATCATTTTTTCCTTGGCTTAAAAACCCGCATAATAGAGCATTCATCGTCAAGATAAAGTCGACTTCAGGATCTTGGGAAAACTGATCCAGTTGCGTGGCATAAGAAATCTATCGATCAGTGTAAGTCAAGAAAAGCTCTTCCAAACTTTTTTAAACACGAACAGGGTCTTGGTTAGGAGATGAGCTATCATGGGAAATCTTCAATCTTGTTCTGGAGCAAATTTAGCAAAGGAGATGCGGCAGACGATACCAACATCATTATCTTTTCACAACCTTGCGTAATAGAGTCCTGCACGATTATGCTGAATTTGTTGGTCTTGGTCTATCTAGACGGTCGGTGGAAGGTAGTTCGAAACTAACTTACTATATGCGGGCGTTCTAAGCTAAAATGTATGTATCTTAATTTTAATAGATACCTTTCGGTCTAAAAACTATTTTTAAATTAAGCTATCATTTTTTTTTTTTGGAGAAAATGTAAAAGATTCAGATTCTTTAAGTTTTTTGATTTATTATATAAAACTATATTAAAACTACCTGAAGCTACTTAAGATAAACTAAAACTACTTAAAACTAGAACAGCACAGCAGCAGAATTTTTTTTGTAGATATATGTATCTATACATAGAAATGCGTATATTTTTTTTTGTGGCACCCTGACTGTCCCTACCTAAAAAGTACACTTAAAACTATGTAAGTCGGCCAAGACAACTCGTCAACTATCCCTATCATTAGACAGCCTCCTCTCGTGTTTCACCCTGTCCCTCCGGTCTCGATCGGACACAGTTCTACTGAACCGAAGGCGCTCTACACCGTCTTCTGCGAGGACGTCTCGACTATAAAGGAGCCGTCTATCCACAGTCCTACGGCCGACGTGGTAGATCAGCGGAACTGCCTCCCTATCCTGGTGGTAAAAATGGGTTAAAATTAGCGCATGCTCTACGACATCCTTATATTGTCTTATGGCACTACGATGATGAGCACCAAGGACAGATTATAATGAACTCATTCGAAAGAAAAATTCTTCAGCGGATATTTAATTGTGCATGCGAAGAGGACGAATGAAGGACAAGATAGAAATGAGAACTCTATGAGTGCTGTCTAAACTAGCTACACTGAACCAAAAAGGTACATGATTCGAAGGAAAAACTGCATGTTTTTAAAGAAAAACTTCATTAAAAACGCGCCAAGAATCGCGTTCATTAAAAAAAAGAAACCCTGAACATACGTTTTATGAATTTGTTCCTACGACTATAAAAGGTTCTTAAAATTATTGATTCCTGCATTAAATTAATGATTGGAAGTCATTAAAAAATTCTCTCGATAATTCACAAAACATATGAACTATTTCATTCGATGTAAGTAAGTAAACATGAAATTAATAATTTTTTGCTTTAATTTCATGTATTTTGTCATTCAATGTTACTATATTTTTCATTTATTTTATGACCTTCTGACATAAATTGAAGGAACAGATTCACTGTTTTAATGTAAAAAATCATGAAAATCATGTTTGTTGTTCTTAAAAAGTATGAGTAATTTCAGACAATGTATGTAAAAATTCATGGAATTCATGATGTTTTTCATTAATTTTATGAAATCGGTCTGTGTTTTAAATGATTTTATTCATTAGTTTTAAAACTCTGACACTTATTCTAGGAAAAGTTTCCTAAGATGTATGACGTTTTTCATTGATTAAATGAATGATAGTTTTATTTTTAATGATTTTAATGATTTGCTTGCAATAATTGTAAGAAAAGTTTCTTTTTTAATAATGAAACAATCATTAATTTAATGCAACTTTTCTTATATTAGTATGAATCTTTTCATTAGTTTTATGTAAGAAATTATGGAACCTAAGCTATTTTTTCATAAAACTAATGAATTTTTTTTTCCAATGATTTCTATTCGTGTTAAGAAAAAATAATTATACGTGCACGTCCACCTGAAATACAAAAGCCCCGATGACAAATTATTTCCAAGAAAATGGTATACCTGAAAACTTAAAGAAAAGAAAAGAAAAATATTTAAAAATAGAACAATTATTATTTATTGAATATATTTTTGAATATCAAATGTTTGCGTACAACATATAAATAAAATATACAGGGTGTCCGACAGTCGAAAAACATTTCGTGAAAAATTATTTCTGGCGAATAACATTCTACCCGGACACCACATTAATTTCACTGCAGCATTATCTAAAACAAAAATAAAAAAATACAAAGTCAATTAATCAAGGATATTAAACGTGGTTTTCTTAAAGTAATCATTAAAACAAAAGCAATTTCGGCCATCAAAAATGATAAGTTTAATGTTAACGTTTAATATGTTTTGAAATAAATACATATATATGAACTAAGAAAAATAAAATTACCACTTTGACATCTGCTTCAACTATTTTTTTCAGCATTGCCCTCATCTTCTTGTCCCTTAAATGTTTTACTTGTACAAAAAATTGATTAAGTCGGATGGCTTGATTTGTCCATCTGCTGACAATCCATGCGATTTCCAAACAACACGCCAAAATCCATTTTTATCTGGAAAAATGAAATAATATTATATAACGAATTTATGAAAAATATTCGCAACCTATAGATTAAATACTTACAAATTTTATAAATCAAGTAGTTGAATAAATTTAACGTCGTCCACAATGCGCAACACTTTGAAAAATTTATACATATTTTTCAAATAAACTTAGAAAAAAAAAACTTTTTGGGAACTTTGTAAAATCACGTTTTAGCACTGGTAATATCAAACAAGAAATGAACTCTTGATATGATATTACAAGTATATTGCATGAAGTAACCGCAAAGGTTATGACATATTTCCTACTATTAAAGAGTCAGTCATACAAAACTTGAAAATGTTCCTTTTTTTATGAATAAGTTCTTAAAACACGACTACAGCCATAGGTGTATAACGGTAATATTTTGCAATTTAAAGAAATATTCCATAAATTGCAAGTAATGAGCTTGCAGTTTATGAAAAAATTCCTACGATTCAGGAATAAATTCTTTCACAATAATGGGCAAAATCAAACTGTTCCTAAAATTGAAGTGTTAGTCATGCAAAATATGAAATTAATCTTATTTTGTATGAATTAGTTCTTAAAACACCAGATTTCTATAACGGCACTTTCATAGCCGCATTAAATTGGTTTTCTTTTTAAATAAATATATTATGTGTTTATTAAAGTTAATATTTTCTAATACGCATTTAATAGTATTACATTCACAAATGAAGGAAGTGATGTTTAACAGCATGTTTGATGAATGCTTACGCTGATTCACAATCCGTCGATTATTCATCTAGCCATATTTGTCAAACATTTTCTAGAGAATGTTAGCACGCCTATTTTTGCATGCATCAAATGAATGGATTCAAGCATTTAAAGCAATTTTTCTTAAAATGTCCGTTACTCATGCATTGAAAAATATGTTGCATGTAACAAATGAAAAGTTACATACATTTTAAGTAATCTTTCATACAGCTTCATATTAAATTTTGTATGAATTGTTGATATTTCAAAGGTAAAGTTTCCTGCTTGGAATTCGCAACTAAAAAAAATGTTTATGAATGTGGTTTCATGCATTTTATGATATTTTGCATGTAAAAAATGTATAGTTTCAAGAATTTAAAGTAATTTTTCATTGATGAATGTGGTTTCATATAATCAGTTACTTTGTTCCTGCAATATAAGAACAGTTTCAAGCATTTTAAGAAATTTTTCATAAAACTTTAAAATAAAATTTGTATGAATAGTTCATATTTTAAATGTAAAATATCATAATTTGATTTTCCAACAACAATTCTATTGCTTCGGATTTAAGGAATGGTTTTTCATGAAAATCATGACTTGGTCATAAAACAAAAATTAATTTTTATGAATTCGTGCATTATTCATATGAATATTCCTTAAAAATTAATGATTTTGGCTGAATGATCGCCGTTCATAAAAAGAATGTACAAAAATTTTTTCAGTGTATATGGGAGAGCTTTTTCTAAAGCAGTGGCGCCTGATGCACCCTCACTACAATGCGTTAGGAAAACTGCCACTAAAAAAAGAGCAAGCCACTGAGTTTTCTTAAGGAATTGTTGTTGCAAAAAGTTGTACACCCCAACACGACCGTCGTATCCCACTGCTGATGAGATACTGTCAAGATCAAGACAAGAGTGTCAAGTGTCACTCAATGACTCAATACGATCGTGCGCTCTTTATTTACATCGAAACAGAGTTACCATTATCATTCTCAATTGCAAGCAAAGAGCTTTTTCAGTGGTTTTTATTAAGGAACTTTTGGGATTTGAAGCTTTTGAGAACACATTTTAAGAAGATGAGTATGCTGAGTGTTGTCGTATTGCTTTTCAACTTAAAAAGAAAATGCGCCTATTATCTTACCGCTTGGCGTTGTGGGAAAAGGTAAATTGAATATTGTTTTCAGTCGTTTTGAATCGGCAGACGGTAGCCCTACGCGTTTTTTACTTTCATTTGCGGCGATTTATAATTTAAACTACGGAATCCCTGTGAGAGCTTTAAAAGGCGACACACTTATGCATGGCAATGCAACCAGAATGAGAGACAAACGTCCTATCTTCCCTGTACTGACAATTTTTGTTGGACAGAGTATAGTGAATTTGAAGCCTCAGGAGATAATTGATGATAAGTTGGAAAAGAGTCGCATGCATAGTGGGGCCTTGTGGAACTCCAGCATTTATTTTATGAATTCCCGGTGACCGTTCAACGCAATTTGATGCAGTCACTATCCGCTGATTATTTAACAGGACCGGCTGGACAAATCCTGTTTTCCTTATACTCAGAAAGTGTCCAATGGGAAAAATCGAAAAGCTTTAGTCATTGTTTTTATGAATTTTAATATCTCTTAAGATTTTGGACCTTTTAATAATACAAAAATTAGCTTTTCTCGAAAATTAACTTAGCTATAAGTATTAAAAAAACAGACAAAAATGTATACCTTATTTTTAAAAGGAGCAAACTGTGGATAAAATTCTGAATCAAAAACAGGGACTTCCTGTACTATGGGAGGCCAGGTATTGCAGCCTTTCTAAATAAAAATACGAGTATATGTATAATTTTATTGATACTAAAAAAAGGTCCCAGCACCTCTATCGGAAAATTCTTCTACTATTTAATCAAAGTTTGTTTTCTTAAAAAGTAAAATATACTATGGATGATTTACCCAGAAGTATCCATTCATTTAGATAAAGGACTTGCATTTTGTTACGATCTTTTATGAAATTTAAAATAAAGTCGGTCATCGTCATCAGGCAAAAAAATATAATAATGGTTACTTTTAACCAGAGATCACCACAGAGCTTAAGAAGCTCTGGTAGACCAATATTCGGAGAACTAATTCAATTAATCAAATCCTTTCACTGAGTTAAATTAGTTTAGAATCGAAAAAAAAAAACACTTATAAAATTCAACCTTAAATATGCTGTCAGGAGAAGTGTCACCAGGTTGTGATTCGACACATGGACGTCATGTGGTCTTAAAAGCGGATTCGATTTCAAGCTCTTCAGCCATTCTCAAAATAAGTTCTCTAAATAACGCATTTACTCGGATCAATATCTGGCAAGTTAAGAACAAAACTGATTCACGAAACTTTCTCATCCGCCTCATAATTTATATTTTTATCACAATACAGAAGTTGGATTCTTTTTACCATCATTATTCTCAGCCAAAAAAAAATAAGACATCGTGGATAGCACTAATTTGATAACCCACTGTATTATATTTGCTTATGCTTGCTTCCAAGTGGCACTTAGTTGGTTTCAAGTGATCTGTTAGTGTTTTTCATTTCTGAAGTGAATCTGTATACAAATCTTTAAAGTATTTCAAACAAAGTGACGGATTGTAGGGCCTTTTTTTTAGGGTTTAACGGGAACAAAGTGCGTTTTTCAACTTAAACAAAAAATACCCTTTTCGCTCCCTTCTCAATTCCTACACTTAAAAGCTGTTGATAAATTCTGAAAAGTATTGATTGTTTTTAAAACATGTTTTTTTTTTAATATATTCAAAACTTATTAAGGATAGTTTTTTATTTCACTTTAAATTTAGCTTCAAGTAAAAACACTTTAGTGCTCTCCAAGGGCAAATTTTCCATTTTTTGTGATCTAACCACACGCTAAGGTAGACGAGCGTGGAAACCTACTGTACTAGTCACTCGAATAACTACATCCCCAAAAATCCAACTGAACTTTCATTGATTAACTTACCTAAAATAAGATGAAGGTGGGTTGTAGATTTACGACTTACCGAACAACATTAATCTATCTTTCCTCGGGTGTGGTCTCGAACTGAGAGAATATTTTTTTTTTCTCCAAATTTTGTTTACTTCATTCGGCCATGATGTATCCCAAACGTGGTGCCTTGGCTTAATTGACCGCTGAAGGCATTGCTCTCATTTAACATCATCAGTCCAATGCTGTCTGGAGAATTCTAGTCATGAACGAACTTCAAAAGGCCGTCCTTTTTGTAGATGGAAATGTGTTTTATCTTCTCTGTGTCCTTGTATGCACATAAAGACATATGTGTATTGTATATAGCATGGATACACTTCCTATTCTATTTTACCTAACCTACATTGTGTAACCAA
The DNA here is from genome assembly GCA_963931855.1 of Philhelius festivus. Taxonomy (NCBI): domain Eukaryota; kingdom Metazoa; phylum Arthropoda; class Insecta; order Diptera; family Syrphidae; genus Philhelius; species Philhelius festivus. Next base: position 20,930,133 of record OZ007555.1, on the reverse strand, counting down.
TCTGTCACACCACATTGACATCATGGCTTGCATGGATCTGACCAAATCTACCTCCAGCAAAGCGCCTAAGCGGAGGAAGAGATACCGTACTGTTAAAACGTTACCCCTTAATTATTCCCTGACACAACCACATCTTAATTTGTCAAACAAACAATTTTCTTTTCGTCTCTCCTTCGTGTTCTTTTTATATCTTCACAGTCCGGACCAGAGGGTACAGAAACAAAACTCAAACAGTGTCCCCGGCAGCAGAAGGCAAAGCCAGAAGCGAAGGCGTCTGCATAAATAAATCGAATTAGGGCATTGTATACGCATATTAGCCAAAGCCACCCTCGTTTCGTTCGCCTCGGTATCTGTACAGACTCTCTTATCATCTGCCACCCAATCAATTTCAATACGGACAAAATTTCGACTTACTAACACCTCACTAAATAGTGAGGTCCGCTATTGGAATCATCATTACCAGAGAAAACCACCCCAACCCCCAACATCAAGAAACGAAAATAAATTATGCAACTGCAAACTGATTACAAATTGAAATTCGAATTGAATGGAATCCCAAGTGAACCCTAAGAGCAGTGCGGTAAGACTTAATCGAATCGGTTAAGCCACCTCGCACATCCCAACTTCGTCCTCCCGGTCTGCGATAAACCCTTCACGGGAACGAGCAGGACAGCGATAGTAGCGGCGACGAGTTGCCGTTGCCACCCCACACACTTTTCTCAAAACTAAAGTCCCGTTCCACGTTTCTTGTCATGAATAGATAATGATTCAATTACAACGCCCAAAGGGTCGTTATAAATTGAAATTTCCCAGCAAAAGTTGCACATAGAACTGAATGGCGCCCGGGTTAGGCCTACATATTTCATTTTGGCAATGATGGGAGTGGTTCCGTTTCAGTTGCTGAGGCCGTTTTGAAAACACAAGGCCCCCCGCACAGATAGAGGGTTATGTTCACTGTTCTATTAAACGGGACTTGCTTTTGGCTACCTGCATGCCACGGGATCCCGTTTTTTCCATTTTAATTCGTTTGTTTACTTATCCAAAAAGAAAACACAAGTATAAACCGTTGAGTGTATTCTGAGAGCGTTAATTTAGGTCGACATTTTGTAAAAGGGAGGAATGCTTTGAATTCTCCGTTTTTTTACCATCATCCGATTGATTATGTTTGTCGATTGGAATTGAAAGGACGCTTGCAGGGCTTGGGTTTGTTATGGAGAAAAGAGAGGAAAAATGTACGAGTGGCCTGTTAAAGAGTCGGACATTTAAATTGTTTGAATTCAATTTGCAATTCTATTTAAAAATTAGATTGCTTAAGAGACTGCAGTTGCTTCATTAAAGTCTTGAAGCAGATACATAGCTATATTGCTTCACGGTATGGGTTTAAATCGAGAATAGAATTTGTACTACGGCCAACGATACAGTGTTATTTTTGTAATGTAAAGTATTCAAATTTCATAAATAACAATACAATTTAAATTTGTTGTACTTAATTAATTCATAGTTGTATTAATGTAAGTTGTCAAAATTTCTGTAGAAAAACTTGAAATTAAAGTTAGTGCATTGGGCTTTGATGCATAAGGTTGTGGGTTCGAACCCCAGCCGCTACTGGGTGAACTGCCTCTTGCAATACAATTTGTATTGAGCGGCCCGTAAAGTAATTCCTAATCCAACTAAGAAGAGAATCTTCGATAAAAGACCTACATATGTGCCAAACTCCATCAAATGGTTTAGAAATATTAAGTGGATAGGTTCCACTTTTTTGGTGAGATTTGCCATCAGATCACCGGTGGACCTATTGCTACGAAAGCCGTACTGTCGGTCATTTAAGAGCTAGGTGGCTGAATTTAATCAAATTTCCCTAGAAAAATAAAATTCACAGTCTATTAATGTTGTAAATTTTATAAGAGTCAGTAAACATAGACACACATTTGAGTCTTAGAAGAGTCCGACAGCACCTATGTAACTGATGAGCCCACTGTCGTACCTGGGCGAAACGCACTTTGGAGTTGAGGTCACTTGAGCTTTCATTTGAATTGAAGTCAATCACTCCACTTAACCCGAAATAATTTTGGTATTTCATATATTTTCAGTCATTTAAGATCTTTCGTTCTTCGAGATATTATACTTAACCTCATTATCTTGGAAAGAAGCGATGTCATTGCAATTGGTCTGTAATTAGAGGGGGAGGAAGATTCACCTTTTTTCTAAAAAAAGACCGACTGGACAATGCTGTTTCATATCTATTCTGAAAGATACCCAAAGAGTATGACAGATAGAAAAGCTTATGCAACACCTCTACAGAGCTAGAGGGGATATACAATCTGAACCAACGGATTTATGTATAAGATCTTTGAGGACTGTACGAGTGCGAAAAAAGATTTTTCCCACATAACCATTAACGCTCTCAAGCATAGGAGGAGTCACAACATTATGTGGCAAAGCAGCAAACTACTCGTACATTGCAAGCAAATTAGCCTTTTCTTGCGAGCTGCCAAAAGGAGTTTTTTTTTATTTCCTTTGGGACATTGTAGTATTTTTACTTGCGACTTATAGGTACTATAAGGCAAGTTATGCATTCGTAAAAAAAAAGTAAAGTAAAGTTTTGATCAAAGTTGACATTACGATGACAGCGAAGGCCAAAAAAGTGGGTCTCGCAATTCTGTCTGTCTGTTCGACTACAGCCTAAATTTTCTTCAAACTTGGTAGATTTGGATTTTAATTTTTTCCTCCCGGATGTTTTTTTTTTTTTTTGTTTTTTTTTTTTTTTTATAATCTACACGCGCTCAAGGGATTATGATTACCCTTTAAATGTTTTGAACACAGCGCGGGCGTGAAGTTAAGGAAGAGAAAGAAGGATAGGAAAGATGTGTGGCACGATGTTCTGAGACTGAAGGTTGTTGTCTCAGATATTTTATCTCCAGGGATGGCGGCTGAACTAAAGCGGAGAATGCCGTGTCTTATTTCTATGTCGCTTATAATTCACATTATTTTATTCGTGTTCATCCTTGTTGGGCATACTAGTTTAACTCAATTATATGATGTTAGTGTTATGCCTAAACAACATGTAATGAGTAAGCAAGCAACTCATTGATGACAATTTTAGAAGGTTTTTAATGGAATTAAAACGACATAGACGACGGCAGGGATCGAACCTGTGATCATGGGGTTCACAGGCGAGCACACATCCATCGCACCACGGCCACCCCAAAATAACGGTACCTGCCATACGATTTTTTTCGAAATTTTATAAAAAATTTTTTTTCTCAAAAACTGTCCTAAGATTTTTTTAAAAAATGTCAAAAAATTTCATTTAGTTAAACCTAGGCAATAGTTGAAAAAAAAAATCCAAAAAATTATTATTTTTGGAACCCCCCTTGGAACCATTTTTTTGTTTTTGATTTTTTCAAAAACGGTACGACCGATTTTGATCAGTTTTTGTATGTTGAGGCACCCTAGCAGTTTCAATATTATTGTGTATTTAAATTAAAAAATTTGTTTTTTGATTTTTTAAAAAAAATTCAAAATTCTTTTTTTGAAAACTCAATATTTCGAAAACTCCATGCTCGATTTTTTTAAAACATGATAAATAAAAGTTTCTTAAAATAATCTACAAGATATGACAAAAAAAAATATTTTACCTAAAAATAACGGTACCCTCCATACAAATGTTAAAAAATGGTTTTCGAAAATCGTATTTTCCTCAAAAACGGTTCCGAGAATTTTACTTGAGTTCTTTTTCTTTCAATTAATTTTTAAAATCTATAATTTAATAAAAAAAAATGAAAACAAGATATTACTGACTGTACCTACCATAGAACGATTTTTTAAAATTTTGAATTTCTCATTATCGACATAACGGATCTTAATGAAATATTTTAAAGAGAAGCTTCTTAAAAGTTTAAAAAATATTGCATTTCAAAACTTTAAGAAAAATATTTGTTTTGAATTTAAAAAAAATCTATTTTTTTTGGAAATTCAATATCTCCAAAATATATATTTTTTTGTAAATTTAATTTTTATTCGAAAAATAATAAAAACTTTAAATTGGCGTACCAAAATTTTTTCTTAAAAATGTTTTAAAAAATTTTTATATAAAAGCTTATTTTTTCAAGAAACCACTATAAAGACTTATAATTTTTGTTCTTGCATAAACCTACATATATTTGCTTGAATCACATGGCATCCTATTTTTACCTCCAGCTACTAAAGAAGTTGTTTTAGTCATTTAAAAAATTAATTTTATGCTTATGAACAATTTTTCTCTTATAACATTCATTCTTGAAATTCTTAGTCTATTACATAGGAGCTAGTTCGTGCGACTCAGTCGTGCATTTTATTTGAAGTAGATTTTGGTCATGTTAGAAATTTCTTCTTTGAATATAAGTGGTGCAGGTATTCCTCGCTTGCCTGTACTTTTTCTTTAGTGGGAAGCTTAACTCCCTTAACCTGATAATCGTACCAAGCATTATCTTTGGAACTAACTCCTTTAGACCTGTAAGGGATAAAAGATTTTATTTTATTGAAAATTCTCATCACTGGAATCTACGTTACTATCAAGGAAGCATAGTGACCAGTTAAAGTTTCGAAAAAAGGTTTGTTAGTCCGTCCCGATTGGCTTTCTCACACTGCCAAACGGTTGGCTTTGGAGTTCTTTCTTTAACTGCGTTGGTAGAGCATGAGAAATTTTCAGATATGATGCAGTGGTCCGACGTGCCTAAAGGTGATAATATACTTATAGTGTATTTATCAATATCAGATGTGAAAAAAAGCAAAGATCTCTACATACCTTCCTTGGGGTGTTGTCTTTCCAGAATTGTGAAGCCAAGAAGAATTATGAACATTGAAATCGACCGTTAAAACGTTACATTGCTAGAAAATAGCTAACAATTCTTAATAATGGAGTCAGAAAACTTAACATCGAATTCGTTAGAAGTCAAAATAACATTTTTTTCTTAAATTTTGTTTGACCAAAATGTATTTAGTACATGGCTATAATGGTACATCTTTTTTACTTGCGACTTATAGGTACTATAAGGCAAGTTATGCATTCGTAAAAAAAAAATCGAACTCGAGATTTTGATCAAAGTTGACATTGCGATGATAGCGAAGACCAAACAAGTGGGTCTCACAATTCTGTCTGTCTGTCTGTCGGTTCGACTGCAGCCTAAACGGCTCTACCAATTTTCTTCAAACTTGGTAGATATGAGTTTTATTTTTTTCCCCAGACGTTTTTTTCTTTTTTTTTTTTAAGACCAAAAATAATAAAAGTTTAAATAAACAGTAATTACGTATTTTATCTAAATATGCATGTATTTCTTATTCTAATTGATTTCAAGATTCAGGAACATTTTTGTTCTTATTTTGCAATTGCATTTTTTTGTCACTAGTTAGGGCGTGTAACGTTGCATTATTTAAAAAACATTCGCAAATCAATTTTAAACCAATGCTCTCACGCAGGTGTTCTCAATGATTTTTTTTCGAAATTTCATAAATATTTTTTTTTTTCAAAAACTGTCCCACAGAATTTTTTAAAAAAAATTTAAAAAATTTCATTTAGTTAAAACTAGGTAATGGTTGAAACAAATTTTCCAAAAAATTATTATTTTTGGTAGCCCCCCTGGGTCCATTTTTTTATTTTTTTTTGTTTTTGATTTTCTCGAAAACGGTACAGCTGATTCAAATCATTTTTTTATACTAAGGCTCATCCAAAGTTGGAATATTATTACATATTCAAATTTTCAATTTTTTATTTTTGGATTTAAAAAAAAAATTCAAAATTATTTTTTGGAAACTCAATATTTCGAAAACCCCAAGATCGATTTTTTTTCAAACTTGAGAAATAATATAATCTACAAGATTTAAAAAAAAAATTGTTTTATCTAAAACTAACGGTACCTTCCATACAAATTTAAAAAAATGGGCTTCGAAAATCGTTTTTTTTTTCTCGAAAACGGTTCCGAGAATTTTGCTAACATTTTTTTTCTTTTGATCGAATTTTGAAATCCAGATATTACTGACTGTACCTACCATATAACGATTTTTTCGAATTTTGAATTTCTCATTATCGGCTTTCTTTCCTATCCTTCTTTCTCTTCATTAACTTCACGCCCGCGCTGTGTTGAAACATTTAAAGGGTAATCATAATCCCTTGAGCGCGGGTAGATTATAAAAAAAAAAAAAAACGGATTTTAATGAAATTTCTTATAAAGAAGCTCCTAAAAAGTTTAAAAAACATTGCATTTTAAAACTTAAAAAAAAATATTTTTTCAATTTTAGAAAAAAGGCCATTTTTTCTTGGAAAATTCGATATCTCAAAAACGGCTTAGTATTTTTTTCGGAAATTAGACTCTTATTCGTACAATAATAAAAACTTAAGATTGGCGTACCAAAATTATTTCTTAAAAATGTTTTAAAAATTCTGTACATAAAAGCTTATATTTTTAAGGAACCACTACAACGACTTATAATTTTTGTTCTTGCATAAATTCATATTTGCATAGCATTCTGTTTTTATCTCTTACTACTTAAAGAATTTAAAAAATTCATTTTATCCTTATGAACAGTTTTCTTTAATAACATCCGTTTTACATACGAGCAAGTTCGTGCGACCCATTCGTGCATTTTATTTTTTATTAAAATCGTTAGAGCTGTTTTCCAGATGCATAACGGCTGTATGGCAGGTACCATACATTTTAGAGCCAAACAAATTTCACTTAAATACCGAGTTTAAAGAAAACAGCCCAATGGGTTTAAGCTGTCGGTCGAGATACAGAATACAGACATAAAGTCACACAGACATATAGACGGAACTGCCAGACCCACTTTTTTCGTTTCCTCTATCACCGTAATGTCAACTCTTTGATCAAAATCTCGAGTTGAATTTTTTTCAAATGCAAAACTTGCCCTATAGTACCCATATCGCAAGTTAAAATCTATTAACGAGAAAAATATTGACAAATCATGGAGCATGTTCGTAGACGTCAAATGCATTTTCAAGAAAATTGACGGACTTTGATCAAACAGATTTTGTGCAACCAGGACGTTTACATATTTGAAGATTGCAACATATTCTTCAAAAATCCTTTGGCGGTCCAATCGACGTTGAATTGACGTTTTCGAAAAAAACGTTTTGCTGTTTTCACTTTTGCCCTATTTTTCTGTATAAAATTTATGTATATACAGGGTGTCTCACAGTCACCGCCCCAAATGAAAACCATGGACTCCTGAGGTCATTTTAAGTCAAAAAACTTAAGAGGTCATTTGCTCGTTTTCGTCCCGTTTTCGAGTTATAACGGTTTTTATGATTTTTCCCTTAACTGGCTTTATCTTTGCCAAACTACGTCCGATTCGTAAGATTTTTTTTATAACCAATCAAGAATTTATTACAGTTTTAGTTTGTCCAAAGACTTTTTTCTGCGGACAACCGTTTCTCCGCAATTTTGTATCAAACCCAATTTTTTCGTTTTTTTAAGTAGTTTTTTCACTTTGATATCATTTTATTCAAAAAAACACGTTAATGAGTATTAGTTTTTTGAAGCCCAGTTCATTTCCTTAAAAAAAATATTTTTATTTCCTTTAAAAGAATACTAAATGTAATTAACAAAAAATAAACGAACTGAGTGAATTTAAAAAAAAATAATAATTTTTAAATACAAAATTAACTTTTTCTGAGCTACTGTCTTTAAGAAAAGGACAAATAGATAAAGTTAATTAGTAAAACCGTTTACTAATGCAAACCGTTAAGATTTGCATTATGATTTGAAGGTTGTAAATGTCTTTCTCGCGTGATCTAGTGTCCGCGTCGTGTTTTTCCACTTGATACTCTATTTTGGATTTGTTATTCAAGTTGTAGTTTTTTTTCAATTATTTGCGAACAATGGATTACACTTATCAAGAATATCTGGAAATGTATTTAATATACGCTGGAATGGGACAACTTTATCTATTTGTCCTTTTCTTAACCACAATAGCTCAGAAAAAGTTAATTTTCTATTTAAAAATTATTTTTTTTTCTTAAATTCACTCAGTTTGTTTATTTTTTGTTAATTACATTTAGTATTCTTTTTAATAATAAGTGAAGAAAATTAATACTCATTAATGTGTTTTTTTGAATAAAATGATATCAAAGTGAAAAAACTACTTAAAAAAAACGAAAAAATTGGGTTTGATGCAAAATTGCAGAGAAACGGTTGTCCGCAGAAAAAAAGTCTTTGGACAAACTAAAACTGTAATAAATTCTTGATTGGTTATAAAAATAAAATGCACGACTGGATCGCACGAACTTGCTCTTATGTAAAAGTACTTTGGAATTTAAGATACATTTTATAAATACAAAACATGAATTTAAAATGAAATTGCCGTCTGATTTCTAGAAAAGTATGAATTTATGCAAACAAACTTTAAAAAATCGTTTTATTATTAAATAAATACATTTTTTATATAAGAAATTTCTTTAAAATTTTTCAAAAATAAAAATTTGGGATGCGAATTTTAAGTATTTAATAATATTGATTTTAGGAAATAATTTCAAAAAATAATCGTTCATAGGTTTTGAAGATATTGATTTTTCAAAAAAAAATTTTTTTCAAAAAACCCAACAAATAATTTTTTCGAATATTTTTATATACAATATTATTTTAAACTTAGTGGGGCTCCTGCTGAAAATTTTTGGTTAAAATCGTTAGAGCCGTAAATGAGAAAGTCGAAAATCAAAAAAACGGTTCTATGACAGGTACCGTTAATAACATTTTGCCCCAAATTTTTTTTTCACCAAAATGTAATCCATGTCCATAATATCACACCTAATTTTTTTTATCAAAATCGTTAGAGCCGTTTTCGAGATAAATAAGATTTTGCATTACGGGTGTATGGGGGGTACCGTTAGTTTTAGAGCTAAAAAAAAAATTTCAATTTCCCCTCTAGGGAATCACCGAAGACCCATAACTACCGAGTTTGAAGAAAATACGTCCAGTGGCTTAGGCTCTAGATCGAGGTACAGACATACAGACAGACAGACAGACAGACAGACAGACAGACAGACAGACGGAATTGCCGGACCCACTTTATTCGTCTTCGCTATCATCGTAATGTCAACTTTGATCAAAATCTCGAGTTCGATTTTTTTTCCAAATGCAGAACTTGCCCTATAGTACCTATATCGCAAGTAAAAATCTTACGAATCGGACGTAGTTTGGCAAAGATAAAGCCAGTTAAGGGAAAAATCATAAAAACCGTTATAACTCGAAAACGGGACGAAAACGAGAAAATGACCTCTAAAGTTTTTCGACTTAAAATGACCTCAGGAGTCCATGGTTTTCATTTGGGGCGGTGACTATGGGACACCCTGTATACATATATCGATTTTGATTTATTTTATTTGAAACGCCATTGTTGCGTTTAACTTAATCTATATTATTTTGCATTTTGCAATATTTCTATAACCTTCGTAAGGGTTCTATAAAGCACCAATACCGGGTATCATCATCAAAAGTAACCTAGTTAGCTTTGATGTCCAGTGAAATATCCCTGAAATATTAAAAATAAAGAGTTGGTCCTAAGACACTTTCTTTTGGTACACCGGTTTCAATTTTCTTAAATTCTGGATTACCTAAGATTTCATTATTGCGTAGAACTGCCTGGGAAGGCCTCAATGACGTTTGACTCAAGCTTTAAGGGCCAAACCTTCTCAAAGGCTTGATAAACATCTACGAATAGAGCTGCAATACTTGATCAAACCCTAGAGCAAATATCTTGTTCCTGCTTTAATTGTTTCCATAGTGGATCTCGAGTATTTCAAACTTGCAAGTTATGAATGCGTTTTAGTTTATTCTATTGTTCAAGAGCTCAGGATTACTTTTTTCTATTATTGTTACCTCTCTTAGTGACTAAATTACTGGAGTATGACCTGACGATAAATCGAAATTACCTTTGACACTAATATATGAAATCGCTACACAAAAATATCTGTTAGTTCGTTGGGTTCCGATGGTTAGCAGTATGTTTGGGAACCAGAAAAATATAACTCGGACTTGTATTGATTTAATTGTTGTTCTAAATGTAAACATCCTTTTTAAGTTATGGTATTCCAAAGTTAATTAAGGTAATTAATATCACTTCAATAACACTAGTTTACACAAAAAAAGTACCTCAACAAAAAAGTGTTTTCTAGACTAATTTTGGCTCTCTGAACACGAAAATGGCAATCATTTATTTTTCCAAAGAAGCGTTTTCGAGATATGACCAACAAACGTGTTTTTCTGCTCCTTTTCCATGTATAAGCCTAATTCTCAAAAACGGTCGAACTAATTAACATATACTTTATAGTTTTGAACAGATATTTTGTTTGTCTTTCCAACAGTATACGACTTGTGTAAATCGGCCCAACAGTCATCAAGAAAAAGCCGTTCAAAGTTTCAAAAAACACAATTTTTCGCCGTTTTTTGAAAATCGATTGTTTTAAGTCATTCCGTAAGGATAGAAAAAAAAATATTTAAAATAGTTTTAAGATCTCAGGTGAAAGATATTATTTTTGCAAAGCTAAAACGCATAAGATCAATGAAATCGAATAATAAATGTGGAAGTTATGAAACATTACGTGAAGGCAGACCATTTCAGTTTTTTTTCAAAAAAAATATGTTTTTTAGTTTTATCTACCTGTTTAAGAATGGTTGGAAAAAATATACAAATTCAGAGCATTTACTGTAGTGCTTTATAGTAAAGTAATGCTATATTGTCAACCTGTGCTACGTGCTTTGTGAGGTTAATTGCATTTGGAAACGGAAATAGGAAGTATTTATCGTTTGGAAAGCCAGTTGAATGGAGAAACCCAATTGATCATGTGACTGACTGTTACTTCTGCTTAACTAAAATACAAGGAGGGAAATTTCGGAAAGCTTTTTATCCCGAGGTACAATCAGTAACAAAGACGGCGCCACATTCTTCTCGGTATCCAAAACAAGAACCACTCAACTTATCTTAAGAGACGTCTGAGTTGCTCGCTTTGAGATTGCAGGAATTTAACTGCTTGGAAGCAGAAACAAAAGTCACTTATTACAGAAATCGGAATAAGAAATTTGAAAGGTATTATTCAAAAACGGGTGACTTTTGTTATTGCAATGATGTGACAGGATTATTTGCTGAATTTGGAGAACACCACGAAGCTAAGGATTGGCGGCTTTTTATCGACGGCAGCAAGTATAGCGTGAAGGCTGTTTTACCTTATAAAGGGAACACTAAACCATCAATCCCGATTGGTCACTCCACAAATGTAAAGGAGGACTACAAGACCATCGAAAAACTTCTTCAACTTGTGAAATACAATTCCTATAACTGGAAAATCTGCTGTGATTTAAAAGTCGTGGCCTTACTTACTGGCCTGCAGGGTGGCTACACAAAATACTGCTGTTTTCTGTGTTTTTGGGAAAGCATTTCATCCAACGAAATTGGCGACTTCGTGAAAATCATGTAGTAAGAAAGAGCAACGTTTGCTGAAAAAGCACTTGTTGAAAAACAAAATGTAATACTTCCTTCATTGCACATAAGACTCGGCATTATCAAAAATTTTGTAAAAGTCTTAGCAAAAGATCCCGAAAACAAAGGATTAACATATTTAAAAACAAAGGTTCCCAAGCTGTCGACCGAAAAAATTAAGGCGGGTATATTCGTTGGTCCACAGATAAAAAAAATTGTTTAGTGACACACAGCATGGAATGCTTTTCAAGACGTAGTTCATGGATTTTTGGGAAACTACAGAAGTCCAAACTATCGTCAATTGATCGAAAAAATGATGATTACATTTCATGCTATTGGTGAGTATTTAGCAGATTAGTGTTTCAAAAACAATGAACTCTATTGACAACTAAAATTTAAATATTTGTATTCCTTTCAGGTGCTCGCATGTCTTTGAAAATGCACAGCCATTTGGAAACTTTTCGCTCGAATTTAGGAGCTGAAAGCGATGAACAAGGTAAAAGATTCCACCAGGATCTTGCTATCATGGAAAAGATTCAACGCCACATAAAAGAAGAAGTGTAAACAATACTTCATATTTTCAATAGAAATTATGAATAAAAAGAAAAAACCTGAAATGATCTGCCTTCACGTAATGTTTTATAACTTCCACATTTATTATCCGATTTCATTGATATTGTGCGTTTTAGCTTTGTAAAAACAATATCTTCCACCTGAGATCTTAAAACTATTTTAAATATTTTTTTTTCTATCCTTACGGAATGACTTAAAACAAGCGATTTTCAAAAAACGGCGAAAAATTGTGTTTTTTGAAACTTTGAACGGCTTTTTCTTGATGACTGTTGGGCCGATTTACACAAGTCGTATACTGTTGGAAAGACAAACAAAATATCTGTTCAAAACTATAAAGTATATGTTAATTAGTTCGACCGTTTTTGAGAATTAGGCTTATACATGGAAAAGGAGCAGAAAAACACGTTTTTTGGTCATATCTCGAAAAATCATTTTCGTGTTCAGAGAGCCAAAATTAGTCTGGAAAATACTTTTATGTTGAGGTACTCGCCAAAAACCGAAAATTTGTAAACTAGTGTAATCTGACAACTGTTTTTGGATAGAGCAATAACAAAAAAATACCTCAATCTTAAGACGGAATTACAAAAACAACTTATTTAAGTCTTGCCCATTAATCCTCAGTCATAGGTTTAATTCAATCCTTATTTAAATTACAAGTGAATATTGGATCTTTGTAAGTATAGAGTCAGCTAAGAGTCTTAGAACACACAAAATCATAAAATTTGATCAAATCACCACCCACTAAAGCCATTTGAATATTTTTTCAACGTTCTTATATTTCAAAAGCTTTCTTTTTATAGGAATACGATGAATGTAACCTATTTTATCAACATTTTCTGCATCTTTACCGACCTTAACTGTGTTTATTCCTTGTCTTACCTTAAATAACTTTGCAACAGAATAATGAAGATAATATTTCACTGAGAATAAAACAAGCAAATTGCATTTACATCGTTTAAGCTTCTCACATGGCCAGGACATTCTCTATAGGTACAGGATCCTTATAGCTTATATTATGGATGCAAGAAATAATACCCGGAATTTTCTCTCGGCTATAAAGTTCGTTCATATATATGGGCTTCTCTTATAACAGGATAAATGTGAACTCATTTATTCTGCAAGAAGCTGCAGTGCCACATGAAATTGTGGGAATTTAATTTTTATTTATCAACCAAAGTGTGGCGAGAACTGGGTAAGATATTTTTTTTATAAACAAGATTTCATGCGATCTCGGACAAATACAGGGTGTCCTTAATTGTCAGTTTCCATTTGGTTGGTTTAATTGCGTTAACGCTATAAAACTGCGATGTGTGCTGGATATTAGAATGCCAGTCAATTGAGTGGGTATGTCTTGTTAGCTTAGTTGCACTGGCGATTAAGAACGTGTTGCGGAATCCGATCAGTTGGTTAAAATGGATGCATCGAATAAGGATGTCTCAATGGATACGTCGGTTTGGTGGATTTGTTATTGAAAGATTAAATTTAATTCCACTTGAATCGGCTTCGGTAGGTGTTCCACTTTTGAGAGTGCAGTCGATTAACACCAATTTATTTATTCCCACAATTTATTATACTGATAAGTGAGTAAGAACTTCACTTGGACATAATTTCAATTTGTAAATATTCAAGATCAATGTTCATCGACACCTCCTTCTTCTCCACCTGTAGTTTTCCTATCGCCCGTGCTGTTAATATTATGAGGGTCTCTTAATAAACCCTTTAAACTACCTTTAAGGTAGTTGCATGAGCGGGCCAAAAAGTGAGTTAAGAATCTGACAACTCGTGATACTGTCCACACAAGATATTACTGCCTAGGTAAACTTTTAATATGGGCACCTGGCGACTGAGCATAGCCTTAGCGAAAAATCGATTTGCTTGAGTGGAACGGGATATCCAAAGAGGGCGGTATATTCGTCGGAACCCGCGTATCGGTCCAGGCAGATACTATTTATAAATTAACTGTTTGCTTAGCCACATTTTAAAAATTAAACTAAAATTGCTCTTATATGCAAAAAATATACTTTGGAGCATGTTTCATTTTGTATTGGTGTCATGTCTTGTCGAAATTTGATGTTCGAAAGGTCTCGGGTCACTATTTGGAATAAAATAAAAGGCAAAACTTGAAGTTGAAACAAGGTCCCGGTTCAACAAAATTTTATCGAGTTTCGTTGTTTTTTTAACAAAATTTTGGAGCCGTTTTTAATTTTTGCTCCAAGCCATTTTACATTTGGAACTTTGGTATATATGGAAAAGCGATCTTGGAATGGTTACAGAATGGGTTTCAAAACACGTTGTATCACACAATCAGCGACTGCAAAGTCAAACCAACTTCGAAACTGATACCGCCTTAAATTTACGAGTTCGGAAACTCTGAAGAGTGAGCTGATAGGCCATAAGCTACAATGTGATTATGAATTAAAAATCAAAAATCATTTTTCGATTTTTCAAAGATTGACGCTGATCCCAGTGATTTTCGTGCGGAAAAAGTCGTCCCCGAAAAAATTCGTACCGAATATTGCCAAGTGTTTTTCTTGAAGATTTTCAACGTAAGCAAACTATCTGAATACTTCAAGCTTTTCATTTATCATTTAGTGTTCTGTTTCATATTTTAATTTGTTTTTGTTCAACATTTTCTGCTAGGATAGAATTCAGAACAAAACTTTAAAACTGATGGAAACAGATCCATCATGGATTCACACACAAGCAATGCAAACTCGAAGTGGCCAGTTGCATTCCTCCCCTTCATTAGTTCACCCGTGATACCTGATTCACTAGGAATGCTCATCAGTTCACTCTCGAGTCTAATTTTGGCCTTGATTTCAAATATACTCGTAGATATTTTAGTCGCAAAACACGATTATGGAAAAATTTACGCTTGATAACAATAACGATTAACGATTTTTATTGAACATTTACCTATATACAATTTGTCTTAACTTGCAAATATAAATCTAATGGCACATAGAGGACCTTACTTTATACATTGGGTTGATTTTGATGTTCTCAGGGTAATCCGTCCCGGTTCTACAGTGGGGGCTTAGATTTGGTTAGGTGAAAAGGGTTGTCATTTAGTCTTGGCGGTAGGCTGACTCCATGTCAGCGTACAGGGAAACGGCTGCTTCGTCGTTGTCCGTGAAAATAGTGACGTCTAGGATTTCCATCACACTGAGCTACCTCGGCTCGGGATGTTGTTGTTCGGTGGCCATCCTTCTCATTAACTCATTAGGGCGATTGACGGTGTTCTGCATTAGATTCTTTGCGTATTTGTCCAGCGCTATAAACTTTGCTTCTCTGTAGAGATCCTCGTTTCTGTATTGTTTTACTTACTGCCGCGCCCCAACGGTCGAAGTGAATTCTGGTGCAGATTCTTTTATCTTCCTCAACAAGATTTGGAGTTCCTTCATCGCTGTCTTTGATATCGTGAACCAGACTGGGAAACAATAGATGATAACTGGCCTCAGGAGTTGTTTGTAAATGAGTACCTTCGTCTGTTGGCTAAGGCTGAAAACACACCGGATAAAGCAAAACATGTTTTTTTGTTTCGTGAAACAAGAGAACATTGTTTCCTATGAGACTAAACACACCAAAGAAAACGAAACAAAACACATGTTTTTGTTTTGAAGTGTTACGATGGTGGTTGTCGAAAATACATGCTATTGTATACGAGCAACACACACCGAATGCAACAAAACTGTTTCGAACAAGGGTCGTTGACGATAATTGCATACTTTCTTATGGCGCAACGCACACCAAATGAAACAAAACATAAAAAAAAAGCAAAACAGAAAAACATGTTTCGTTGCCGATAGCTGACCTATTGTTTTTTGCAAAACAAAATTTTGACCGTTGTTTTTATTTTACTCTTTCGTTGCACTTTACAGATTTATTTGCTTCTACGTTTACTCTGTGCGCAAATTTTAAATTAATATGAAATATGTAGATGGAGAGAAGTTAATTTTTTTTAATTAAGGCAAGAAGCCCTATCTATAATTATAATGATAAGAACATGCCAATAAACTTACTATTGATAAGCTGTGGATTGCTACTTCCTACTATGACATTTGAAGATTGGCAAGATTAAAAGCTTTTCTCTTTTCTTATAAATAAACACATTATGCCTGTTTTGTAAACACAAAATTCTTATTTGTGTTTACTTGCCGTAGAGTTATAATCTTTCAGCCGGAGTTAAGCTTTTACGACAGTTCGTATTTTGTTTCATTTCAACGCACACCAAACGAAACAAAAAAACAAAACGTTTTGTTTTGTTTTATTCTGTTTCGCTTGGTGTGTGTTCAAATAAAAAATGTTTTTTTGACTATCGAATAAAAAACGTTTTGCTTTATCCGGTGTGTTTTCAGCCTAAGTCCTGATCTTATCCTCATCAAGTGGTATAGTCGGTGGAATGCCCAGTTGGCTTTTCTGAGTATACTTCTTGAGTGCGAGTAGCTCGTTGAAGTTGATACCCAGTTATTTGACGTTCCTTTTAGCTGCAATGGTGGATCCATCTGAAAGTTTCAGAACAAAGTTTCTGCAGGTGGATGCTGAGCGAGATCGCCCTCACGAGGTCTCCTGAAGAAGGCAAGCTCAGATTTTGCTATATTGATTTCGATGCCCCATTTTTTGTTAAAATCGAACAGTCTGTTGATATAAGCCTCTACTTTCCGGACAGGGAGTAGTAGTGACATTAAGGTTGCATACGTTAGCGAGTCATCAGCATACATCAGGTTTTCACAGCTGGTAGGGATGGGTTGGTCTGATGTCATCAGACTGTAGAGGAAGGGGCCAAGTTTTGAACCTTGTACGACTCCGGCTTTGGTGCTTAATTTATACGTGCTTAATCAGTTTAACATTATAGGAGGCTCTTTATTTGCCCTTGAGCAGGTGTGAATTATAAAAAAAAAGTTATTTAGGCCCCGTAATATAATGATAAGCGCGTTGGACTGTATCACCAAAGGTGATCGATTCGCTGCTTTTTTCAGGGCTACTTCCACTTCCGAGCAAGTGAAAAATTCTCAGATTTTTTGAAAAATCGATATCTTGAAAACATGTGAACGATTATTTTTTGAAATTAATTCCTAAAATCTATATTACCAAGCACTTAAAATTTTGTTCTAGAAAAATTTTAAAGAAATTTGTTAAATAAAAAATTACTTTAATAAAACGATTTTCAAACTTTATTTTCGAGAATTCATACTTTTCCGGAAATTACTTAGGCAATTCCATGCATTTGAACATTTTTATCTCATTAAATCAATGTTTTATATTTATAAAATGTATTTTAAATTCCAAAGTACTTTTACATAAAAGCAAGTTCGAGCGATCCAGTCATTTTATTTAGACTTAATTAAAGCTGCAGATGAAATAATAAAAAAATTAAGTTCGAATTTAAAACAGTTTGACAAAGCTTGATTTCTGCTAAGAACACATCCAAAAAACAATTTTTTAAATTCGAACCACTACCTTTTAATTTGTGTGCTGAAAGGGAAAAATTTCGAAAAATTTAAATTTTTTTTTCGAAGAAATGTCAAAAGGAAAATTGTAGTTTGAAGACTTGGTTTTTAAAAAATTTATTTTTCAATTAGAAAGTCACACAAAAAACTTACCCACTACTTTAATCCAGTTCGCGGAAAATAGTACCTAACTACCTTACACAAAAAATGATAGTCTAATGTTTGCTCACGATTCTTGGCAAAATTTACTGCTTTTACTTGAAAAAATGATAAGATCTATTTTGTGTAAAGTTTAATAAGCAGTACAATACCTACCCTCGCAGTTTTTTTTTTTTAATAAAAAAATAGTTTACGAATTGGTATTCTTTGTAGGATTTAAAATTTCCTTTTTGACCGTTCAATTAGAGTTGTTCTGGACGGTTTTATATCTTATATTAAATAAATAAATACTGATATGCCCCAAGGCTCCGTTTTGTCTCCGATACTCTTCTTTACCTTATGATACCTTATCTGAGTTAATAATTATAGGTGCCTTTCTATAATTGCTTTTCCATATAATTTTTAAGCCCAGCTTCGGATGCACCTTAAAATGTAGACACAGGTTCTTTGCGTAGCCGCAATCTCGTAAGTTGTAAAACAAAAGTAGGAAACAATTTTTGTATAACTTTATTCGGAATGCGAAGTACTGATTGCAGAGTGGAGTAAGTAGTGCGAAGTGGTGACTGCGAAGTTTAGAGAGTGGGAGTTTTGGAATGAAAAGTAAGAAGTTCGGATTGTGCATGTTCGCATCAAGATTATGAAGTTCTGAGATCGAAGTTCATAGTTCGAAGTAATGAGTACGTGTTGTCCAGTGCGAAGTGTGGAGCGCAGCGATCAATTGCGAAGTGCGGTTTATGAAGTAAGGTGTGCGAAGTGAGCGAAAATTAAATTGTGAAGAGTAGAAAGCTTGTAAAGAAAAGTGAGAGCAGCGGAATGTGATGTGTGGAGTTCAAAGTGCGAGTTGTTAATTGCCAAGTGTGAAGTGAGAGATGAACAGAGTACAAACTTTAGATTCAAAATTTGCAAGTTTGAAGTGCGAGGTTAGAAATGACGCGTGAAGATGCGCTTTATTATAGAGAAACAATTTTTAAAAACCGTTATGAGTTTTTTTTTCAAATTATCCAGTATTGAAGTATTGAATACAA
This sequence comes from Philhelius festivus, assembly GCA_963931855.1. Classification (NCBI taxonomy): domain Eukaryota; kingdom Metazoa; phylum Arthropoda; class Insecta; order Diptera; family Syrphidae; genus Philhelius; species Philhelius festivus. The sequence goes on along the minus strand of OZ007555.1, from coordinate 20,911,457 downwards.
ATTTTAATCCGCACCCGAGTTTTAAAGTAAATGCAGAAATTCCGCCTGGTCCATTGGAAGTATCTCAATATTTTTTCAATGTCCAACAGATCAACGGATCAGTGAGGAGTTTTAAACTGCATATACTAATAACTTCAAGACCTCAATGCTGCCTACCATCACTTAAGCAGAGTATACCCCCAATATCACCGTTCATAAGTGAAACTTACATTCCCCCCGTTATGTCAAAGAATTTTAATCTAATGAAACTGGTACAATATCAAAGAAAATCTCTATGGAATTTAAATTGTTTGTACAATAAAGAATTTGATTTCTTTTTATTTTGGTATTTTTTAAAAATTACACGATTAATTATTTTTTTTTTACAATTATCTTTTTAGCATAAATACAAAAAAAAAAAACAAACCAAGTTAGTGCCTTTGATTTGTTCAAAATTTCGGCTGAATCATTGATGATCTTACTCAAAACCTTCAATGTTGCCATATGAGCAAGTATCAATGGCCTTTTCTTGGATTTAATTTTATTTTAAGCTCCTGTAATATTAACATTTGTTCCACCACAAAGTTCACAAACACAATTCCTGCCCTACAAAACGCCTTCAAGTAAGAATAATTTAAATATTCAAGAACAAATACCAAGGCAAAGTTAACTTTGTTTAACAAGGCAACTTGTGCCTCCCTAATTATTCTTACGTACAACGAAATAATTCCAAATCGCGTGTAATATTCTTGCCTTAACCTGTTCCAACAGCAGATTTATCCCGGGAAATTGAGTACTCACTTCATAAACTCATCTCTTCCAACCCCTTAACGATGATGGAACAAATTTTGCTCCATTACTCTTCTTCTTTTGGGCTTAAGTGAGGTAAATTTGGGTTTGGTTGGGTTGGTGAGAAAATATACATTAATAGTCTTGGGGTTGTTTTCCACTTCTGGTTTTTTGCCTCTAATTCTAAATTAATTATTTATAAACTTTGAGAACATAATTCCGTCTATTCCCCGATCATATCAAAGCAAATTCACCGCCCCTCTGGCTATTGGATTTTAATCATTCTTCGTCTGCCATGCTTGTAGCCGAAGTAATTTCCATATTCATCTTATTTTTATTTCCATCAACCAGCTTTAGCTCCCAGCTTCAGCCATCAAGTAACAGCTTGGAATTTTTGAATAATTAATATGGAATTTTTAATTAACAGTATTGCGACACAGAAAATTAGACTATGATAGCCAGTGATCCGTCGACAATTGGCAGATAGATAATTTTCCTACCTTAATATTCCCTTCGCAATTTGCCCACTATCGCTGCGAGGCTTGAGTTCTCGAGTTTTGTCCAAATGCCATCAATTTTAGTGCGATTCACCCATCAATTATAAATCCAAGTAAGGACATACATATCTCTGAGCAATAAGCAAAGTCAAATTTCTCTCAAGAAGATCCTTAATACGGTGCCGTATATCATGCAAATTACTGCAATCGACAATTTGTGGCTTGGCAATGTGTATGTGATTCTGATTACTGTATGTATAAGTATTGTATCCCATCAAAAGGAGAAGACGCCAAAAAGGACGACAACGATAAGATGGCGTGCAATATCTTCATCTCTAAATGAGCAGAAGGACTGTGAGCAATATTCCAAGCAGCACTACAAATAGTGTTCATGCCAAACTTGATTGTAATGAATGCTATTTTGACAGCACTCTCACTCCCTACTCCTTCTCTTGGTGTTTACAAGTGTAAAAATTACACAGTTAATTGGGATCCAAGCGACCTACCCTTCAACTGAGCACAATAGAATCACACAAAGCTGAAAGCTGAAGCACGACAGGATAAGGATTTGTTGGGAACGTATAAAACGAGTCCTAACCATGTCACTACAGAAGTTAGTCCCTTTTTTTTGTTTTTTTTTTCTTTTTTTTATCTATTCAGAGAACATTGTGCCACTTTTGCGTTTGAATTTAATTTAAAATATAAAAATATAAAGGACGATACAAAAAATTGAATTCAATGGTGGAGTCAGTGCTGCGAAACCTTTTTAGTTCACGTAGACAAAGCTTTGTTGAGAGATCGACAAATGTTCTGTTCGCTTACAATTTTTGCAAAATTTGTAAAATATAATATTTTCAATGACAGAAAGGTAATGTAAAACAATTTTATCTTCAAACTCCGTCAAGTGCTTTTCAAGATCAATTTCTCTGAACGGAACCATGTTGCATTATACTTGTGATATATAAAGCAAGTTGTGCATACGAATTCGAGATTTTAATCAAACTTAACTTAGCTTGCTATTCTGTCTGTCGAAAGAACAATTCAACCCCAGCGGTTGTTGTCAAAAATTATACTCTCTCCAATAAAAATTGTCAGTACAGGCCTTATGGGAGAGCTTTTTCTAAAGCAGTGGCGCCTGATGCACCCTCACTACAATGCGTTAGGAAAAATGCCACTAAAAAAAGAGCAAGCCACTGACTTTTCTTAAGGAATTGTTGTTGTAATTCTTTGCAAAAAGTTGTACACCCCAACACGACCGTCGTATCCCACTACTGATGAGATACTGTCAAGATCAAGACAAGAGTGTCAAGTGTCACTCAATACGATCGTGCGCTCTTTATCTATATCAAAACAGAGTTACCATTATCATTCTCAATTGCAAGCAAAGAGCTTTTTCAGTGGTTTTGATTAAGGAGCTTTTGGGATTTGAAGCTTTTGAAAACACATTTTAAGAAGATGAGTATGTTGAGTGTTGTCGTATTGCTTTTCAACTTAAAAAGAAAATGCGCCTATTATCTTACCGCTTGGCGTTGTCGGAAAAGGTAAATTGAATATTGTTTTCAGTCGTTTTGAATCGGCATACGGTAGCCCTACGCGTTTTTTACTTTCATTTGCGGCGATTTATAATTTAAACTACGGAATCCCTGTGAGAGTTTTAAAAGGCGACACACTTATGCATGGCAATGCGACCAGAATGAGAGACAAACGTCCTATCTTCCCTGTACTGACAATTTTTGTTGGACAGAGTATAGTTCCTTTTTTTAAGTGACATCTTTTGATCGCGCATTTTCGTTAGAGAGAACCTTAAAAGTGTAACCACTTTTTTTGAGGATTTGTATGAAGAAAATGAGCGACTAGCAGTCCATATATGTACATATAGTAAGTCAATGATTTACAAGATGAAGGAAACGTACCTACCGTACAAATGAAAGAAAATGGTTTCCGAAAATCGTATTTTTCTCGAGAACGGCACCTAGAATTTTGGTTAAAAAATTTTGTTCCCTTACTTTTTAAGATCGACAGGGTGTTCGCTTATTCGTGTTCCCGATTCTTGGGTTTATTCTAAGAATAAAATCGTTCTCCAATGTTGACATGATTTTTCTAGGATTTAAGAAAATGCCTACTTTGGTCTTACCTTATCTATTTTAACAAAAATTACTCTGTTAATACGAGTACCAATAGTAGAAACTTCGTTTTGGATTTTGTTTTTAGAAGAATTTCAAGCCTGCTTTGTTTGTCAATAAGGGCGGCTAGATGTTGAAATGGAATAAAACAAGTTGAGGTACTAACAAAATGTCCCATGTAAGCCATTATGTGTATATGGCATCGTGTAAATGCCCGCTTCGGGTGGCACGGATCCGAATTGTTGAATTTTTAATGACTCGTTCGCAAAGATCCGGCTGAATTTGAGCGCTGGATAGTGTTATGTTCAACTTAAGAGCATCGGAAAGTTGTGGCTTGTTTCCATAGGCCTGCGACTTCAGGTAACCCCACAAGAAAAATACTTAACTGGCTCAAATCGCAATACCTTGACGGTCAATTCACGTCATCGTCACCTCTGCGATAGATAACCTTACCCACAAATCAATCATGCAGAATGTCAATCGTGGTATCGGCTGTGTGGCATAAAGCGCCGTATTGCTGGAACCAATACTGGTAAGCTTATGAATTTTAAGAACATTATTAGAGAAAATCGTGTTCAAAAGCATGGAATTCATTTTTAAACTGCAAACCTAGTCCAGTCCACTAATTGATTGAGCCAAACAAAACATAAAGCAGTTCTTTTAAAAAGTTTTGAATATTAAATTTTTTTAAGGTTTTACTGTTGTGCAACTTAAAATAAAATTTCAAAAATATCAAAAATAATTGAAATATCGATTTTTGGAGAAAACAATTTGAAATTTTTTCTATCGATACAAACATATTTTTTCGAAGAGTTTTGGAGAGAAAAAATATTCATTAATTTCGTAAGAAAACGAAAAATTGGTCGGGGCAATAATCGGAAAATTCTTGATACAAAATTTAAAGAAAAATAAACTGATCCCCTTAGGCCGAAAGATCCACTTTATGGAGTCAAAATTTTGAGTTTAATTTTTAGTAAAAAAAAACTGTTTTTATATAATTATAATGTGACTGCAAATTTCTATTCAAATACAGTGTGGGCCAAATAAGACCTACCAATGCTAAACAAGTACATACATATCGGTTTCAGAAAATTAATGGAAATTAGGGCGCAATATCAATGAGATATGACATCAGACGAATTTCCACTATTCTGCTCGACTCTTTATATGGCGTTTTCCATTACGTGAAATAATTTTTCTGGTAGTAGGCTACGTATGTATTTCATATCGAATGTTCTGCCTTAATTGCCAAATAGTCTGTTTTATATTGACATACACTTTATCATTTAAATATCCATATAGAAAAAAGTCGGATGTAGTTAAATTTGGTAAACGAGGTGGCCAAGGGAAATCTGAATTTTCTCAAACAAATTGTTCCCCAAAAAATCACGTAAGAGGTGCATAGTTTCGCTCAATTTTGATGGAACCTTAAATCACGATGCTGCCGATCATAGTCGATCATTGATCTGTAAGAAGCCCCGGAAATATCGTTTCATCCTCATTCTTGAATAACTTTCTCGGCCATAACATTGCACCAAACAATGCATATTGATGGGTGCAGCTGATGTTGGTGTGTTGCTCTTGGTTTTTCGGAGTCCCACAATTTATTTCTGGCAAGACAAACCAGCCAAGACAAACCTTACAAAACAGTCATGAAATACGTTCTGACTATAACAGTAAGTATTCCAGAACGACCCGTAATAGACAATGTAAAGGGTAGTCCACGAAAATGCACGATGTTAATTGTAAATAAAACAAAAATTTTTCAGAGAACTATCTTAATATTTTGTATTATGATAGAAGACAATTATGTGTGAAACAAAATATCGGCCTAATGCTCGCCTAGGCTTCGATGGCATACCTCTTATCCGATGGTCCATATTTTCAATGACTCTGAGACATAATTGAGGTTTAATGTCGTTAATGTGCCGAATTATCTCATCCTTTAGATCTTGAATTGCACTTGGCTTGTTGACGTACACTTTTTCTTTTAATTTTCGCCAAAAAAAGAATTCCAACGTTGTCAAATCATATGATCGTGGCGGCCAATTAACATCGGCGGCCATTGAATTTCTCGTGCAAGAGAGCCATTGTTTCGTTGGCTGTGTGGCAAGTGGCACCATCCTGTTGGAAGCACATATCGTCCAGGTCCATATCCGCATTTCAAAAATAATTTTTCCCGTAGCGCGATAATTGTAAGACTCCCACACGAAGATGAGAAGAACTTTCTTTTAAAAAAGGCGGCGGAGTATTGCAAAACAAATAATGGTCGATCAGTTACATTGCATGATCTTGGATTTGAGAACAGTACTCAATTTGTAAGAGTGTATGAAAGCTTAACTAAGCAAAACCATGCTCTTTTCCGAGAAGCAAATTATCAACGAAGACAAAAAAAATTGCATTCTGTGTTTACCAGGTATGGGAAAATCTACGTTAGGAAAAATGAGGAGGAGGGCAAGAGACCATTATGGGTACAAAATATAGATCAGTTAAAATCTATTTGCGACGATAATGGATTAAGAGCCACTGGTCATGTTGCTGCTGGAAGAGAAGTTGTTGCTGATAGAGTAGTTGCTGTTGATGATAATGCTGGTGTTTCTTAAGAGTATAGTTTATCAATTAAATGTCAATTAAATCAAGATTTTGCAAGGTTACCAAGTATTCTTTAAATGTAATTTCCAAATTTTTAAGAATTATAGGATATTAATGTGGGTTTCATTCATATAACTATAACCAATGAAGTTTATCATTTTTGAATGTCTACTTTCTTCACGACATAATGATTTTTTATTTATCAAAGTAATATCGTTTTTTTTAGTTTTAGTCTTATACATGAACTTAGCATCATTTATATTAATTTTATCACTATTTTTTGCTTTTTTATCTTTTTCATCATTTTTGTTACATTTATTTTTTGCATTATATATAATGAAAACAGGAATATCTTCTTCGAATTGGGTCGTGATAACATTAAATTAAAAAATTGTCATGGTTTATGGTTCAAGTCCTGACAATGTTAGATCTGTCCTTAATGTGTTGTGTGGTGCGTACGATGGTTTGAATGTATGTCACCTTAATGCTGGAAGTATTCCATCTAAGTTCACTTTACTTTATCAAATGCTAAGTAGTTCGAAACTAGACGTAATTATTGTGTCTGAGTCGTGGTTGAATCAAAGTATTTCATCCCAACTAGTAAATTTTCCTGGTTTTAAAATATTAAGAAATGACCGTAATACTCGTGGTGGTGGTGTGTGCATGTATGTTAAGGAAAGTATATCGACCAAAATAATTTACTCTTCATCTAAGTCTAAAATTGAATTTTTATGCGTTGAAATTAGCAATGGTTATGAGAATTTACTTATAGTAGTTGTGTACTGCCCACCATGCATATTCAAAGAGGAACACATAGATGAGCTTGAAGATACACTGCTGAAGTTGAGTGGTAATTATAGTGATATTCTTATTGGCGGTGATTTTAATGTCAACCAATTTGATAATAACGCCACTACATGTTTGTTTGATTACTTTTGTGACAAACTGAGATTATCTGTTGTAAATACCTCTTGGCCAACATGTTTCCAATCTGAAATCAATCCTTCGCTTATTGACTTATTCTTAACAAGCTCGAAGCACAAAATTTTGTGTAATGATCAGGTCAGGCCAACATCTGACTTTATTCATGACTTCTTATTTTGTTCGTTTCAGTTCTATGTAAATAACTCTAATCCCTACAGGACTATAACTTATAGATCTTTTCGTTCTTTGAACTGTTCTGATTTGCAAAATAATGTTTCAAATGACTATTGGAATGATATTCTTTATACAAATGATGTAAGTCACAAAGTTTTACTGTTTAATGACTTGTTGAACAGACTATATAATGAATATGTCCCAATTGTCACTAAACGTATAAAACAAACTAAATGTTGTCCCTGGTACAATAATAATATTGAACAACTTATTCTGGAGAGAGAGCGCTTTTTTAAAAAGTATAAAAGAAATCCATCACCCTACAACAAGCTTCAATATGTTTTTTCTCGCAATAATGTTACAGCGCTTATTCGTTCTTGTAAACGTACTTACTTCTGTCGCAAGCTTGATATTTCACTAAGCTCCAAAGAGCTTTGGAATAATTTGAAAGAAATTGGTGTAACTGGAAATAAAAATTTATCTAAATGTCCTTTAGACCCAGAGACAATGAAATTATATTATACTCCTCCATCTTCTAGTCCTTCAACGCCATTAACTTTCTCAGAAAATGAGCATTTATTTTCATTTAATTGTATTGATGCTATAGATGTAATTAACGCCATTAAGTCAATTCATTCAAATGCAGCTGGCTCAGATAGCATTTCGCCAAAATTTGTTAAGTTAATTCTACCAGTAATTCTTATGCCTTTAGTACATATATTAAATGCCACACTCACTGTAGTTTCGATAATATTAAAGGTGTAATTCATTCTACGCTCGAATCAGTTTTCAACTCTTATCCGTTAGACAGCATTTACGACACTGTCAAATCCATCCGCTCCGATCTCGAAATAAATTCACAAAGTTCCTCGAACTCCATGACTTCAGCATCTTGCCATCTTACATCTATACTTCTTGACATGGGTTCCAAGATTAATGAAATTAGTAACGACTTAATTACAACGCGCTATTCTTTTAATGACATTATTGATGAAATCAAACAAACCGCCTGCAAAATCGATCAAATTCCGGTTAACGTTCAACCCATTGAACCAAATTTTAACAAATCTATACTCGCTGAAATTTCTGAATCCAATCAAAGCCTACCACCTTCTCAGCCACACCCCGCTCTGCCTTCTGTGGAAGTCCTACACTGCATTACATTAAATTCCATTAACTCTCCTACTCCGGATGTGCCTACCATTAAACGCTTTGGAACAACTTGGACTCTCGACGAATGGAACAATAGGCTGACAAAATTAAAAAGCCTAAACGAATATGAACCATTCTTCCTAACAAATACACCCAGCAACGCAGATGTCTCCTGGATCCGCAAACTTTTTATACAAAGATTTAAGTTCAATATTGGAGAGTGTTTTAAAATTAATAAATCATGTTTTAAAATTTTTATTCCTTCACGATTTCAATGGTTATTTTGCTCATCCTATACTGATATTTACTTACTAGGAAAAATAAAAATCTCAAAATGGGTTAATAAACCAATTCGAAAACATTCCATTACAAATGTATCTAAAAGAAAAATTGTTACTAGATTAAAGGCCAATGTTCCTAATTCCTACCCCATTCATTATCCTCAAGATTCAACCGCCCAGTATCAAAAAAATCTATCAATCCCACAAAGCAAACAGGTTCATCATAGTACTGCACAAATTGGTTCCAACCTACACAAAAAAAGTTCCTCTGGCGCGCATTATAGTAACTTCATACACTCTCACACCCTAAATCCTTCTTCTTCGTCATCTAACATCCCTGTTTCAACATCTAACAACTCTTTTCTTTCCCCACCTGTGTTTGATCCAATGTTCCCTCCAAAAGTTAAACTTACATCCAAATTTGTGGATCCTAAAATAACAACTGATACGTTCAATGGCCGGTATTTAATGTCTAGATTGCGAGATACCAAACTGTATGAAAACGTCCGTCTCTATCTTTCATACTTACATAATAAATCTGACTCTGTGTGCATCAATGGTAAAACTAAAACTAATGTAATTGTATCAATACAAAAAGAAGGCCTCCCAACTGATCCTGCTGCACTTTATAGAATTTATACCCGCTTTCATGAATCGTTTAATATTTCTTCTTCGACTGTATCTAAGGACCTTGCTACATATGCTTCACATTTGGGTTCCAAACGACTCCCACTTGCAACACATAAGCAGAAGCCTCGTCTTTAACTGCAATACTTCTTTACAGACAGCATCTTTTGAATTATCTTCCTCTACCTTATCTATATATTATCAGAACGTAAGAGGCCTCCGTACCAAAACTTCAAGTGTATATCTTACATCTCAAAAACTCCCTTTTGATATTTTTGCCCTCACTGAAACCAATCTTTCCTCCGGTTTTCTTGATAATGAATTATTCACTTCTGATTTCGTCGTCTTTCGTGCGGATGGTCAATCTTCTGATCTCGCCCCCTCAGGTCGTGGTGTCCTTTTGGCCGTGCACATCCGTTTTAATGCATCATTAGTGGAAGTCTCAAAATCGCCATTCTTTGAATTCGTCTGCATAAAGGTAATTATCTGTAATCGATGTTTTTATCTTATTTGTTGCTATATTCGCCCTTCACAACCCACTCAAGTCTATCAAGAATTTCTCAACTCAATCGATTTTTTAATTGAAAAAGCTGCTTCATGTGACAATTTTATAATTATCGGCGATTTCAATTTGCCAGACTTACACTGGATCCCCTCTGAGGATGAATCTTGTTTTGTTCCTTCTAATCCTACTTCTGAAAAAGAATGTATGTTTACTGATCGGTTACTTGAATCAGGCCTCTTCCAACTAAGTGGGATTCGTAATAATTTACTAAGACAACTTGACCTCATCTTCTCCTCCGACCCATGTAACTCTATCGTCTCCGAAAGCTCACATCTTCTATCCACCCTTGACCTCTATCACCCCCCTCTATCCCTTATTTTCTCTATCGATCTATATATCCCAATTATTGAATCTGAAAATTCCTCTCATTTCAACTTTCGTAAAGCCGATTTTAATCAACTCAACCTACTCCTTAGCGAAATTAATTTTGGCCTCTTTCTCAACACTGAGACCCCCATTGACATTGCTCTTTCCCTCTTTCTTACATCTATTTTTGATTGTCTTATCAAATGTGTTCCTTATACAGTTCAAAAAAGTTTTGTGTCATCACCTCCTTGGTATACAAAGGAGTTGCGTACTCTTCGCAATATTAGAAACAAATTGTGGAAAACTTATTTGAAGTTACAAACCACTGAAAATTACGCTAATTACCAACAAGCATCTGCCAACTTCTCTATTCTTTGCGATGCACTCTACTATAAATATCTCGACAAAATGCAATCTAGCCTTATATCCCAACCTAAGCGATTCTACCAATTTATTAATGTTAAGAAAAAATCCGACGGCCTCCCCACCACACTTAATTTCCGCAACACAACATCTTCTGACCCTCAAGTGATTGCTAACTTATTTGCTACTTTCTTCTGTGAATCTTACAGCATCGGTCAAGATCTTCCTGATTTTGAGTACCACAGATTTCTCGATCTCTGCTCGCAAACCACTCTCCAGTCCATTGACATAAGTCCTCAGAATGTCGCTGAGAAGATGACTTCTTTGAAAGATGACTTTTCCCCTGGTCCTGATGGCATCCCAGCAATTTTTCTTAAAAAATGTGTTAATACACTTTACCTACCCCTTACCATGCTTTTTCGTCTTTCGCTTGCACAAGCAGTCTTCCCCTCCCTTTGGAAAAGCTCATTTATTTTTCCAATCCATAAAAAAAGCTGTAAAAATGAAATTTCTAACTATCGTCCGATAGCTAAGCTCTCCTCTATCCCTAAACTGTTTGAAAGCATCGTGTACGACGCCCTGTATTTTCATTGTAAGTCAATCGTCTCCCCATTTCAGCATGGTTTCCTCAAAGGAAGGTCTACCACGACGAACCTTACTCAGTTTGTGTCGACAACACTCTGCGCTTTGGAAAATGGGTACGAGGTTGACGTTATTACAACCGACTTTAGCAAAGCATTTGATAAGATCAGCCACCAAATAATCTACTTCAAATTAAAAGCCCTAGGTTTCCCACCATCATTTATCAAATGGGTTAAGTCATACTTAGAGAACAGATTATATAACGTTGTTTTCAGATGTGCTGTGTCTAATCCCATCATTGCCACTTCAGGTGTTCCTCAGGGCAGTCACCTTGGACCTCTTTTATTTTTAATTGCAATTAATGATGTAAGTTGTATTGTTACCAACTCTCAGTTAACTATTTATGCAGATGATATAAAAATCATGAAGGTAATCTCTTCTCCATTTGATTCCTCTTCTCTACAGGAAGACTTAAATTCTTTTCTTACTTGGTGTAAAAAAAATTTCCTAGATCTAAATGTAAATAAATGTCAATCAATGACTTTTTCTCGCAAACGTCTGCCCTCTTCCCCAAGAACTTATCACTTTCATAATGCTCTAATACCTGTCGTTACTTCAATTCGTGACCTTGGGATTGTATGTGATAAAGAGCTCAATTTCCGCACTCATATCAATCAAATTATTGCAAAAGCAAATTCATCCCTTGGTTTTATCAAGCGCTGGTCTAAAGAATTTTCTAATCCCTATGTCACCAAGACCTTGTATATGACTTTCGTACGACCCATTCTAGAGTATGGCAGTCAGGTTTGGTCCCCCTATCAAATTACTCATTCCCTCAGAATTGAATCAGTGCAGCGAAGATTCCTCCGCTTTGCCTTACGCAGATTACCATGGTCAGACCCTCTTATCTTGCCCCCCTACGAAAATCGTCTTCTTTTGATTAGCCTGCCTACCCTCGTCAGGCGCCGCGAGATAGCGGATATACTTTTTATCCACCAACTTATCACTGGTACCATTGATTCACCGAATCTCCTCGAATTGATTCCCATTAATATAAATCCACGTAACCTAAGATCGGTCCCCTTCTTTCGCCTCCCTACTCATCGTACCAACTATGGTCATTTCAACCCTCTAACTAGAATGCTACGCCTAGCCAACAGTGCACATAATGTCCTTGACTTTAATAAAAGCCTATCATCCCTTCGTAAAGAATTGTACACTACCTTACCTTAACCCTCCTACCCGTAGCATAGTTTTTCATAAATTATTTTATTTTATTTTCTAATGTTAAGATTATAATCTTATTGTTTTTTTGAATTTTATATAATTATTCTATATTATTATTATTGTTATTTATTAGTTTTGCTTTTTATATATTTTGTTCGCTTGGATTAAGTCAGAAATAAATCTACTGTACTAAAGATTATAGCAGTGAGTTTCCTGATCAATGGAAAAACGCTGTAATTAAACCAATTCCTAAAAAGAGTAATCCTAAGGAACCATCGGATTTCAGACCAATTAGTTTATTGCCATTTTTTGGCAAAGTTTTTGAAAAACTAATAGCTGAACAAATTTTAGCTTTTCTGCAAACCAACAACAGCTTATCTAAATGGCAATCTGGCTTTCGCAACAAACATAGTTGTGAATCGGCTGTAGTAAAGGTAACATCTGATTTTCGTGGTGCTCTAGATTGTGATCAGATTGGTATAATGGTTCTTTTGGACTTCTCGAAAGCCTTCGACTGTATAAACCACTCAATTTTGATCTCAAAACTAAAAGTAAAATTTAACTTTTCGGGAACAGCGATTAAACTTCTGCGAAATTTCCTTTTAAACCGAATTCAAACAATAAGTACAGATCTAGGTCTTTCAAGACCATACACAGTTAATTGTGGGGTCCCCCAGGGTTCTGTTCTGGGACCCCTTCTATTCTCTTTATTTATTAATGATCTGCCTAATGTGGTTTTGAATTCTTTAATACATATGTATGCTGATGATGTTTTAATATATAGTTTTCGTAGTCTGGGCTTGATAGAAGATTGTGTGGTACGATTAAATGAAGATTTACTAAATATTCAGAGATGGGCTGCCTCTAATAAGCTCAACCTCAACCCATCAAAAACTTTAAGTATGGTGTGTTCTCGGGATCAGGTTGATCTTTCTGATGTTCCCAGAGTCGTTTTAAATGGGCAAAGCATTGAATTTGTCAACAAAGTCAAATATCTCGGTTTTCAGATAAATAACAAATTAAGCTGCTGCGATGCTGTTTCTGAAGCAATAAGGAGAATATATTTTGGGCTTTGTTCTCTGAGGTCTTCTTCACATTTTTTGAGCCCTAGCATGAAGAGGCATCTCATCAAGACCTTAGTCATACCATTTTTCACTTTTAACTGCTCCGTGTATCCTGTGTTAGATTTTGAATGTAAGCGTAAACTTAATGTAGCATTCAATGACTGCTTACGCTTCATTTATAATTTGCCGAGATATGTCAGTGTATCGAACATTCAAACTTCTTTACTGGGACTTAGCTTAGACAACTTCCTAAAATTTAGAAATTTAATCCTTCTGCATAATATTATACACAGTAGGTGTCCGGGTTACCTAGGTGAAATGCTCCAGTTTGCTCAGTCACAAAGAGGTTTACGCTTAATTACACCGCGCTTCACACGGACCATTGGGGAGAGATCTTTTTTCGTATCTGTTATTCGATTGTGGAACTCTTTGCCAATCGAGTTGCAGAGAACTTTATCACCGCCCATGTTTAAGAAGAAGATATTGTTGTATTTCTCATCATATTAAACATCATATATTTTGACAAAATGTATTGTTTTTCCTTTTTCCTTAGATTGCACGCCTTTGTTTTATTTTCAAATGTTAATTATTATTATATTAATTGGTAACGATTGCTTAAATACTCCTAAAAGATTAAATCTTGTTGTATTATGTTAAAATTATAATAAATATGAAATGAAATGAAATGAAATATCCTCAATTTCTGGCCGTAAGAAGTCCGTTATCATCTCGCGATAGCGAACACCATACACGGTAACTGCTTGGCTGACCTCATTTTCGAGAAGTAAGACCCGATGACGCCGCCAGCCCATAAACCGCACCAAACAGTCACTCTTTGTGAATGCATCAGCTTTTCAACAATCACTAGTAGATTCTTATTTGCCCAAATGCGGCAATTCTGCTTTTTAACGAGTCCACTGAGTTGAAAGTTTGCCTCGTCGCTGAAGATGATTTTCTTTGTAAGGTCACCATTCACTTCTGTCTGTTCAACCAACCATTCGGCGTATTGGCGACACGCTTGAAATGGTCAGTAGGCTTCAGCTCTTGAGTCAATTGAAACTTGTAAGCGTGTAAATTCAAATCTTTATTCAAAATTCACATCAGTGATGTTCGTGAGATGTTCAATTAGTGGGCACGACGATGAGTCGAGGTTGAGGTAGGGTTGCCAGATTTTTCTTGCACCTCGGCGGGACAAGTGGCTTAAATAATGAAATATCCCGGGATTTCAACATATTTCCCGGGAAAAAATAAATAAAATGCACGACTAGGTCGCACGAACTTGCTCCTATGTAATAGGAATTTTAAAAACGAATGTTATTAGAGAAAACTGTTCATAAAAAAACAACTTTTTGAAAGGTTTTCAAGAAAAAATTTTGGTACGCCAATTTGAAGTTTGTATTATATTTCGAATAAAAATTAAATTTACGAAAAAAACTATTGACATGTTTCGGAGATATCGAATTTTCAAAAAAAAGAAAAAAATAGATTTTTTTTTTCAAAAATTCAAAAAATATTTATTTTAAAGTTTTTAAATGCAATGTATTTTAGACTTTTTAGAAGCTTCTCTATAAAAATTTTCATTAAGATCCGTTATGTGGATAATGAGAAATTCGAAAAAATGGCTCTATGGTAGGTACAAGCTGTAATACCTTAATTTCAATTTTTTTTTATTCAATTAAAGATCGGAAAAATTAATTGAAAGAAAAAAAATTTTATCAAAATTCTAGGCGACGTTTTCGAGAAAAATAGGATTTTTGAAAACCATTTTTCTTAATTTCTTAGTATTTGTATGGTATGTACCTTTATTTTAGGTAAAATAATTTTTTTTCTCATATCTTGTAGATTATATTGAGAAACTTTTATTTATTAATTTTAAAAAAAATCTAGCATGGGATTTTCGAAATATTGAGTTTTGAAAAAACATTGAAGTTTTTTTTAAAAATCCAAATTTTTTTTTTTTGAAAATTTGAGTATGTTTTTGGGGACCTTTAGCAAAAAAAAAGTGATCAAAATTGGTTGTAGCGTTTTTGAGAAAATCAAAAACAAAAAATATGGTTCCATAGGGGGTACCCTCAATAAGAATTTTTCGGAAAACTTTTGTTTTTGTTGGTTTGATGTTTTGAATTTAATGAACAGATGCATAAACACAAGAAGTTGCATTAATTGATGTAACTTCGATTTTAGTGTTGCGAAAATTGAGGAGTTGCGCGAATCGAGGGTTGCGTTCGTACTGTAATACGTGTAAATCAAAATAAATAAATTCTTTTATTAATTACTAATTAAATGACTTTTTTGTCATTTATCATTTGCAAATATTTTTCTTTTGTCACTTTTTATGACAGATGTCTGTTTACAAAAATAAATTTTTCCTTAAGTTAGGTTCGTTTGATTGAAATTTTAAAAGTAATTTCTTAAGGTTAAATCGCAATGTAGTGGTTGTTCCTTATCACTGAAAGGTATTTAGGTACATTAGGCATTATTTTTTTAGTTTGAGTCCCAATCCCAACCCGGGAAAAAAGTTGTTCCGGCAGGATAGATGAATTTATGTCTGAAATCCGGGATGTCCCGGGTAAACCGGGACGTCTGGCAACGCTAGGTTGAGGACTCTTCTGCCACACTATCGCGAACAACAGCAATGTTTTCCGCAGAACGAGCTAAGCGAGTATGCACTGGTGTTTTCCACATTTCTTATAAACCCAGTTTGCTACCGATTGTGGACACATTTGGTCGATTATGCTGACAAAAAAATCACGAAGTGCACGAAATGCATTTTGATTTGAATGCCCATTTTCGTAAAAGGCTTCAACAATCTTTACGCGCTGCTCAATTGTGTACCTCATCATGGTTGAATTTGTCAAACACTGAAACAAAGAAATGTCAAATTAAGTTGGGTAAAAACTTGACGTGAAGGTGTGAGGTTTGACTCACAATCAACATTGTGCATTATGATTGGACCACCCTTTAGAACCAATGGACGTTAATAACAATAAGATCAAGTATCTGCCGGTGTGGTTCGAGAAGAAATATATTTAATAGAAGTTTTTTCTGAATGCAGCGTCTCTGGTAGTATTTGCTTTGAGAAATCAGAAACATAATGCTTAAATTAGATATTGAGTTATATAATATAACGGAAGAGGTGACTTAAAAGAAGTTGTCTATCGTAAACAGCTAAGGTAACAAAAAATTAAAAATTTATCATGTTCCAGTAACTTTAAAGTTTGGTTATCCATATGAGCATATGGGGAGTAAATACCCAAATATGAAGTAAATTAAGGCGATTTAATAGTTTTCGAGAAACTGGAAATACCCTTCACAAATCGTAGAAGTAACCGATGATCGACAGTATTCTTGATAAGCTAGTAAGGTCTCAGAACTTCTCGATCCATCATCTTTATGACATACATATATGTATGTCACACCAGACTGTCTATATGAATATACCAGAATGCCTTTTGGGCTGAAAAACGCCCCAGTTATATTTCAAGGTCTAATGAATAAAATTCTTAGAGAGTACATGGGAAAAATGTTCACAGTTTGTCTGGATGATACACCTATTGTTTCGACCTCATGATGAGCACATTATATCTTTAGACAACGTTTTTAAAAAATGTTAGGCCTCCCGAAAAATATTATTCCACAACAGATCAAGAAAGAATTTTTAGCAATAGTATGGGCACAAAAAAATGGGGACAAAAATGTAAAATAATCACTGCCCAGCCCATATGCCTGTAAGATATTTAACTGAAAAATACAACGAAAAGGAATTTAGTCAAAGAGTTCAAAGAGGACTTCTAAAGTAACAAGAATTTGAGTATACCATTGAGTATACATATATATAAAAGTGAAGGAAAAATAGCAGATTTCCTGAGAAGAATCCCAAAGGCTAGCCTTTGTTTGTTTGTGTTTTGACACAAACTAAACGATTGCCTAAAATAAGTTTGCCATTTTATTGAACATAGTAGTAATATGTGATTTTATTATTTCTTTAAATTTAAAAGTGTAGTTACATAGTTCACAAATAAGCATTGGCTTTTGCCGTCAGCCGAAAAAGAGAGTTTTATTAATTGTATGTAAGTAAAGACTCAAAGTTTATAGCTAATCACAATAAAAAGAAAAAAAAAAAAGATACTTATTTTTATTTAAAAGGCTTCATTTATAATATGTTGCCGATAATTAAGTGCAGTTTTTATATATCTGCAGAGGAAGTTCCAGTTATTACCATTTAATATCTGTACAGTTTCTTCTACTGATAGAGTACTTTTTCCCCAGACAGATATTCGTATCTCCTTGAGAACCGGGCATATTCCTATAAAGTGCTGGATATCTTCTCGAGTCCTTAGATTACACAAAGTGCACTCCGGGCTTAAATAGGTCCTGTGAGGCAGGTAGTTGAGGGGCAGAAGTTCACCTCTGGCTTTGAAAATAGTGGAGATCATCTCAATGCTGTTGTTGTCGCAAAAATAATTTTTGCTTCCCAAGTTGTGGCTAAGTAGCTTATAAGTGCTCCTCGTTTGGCTCTCTTGGCTTTGCATCCGAAGTTCATCGTGTATAGAGTCTCCAATCTTTTCTATTAATTTTTGCTGCGATCTGCTTAAGGCATCAGCATTTTCACTCGTTAATCTGACATTATGCTCCGTTCCGAGTCTCGACCATTCGCTAAAAAGCTGCAAGTTTCTGCTTTGAAGGTGTTTGGCTACTCTATATGTGAGGCGATGGTTAGATTGCATCATAACTTTCCGGATGTAAGCGAAGTGAAGCCCAAGAGGGTATAGATGTAAAGTGGATGCAGGCCAGTCTCAAGATGGAGCATGTAGTTTGGGGTGTTGTACGGAAGTCTGAAAATTCTCTTGAGGAAGTATCTGAGCAGCTTTACACTTCTTCAAATTGGTAGATGCCCCAGACTTGCGCTGCATAGCACATGATTGATCTCATCACTGCTTCGAAGACCCTATATTTAGCGCTTGGAGTGATTTCTTTTTTGTTAAGGACTCCTTTCCAGCTGCAATTTATCGCTCGTTTGGATTCCTTCAATTTTTCGTGCAGATGTTTCCTGAACGATACTTGTGGGGTTAAGAGCACACCAAGATATTTGTATTGAACATATAATTATCTGCAAATTCACCGACATTCAACCAAACAGTTCATCTGTTTTCTATAAGTAACCAAACAGTTTCGCAACTAAAAATTGCTAGTGCGCGGCTAGCCAAAATAAAATAAACAAAACTTCAGAGCCTGAACATTCAGCTAATGAACAACTTTTAGACCACTTTAGTACACTTAAACCATAATTAAGGTAGATATGGCGAAAGTTGACAAATATTGGAGAGATTTAATTAAAAGAACTATCAAATTCGGACCTATAGAAATTGAACAATGCTGTAAAGATCGGAGTTAAATGAGTTTTGAGAGCGAGTATAAAAAGCTGAGGATAGATTCAATGCAAAATTATAAAGAGACCATTTATAAAAATAAGGAAGAGAGTCAAAGACAAAACGAAGCCCTGGTGAACACCAGTATTTATTTTGTGAAGATCACACTTGAAACCGTCCAATACAACATGTATTGAAGGATCCAGAAGTTAATTTCGAATGCCAAAATAAGGGCTTTTTTGAAACCAAACGCACGCATTTCCAATAAGGAAGCTTGATGCCAAACTCTATCAAATATGTATCTTAAAAATTGCAAGCGCAATTATTTTACTTTCACCAAAACCATATAAAGATCTGTTCATATGCCATCAGATCACCATCAGAGGAACTATTGCTACGAAAACCATATTTCCGGTCAAAAAGAAGCTTTCGGTCTTCGAGATATTTCTTGAGCTGACAATTGATCAGCAATTCCAAGTCCTTGGAAGGAAAGTACTTAAATGGAATTGTTCATTAGGAGGGGGTGGTGGAAGAGTTGCCTTTTTTAGGAACAAACTGGCAAAAATTCTGTTTTCCATCTTCCAGGGAAGATTCCAGAACAAAAGGAGCGAAGGAAAAACTTACGAAATGGTTTTGCCAACTAGAAAAAACACCTCTTCAGAAGAATGAGTTATATACCATCTGGACCAACGAATTTGTTTATATCAAGACCTTGAAGGGCTTTTGCAAATGTACGACTGCGGAAATATCCCTGTCCCATTGAATGATTTAAGTTTTCAAGTACAGAATTTACAATGTTGCTGTCAGGCAACGAAGAGCTAGCAGCAAAATAAGCTGGGAGTACATCTACCTTATCTGAAGAGATAGATATCGGGTTTTCGTTGTAGATGAGTATTGGAGCCGAAGATCAAGTTGCATTTTATACATTCTTGACAAATTACCAGAAATTTCAACTGTCTTTGGGACATTGCAGGTGTGTTTTTTTGGTTGTTTTTATAACAATATTATTATTATTATGAGTTTAAAACAAGCAATCAAACATACTTAAAACTAGGATAACAATTAAAATCTTAAAACTAAATTAAAATCTAAGGAGCCAGAAAAAAAGGACAAAAGAAACTAAAGATTAAGTTAGGAGAGCGCGTAGAAGGGAGGATTTAGAGAGATTAGGATCGAAAATGGTTGAACTGTTAGCTTTCCAAAGCATTCTAGTCATCGGCTCATTCTGGCCGTATTCAGTTCGATGGAAGGGAATATATAGAAGTGGCATGGTTCTTAAATGACGTTGGGTTACGTTGAATTTAAGTTTTTCATAAAGAGCTTGACACTCGATGCCACCAGTGCAATGGTTTTTCCAATAGTTTTCTAAATCTTATGTCAATTTTTGTTTTAAGTATGGTCAGGTCCTCAAATGTTTCCCCCAGAAGATGTAGGCAGATTCCAATTTTGCTTCTTTATTTAAAGAGCTGGAATAACAAGCGTGTCCAAGTCAGTAGTCAACCGTTTTGAGATGAAAATCGACAAAAACTTGCCGTTAGAAACCAGTCGCGTAAGCAAAAGCAGAAAATGGATCGGTATTTCTCTTGTGCGTAAAATTCGTGACGTTTGGCTAGGAAATCACAACAAAAGTTTAGTTTTTTTTGATAAACAATGAAGGTATCATCGTTTCAAGAAAGACAGGCCGGAGTCTTGGAGATCAGTTGATGAGTTATCGTCCAGTCAAAAAACCACGTCTGACTGAAACAATGAAAAAAAAAATGAAAAAGTCTGCAATGGGCAAAGGAACACATTAATATGAGTACTAGTACACTGTATATCGGTATATTTGAAATTTGGCAATATTTTATAGGTCTGTTTCTCAGACTAGTCAATATTCGCAATATTAATGGATAAAAACACATATGGTCGACTGGCACCCTGGAGAGAACTTCCATCGAGACTGCATCCTGGAGAGGGATAAGCACTCTATAAACATGATGTTTTATGTTGTCGAAGGACCAGGATAAAGTCGGTTAGGAGGTTTTACGTATACATTTACTCCTCCTTCCTCTGCGAATCTTAGGGTAGTTTCCTTAGGCATACCTCCTGTTACCATATGAAGCGCACATGGCTGCCGTAGGACAAGTTTCCATTATTCCAGTAATGTATGCTAGTCTTTGAACTTTTTCTAGTGACAACGATCGGTCTTACCATCATGGTGTTCGTTCACCTTAAGATGTTTGGTTTTGCAGGTGCATAATTTTCCTGCAAGTCTGTGGCTAGGATATTGTGTATTTTAACAATGCCTTATGTTTGTTTGTTTTTTGAGGTTTCCTCACAAATTGTCAGATTATACTGATAGAGCTGCATTGTATAACAAGCAGTTTGATCAAGGACTTTTGGTTAAACCAGATTGTTTTGCCAGTCGAATGATGACTTAAATGTTTTCGCGCATATTTTGCCATTTCCATTTTCTCGTTTCCTAAACACTTAATAATCGACTTCAACATGATGCGCTCCGAACAATCATCCGTTGCAGGTGTGCCAAAGCTAAAGTTGAAGTCGCTAAAATAATGTTATTTTACCTAAAGACCCAACTTCATTGTTGTCTTCAAAGCTGTTGTCTTTTGAATTTGCTATAATTAGTAAAATAGCGAATTGAAAAACTTGCAATAAGTCATCTTTCCTTAGATTTTACGAAGTAACTTCGAATAGTATTCCCTGTTTTTCATTTCAAATATTAAGACTTTCCAAAATAGCGTTATTTCAGCCAAGAAAAAATTACCAGAGAGTCTTATTCTCATTGGCTTTGTTTAAGACTTGTAATTTAATATGAAATTATCCTATGCGACCTTCTTTAAGCGACGTATATCCTGCACGTTAATGTGGGTACAATAAAGGTTCTTCTTCTTGGGCATTAAGCGAATGTAACTTTGTTGGGACCAAGCCTCGAGCCAACAAACCTAGTGCGATAGAAATGAAAAGTTTTGGTACGAACGTCAAAGTGGATATGGATAGTTTCGAAAGCAAACATGATACCCAATTTGAATATTCAGAGGCAGTTATGTTTCAAATTTGTGTTCAAAACTATTAATTGCTGCCAACTCTAAAATTCTCCATTTTGGTTCTCACCTACACAAATCTATTTTAGGAAAGACACCAGCAGTTGAAATGTTGAATCAAATTGGTTCAGTGGAACTTTACAAGTTGAAAATAGTAGATGGGCTTTTGAAACATATCAACCGAATTGCAAGCCCTCGGATGGAAACGAAAAAAACAAACAGCTTACCTTTATTTTTATCAGCGCAACAATAAGTTTCAGCAGAACATTTACAAATTGACACCATCTGGGTGAGCAACCCCTGCAGCAACACAGAGAAGTGGGTGTTTGGTGGCTACGCTGACATCCTTTTTTTTTGTTCTTTTAATTGGATGAGAGTCTCTGAGCTGAATTACATGCGACATTTTAATGCGCAACATTTGAATGGTACTGGTGTCCTTTTCACGTATTCATGAAAATATTATATCCTTCAGGGTCCACCGACTCGTGGCAGTTAGTACAGTGCATGCAAGCCTTACTTAGCATCGTCATCATCGTCAACTTAATCATCATTGCTGTCACACTTTGTTAGTAACTTTTTTTGTAATCCAACATAACGTAGCAATATTGCGATACAACACAGGAGTTCTCAAAAAGAATCTTGACTTGCGAATCCGTTTCATAGAGCTCATTTCAGCTATAGCAGCCGGATGGATACCTGTACCGAAACTTATTGTGAAATCTGATGACGTTTTCATGGAAGCTTCAACTTTTTATTTATATACATTTCTTTTTATGTCCTGAGAAGAAGAGTCCGCATGGATGGATGTATTTTCCTCAAACCAATTGTAAGTTTGTTGACATCGTCTCAAAGACAACCACTTGATCCTGGAGCAGTACTCATTTGCAGAGACATTAATATTCTCTTTCTAATTTAATTTCTTCCAAGAAGCCAAGTAGTGAGTGCACAAGTGTACAAGTTGTACATATACTTATATGCGGCAGCACTTAAAATTAATTTAACTTGATAATCCCGTGCTCATTAATGCGATAAATTGGAATGAGACGTACATAGTATACTCTACGTTAGCATTCAAGCTATAGCTATTAAATCCCATTGATAATATCATCATTGAAGAATAAAGTGTGCTCGCTTGATCTATCTATCTATCTATCTATTTTTCTTCAATTACTTATGTCTATCTTTGAATTTGTTTATAAATATAAACGCCTTATGATATGTACCTTGCACGAAAAAGCCCTCCTGATGAGTGGAAATATATCAGCAGAAAAGTTAAAGTTACAAGACCAATGTCAGACATTTGAGTAGAGCTAATGAACTCTTAAGAATGTAGAGGTTACTCACCAGTCTAAATACTCGTATGATGCAGACTTGATATTCAAGCCGGATTTTTTCAATAGTTTGAAAGAAAATTACTGAAATCAGTGTAAAATAAACAATTTTTTTTTTTTTACTTTTGGAGGAGTGCTTGACGCACCATAAGGAGGTATCCATCCCTCCCCGTGTACCGGACTCTCCAAGGGATCTCAACCTTATAACGGCATTCCGGCTAAACCTCCAAAAGTGGGGGGACTCTTTTAGTACCCATTGTGGGCTCATGATCTTCCTCTCTTTTCTTCCTTCTGAGAATGGTTGGCGTGGTTGCACATATTGTTCCAAAATTACAATGTTCTCTGGAGTGATGAAGCCGATGTTTCTTTCCAGTTCTTCTCTTTCAGTTTCCCATCTGTTGTAGGCAAAGAAGGTAAGTTGCGCGTCATCTTCTTGAGAGTCCCCGTACTGGATGACTGGGCTGCTCGTTTTGCCGAACCTGTGGAGAAAGGCGTTGAAGTATCCGTGTCCGGTGAGTAACTGGGTGACGTAATAGTTAACCTCACCATGTTTTCGGTCCTTCCACTCAGCCACATTCCTGATCAGCCTCGCCGTCCATCGTCGTCTGCTTTCCGAGCTCCAACGCTCTTGCCACTTCTGTTTCGTCAGCTGCTTAGCTTCCTCGGATTCCGTTTCCACTCCCATTTCCACAGACGTACTTCTTTTCTGTCGCTAGAAGATCGATAATGGTCACTCCAGCGATTATAAGGACGGCTGAATTCGACACCGTTCGGTAAGAGCTGGCCACACGTAGAGCTCCGCGTCTTTGCACTGCCGCCATATGTTTCCGGTACTTGGTGATGTAAAATGAAAGAACCTCAGAAGTCACCAATTCGGAAGTTTTCATTTGAAGAGAAGACTCCTTATTCCAATAAAATGTAAGAACCTCAGAAGTCACCAATTCGGAAGTTTTCATTTGAAGAGAAGACTCCTTATTCCAATGAAATAAAGAGTAACTTAGACATTTTAGGTTAGGTATGGTTAGGTTATTTTGAGTTAATGGCTACTACTTCTAATACCAGCGTGTACGGCTTCCTTTAACGTGCTTCAACTCTCGAACTCTTGCCCAGTTTTTTCAATTCCTCTTCGATCGTTCATCGCCAAGTAGTTCTCGGTCGGCACACTCGTTGTTTAACTTGATACATTTTCGAACCGTCTACCCAATCCAATGACACTTATGTACGTCTTCAGTTGTTGGATTTCTGACCCGTTCTCGTATGAAATTCATCGCAGACGAAATCAGGAACGTTTAAAGCTTTGGTGATAGCGACTGTGACTTTCCAAGTGCTGCATCCATATATAGAAGCACGGATCCAACATATGAGCGAAACAAACAGTCACAACTTAAATATAATAAATAAATTTGATGGTGGAACAGCTCGAAGAGAACCAGGATTTACAACTGTCAACGTGTTTGCCAGGATTCCAAACGGCTAATGAGCAGCACTTTTCATGACAAGAGATACTCTTAGAGGATTTGTCGATTCCTCGCAAGAGGCAGTAGAACCCTGAAAAAATTTTTGCAGCTACTGCGAACCCAACTCAAGACCTTCTCCATTATAGTCCAACGGACTAACCATTATGCCAAGGGGTACTGCCTTGAGCTTATCACTTTTTTCTCCATATTCTTGGACAGCATTTCGAACACGGTATTTGGTCTCCCGGTTTGAGTGCTTATATATTCGGTTGCACCATCAGTAGATACAATACTCCCAAGATTTTGAAAATTCTCTACGATCTCTACGCTTGTCCAGAAGTATCCACTTCTTATTAATATTAAGCTGTACGATTTCAGTTTATCTCTACACTCTTGTATTCATTGTACGAAAATGCATTATCCTAAGATGATGAGACTAAGCAAACGTCATCGTCTGTGCGATCTAGATGTTTGAGGTTTGATTACAGAGTTCACTGTATTTTGTTTCGAGTTTTTGTATAGCGCAAGGTCTCCTTAGAAGCTTGGCAATCATTTCATTTTTTCAATCTTCATGAAAGCCCTCTTGATTCTAGGCTGTCTCAATGAGCGGGTGCAGTAGCTCTTTTCAATATTGGCGCTGCTCGTATTGATAGTGGTAATGATTACTGACCTATTAATTCATGGTACCACTGGTCAGGATGTTTTGACTGATTCATCTGTAGGCATCTTTTGCCGCATTGGAAGAGGTATCTTTCGAGTAGGAATTTGGCTTTTTCATAGAGTCTCTTCTTATCGGTGTCTTTCCATCGTATCCTGTCGATATGCATTCGCAGGATGGTCCTTTCGAAAATTACCAGTTCATGTTGGATTTAGTTTTTCAGTGTTAGTGCACCAGCTGGGAAAGTAGTATAAGTGATAACCAGCCTGATTAGCTGATTTGAGAGAAACTTTGTCTTTTCGATGCGTTCGTTTTCTTTTTTCAAAATAGATGCGGTCGTCTTCGAAAATGAATTTTATTAATACAGCTGCTGTATGGGAATTGAACTGGTTTATTTCATTAAACTTTATTTCCAGATATTAAGCTTAAGATTTTGCTAAAAGTTCACTTCCGTCGGATAGTTTGATATTGGTGTTCTGGAGTTACTAACATCTATATCTTGCGTCTGATACAGAAGCCCCAGTGCTGGTATTTCTCCTAGAGTTGTTTGGTGTGGACTACCACTTTTCTAGCAGCAAATATCGGTGACACGGAATTTACGAACTTGATGGTGTTATTGACAAACAGTAGGGTCTAAAGTATAAAGGTTGAAGAGGAATGGTGGTCCTTATGCAACTCCAGCTCGGGTTGTCTTCAATTTTGAATGGAGATATTGTGCGAATGGCTTCAGAATTTGTCCAACCTGTCTCTAAAAAGGAAAATCTCCTTCCCTCTTTTATTATCGTCCAATTGTACGTTCGTCCCTTCGTTTAGGGTCACGAAAAAGCTGATAAATTATCAGCTCAAGAAATACCTTCAATAACGAAAGTTTCCAAATGACTTACATTACGGCTGCTTAGCGATAGGTCCACTGGTGATCTGATGGTACGTATATCTCGCCGAACAGTAGAACAGAACCTTTACATCGTTTTGATGAAAGTAGGATTATTGCACTTGATATTTCAAAAGCATTTGATAGAGTTTGGTATCAAGCTCATTTATCAAATAGGTGCGCATTTGGTAATGATAAACCTCTCTTCGTTGGATAAGACACTAAATTTCGAACCACTTAATACAAGTTGTATTGGACGATTTTAGGCCGGATATTCAAAAAATAAATGGTGGTGTGCCACAAGTCTCTGTTTTCTATCCGTTCTCTTCCCTTTATTAATTGATGAACATCCGTCTGAAACCTCTAATCGATTAAACTGTTGTGAAGACCACAGTGTAAGCTGATGGGCTTTTTATGTTCGTTTCTAGATTCACATCCTTGTCGTTCGAATGTGGAACTTGAGTGGCAGCGAATAATAAGCTCACTTAACTGCCAAATCGGAGCTTCTGTGTTTCAGGAGACCCACCACCAAAGGCAACCGATGTCGTTCAGCAGCTACTTGCAGAAACTTGACCGTGAAGCTCCCCGATGGTTCAACGATAGCAGCCAAAAGAAATGCTAAATACCTCGGAGTAAACTTCAACGAGCTGTTCAATTTCAACCCGCACTCTAGGCAGGTTTTAAGGAAGGCCAACTTCGCGTTTCACCGTTTGCACCCGTTGCTAGCCAGAAGAACCGGACTAAGCCAGCCAGTGAAGCTATTGATATACAAACAGCTCATCAGACCCGTCATCAGCTACAATTTTCCTGCATGGTACACCATTTCGAAGACAGCAATGCTGAAGCTCCAAATCTTCGAAAGGAAAATACTAAGGATAAGCACCGGACTTATCTTCGATCGACAGCGAAGGAAGCACTTCAGCAATGAAAGACTCTATGAAGAAGCAAAAATCAAGCCACTGGACCAGTTTCTTGTGCAATTAGCGAAGAAGCTTATAGCTAGCACCACCAACCACCCAAACCCGCTGATGAGAAGGATGACCACCCAGGAACGACATCCAGAGCCTAGATACCTCACTGCTCTGGATATGATAGAAAGGATCCCAGCCGACAACGAACCAGCAGTTCGTTTCTACGCTGACGCCGAGTCAGCATATCACCGTGGCTGAAAACATCAAAAAACAACCCCCAACAACCCACCAACTGGACAACCGGGACTGAACAACCCGAGTCAAAACCAAGACAATTTTTCATAATGCTAATTTTGAACCATGTACATTACAAATATTATAATTTTTAGAGTTTAAGTCATTTTATAAGTTAGGCCCCCTATGTGCCAACAAATTTCTACCCTATACATATTATCCTCAAGTTTCACAATTGTATATATTAAGTTCAATAAAAAACCTTAAAACCTTGAAAAGCTCACTTAACTCTGATCTTGCCCAAATCTTCCTATGGGGAATTAAAAACCGCATAGGATTTAAGGCTTAAAAAACTCAATACTATCTCCTGTATTTGAAACGGGACCCACACCCTATGCTGTTATCTATGAGTGGCACTTGCATTCAGAACACTGAACAGCTTTGAGTTCTAGGTATGTGGACCACCTGTTAAGTGCTTAGCTTGTATACAATTCTCCTATTTTGACATATGCTCCCATAGCACACTGAATTCTCTTGGATAAAAGCGAAAATAGGGCTTAAAAAAAATAGGTGATAGGATAACAACAGAAACATTTGCTTCTCTCGAGCACCCGCAATTTCAGACGTACTATTTAATTCATTTCTTTAACTGCACTAAACGAATGTGGAGTGATTTAACCCGTTCAATATTTCCCGCCCATTTCGTTAATCAGAAATTCAAAGCCATTGTTCATCGGTGTCTTCGTTTAAGGCCTCTCCAACTTTACTAAGCTACTTGCAAAGTAAAGAAAAATAGTTTATCATATTACTTTCCGTTACAACTTTAATTTAGCTTTACCCGCCCCTCCCTCTCTCTAAAAAAAAAAACAATCTTCAATCGTAGATATTTGTATAAAATGTGCTTGTGTGAATTCGCAAAACTAAATGTCACTGATACAGTAATTTATGGAGAGTTGCAAAATTATATTTTTTCAATACCTGGAATAATAGTATATAATGAATTGAAATTCGAAAAATATTAACTGTTAACTCAATTTATTTACATTGCTTCATAAACTAGAACCCTAATAATTTCGTATGCATGGAACTTTATTCTAGACCTTTGAAAGGTTTTTAGATAGAATAGAGAACCAGAACGTGTTCTTTTATAAGAACCAAAACAAATATACTCCTACACGCATTAGGTGAAAACTCTCTTTGATTAGCTTTAGTTCTTAAATCACATTCAGCCTTTTCCACTCCATTAGGTACATTTAATTAGGAACTTAATGAACATTGTGGTAATGGAAGTAACGAACTAACTTAGGTAGGTACATAGATAATACTGTGTATTATGTGTTTTATGACTACCCTTATAATGATATGGTGTAACACAATGCCACAGCTTATGTAAAGTGATGAAGATTTACTAGGAGATGTCGACCCACAATGGTCTTGAAAGCTTGTATATCACAACGAGGGGAAAAAATCAAGAGGTGCAAAGTATTCCACATACTAATAGTGCGGCTAAAGAAAGAACCACTATATTGAGAGTAGGTCCGAAGTCAGGCTCAAGGGTAAACTGATGAGCATTCACAGTTAGACGATTATGACCTGCCCCATGCTTTACAGTTGGCTTAAAATGTTTGTTCTTCAGCTTTTCACTTCTTTTGCGCCATATCGTGACCCTGATGAATCCTTTTTTTTGGTATTCTTTTGCAAAATTTTGGCGAATGAGGGGGTCGCGCAAGTTTATGTACGAGTATGACAACTTAAACGTTAAAACTATAAGTCTTAATGGTGCGATGCAGACACGATTTTCCCACATTCAGCCAGAACTTCACTAACGATTTTTGGGGGCGCTTAAACTGGAGTTATCTTTTATTTTTCGAACGATTAAGCTTTCTTCGTGAGCTGTTAATTTGTTTGAATTTCCTTTTTGCTTTTTGAAGTCGATACGTCTCTCTTTGCGATAACTTCTTACAATACCACTGAAGTATTAGGCTTCATTTATTATATTATATACATACATATATGTTTCGTTCTACAAGTTAGTGTAAATTTTTTCTGCAGGAATCACATTGGCATACGCGCAAACATAACAAAAGACTCAACTTATGAAAGCAGAAACTAACAATAACAATACCATGGAGAATGTCTTCAGAGGAAAGGTGTTGCTTTTTAAAGGGAAAGGCTTGTTCCATGTCCATTGTTCTGACCAATACCAGTTGCCTGAACCAAGCAACTATTCTCCTCATATCTTCCCATTAACCTAACATACTTGTAGGTACAATCGACAACGGTAATAGATTATTGGGAGCTTATGCCATTCGATATTTATTGCCATTACCATTCCAAATCAAAGGTCCATATGTTCCATGCAGCTGGCGAGCTTAAATTTTATTAAGCGTGTGTTCATGTTCATGTATATTGCAATTGATATTGGGAGCATTAAGTAGGCAAATCTTTGTCGAAACCACCTTCAAATTTACAACCTTAACGCTCTTTGCCTTTTGGGTGTTTGCAAGAGCGCCTTTCGTATATCAAATCCAAGGCGACATGGCGTCTCCTATCAGATTGCGCACCCCAAAGTACCTCGTAAACCATTTCCATTTCCACTGATACCGCTGAGCCGAGTGCACGTCTATAATCTGCACGCAAAATGTCTGCAAATGTGTTTATGGCCCAATATAACTCAAATTCCTATAAATTTGTCCAAACAGAACAATACTTCATTCAAAGTGACAGTAAAAAGTGTAATAAATAATAAAAAAAAATAACTGAAAGCATTGTGAATCGTAGGCGTTGGGTGTACGTATGTACCTTTCCAAGAGACCGACCGCCACCCTTTCCCCAGCACAGTTCCGTTAAATGCTTTTCACAAAATGTCTCGAATTAAGACCGATGTTCGTTCGAGAGAAACTCAAAGATAAATAATTCCCTGTAATTCTGTTGAGTTATTTTCGATATTATTTGGATGATAATGTGAAATCGATGTCCCCACTTGTGAAAAGTGGGATATAAAATTCAGGACGTTCTTTTTGGAAGGACGAAAGTCGGAAGAAGATGAAGCATTGTAGCGCCGCGCCGTGCGTCACTTGTCCCCTTGCTGCCTATATTGTAGTTCTATACGTATCTTAACCGAACCGGTTTGGGTTTTTGCCACTCGAATAAGTTTGCGTTTCGATTTTGGAATTCCGTCTTTTCTGTCAGAAATGTCGGCGACGTCGAAGGGCGGAATCAAAAGCCTTCATTTTCCACAAACAAAACAGAAGAAAGAAAAAGAGAAAAGGGCATAAATAGAAGATTGGAGGATTGTAAATCAAAGTTCCCCATTGAATTTGATGTTGAGAAATTCGCTTTCATTTTCTCCGGAACAAAGGAACTATCGATCCGAAAAGTCAAGAATCTGAAAGGTGAAGCCGTGTGGTATGGACACGAAAGAAGAAGAAGAACGCGTACAACTCATCTAAAATCATGCCACACCACCTTTGGCACCGTTTTCCAAAAGGGGCAAAGGATCTACAAGAAAATTGATTCCAAAGAGAAAGCAAAGGAGCAGAGGCGCATTCCCCTGTGTTCCTTTTGCAGTAGTATTCATTTCAATATTTGCCCCTTTGTTTGGATATCAAAACTTTGATATCTGCCTGCCTTTCTTTATACCTTTTTGCCTACAACATCCGAGTTTGAAGAGGAAAGCGTGACATGAAGTGGATTCGCATTCAAAAAATATGAAATTTCAGCACAATAGAAGACGGTGGAGTTGGGTGGTTTGTTTTTGTAGTTTTGAAAAGTGGTTGATTATTTTCATCGAAATGTATCTAAGACTAAAATGAATGGATAGATATGATTGTTCATTTTAGTGAAAGAATGCAATTGATGAAAGAGTGATGAACAAGAATAATAATAATTCAGTTTTCAGCTTTTCTTTGCAAAGTATTTAGGTGAGGGTTTAAAAAGGGTGTTTGTTGACATTTAGCCGAGGGTTTGGAGAATAAAGCTTGGGTTACTCTACCTTGTGATGGGTACCTGAACAAGGAATTCTGTTTTAAAAAATGTTTATGAGATTAAATCTCAACTATTCAAAAACCTTAGGCTATTTTTCGTTTAAAAATGTTCATCACAGTTAGAATTTGGTTTTTTTTTAGAAAGCAGAAAATCCAACAAAATTTTAAAATTCAGGAAGTCCTCTTTTTATAAGATGTTCGATTGAACTGAAGACCATAATTTTGTTTAAGGTCCGAAAAAAAATCGTAGAACTTATTCTAAAAAGCGCCACTGCGGTTTCGTAGTTTCAAAACAATTGCCAATGAAGAAATCCCAGTTGACATTTCGACTGTTTGCATTATTTTCCTGAAGGTATTCCCAAACTTTTCTATAAAATACAAAAAATCGTAATTAGTTTAGCAAACGGTACTGATATCAAGATTCAAAGTGAATCGCTTCTTATTTTATAACGCTCAAATTTCAGGGAAAATAA
Source organism: Philhelius festivus (assembly GCA_963931855.1). NCBI lineage: Eukaryota > Metazoa > Arthropoda > Insecta > Diptera > Syrphidae > Philhelius > Philhelius festivus. The sequence continues at coordinate 20,879,881 of OZ007555.1, read as the reverse complement.
TTTCGTCAAATATCCAGCCCAATTTTTCGCTGGAATTTACTGTTCACTAACAACACTCACTTAATGTACCAAGTTCATTGGATCACACTGGGCGAGATTCAATTCAATTCATTTTTTTTTATTGAACATACTATTTACAATTTGGCTTACAACTAATAAGATACTTCATGTGTATGAAAAATTACATTTGTTGGCTCATAGGGGGCCTAACTATATACAGTGACTTAAGTTTAATTATTTTTATATAAAATTAACATGACTGTATTGTTCTCAGGGTGTTCATTCCCGGTTGTCAGTGGTGATTTTTGTGGGTTGTGGGCAGTATTGGCGTTTTAGCCGCGGTGGTAGGCTGACCCAATGTCAGCGTAGAACGAGACTACTTCCTCGTTGTCCATGATTACGTTGTCATCCAGAGTTTCCATCACATTGAGGTACCTCGGTTCGGGATGTCGTTGTTCTGTGGTCATCCTTCTCATAAGCTGATTCGGGTGGTCGATGATGTTCCGCATTAGTTTCTTCGTTGAATGAACAAGATATTTGTCCAGTGGGATTAGATTAGCTTCTGTGTAGAGATGCTCGTTCCTGTAGTGTTTCTGTCGTTGACAGTCGAAGTAGAATCCAGTTCAGATCCTCAGTGTCTTCCTTTCGAATAGTTGAAGTTCCCTCATAGCTGTCTTCGCGATGGAAAACCAGACTGGGAAGGAATAGCTGATCACTGGTCGCAGGAGCTGCTCGTAGATTAATATCTTTGTCGGTTGGCTAAGACCTGATCTTCTTTTTAGCAATGGGTGCAAACGGCTGGCCTTTTTCAGAACATTTCTTGAGTGCAGGTTAAACCTTAGCAATTCGTTGAAGTGCACTCCCAGGTACTTCACACTTGGCTTTGCCACTATGGAGGATCCGTCAGGGAGTCTTAGGACCAGATTTCTGCAAATTGTTGCTGTGCGAAGGCCTCTACCAGTTGAAGGTCTCCTGAAGCAGATAAGTTCCGATTTGGAAGTGTTGATTCAGATGCCCCATTTTCTGTAGAATTGGAAGAGTCTGTTAATGTGGGTTTCTACTTTTTGGACAGCGATTAGTGGTGACATTGATGTGGCGTAGGTGAGCGAGTCATCAGCACACAGAAGGTTCTCGCATCCAATTTGTGAAGGTTGGTCTGAAGTCATCAAGTTGTAGAGAAACGAGTCTAGTTTTGAGCCTTGAGCGATTTCAGCTCTGATGGTCTTCATGTTTGACTTCCAGTTATCTACTTGAACGAAAAATTTCCGGAAAGATAGGAAAGAAATGAGAATTTTTATTAATGGCAGAGGTACTTGCATAAGATGAAGTTTGTGGATTAGACCGTCTATCCACACGCTATCGAATGCTTTCTTGACATCCAGAAAGCATCCGACGGTGACACGATTACTGTTGAGAGCTGTGGTGAATGGTGATATCGTGTTGGAATTTTACCAGTGGATGCAAGGTTGAGTGTTTTTCTCGAAAGCCGAATTAAATGTCAGGGATGATTGAATTTTCACAGCAGAATTTCTTCAGTCTTCGTAAGATTTATTCTTCCAGTAATTTGCTAATGTTGTTGAGAAGTGATATTGGCCTGTATTTGAAAACTATGTTGGAAGCACCTTTCTTCGGAATTGGCACAATCTTCGCTGTATCCCACTACTGGGGGAAGTAATAGTTGTTGATGCAGTTGTTTAAAATGATTGTAAGGAAAATCATTACCGCATGTGGCAGCCTTTTCAGGATGTAGTAGAAGACACCATCTGGCCCAGCAGACTTGATGGCGCTACGCTTTGGCACTTATTAAAACACCTGTTCAAATTTGCTGGCTGAGTTTTAATATTCTAATAAAGAGTTGGAATTATTTATACATACAATATTTTACATCAGAAAACTTACAATTTGTGTCCAATGTCGGCGGCGTGCTCCATCAAAATGAATGCATTTCCTTTTACTTTATGTTCTAGAAAAAAGGGAGTGCATTCAGTGCATCAAATAAACCTTAACGAAGATGTGTTCTAAATGCATTCATTTTGAGGGCACGTCTGTATTAATTCAATTTTAAATTTAACGATACTTTTAAATTCAATGATTTGTTTAAATGATAATAATAATAGTAAATGGTAAAATTAAGCGGCGACATCCCGACCCCCGTGAATCTCAGAAGTCGATTCACCAACAATGTCTAAAACAGCTAGTTTTGAAGCAGGCCGCTTGATTGTTGCCGATGAAGTTTTAACCACAGCGGACCGTACTTGCCCATCAGGCGCAGGATATACGTCCACCACTCTACCACGCTTCCACTCACCTCTGCTTTCATTTTACGGATTCCCTGGTGTATTAAATATCCACTCAATGCGACGCTTATTACATTCTCCTTCTAAGGAATTATTTATTATGATCCAGTCTTCTTTACTTGCACCGATAAAGTTCGTGCCACAATCGCTCCTAATCCGCACAGGTACGCCGCGCCGATTTACAAAATTTCGCAGACATATGATGACTGCATCGCTTGATAAATCCTTAGCTAGCTCAAGGTGGATTGCCCTTGTTGAAAGGCATGTAAATAGAGCTACCCATCTCTTTTCCCGTCTCCGTCCAATCGCGATTTGCAAAGGTCCGATGTAATCTATTCCCGTATATGAAAAGGGCCTAACGTATGGTGTAAGTCTGTCACGCGGTAATTGGCCCATTTGCGGCGGCTCTGGGATCGTTGTCATGTTTTTACATAGTTGGCAACGCGTTTTCGCACCTCTTACTAAGCGACGGATGCTTGGAATCCAAAACTTCGAACGAATTGCACAAACAATGGCTTCTTGATTGTGGTGTTGAAAGACTTCGTGGTAGTACTGAGCTAATAATCTTGAAAATATATGACGACTTGGCAGAATTATAGGTCTCTTCGTATTATAAGAAAGGCACGGGGCATTATCTAGGCGCCCACCTAGTCGAATCAGATTGTCTTCATCGATCGTTGGCGTTAATTTGTATATTGTGCTTCTTTTTGATACTTGTTGCGTTGATAATAAGTCACATATTTCGCTTGAATATACAGCTTGCTGAGTTGAGTTGATCTGTCAAACACGTCACAAGCAAAAATTGAAGCTCTTGAAGAAAAACAGAAAAAAACCTATTAAATCGTGATAATAAATACTAGTTTTGATACAATTTGATAAATAACCGACTTATTCTGAAAAAAAAAAAAAAAAAAAAAAAACTGCAGTCCGTTTTAATTAAACTCAGAAAATCTATAAACAATCACAAATTTTATAACCTCGTTTGCTGTAAACTCTCTGATGAACCAATCTAACAAAAGATCTTTATCAGAAATCTCACCAGAATTGCTTAAAACAAACAAAAAATTTAATACAGCAGATATGACATCAATATCTCTTGCCGAAATAGAAAAATCACTCTCAAGAATAATAGATGACAAAATCCGTGACTTGCCAAGAAAAAGTGATCTAGTTGGTCTATTTTCTGATGTGCATAACCTCAAAGAATCAAACGAAATGCTTCATCAAGAATTCGAAAAACTTAAATCTAAAAACGAAGAACTCGAGAAGAAAATAGACTTGTTGGAAAAAAGATCAAGAGAAAAAAATCTTATATTCTCAATTCCAAAGGCTAAAGCCAATGACATCCAAAAATCTGTTATCGAAATTGCAAAAACACTTCAAGGGGAAGAAAGAATTGAGATAGAAGATTTTACCGCACTACCATCCAAAGGCGAGCAGCAGCTTGTTTTAGTAGAAACGAAAAGTAAACAATCATCAAATAAATTACTTAAAAACTCAAACAAACTTAAAGGAACTGGAGTATATGTTAATCCTGACTACACAAAAAATGAAATGAAAAGGAGACATAAACTTTTAGAAATTAGAAAAGCCATAAAGACAAAGCACCCCACAGCAGAACCACAAATCCGAGGACTCAAATTAGTCGTCAATGGAAAATCTTTCCACACAACTCATGAAGGTGAAATCTATTGTGGCAGTCGGAATGGACCTGAAGTACTTTTTGAACTTTTTGGCGACATAGGTATGAAAAGTAACAACACAACACAACAACATCAAACATCAAAACAAAAACAATCAAGTGTCACTAAAAAGTGTATGTCAAATACAACTGACATAGTGATCTCTGACACAGATGTAGAAAACCACCAACTAACAGCAGCGCCATCTAGAAGTTCAGGGCATCAACACTTAGTTCAAAGTAATTGAAACAGAGTTGCCGTCTGTCACGCAAGTAAAAAATTAAAGAATAATGAAAAACAAAATATTGAAAAATTAGAAAGTAGAAACTATAGTATTTTATCGTATAATATTGCTGGTTTAGCAAACAAATTATTTAATGTAGATTTTTTTAATTTTGTAAAAGAACATGATATCTTTTTTCTATTCGAAACTTTTATTACAAATGATAATTTTAATGTCTATGAGAAGTATTTTTCGGAATATAAATTACACTGGGTATCAGCTAATCGTGAACACAAATTCGGTAGAGCAATAGGAGGTTCGCTGTTTGGTTTCAAAAATTTCAAAAATTGCAGTTTCACCGAAATAAATAACCAAATTAGTCTTGTAATAAATAATATAAATTCAAAGTTTTATATCTTGCCTACATACATTAATTGTAATTCTTGGGATATTGATTTTAATGATGTTTATGAATTATTAAATACAATAAATTCGCAAAATATAATGCTTATAGGCGATGTTAATGCCAGAATAGGAGAAGAACAAATATTTCCACCAGATATTAGTCTTTCTGCTTCAGAAATTCTAGAAAAACGAAACTCAAAAGATAAAGTCATAAACAAAAATGGTCGCATGTTCTTAGAAATGTGTGAGGATTTCAACCTATTTATCCTTAACGGAAGCACTACCCATGATTTGAATGGTGAATTTACTTTTATAGGAGGGGCAGGCAAATCTGTAATCGACCTCTGTGCAATTTCTGGAGACTGGCATAAAGTTATCGCTCACTTTGGAGTGGGAACACAGGTGTCCTCAGACCATATGCCATTACAAGTATTATTTGACCTCGATACCCCAAGAACATACAATGAAATCATATTGCCCCCCAAACTGCTATGGAAAGAAAACCAAAAAAATGCATATGCGCTAAAATTACTTAACGAAATGCAAAGTTTTTGCTTTCCAGTAGATACAAACACTGGAGAAAAAATAAAAATACTTCAGGAATGTATTAAAAAAGTTGCATCTAGGAATCCTACATCAAATAGCCGAAGTTATAATGAAAAATGGTTTGATCAAGAATGTTTTATTGCTAGAAAACAATCTTTCGACTTACTAAGAAAAATTAGAAACACAACAAGCCCAAGTAAAACCCTAACAGAACAATATATAAACATAAACAAGGCCTACAAACTATTATGCCAAAAAAAACGCGAAAATTATTTTAAAAATGTCGCACTCGAACTTTCCAACACAAGAAATTCAAAAAAGTTTTGGGACAACATTAAAACTCTACGAGGCATTAATTTTGTCTCCGGTGTGCATATATCGGCTGCAAAATTGGCTCACCATTTTAAGCTACTGCTTAACCCAAGTAATGTATGCGAAAGCGTTCATTTTGCCGAACCGTATATAGTTGATGAATTATTGGATAATGATATATCTATGTGTGAATTAAAAGTATGTCTTCAATTGGCCAAAAATAAAAAAGCACCAGGTCCAGACAGAATTGGAAACGAATTTTATAAGAACGCACCAATTGAGTTTTTAAATCAAATGTTGTCAATTTTCAACCTCATATTTCAAACTGGTGAAATACCTCAAGAATTCAAAGATTCAATAGTTTATCCAATCCATAAAAAAGGTGACATCAGTACACCAAGTAATTATCGAGGCATATCTTTTATGAATTCAATTGCAAAATTATTTGCCTCTATTCTCTTGAATAGGATCAACTCATGGGAACAGAGAAATAAAGTTCTGAGTGAATATCAAGCAGGATTTCGAAAAGGTTACTCTACCGTCGATAATATTTTCATAATTACAACCGTTTCACAATACTTTCTTAGAAATAATAGAAAACTATACACATTTTTTGTTGACTTTAGAGCCGCCTTTGATTCAATTGACCGCAACGCGCTATTTTTCAAATTATCGCAGAAAGGAATGTCAACGAAAATGATCCGTGTATTAAGAAATATGTATAAAAACACACGTCAAAGGGTTTGGGATGGTAAGAATCTTTCCGAATGGTTTGAAACTAGTTCTGGTGTTAAGCAAGGATGCCTCTTGAGCGCCGTTCTTTTTGCCCTGTTTATAGATGACATTACAGAACATCTACCTGCAGGTATTCACATAGCCCAGCAAACTTTTAAGGTCTTACTATACGCAGATGATATTGTTCTATTCGCAGAATCAGCTCACAGTTTACAGCTTATGATCAATAAACTATGTACCTATTGTAAAACGTGGAATTTGGAGATCAATCTCCAGAAATCGAAAATTATGATAATTAAGAATAGAGGAACTAAATTAGAAAAAAATGAAAAATGGTTTCTAGATCGGCAGCAAATTGAAGTTGTCACGAAATACAGCTACCTTGGTATAATTCTAGAACCAAACATGAAATTCACACAACATTTTGAAAACAAATTAAAAGCCTCAAAAAACCTTATCAACGCCTCATGGAAGGATATCATTAGTAAAAATGAAATACCACTCTCAGCTAAGTATAAAATTTTTGAAAGTGTTATGCGCTCAGTAATGTGTTACAGCTGTCAGACCTGGGGATTTAAGCAATACGAACAAACCGAAAAGCTTCTACGTTTCTTTCTGAAAAAGTTATTCCACCTTCCCTCGAATACCCCTAATTATGTACTCATGCTTGAAACAGGCCTTCCAAATATATTTCATTTTACTCTAAAGTTACATTTTGATTATATACATAAAGTTCTCTGTTACCCATCAAACAGACTTCCAAATATTCTTGCTAAGTATACTTTTGACCATAAATTAGAATGGACTAATTATTGGATTTCATTGGCAGAAAAATGTGAAACAGACCTAAATATACAATACACAAATCTAGCACTTCTGAAGCAACAATGCTATAATCTTCTGGAAATATCTGACTCACAAGATCGTACCCAAAACATTGAAAAAGCAAAATCATCAATTAATAGAATTATTTATTCAGGTCTTAACTATGATCTCAACGAAAAGAATTACTTTAATGACCGTTACAGTGTGAAAGAAATATCACTAATATGTAGAGCAAGATGTGAAATGCTGAATTTGAATGGATCTCCATATAGAAACGTTATAACCAATCAGTGCACAATTTGTAATATGAAAGCGAAAGAAGATACTTTCCATTTTTTAGCTATATGTCCCATTTATAAAGATCTAAGACTTATTTACTTCGGGGAACGCTCGTTGACAATGGAACATACAAAGAGACTCCTAAATGGTTGCAATTGGCAAGCTCTTTATAAATTTATTGTATCTGCATTTATATACCGAAACAATATAACAACAGAATTTAGATAGAAACAAACAAAGATAATCAAGTTCTTATGAAAATAGGCTTCCTTTTTATTTTATTTTATTTTATTTTTATTTTTATATTCGAAAAACATGTTTTGCATTTCAATCAACTTACTTACCAGACAGACGGCAACGCCATTGTCTTATTATTATTTTATTTTATTAATGTCGTTGAAACTTATATTGTAAGAACTAATTTGTTATAAATAAAATATTTGAATCTTGAATCTTGAAATCTACAGCTTGCTGAACTAAGCGGCACAGCATAATTTCCGATTTCTTAATTTCTATAACTGTAATATTCTTTGATACTATGCTTTCCTTTTTATCGGTTTTGTCTATCGCTCGTTTGAATTTATCAACCGCCCTTAAAATCCAACCCATAACCTTTAAAAGCCGGTGGTAGCTCGAAAAATTTTCGATTGGTATAAAAGTTTTGTCGTTATCGATAATCAGCAAAAAATGTTGGCGCCGTTCTTCGGTTTGTTCATGAGCAGCGATGTCCTTTGGTAACTCTGGCCAGTCTTCTTCTGATGTTTTTAAGAACGTTGGACCTTTAATCCACCTTGACTCATGTTGGGTTTCTAAAACTGTCTGCGGTCTTGTTGCTTCATCAGCTGGGTTTTGTTTTCCCGGAACCCACCTCCACTGACTAATCGTCGAATGATCCAATATTTCCGAGATCCTATGAGCAACAAACTGCTTGTAGCAACGACTGTCGGAACGAATCCAATTAATAACGGTTTTAGAGTCGGACCACAATGTGACTTTGCTTGGTTTAAAGTCATGACTATTAATTATGGCCTCTTTTAATCGCACTCCTAAGACAGCTGCCTGAAGTTCCAATCTCGGGATCGATAAGGCTTTGAGCGGACTGCACTTCGTTTTACCCATGATAAAACTTATGCTTACTTCGTTATTAAAGTTCACTCGCCAATAGCCTACGGCAGCTATGGCCAGCTCGCTGGCGTCAACAAAAATATGAACTTGAATTTCAGAGTCCAAATAAGTGATATCCGGATGATAGCATCTTGGGACTTCTAGATGTTTCACATTATCTAATTGCTTGTACCATGTGTACCATTTCGAATAAATATCTTCTGGTATCAGTTCGTTCCAACCCATATTCGTTTTCCACAACTTCTGCAACAGAAGTTTAGGTAAAATTGTAACATTCGCCAGAAATCCAAAGGGGTCAAATATCGACATAGTAATGCTTAGCACTTGACTTTTTGTAGGACGTACTAATCCATCCAATATAGCTTGAGGCATTCTTCTAAAATTAAGAACGAAACAAAACATATCCGTGCTCGGGTTCCAATACATTCCAAGTATTTTTTCATTAGTCGATCCGTTTCGGCATACACTCGTAAGGTCAGTTGTTGCGGACATATTATTTATTGTCTGAAGGAAATCCGTTGAGTTCGACACGAAGTCTCTTATTTCGAATCCCGCTTCACTATGTATTTGCTTAACATTCCTTGCAACTTCAATTGCTTCCTCAACTGTGTCAAAACTATCGACATAGTCATCAACGTAATGGCAATCTATGATCGCCTTAACGGCCCTTGGGTATACATTTATGTATTGACTTGCATTCACATTCTTAATGTATTGTGCTGAGCACGGCGAACTTTTCGATCCAAATATCATTGCTGTCATTACATACGTATCTGGTGTCCGGGAACGATCCCCTTCCCTCCACAAAAATCGCTGTGCATTTTGATCTTTTTTTATTATGTTCACGCGGAGGAACATTTCCCGAATGTCGGCACACACGCCGACTCTCCTCTGGCGAAAACACAACAATATGGTTAACAACGACTTCGGTTGATAAGTGCTAGGGCCTTTTAGTAACCTCGAGTTAAGTGACATTCCATTTGCTTCCGCAGCAGCATCGAAAACGAGACGCATTTTATTGTCTTTGTTCACATTACATACTGCGAAATGAGGAAGATACCAAACGCGGTCCGGCGTTTCATCAAATTCGTTTTGTGATAATTTTCTGGCATAATTCTTTTTTATATACTCTGAAATTTTAGAGTTATACCATTCCCCAAATTTAGCATTTTTAAACATTTTATTTTCAACAGACACGAGCCGTTTAAGTGCCATACTATAACTCTCACTAAATTGTATACTATCACTTTTCCATAAAAGACCCGTTTCATATTGATTACATATTTTCTTGGTTGTTGTCTTTAAAATAATCTCTGCTCTTTTGTCATTTTCCGAAATTATTTGTTTTCGCGGCTGGCATTCTAAGCTTTCTAAAGTAAAGTACTCGGCTACCTGATTATGCAAATCTTCTAATTCATTTTTTGTAGGAATAATACAGTTAACAACCGCTTCTGATTCATTGTTTTCGTTAGAGCCGAAAAGAGTCCAACCCAATTTAGTGTTATGCACTGCGAACCCCTTTCCAAAATTTAAAATGTTAATTGGTCTAACTAAATTGGTATGTGGAATTCCAATAAGAATCTGTGGAACGGCATTCACATAATCATCGACAAGAATTTTACCCAACTCAGTGTATTCCTTTTGAAATTCTTTAAAGCGTAAGGTCTGGGCTGGCAAAAATAAATTTTTTGTTGTGCGAATATCTTTCATCTGATGTTTAATAGCATTATGGTACACACCAGAAATCTCGACGTCAACGTGTTGAGAATTTTCTGTCGTTGTTCTATTAGAAATCCATCGCAGTGACAGCAAATCAGAAGAACCCTTTACTCCAACGCGACGTGCGACACTTTCTTCGATCAGTGAGACTTTGGCACCCTCGTCTATGAACGCTATGACAACACATGAACCCAGCGGTCCGCTCACCCTAACCGGTAAAAACTTGAAAAGAGTGTTGTCTGTTCTACCCTCATGTCCAATTGCACTTACAACGGCATCGTTCGTTTGTAAATTCTCAGCTACCTGAACATTCCCTATTGTCGTGGCACCAGTTTGTTTTTGTTTGGTAGCAAAATTCGTTTCTGTCGAGCCGTGAAGTAATCGGTTGTGGCTTTTACGGCAGGCAGCTATGCCACAAGTTCGACGCAACGAACATTTTGCTATCGCATGACCTTATGCAAACAACAAAAACATATATGGTTAGCCTTAACTACTTTCCATCGATCGTCTACAGAAAGGTCTTTAAACTTCGAACACTGATATAAAGGGTGATCCTTTTCGCAGGCCGCACAATTTGACTTTCTCTCAGTAAAAGCACAGACAATGTTTGTATTTTTTGTATTTTTATTAGTAGAAGCACTGTTTGTAGATATATCGGTAGCAATAGCTACATACGTCCCCTCAGAAGCAAAGTGGCTTATCTCAAAATCTATAGTTTTTCACAAAAGGGATTTGAAATAATTTGAGTCTTAAAAAACTAATTTCCGTCTAGAGGTTATGCGAAGCGGCAAAAGTCGTAGAACAAGAAAATTATTATTTTTTTTTCTTTATCAAGTGGTATAAATACATTTTTAAGAAAATCACTAAAAAAAAAAACATGACGACTGACACGAAACTGAAAGTGTCAGTTTACAGATGAATAGTTCAGGGATGATATCTAAAATGCAAAAGGACACAAACGCCCTCACGCCTTCAGTTTAAGAAGTATTTTTATGAAAGTTTGACAGAAAAATAGATTTTTTTTTTGTGATTTTTTCTGTATACTCAACTCAAAATCGCTAAATTTTGAGATAAGCCACTTTGCTTCTGAGGGGACGAATATGTTGCTATTCCTTTTAACCACGTATTGAAGTCACGAATAGAAGGGTGCAACGGCAATAGACTTATGGTATGACGAGCCCATTCTTCTCTTTTATTAAAGGGGAGTTTCATAACTAGTTCGTCGAGCAACGTGGGATTAGATAAATGAGACGATGCGGATACGTTTTCTAAAAACACAGTAAGGTTGGACACCATCACACTATAATTAACGATTTGATTTAGTTTCGTCTCGAGAATATTTGGAAACGACCTAACCTTTGCCAATTGACTTCTTATTAAAATTTCTGGGCGACCGTAGTGAAATTCTAATGTTTCTATTATTGCACGAACGCTGTTGGGATGGATCAATAGTGCTTCGACTTTAAATTTCGCGTCTCCTTTTAGGGCTCGTTGCAAGCGCGAGAGGTTTTCCAAATCGGTGTACCCATGAGCAGCTGACGTTTCTTTAAAGGCGACGATAAACATCGGCCATTCTTCTGGCTTCCCTGAAAATTCTGGAAGTTCTTGGCATTTGCGAACTGGCGAATAATTAATGGTGGGATTCAGAGGGGTCAATGAACTTGTGGCTGGCAAACGAACAGGCAGTGTCGGCGGAAAATTATTGGAATAATGTGGTTCAGTGGTGGAAGCAGTAGTAAAATGGTGGTACATACCTGGCAAATTCGAGCCATTGTGATAGGACAATGAAGATGGTAATGACTCTGACCTGAGAACGCTGACTCTAGGAATGGATGTGTCTGCAGCTGAGCTGGCGGTATAAGCTCCAGAGGTGTATAAGGCGGCGGCTGATGAAACTGTTGCTGTAGAACGTGCTCCGTTCGTGTTGGCGTTGTTGATGATGGTGGCGGCGGTGCACAGAGGAGTATTCGACCTCAAAATCCGGTCAAAAATATTTTTTTTGTTTTTCTTATTGGAATTGGCCTAAAATATTATTTTATAACTTATGATGCATTAAAAAGTTACACTGAAAAAAATTTTCGGGTTAGATAAAAATAAATTTTTTTAATTAAGTATTTTTTTTTTCAATTTTATTTAATTCATTTTAATTATTTATACATGAATTTTTTTCGTTTGTTGCTTTCCTTAAAGATCATTTGAATGTAATTTGGTTATATATCTAAATTAAACATAATTTTTTAAACAACAAAGGGCAAATTGACTAAAAATACCTCAAGACTAAGAAACCCCATTAAAAAAAAATGTGACAAGATGGGTGACTTTTTTTTATGTACATAAGATGACAAAAATGTACAGTTAAATATAAAAGAAAAATTTTTGCCCGATCGTACCCGAAACTATAACAAAAACACTTTTTTTTTTTCACCGAAAATTACATAAATTTTCATGTTTTTCTATGCATTCTTGTCATCTCAATTTTTAATACTTTATCAATAAAATATATGGAAATTTCTGTATTAAAATAAAGTACATACCTTGACCTTAGACATCCATTAGAAATTTTTCACAATTATCACAAATCACAATAAAAAAAACAGACTTCAGTGTTAATGATTAGAAAACAAAATAAGCTTATTTGGCGTGAGCTTATAAAATTGACTAGATTTAGACTAAGATCTTGAGGATTAGGGGGTCAACAGTTATTATTTGAAACCGGTTTTAGTTAGCATGGGTATTGAGGAATGCAAAAAGCAAAAATTAACGGGTCGAATGCGATTTTTTTTTTTTTTACTTATGACCGGATTTTGGGGTCGAATACTCCTCTGTGCGGTGTCGGCGTCGACGGCAGGGTAGCCGGTGGCAAAGGTTGTAGCAGTGGCGGCTGTGATTTTCTGCACTGTATTGTTCATGGTTTCGGTGGCGGCGGTTGCGTAATATTTTATTTCTTCTTTAAGTTTTTTTCTTTCCTCTTCGGCAGAGGAAAAGGAGGCCTTCAACTCCTCAATTTGCATATGCAGCTCATTAATCAGAACCATGTGGTCTAGCTCCTTGGTTACATTTTGTGGCGATGGTTGATCACGTGGTGGTGCATGATCTCCAGGCGGCGGCGGGCTGTTTTGGGGCACCAGTTTTGGAGGTGGGTGCCGTGGCGGTGAGTGACCCGCGAAAGCCGCTGGTGACGACGATGGGCCTGTCGCCGTCGTTCTGCCTGTTTTGCGACTAGTCATAATTGGTTAATACCAAAAATTAATATTAAAAGATGATGGCGCTACGCTTTGGGACTTATTAAAACACCTGTTCAAATTTGCTGGCTGAGTTTTAATATTCTAATAAAGAGTTGGAATTATTTATACATACAATATTTTACATCAGAAAACTTACAATTTGTGTCCAATGTCGGCGGCGTGCTCCATCAAAATGAATGCATTTCCTTTTACTTTATGTTCTAGAAAAAAGGGAGTGCATTCAGTGCATCAAATAAACCTTAACGAAGATGTGTTCTAAATGCATTCATTTTGAGGGCACGTCTGTATTAATTCAATTTTAAATTTAACGATACTTTTAAATTCAATGATTTGTTTAAATGATAATAATAATAGTAAATGGTAAAATTAAGCGGCGACAAGACTCTTACACTGGACGAGAATAAAAGACAATTTTGTCATTTTCCCAACCTCCACTTGTTGAATCTACGGCTGAGAGTCAATGTGAATTGAAATAAACAAACGACAAAATTGTGTGTGAATCAAAGTGGGTATTGATCACATGACTTCAGGTATACGCTGGGTATGTATAATATGATCGTTTAATAAGGCGGTATGTAGGTGTCGTAACCTTTCGCTCGGAAATGTGATTAGGGGTCGTTGGTGTCGTAACGTTTTGCTCGCTAATATGAATACGGATATGTAGGATTGTAACGCTTCGTTACAAACTTTAAACTCAACTATCTCAACTAAAATAGTATTTTTTTGACCGTAACAAACTTTGTGTGTAGTAAAAAAAAAATTACTTTTCAAAAACTTTAAACTCAATTATCTCCATCAGAGATGCCCTCTGATGTGCTGGGCTTTTGATCTCCAGGTATACATAGTTAACAGAAAGTCAGTATAAACTTTTTGTATTTATTTTATAAATTTCTCCTAAAAGTACTATTGATTTATATATAATGCTTATTTAAAAAAAAAATATTTCATTTATTGTAAATAATTTTGATAATAATTCTCATGTAATTGTCTTAGGCGGTTTTAACTTGGAGGATATTATATGGGTTTATTCTAATGATGAATAAATTCTTTGTCCTTTAAATCTTACTAAAGATATTGAATATGAGACACTTGACTTTCTTTTTGCAATGAATTTTCATCAAATTAACAATGTTTTAAATGATAATAATCGAATATTAGACCTTGTATTTATAAATAATGAACTTGAAGCTAAAATTAAAGCAGATTACTTGGCGATTTTGTAAATAATTGATGCTATCATAAAGCACTTAACTTTTTAGATATATATAAGCTTAATTTTGTAAACTCAGATTATTTGGAATATGACTTTGCCAACGCCGAGTACATTACCCTAAATTCGCACTTTAATCAAATTAATTGGAAAACATCTTTGAGCTTCTCAATTTACAGGATTCATATAAGCTTTTTCTTAATGTCCTTGAGGAAGCTTTTATAAGATTTGTTCCACACAATTTAAATAAAGTAATGGCAAGCCAAAATAATCAAATAAATGGTTGTCAAATCTTAAAAACAAAATGCTTAAGTTGCGTAAGAAGAGTAAGTTAAATTCATCGCATTCTGAAGATTATTGGTAATTTAATGAGGACTCAACAAGATGTGGAATTGGAACTTGTAGCTTTTGAGGCAAATCCCAAAGCTGCTCCTGATAACAATTAAAGATGTGTAAAAATTTGTAAGACCAATTTAATATTAAATAGATCTCTTTCTTGTGGTGATTTTCTAGAAGCCTGGAAATTCTCTTTTATAATTCCAATTCATAAGTTAAGCTCAAAACAAGATATTAAAAACTATAGGCCAATATCAAAACTCCAATTGATTTCTAAAATATTTGAAGCTCTTGTAAGAAAACGTATTTATAACGATGATGTCAAGCAAGGTATTAGTGAACAACAACATTGATTTGTAACTGGTCGGTCCTCAGTAACAAATCTTGTGGTTTCATAAACTATTTTTTTACTTCGAAAATATCATACAGATCTTTAAGATTAAAGTCTTAAAATACTGAAGACATGCATACAATTTATGAAAAAAAAATATCAAGTTTTACCCGACTACACTGGAAAAAATTTAAAAATAATCTGAAGTAGTGATTTTTTTTCACCCACTTAATTGTGGAAAAATTTAAATAAATATAAGAACCTCAAAAAGAAAACTTAAACTATTTTTTATTTTTATTCAATATATTTCCTAAATATATGAAGAAAATTGAAAAGCTTTCAGTCCAACATGAGAGCAGATATAAATTATTTTCTCATACATTTTTTTTAAGACTTGGTTTTTTTACATAGTGCTTAAGTAGTAGGTTTTGGCCGGTTCTGGATCAATGAAGTGGAGGAATTTAAGTGGAGGAAAGTGGATTTTTAAGGGGATTTTTAAGTTGGATTTTTTTAAGTTGGATTTTTTAGTTGGAATTTAGAGAGTAGTAGGTTTTGGCCGGTTCTGGATCAATGAAGTGGAGGAATTTAAGTGGAGGAAAGTGGATTTTTAAGGGGATTTTTAAGTTGGATTTTTTTAAGTTGGATTTTTTAGTTGGAATTTAGAGAGTAGTAGGTTTTGGCCGGTTCTGGATCAATGAAGTGGAGGAATTTAAGTGGAGGAAAGTGGATTTTTAAGGGGATTTTTAAGTTGGATTTTTTTAAGTTGGATTTTTTAGTTGGAATTTAGAGAGTAGTAGGTTTTGGCCGGTTCTGGATCAATGAAGTGGAGGAATTTAAGTGGAGGAAAGTGGATTTTTAAGGGGATTTTTAAGTTGGATTTTTTTAAGTTGGATTTTTTAGTTGGAATTTAGAGAGTAGTAGGTTTTGGCCGGTTCTGGATCAATGAAGTGGAGGAATTTAAGTGGAGGAAAGTGGATTTTTAAGGGGATTTTTAAGTTGGATTTTTTTAAGTTGGATTTTTTAGTTGGAATTTAGAGAGTAGTAGGTTTTGGCCGGTTCTGGATCAATGAAGTGGAGGAATTTAAGTGGAGGAAAGTGGATTTTTAAGAGAGAATTTAAGGGGATTTTTAAGTTGGATTTTTTTAAGTTGGATTTTTTAGTTGGAATTTAGAGAGTAGTAGGTTTTGGCCGGTTCTGGATCAATGAAGTGGAGGAATTTAAGTGGATGAATTTAAGTGGAGGAACTTAAGTGGAGGAACTTAAGTGGAGGAATTTAAGTGGAGGAATTTAAGTGGAGGAACTTAAGTGGAGGAACTTAAGTGGAGGAATTTAAGTGGATGAATTTAAGTGGAGGAACTTAAGTGGAGGAACTTAAGTGGAGGAATTTAAGTGGAGGAATTTAAGTGGAGGAATTTAAGTGGAGGAATTTAAGTGGAGGAACTTAAGTGGAGGAACTTAAGTGGAGGAATTTAAGTGGAGGAATTTAAGTGGAGGAACTTAAGTGGAGGAACTTAAGTGGAGGAATTTAAGTGGAGGAACTTAAGTGGAGGAACTTAAGTGGAGGAATTTAAGGATAGAGTAGTATGTTTTGGACGGTTCGGGGAAATCAAATTATGTCCTTTTTGGTGCTATGGATGCTTAACAAAAGAGAAGAAAGAAATATGCCCTAGTAAAAAATAAAAATACAAAGTTTTTAATATGATTCAAATTTTTATTTATTTTATTTAAACTTGATAGGTTTTACAGTGCTAATGTGAAAAATTATCTTTATTTTATTTAAACATTTTTCGTTTTAAAACTACTAAAATATAATATTTTATTTATAGATACATATATACAATAGACAATCATATTGGAATATTCTTATGCCCCCATGCATATGTGGTCTTTGAATCCGCACAAATAAATCTTTTTGTATCACCACAACTTAATGCTAACTTATTAATATTTTCAGTATATATTTTATGATTTCTACTTCTAAAGGTATACATTGACCTATATTGATCTTGTTTCTTAATTAAACAATTTCTATAATCTCTTAATTCTAAATTATTTGTTACATATTTTTTAATACCTTTCGCCTTTTTTGTAACCTCACCGGTATCTACTCTATAGCAATATAGTTTTGCACGTAATCCAACGAAATCTAACATTATTCTCGAGTTATTTTCATCTTTAAATAGACCTATTTCCTTGCCATTATTTAAGGGAAAGTTATGTATATTGTTGGGAGGATACTCAGAAGTATCAAATCTAGATCTATCAGGATTTATTACATCATCATAGATATCAGCATAAAAATCATCTGTAAATATGGAATAGATGAAAGAATCTGTATCCATATAGTTCAAACGAATTTTGTTGTTAAATTTTGGTTTCATGTAGTCGTAGTGAAAGTCGTACATTAACCACTTTGATAGGTCAAGAACAACAAAACCCAAGTAAATTGGTTTATCGAGTTTGATACTCCCTTTCTTCATTTCAATAGCACACATATTCGGTGAAAATATGTTACTACTATGAAAATTCGGATGAGCAATTAGCTTTCTTGCTGAAAATTGGTTTCTTATTGCATGCCACTCAGAAACAATTTTTACATCTCTACGTTTTTCAACATTTTCCATGGTCTTACCATAAACGCTATTGTTCATCAATTTAAAAAAATCTTTTTCAAACTTATTTTTGGCTACTTTTCTGTATTCAGTGTTAAGCAAAATATATTTCTGAAGCCAGTTTGATTGATTAAACGTCATGACTCTGTGCACTTTAGTCACTATTAATCCGTTAGAGATACACTGCTGTAAGTTTCTTAAATGGATTGTGAATTTTTTTCTTGAATTGAGATGAGCAATAAGCTTAGGAATATTACATCCCGAGGTAATTATATTTTCAGGACAGAATGGAAGATCATTATGTAAATCGTGGATACTAGATGGGTAATCTAAGTCTACTTCCAATACATATCCAACATTATCATCTTTGATGTTGGATATATACTCAGTTGTATATAACTCAGGATTATCCCACTGAAAATTACCATAGGGAAGGGGTTGTGACATAGCCCATCCATATAAATTATTAGCATCCAGATACATTAAATATTCCGATGCTTTATTTGGATCATAGTTTGACATATATTTATTATTTGCAACGGCATCTCTGTGACTGCACTGACACAACCCACCCCGAATTCCACTTTTAAAGAAGTTGTACATATCAACGTCTGTTAAAAGCTCCAACTTTATTTTTGTTGTTTTGAGCATAGCATCCCAAGATAAACCAGGAGCGGTAAAATAATGGCAAGGGTCAAGTTCGTATATAGAATTACAAACTGTTCTGAATTTTTCAAAAATGTCTGCTAACAGGAGAACATCACTCTTTAGATATAGAATGGTATAGTCTTTAAATGTTTTACATTTAAAATGATTCCATACCTTTAGAGCATGATTATAATCCCCATCTAAACATGCTTCATCTACCATCTTATTATGAAATTTAGTAATAGATGGAAGTGATGGTTCTTCAAATCGCTCCCATGAATCTAAATGATCATAAGGGAATACGCCTTTCCTTATCATTAAATTGAATGATTCGGTCTCTTGAAAAACACTCTTTGTATTTTTCAAGTCATCAAGAGATAAATTATTTGCTAAAGAAGCAAGGCTTGATTGAAGAAATCTATTTGAATCTAAAAATCTTATTTCAAAAAATCTTTTTTCACCCAAATAAATTCTTTTAGATAGGGATATATAATTTTCCTTGTTCATTGGAATGATGTTAATGTCTCCTTGAATTTTTGCGAGACTTTTAATAAACATATGACAATCATAGCCCGAGAAATTATGAAAGAGAACTGGAAAAAATTTTGGGACACGAAAATCTAAATTACACTTTACATGTGCAGGTCCTATAAATATACCAGTGAGATGGCAATGGTTCCTTACTCTAAGCTCGCTTTCCTTAAAATTTAATTTGCAAATTGTACAAGATGGATTATTTACTTGATAGTTGTTTTCTGCATCCGTCAGTGGATTCATTGGCTTCGGTTTCTCCAACACATCCTGATATAAGGCAGTTAAATCCGATGTCAGCATTTCGATAAATTTATCTGGAGAGTTTTTGCCTAAAGAAAGGAAGAAAAAAATTATTATTCATATCTTTTAAAATAATGAAATGTGGGTAAAATAAATGGTTTATAACAAGTTAAATGTTAGTACTCACCAACAAATGTCACTTGCTTATCAAGTTTTTCATTGAAACTGCACTTGATGAAGTAGGAGAAGGCACAAGGTATATGTTGCTGGACAGCTGTTGTTGATGAAAATTTAGGATCGGGAGTTTGGTGGCTTATCGGAGCTAGTATGGACTCAAAGTCAGCGTACACTACTAGTGGAACTTGAAGTTGTCTTCCATAATTTTTGAAATAAATATTTGTGTTATCTCCCTCTGGCATTTTTGTTATAAGTCTACAACATTCGCTTTTGTGGTTTTCAAGTTTGGTCTTACTAGCAAAATGTTGTAGACATCCGTTACAGAGATGCATTTGATGTTCTTTACCCGAAATTTGACTACATATTAAGCGAGATATATTGTTGATATACACGTAGTGAGTTCTACGATCAATGTTTATACAATACATCAAATTAATGTGTATATTCTGCTCCTTTTGTGTATGATATAATGGACCAATGATTTTAACACTTTTCTTTTTATCATCAGATTCATATCCAAACACATTCACACTTATCTCTGGGTTGTTCTCTTCAAATTTTTTTTACATCTTTTAATACCAGAGGGAACTGCAAATTTTTAAAGCTGATTAGTTTACCACATACATCAATCAACTCATCTGTTATGTTTGTGATATTATACGAACTAGTTCTCGAGCGATTATTCGTAACTTCTGTGCTCAGAGCAGCTATGATGCTCCATTTAAAACAATATTCATCATTATTTTGAACATTGATGCAGGCTTTCTTTTTTATTAATTGAAGTGGTAGCTTGGAATATGAAGATCCACTAATAGGTCTATATTTGTTAATGTTAACCTCTATCCTTAAAAATGTCAATAAAGCCCATCCACTGTCTTTACATTGGAATTCCTCCAATTTATTTTTTATTTCGGTATACATTTTTTCGAGATGATCATCCAATTCATCTTCTGAAACTACACTTAGCATTTTGGTTTGCATGCTTAGTGGCAATAATTGCACTATCAGGATCATCCGAATGTTTTATAAATTCGCCAAACACTTCGAGATTGAATTTAAAGGAATTCATCGCTTGAATTTCCTCTTGTAGAAGCCCCATGATTATGGGGTGCTTCTTATCAACAAGCATCTTTATGTCAAGAATGCTTTCATCCAAATTTTTAATAGAGAAAGTCTTAATTCTATTATTGAAAGCGGACGTTGTTGTACGTTTTGAACCCCTTTGTACGTTTTAAACCTAGTTGTTAAAGTCGTTTTGGGTTTTGTTATATTTTCTTTTCATATAAATAACGAATATATTCGGAGATCACTATCATCTCTTAGAAAAATACCTCTATAAACCATTTCAACTAATGGGAAGTATCCTTTTAAAGATCTATAAATGTAAGAAAATCTATCTTTGAATGTATCCTGAATCCACTATCACTTGTTAGAAAAATACCTCTCCCATATATCATTCAAAATAATGGGATAATAAAACGTCGTTGTACGTTTTGAACCTTGTTTTACGTTCTAAACCTAGTTATTTTGGGTTTTGGGTTAAGTCCATCGATTGATCGATTGAGGACGTGGTAATGATGTGTCCGATTTTAAGGAAAAGTGTTTGTCTGTGTCTGTACTATTTCATATGAAATTGATTATATGTGGTGGGGATGGGAGATGAATTGGAAAGCCATATAAAATATTTTATAAAGAGTATAAAAAGGACATGAACATTACAGGATAGATATAGAATAGAATTAATAGCTAACTTGGTCGCAGCATAGCTCAAGACAGCGGAACATTTTAGCAAATACAAAACATATTATTTAAAAAAAAAAAAATAAAGAATAAAATCAAACTATTCTTCGCAGTCTAGCTAAAGACAGCGGGCCAATAAAATAAATAAAAAATCTGTTTTTTTCTCTTCTATCCACATCGAGTCACCCTTCTCCCCTGGGGGAAAATACAGTGACAGTAGGCATTACAAAATTTTGGTGGCAGTGTTGGGATACATCACATTAAGATCCCCCTACCAAATAAAAACAGATTCTGTCAATATAGAAGACCGATCTTCTAATGCGTTCTCTGGGGCTATACACCGAGAAATAGTAACATAGCAACATTGGGCAGTGTAAAAAGACCAGGGTAAACTCAACTATAGGGTGCGAAGCCTGCCTGGCAAGATACAACAGCAGCAGTTACAGCAGCAGCAACAACACCAGCTCAACAACAGCAACAGCAGTAATACCGGCAGCAGAAACAACACAGCTTGAAATGGAAATTATCAACTATGATCCTAACTCGGAGTGGATGTTAGTAAATATAGTCAGCCAAAATGTGATCCATCTACGAATTGGCCAAATAGATATAGGAACTAATCATTCAAATAACCATTTGATCATTCCTAGCGTGTTGGTGTCTCTTAAACATGCTGCAATACTTATTAAACCCTGCGGACAGCGTGTGTTTATAAAGAATGCTACTGGTTCTAGAGGCACATATGTAAACGGGAGGTTAATCGGTCCCAGTAAGAAAAGGCTAGAATTTGGCGATTCAATTAGCTTTGGGATCGATATGGACAACTTTGAGCTACGAACATGTCCATCCTATGTGTTAAAGAACACCACACTAGGAAATTTAGTCCGAAACCCTAGAACACTAGACTCGCTATTATTATTATTAGACAACCTCAACGAACCAGAAGATTCTATTGCAGTCACCAACACAAATAACGAAACAAATCCTAACCAACCATTCAATGTGGAAGATCTTTACCACCCCATCGAACTAAGAGCGTTACGAGGAAGATTAGATTTTACTCCCCGAACATTCTTCGAAACATGGCATACGCTAATCGGTGATATAGAACCTGAAATAGCGGAAAACCCTTTAGCACTAAGAGATTTTTTCCTGAATTCATTTGAAGAATATGAAAATTAAAAAAAAAAATGTTCCAATAAAAACGAGATTCTAGAAAACTATTCTATTAAAAGAAATGTAATAATAATAATAATAAACATGTTTATGTACAATCTGTTTAAACGAATTTTATTTTTCTCTTTTCCTTTTTATTATTAATATTGTATAAATCTAAAATAATTTAATTATTCAATTTTCGCAAATTTTAGCTCGAAGGTCGTTCCAAGTGTTCTCGCTATCTCAAATACATAACCACCTCTACCAATTGCTGACATATACTGTTCGATGTTAGATCTGAATATCTATTAGGTAAAAAGACCTATAAAAGTAATCAAAAAATTAATTTGGTAAAAAAGAAAGAAAATGTTTGACTTACCTTATATTCCCCTAGATCTGCTACGATTCAATCACCCCACCTGGTTTTAACCTTTTGTAGGGAGAAAATGTTATATCTGAATCCCATTTCCAACTCGGACAACTTCATCGTTGGCTTAAAACCACTGTTTTGGTTAAGCGAATTTGCCTCCCTCACAGCAAAATCAGCTAAGGTAAAAATTGAATGCTCTTCCTCGAAATGCATTTTAGTGTTGTCTTCTTACAATCTTGAGAATAACTATGATGTTCTCCAACAAATATTTGTGTTTTTATAAGAAAATCTTCTCAGATAAGTATGTATATGTCTTTCAATGCATATTTAATTTAGATTTTCATTCAACCGATCATGTCCATTCATATTCATGATAGGGGGAGATAGACTTAGCCTAAAACCAAAAACCGAAAACCCAAAACAAAACCCAAAACCCAAAACCCAAAATAACTAGGTTTAGAACGTAAAACGAGGTTCAAAACGTACAACGACGTTTTATTATCCCATTATTTTGAATGATATATGGGAGAGGTATTTTTCTAACAAGTGATAGTGGATTCAGGATACATTCAAAGATAGATTTTCTTACATTTATAGATCTTTAAAAGGATACCGGTCATGACCATTCATGTTCATGATAGGAGGAGATAGACTTAACCCAAAACCCAAAACGACGTTGACACCTAGGTTTAGAACCTACAAAGAGGTTCAAAACGTACAACGACGTTTAATTACCCCATTAGTTTGAATGATATATGGGACAGGTATTTTTCTAATAAGTGATAGTGGATTCAGGATACATTCAAAGATAGATTTTCTTACATTTATAGATCTTTAAAAGGATACTTCCCATTAGTTGAAATGATTTATAGAGGTATTTTTCTAAGAGATGATAGTGATCTCCGAATATATTCGTTATTTATATGAAAAGAAAATATTTTTCTTACAAGTGATAGAGATTTTAGGTTACTTTGATTTTTTTTTTTTCTAATTTTGTAATTTCATTTAATAGCATTAGAAAACTCTATAGTATGTAATGTATTATTCCCGATAAGCGAGAATGTTTAAGGATGACAGTAATCTTTTATTACCCCATTAGTTCAATAATATATAGGAGCCATGTTGTGATAGTGGTTTCCGGATTCATTAGCTGTTTCTATGAAAAGATAAAAATTAAAATAAAATAAAAAGTAAAAAATAAAAATTCTTTGTTTTGGATGAGAAAGATATGTAATTCAGATTGGGAAAATGAGAATAAAAAACAAATAAGAAAAACAAAACCCAAAACGACTTTAACAACTAGGTTTAGAACGTACAAAGAGGTTCAAAAAAACGTACAACGACGTTTTATTATCCCATTATTTTGAATGATATATTTATGGGAGACGTCTTTTTCTTACAAGTAATAGTGGTTTCAGGATACATTCAAAGATAGATTTTCTTACATTTATAGATCTTTAAAAGGATACTTCCCATTAGTTGAAATGGTTTATAGAGGTATTTTTCTAAGAGATGATAGTGATCTCCGAATATATTCGTTATTTATATGAAAAGAAAATATAACAAAACCCAAAACGACTTTAACAACTAGGTTTAAAACGTACAAAGGGGTTCAAAACGTACAACAACGTCCGCTTTCAATAATAGAATTAAGACTTTCTCTATTAAAAATTTGGATGAAAGCATTCTTGACATAAAGATGCTTGTTGATAAGAAGCACCCCATAATCATGGGGCTTCTACAAGAGGAAATTCAAGCGATGAATTCCTTTAAATTCAATCTCGAAGTGTTTGGCGAATTTATAAAACATTCGGATGATCCTGATAGTGCAATTATTGCCACTAAGCATGCAAACCAAAATGCTAAGTGTAGTTTCAGAAGATGAATTGGATGATCATCTCGAAAAAATGTATACCGAAATAAAAAATAAATTGGAGGAATTCCAATGTAAAGACAGTGGATGGGCTTTATTGACATTTTTAAGGATAGAGGTTAACATTAACAAATATAGACCTATTAGTGGATCTTCATATTCCAAGCTACCACTTCAATTAATAAAAAAGAAAGCCTGCATCAATGTTCAAAATAATGATGAATATTGTTTTAAATGGAGCATCATAGCTGCTCTGAGCACAGAAGTTACGAATAATCGCTCGAGAACTAGTTCGTATAATATCACAAACATAACAGATGAGTTGATTGATGTATGTGGTAAACTAATCAGCTTTAAAAATTTGCAGTTCCCTCTGGTATTAAAAGATGTAAAAAAAATTTGAAGAGAACAACCCAGAGATAAGTGTGAATGTGTTTGGATATGAATCTGATGATAAAAAGAAAAGTGTTAAAATCATTGGTCCATTATATCATACACAAAAGGAGCAGAATATACACATTAATTTGATGTATTGTATAAACATTGATCGTAGAACTCACTACGTGTATATCAACAATATATCTCGCTTAATATGTAGTCAAATTTCGGGTAAAGAACATCAAATGCATCTCTGTAACGGATGTCTACAACATTTTGCTAGTAAGACCAAACTTGAAAACCACAAAAGCGAATGTTGTAGACTTATAACAAAAATGCCAGAGGGAGATAACACAAATATTTATTTCAAAAATTATGGAAGACAACTTCAAGTTCCACTAGTAGTGTACGCTGACTTTGAGTCCATACTAGCTCCGATAAGCCACCAAACTCCCGATCCTAAATTTTCATCAACAACAGCTGTCCAGCAACATATACCTTGTGCCTTCTCCTACTTCATCAAGTGCAGTTTCAATGAAAAACTTGATAAGCAAGTGACATTTGTTGGTGAGTACTAACATTTAACTTGTTATAAACCATTTATTTTACCCACATTTCATTATTTTAAAAGATATGAATAATAATTTTTTTCTTCCTTTCTTTAGGCAAAAACTCTCCAGATAAATTTATCGAAATGCTGACATCGGATTTAACTGCCTTATATCAGGATGTGTTGGAGAAACCGAAGCCAATGAATCCACTGACGGATGCAGAAAACAACTATCAAGTAAATAATCCATCTTGTACAATTTGCAAATTAAATTTTAAGGAAAGCGAGCTTAGAGTAAGGAACCATTGCCATCTCACTGGTATATTTATAGGACCTGCACATGTAAAGTGTAATTTAGATTTTCGTGTCCCAAAATTTTTTCCAGTTCTCTTTCATAATTTCTCGGGCTATGATTGTCATATGTTTATTAAAAGTCTCGCAAAAATTCAAGGAGACATTAACATCATTCCAATGAACAAGGAAAATTATATATCCCTATCTAAAAGAATTTATTTGGGTGAAAAAAGATTTTTTGAAATAAGATTTTTAGATTCAAATAGATTTCTTCAATCAAGCCTTGCTTCTTTAGCAAATAATTTATCTCTTGATGACTTGAAAAATACAAAGAGTGTTTTTCAAGAGACCGAATCATTCAATTTAATGATAAGGAAAGGCGTATTCCCTTATGATCATTTAGATTCATGGGAGCGATTTGAAGAACCATCACTTCCATCTATTACTAAATTTCATAATAAGATGGTAGATGAAGCATGTTTAGATGGGGATTATAATCATGCTCTAAAGGTATGGAATCATTTTAAATGTAAAACATTTAAAGACTATACCATTCTATATCTAAAGAGTGATGTTCTCCTGTTAGCAGACATTTTTGAAAAATTCAGAACAGTTTGTAATTCTATATACGAACTTGACCCTTGCCATTATTTTACCGCTCCTGGTTTATCTTGGGATGCTATGCTCAAAACAACAAAAATAAAGTTGGAGCTTTTAACAGACGTTGATATGTACAACTTCTTTAAAAGTGGAATTCGGGGTGGGTTGTGTCAGTGCAGTCACAGAGATGCCGTTGCAAATAATAAATATATGTCAAACTATGATCCAAATAAAGCATCGGAATATTTAATGTATCTGGATGCTAATAATTTATATGGATGGGCTATGTCACAACCCCTTCCCTATGGTAATTTTCAGTGGGATAATCCTGAGTTATATACAACTGAGTATATATCCAACATCAAAGATGATAATGTTGGATATGTATTGGAAGTAGACTTAGATTACCCATCTAGTATCCACGATTTACATAATGATCTTCCATTCTGTCCTGAAAATATAATTACCTCGGGATGTAATATTCCTAAGCTTATTGCTCATCTCAATTCAAGAAAAAAATTCACAATCCATTTAAGAAACTTACAGCAGTGTATCTCTAACGGATTAATAGTGACTAAAGTGCACAGAGTCATGACGTTTAATCAATCAAACTGGCTTCAGAAATATATTTTGCTTAACACTGAATACAGAAAAGTAGCCAAAAATAAGTTTGAAAAAGATTTTTTTAAATTGATGAACAATAGCGTTTATGGTAAGACCATGGAAAATGTTGAAAAACGTAGAGATGTAAAAATTGTTTCTGAGTGGCATGCAATAAGAAACCAATTTTCAGCAAGAAAGCTAATTGCTCATCCGAATTTTCATAGTAGTAACATATTTTCACCGAATATGTGTGCTATTGAAATGAAGAAAGGGAGTATCAAACTCGATAAACCAATTTACTTGGGTTTTGTTGTTCTTGACCTATCAAAGTGGTTAATGTACGACTTTCACTACGACTACATGAAACCAAAATTTAACAACAAAATTCGTTTGAACTATATGGATACAGATTCTTTCATCTATTCCATATTTACAGATGATTTTTATGCTGATATCTATGATGATGTAATAAATCCTGATAGATCTAGATTTGATACTTCTGAGTATCCTCCCAACAATATACATAACTTTCCCTTAAATAATGGCAAGGAAATAGGTCTATTTAAAGATGAAAATAACTCGAGAATAATGTTAGATTTCGTTGGATTACGTGCAAAACTATATTGCTATAGAGTAGATACCGGTGAGGTTACAAAAAAGGCGAAAGGTATTAAAAAATATGTAACAAATAATTTAGAATTAAGAGATTATAGAAATTGTTTAATTAAGAAACAAGATCAATATAGGTCAATGTATACCTTTAGAAGTAGAAATCATAAAATATATACTGAAAATATTAATAAGTTAGCATTAAGTTGTGGTGATACAAAAAGATTTATTTGTGCGGATTCAAAGACCACATATGCATGGGGGCATAAGAATATTCCAATATGATTGTCTATTGTATATATGTATCTATAAATAAAATATTATATTTTAGTAGTTTTAAAACGAAAAATGTTTAAATAAAATAAAGATAATTTTTCACATTAGCACTGTAAAACCTATCAAGTTTAAATAAAATAAATAAAAATTTGAATCATATTAAAAACTTTGTATTTTTATTTTTTACTAGGGCATATTTCTTTCTTCTCTTTTGTTAAGCATCCATAGCACCAAAAAGGACATAATTTGATTTCCCCGAACCGTCCAAAACATACTACTCTATCCTTAAATTCCTCCACTTAAGTTCCTCCACTTAAGTTCCTCCACTTAAATTCCTCCACTTAAGTTCCTCCACTTAAGTTCCTCCACTTAAATTCCTCCACTTAAATTCCTCCACTTAAGTTCCTCCACTTAAGTTCCTCCACTTAAATTCCTCCACTTAAATTCCTCCACTTAAATTCCTCCACTTAAATTCCTCCACTTAAGTTCCTCCACTTAAGTTCCTCCACTTAAATTCATCCACTTAAATTCCTCCACTTAAGTTCCTCCACTTAAGTTCCTCCACTTAAATTCCTCCACTTAAATTCCTCCACTTAAGTTCCTCCACTTAAGTTCCTCCACTTAAATTCATCCACTTAAATTCCTCCACTTCATTGATCCAGAACCGGCCAAAACCTACTACTCTCTAAATTCCAACTAAAAAATCCAACTTAAAAAAATCCAACTTAAAAATCCCCTTAAATTCTCTCTTAAAAATCCACTTTCCTCCACTTAAATTCCTCCACTTCATTGATCCAGAACCGGCCAAAACCTACTACTCTCTAAATTCCAACTAAAAAATCCAACTTAAAAAAATCCAACTTAAAAATCCCCTTAAAAATCCACTTTCCTCCACTTAAATTCCTCCACTTCATTGATCCAGAACCGGCCAAAACCTACTACTTGCTTACTTCAGATATCACTCATTTGGCATTCCTAACGGATTTTCACAAGATATCTTTCATTCGATTAAGAACAAGTAAGCGCTTATACACATGCATGTGCATAGCCTAAAAGCTTCGTTATAGTATTTAATGTGGAAAAAAAATCAAAAAAATTTCTTCGATTTTTTTTATTTTCCAGGTAATTGCAAGAAAATTTTCAAAATGTTCGACTTTGCTGCACTCTATTGACTATTACTCGAGAAATACTTCTTCCATCTTTAAGATCGAGGTGCCCACAGATAAGTTAAAATATCTCAAATGAATATTTAAAAAAAAATTGTAGCTTACCATATACAACTTAAATGGTTTAGAGACTTGGTTAGATCAAAAAATAAATTCTAGGCAGTATTGACAATTCTGCCCACATTTTCTAACCGATTTTAAAAATTAAAATTTTATTATTTTTTTTGAACAATCAGCGGTCATCTTAGCATAAAAAATATTTTCCTACCTTACCCACAACCTGCTATAAGTCTTCTGCAATACTTAAAAACGCGAAATCTAGAAAAAATCTAGGCCCATTGCGTTTATGATGAAAGAGGCGTAATTAAAAATAAAAAAAAATTCTTTGAAATTCTTTGTTTGAAAATCCATGTATCATGGGTTATTTTACGGTATCGACTAGTATACATATATTAGGTAGAAAAAATACTATATTTTGACGCAAAGACAATATTTTGTTGCAAATGTCATCCCAAATCAAAATTAAAAAAAAAATTAAATCTCGTCAGAGGAAAAATTCATTCTTTTTATCCATTATGATTGTTTCCATCCTCCAAGTCAAACTCTGCCAAAATGTTTTTTACCAAGTACCAAACTCATTGAAAATATTTTTTTCTACAATTATTTGATTCAAACATCACCTACCTAATCAGAGGATTTAACTGAATGCGAAAGATCGCGTTTTTATTAAACACCCTATTGTGAAAATCATATATCTAGATATTTTTTTTTTTCGAAATACACACTTCACAAACATTTTTTTCCTTAAATAGCAAAAATCCCTTTTTTTTTGACCACACTCAATGAAAATATATTTTGTTCTTCAACTATTTACATATGTATTTGAAACATTATACCACATCATGGAATTTTATTGAATTCCGTCAAAAACGTGAAAAATATGGAAGCGCTACAAGGAAGTCAGCGATTTTTGTATCTGCTTGAATGGTTTTTTGTCTGTGTAGCGCAGCGCTGCGCTTGTCAAAAGCGCTATATGATTATTGAGTTGATGAACTGCGCTTACTGAGTTACAAATTGATGTATCAGCGCACATAACGCAGCTGCTGCTTCAATGCATTGCGCTAAGGCAGCGCTGCGTTTCACATGTCTAATAGCACTACATAATATCCCTTATACGCTCCCTCAAGGCACTTAAGAGAACGCCAACTTTACAAACTATGGTAAAATGATCCAATAACTAATTCTTGTCAATGGTTAACCTCGGTCTTGTCGATCTTAAGATCTTTTTCTTAAAGATTTTCATTTTTTTTTTTTCAAAATTATGTAAATTTGTTTCATAAAACAATCGTTGCATCAGTGTTTTTTGTGTCATTAATCTGGCTTCATTTGGCGCTTTTATTTTTTAGACATTTGATTCGTTCTTCTTGATTCTCACTTTTTATTATTAAGTAAAGTTGAAGCGTCTGTTTTCGCAAACACAAAGTGCAGAAATATGATGAAAAAAATGTACTATGTATGCAAGTACTTACGACTTGTATGAGAAAATTATCATTTTCAGTAATTCAAGTTTGGTTTTCAATATTTTCGGGATTTCTTTCAATTTGAGGTTTCGACATTTGCATTTTTGACATTTGAACTTGCCATTCGATTTCTCAATTTTCTAAATTTTAGAATTCCAGATTATGTGCCCAACTCTTTAAGTTTTGTCTTAATCCGTAGATGGGATGCAAAATTCTTGTAATTGATAGAACGAATGAAATTTTCTCTGTCCCGATACACCCGATGATGTTCTTTTATATAACACCCTGTGTTCTTAAGACAATAAATGTATGTTCGAAAATTTTCAATTAAATATGTACATTTTGCATTTTGAACAAAAATTTAATACTCACCAGCACCAATACGTTCTCAGTTTCATCAAATTCGTTTGAGAGCATAATGTACTTCATATCTTTCCCTCTTATTAAAAAAAAAAGTATAGGAAAAGCAGTTTTACAAATTCTATTTAGAATTCGTCCTCAAGCCTCAGAAACATTTGGTTTCAGTCCTTATCCGAGAAAAATCTTCCTTTGAATCAAATGAAACTTTATATCCTGTAACCACCAACACAAACTCAACGACCACACAGTCTGACTTCCATCAAAACGAACACACAATGTACGGTCAGTTACATTTCAAAGTTTTGTTTTATTTTATATTTTTTTTCTAGTTTTGAATTTTTTTCAGAAACTAACTGTAGATTAGGAACCACCACGTTACTTTGTGATATAAAATCTGCATTCGCAAAAATCAAAGGGAACTCTACCACTCTTCTTTGCCAATGCAAGGCATCTAACAATTACAAACAGGACGATGAGGAAGGAAGGTGAAAAAATCCGCAAATTAAAAAGTGCACAGTGAGCGGTGAGAAACTAAGAATAGGAATAGGACCTGGCACCTAGGACGTCGTCGTCGGAAGAGGAACAAGAGAAACCTTTTGAAAGCTTGTCACTGCTATCTCGAGTATCGGAGATGAAGTGTTCACTGTAGTAATGGTAACGTGACAGTGTGAATTGAAGTAGTAGGTGTTTTTGGAAGCATTGACGGGAAATATGGAAGCTTTAAAGATAAAAATATTTTTGTCTTCTTGTTTATTTTCAATTTTTTATGACAATCATATCATGATTTTTGCCTTAGTTGCTCTATAGAATATTGGTTTCATGTACATTTATTTGTTTGAGAAAAGTCAAAAAAAATGTTTGTGTCTTAGCATCTGTGCATCGAGGAACTCTTTGAGCTAAATGCTTGTGAAAAGTCTTAATTCATATTTGACAAAGTTCATATTTTATTCGAAAATTGTTCTAGCTCTTTTGACTAAACATCGTACTTGTAACACCCAGACCCAGAATAACATATTGGAACCGTCTGTTTTGAGTTTCAATTATGGGAGAGAGTTTTTCACAAGAACGTGCATCTAGGCTCATGTGCCTATAACCTTCATATTCACGCATAAGCCTGCAGATGTTATCAAAAACATGGTCTACGAACTAATAGGCAATTTCAACGCTAAGCTATAAACGGTCGACTTTTTCGCTGGTTCTGCCTGCATGACACCATCCCCGATAAGAATCAGAGCTGATTGACTTGGGCATGGAACTTATGATGTGCTTTTTGATTTCCAGCCGAGGTTCTGCTCGCCGGTCTCGCCAAGGTCCTGAAGAAAACACGAAACTTCAGTGTAAAAGGTCTTCAAACCTTATTACAAAATCTTTATTGAAAATAACTCCTTAATCTATTGCACACAATATTCTGCTACTAATATTTCACTTAATTCTGGTAATTGAATGATTCACGGCATCAACTCGTCCGGGTTCTGGTATTGCTGCTGTCAGTTGTACTGGTTGCTGATGATTCGGATCTGTCACTTGGTAACGGGCATTCTGATAATTCGGCTTCAAGCTAGCCCCACTATTCGGCTGTCGGGCTTATGACTGGAAATAAAGGTACAACGCCCCTGGTGGCACTAATCAGCAGGTACTATACGCCCTGGTGGCAAGAGAACATCAGGATTAAACGCTCTAGTTGATCAGCAGGTACCGAAGCCCCTGGTGGCAATTAGGGCATTAAACTTCAAACTAAGACCCCTTACCGCTGGTGGGGGGAAGCCTCGCAAAAGCAAGAAAAGCTAACGTGACCAA
The DNA here is from genome assembly GCA_963931855.1 of Philhelius festivus. NCBI lineage: Eukaryota > Metazoa > Arthropoda > Insecta > Diptera > Syrphidae > Philhelius > Philhelius festivus. Next base: position 20,847,106 of record OZ007555.1, on the reverse strand, counting down.
TTCGTCTGTACTACTTGTCTACGACTGGATTTCGAAAGATTTATGCAATCAATTTACTGTTCCGCCTGACTGTGTGTATGATCGAAAGGGTACTTTTCATTCACCCAAGTAGGTCATCATGATGACTTTTCAGTAAAAACCGCATGTGAATTATGTAGGTGGTGAACGAAAAATATTAATGTTGTTGATTTTCCTGTGACGTCATGTGTTCATGGTGCTTGTGAATTGAATTTGGCGAAGTACAACTCTCGGTATTAATACGAAAGTAATATAGAGTGCGGTAGCATGGAACGCTTCGTTACAAACTTCACACATCAAAACATTCACAAGAAGAAATGGAGATCTCCTAATTAAGGCAGGTTATTCGAAGGTTCTGTTAAATGGATGTCCAAGCATTTTGAGGCGTCAACACTCAATCGGTCCAGAAGCTCTTCCCTCTGAAAGACGCAACGATGACTTGTTTGACAATGGCTGCCGCCAATCTTATGGTCGGAAGATCAATGGAAAATTGATATACAAATTGCGGAATTATAAATTATGATTTTTTTTTGAAGTTAGAACAGTGACGTGTGTGGTTTCCTGTGGAGGCCTAGTAAGGAAGCTGTATCTTATGTTTATTTCTTGATAGATAAGTCTGAGAATCGACAAAAATCATTTCTGTAAGCTGTATAGCCCTTGACATAATTGTCAATGCGTTGGACCCTATCCTAATTTTTAGGGATACTGCCTTTTACGAAGAAGTAACAAATCTTCTAAGAGTATCTCTTTCCGTGAAAAGTCCTCCTTATCTCAGCCATTCGGACTTGGCAGTAAATTGTAGGTCCTCTCCATTCCTGCCGACAATTTTTAAACAGGATTAGTTAAGAAATCACTAAGCCTTAGTTCTCTAGGAGCAGAATACGCAATTGTTCATTTAAAAAAATGTTTTCAAACGAGATTCTTTTCCAAAGTTGTATTTCGAGACGCATTAATCATTTGAATGTTTTGACATACCGTAACTTTTGTTGTAGAGCCAGTGGCATTCCTCCTCTAAACAATTTAACCGAAATACTCGTGCTATGAAAAATGTCCATCAGTTAACCTATGTGCCAAACTTCGGACGTGCTGTAAAGGTCAGAGATTTTTTCTTTATCCGTAATACACGAATGTGGAATGCCCGAACTTGCAGAATACTATCTAAATTCGATATTCTGACATTCCAAACCAGTGTACATCGCTATCTCATTTTCAACGCTCTTCTTTTTTCCTAGCCGCTCCCACTTGATGCAAGAATTTAACGAGCGGTTACAACCCCTTTATAGATCCACCAAGTTAAGATACATACGTGCTAACAACTTCTCAAAAAAAAAAGAGCTTGGTTGGATCTACATATTATTATGAGTAAGTCTATTGAGGTTTATTAAATGTTCTCATAAGCTGATGCATTCCTCAGTGCCCGCGTATGAAAGAGTTCCTTCTTATTGAAACAACAAAGCTTCACATGTATCAGGTAATTTCTTTGCATCATATATGTTCGTTCTAAAATGCTATCATTTAATTTCTTGGCCATTTTTTTTTGCAAATCCTAATTCATTTGTGGCTGATGTCAATCGTGATGAACACGTTTATCTGCTTGGCTATAAAGAAAACTTAATATCGTTGCACCCTTTATGTATTAGCTTAACACTGTAGGATATACTTATATCGATATGCATTAGCCTATGTAGGCAATACGTATATAATGAAGGGCCAAGAACTCGTCTATCGACGCCTTTCCTCTTCACCCATTCCCACTGCACTTTCACACAAGCTTACGTACTAGGCAGATAAAATATTTATTTTAAAGGCTTTTGCATCAGACACATGCACATTCAACTTCCCACTTTGAATCCACACAACCTGTGGATAAAATGACAACCACTTTTGTTCCGTTGTGCACCCCCTTTAATTTTGTATAACCGAGTACATACCAGTCTGAATTGCCCGCTTTGCTGTGGTGGCATCTACCATCTACTGGAAGCCCCAACACCAGGCAGGACGATAGCAGGTTTCAGGATCGATTTTTAGGAAGGCGCATGCATCCAGCTACTACGAGTATATTCAGAATCATGAGTAATTTGTTTGTGTGTGTCTGTGAGTGCGAAACGGGCCTCCTGGTTCTTTATATTTCGTCGTTGGGCCTTGCTGTCATAATAACACAGCAGATCGCCTGCAGAGCTGAGCTGTGGGCGGCCGAAAGGTCGGCAATTGAAAAAGCAAATATGTACGAACACACCCACAACCTGGGGTTCACCATCACCAACGGTAAGCGGAGCACACGGGCTAGAGTTACAGTTTACAATTTTACATTCGACACAGAGGACAATGCTTCCGGGTGGATGCTTGATGATGTCCGTGGTACATGCAGGCTTACAGTTTACAGCTTGCCACCCAACCCCTGAGTATGTCAGTTTTAGTCCCAGTGGGCCTTATACCATATTTTTCGAACTCTTCTCATGTTTCGAGAAACAGCTATACCTACACACACATAACGGTGCCCATAGCTTGGTCCTCTACCTCTATCGGTGAACTGAGCGAACAAATGCAATATTGGATGTGGCGACGACGACAATGAAGTGGAGAATTTCCTCAGCGTTTTTCTAGTTCCCGGAAGGCAAAGAGTAACCACAGAATGTACGTAGACATACACAATTCCTGGCATAGCCTGGCACATATGATATATTATAAGGTAAGGTTTTTGGTTGAGGTATACGGTTACGACTTGACTTGTGCCAAGATTGTTGTGTATATTCATTTAATGACACTCATTCGTTTTGAAAGGTTTGTGACTCAAAGCTCCTTTAGTTAGCTTCGAAGCTGACGCTATGTGTTTTCCGTATTGAGCTTGTTAATTTATTTTCAAAATTTTTCCTCTCAGGAATTTTGATACTTTTCAAGACGAAACTATTAAGTGCTGACTTAACTTTTACTATGCCTTTCCAGTTGTTACAGAAGTCAGTCTTTTTTCCTCTCACATACATATATATTCATATGCGAGCACATATACATTTTCTTATTCGTATTTAATTTCCCATATGGTTGGCTCGATGTCTGAGTACCAGCCACTGGTGCTGTGGCCTAAAGTGGCCTAAACAAATCTCTCAATATACATAATGTAGACGAAAGGTATCTCAATTTGAATATTCTATAATATGAAGGACTTCTGAAAAATCTATATATCTTAGAAATAGTTTTGTTTATGGAGACAGCACATGATTTTCTATTTGACTGCTGCCTGCTTAAACTGACTTAGATTTTTTTAGTTAGGGTACTGGTAGCTCTATATCCATCATTTATGAGTAGAACAAAGTCAGCAAAAACTAAAAATGCTTAAACTTCTTGACTTGTGCTGCACGGCTTCCGTTCTCATTCTTGACTGATCGGTCGGACTGTAAATAAACAGAGTTTTTTAACCTTCTCTTTCAAAAGCTTTCTTCATGTTCGAAATTATGCCACTTTCTTCTGTTTAACCTGTCACTGATTGTGGCTGAGGTGACTGAAAAAGCTTGTTTTATAGAAAACACAGCCTATTGGAAAAGGGTCTTTTTAGTAGGGATCATCGAAATTTGATGGATAATAGCAGCCACGTTGTTAAACAACTTGAGCCATTCCCATCTTCTTTTTATTGTTCAATATTATTACAATATTACTTAAAATGGTCCAAATTCGAACAACGTCTGCCACTCATCGATGATAAGCAATTCCTTGTGGCTTCAGCCAAAATTAATATTGACGGCTGTGGTTGCAACAGCATGGAAGTGCCACACACCGCTTGCCCTGATAGACTGTCATTATTACGCAAAGGCACCACAGTTGATGCCATAAGGGTCATTTTAATGCGCTCAAACTCTAAATAAGGAACGTAATCCTTCAAACCCGGCTGGATTTATGCCACAAAGCCATCGAAAATTTTACCTCATGAATTTTTTCTACTATGTTTTATATAAATGGTGGGCCAAATGCAAGTTTCTTTTTAAAAATACAATAAAATGAACAAGAATAAATTTTGTCCATGTATAATGGCTTTATTAATAAGAGCAAACATTTCCATTAATTATGAAACACAACGTCGCTTCGGCTAGCTTCGCAGCAGCTCATTCTGTCACTCCAATTTTCCAAGACCTTGTTGATGGTTTCGAGCTATAGATCACGGATTGCATGGATGATATTGGCCTTAAGTACATGAATCGTTTTCGGATTCTTGGCATTACATTGGATTACATTGGTCCTTCACGGATTCCCACAAAAAAGGAGTCCCATCGCAGCTCCGAAGTGGTCAAGCGACATCGCCAAGTCGGCTGATAATACGACTTGGGAATTTGGCGCGCAAAAGATCGATTGTAGCATGGCGGGCCAAACTACATCAACCAGAGGTCGTCCAAATACATGTCTTCAATTTCAGTAAAAAAAAAATCGGTTAACATGGCTCTATAACGCACACCGTTGACCGAAACGTTGTTCCCAGGCTCATTTTTGAAGAAAAATGCACCAATGATGCCACCACTCCCCAATCCGAGCGAAACTGTCACTCTCTGTGGATGCATTTCCTTATGGACAATAACGTGTGGGCCGAGATGAAAATACGTCTCGTCAGAAAAGATGATTTTTCGCCAAAAATCGTTGTCCAAGCTGCTCTAAGGCCCTAACTGTGAAGCGATAACGAAGCGGATGGTCGTACTCCTTCAATTGCTGAGTCAATTGGACCTTGTAAACGAATAATCCGAAATCTTGTGCGCACCGTATGATGACGAGGACCATGACGGGGTGGCCGTGGCGCGATGGATGCTCGCCTGTCAACCTCATGATCACAGGTTCGATCCCTGCCGTCGTCTATGTCGCTTTAATTCCATTAAAAACCTTCTAAAAATTGTCATCAATGGGTTGCTGGTTTACTCACTACATGTTGTTCAGGCATAACACTAACAACATGTAATTGAGTTAAACTAGTATGCCCAACAAGGATGAACACGAATAAAAAATAATGTGAATTATAAGCGACATACAAATAAGACACGGCATTTCTCCGCTTTAGCTCAGCCGCCATCCCTCGAGATAAAAATATCTGAGACAACCACCAACAGTCTCAGAACATCGTGCCACATATCTTTCCTATCCTTCTTTCTCTTCATTAACTTCACGCCCGCGCTGTGTAGAAACATTTAAAGGGTAATCATAATCCCTTGAGCGCGGGTAGATTATAAAAAATGAGTGTTGCCCACTAGCATACCAGTCTCACGAATTTTCTGCACAAGCTTGCGTACAACAGGCGCAGTATGTGCTACATTTCGTCCTAAACTCTTCAAAAAAAACCACTGTTTGGGCTACACAGCACTCACTCTTGAACATACTCGTATGCAAGTGAGAGTGACCGTGCATTTTATTTTAGTGAAGAAACGAAACTCAAGCGTAAAATCAAAAGCAAGCTTATCATTGGCTTGGCTTTCATCATGCATTTGCAACATATTGCTACAGCTGTTAATTTTAAATTTTTTGAAGACCGATTTTTCCTAAACGTGGACAAGTATTTGATTTTATAAAAAGAACCCAGCCCAAAGTTACTTCTGTCTTAAACCTTCACCTCAAACCTATTTTGCAGATTAAGCAAATTGTATATAAATTCATGCTACCAGCTCCCTAATAGTTACGAGACGACACAGATGCAGCATTCAAATAGTGAATTTTCATAAGGGTATACTAGAAGAGCAGTCATGTTTTGGATTTAAATTTTCGTAATTGGCATCGATCGAGGATACAACTTGTTTAATGTAGTTGACAGGAAATATGTCATTAAGTTGGTTTAGATACAATATGGTGCTTAACTTCTTTCCTATAAGTTTTTGTTGTTTAATTCCAAGAAAAGATTATGACAGGTTGGTTTCTAAAAACGTTTATCTTAAATAGGTTTCTTTGTGAGTCTGTTCGGTACACATTTTGAACTAACTTCCCGATGACCCAGAGACTTAAATTTTGTTCAGAACTAGATGGCAACAAGTTTCAAGTACCAAATGCATCGAGAAATTAGAGTAAAATTAATAAAAAAAAAAAACAGAAAATTATTAATGGAATAAAAATAAAGCGCAATTCGTGAAGCGCATACATGCCACTCTCTACAGTCTACACTTCATATTATTATACATTGCTTTATAAACACCATTGTAATTTGATTCCCATCAGAACCTTCTTAAAATCCTCATGTCACTTTATGTGTAGATATAGATATATGTACTTTAAAAAATAAAAATGTAGAAATCTGATGTGTTCAAAAAAATTTTATGGGAAAATATCCTTAGATAATAATAAGTAAACACAGTAAGTTTGTTTTCAAAACGTATAATGTAGAACTGAAGTTCAAGTAAACATAATTTAATAAGTTATTGTGTAATTTTAATTTTTCAAATTAAGTGAGACCCAGGGTTCGGACGAAATTCTTAGCAAAGGTTTATCCAGTATTATTTGATTATTTTTCATTAAAAATAAATAATAAATTGCGTACATGTAACTAAAGGTGCCTTCTTAGTCCAAAGAAGCAGCGATTGGCAAGAGTTATTCTCCGTTTGATTTCAGCACTGGTGTTGTTTTCTGAGTTTATAGCGGCGCCTAGGTATATGAAGTCCTTCACTACCTCAAAGTTATAGCTGTCTATAATGACGTTCTGTCCTAGACGCCGGTATGGTGTGTCCTTTCTTGATGACAGCATATACTTGGTCTTGCCCTCATTTACAGCTACACCCATCTTCTTCACTTCCGTCTCAATGCTCACAAATGCGCCACTGACATCACACTTTGTTCTTCCAATAATGTCAATGTCGTCGGCAATTCGGCATATCCGAGTAATTCGAATGTGCCTCTTGTGTTGACGCGCTCTAGTCCTTCTTTGTAGCGCCGCTTTATATGCCTTTTGTTTTGCTGCATGTGATTGCCGGCACTCATCGTCAAACCAGGGGTTTCGTTGTGGTGGTCGTGTAATTTAAAAATAAAAACTAATAAGTGCTGAGTAAGTTTTAGCCTTAAGATTTCCTTGATCCTCGAAAAAAGCAAGTTGAAATAAGCTAACCTCAATAAATGCACAAAAGAGGTCTAGAAGAAATCTCACCGGAACACCCTCAAAACGAAAAACGTTACTCAAGTTTCTTGAAAGAACACCATAATTTTGAAATGGGAACTTCATCCGAAAAAAATCTTGAAAAAATTATGAGAAACCTGCTGAAAGAGAATAACGATGAGCTCTTTAGCCATCTTGCAAGTAAATCTGACTTGCAAAACCTTCATGTCGAAATGTCTAGTCTGAAAACTCGTTATGAAGAGGTAAGCCAGAGAGTAGTCCAATTGGAAAACCGCAACAGAATTCTTGAGGAGCAGTTTGATAAGTTACTCCAAAAAAACACAGAATCAAACTTGGTATTTCGTTTACCTTTTGAGCTCAATACAGATGCATGCGAATCTGCAAAATCCATCTGTTCCAGCCTTTTAAATTACAGCAATCCTGATTCTATCGTTGAATCCGCTTATAGTGTAAAAAGCCACAATACACGAATGGCAACTGTTATTTTGAAGATGAAGTCCCGCGAAAAAGCCTGGAGCGTGCTAAGAAATTCTGGATCGCTTAAAGGAAGGAACATAAGCATTCATAAGGATCTGCCTTTTAATGTGCGTCAAAAAAGAGCCAAACTCTTGCGGATACGAAAGGTGCTCCATGAAAAGGATCCAAAGAAAAACATAGTTGTCCGAGACGACAAACTGCTGGTGGAAGGTAATCATTTTACTTGGGATTCTGCAAGATGCCTGATGTGTGGTGAAAATGATGGTTTTATTACTTTAAAAACTATTTTTGGAGACTTTCCCAACTTAATTAATTTAATGAATGAACTTCTCAAAACAAACAACTCGTACAAAATGTCATCAAATGTCATCGACGTTGTCAACGAAGCTGACGTCTTAACGAACAGGGTGACAACTCAACAACTAGTTCGTAATGTGGGTGCAAACACAAGTAATGCTCGTTTACACGAGGCATGAGGTTCTGTTGTCTACCAGAATGAAATAAGTAATATAAGAAACATTAGTATAATAAGTTACAACGTATCAGGATTAAAAAATAAATTATTGTTCCCTAACTTTTTTAATTATATACAAAATTTTGATATTTTTGTTCTTTTTGAAACACATTTGTTAGAAAATGAAGAGAATAGTTTTAAGAATATATTTTTAACTTCCCATAGGGAGTTATTGTAATCGGTCCGATTTGTCAAATTGGAATTTTTGACATTTCTCGACGTTTCAAGGTCCCTAGAGGCTATATCAATCATTTTTAGAGAGATGTCTGTGTGTGTGTGTGTACGTACGTTCGTACGTTCGTACGTTCGTACGTTCGTACGTCCGTACGTTCTGGTACCATTTTTCGTCGTCGATATCGCAAGAACGAGTAAAGATATCGACTTCAAATAAATTTTGTTTAATAGATAATAACTTCGAAAGAGGCTGAAAGGGCGTTTATTAAAATTCAGTGAGTAGTTTTTTCACTATAACGGTTTAAAAAAAAGTAAAAATTTTGGTTAATTTCAAATATCTCACGAAAAAATAATGCTATTGATTTCAAATAAAATTTAATATACTCACTATAAGGTCATACAGATTTGGTATGAATTTGGAAAAAAATGAACATACCGTTATTTTTTTAAATAAAAAAAAACTGAAAAAAAAAATTTCACAACCCAGATATTCTAGGAACGGAAAACAATTTGAAACTCAAAATAATTTTATTTTACGAAAAATAATGTGTTTGACAACTGGTGAAAATTTCAAAAAAAATCAGTTTATAGTTTTTTTACAAAAAATAAAAAACTATATAAAATTCTATTGAAAATTGGTAAAAATTGTTTTTCGACTCAAATTTCTCGAGAACTAGTGTGATATTGACTTCTAATTTAGTTTATTTTATACATAGTATAATTTTGTACAATTGGTAAAATGTTGACAAATATTGAAGTAATAGTTTTTTTTTTTAAATAAAAAAACTATTAAAAATTCTAGTGAAAACTAGTTAAAATTGTATTTCAAGTCGAATTTCGGGAATGAACACCGATAGTGCCTTCTAAAGTATGTTGTTTTATACATCGATACCTTCCCGTAAGAATGTATATTAAGCGACATTTCTAAAATTGTTCAGGAAACGAAAAAAACGAAGAAAGTTCTAGTTGAATCATAGTGTGCTTAGAGACAATTTTGCTTAAAGTAAGTGACATCTAACAAAATTTTTGTTGCTCACGACATTGAGATCTTTATTAATGTCGCTTAGCATAATTTTTTTGGCGGATAATACAAACTTCAGGGGGCATTATTTTAATTAAAAAATATGGCAGTTGATAAATTTTTTTATTTGTAGTTAGTTTCCTTTTCATGCATAATAGGTTGGCGAAAGCCAGGCCAAAACGTGGCCCTTAACATATAGTATATTTCCTCATCAAAAAGTCATTTTCGAAAAAAGTGTCGCTTAGTACATTTTTACGGGAAGGTATCGACATAAACCAATTATTAACATATGGTTTAATTTTGACAAGTATCGAATTGACAGTTTTAACAAAAATATTTCGTTTTCAAATTTTTTTCAATTAAAATGTTTGGAACCGAAATAATAAAGTAATTTCTATAATATAATACATAATTTTATTATTTTATTATCAACTTAGTTTTTAGAAGAATGTATGTACTGTACATACGTATATGAATAAGGTTGCTCAGTTGTACTCAAGTCCCACATATTCAAATTCCATTAATAGCTATGGTAAAATTGAAGAAAACTTCACAATATGTTTTTATCTTTTTGTCCATGAAAAAGATGTAAAATTCTACTTAAGTTTTTCTTAGGTGTAGGAACACAGATATATTAAAAAACACGAAAATCTATAATTCACTTACCAACCTTCGTAATTATTACAAGAAATTTAACATTTTAAATAGAAAAGTTTAAAATTAGTTAAACACATTTTCTGTAAGAAAAAAACATAAAATGAGCGACTAAGTATCCTCATCATCAACAAAACAAAGCAAATTTCCTAATATTGTAGTATGCCACAAGCATCATCGATTTTTAAAACAGGAGTCATTGTATATCCAGTGTAGATCACAGCCTTTCAATCCGGCAAAACCGCAACAACAATTACACTATGAAACCATCTACTTCGATCTTCTATCTACTGCTTAAAATGCTTAAAATGCTTTTCAATTTTAAAATAATGTTTGTTTGAATTTTACAGCTAAAGTTTGTTTCGCTGAAAATTTGGTTATTTGAAAAAAAAAAACTAAATATAAAGTTTTCAAGACCACAAATGGGAAGTTATCAGTGTGGGTCGCACCCAGCCTCTTTTTTAATTATGAACTAAGATGGAACCAAGCAATAAGAACAGCCAACTTTGGTCGAGGCAGCGGGGGTGAACTATTTGGGTATCGTAAAAGCTTGATAGGTGTACATTTCGATTGGAAAAGAGCTGGAGAATCGTACTTACTGGATATCAAAATTGGTAATGACAGAATGCATATAATACCTGTTTATTTGAATTGCAATCACTGGCAACGTGATTTTGAAAAACTTAGCGAAACGCTACAAGAGATTGATACGACAAATTTAATGCTTATTGGCGATTTTAATGGCAGGATTGGGGTGTCTCAAAATAGCTTTGTCAGTGCACATTTTTCGAACTTATGCTCCAACCGTAAATCTAAGGATGCAGTCTGCGATAATAAGGGAGTAAATATTTTAGAGCTTGCTGATGCTTTCGACTGTCATGTCTGGAATGGTAGCTGCTCAGGGGACTCTGAGGGAGAGTTTACTTTCATAAGAGGTACAGCTTGTTCTGTGATAGACTACTGCCTTGCGTCTGGAGTGTGGAATAATATCCTGAGCGAATTTAAGGTAGGAATCAAAACATTCTCCGACCACATGCCCCTTGAAGTCAACTTTACGACGCATGTATCGGAAGTGCCTGATAGTGCAAAGCAATTGAACCTTATCCCGAAATTACACTGGAAAGAAACAAACAGGCTCACATACCAAAGGAAGCTATCAGAGGAACTCGAAAAGCTCAACAACTCGAACATTATAGCAGACATAAATACACTGACAAACATAATTAAAATCGCTAATCCTCAAAGTCCAGCATTGAGAAGTAAAACGAGTTTTAAGCAAGAGTGGTTTGATCTTGATTGCTTTAAAGCTAGGAAGAATTCGTTTAAGTTTTTAAAGCTTTTTCGAAAACACAATTCACAAGAACTCAGAACGTTGTACTCTCAGGCAAATAGAGTGTTTAAGCAAATGTGTTACATGAAAAAAGCAGCCTTGGAGAGAAGAAATATAGAAGTCATCAATAGTACTCGTAGTTCCGCTGAGTTCTGGAAAGCTGTGAAGAACGTGAATGGTAGAAGAAATATCCTCGCTTTAGGACTACAAGCATCAAATCTAAGGAATCATTTCAGAAATCTCCTCAATTCAGAGATAAGTTCACCGCTGGTCCAATATGCAGAACCACTAATACTGGATGAGTTTTTAGATGCACCCTTCGAGATTCAGGAAGTTCAAAATGTCATAGCAAACTCCAAAGCGAATAAAGCCCCTGGTGAGGACCGTATACCTTCTGAATTTTTCAAACACGCCACAGACGACTTTATTTCATTGCTTACAATTGAATTCAACCGAATCTTTGAACGTGCAGCAGTTCCGGACAGCTTCAAAAAATCAATTATATTTCCACTGCACAAAAAAGGAAACCATGAAGATCCATCAAACTACAGGGGAATATCCTTCCTTAATACCAGTGCTAAACTATTTGCCGGGTTGTTGCACAGAAGACTAACACAATGGGTAAACGAAAAGAATATTTTGTCAGAATTTCAGGCGGGTTTCCGGAAAAGTTACTCAACAGCAGACCATATATTTTCAATTTACAATATTGCTGATACCTACCTGAAAAAGAAGAAGAAATTATATGTGTTCTTTGTTGACTTCCGTGCAGCCTTCGACTCAATTGTGAGAGATGCCCTTTTCTACAAATTATTTGAAATAGGTCTATCCAGTAAGGTCATTAATGTTCTGAGAGCGTCAGACGAATTTTCAGCAACAATGGGCCTAAAACAAGGTTGTATTCTAAGTGCTTTGCTTTTTATACTGTTCATAAACGACATAACGGATGCAGTCAGAGGCGGAATACAAATTGGTGGAACAACGATTCCTGCACTTATGTATGCGGACGATATAGTCTTCTTTGCTGACACGGTAGATGGAATGCAACTTATGATAAACAGGTTAGGAAGTTACTGCAAACACTGGAATTTGGTAGTGAATCTACAAAAATCAAAAATGATGGTGTTCAGAGGTGGTGGGGGCAGACTCTCGAGAAACGAAAAATGGAGTTTTAATGGTGAGGCTGTTGAAACTGTGCGGGAGTACAAGTATCTTGGAATGCTTATAACTTCAAACCTGAACGTAAAGAGGCACCTGGATGGAAAATTGTCAGAAGCAAAACGAGCGATTTCAGCTGTATGGGAGCGCTGCATCAAGAGCAACTATATCGAGCACAGTGCGAAGCAGAGGTTATTCCGATCTACAGCAGCGTCAATTTTATTATATGGAGCGCAAGTCTGGGGGTATCGTTCTTACGAAACCGTAGAGAAATTTTTGCGGTACTTTATTAAAAGAATTTTTCGTCTACCAAAAAACACCCCAAACTACATGATTTATTTAGAAACTGGGACACCACATATGATAATGGACACACTTGGCATGCACTTCAACTACATTGTTAAAGTTATGGAGATGAAAAATGAAAGAATACCAAAAATAATTCTTAATAACATGATTCAGGCGAGAGGAACAATGATGTTAGAGTGGGAGAGCCTGGCAACCGAATGTGGTACGAGTTTAATAATTGCTCAAAATGAAAACCCGTCTTCCCTGAGAATCAAGTTCAACACCATGCTTGAAAAACTTGGAAATGTCCTGTACAACAGAAATGTATCAGAAGCTAAATCCTCGTTATTTAGATGTTTTTACAGTCGCCTTGAATACAACCTTGGAAACAATACGTATCTACTTAACGGCAATCCAATCAATAAGATAAACATTGTTTTCAAAGCAAGAGGGGAATTATTAAATTTGAACTATATGCCACACAGATCTGATCTTCCAATACTTTGCAGCCTCTGTAATATGAAAACGCGTGAAGATACATGTCATTTCATTGCGATATGTCCTGTGTTGAAAGAGTTTCGGATGAGGTATTTTAATAACAGCTGCCTAAATGATGATGAGTTGCTTGGAGTATTAAACGGCGAGAAAGGTTGGGATGTTCTGTATAGTTATGTTGTTGCTGCACTACGTTATAGAAAATTAATAATTGAAGAAGACTTTTAAAATCAAAATTTGTTTTACATTGATGTAATTTATATAATGTCAGTCTGGTAGACGGCCATAGGCCAAACCATTTAGACTTAAATTGTATATATTGTAAATAATTATATTGAATGAATAAACTAACTAACTAACTAACTAACTAACTAACTGGTCGTGTAAAAACCAGCACATCAGAGGCGGCATCTCTGATGGTTGCTTGGCAATGTTGCCAGGGCTCCTTAATACTTGATGCTGGCTTATAAGGACTTCTTAAGAGGTTGCTAGAAACTCGATCGGAAAAGGACCTTGCGATCTCTTGCGATTGTAAACGTCCAACGTCGAACTTCCTCGCAGTACTCCTGCCGAACCTTGGCTACAACGAGGTAGTGGTCCGAGTCGATGTTTATCCCTCGGAACGTGCGGACATCCTCTATACTGGAGAAGGCTTTGTAAATATGAAGATGTTTGAACTGCGTACTAGCTACAAGAACGTCTCGCATCATAGCAAAAACGATCAGCCTGAATCCGTTATCGGAGGTGATGTCGTTCAGGCTATATCTTCCAATTGTGTCACCAAAGATGTCTTCTCTTCCTAGCTTAGCATTAAAATCTCCAAGGACAATTTTAATGTCATAACTAGGGCACTGCACGTATGTTTTGTCCAATAGCTCGTAGAATATGTCTTTGGTGTCTTCATCTCTCACCTCTGTTGGGGCATGCGCACAAATCAGGCTTATGTTGGCGAATTTACCTTGATGCGGATTGTCGTGATTCGCTCGTTCACACAGTTGACACTTACAACAACAAATCCGCATTCAAATAAACGCTGCTTTTGTTCTCGGTAGCAGTCGCCGTAGGAAATATCGCATTTTTTAATTATCGTCTCCCCGGTCCGTCCCATCGCATCTCTTGGATGGCGGTAATATCTGCTTTGTAGCAGTTTAAGGCTTCCGCTAATTCCTCGGCTGCACGTGGTCTATTAAGGGACCTAACATTCCACGTACAGATCCGAAGTTCTTTATCCTTATTTCGTTTGCATATTTCGTCAACAGTGAGGCTTGTTTTTGCTTCGCAACTAAATTGTATTCTATGCGGCCGGAAAGTCACCCCGACGGCACAACACCCAACCTGGAGGGCCAGGTTCTTAGTATGACTCCAAAAACCGCTCCTTACAGGCTTGAGCCGCGAATACTTGGGAGTAGCCCTGTAAGGTGTTCACTCAGTAGTTCAGCCTCACTGGAACAGTAGACACCACCGTTGATTCCATCTGTGGAATTCATCCGCTTTCGCCTGGATGAAAGGAGAGATGCCTTAGTGGGAACACCTCTCCCCCCTCTCTCGTTTGTTACCCCCACCAACCTTCCACTGGGGTTGTGACACAATCTCCAGTTGAGGTATTAGGCACCCGATGTTCACCGCGAGGAGGTGAGAGTAGGAGTCGATAGACAGAGGTGGGTTTTTAGAAAAACCTGTGGACGCTTGTGTCCTGTTTGGTGCACGTGTCTACCATTCGAACATCTCTCAGAGAAGTGCACTTTGTACAATATTTGAGACTAGAACTGCAACGCTTTCAGCAAATGGAGAGAATACAAGAGGCTTGGAAATAGAACTTTCAACGATTTACTAGGAAGAATCATGTACGCAATTTAACTGACCTGAAGCAGTCACGGAGTGTACTTTTTGGAACCACAAAGTGACAGAATATCTGTTAAACTTCATATTAATTCATTAAAATTTTGAGTATGCTTTCATCTTGGTAGTTTGGATTTAGAAAAAAATGTAGGTCCCTTTTAATCCTGCCGACAACACGCACACAGAAAGGAATGATTTTGAGTAAGTAACTAGACTTTAGTCCTTTGAGCACATGAGTCACTCAAATAATTTTTTGAATTCGAATAAAAATATATGTATTACATATGTCATGCATATAGAGTGGTATTATTATGTACATACATGTTTAATTAGTCCTTAATGCAATTACATATACATAAATCTAAATTCAAACAAAAAAAACTTAACTCTTCACCCCTTTGACGTAGTTTTAATATACCTACTGCCCACCTTCCTATGGAGGGCGCCCCACATCTTGTTAGACTTTCATTAATGAACCACAAGTAATGCGGTTGCAATTCATTAACAATTTAAGCTTCCATTCACGTATAACTCCCCCCCAAGCGTAGGCCAATTAATCCATTTCTCTCCCAGAACCAACTACCACACCACACTGTCATAAATGCGCATCTGTTTAAATTTATGCAATATACTCGCAAATACATCATCGGTTGTTTTAATATCTTTTAAAAGCCTTTTATGGTTCAAAAGTCTTTCAAAACCAGCTTCATGTTAACAAATCAAAATGGACACCCTTCAGTAAATAAACAATGCGACCGCAATCCTGAGTCATTTCGTCAAAATTGCGATTTGAACCACTTCAACCATAAGACTAGTCTCCTGCCTCATCCTTCCTTTTCACCAGGTAACCGCAAATAACCCTGCAAATGGAATTTTAAATTAACGACCGCACTGTGAGACAGAAACAGAAACAGAAACAGAGACACAAGGCACATACGTATACTTGGTATCCTTGCCGACTCGACCATTGCCAATGTCGATTCGTTTCAAATTGATGCAAAATGAGTGAGGGGAGAAGTAGCTTTGGGTCAAAGGATGTCCATAAACTCAACTCGAAGAACGAGAAAAGGGTTGATGTTGAAAGCTGATGTTAATACTACCTACTCTATACTTTCTCGATACAGAAGTCCCTGAAATGGAAGCAGTTACAAATTTAGTCAGACCTTGTTGATGAGAGTTATTTGAATCCTTATGCACAACTCATATCGAGAGAAATTTGCGTAAAATTAATGAAGGAATGAAGGCCCATTGCCATGCCATTCGTTTAGCATTTTCATTCATTGACCTCAAATTGATGAGCTCATGTCCGATGAAACGGATTATAATGCCTTCAACCTCATTCAATGTAAGCCCCAAGTTTTGGACGGAAATACTAGTAGATGAATGAAAGCATTAAAATGACGAGGGACAACCAGTAGATGGGTATGAAACTGAAGTAGGCTTATATTTTTCCTGCTCATAAGCTGGAGATATTGCAAACTAAATCAGAAATCAAAGTATATACAATTGTACATACACATACATAAGAAGCTTTTTTCAATTTTTATGACCATTACTCGTATATGAACAGAAATCAAGGCAAGAGGGACGTTTTTTGGAAAGTCAGAAGGGAATTAAGCAAACAAATTGAATTGGTAATTAATGTCACAGCATATACCATCACTAGCACTTTAGCTTCATTCTGTACAAAACCTAAGGATATAAAACTAATCAACATTATGACACATTAAGAATATATTTAGGTAAAGGCATTTTCCTGAGGGGGGAACTATGATGAAACCACAACAAACTCCTGCAAGTCCATCTTTAACTCCTGATGGACACTAATAACCTATAGAAAAGTGATATGCGGCCACCATTAAGTATTGACAACCAGTGGAAACAATGCCAAGAACCTATCTGTCGTGGAGTTTTACTCGAAAATCACAACGAAACTCTAGGTTTGATAATAGCTAATCAGAGACACAAACCACTGCTGCATTGAAGGACCAGAGCTACTCCTGAGCCGACGGCCTTGGCGCGAAGTTGTTCAAAGCCACATGCGAGTACTTGCTCAAGAGTATTCATCAGATCATCTACAAATTTTGTTAGAGGAACTCATGCCTCATTAATGAAACCTTATTAATGTTTACCTTCTGAATTGCAACAATATAGAGACATTAGTCTGAAACCCTTCGTGGACGACGTGATCGGTGTGACTTTAGTCCAAAAAGTTCACCGAAGTGACAAAATATTCGCATTACGGTAGAACTTGCAAAAAAGCCATGAACTTCAAATCGGGACCGGGACTCTAATCATCGATTTGAAGGACGAGGATGATAGAATCTATTTAGACAAAGTATTTTTTATTTTTTTAAGGTGACTGTAAGTCCAGGGTCGACCAGAGCCTCAACTAACAAGCTTCTCCAGCTAGTTCGGTCCATGGCTAGACGTCTCCAGTTTTGCACGTCAAGTTAGTTGAGGTTCTCTCCCACTTGGGTGCGCCACCTACTTATGTGCGGTCTTCTTCTACTCTGCCCTCCCTCGGGGTGGGATTCGAAGATTTCTGAGCCGGAGCATTTGGGTCCATTCGCTCTTCATGACCTAGCCATATCAGTCGCTTGACTTTGATTCGTTTGACTAGGTCAGTTTCGTTATACAGTCCGTACAGTTCATGGTTATATCTTCTCCTCCACTCCCCGTCTTTGCAGACGGGACCAAAGATCACACGGAGAATTTTCCTCTCGAAACATCCTAAAGCGTTCAAAGTCAAAGTTCATGTCTCTGGACCAAAGACAAAGACCGGCATGATGAGAGTTTTATAGAGGGACACTTCAGTTGCTTGAAAGAGGACTTTTTTTTTTTTTTTTTTTTTTTTATAATCTACCCGCGCTCAAGGGATTATGATTACCCTTTAAATGTTTCAACACAGTGCGGGCGTGAAGTTACGGAAGAGAAAGAAGGATAGGAAAGATGTGTGGCACGATGTTCTGAGACTGAAGGTTGTTGTCTCAGATATTTTATCTCCAGGGATGGCGGCTGAACTAAAGCGGAGAATGCCGTGTCTTATTTATATGTCGCTTATAATTCACATTATTTTATTCGTGTTCATCCTTGTTGGGCATACTAGTTTAACTCAATTACATGTTGTTAGTGTTATGCCTGAACAACATGCAATGAGTAAACCAGCAACCCATTGATGACAATTTTAGAAGGTTTTTAATGGAATTAAAACGACATAGACGACGGCAGGGATCGAACCTGTGATCATGAGGTTCACAGGCGAGCACACATCCATCGCGCCACGGCTAATCAATTGCCTTCTTAGTCCAAAGAAGCAGCGTCAGCGATTGGCAAGAGTTATTCTCCGTTTGATTTCAGCGCTGGTGTTATTGTCTGAAATAATAGCGGCGCCTAGATATACGAATTCCTTAACTACCACAAAATTATAGCTGTCTATGGTACCGTTCTGTCCAAGACGTCGGTGTTGTGTGTAGTTTCTTGATGACAGCATATACTTTACCGCTAAACCCATCTTCTTCGCTTCCGTCTCAATACTAACAAATTCACCACTGACATCACGCTTTGTTCTTCCAATAATGTCAATGTCGTCGGCGTATCCGAGTAATTGGACGTACTTTTGAAAGATTGTGCCTCTTCAAGAACGATGTTGAACAAGTCGCACGACAGAGCATCGCATTGCCTAAGACCTTTTTTGACAATAAAGGCATCGGTGAGATCTTTTCCGTCGTTGATGGAGCAGCGTATGTTCTCAATCTAAATACGAGTACATACATACATGCGCGTAATCGGAAGAAAAAAATTTTGATGTTCTTCTTTAGATTTCTTGAAAACAATCATCTAAGGCCTGGGCAATGAGAAATAAACAAATAAATACTGGAGTGTATTGTGTTTTGATATCTTTTTGAGTTCGGACATGCCTTTCGAAGCAAATAGGTCAATCTGCATTTTCAATAGGTCTTCATTCTGTCGAATCCTTGAAATCTTGTGCATGCTATGATTTTTGGACTCTTGAGCATCTTCTGAATATTTTTCTAGTGGTAGGTAGTAAATAGATATTCGATTATACCTTGACTACAGGCCAAATTTTTTTAAATAACAAGGGTTCTTTTTTCATGATACTTTTGATGACATAGCTCTCGTATTTGCTTGGTATACGAGTAGTCTACTAGTTTAACTGCATTCGCCAATTCCCTGCAATTCAAAACATTGAATATCGCCTCAGTTACCTGCGATTCTCCAAAAAAACTTGACGTGTTTCCAAATCCTAGCACTGGTACGAGTATAACGCCCAAACTCCTAAAGACCTCATGTTTGATTCCAATAGCATCATCAATGTGCTCTACCTCTTGTTATAGTGCTTAGGCAAGTTTCAAATTAAGTTGCATGCATCTGATTCTTGCAGAAATTCAATATTCATAGCTGTGTTTGTCGTTTGATTCACCTTGATTGGTGAAGATTTCTTGTGCCCTTTTGCATATGAGGGACGACCGAGTCCACTTTTGATTCTGTTAATTCATTCAAAACTTTTCCTTCAATCACAGTTAAAAGAACACTCATGATTCCCAACTATGGTGACTTGCTCATACTCATACCTTAATAAAGGGCTTTATAATAAGGGCGGGTAGATGTTGAAATGTATTTAAACAAGTTTTGTGTGAGATATTAACAAAATCCAAGTGGTCAAATTTTTAATGACTCTTCCACATCTGGCTGAATTTGAGCGATGACCAGTATAATGTTCACTTTTAGGACATCGATTGAATGTGGCTTATTCGCATAGACTTGCAACTTCAGGAAACCTCACAAGAAAAAGTCTAGCTTGGTCAGTTCCATTATAGTACGGGAGGTAGCGCTATAGTTGACGAAGTCATTTCATACCGGCTGAAAATCATAACAATAATAGTTTTCCCCTAACACATAACAGATCTGAACGTCAGCTGCTCCGAAAGCGGTGGAGCTAAAGGAGACAGCATGCAAAAGTCATTGGAAAAAAATTTGCTCCGATGAATTTTATACCAAGCGAAACTGTATTAAATTATTGTTTTAATCATATTTCTTCAAAAAATTATCGTCAGCTGTATTGCCGAGGGGGGGTTCAATGTCAGTCACGGGCATAAACCTCATTTAAAATTTGAAAAATAAATTTATTTTATACCTTATGAAATTTATATATCTCAATTTTTATACTTTTAAAATAATAAAGAAAATAGTCAGCTGCACTTTTGACGGGGGTAACACCGTCAGTCAGCGCGATAAACATGTCGTGCGCTCAACGCATTCGAGCGTCGCATAGTATCTTTGGAACATAAACTGACGATCTTTACACCCACAAACAATCAGCTTACGACGATTTTTTGTTTCTTTAACATTTAAATTATCTTATACTTAAAATTCAATAAGTATAACATCAATTTCATATAAATAACATCACAGTTTATTTATTTATTCCGTGTAGGTTTCAAATTACATATACAGGGTGATTTGCATAAGGTGTGACAAAAAGCTAGGGCATGTAGGTTGGAATTAGACAAGAAAAAAATCGTATGGGAGGGGGGGAGTCTATTTCCCCCCGTTTAGGCGGGAGGGGCAATTTAAGAAAAAAATCACTTCAAACAGAAAAAAAATTATTTAAAAATAACGGTGACACCTACAGAAAAATGCTATAGCGTTTTGAAAAGCCAGAAATACATTCTTTAATTCTGTCTTTAAATAAAGTTGTTCGAGTGAATAGTTTTTGAAAAATTACTTTTCAAAATCGAAATTTTGAACAAAAAATGAAAATTTTTTTTAAACAATTTTTTTTCAAAATTTTACGTAAATAAGTAATATTTTTTTATTCAATATTCAATGCTCTTATTAATTTTTGATCAAACACAAAAAACCGGATGTCAAAATGTTTTGTAGTTTTTGAGAAAGTCAAAAATAACAAAAACTACTTTTGTTCTAAAAAAAGCCTTTTATTTTAGTTTTTACGTTTTTGGATTCTTAGGTGAATTTACGATTGAAAGGATTAACTTTCTTTTTACTATTTTTTTAATTATCGTCTTATAAGCATACAATAATGTGACAAAGTACTGGATTAATCATATTTCACACATTTTTTCATTGAGAACACCTGCGTGAGAGCATTGGTTTAAAATTGACCTGCCACTTTTTTATTGCGGTGGGGTCGGCTTGGCGACGCAACCTGTTTTGTTGTACAAATTATTTCTAATTTGAATGTCAAGTCGTCAACATATCACGATGTCAAATTACTCTCGTACCGAATTAACGGATATGCATTACTGCTAGGGTATGGCCCATGGTCGAAGTCGTGAAGCGCAAAGACTCTACGCTGAAATGTACCCCAATAGGAGGTGTCCCAGTCATACGATATTTTCAAGAATCCATCAACGTCTTCGAGAACACGGAGTACTGGAGCACCGAGGGAGAGAAAGTTCATCTTCTGCATCAGTACACATAGAGGAAAGAATTTTGGATATGGTCCGACGTAATCCCTCCCTTAGCACAAGGAGAATAGCTACTATGCTTCAGTTGCCCCAAACTAGAGTATGGGCTTCATACCGAGCATTTACACCCGTACCACACTACACCAGTTCAGGAGCTAACCGCAAGCGACAAGTTACTGAGAGCTGCATTTTGTCGAACATTATTGCTAAGAGATGAAACTGAACATAATTACTTTGGAAGGATATTCTGGACGGATAAAGCTCAGTTTACCAGAGATGGAGTAACAAATTTCCACAATTTACATCACTGGAGTAACAGCAATCCGCATAACACGAAACAAATCAAATCTCAACACCGCTTTAGCTGTAATGTTTGGCTTGGTATTGTTGGACGAACAGTTATTGGACCACGGTTCCTGAATTCAGTCATAAATGGAGAATCCTATCTGCAGTTACTACGAGACCTTCTGCCCGATTTGAATGACAACGTTGCCTTGGCCATAGCAGACAATTTAATCTACCAGCAAGATGGAGCTCCAGCACACTAAAGCCGCACTGTAAGGAACTGGCTTGATGAACATTTTAGTGATCGTTGGATTGGAAGAGGAGGTCCAATAGAATGGCTGCCTAGATCGCCAGATTTAACTCCGTTAGATTTTTATGCTTGGGGATTCATGAAGAACTATGTGTACGAAGTGGAAATAGAATCTTTTGAACAACTGAAACAACGAATTGAAGAGGCTGGAGTCAAATTACAGGAAAATTTATCAAGTATAAATTTATGTGCAGCAATAAGAAGGCACTATAATCTTTATTCTACAAAATGGAGATCATATCGAAAATTTTTTGTAATAAGCTGTAGTTAAAAAATAGTTAAAAATTATAATAAACAGTAATTATGTATTTTATCTAAAAATGCATGTATTTCTTATTTTAATTGATTTCAAGATTCAGGAACATTTTTGTTCTTATTTCGCAATTGCATTTTTCTGTCACTAGTTAGGGCGTGTAACGTTGCATTATTTAAAAAACATTCGCAGGTCAATATTAATCCAATGCTCTCACGCAGGTGTTCTCAAAGAAAAAATGCGTTAATCCAGTACTTTGTTACTTTATTGTATGCTTATAAGACTGATAATAAAAAAATTGTACAAAAAAGTTAATCCTTTCTTTCGTAAATGCCCTAAGCCAAGCCGACCCCACCATAATAAAAAAGTGGCAGGTCAATTTTAAACCAATGCTCTCACGCAGGTGTTCTCAATGAAAAAATGTGTGAAATATGGTTAATCCAGTACTTTGTCACATTATTGTATGCTTATAAGACGATAATTAAAAAAATAGTAAAAAGAAAGTTAATCCTTTCAATCTTAAATTCACCTAAGAATCCAAAAACGAAAAAAACTACAATAAAAGGCTTTTCTTAGAACAAAAGTAGTTTTTGTTATTTTTGACTTTCTCAAAAACTGCAAAACATTTTGACATCCGGTTTTTTGTGTTTGATCAAAAACTAATAAGAGCATTGAATATTGAATAAAAAAATAATACTTAATTACGTAAAATTTTGAAAAAAATTGTTTAAAAAAAAATTTTCATTTTTTTTTCAAAATTTCGATTTTGAAAAGTAATTTTTCAAAAACTATTCACTCGAACAACTTTATTTAAAGACAGAATTAAAGAATGTATTTCTGGCTTTTCAAAACGCTATAGCATTTTTCTGTAGGTGTCACCGTTATTTTTAAATAATTTTTTTTCTGTTTGAAGTGATTTTTTTTCTTAAATTGCCCCTCCCGCCTAAACGGGGGGAAATAGACTCCCCCCCTCCCATACGATTTTTTTCTTGTCTAAGTCCAACCTACATGCCCTAGCTTTTTGTCACACCTTATGCAAATCACCCTGTATATGTAATTTGAAACCTACACGGAATAAATAAATAAACTGTGATGTTATTTATATGAAATTGATGTTATACTTATTGAATTTTAAGTATAAGATAATTTAAATGTTAAAGAAACAAAAAATCGTCGTAAGCTGATTGTTTGTGGGTGTAAAGATCGTCAGTTTATGTTCCAAAGATACTATGCGACGCTCGAATGCGTTGAGCGCACGACATGTTTATCGCGCTGACTGACGGTGTTACCCCCGTCAAAAGTGCAGCTGACTATTTTCTTTATTATTTTAAAAGTATAAAAATTGAGATATATAAATTTCATAAGGTATAAAATAAATTTATTTTTCAAATTTTAAATGAGGTTTATGCCCGTGACTGACATTGAACCCCCCCTCGGCAATACAGCTGACGATAATTTTTTGAAGAAATATGATTAAAACAATAATTTAATACAGTTTCGCTTGGTATAAAATTCATCGGAGCAAATTTTTTTCCAATGACTTTTGCATGCTGTCTCCTTTAGCTCCACCACAAGTGCGACAACTGACGCTCACTTTACTGAATTTCGAACATTAAACAACTGTTTGAAGTAAAATTCATTCGGCATAAAATTCCTAAAAAAATTGCAGCGCTACCTCCCGTACTATTACATTGGTGAAGAATTCCCGTCACCCCTGCGACCTCAAATCGTTCATGAAGAATGTCAATAGGGGTGTCCACTGTGTGGCACGTAACGCCGCCCGTCCTGCTGGAAACACATCACGTCTTGGTCCATAGCATTCAATTTGGGTCATAAGAAATTGGTTATCATCGTTTTGTAGCGCCCGCCATTCACATTGACCGTCTCGCCGACGACGTTTTCGAAAAAGTACGGACCAATGACGCCGTCAGCCCGACCACCACACCAAAGGGTTACTTTTTGAGGATTCATTGTCATTGTCATCTGGTGGATTTCGTACACGGTAACTCATCAAAAAATGCTCCTCGTCGCTAAAGATAATTTTTCGACAAAAATTGGGGTCCTCTTTCTAACGCTCCGAACCCCTCCGAACAAACGGCCGGCGTTGTCTTTGGTCATGAACTTTGAGCTCCTGGGCTAGTTGAATCTTATATGGGTGTAGGCCCAAGATCTGATGCCGAATTCCTCAAATTCAAGGCTGCGAAGGGCCGAGTTTTTATGCATGACGAGGAATCGACTTCTTCGGGTTCTGCTGTAAACTTTCGCCAGGAAATGTTCTAAGCCGATCTTGCCTTTTTTGACAAACGAATTTTGGCTTTTTAATTATCAAAGGAGTCGTCACAAATTTGACCACCAAAAGTTGATGTGTTGACAGTGAAGGGCGACCACGTCTACCGTAAGATGGGCTCAACGCACGCAAAGATTGCACTAACGAACACTTATTACTTATTTTGACAATAAGCTTTTATCATTTGGACGTGCTGTTCAATCGTAAAACTTGTCATGGTAATGGAATCAGTAACTTTATAATAATAAAACAAATTTGACAGAAAATAACATGCCGCCAAAATACGTATACGTGATATAACAAAGGTCATCGCTTTATCAGGTATTTCTGCTTCCTTATTGGATGGCGGAAGAACGGACCGTCTTGAACTCAAATTGCTGTTAAATATGCAGACAAATAAAAATACAGGATGCAGTATTAAATTGCATCCAGGTATGACTAATGTGCTTAAAGGCTACATAAAAATTCATTAGAATCTTTGGCATAATGGTTATTGCCTTAGCTCGATTCTCAGCCGCTGCAAAAAAAAATGTTTTTCCGGGTAGTATCGCGGCTCATGCGAGGAATTGACAAATCCCCTAAGAGTATCTCTTGTCATGAGAAGTGCTGCTCATTAGCCGTTAGGAATCGGCAGAAAATTGTAAGCCCCCTCCATTTCTGTTAACAAGCACACAGGAATGGTTGAGAGTTGTAACTCACTAGGTCCTGATTCACTTCGAGCTGTTGCACCATGAAATTTATTTTATTTATAGTATAAGGTTTTAAGAAAATAAAAAATGTTTACGCCCGTTTTCAGTTTTATTATTGTGTAAATATAAATTAAATTATTTAAAAATAAACAAACCGTTTTTGAGATATCGTATTAAAACAAAAATGACAAACAATATGCAATGTTTTTTAATTTTTTGTATAAAAAATAAAATGCACGACTGGGTCGCACGAACTTGCTCCTATCTAATAGACCAGGAATTTTAAAAACGAATGTTATTAGAGAAAACTGTTCATAAGGATCAAATTAATTTTTTTTAATTCTTGTAGTATTAAGAGACAAAAACAGAATGCTATGCAAATACGAATTTATGCAAGAACAAAAACTATATAAGTCGTTTTAGTGGTTTCTTAAGAAAAAGCTTTTATATACAAACATTTTAAAAGATTTTTAAGTTTTTATTATTGTGCGAATAAAAATTAAATTTACAAAAAAAAAATATTTACCCGTTTCTGAGATATCGAATTTTCAGAAAAAGAAAAAATAGTTTTTTTTCAAAAATTCAAAAAAAAATATTTTAAAGTTTTGAAATGCAATGTGTTTTAGACTTTTTAGAAGCTTCTCTATAAAAAATTTCGTTATGTGGATAATGACAAATTCGAAATTCGAAAAAATGGTAGGTATAAGCTGTAATATCTTAATTTCAAATTTTTTTTATTAAATTAAAGATCGTAAAAATTAATTGAAAGAAAACAAATTTTATCAAAATTCTATGCGCCGTTTTCAAGAAAAATACGATTTCTGAAAACCATTTTTTTAATTTTTTACCATTTGTATGGTAAGTACCTTTATTTTTAGGTAAAATAAATTTTTTTTTCTCACATCTTGTAGATTATGTTGGGAAACTTTTATTTATCAAGTATAAAAAAAAATCTAGCGTGGGGTTTTCGAAACATTGAGTTTTGAAAAAAAAATTTTTAAGTTTTCTTTAAAAATCCAAAAATTTTTTTTGGAAAATTTGAGTCCACATTACTATTTACGTTCTTAGGGAGCTTTAGCAAAAAAAAAAAAATGATCAAAATCGGTTGAACCGTTTTTGGGAAATCAAAAACAAAAAAATGGTTCCATGGGGGGTACCCTCAATAACCATTTTTCGGAAAAAATTTGTCAACCATTACCTACGTTTAACTAAATAAAATTTTTTTGTATTTTTATTTCTTAAATCTGTCGAAGAGTTTTTGAGAAAAAAAATATTTATAAAATTTCGAAAAAAAATTCGTATTTTTGGTCTTAAAAAAAAAAGAATAAAACGTGTGGGGGAAAAAAATTAAAAATGATATCTACTAAGTTTAAAGAAAATCGGCCGACCCGTTTAGGCTGTAGTCGAACAGACAGACAGACAGACAGAATTGCGAGACCCACTTTTTTAGTCTTCGCTATCATCGTAACTTTGATCAAAATCTCGAGTTCGATTTTTTTACGAATGAATAACTTGCCTTTTAGTGAAATGAAACAGTGGTTTATTATCACAAGGAACAAACTCTGGCCATTTTCGATCCCATCCCAAATGTCAGAATCAAACGCAGGTGCCTCACCAAATTTCAGCTATTCAGCATAAGTGGTTCCTGAGATTTAGGATTTCAAAAATCGCTCAACCCTTAACCGACTAAAATTTGGATTGTTTTCTTTTATTACTTACAATTTATTTAAGTTAGAAATAGGTAATAACAATAATATTACTCTACTTGAGAAACTTGATGTTAAACTTCATAAACTAGATCTTGGTGTACTTTCGGATTTCACTATACTTTTCACAGTTGACTTGTTATACACCGGGTTTTATACAAATGGGAACTTGCTCTCCTTAAATTAATTAATTTGGAATTAATTTGGCCTTTCACACTTTCAACCCGAAGATAATTATCAATATATGGTCCGAATAATTTTGAAAAATGGGTAAGAAATTCATAAGACTATGAGTAAAAGTGTCACAACCGCGAGAATTGACCATGAATTTATTAGATTGTTGTATACTTAATTTTGTAACATCTAACTCTCTTGTAAAGATCAATAAATAGACATTAACAAATTAGAACAAGATGACAGAAGATGATTGAAGGAATAATTTGACACCATACTCTTCAAGCAATACAAATTCGCGGTTGACAGAATCGTATCCATTGAAGTCTAATCCCCTACCCCCCGCATCATAAGTCATTTTCTTGAATATTCACAACATAGCTAATAAATATTTAAAAATTCATAAATATTTGATCCAGACAAACCCACAATAATTATAACCTGTCGAGCTGGCTTAAACTGTATGGAGTGAACAAATATAGTCTACCCAGCAGTTAGTGAATATAAATACAAAGTACGCTGGGATAAAGCAACTTCCGCCCTTTTAGATATCTATTCGTTTCACCTATGGACCTAAATTGACATATGTGACACACAGGTGCAGTTAAATGTCATCCTCCTACCTAAAACCAAGAGTTGGTACCAACGCCTGGATCTCGGTTCATACAACTCGTTAGTTAAGTTGGAAGGATAGCAATATATACAAATTTAAAATATACGAGTACATACGAAACACAACATTCACCGACTTTCACTATGGGAATTAAATAAACCATCATCCAACCAATGAACAGAGACAAACTTGCGTCCCTGTGTTTTGTAACTGTACATGATAAAGTAATGCGAGTGCTATACATTAATTAAAACAAATTAAGGCCATCCACAGGCGCATCCATATATACAGTTATTCAGGATTCTGCATAAACAGCAAAGTACACCCGTCCTTACGTACGAGTACTCGTATAGTCCTTTGAACGAATGAAGGTTGCACATGGGAATAACCGGGTAATCTGTGGTGGCATTTTGTCCTTTTTGGTCCCTTTAAACTGGAACTTTTGTTTGTTTTTTTTTTTTGGAAGAAAACTTTCCACACACAGCAGGGCACAGAGCACAGCGCCATAGTGTTCTGTTTGTGTATAGTTTGGTCCTTTGTTTCAATTATTTCACCCTTCCTTGTTGTTCGTGTTGCTTCAAACTTTCAGTTTGGAACTCACAACTGAAGAAGGGTGCGACATAACGGAGTGGGTGGAGTGGAGAGGGATGGCTTTGATAAATTGATATAAATTATTGAAGAAAATAGTTATTTTTGGAAAGTCGATACATCCTTTGGCGTCACGTTCACGTACGAGAATAAGCTCCGAACAACACACAATCGTACTTTTGATTCGATTTTTCTTTGCTTTCTACACGCGACTTGTCGGCAATAACTGTCTTCTAAATCAAAACTTCTTTGGGGAATTTTCGGGAGTTGGTTGCTCCTGGTGAACTTTCATTGCAAACTAAATCGACAAAAAAAACATACGAAACGTTGAATAAGTGAAAGAAAAGCGTGGTAGTATCTGGAAAATAAGCATTTTTTGTCTTGGACGAGCGTGCAGCACTTTCGTTATTTTGTTTTGCTTGCCATGCATGTATTGGTATTATAAGGGCAAGTTATGCATTTGGGGAAAAAATAGACCTCACAATTTTAGTCAAAAATGATTCACCTATGTTTGGTCCCGGAGTCCTTTGTATAAGTACGGTCTACTCAGGTACAGAAAGCCTTGATAGCCGAACTTAAAAATAAATACAAAATGGATATAATTGAGACCAACAGCTTGTAACTTGTAACTTGAACACCGTGACCGTTCGTGTGCGTGTTTTATAACTTCAAAATAAGAAAGAATTTTGGCCAATTAAACCCGTTTATATGTATATCAGTGGCAATAGCGTTGGGTTTATACATATGTAAGACAATTTATACAAACATTAGACATATTTCTGTCAAAGACCAATTTTCAAGCAACTGCAACTCTGTGGCTTCCCAACATACATATATGCAGTCCAAACCATTATGGAACATCTATTTTTAGAAACTCGAAAAACTAAGTTGCATTGTGAATGTCGTTTGGCATAAGGCAAAATCCTGTCATTAAATATGTGCGCTTATTTGCAGTCGTCCTCAGACCAATTCTCACGGTTTCGTTCAAAGATATCACGCACTTCTTATAACGTGTGATGGGAAGGGAGCAGTCTTAATCTTAATGAGAGAAGAAGACGAAGGGATTAATAAAGTTATGTTTCGATCCAGAAAAAATTGGCGCCTGCATCAACATAAAAGAAATATGCTAGTTTTTTAGAAAGAAAAACGAAAAAAAAGTAACATATACATACATACATAAAGTGTAACACTTCTAACATTACATTGAAGAAATGCGTAGGTACCAATCAAAATAACCAGATGGATAAAAGATGGCACTAGAAATGCAGGGGCACAAGCAGGACAAAATGTAAAAAAAAGTAATCACAACAAGAGGCTATCCCCAGGGTGGTGTATTACCATTCTTATCGTGGAGTGTAATAATCTAATAATTTGCAAGAGACTTACAGCCAAGTTATACGGATGCAAACCGAACAGGTGGATGTACACTACGATGGTAAGACCAATCAATATCTAGGAACTAGGATGCGGTACAAGAGAACCGAATTATCAACAACTAAAAAAACCCTAGAAAAAGTTCAAAGGCTGGCGTATATCTCTATTATGGGAGCAATGAGAACCTGCCTTACCACAGCTATATGGAGGCCATCCCCTCTATACGGCAAAAGGAGGTATAATGAGATTCTCAAAGGAAAGAACTGGGACAGCCAAAGTTATTGGCCTCTAGGTCCACAGTAACAAACCTTCACATCCCAAGAGATTGTATGATCAAGAAAATATAATTTCCAGAAAACTTTTTTACTGAGCTAAGCTACAAAAAAGATTGGGTAGGAGAAGAAACAAAGTACACCCTGGAAACAAATACCATTAAGTGATACACTAATGGATCGAGAACAAGCGAAGGGACTGGTGCAGGAATTTTTGGGCCTAGAACCAAACTTCCCATACCAATGGGGCACATTACCAGCATATTCCAATAATGCGTGGATCGAAATCTCGAAAAAAACACTATCGTAACAAGAACATTGCCATCATATAAGAGGCAGACTCCTTAGCAAAAATAAGCGCATCAACGCCTTTAATAGGGCCGGAGCCCTATTGCGGAATAGGCGAAAATGTCATCAAAACAAAATTAAACAAGAAGAGGAGGCAAGCAGATCCAAGAATTGGAAAGAGCTCCCAAAGCTGAGGCAGGCGAAACTACTACTGAGCAGTTACAAGCCGCAACGTTTCGAAAATTGCTTTAACTTAAGTAGAAATAACCTAAGAATTATAATAGGGCCCGTATCTCGTAAGAGTAAAGTGATCGCTCAATTAATTGATTGTCTCTTTTACAATCGCTCTCTCTTTATTTCTTTATTGATATAATAGAAACAGCTATAGTTAAAACGACAATTAACGATCACGTTAGCCAATTCCACCTCAGGTATCCCAACTGGACACTGCAAACTAAGAAGACAGCTATAGGTTTGCTTGGTATGGTAAGCAGTGCCAAATGTAGATTCTGCAAGATACATGAGGAAACACCGGACCACATACTAGGAAAATGTTCTCCACTCATGCACCAAAGGAAAAACCATCTGGGACAATACCAAGTAGAAGAGAGCGACCTATCCTCTCTGAAGGTGCCCCAAAGACACTAAGATTCCTAAAAGCAATAGATTTGGGGCACAACAGATCTCCAGGTCGCAGTGCAATACCCCCAATACATAATTTATTCAACATAACATTGAAACGCACAATTTAATTTTAGTTGGATGAAATGTAAGTTTAAGCCTGGGAACCACTTCGAATCAATAGAACATAGTTCTGTAACGATGCGAAAGGATTGTAGGGCTCAAGTCGGCTGTCTCGTTTACGGCTGAAATAATTTCGAAGAAATTTTAAGCTGAGTTAACTATTTCTAATATATTGTAATATTTTTGCTAGGTTCGTTAAATAAAACTTATTACTCTTTCTGATATTTCTTCTTTATTTTTACTTTCCAAATCACAACAATAAATCTCAATTTATAATCAACTCAAATACTTTATTCAAATTAAAATCACTCTTGTTTTACACAATCCAATAATAGTCCAGGAAAAATAGCTTTTTGCAAGGAAAAAATTAGATCCTGGCTGAAAATTGGCACGATCATTGGTAATTGGGCTCTTAATAAAATGAGAGAGTTCCTCACCGATCCGATGACCGCTACGTAAGTTATTCAAGGTCAAAGGTCACGAAAATGGGTTTTTTCAAATTTACTCAAAAACGGTTTGTGTTAGAGAAAAAAATTGTTCTACAGACATGTTGCTGAGGTAATTTTCAACAAAAATTGTTAAAATTTTGTCCGTAGTATTTACCGTTAAAAAGTTATAGCACTTTAAAGAATCGTAAGCATCACCATATTTCGCATTTTCTCCCACATTACTGATAATTACTTAAAACCAGTTTGTTTTAGAGAAAAATTTTGAAGTACAAACTTGTAGATGATGAAATTTTCACAAAAACGGTTTTAGAATTTTGTTCGTAGCAAGTACCGTTAAAAAGTTATAGCAATTTACTGACGTTCTGACAAATATTGTTGTGGCACCTGGACTGATATGATAATAGAGCAATCACTTATGAAGTCCATGAAAACAGATGGAGGAATATCTAGGGGGAGAAGTACTCAAGAAAGCGTGCTGAGCAAATGGGTGTGCAGAATGCATTCACTGAATACAGTTTGTGAAAAGTAGGAAGATCTTTGCAATGTAAAACTGGATACGTCCGATCAACATCTGGATGCGAGAGATTCACGTGTGCAAAGAGATAATGCTCTAAAACTTCTAGAATGGCTTTCATGTCATGAACCTTTCCCTAAACTTTCTCACATAATGTCTATATCGAATGGAATCATCGGCAATGACAGTATCAACTGTTACAGAGCTTATGAAATTGGTCTTATTTCTATGGAGAGTATGAAAAACCTAACATTTGCTGATGTTAAATTGAAAAGAGCAAACAGAATAGCTTCCCTTTTAACTGTCAACAGTTCGATAAAAGTGCATGGTGAAAAAGTTGCAATTGATCCTCTCTTACTTTTTCAACGAATAAGTGTAACTAACCAATTTGAAGACCAACTGCAGACATTTTTTATTTTATGAGTTGGCTCCTTATCCATTGTCACTTTTTGATCAGGTTGGTATGCGAAAAAATAAAAAAATTTCCCTTTATGAATTGTTAGAGCCAGTTGAAGATAACATTGATTATAATAATGTTACATACATCATCGATGGAGGATTTTTACTGCATCGTGTTTTATGGAATCGAGAGAACTCATTTCATGCAATTTTTGATAGCTACATTAACTATGTACAAAAGCATTTTGGCAAAAATGTCACTATTGTTTTCGATGGTTATAAAGATCAAGGTAACAATATAAAAGCTTAAGAGCAGCGTCGTCGGTGTGCTTCAGCTCCGTCATCAGCTGACATTTTGTTCGATGTATCAATGAAGGTCTCAACTTCCCAACAACAGTTTCTTGCTAATGCAAACAACAAAAGTCGATTCATTGCTATGCTTTCTGAGAAGTTTAAGGCTGTAAACATCCTAGTGAGGTAAGCCAAAAATGATGCTGATGTTTTGATAATCGAAACAGCCATAGAGAAAGCTGAGAAACGCACGAGTATTGTTGTAGGAGAGGATGTCGACCTGCTAGCAATACTGATAGCACGCGCTCCTCCAGACAAAAAGATCTATTTTCGGAAACCAGGTAAAGCTAAAATGAAAAATAAATTATACTGTACTCACAGTTTAGTCGCTTACCCAAAATGTCAAGCCCACATCTTATTTTTGCACGCATTTACTGGTTGTGATTCAACTTCTGCTCTCTACAACAAAGGAAAAAAATAAAAATTTTCAAGCTTTTCGAAAAGAGTGACAATCTGATAAAATATGCCGAAGTGTTTGCCAGAGCCGATTATCCTCCAAATATTATTTTTGAATATGGTATACGTCTACTTCTACCATCTTACAAAGCACATTCGACAGAAGGAAATATCGATGCATTAAGATATTCCTCATTTTTGTCCAACTGACTAGGCTCAACAAAGCTGTACAATTATCTTACCTTCCTCCAACATCTGCTGCTGCTCAACAAAACCTTTTTAGAGTGTACTATTAAGTTCAAGCTTGGTTGGGAAGAGATAATATTAATCCGGAAAGCTGGGGATGGGCATTAAGAAATAATGTTTTGGAGCCTATAACCACTCTGCTTCAACCAGCACCGGATGAACTTCTTACAACAATATTTTGTAACTATAGTAAAGGTTCCGGTTTTAATTGTGGTTGTCCAAAAGCGGGATTAAGTTGTTCTTTAGTTTGTGGTCAATATCATCGAAAGTCATGTACAAACTCAGTTCAAATTGATCCATATGCTGAGGACGCTAACGACGAATCATTACTTAACATGCCTTTGCCAGATGTTAATTAATAATTTTAACTAAATTTTGTGTGCTTAACATAGTGGAATAGGCCTACGGGGGATACCACATACAAAAAAATGCGCCTGGCACTTGACCTCTGAGGTGGTGTGGAAGAATGTGCAAAATAGGGCTACTTTTTGCGATACTTACGATTCTGGAAATTGCTATAACTTTTTAACGGTACTTGCTACGAACAAAATTCTAAAACCGTTTTTGTGAAAATTTCCTCATGTACAAGTTTGTACTTCAAAATTTTTCTCTAAAACAAACTGGTTTTAAGTAATTATCAGTAATGTGGTAGAAAATGCGAAATATGGCGATACTTACGATTCTTTAAAGTGCTATAACTTTTTAACGGTAAATACTACGGACAAAATTTTGATAACCATTTTTGTTGAAAATTACCTCAGCAACATGTTTGTAGAACAATTTTTTTCTCTAAAATAAACCGTTTTTGAGTAAATTTGAAAAAACTCATTTTCGTGACCTTTGACCTTGAATAACTTACGTAGCGGTCATCGGATCGGTGAGGAACTCTCTCAATTTATTAAGAGCCCAATTACCAATGATCGTGCCAATTTTCAGCCAGGATCTAATTTTTTCCTTTCTTTGGCATTTTTTTGTCTATTTTTCCTGGACTATAAGCAGAGTTTTGCACACTTCCGTAATCAAAAATCAACTGTATTGTGCTCACCGCGAACACTCCCTTATATACTCATGTTAGTTGTTCTCGAAAATTCTTGTCTTGGAATGTTCTAGATGGTTGGAATAAGGGGGAATACATTTAACATTGGAAAAGAGCTTCTTGTTTCTTCCAGAAATTAGATACGTAATTTTCCAACAGATGGCGCTGTAGTAGTATAAAGCTCTGTTCACAACAATATGTTTGAAAGAATTTTAAATTAAATTATCAGGTCTTCAGGTCTTAGGAAATATTATTAATTAAATAAAAATTCACGAAAACAGGAAACGCGTCTTCATCGGCGTGTATGACTGGGAGACCCAGAGTATGCGTAACGTTCGGTATGCCTTACCGACTACACCGTTAATGTGGTTATCCCATGTTAGATTGTGCTTAAAGGTTATTCCGAGAATTCGAGAACTCACATATTCAACAGTTATATTATTTAAAGTTATTTGAGGAAAATAAGTAAAATCTAAAATGTTTTTATGAGTTTAGGGCCAGTCCATTAGTCTTAGCCAAAAGTGCTTTTTTTTCGAAGTCATCATTCACGCGGCAAACAGTATCTCTAATAAGATCAAGACTTTACCCGAGGTACATTTGTACATTGTCCGCATTCATAAATAACGAGCAGTTATCAATGGCGGACGGAGGGAATATCATTGGCGGATAGCGAAAAAAGTAATGGACCAATAATGAATTCTTGTGGAACTCCACTGGTAGGGAGAAAATTGGATAAAATGTTACCTATTTTAACTGTTTGCATTCTATCGGATAAATAGGAAGATATAAGTTTTACAGCATCGAAGTTTTTCTGCATGTTTTCCTAGTATAGCTGCATCGAATGCCTTTGAAAAATTCAGGAGAATTAAAAAATTAATTTTATCTTCATCTAGTGCTTAACAAAGGTCATCAATTACATTTAGCGCAGTGACACAGCTGTGTTTCTTTCGAAAACCACTCTCGACTTGCACTTAGAAGATGATGCGTCTTAAGAAAATCTCCCAATTGATTTTTCAAGATCCTTTCAAAAGTCGTTGAAAGCTAAGATTGAAATCGGCCTAAATTTATTATATTTAGCAGTTTTGGTTATGGGTACGATTTTCATCGGAAAGTAAATTCCCCTGTTGTAAGGATGGTGTTAAAAATATGCGTGATATACGGCCAAACTATTGGAAGTATTATCTTTAAGAAAGAGGGATGCATTTCATCGAGACCGGTGGCATTTGACCTTACTGGTATACTTTCAACACTTCTGCCCCCTGTGAACCCAAAACTAGAGAAACTAAAATTATTCGAAGAGAAATTGACTGGAATATCCGGGTTAGATAGAAGGATTAGGCATTGAAGGATTGGAGACAAACTTCCTATTTAATGAATTGCCAACATGATTGTTTTTGGTCCTACCAAGCCCAATACTACGCAAGTTATTCCCCAACTTTAAACTTCAGATCAACAATAAATTTGCTGTTTTAACAATGTCATTTGAACCTTGAACAAAGTTCATTCTGTAGTTTAAGTTAAAGGACACAATTCTGCCGTTTAACTCTCAGTTCAACAACCACTTCACAACATGATCGGCAATGGAAGCCACTCTTGTTGTTAAAATCGTTTGCAATCTATGTTTTTTTTTATCTATTATTGATCACTAATTCCATTGAAATTCTGTTGAAAAATATTTCATATTTTTATTTTGCACCTTCATTAACTGAAAATAATATTTGTTTTAATTTTTAATTTTTTTTTCTCTCACAGGTTACAACGTTCGTTGATTATCAACAACATAAAATATTTGATATTGTTTCGTGTGTTCTTTGATTCAGATAGAAACTATGGCAACTACGTACAATGCTGCCAATTTTGTTCAATTTAACTGAAGTTCAGATTAGACTGTGAAACCGAAAGAGTTGAACTTAAAATTTAACCTCCAGTTCAGGTTCAGTTGAGTTTAAAGTTTAAACCTCCATTGTGGGACTGGGGTTAGTGAAACAAATTTCAAAAGCTTCGTTTTGAAAAAAAATTTATTTGGTATTGCTTTTTTTATAAAAAATGTCAGCCATTGGAGCAAGTACGTTCAACCCGATTCATGCACTTACGTTTTTAGGTATTTTTATGCTTTGTGTGTGTGTATATATTGTAAGGAAATGTTTCGAGTTAATTTCAAGTCACGTAATTTTGTGAACGATACGCATTTCGATGTTAAAAAAATTATGAGGATGTTTTATTTTTAATTTTTATATACTTTACCTGCCGAGTACTCGTACTACAATCACCTTTAGTCGTAACATATGGGCGGCAGGAATACGTGAGGTTTCGTATAAAATATTGCACTCAATTTCCTGTGGGTTGTCTATGTGCTGGTTGATGCTGCTCGTGTGGTCGGAAGGGAATGTCGCGAGAAGGACGAAAATGCATAATTTAATTGAAACATTTTTTTGCAAACGTATATAAGAGTACATATACGTATAATAATGTTGATTTAAAGTATAACGTGACGTGCGGTCGCGTAAATGGTGATGTAGCTATACCGTAAAACGCCCTATATATTTTCACTACTTACTCTTGATGAGATAAAGCAATGCGATTTTTTGGATAATATACAATATTTAAAAATTATATTACGCCCATGACATGAGCAAATGCGGCAGTAATGTGTGAGAAATGTGGAGTCTGGTGTATGTAAATGGTTGTAAATACGAATTTTATCTTTTAACAGACAATTTTATGAAAAATTTTGTTTTTTTTTTTCAACGAAAGTGATGTGAAATAAATATAATTTACTGCACTGCGTGGTATATTTACTTGATTTTCCTGTTCGAAAAGGCAGTTCTTTCGCAATCTTAGGTCGTAGCTTGTGAATGGAATGTTATCAAAAATTAATAATAAACGCATGCCTATACAATCAGCTCTATCTCGAGATCCATCGCAGTCGGAAACTCGTAACGATTCCCGAAAAAATAAAATGCACGACTGCGTTGCACGAACTTGCTCTTATGTAAAAGACTAAGAATTTCAAAACTGAATGTTATTAGAGAAAAACTGTTCATAAGGATAGAATTAATTTTTTAAATAACTAAAACAACTCCTTTAGTAGTTGGAGCTAAAAACAGGATGCCATGTGTTTTAAGAAAATATTAGTTTATGCAAGAACAAAATTTTAATTCGTTGAATAGTGGTTTCTTAAAAAAATAAGCTATTACATATATGGAAAATTTTTAAAACATTTTTAAGAAAAAATTTTGGTATGAAAATTAAATGTCCAAAAAAAATTGAGGCGTCTTTAAGATATTGAATTTTCAAAAAAAAAAAAAAAAAAAACAGATTTTTTTAAATTAAAAAAAATATTCTTTTTAAAGTTTTGAAATGCAATGCATTTTAAAATTTTAAGAAGCTTCTCTACAAAAAATTTCATAAAAATCCGTTATGCTAATGATGAGAAATTCAAAATTTGAAAAAAATGGTTCTATGGTAGGTACAGTCAGTAATTTTTTGTATTAAATTATAGATCGTAAGAATTAATCACAAGACAAAAAATTTTAGCAAATTTCTCGGAACTGTTTTCGAAAAAAAAAAATACGATTTTCGAAAACCATTTTTTAACATTTGTATGGAGGGTACCGTTATTTTTAAGTAAAATAAAGTTTTTTTTCTCATATCTTGTAAATTATATTAAGAAACTTTTATTTATCAAGTTTTGAAAAAATCGAGCATGGGTTTTTCGAAATATTGAGTTTTCAAAAAAAAAAAACTGATTTTTTTTTTAAATCAAAAAAAATGTTTTTGAAAATTTGAATACACAATAATATTTGAACAATGATCAAAATCGCTCGTACTGTTTTTGATGAAATCAAAAACCAAAAAAAATATTTCCAAGAAGGGTTCCAAAAATAAACATTTTTTTGTAAATTTTTTTTCAACCATTACCTAGCTTTAACTAAATGAAATGTTTTGATTTTTTTTTTAAATCTGTGGGACAGTTTTTGAGAAAAGAAATATGTATAAAATTTCGAAAAAATTCGTATGGCAGGTACCGTAATTTTTGGCCTTAAAAAAAAGAAAAAAACGTGTGGGGAAAAAAATTAAAAACGATATCTACCAAGTTTGACGAAAATCGGCCGAGCCGTTTAGGCTGTAGTCGAACAAACGGACAGACAGAATTGTGAGACCCTTTTTGTTTGCCTTCGCTATCATCGTAATGTTAAAAGGAGGAATGCAACTGGCTATTTCTATAGAACACTGTTTATAGAAATAACGGTAATATAAAGAAAGACAAGACAAATTTCTTGCACTGTTTATAGAAATAACGGTAATATAAAGACAAGACAAATTTCTTGCAACGTCGAAGGAAACTTAAGCACTTAGCAACGTTTTTGGCGAATGACGTCGAATATGTGGTCATTCCACACAAGGTGGCCTATAATGCGCATACCGAGAACTATTCGGTTTCCTCAATGCAAGTGCCGCTCATGGATAGCGGGAAGGGGGTGGATTCTGTTTTAACGACAGCATTGCGTTTTTGAAGAATTAAATTCTACGCGGTTTATGGTTGCCCATTTGACAGTGCTATCGAGATCAGAATTTAATGACCTTATCATACGTTGCCGTTCTAGATCCACATCTGAAGAACAGGGACATGCATGTGGAAACGAATATATGAGAATCTGAGAGTACTGTCATCAGCAAAACAATTTAATGGATTAGAAGTTTCAGACAAAAGATCATTGATGAATATAAGAAAGAGAGTCGGAGACAAAACGGAGCCCTGTAGCACACCAGCATTTATTTTATGAATTTCAGAATTGAGACCAACCAATAGAACTCGTTACAACCTGCGTAGCCAAAATCGATCTTAACATCTCTTTGGCAGTTTCCCGGTGACCACGCTCGATGCAATTCGCAGCGAAACGTTCGGGGTGAGTACTGTATTGAACTCGCTAAATAATAAATATTTATAACGCGGCTAATCCGAAAAGTTTAAAATGTCTATTGTAGACAACCGCGAAAACCTTAAAAGTTATATATGAGAACAATAGTCGGGTACTTTCTGGGTCAGCGGACTTTTGTATATCGAGCTCCTTCAGTACTCTTGCAACTGTACGATTGCAAAAGAAGATTTGTCTGATAGAATCATTAACGCTGTCAATTACAGGAGGAATCATTCATCTTGTGAGCTTACATAAGGAGTGTCATTAAAAACGAGCGTAGGGACCGAAGACGATGTAGATTTTCGTCCGTTTTTCTTTACAAATGAATAAACATTTTTACTACCTTTGGGACATTCTACTTATTTTGGTCGTAATTTTTGGTCGTTCAAGAACTTAGTTCTGTAAATATGACCATTACACGTTTTTCTAGTTTGTTTGAACTTATTCCGATTTTCCTAACTAGGGTTGACTTTATAATATCGGAAACTTACTTCTCTGATCCTAATAACCTCTCTGCAGCTCGAATCAACCTGGTTTCGGTTTGATAGATTTTTCACTTCATTTCGAAAATAATTAAATTTGTAATCATATCTCCACTGGAGTCTAAGTCACTATCACATGAAATCGCATGTAACAACGATTTCACTCGGCGAAAAAAGAGAAACAATTCTTTGGATGGAGCCGGATAGTGTATCGAAGTTGTTAGAAGTCGAGTTACTGTCCAAACTTGGACAGCGATACATAAAGTATACATGAATGATGCGCTTATGGACTGTGAATTTAAACCAAGTGCCATATTGTGGTTGAAGCTAATAAGCAACATCATTACATACATATAAAGCAAGGCCTTGGTGAGGGAAGAATAGAGGCACCGAGATATAGCCAAACAGGCTGAATTCCTCAAGAAGAATGAAATTATATAGCGCTAGTTGTGTATACTCTTCATATCACACAATTTACTCCCATAGACCTGCGACTTTAAGAAACCCAAGGAAGAAAAAGTCTAGGGGGTCAAATATCATGACGTTGGCCACCAACTCGCGTCACCTCTGTGAGGAATAACCTCATCTTCAAATCGTCAGTCAGTTGGATCTTGTACGGTTGTAGGCCCAAGACCCGATGCAAAATTCACCAAGTTGAAGGCTGCGAAAGGCCGGGTTCTTGTGCACGGCGCGGCGAAGAATCGACTGCCCGGGTTCTGCTGTACACTTTCACGGAACGCGTTCTTTTTATGTACGAATAATGGCTTGTTTATAATCCAATCGTCTCCAATTTGACCAGCAATCATTGAAGAGTCGACTGTGAAGGGCCACCACCTCTACCGGAAACTCGTTTGTAACGTTTGTAAATATTAAAAAACATTCATTTTGATTATAAACTTGGCATAACTTGTGTAACTTGCTAAAGTCATTTAGTGTCAGTATCTGAATAAAAAACAACAGATTTGACAGGCCGCCAAATTTAACACGAGCCCAGTTTATTTGGCGTCGAATGCTATATAAACCACCACACCAGCAACATCAAGCGAAAGCCCTCGTAAAATTAGCATAAATCAGAGTATTAGCTTAGTCCTGTCCTATTTGAACTAGGTATTCATCATTGAAAGAATCAGATGTAAAGCTTGGTGTGCATTGTATTTGAAGGGAACACCTCAATGTGACTAAAATGCCACCTTATCTAAAGTGAGTTAATTAAATCCGGCTCTAGCTGTTGGCTTACTATTTAGATAGTTCACTAGGGCGTATGTTGAACATTTTCATTAAAAAAAATTAAAAAAAAACTAGAGAGCTTATCACAAACATGTGTAAAAGACTAAACTTAATTCGACATTTCTCTCAAAGTCCTCCTGCTTATTTGACCCCTTTTATTTTCCAATTCTTTCTTACTTGCGATATGTGAAGGTACTATAAGCCAAGTTTTGCATTTGGAACAAAGTTCTATCTCGAGACTTAAGTTAGACAATAAGATGATGTATATAGTCAACGGCCTTGGCTTTTAGGCTGAAAACACACCGGATAACGCAAAACATGTTTTTTTGTTTCGTGAAACAAGAGAACATTGTTTCTTATGAGAGTAAACACACCAAAGAAAACGAAACAAAACACATGTTTTTGTTTTGAAGTGTTACGATGGTGGTTGTCGAAAATACATGCTATTGTATACGCGCAACACACAAATCGTAAAAACAAAAGCAAAACAGAAAAACATGTTTCGTTGCCAATAGCTGACCTATTGTTTTTTGCAAAGCAAAATTTTGACTCCGTTGTTTTTATTTTCTTCTTTCGTTGCACTTTACATTTGCTTCTACGTTTACTCTGTGCGCAAATTTTAAATAAATATGAAATATGTAGATGGAGAGAAGTTCATTTTTTTTTAAATTAAGGCGAGAAGCCCTATCTATAATTATAAAGATAAGGAACATGCCAATAAACTTGCTATTGATAAGCTGTGGATTGCTACTTCCTACTATGACATTTTGAAGATTGGCAAGATTAAAAGCTTTTCTCTTTTCTTATAAATAAACACATAATGTCTGTTTTCCAGCCGGAGTTAAGCTTTTACGATAGTTCGTATTTTGTTTCATTTCAACGCGCACCAAACGAAACAAAAAAACAAAATGTTTTTATATGAAGGTTTTTATAATACAAACTCTATATACTACTGAAATAAATCAGCCAAGTAGAAGACTTAGCACTATTATTGGACTTGTTGAATTATTGATTCAAATTAGCTTTTTTTTGGCCTTTAGTCAGGGGCGAACGCAGAAAATAATTTCGGGGGGGGGGGTTTTCAAAAAAATATGAGATATTCATAAATATATTATTTTATTACTGTATTGTAGGTACTTGTTAATTACGTATTCTTTATTGTAATTAACATAAATATGTTATAACTAATGATATTTGCTCTTAGGGATAGGACCTATCGGAACAATTTCATACAGCTAATCACAAAAAAAAACATCATAAAGATGGTGCAACGGATATTTGGCAAATTTGAATAATGTTACCAAAAGTTGGAAAATATTCACTACGAGGGCGTTTTTCGTGCTTCCCATTTGGGCATTTTTATTCCGGAATTAATTGTTAGACATAGACTTTTACTACGGGCCCTGTGATGGAGGCCATTATTTGGTTCGTAAAATATCATTAATGCAACAAGAAGAAAAAGAGTGCAAGTGATTCCATAAGTGTACGAGTACCTAACAATAGAGTTATAATAAGTTCTAGGTTCGCCTAGTGGTCCAAATCTGCAAAACTAAATCCGGCATATATTAATACATAAAGTTATAACTTGTAGTTTTGCGATCATAGGAAAAAGAGTTATACGAAAAGATAAGGACACCAGCAACACTCAATTGGTACCTACGTTAACTCTAGTACTACATAATTATAACCAAAACGCTATCAGAGGTTGCTATGTGCTGCTCATTTGTAACTGTAACTTTCACACAAACGAAAAGAGTGGGTTTTTTCTATTGCTGTAATTCAACACACTACGACCTTGGAGCCATCAATAACTCAAACTTATAAAAATCGAAATCATTTATTAGCTATAAATCGGCCCTTAAGATTAACATGGATATCTGTATCGGTATATTTGCTCCGTTCGTTTTCTGCCCTATACATAATGTTAATTATCAAAAACGCAATTGCCGTTGGATTCGTCTCTATTTTTTAATCATCAATTCAAATTAAGAAAATTGCGTTAAAATACGAAGACACATATTATTAGAGAAAAAGCATAAAATTAATTTTTTAAATGACTAAAACTCCTTTAGTAGTTGGAGCTAAGCACAGGATGACATGTGTTTTGAGCAAATATTAGGTTATGAAAGAACAAAATTGTAATTCGTTTTAGTGGTTTCTTAAAAAAATAAGCTTTTGTGTAAAAAATTTTTAAAACATATTTGAGAAAAAATTTTGGTACGCATATTTAAACTTTTTATTATTGTTCGAATAAAAATTTAATTTACAAAGAAACTATTGAGCAGTTTTTGAGGTATCGAATTTTCAAAAAAAATAAATTTTTTTCTTTAAAAAAATTAAAAAAAAATATTTTTCTTCTTAAAATGCAATGTTTTTTCTTAAATTTCTTAGAAGCTTCTCTAAAAGTAAAGACTAATCGAAACAAAAAAAAAATATCAAAATT
Organism: Philhelius festivus; assembly: GCA_963931855.1. NCBI lineage: Eukaryota > Metazoa > Arthropoda > Insecta > Diptera > Syrphidae > Philhelius > Philhelius festivus. The sequence continues at coordinate 20,803,575 of OZ007555.1, read as the reverse complement.
CTCGGAGCCGTTTTTGAGAAAAAAAACGATTTTCGAAAACCATTTTTTAACATTTTGTATTGTGGGTACTTTTATTTTTAGGTAAAAAAAAATTTTTTCCTCAGATCTTATAGATTATATTAAAAAACTTTTATTTATCAAGTGTAAAAAAAATTGAGCATGGGGTTTTCGAGTTTCCAGAAAAAAATTTTGAAATTTTTTTTAAAAATCAAAAAATAAACCTTTTAAAATTTGTAAACGCAATAATATTTAAACCTTGGAGGGGCTGCATAATGATTTAAATCGGTTGTACTGTCTTCGAGAAAATCAAAAACCAAAAAAATGGTTCGAAGATGGCTTCCAAGAATAGCCATTTTTTGAAAAAATTTTTACAACCACTACCTTAAATGACGAAATGAAATTTTAGGAATTTTTTTTTTCAAAGTGCTGTGGGATTGTTTTTGAGAAAAAAATATTTATAAGATTTCGAAAAAAATCGTATGGCAAGTACCGTTATTTTTTGGTCTTAAAAAGAAAACAAAAAAAAAAACGTGTGGGGGAAAAAAATTCAAAACGATATCTACCAAGTTTAACGAAAATCGGCCCACCCTTTTAGGCCGTATTCGAACAGACAGACAGACAGAATTTTGGGACCCGCATTTTTCGTTTTCGCTATCATAGTAATATCAACTTTGATACAAATCTTGAGTTCGATTTTTTTACGAATGCATTACTTGCCTTATAGTACCTATAAATCGTAAGAAAAAACAACACTATCAGAAGAATTTATGCACAAAAATAACACTTTGTTTTTTTTTTTTCTTTAACAAAATGAACCCTTATTTTTTTGGTCGATTCGGGGGGGGGGGGGGGTTGAACCCCTAAAACCCCTACCTGCGTTCGCCCCTGCCTTTAGTCCACAAAAATTGGCGTTTCGTCCGGGTGATCTCACATGGACTCATCAGTTGACTTGTGAGGACCTTGTCAATACGCAATTTTTGTTAAGTTCAGTTCATCTTATATGAATTTTTTGACAAAAATCCAATGTGACAAGGTCCTCAAAGGCCAAAAAAAGCTAATTTGAAACAAAATGTTTTGTTTTGTTTTATTCTGTTTCGCTCGATGTGGGTTCAAATAAAAAATGTTTTTTTGACTATGGAATAAAAAACGTTTTGCTTTATCCGGTGTGTTTCCAGCTTTATGAAAGCATCGTTTCCCATCGATCAGCGAAATCAATCATCATTGTGAGTGGTTAGTACTTGAATGGGGAACCGTTCAAAAAACAACCATGTGCTGTTGACATGTGTTTCTTCTGTTGTTCTTTCTTTCTGTGTGTCTCTCTTTTGTATTGTCTAAGCCGATGGCTTCAGTTGCCAGTGCTTTCAGTGTCTCTACTTCGTGGATTTATCTACGGAGTAGTAATGTAAAAATGTAGGACGATATAACGATATTGAAATAACTTTTTTTTTTAATCAGTATATTTTATGTATCTAATTGACAGACCGTAAATAACCGCAAGGTCATTCACGCAATGCTGGTGACTTTATAGGCCAGCGTGTGCAGTTGCTCCATCTTGCTTGAGCCAAATCCTGCTGAAAGGTATATGTACGTCTTCGGAGCACCTCTGGTTAAAACAAAAACTTTCTCAACATCTTTAAATAACGGTCTCTTAGAGTAAGCTGCTGTTATACCCCCTTTAAAGTAATATGGACCAACCATGCGCCTTGATGAAACTGAAACAGTTCCGTCTCATGGAGTATTTCTGGATTAGAGTAATTCCCTATACGAAAATTAACCTTGTATACATTGCCGTTCAACTCCAGGTGAACAAGGAAATCCAGAGGTTTTAACTTGCTCGTAATTTTGACTTCGTACGAAAAGAAGTTTAAGTCAATATGAATAATTTTATCGGTTGTCATGACCGTGTGCTGACTCCCAATCGCACGGATAAGTTTCGAGTCGAAACGATTGGAATTACCTGTATTTAGGACGCTACGCGATTGTGTCCTGAATCTGAACATAGGGATCTCGATTGTACGGTCTTTGTGTTATGCTTCCATATTCGGCAAACATACATATTTGCCAGCCCCAAATGGTCTTTCTATTTTGTACGGTTCCGCCAAACTTCCCTTTGGATGAAAATGACGGGCTGCAAAGCATGGCACCGCTGCACTATCCAAATCCTCGTTACGTTATCACAAACATTTATTTAAATAAATATAAATAGTAACCTACAAAATAAAAAAAAAAATTAAAAACACATTGTTCGCACAGAAATAACGGATTACGTTTCTTATTTGTAGCACGATTCGTGCGCCATCCCGTAAAAAACGAAAAAAAAGTGGGTACTACCATTCTGTCTGTATACAAAGGGTGGGCCAAATACAAATTTATTTTTAAAAATAAAACAAAATGAAGAAAATTTATTGTTTTCCATGTATTATTCCTTTATTAGCAAGAGCAAATATTCCCATTAATTATGGAATACAACGTCTTTCAACTCGCTGCTTCGGCTGGCTTTGCAGCAACGCATGCCGCATTCTGTCCCTCCAATTTTCCAAGAACTTGTTGATGGTTTTGGGCCTCTGTTCACGGATTGCTTGGATGATATTGCCCTTCAGTACTTGAATCGTTTCCGGATTGTTGGAATAACGTTGTTCCTTTGCGGTTCCCCACACAAAAAAGTCCAAAGGGGTCAAATCTCAGCTCCGAGGCAGCCAATTGACATTGCCAAGACGGCTGATAACACGATTTAAAAATTTGGTGCGCAAAAGATCGGTTATGGCATGCGCTGTGTGGCATAGCGCGCCATCATTCATGAACCAGGTCGTCGAAATTCATGTCTTCAAGTTTAGTAAAAAAAAGTCGGTTAACATGGCTCTGTAACGCCCATCGAAACGTTGTTCCCAGCCTCATTTTTGAAGAAAAATGCTCCAATGATGTTACCACTCCCAATCCGCGCCAAACTGTCACTCTCTGTAGATGCATTGGCTTCTGGACAATAACATGCGGGTTTTGCGGGCCTCAGATGCGGCAATTTTGTTTGTTAACGTGGCCGCCGAGATGAAAATACGCCTCGCCAGAAAAGATGATTTTTCGCCGCAAGCTACTCTAAGGCCCAAACTGCGAAGCGATAACGAAACGGATGGTCGTGCTCCTTCAAACGCTGAGTCAATTGAACCTTGTAAGCAAATAATCCGAAATCTTTGTGCAGAATTGTTTTCGGCTACAAAAGCCACATTCTCGTCCGTGCGCACCGTACGATGATGGGGACCATGACTGCTGTCTACTAGTATATCAGTCTCACGAAAGAAGCGGGGGTGCTTCATTTCGGCCAAAAATTTTCTTCAAAAAAAGGGCTACGCAGCACTCACTTTGGAAACAAGTTTTCAATATTTTTCAACATTGTTGTTCAAGCGTAAAGCGACTCACTCCGCGGAGGTATAATAGTGACTCTTTGTCAAGATTTCAAGCGGGAAACAGCTGTCAATGTCAAAATTATCTATGATTTAAAAAGAAACCACTAGATGGCCCACCCCGTCTGTAGATGTACATAGATTTAGATTTTATTTCAAATTTCCAATAAATTTATAATTAAAGTTTTTACAAAGCTAGTTTGACTAGCTCTAGAATATCGATATATGTAACTGATTTTTCGCTCTTAAAACGTCTTAAATTCTTAATCAAAGCGTAGTTCGCTGGTTTAAATTTTCAGCCTGCTGTGAATATTTCTTAAACTAAATGTTTTTCTTTAGTGGAATATATTTCCAAAATTTCAAGTTTGAAACCCATTTCAAGCCTCATTGCCCTTATTCGGGACTTTTCTCTTAGTCTATTAAACCTCATTAACCAACTTCTTAAAAAAAATATCTTCCTATTTTTTTTTAAATAAAACATTAAATTTATTTTAAATTATTCAGAAAAAAATGAAATACATTATTTATTTAAGCGCATTTAATAAGAAATCAGTCTTATAGTATTTTCCCCGAAGATATGATAGTGTGGATGCTTTATATTTTGGAACTTGATAGAAACACAAAAACCAGCTCGTTGTCAATATATAGTAGGTTAAATCTGGAAAAAAGAAAAGAAAGGAAAGCATGGAAAAATGGTTTAAGGTTGTAACGGAAATCGAATTCGCTTTGGGGAATAAACTTAAATTTCTCATCGCTCACCTCTAAATTCTCCTCAGAATAGCCTAGACGTTGCCTCCCAATCGAACTCCTTTCCGCAACAAATTAAAAATTATAGATTTTCCGGAAACTTCTTGAAATTGTAAATCCTTGAGGTTGGCTGAAAGTATATTGACATCTCTGGTATCGTTGAGTTAGAATCAAGAGTTCCAGTTGGTGTGGAGAATCCAGTGAGATTGCCATTTCCCCCGATACTCCCATTGCCACTGCCATTCGAGATCGGCCGATAGATGGCAGTAGCTGCATAGTAGCTCTCGGTTGGTCGCGCTGGGACCGGTGGTGGCTTGGGGAATATATTATTCAAAGACTGCGGTGGTCGTGTGCGAACATTCACATAGCCACCCGAAGTTTTCGGGATGAAATTTTGCATATGCGGTGCGATGTACTCCTGACAAACAGCATCGGATACTTCTGGAAATAAATTTCAACATTTGTTATCACAGGACATACAGTTACAGTTTGAACAGTGCCTCGCTTTTTACCTGTGTAATCTGGCGCAATGTGATGATGTCGCATGTCATTCATGGAGCATGCACTTGCAGCACTCGTGTACATGTTCACGTTAAAAGGCTCATGATACATGCTGTTCTTGTCCATGGAATCGCTGTCATCCATGCCGACCTGGAGAGAGGAGGACATGAAACACAATAACAATGAAATGCATACAATTAGGACTTCTCTTCAAATCAAGAGCGTTGATGTTGATGCAGAGGAGGGTTTTGAATTGCCAGTGGGTACTAGGCACTAAATCCTCTAGCACTATTGAGGCCCAACTAACATCATTACGCCCTAAATTTGCATAAATATTCAATTGACCTACCTTCATGTTACTACTGCCGTGATGCATACGCTTAGCGCCGCCAACGCTACCCAGCGCATCAGAATGGAAATTGTGTTGGAACACGTCCAAGACGTTGCCACCACGGGCCGCTTTCCGTTTATTTCTGGCAATTATCAGGAGAATAACAGCCACCAGGAGCAGAATAATTGTAGTCAACACGCCTATTATCACACCAACGAAGCCCTCTTCTGGTTCCTGGTCGATGGGTTTTGGTGCAATAACTGTTTTGAGGGGAGATAAAAAAGGGAACGATTTATTTTAATCTTTTCAGTTCTGTTTTGCCTGGGAACAATTTTCATAACTAGGACAGCTGTACATACGAGTACATTATGCACATAACTTTTAATATTTAGGAAAGTGTTGGCTATAGCTCTAAAGTAGGACAATAGGGTTTTGTATTTTTTTTTAACTTACTTTTTGGTATTCGATTGTCTTTGTCATACTTTGATTGTGTTCCGTCGCGCTGGTAGGGAATTTCTTGCGGAGGGGTTGTTTCAGGAATCTCTTCTTCCGTGAAATTTCCAATAACTGGGGCTGAAAAAGAAATGCAAATTAATTAAGATTTCCCACAATCAGAATTAAAAATCGTGCACAGAAATTAAATTTTGCGGAAACCACATTTTAAACTGGGCCAGCCAACATCGGTGGACTCCAAATCGGAAGAACGAAAAATGAACAAAAGATAACCACAAAATGAAAATATTTCCCCATCCAGGTTTACATTTCAACTCATGTCAAAACTGTTATAAAATAAACAACATTCTGACAGCACAACATTGATTGGAGGATCGAATTTATGAGGACGTTTCGTTTTTGAAATAAGGGAACTATGAAAGTTTAACAATTACTTTGGGTGTTTTTTTTTGAACCGGTGGTATGAGGTTTGAGGGTAGACGAAATTCCTTAGCTTGGTAAAATTCTTTGTGGTTTTTCGTTTTGTTGAAGTATGTTTCATATTCAATTCGCAGTTCGGTTGGTGAGATTCGCTCAAACAAGGTGAAGTAAAGACTGTAGAAAGATGTCCCTTTTCACTTGAACAAAGTTAACATTTATTAAAGAACAAAAGAAATTGAACCAAACAAGAAATAAAGATTAAAAAGAAGCAGCTTTATAGTTTTAGATAAGTTCTTAGAGAAAAACAACGCACTTCAGACAATTAGAACCAGTTTTTCAGAGCGAGATAGCCAGTTTTTCGGGATTAAAGTCAAGTTAACTCCTGTTTAATGGCCAATTTTTTCCATTCTGAGATTACATGAGTTAATCAGAGTTTGCTAATCCAGCAAAAAACAAACGTAAGTTAGTTCAGAAACAGTATAAAGTTCGAGAAATTACTTTAGCTCTTAGTTGTCAAAAAATTTTCGGAATCGAAGTGATTCAATACAGTTGCAGCAGATATTTCAGAGTATACTCACCAAATTTGTTGAAAACTTTATTTTATCCTTATCTCAAGGAACATTTCCAAAAATATGGAAAATATTTTTCATAACAACAATTCACAAGAAAGGCCCGAATGGTGCCGTGAAAAACCATCGACCAATTGCTAAACTTTAACAATCCCGTATATATGTACATATATAGATTCCTTAATTTTTGTTGCAGGTTCTTAATTACCCCAAAACAGCATGGTTTCTTAAAAAGCAGTTCCGTTCCACCACCACAAACCTTGTAGAATTCGTTTCATTCACTCTAAGAGCCTTCGAAAACAGGAATGAAGTTCGTATTGCCTCCACTGATTTCAGCAAAGCTTGTGACAACATTTCTCATAGTCTTTAAACTGTCTTCTTTAGGTTTTGAACCCATTTCCTGCAATGGATTACTTCTTACCTAGAGAATCGTCCGTTTGTCCGACCGCTACTTGAGTATGCGTCTCAAGTTTGGTCTTCATATCAAGATAAATAATGGGTGAATTGTTTGCTATTTTCTTTTTAGCAACACTGGTTTTGACAGCTGACGCACGTTTCGTGTTTTGTGTCACTGTCAAACATCTTCAGTTTGGTCTATAATTTACCCATGAATCGTCGAAAACGAACAACGCTTGCAAATTATTGAATTTTATTATCAAAATGCGTGCTCTGTTAAGAAAGTTCATCGCGCACTTCTTCCATTATATGGTCAGTTTAATCGACATACTGAGGCAGTTATTCGGGCTATTGTGACTAAATTTCGCACCAAATTTACATTGTTGGACATTAAACCACCAACACGTTTACCTAGAGTGCGAACTGAGAAAAATATCGCAGCTGTATCGGCCAGTGTTAATGATGACCGTGAGTTATCGATTCGGCGCCGATCGCAGCAATTGGGCCTCTGTTACTCCACTACGTTTGCGGAACTACAATTTGCGGAACGATTTAGGTGTAAAGCCTTTCAAAATACAACTGGTGCATTGGTGCAAGAATTGAAGCTCAACGACCTGGCACAACGCCGAATTTTTGGTGAATGGGCTCTTGAAAAGTTGGCCGAAGATCCACTTTTTTATCGAAAAATTTTGTTCAGCGACGAACCTCATTTCTGGTTGAATGGATACGTGAAGAAGCAAAACTGCCGTATTTGGAGTGAAGAGCAGCCAGAAACATTGCAAGAGCTACCAATACATCCAGAAAAAGTCACTGTTTGGTGCGGCTTATGGGCTGGCGGAATCATTGGGCCGTATTTCTTCAAAGATGATGCGAATCGCAACGTTACTGTGAATGGTTAGCGCTACCCTGCGATGATAACAAACTTTTTTTTTGCGCAAAATGAAAGAGCCTGACTTCCATGACCTGTGGTTTCAACAAGACGGTTCCACATGCCATACAGCACGCGTAACAATGGACCAATTGAGAGACGAGTTAGGTGAATTTGGGGTTTGGGGCATTGGAAGCCAACATTAAAGCATTTATTCGTGAGATACCGAGCGAAATAGTAGAAAGGGTATGCCAAAATTGGACTAAGCGGATGGACCATTTGAGGCGCAGCTGCGGCCAACATTTGCATAATCTTCAAGGATTAAATATATAGACCGTACTATCGATTCAAATAAAGATTTCATGCATTTTTCTGAATTTTATGTGTTTTTTAAATTTCCGATAGCTCTTAAACAATCACTCGTTACATATATCAAGAATAGAAGGCATCCAACGACGATTTCTTCGTTTTGCACTTCAATGCCTTCCATGGGATAATCCTTTTATGTTACCCCAACTCATTACATGAACGTAGAGAAATTGCTTTTCATACATCGGCTTCTCTCAGGTTCAGTTGGCTACTCTCTCTCTACAACTTGCTTTCTGTCAACAGTTACAGCCCCGTAACCTGAGAAGCCATCACCTCTTCTATTTACCAACACACCACACCACCTATGGCCTTAATGAACCTTTGACCTGTATGCTCCGTTTGATCAATTTGAACCCAAATTCATTTGATTTCAATATCAGAACCTACAACCTCAAATTCTTTTTATCCCACCCCACTCATAGTTATAATTTAAGATTTAAGTTAGTTTTTCACTTATAGCTGAATTAAGCTGAATAAATGGGGGTTAAGCCCCCACTAAAATTTTAAAAAAATTGAGGGTGATATCAATGCAAAATATATTGCACAAATCTGCATAGTGGTTTTGTCTAGAGAATCTAGTTTTGAAAAAAAAATCATGAGAGTGAAAAAATTCGTATGATAATTATCTACACTCAGTCTTATTTCGTCAACTACTATATTATGGTTTGCAAAAAAGTTGTACTTGGGGCGGAAACAAGGACTATTTCAATTTTAACATATTATAACGACATAGATATTTTTACCGATGCGAGAGCTTATAATACTTTCAAATTCTTTTGATTAAAAACGAAAATGATACTGTTCTAAAGTGTATAAGACAGTTGTTACATTTTTTCAACCACCAAACCTTCCGAACCATAGTATCTAACAATTTGTTGAATTTTATTTATAAATAACCTTATAACTAACCCTTTAACATGTCTTAACACAGTGCAAGCATCCAGGAAGAACATCGAGAATAAAGTAGGAGATGACAATGTATGTACATTTGTCTTAAATGTCTGGATATTTAAATTGGAAGGAGGAATTCCACATTTGTGTCGTACGACTAAAGAAGGAATATCTATACTTGACAGTACGTCCGAAGTTGGGTTCATAGACATACTGATAATCATACCATTGGAGGTGAATATTACGCTGGAAATTACTTAAGGGTGAAGTAATACAGCTGGCATTTTGACTAGAGCAATCTTTGAAGAAGTTAGAAAACAAATTTTTCCGAAAAAATATAGTACCAATCAGCTTTGAAGCGATGCCCAGTTATTGCCCAGTTTTGAGCAAATGTATGCTCTATAAATAGATGCCAAATTTGAAGGGGAAAAAAGTTGTTACAATATCTTAGAAAACCTAGGCATTTGCTGCATTTTTAACAATGTCTAATATGTGGTCGTTTCATCAAAGTTGGTCATACCAAGAATCGAAAGCTTTACAGATTCATATATGCAAGTTCCATTTATATATAATGGGTATATACCGCTTTATCAACAGCAATAGACTTGAACTTTTGCGGGCAATGAATTCTTACCGATTATTCAATGCTGCTTAGATCTTAATTTAATGTGCTCAAAATATTATTCCGTTGCAGTTCCAAATTTAAAAATTATAAAGAGGCTAATCTAGAAAGGGGCACTAGGAATGCTCACATCATCGAATGGATGGGCAGTTTCAGACAAGTGCTCATTTATAAAGATAATCAATAGTATCGCAAACAAAACTGAGCCTTGAGGTACACCAGCTAAACGAAAACCAACTCCTACTGAAAGGTTTTTTGCCCTAACGAACTGATATATATTTAGGTATACCGCACCATCTCAAGGAAACCCAGGATGGTTTGTTTATTAGTTTATTGTAACATCGCACCAAAATCCATCCAATGCCATGCCGACAATTGTATTATTATTAGTTAGAGGTCAAACATTTCAAAAATATTTTGATTTTTACGTTACACTTGTTGTAATATTTTAAAGGTTAATAGGAAAGTATACATTTTCTCAAAGCACAACAACCGCAGAATAAACAACCAAGGAATATATCGGCATACAACATTTTGCTAAATATAATGAATGTTTTTATTGTTGACAAAAAAAATATGAATACAAAAGTAATAACAAAAGGAAAAACTGAAAAATAAACAATTACGAAGAAAGATCACTATTCGAATCTTCAAGAGTAAGTGATGAAGATGATGAATTTGTAAAATTTTCATCCATTTTGATAGATGGCCCAATATCACTTGAGTCAGCTTTTGGAAGTCTTAAATCTGGTTTTCTTAAATTAAAAATAAAAGAATCAGACTTTAAAAGTAATGTTGCCAAGAGGTCTTCGTTTGTAGTTATCCGGGATGATTTTCTTGTGTGTGCGAGGCGATTTTTCCGGAATTCTTTATGACTTGCCTCCAGTGCTTGTTCAGAGAAAAGATGAAATTATATCTGGACCATGTATGTATATCAGAAGCTTATGGACACTTATATTACCACCAGTAGAGCTCAAGATATTTTTATTTAACGTCAGCCAACAGTTCAGAAAAGTTACGTATATCAATGGAAAATACTGAAGCTAAGATTCTTAATTCGATTTAAAATGTATGTGTGAGTTGTTCATCAAGTCGTATTATTTTTGCAGATATTTTCGAATTGCCGTACTTGCATCATTTGTTGACCCAAATCCTTGCTTAGACTTGTCAATAATGAGACCCAAATTATTTTCCAACAATTTATTCACAAGATGAAGCATTTTTAAGAAAATTAAGAATACTATTTAGAAGAATAAAAGAAGTTCTCAACCAGACTAAAAGCCACCTAAGTTGAAGATTTTTGAAAAGAAGTCATACTTTTTCCACCAAACCAAGAAAAAAACAAAATTAAATTTAAGTAGTTTAAGATGTTCTAAAACAGGTTTAGAGCATAAACATAGAAATTGCATGTTAATTTTTTTTTTATTTTTGGCCACTAGTCGACGCACTGTGCAGTGTTGGACGCCATCTAGAATTTAATGTAAATTAGTTTTTTTTTTTTATAACAAAACATTGAAAAAATGCACATAACAAAATTCGATCTAAATTTAATTTTCTTGAAATTTGGTCGATACTTATTTTTGCGTACGAATAATATTTTTCGACATAATACTAACAAATAGGATTAAACTTGAGACTGCAAATTGTTTATTTGAAGTCGCAAATGAGCATTAAAACATTTGTCTATGGTTTTGCAGCAACTTGTTTGGGTTGAAGTAAATAATTGAGGATCTTGCATCAAATGGAGGAGGGGGGGTCCATATTTTTTACTTAAAATTTGAACAAAAAAAAACAAAACCAATTCTTTGGTGACTAAAACTAAGCAAGTTATAGAAAAATAAGTATCTTCCACTTTGAATTAATTGTATTGGGGGTTATTGCACTGCGACCTGTAGATCTGTTGTGCCCCCTCTTATAAAATGATGAGCTGACTCATCCTACAAACCTATTGCTTTTAAGAATTTTGATTTGACAACACTTTCCCAGTATGTGTTCCAGTGTTTCCTCATGCATGTTGCAGAATCTGCAAGTGGCAGTGCTTACCACACCAAGTAGATTAAGGTGTCTTCTAAGTTTGCAGTGTCCTGTTAGAATACACGTTATTATTCTTAGGTTATTCCTACTTAAAATGATACAGTTTTCGAAACGTTGCCGGTTATATTGCCCAGTAGAAATTTCGCCTGTCTCAGCTTAGGGAGTTCCTTCCAGTTTTTGAATCTGTTTGCCTCCTCTGCCAGTTTAGTGCAGATGCATGTATTTTATTATTCATAAATCAAAAAATCGCAGTAATTAATATAATTGTTTATTTAACTTAAAACTTGATTTAAAAAATGTGAAAATATTTATATTTTGTAATAGGATATCATTTTGAAACATTCGTGCAAAGTTTTTCAAGGAGTTTTTTTTATTTCCCATAAAAGCATAAATTTGGACTTGCCCTCCTTTTGACGCAAGGTCCTCAATTTATCTTAGTTAGGAGCGAAATTAAATAGATTTTTAAGTTAGTGGACGTGTTTTGAAGGTAAGAACTTAGTTCGGAGATCGTAAGTGGTGGGTGCTATGAAACAAGGAAATGCTTCTTTTGCAAAGAACACAAAATTATATCACGCCATGTTAATTCATATGCAAACTGAACACGACAACTGGTTCAATTAAACATGACTACCATCAGTTTAACAATCGACTAGGTAGGCTAATTTTTATAGGTCTTTATTTAACAGAACTATATATTAAAGATAGCTTAAGACTAATGAAATGCCATGTAGATTTCTCAATCACGATGCAATGTTGAAATATAGTAAAATATTGAACAAGATCAACCGACATTTTTTCTGAGCTTGTAAAAACTAAAGAACAAAGGAAAAAATGTTTAGCTTCTAGAAATGAATTGCCAGTTCCGCATCAATTTCTTGAACCCGAAAATAGCACAAAACTTAGCACTTTTCCGAAGAATTTAATTTATATTCAGTAAACAAATACTTCAAGCCATATTTACATCCGCAGTAACTCTTTCAAGCTGTAGAAACTCAAATTTATCTAGTGTTCTATCTTCGCATTTTTTATGAGTATTCATATGGCTATTTGAAACTCACCCTCATTTGTGTGTTTATGAAAATCATATTAATCGTCAAAGTTCAAGTACAACGAAACTATCCCCATAACCGGGTAGGTACCTAACGAAGTACAAGTGCTTCATTGCAAGTCATTGCCCGCATCAAACCAACAACATTGCCCAATGCCAATCCCATGCATACAAATGCGCTTATTATAAATATTTTCTCTCAAGACAGTTCCCACAATGACGTGATTTATTCAATTATAAATAATTAGCTTAACTTGCTTTGATTTTTTTGCTTGCTTCGCTTGAACAATCAAAGTGGCATTCTTATAATTTACATCAAGTTCTTCCTCAAGTGAAAATATTTTCTAAGAAAGGTCGAAAATACGGGCTCACTTAGACTTCATTGTTTTATGATTTATCCCCCATAAAAAAATATCACTACAACTTCCTCTCAATATATATACAATAAAAATCATATTAACTCATCAAAAATTAAATAAAAAAAACTTACCCGACACAAAAGATATTTCGCTCAGCATAATCCACCGCAATGCGAAATACAGTCGAACTCGTAAAAATCGTCCCATACGATGATGCAACTTAATAGTGACATCTCTTGCATGATCCAATACAGTGTCTGGCATATAAGAAAATAATACTGGCTGGCCGGTATAGTGACGTCCGCCCATACTGAAGTAAACTTTCGCATGAACAAATACCTTAGAGAAAAGAGAAAAAAAAGTGGATAAAAATTAGAGCAGAATTTAGATGATGTTTCCTAACACAGGGTGGGGTTGTTTTTTGGAATATGGCACAAAATATTTACTAAACCTAACTTGGCAGCGATTTTTAAGAAAATGCTGACCAGGCGTGTTGTTTATAGCCACGACAGAATTAAAAGACCTTCTTGATTCAATGCCTCTGCAGATAGAGTAAATTATGGCTGCAAGAAAACGCAATTAATCATAAAATTCTGCGTTGGCAATTCAGCCTTATATTTTTAAAAAATGTAGGCCTTATAAAAACCCTGGTGCAAAATTTAAAACAGCTTATTTCTAAATATTAGAATATCTTCTACTTAAGAATTTGACAGCTCCACTATTACTATTTTTTTTAATTTTAAACACTTTTTCAAAAGTACTTATTAAGACGACTGTTTTTTGATAAATTATTTCTGAACAGACCCTAAACATAATGGCAATTCGCGCTAAAAAAAACGAACATTTAACATTTAAATTGATTGTGATACTAAAAAGATCAGCCTTCGATGATTATAACTTGTAATATTTTTACTAGGTGCGTTAAATAAAACTTATTACTCTTTTTAGTATTTCTTCTTTATTCACACTTTCCAATTCAAAACAGTAAATCTCAATTTATAATCAACTCAAATACTTTTATTCAAATTTAAATCACACTTGTTTAATAACACAATCCAATAAGCAATACTTTTGCACACTTTCATAATCCAAAATCAACTGTCCTGTGCTCACCGCGAGCACTACCTTATATACTCAAGTTAGTTGTTCTCGAAGGTTCTTGTCTTGGAATTTTCTAGATGGTTGGAATAAGGGGAAATACATTTGACATTGGAAAAGAGCTTTTTGTTTCTTCCATAAAGTAGACATGCAATTTTCCAACAGATGGCGCTGTAGAAGTATAAAGCTCTATTCGCAACATTACCCCCTTCTTAAGATTGTTCGTCCCGAACAATTCTATCTCCAGGTTCGCCACTGTGTCGGTGCAGCCGATCGCTATGCACAACTTTTAACTTTCCTCTTGACCCTCTTTGAATTCGGTAAACGACACCATTGATTTTCGTGACGACAGTATAAGGGCCTTCCGAGATTTGTTGATGTTTCGGCGACAATCCCTTTTGACGATGTGGATTATACAGTCATACACGACCTCCTACTTGGAATCATGTCGTGTTTGCTGTTGTGTCGTACCTTGTTTTCATTCGATTGCTGTAAGCGCACATTCTAGTCCTGGTCCTTTCGTGGATGTCGATTAGCCTCTCTTTTAGGTCACTCACGTAATCCCCTGTTTCCTGAGACTCTTGTGATGGGTGTCCATACCTTATCTCACTAGGCAGCCGTATGCTTCTTCCGAACAGGATTTCAGATGGTGTTTGTCCTGTTGAGCTATGTATTGCACTTCGGTAGGCCATCCCAGTTTCTTTGGTAGTCGCCTACGACTTTAGTGAGGTGCTCTTTCACGGTCCTCTTGAATCTTGAATCTCTCGACCATTCCATCAGATTGCGGCTGAAGTGAAGTGGTGTGGTTCTCGTTTTCTTAATGCCAAGGAACGCGCAGACCTCTGGGAATATGTTCAACTCAAAGTTCCTTCCTTTGTCATAGGCACACCGAACCTACTTACCCAGTTTGACACAATCTGGTCGGCCACGGTCTTGGCTTCTGGGTTCGGGATAGCGAATGCCTCAGGTCATTTGCTGAAGTAATCCATTACCACCAGAATGTATTTGTTTCCAGCATTCGTTTCCGGAAATGGGCCAGCTACATCAACAGCAATCCTTTCAAACGCTGAGCCAACATTATATTGCATCATTTTTCCTTGCAGTTTTCTACCAGGTCCTTTGATTGCAGCACAAGCGTCACAATTGTCTCACTTTTTCTAACGTCTTGTTGACTCCCAAATGGCCTCATGAAGGTCCATCATACATCTCTCGAAGAACCTCTTTGATTTTCGATTGATGTAACACAAGCTGCATCACATAGGATTTACCATCTGCGGATTCCAATTTTCGCCGAAGAACACCTTCTCGCACATGAAGTGAGTCCCATTGTGCCCAATAGGCCTTTAAGACCGGACCCCTATCAGAAATGTCTTTCCATGTGGGTTTTTCTTCACTTTCTTTCCATGCGAGAAGAGGCAGATCTTATTTCTTCATTGCTCCATCCACAAAGGGGGTCAGCCCTTATTCTCTGAGTGTTCACCTCTCATCCAAGGTGTTTCTGTCTTTAGACTTTGAGGAAATATTAGGGCATGCAGATGTTTTGAGAATTTTCAACTACCATGAGATCCATCGAATGGACAAATTTAAAGGTCAATGAATTTAAATCCAACATTCAAGCCCAATTTGCTTGTATCATCCATCCCATCATGGGAATGAAATGGTCAACTTCTTCCTTGCGTCGGCGTCGTTTCGATGATTCAGTTGGTTGTCTTGGACAAGCTTCAATAAATCGGAACCAGCTCTCACAAGTTCAATTACTTTTGCATGAGCTAAACCAGATTTTAGCGGTCAACTACATTCCATATAAAAAAATTAACAATCGGTGAATAGGTTAAACGGTTTCTGTATCTATATCGCCAATAAATGCTCAAGTCTTTCTGGTTCCATACACATTGGATAAACTCTAACCAAAGTACAGAACTTGATTGTGGAGCATTTTTCAACACTGGACACAACCTAACTATTGATAACTTCTTCACATCCGTAGAATTGGCGTTGAGGTTGCTCAATTGAAAAAAAAAATCCGGAACACAAAATAGACGTGTCAAAATCATTTGTAGTGAAGACCTTAAAAGTCAATGCATGAAAGCAGTGTCGCCTAGTCTGTGTGAGATATTAATAAAATTCTTTATTTTATTTGAAAGGTCGAAGTTTGCCATTATGTATGGAATAGGACATCGTTCGAATGCCCACCCCCGACTTTTTACGGTGGTTCAGCATAGATATGGCCGAATTTGAGCTCTTGCCTGAGTTATGTTCACCTTAAGGGCATTGGTCGATTGTGATATATTTATATATTTTATAGTCTAGCGGTGTTAAATCGCATGCATTTGGTGGCCAATTCACGTCAACTCTGCGAGAGATAATCTCACCCTTAAAACATGCATGGTCTTTGATCTTGTACGGGTGTAGGCCCACGTTCCGAGGCCGAATTCGCCAAGTTGAAGGCTGCAAAAGGCGAGTTCTTATACAAGGCGAGAAAACGACTGACTCGTGTTCTGATGTACACTTTCATGGACCGCGGTGATGTTCTCGGCCGATCTTGCGTTCTATTGACGCAGAAATGTTGGTAGATGGTCGGTTTAACTTTGGTCACCCAAAGTTGAAGAGTTGACTCTTAAGAGCCACCATAAAGTTTTATCTTTTTGACATTCACATTCTGTAACTGCCATAGTGATTGGGCTTCAGTAACTGAATATTAAACAACAGAATTGAAAGAATAAATCAAAATGGCTGCCACAGGCCGCCAAAATCTAGCCGTAATCGCGAAATATCTGCCGGAATTTTCAATGATTTTTATTAGACCTTCGAAAGTGGAATCTAAATGAACCCCATGTCAGTTCTATAGACTATTCTAGAGGTAAATCGCGGAAAATTGCCTAAAATTTCAGTGTGATAAAAACTCAAAAGAATTAACAAGGCGTAAAAATGTTATGACATCATCGGAAGAACCGAACAAGCTGTACACGATTCCTTCATCCAGATCGAGCAGGCACAGGCGGCACAAAATCTGGGGCTGCACATTAGTGAAGGTAAAACAAAGTACATGGTGGCGTCGAATGCGAGAGGAACAGTTGGTCAAACAATCAAGGTTGCGGAGCACGAATTTGAAGTGGTGCAATCCTTTAAATACCTTGGTTCAATAGTAGCAGCCGATAACAATATAGAAGAAGAAATACGCGGGCGGCTTCTCAAATCCAACAGAGCCTACTATAGTCTGTCAAAGCTTTTCAAATCCCGAAATCTCACCATAACTTCAAAACTGCTGCTGTACAGGACCATGGTCCTGCCAGTACTCACATATGGATCCGAGGGTGCTTAGCAAAAGGCACTCCGACCTCTTAGCTGCGTTCGAGAGAAAAGTCTTAAGGAGAATTGTTGGCCCCACATGTGAGGAAGGACGATTCCGGAGACGGTACAATCATGAATTGTACGCAATCTACCTAGAAGCAGATATCGTGACAAAAATTAAGCTCGGTAGACTCCGGTGGGCAGGGCACCTAGCTCGCATGAGCGAAGAGGAACCTGCTCGGAAAGTTCTTTGTGGTACATTCTATGGTAGACGACAGCGTGGTAGACCATGCTTGCGCTGGAGAGATGGCGTAGACCAGGACGCCAGAAGCCTTGGGGTGCGCAACTGGATGGCGTCGGCTAGAGACCGGGATAGGTGGAGAGACTTGTTGAAAGAGGCCAGGACCGGAACCCGGTTGTCGAGCCGATGATGATGATGATGAAAAATGTTATGAGTGCTCATACATATTCCGGGGTTCCCGAGGACCCTATGACGTAAAGGTAAAAGATAACTTTGTAAGCAATTGTTACCAATCCTTAGCAACTAACGAAGACTGTTTGTTGGGAGAAAAATAAAATGGTATACGTCTCATACCACCCAAAATAATAAGCCTTTTACTTCAAACATTACGATCGTTGAAGAAAACATTTCTGTAAATATTGTGGCTTGAGAAAAAATATGGAACGAAAGATGAGTCAAGTTATCTTCTGAAGTGCTAAAAGGTCTTGACAAAATTTACATACCTACACGCAATTTATTTTCTCATCTTTGAACAATAATTGATTAAAAACTCCCTGAGATGTTAATATTTATTAGCGCACCCTGTATCTACAGTTGAGACCAGGAAAAAGGATAAAGTTTCCGCCTTCTGACAAGGACATAGCCCAACACATCGTCTCAAAACCTCCTTCAATTCTCGTCACGTACGCGTCGGGAATATTGATTGAATCAACGAGCGACACACGAGAAAACTTTTAGCACAACTTTTGCTCTCGAGAAAGGGATCATCCTCTGTCATATTACTTCATGTATGAGTAAAAGGACTGCTACACAGAGTTCACTATGCTCAAGTCGTTTATTATTTATTAGAAAATTGATTCCCAGTGATTCGCAGTTTGATTAGTTAATTTACGTATCGGTAACGCTTGAATGGTTTGCCTACTGCTCTCCCTTTAATTCAATCAATATTCGAGTCTCTAAATATAGGCCAAAGCAGGACCAACAGGACGATGAGATGATGGTGCAGAAGACCGTAAGAAGAGTAAGCAAGAACTTTTAACGAGATTTTGATGTCTGGCAATAAATAAGCCTGAATGGTTGAATGACCCATCAAAGTTCAGTGCTAGAAATGCCTGCTTACTTTGGGGTGATTGGGGAGAGTGTAGAAATATTATATCTATGTATAAAGGATTTCCAAATATCCCCATTCGTTTTGATTTCGGTGTCAGTACAAACAAAATACATTAACAGCAGCGACGGACGCACGGAGAAATGAGAATCGAAAAAAAATTCCTTCTCGCTCCATTCACAATTGCAAATAATAAAGCGGAGATAAAGCAACACACCATGAGAACATGACAATAAAATGTAATAACCTGCGTTATCACATTACTCGAACTACAGATTGGGGATAGAAGGGGAACGTTCTGATTTCGTTTCGGGATCATCAGGGAGTTTTATTGATAAAAATATGCCAAATAGAGCAAGGGGGCAACCGAGGGATGTAACGACGATTATTTATTTTGTAATCGTTTTATCTTCTACGTGAATCTTTGTATGATTTTTGTTTCCGAATCAAAAAGAATAAAATGACAAACCATAAAACAAAAGCCATTTGCAAGTATAAACTATTGGAAATGAGAGCGGTTTATGGTTTGTTGCTAGAGTGGGGGATTGCTGCTGCAGTGAAAAAGTTTCAAAACAACTTTGGCAGTCTAGCCAGGCCATCAAGACACAACCAGTAAACAAAACTTTTGTTAAAGGGTGAAGATAGCTCGTGGGACGCCTTTCAATTTCTATATCTGGCTTTCTGAATTCGTTAAAGACCCCCAATTTGTATACAATGTTGAGTTGTTAACTTTCTTTTGGAAAACTAATTATTTTAATCGATTTTTTTACCAAGATTATTCTATTCAAAATAATATTGTTAGTGCACAGATATTAGGGTATATTTAAAGTCATTTGAATCACTCAAACATCACATTTATTAAACTACAGTTTAGGATCAATTTTGCCCATTTGGAAGAATTTGCTTAAGAAGTTATAAAAATCTTTATTGATTCATTCTACTTCAAATCGATTCAAAGTTTTTCCATAACTCTCGGTCTGTTTCCAAAACTGGCATATACCGGGTCATTCTAAATTTTAAAGTCATAGATTTTCATTTATAAAAACCGATGAAACTTAAATAAAAATTGTTTTGAATTGGAAATCGTAACCACGGTCATTTTCACATCGCACAATAGTTTCGGGCTGCATGGAGAGACTGACATATATTTCAATCAAATCTGAAATGTGTTTAGCATTATTGGTCTATTCGGATCACATGCCACTTACTGTCGACTGCGTTTTTAAGGAAGAATCGATCAGAAATGATACGGATAAGAAATTGCTACCCAAACTACAGTGGAAAAACTCTCATCTGGAACAGTATAAATGTAATCTGGACGGTATATTAGATTCAGCTTGCAGAAATCAACATAGCTCGAGCCTAAACACCGACACCCATTTTCCAGGCAGCAAAGCCTTTTCAGTCTGTAAGAAACCAGAAATGGAAAGAACCATGGTTTGACAGAGATTGTGAAGCAGCAAGAAAAAAATCTTTCGGCTTTTTGAAACTCCTGAGGGCATCGAACTCAAATTTTTTAAAATGCATGTACCATGAGGCGAATAAGAATTACAAAAGGATTTGTAAAGAAAAACAAAATTTATACTCGAAATACTTGATACATAAATTATCTGCGGTAAAAGACAGCCGTTCGTTCTGGAAAATAGCCCGTTCCCTCAATGGTATTCTTTTCACTCAAAATATTAAAATTAGTACGAATCTATTAGTCGAACATTTCGAAAACTTACTCAGTAAACCAGTAAATTCAAATCAGTTGATACTCTATGCTGTTCCACTTCAGGAAAATGAAGTCTTAGACCGTGCCTTCACTGTTCAAGAAATCTCAAAAGTGATACACCGATGTAATCTGAACAAAGCTCCAGGAGAAGACCGAGTACCATATGAATTTTTCAAATATGCCACGGTGAATTTTATGGAAAAACTAACCGAGGCATACAACTACATATTTAATACGAAAAACATTCCAGAAAGTTTTCGAAAAAATATTATACTTCCACTTTTCAAGAATGGTGATGCTAACGATCCTAACAACTATCGTGGAATATCGTTTATGAACTCGGTAATGAAAATATTTACAGGTGTCATTCTAGACAGGCTTACAATCTGGGTACAACAAAACGAATTACTGAGCGAGTTTCAAGCCGGTTTCAGGAAAGATTATTCCACAGTTGATAATATTTTCTCACTCACTTGTATTGCTAGATCATACGAGTATCTAGACAGGGGCAAAAAGTTATATGGATTCTTCGTTGATTTCAAAGCAGCATTTGACTCAATAGATAGAAATGCCCTCTTTTACAAGTTAAGGTGCCTCGGAATGTCCACAAAAATGTTAGCGGTAATACAAGGCCTTTATGAAAATAATGCAACAGCAGTTTGGGATGGAAATGGTTTCATACGAATACTGGAGTTAAACAAGGCTGTTTGCTTAGTCCACTTCTCTTTTCGCTCTTTTTGGATGACCTATCATCGGCTTTGACTGGAGGAATTAGTTTTGCTGGAGTTAACGTCAAAACACTTATGTATGCAGATGATATCGTCATACTAGCTGAGTCCCCCAAAACGATGCAAATGATGATCAACAAATTGCAAGACTACTGTCGCTTGTGGAGCCTCACGGTTAACACCAATAAATCCAAAATACTGATTTTCCGCAATGGAACAGGAAGATATGCCCAAGATGAAAAATGGACCTGGGAAAATGAATCGTTCGAAATCGTAAAAGAATACAAATATCTTGGAGTTCTCATAACGCCACAACTTTCTTTTAAAAAGCATCTACAAGGTAAACTCATAGATTCAAAAAAGGCTATCAACTGTAACTGGAAGGGAGTCCTTGGGAAAACAAATGTTGCTCCAAGCGCCAAATACAAACTTTTTGAAGCGGTTATGCGAGCAATTATGTGCTATGCTGGTCAGGTCTGGGGCTTTCGACAATTTGATGAAGTAGAGAAATTATTAAGATACTTTATCAAAAAGATATTCAGACTACCGGAAAATACACCTACATATATGCTGCATCTGGAGACAGGTTTATCGCTGCTGTACATTTTCTCACTCAGATGCATTTTAATTACGTAAGAAAAAAATTAGCCCTCCCAAACCATCGACTACCAAACAAAATTGCAAGGAATCTGTTGCAACCGAAAATCTCAGTTTTTTGCGGAATGGTCACGGCTAGAACTTCAGTATAACGTCGAACTGTTGGGGAGTGGGATCGAGGATTGGAGTAGCACCTTTGAGGTGTTGCTGACAAAGATCGAGGAAACATGTTTTGAACAGTTTGCAGATATGGCGCTTCGAAGTGTGTCTAGAACCATGTATAAAAGCTTGCAGCAAACCCTTGATGCCAAAAATTATTTCAATGACCGATATTCGATTTATACAATCTCTACAATCTTTAAAACCACAGGGGAGCTACTTCGTCTAAATTTTCAACCCTATGGCCCTGTGAGAAATACAGAGTGTTCACTGTGCAACCTTAGATCATCAGAAAACACATTTCATTTCTTAGCCATTTGCCCCGTTCTGAAAGAAATAAGACACTCATATTGGGGAAAACCTACTTTAACTTCGACGGAAGCTGTTGAAGCCCTAAACGGCCAAGAATGGACAAGGTTATATGGCTATGTGAAAACTGCCTTAAGATATCGCAACCAAATTTTAAATGAAGCATTTTAATAACATGAGAAAATTTTAAACTTTTAATATTAGTTTACTATAGATATACATATATTACTTAAATATTTATAAAACAAATTAAATCATAATCATTAGAAAATTATACTCTTCTCCTTCTGGCTGACGGCAAAAGCCAATGCTATATTGTGAATTTTTTGTAAACATGATTTTTAAATTTTTTTTTTGTTCAATAAAATCACACTTTTACTACTACTACTACTACTACTACTACTACTACTACTACTACTACTTATCTTTATAAGGGTCTCTTAATATACCCTTGAGCGCGTGTGAATTATAAGAAGAAAAAAAAAACAAAGTCTACTGACTGGTGAAACTATCAAGTATTATGAAAATAGCACGATCAAGTCACATTCACCCATATTTTAAATTTTCGAAAACAAGTTTCTCAGACAATTTATGGATCATGTCCTTTCACTGAATTTATAATACATTTCTTCCTAAGACTACGATCAATTAAGTGGGTTCTTTTATAGTTTGTATATTCTTATTGGGTTTCAGTCTAAGCTGGATAAAATCTAATTGACTTGACGGATTTTCAGGCATGATAAGTGATAGGAAGAAGAAAAGCCTTCAAATACGAGTAATTGTTCCTCACTTAGTTTATTTTGCTAATGGAAAAGAATATTTTTGGAAAATATCGATTCTCGAATAGCCAATGAAATAATTTTCCACTTTTTTTTACTAAAAACTTAACGGGTCCAATATTTTTTTTTAATGCACTCGGAAAAATCCTATTTTAAAAAAGTGTAAGGTTTTCATTAATCAGGTCCGCAGGAACAAACCTTCTTGACATCCCAAAATCGATGGTATGATCAAAAGATATAACTTCGAAAAACATTTCAAAACGGGGTTTAGTTGCAAAAAAGACTGGCTAGGCGAAACAGTAAACCGCAGTCTTAAAGAAAATGCCATCAAATTGTACACTGATGGATCGAGGGACTGGTGCTGGAGTTTTTGGGCCTAGAACTAAACTCTATTACCGATGGGATAGTCCACTAGCATATTCCAGGTAGAAGTAAATGCCATAGGTATTAGGTTACATATGTGCTGAAAGAAACCTCGATAGAAAAAATAAAAACCAAAACATTGCCATCATGTCCGACAGCCAGGCTGCACTAAGCTCCTACGCCATTAGTTCCAAACTTGTTTGGGAGTGCGTGACAAAGCTTAATGAAGTGGGCAAGAATAACACTGTCACGCTTCATTGGATACTAGGTCACGTTGGTGTCCAGGGCAACGAAGAGGCAGACTCCTTGGCAAAAATAGGTGCATCGACACCCCTTGCAGAGCCAGAATCCTATTGCGGAATAGGAGAAAACGTGATTAAAAATAAAATCAAAATGGAAGAGGAGGCAAGAAGATCAAAAATTTGGAAAGAACTCCCTAAGCTGAGACAGGCAAAACTTCTACTCGGGGACTACAACCGAGAGCATTTTCTAACTTGCATTAGCTTAAGCAGGAACAACCTCAAGAAAATCACAGGGCTTCTCACAGGCCACTGTAAATTGAGAAGATACCTCAACATCCTTGCCCTAGCGGACAATGAGTCTTGCAGATTCTGCAACATTCACGAGGAGACACCTGACCATCATATACTGGAGAAATGTGATGCAATCGTGCATCAAAGACATAGGTATCTGGGCAAGCACCACATAAAAGAGAGTCAATTATCCTCCCTTAAAATACTCCAAATACTTCGATTCAAACTTGGAGGGAGAACTGTAATTATGAGCTAACCTGACCCAGTTCTTCATGGGGGCACAATAGATCTTTAGTCGCAGTGTTTGTATACCCCAATTTATTAATTCTTTCATTCCATTTTTGCAAAAAAAAAATTCCGAAACACTGTTATTGTTGAGATACTATACAATATACATCCAAGGTTTTCACAAAACCTTTGTACAGTAATTGCTATAGAAATGTTTTTTTTTTACATTCGACTTTCTCACAAACAGATAAAACGATTTTGATAAAAAAAAATTACACAAGTGCTCCTTTGAATTTGAAATGATATTTCATACAAATTTTAGAAAATAATTTTTTTTCTTGGATTTTTGGAAAAAAAACTAATTTTTATTTTTAAAATTTAATATCTGGAAAACGGATGGACGATTTTTTTTTCTAAATTATGTATATGTAACTATTGTTAACAAAAATAGCAAATCATTATTTTTTTTAAGAAAAATGTGAAAGAAATTTTGTGTATACAAAATTAAACCAACAAGTTTTACTTTCATTTGAAATAACTTTGTGTATACAAAATATGCAAAAAAATATTTTTTTTTTCTTTTGCAAAATCAATATCTTGAAAACGAGTGAACAATTTTTTTTTTAAATAATTTCTTTAAATTATAAAAAAACATGGAATGTCAATTTTATGAATTCCTAGTTTTATTTTTTTATTTAAAAAAACCTTCTAATGTATGAAGGTTTTAATTATTATACCACGTTGGATATATTTACTTAGTTCACATTTTTGAATGTTTGTCAAAAAATTGACAGATAAACTGAATTTAACCAAAATTGCATAGTCACCGTGAATCATCTTATGTAAAAAATAATTTATAAATAAAAGGATTTCTTAAATTTTTGACGGCACTTTATTTGTTGTCTTCAAACTACATATTTTTGGAGTTCCATGAGGGATGAATCAGTCGTACAATTCATTTCTTTTTTTTATTTTTAACTTTCTCATTTAAATTCAGAAACGTCTACAAAATAAAAATAATATCCCATGCTTACGATAGAAAAAATGTGTAACATTATATCTATGTATATAATTTTAAGTTTTTTTTCTCATCACATTTTCTCAAGAAATCAGATGATATTCTTGTGTTAAGCTCAATCTATTAAATTATTTTCATGTTATCATCATTTTAATCTTAGTGAAAAATTATGAATGTTGTACAAATTTTCAACCTCAGCAGTTAAACTGATTAATTCTTACTTCCAAACGTTCTCCCTGCAACAAAAGGAATCCCACAAGGCTCGATTCTCGGTCTTCTTGTTTTTAATAATAAAAAAGGTATATTTGACCCATTTTAGAGATATCGTATATCATAGAAAAAAATGTAATCTTAAAAGCTTTTGTTTCTACAAAAAAAATTCATTCAAATGCGACAAGCAATTAGGCTGCAGCCGCAGAGATACACAGAATTGGGACACTGTCTTTTTTCGTCTTCCCCATCATTCTATTGTCAAGTCTGATCAAAATTTCGAGTTTGATTTTGTACGAATACAAAAATTGTCATACAGTGCCTGTACGAATACAGGGAATAGTGGGCCATATTCAATTTGGGTCCCACTCCACTTTCAACGCAATGTTGAAGCTCCACGCTGATACAACTTTGACTCTTAACAAAAACCGAACCATTGTGTAGCAATGTCTGCTTGATATAAAAAAGCATTCGACTCTGTTTTGGTAGATGGTCTGGTTTTCAAGTTTTTTTTTTGCCTAGACATATTATCTTTAGCATCCATAGTTTCCTCACTAACTGTAAGTCTTACATACGCGTGGGAAGTACTAACTCAATCCTTAAAAACATCTCAGCCGGAGTCGCTCAAGGAGAAAACTTTACTATTCGCACATCACTCCATCAGGTTTAGTTCATCCGTTAGCTCTCCGTACATTTAAGACATACATCTGGGAATATTATCTCCAGTGGCGAATAAAAGCAATCGCTCTAAAACGGAACTAATCTGTTTAAGACGACCCTCGCATATTGAATTACATAGTCAAAAAATGCAGAAACTTCTCCCTGACACTTCCTGCTTCAAGGTTCAAGTTTAAGCAACACACACAAAAAATTCACACTTTCTTAAGGTAAATTATACCTTATCCCTTCAACGTCCTCTTATGAAAGTGAGAAGGGGTCTCGAAACCAAGAAACTCATTCGCCCAATATTAACATACATATTGTTTCACCATATGGTACACAATAAACCCCACTCATATGCTCGAACAGCTCTATGGCATTGCACCTCCTTTCACTAAAAATCCAACTCCTACCGCTTTTATAGTAATGAAAGACGTAGCATCGTATGGTGCGCACAGGCGAGAATGTGGCTGCTGTAGCCGAAAGCGTGAGACTCAATTCAGGATCTCAAAAGCTCAACGTTTCACGCCTGAGGAGAATTCTCTATAAAGATCTCGGATTATTTGCTTACAAGGTCCAATTGACTCAGCAATTGAATTAGCACGACCATCCGCTTCGTTATCGCTTCGCAGTTTGGGCCTTAGAGCAGCTTGAATTGGGCAACGATTCTGGGCGAAAAATCATCTTTTCTGACGAGGCGTATTTTTATCTCAGCGGCTACGTTAATAAACAAAATTGCCGCATCTGGGGCTCGGAAAACCTGTACGTTATTTTCCAGAAGCCAACGCCTGACAGTTTGGCACGAATTGTAGAGTGGTGGCATTATTGGACCATTTTTCTTCGAAAATGAGGATTCGGTCAAGGGTGGGCGTTTTAGACCCATGTTAACCGACTTCATTTTTACTGAAATTGAAGACATGAATTCGAACGACCTTTGGTTCTTGAGGGATGGCGCGCCATGTCACAATCTAATTCCCAAATCGTGTTATCAGCCGTCTTGGTTATGCCGCCTCGGAGATGCGATTTGACCCCTTTGGATTTTTTTTTATGGGGAACCGTGAAGGACCGATGTTATCTCAATAATCCAGAAACGATTCAAGCACTTAAGGCCAATATCATCCAAGCCAAGTGAGCTACAGTCCGAAACCATCAACAAGGTCTTGGAAATTCGGAGTGACAGAATGCGCTACTGCGAAGCCATTCGAAGCAGCCACTTGAACGACGACGTGTTCCATAATTAATGGGAATGTTTGCTTTAACTAATAAAGCCATAATACATGGACAAAGATTT
This sequence comes from Philhelius festivus, assembly GCA_963931855.1. Classification (NCBI taxonomy): domain Eukaryota; kingdom Metazoa; phylum Arthropoda; class Insecta; order Diptera; family Syrphidae; genus Philhelius; species Philhelius festivus. Next base: position 20,776,242 of record OZ007555.1, on the reverse strand, counting down.
ACTTTTGTTCATTTTATTGCATTTTTAAAAAGAAACATGCATTTGGCCCACCCCTTACATATATTAACTTGATAAAAATTCAAATTTCATTATTCTTACCTGAACATCCTTCGAAAACATATTGTTTGTATGCAAGATGATAGAGCTAAAGTTTCTGACAGTTTCGAACTCAAAAACTATTTCAACTGGTTTTCCCAACAAATTTGGGGTATCATTTCTCCAGCCAACCCATTCGTAGCCTTAAAATATAAAAAGGAATTTATGATTAATTAATTTTTTATTTAAATTTACAATGTAATTTATTTTGTGGTCCCGAAAACATATATTTGAATAAAATGCATTTACGATTTAGATTTCGAGCAAACTTACAAGTTAGTTTTCGATAATTTTTCGACACAAATAAGCCAATATCCCGGTAAAATGTAGCAAATATCTACACTTCACCGGGATGCTTTTCTTTCAAAACCCGAAATACATCCTTGAGTTCAGTGGTTATATTTTTTACTCGTACTACTACTACTTTAGAAGTGTAGTACCTCTTGGCATAAAGGTTAGTGCGTTGAACTGTCATGCGGAAGGTCTTGAGTTCGATTCTCAGCCTCTGCGCTGCAAGAAAGTTTTTCAGAGGTGTACTGCCTCTTGCGAGAAATTGACAAATCCTCTAAGAATATATCTCTTGTCATGGAAAGTGCTGCTGATTAGCCGTTCGGAATAGGCAGAAAATTGTAGGTCCCTTCCGTTCCTGGTAACACGCACACAGGAATGTTTGAGAGCTGTAAGTCACTAGGTCCTGGTTCACTTCGAGCTGTTGCACCACCAAATTTATTATTTTATTTACTTGAGAGGTATTCGGCCCTGGCGAGGTATCCGTTCGGAACGGAAAATTGTCCGCAACGCATGCTTTGTCGGAGGTTCGAATTGCTTTCGAGGTATTCTATCGGAAAGAATAATAATACACAAATGCGTTGGCGCAATTTGTTCCGCGAAGAATTTGTGTGGGACGAAATCGGAAAAACAATTTTATTAAGCCGTCAGAAATTTCACAAATAAAGCACTTGATCGCACTTCAACGCAGTTCGCCGGGTACGTCAAAATAATGTCGGAGAAAAATTCCGAACAGCTGTTCGGAAGAATACCTCGAAGCAAAAATCCTATACGAATCGTACAATATCGGAGAAATTTCCGCTCCAAAGGGATACCTCGCTAGGGCCGATTTTCTCGGAATATGGAATTCGTGTTCACTAAATCTCTGAGCAGTATATGATGTACTAAGATTTTCGATATATTCCGTCGAAAAAGGATGACGAATTCTATTGAAATTCTTTCCGAAAACAATAAAAATAATTTATTTAAAAAATTCAACCAATTCATCAAAAAAACAAATAGGCCAAGGTCTGTTTAGTTAAGTTTTGAATGTGCAATAGTACGCATAACTTTTTTAACACGTTTGCATTTCGTGCACAAGCAAAACTTGTGATACATTGATTTAAACGATTCATATTTGTCAAACTTCAGGACTTAACTTGTGTATATGAACATAAGTCCTTTGACTTTTTTAAAGCCCTGAATATATTTCAAAATATATCATAGCCCCTCACTTATTCATGCGAATCCGATTTTTTTTATCTAGATACACCTACCCACTCAGTGGAAGAAAAAAAATGATTTATGTATTATCATCTATTATGAACTTGTGTTTATTTTTTTTTCAAGCTTTCACATTCTTCAGACATCTTTTTCCCTCGTTTTTTTTTTATACTCGTATTTTTGAATTCCCTGATTGTTGTTTTTTCTATCTTTTTTTTTTTGAATAAGTTGAAAACTTTTTCGCTACTTTATATCATCTGCGGATTTTCAAAATAGAGTTGCGATAGTTAAATAACTTTCCACTCTTTTATAGACTAAGTTTTGCTAAATTCAACAGGACACCAGGAGTGGAGATAGATAAAACAAAAAAACTTCCTCTGGAACTTTTATTTTGTTTCCCTTTTTTTTTGTTATTATTTCCATCTCGCTTTTTTGTTGTGTTTCCCTTTTTCAACAAAAATAGAAACAAAAAAATATATGTAGTAACTTTTCCTGCAATAATCGATTGTTTGGGGAACTTTGGCCATGAGCAGATGGAGTTTTCGGATATAGCAACCATCGAACACAAAAGTTAGTCCATGTGGACATGGACACTGTGTCTATTAGGAAACGGGTCGAAATTTATGTTATAAATACTAATTAGTGTGTCAATATTATTGTTTTGGAATTTAATTATCACTTGGATTTCATTATCGGAAAAGGATGGGTGGTATTTGTTCCGTTCGGGGATTCGGCGTTTAGTATCGAGGATCCAGGACCTGGGACTCTGGGTGAGAATTTGATGAAATATTTCATGAAAGAGAGCAATTGTTGTGACCGAAAACTTAAACAACGAGGGATAAAGGATAACGTTATCCTATTTTCGGCGGTATGGTGGGTGCAATTGCTATTATGTGCAAGATAAACAATGTTTAAGCTTCCCCAAGTGGGTGAAAGTTCGGTGGGGGGAGGTTAAAAATTATAATGGAAAACTTTTCACTTTGGCATTAACTTTAGACTGAACGGAGGAATGGGAATTGTGAGTCGAGATTGCTATGGATGGAATTTGTACGGCAAATTTTGAACTGTTGGATGAAGATTTAACGTTTTCATTAACGAGTTATTTACTAAGCTTCCTCTAAACTTTTCAAACGGAGCAAGGGATAGGGTAAGAGTTCTGGGAACTATTAGATACCTTTTCAAGTTTGAAAGATGAGTTTAATGCATTGATTCTCATTGCTTAAAGTTGTTAAACTTAATCACATTGATATTTTTTGCTTTTGACATAAGCTTATCAAAATTTTGAACAAATGTGTCCTCTGAAATCTTTTCTCGAAAATTTAAATCCGCATTGTCAACTTACCTTTACCAAATCCATGAATATCCGTGCGGAAGTTATCCTTTCCTTTTTGTCCGTCCACTAACTGACCAAGCCCACCAACATATCTATCGTCTTCTTCGTGGCCGTCATAAGTTTTATCTGATAAATCGATTTCAATTCCACGTTGAACACCTTTGGGTAAAGTGTAGGATACAATTCCCTCTGGAAGCAGAAAAAAAAAACAACAAAATAAGCAAACATATCCAAGATGATGAGAATATATTTTGTGTGTATTTATTTATTTTTTTTTGTATTTTTAAAGAAGAAAGGAAAAACTAGATACCATTAAATAAAATGTTCCTGATAGCAGAATTGGTTTCAATAAATATAATATAACAAAACAGATTTACTGGTAAGTTAGATATACATATCGATCTTAGATATTGTGAATCTGTTTGTAAATACATGTACGTATCTTGGAAATATTTTCGGAAGAGCAGTGATGCGCTTCAGAAAAACGTTTTCTGTTAACAACACTGGTTTTGCAGGTAACAAGTTCATGTTTTGGCTACTAGAAAGCTCTTACGTGCTATTTTGATATTTTATCTTGGGATCAAAATAATATATTTAGATTTGTTGTAAGCATTGCACAAGAACCTGTTTAATGTAGAGAGTTAAAACCTTTCAAAATTGACCGAGAACAGTTATGCAGGATGCGTTTTATGTTCCAGGTTTATTTTTTTTTTCAATAAATTTTAAATAAAATAAAATTTTATAATTTATATTTTAATTATTGATTAAATATGTGTAACATTATGTATGGAATATGGTGTGGGTTGATTGGGCGCTTCTGGCTTTGGCGTAAATGCGAGCTCTTTTAAGTGCATTTTACATTACAATTTCACATAATACTGCTGTAATTTCAGTACTTTCGTTTCTAATACTGTAAGTATAGAGGTTTTGGTTGATTTGTTGATGTACACATTTTCCTTCAATTACTCCCATAGGAAGATCTTGCGAGGCGTCAAATCACGGTATCGTGGAGCCAGTCGATTTCACGAATTTATCAAGAAATTCGCATCGTAGCACAAGGTATGTGCGATGTGACACAGTCTTTTTGGAATCTCATGTTCTGTAGTTCTAATTGAACCAATTCGGACACAAGAAAGTTTTCCAACATGTAACGATAGTACTCACCTGTAACTTTTACAGCATTGCCTATGACATCCTCAAAGAAATATGGTTCAATGACACCGCTGCCGCCGCACAGTGGCGCATATTGACTTTTTTGGTTGCAAAAATCATAGCTCGTAAACAAATAAAGATATAGTGATAGTTTTTTTTCCAGCTTGAAGGAAATGCCCAAGGCTATACATTTAGTGAATTTAAAAAAAAAATATTCACAGGGTGTTTCAGAATTTTCTGCTGAAATACGACTTTAGGAAATTGAATTAATATTTTAACTCAAAAAATTTCAAAAGTAACTAACTGAAGTAAAAACAGGGTATCAACATAACAAATTATTTCAATAATATATTTCAAGTTTAACAGCGGAGAATAGATAAATTAATAACTAGAAAATAAAAAACAAGATTACTTAGAAACTTTCGTCAAAGTCCGAGGTAATTTTTCATAAACTAATCATTTCTGGATTTGGCTTTTGATGTCATTCACTGTGCTCCTTATAAGATCTGCAGTTTACTTTGCATAATGGAACATTATTGGTCGGCAGAAATGAACACATGATGGCCGAGTGTTTTTTCAATATTCACTATTTGAACACTTTAAACTCAGGGGAATAATTGAGGCCATAAACATGTTTGTATCCGTTATTGTTTCACCATCATATGTTACTATTTCTTGCTTATGGGCACTTTGCCCAGGTGATCCATCACAGCCCCACTTGCTTTGTAACGTCAGACTTCTTGGAAGTCCAATTATTTGCTGTTCACTCTTGGTTTCCAAAATTCTTCTTGTTGTGTGATCCAAGGTGTCTTGAAGGCTGACTCTGGCAGATGTTTCTGTTACTTCACAATTATCTGGAACTGATGCTTTTTTCGTGAGTGTTATGATCTTATAATTTATATATTTACGTTGTGTTTCATTAAGGAAGTCCTTAAAATTCCATACTTTTCTTTTGTTAGTCCCAGATCCATAAACAAGGCTAAGGCGTTTGCACTTTCATACTTGATAGGATCTCTTTGTGGAGTGCGAATGCTTTCTCTAATCCTTTTAAGTCTTAGTAGACTTGCTGCCGATACTGCCTTGGCCTTTCGCTTCTCACGATCCTTATTATACTTTATAACTAAGGCTGTTGAAAGATTTTCAGTAGTGATGTCTTCAGTGACATTGATCAATTTCTGTTTCTTGGTAAATGACGAACACTCCGTTATAAATTTTCTTGGCCTTCCTCTAGAATTATTTGGTGTACTTGGTAAATTATCCGTTTCATCTGTCCTTTCAAAATCAATGCAAGGAACATTTGACAACCAACAATTATTTTTCTTTAAAAATACGAGTTTTGTATTTGTATTTGTATTTGTATTTGCTGCATTTCATTTTGACTTAGCGTTTCAATAAAATAATGAAAACATTTTATCGAATTTAATTATTCCTTCGAGTGACCAATTGCCAGCTAGATCATTGTAAGAAATTTCCATTTTTAAGTTTTTATACTGTTTTTTTTTTTTGTTTGTTAAAATACAAGTAGTGTCTATGGCTTATCAATTACGTGTTTGCTTTATAACTAATCATTTAAACCTTTGTTTTTATATGTATTTTTATACCTTCTTCTATTGTGATGATAATAATGTATATAAATAAAAAGGATTACACAAAAGGTACTTGATCTGTCATAAAAATGAGTACATTTTTACAAATCACGAAACAAACTGATTTATCATAAACAAATATTACGTAGCCATACCCATGTCCTAATTATAAATAATAAATAATAAATTTGAAGTAGTCAAAAAATGATCGGAGCACCATAAAATATTTATTAGATTTAGTAGTTAAGAATATATTTGTACATGTAAAAATAATGGCGCAAAATTTTAAACAGCTTATTATTAAGGTATTAGTATGATACTACTTAACAATTTGCTAACTTTATAGTAGTTTACTAACTGATCTTAATTTTAAACATTTTCTAACTAGTATCGTACTAAAAGAATTTTCTTAATAAATTGCTTCTGAACACACCTAAAACAATGACATTTCGTGCAAAAAAGTAAGTACACGAACCTTTTTTGATGTTTGCACATGTCAAAGAGTCATATGAAGCTAGCACGATACTAAAAAAATAAAATAGGTATTCGATGATTTTAACTTTAGTAAAAGGGTAGAGAAAGTATGATGCTATATTCGATTAAAATTTGCAAATTCGTTGTTTTAATCTAGTATCATACTAAAACAGCTTTAGCATCGTACTAATTCAATTAAAATTCTGCGCCAATGTTTTTATGACCACATGTATTTTTAAGGATACTATAATAAAAAAAAGCCATACATGAATAAAAATAATCGTCTGTAATAAAAATATCTCTAAGCCGAAAATACGCAAAAAACTGGCAGCTGGTTTTCTTAGTAACTGTTTCAGAAATAGTCAAAGATTAAATTTCCGTTGAGTTTAGACCAAGGACTCTCAAGGGATTTTTTGTAACTCAACTCAAAGTCAAAAAATTGAGCCAAAAACAGCTTTTCGAAAATCTTAAAATTTTGCAATAAAACAAAAAAAAAAAATAGATCATAATTGTACCTAATACAAATGGTCATTTTTACAAGCTCCAAAAAAAATATAATTTTTAAACAAGGTTTTTAGATTTTAACGCCGAAAATCTGAAACTTTTCATAAAACAAATATTTTTTCTTTGATTTTAAAAATAAGGAAACTTTGACTAACCCCCAGTTTCACAGTGGAAGTTTAAACCCCACTTTTCGTTTAAACTTCAGTTCAACAATAAATTTGGTTTCACAAACCTTGAACAGAGTTCATTCTGTAGTTTAAGTTAAACGACACTATTCTGCCGTTTAAATCTCAGTTCGAAAACCCCTTCAAACATTTGAAAATATAATTTATTTTCATTTTTAATTTTTGTTTCCTGTCACAGATCACAATGAAACAAAACAAACTTTCCTCGATTGTTTTTTCTTTGATTCAGATAGAAAGAGAAAACAATTTACTTAAACTACGTTTAATGAAATGAAGTTCAGATAAGACTGTGAAACCGGACGAGTTGAACTTCAAATTTAAACTCCAGTTCAGGTTCAGCAGAACTTAAGTTTAAACTCTCACTGTGAAACTGGGGGTAACTGTATCATACGAATCCTTCGACCGATTTTAAAATTTCTTTCGACTTTTGATTCCTAATCCAGTAAATAACGGGTGATTTTTTTGAGGTTAGGACTTTCATGCATTAGTATTTGACAGATCACGCGGGATTTCAGACATGGTGTCAAAGAGAAAGATGCTCAGTATGCTTTGACATTTCATCATGAATAGACTTACTAACGAGCAACGCTTGCAAATCATTGAATTTTATTACCAAAATCAGTGTTCGGTTCGAAATGTGTTTCGCGCTTTACGTCCGATTTATGGTCTACATAATCGACCAAGTGAGCAAACAATTAATGCGATTGTGACCAAGTTTCGCACTCAGTTTACTTTATTGGACATTAAACCAACCACACGAATGCGTACAGTGCGTACAGAAGAGAATATTGCGTCTGTTTCTGAGAGTGTTGCTGAAGACCGTGAAATGTCGATTCGTCGCCGTTCGCAGCAATTGGGTTTGTGTTATTCGACCACATGGAAGATTTTACGCAAAGATCTTGGTGTAAAACCGTATAAAATACAGCTCGTGCAAGAACTGAAGCCGAACGATCTGCCACAACGTCGAATTTTCAGTGAATGGGCCCTAGAAAAGTTGGCAGAAAATCCGCTTTTTTATCGACAAATTTTGTTCAGCGATGAGGCTCATTTCTGGTTGAATGGCTACGTAAATAAGCAAAATTGCCGCATTTCTGGTGAAGAGCAACCAGAAGCCGTTCAAGAACTGCCCATGCATCCCGAAAAATGCACTGTTTGGTGTGGTTTGTACGCTGGTGGAATCATTGGACCGTATTTTTTCAAAGATGCTGTTGGACGCAACGTTACGGTGAATGGCGATCGCTATCGTTCAATGCTAACAAACTTTTTGTTGCCAAAAATGGAAGAACTGAACTTGGTTGACATGTGGTTTCAACAAGATGGCGCTACATGCCACACAGCTCGCGATTCTATGGCCATTTTGAGGGAAAACTTCGGAGAACAATTCATCTCAAGGAATGGACCGGTAAGTTGGCCACCAAGATCATGCGATTTGACGCCTTTAGACTATTTTTTGTGGGGCTACGTCAAGTCTAAAGTCTACACAAATAAGCCAGCAACTATTCCAGCTTTGGAAGACAACATTTCCGAAGAAATTCGAAATGCTCGAAAAAGTTACCCAAAATTGGACTTTCCGAATGGACCACCTAAGACGCAGCCGCGGTCAACATTTAAATGAAATTATCTTCAAAAAGTAAATGTCATGGACCAATCTAACGTTTCAAATAAAGAATCGATGAGATTTTGCAAATTTTATGCGTTTTTTTTTTTAAAAAAAGTTCTCAAGCTCTTAAAAAATCACCCGTTAAAATAGTTTTGAATTTTAAACACACCCGAAAATTGAATTTTGCAAGCACTTTTACAAAAAGGCGAAACGGTGCGCAGACAACCAAGTCGCTTTTAATACCAGTAAACTTTTCTTTATATACTTTTTTGACACCACTTACTTGTAATCAATTTAATTTTCAATAAGTTGAGGGATGTGTTCAAGATGTATTGACGTTTTTAGGTGAAGTTGAATTATAGTTACAATAAATATTTATATGCAAATCGAGTTGATGCATAGTTGAGTATTAGTTCAAAGATTGAAATGACAAAATCTGGGTGTTATACATTATATTTGACAGCCATTTTTTCGATATCATGCTGAATTTGACTAATGGCATTGTTTACGTTGCTAAAAAAAAACTTAAGTAAAACTCCATAAGAAAAATTTTATCGCGGTCAAATAGCACGATATCGGTGCCCAGTTCGTGCAAAATGTCCATTGTGTCACTGGCTGTCTGACTATGTTCTACGGCCGTCCTGTTGAAACCCCATGATCCCAAGTAGCGAAGAAACGTCGCTAGTTTTAGTTCAGTTGAAATCTGTACGCCCAAGTCAGTAACTCGTCAAGTTTTTGTCTTCGAAAGCCCGAATTGACTGCCTCAAATTCTCCTGCACACTCTCTCGCAAGGATAATTATGGCAACCTTCAAATGAATGAAGCGCGGGATATGTTGAAGACCCGCTTTCATAAATCAATTTAATCTTTTGCAAATGTTGTTGAACGATATACAAAGCTCTCAATTTGATTTGGCAAGGCAGCCTTAATAAATGACTGCTAATTTGACAGATGTAGCTTCAACAACATGGCCGCAATCACCTGTGAAGGTACGGAAATTCATTTTAATGAAATATTATTACAACCTTTTTTTATTACCTAGTTACCACAACTTAAGGTTAAGAGGTCTTAAAATTTGTCCGAAATGTTTTTGAAAATTTACATAAAATAAAAGAAAGTCTCATTCATAACCGTCTGTCTAATTCCTTTGTTACAAAACAGTTTGTAACATTTATTCGATCTATTCTGGATTTTGGTAGAGCAACCGTTCTACAAAGTTTCATCATTCAACAATTGGAAATTTTTCATATAATTGATAAGAGTTTTCTGAAAGTGCATGATTGCAACACGCCCCTAATGGAGAACCCCAAATTTTCGGTTTGCTTTTTACTTGCGACTTATAGGTACTATAAGGCAAGCTATGCATTCGGAAAAAAAATCGAACTCGAGATTTTGATTAAAGTTCACATTACGATGATAGCGAAGACTAAAAAAGTGGGTCTCGCAATTCCGTCTGTCTGTCTGTTCGACTATAGTCTAAACGGCTCGGCCGATTTACTTTAAGCTTGGTAGGTATCATTTTTAATTTTTTTCCCCCACACGTTTTTTTCTTTTTTTTTTGTTAAGACCAAAAATAACGGTACCATACGATTTTTGTTTCGAAATTTTATAAATATTTTTTTTCTCAAAAACTGTTCGACAGATTAAAAAAATAAAAATACAAAAAAAATTCATTTAGTTAAAATTAGGTAATGGTTGAAGGTAATTTCGAAAAATGGTTATTGAGGGTACCCCCCATGGAACCATTTTTTTATTTTTGATTTTCTCAAAAACGGCACAACCGATTTTGATCATTTTTTTTTGCTCAAGCTCACCAAAAACATAAATAGAATTGTGTACTCAAATTTTCAAAAAAAAATTTTTGGATTTTTAAAAAAAAATTTCAAAGTTTTTTTTTTCAAAACTCAGTATTTCGAAAACCCCATGCTTGATAAATAGAAGTTTCTTAATAATAATCTATAAGATGTGAGAAAAAAAAATTATTTTAATTTTTTTATTTATTTTTTTTTTATTTGTACGATCTTTAATTTATTACAAAAAAATTCGAAATTAAGATATTACAGCTTGTACCTACCATAGAACGATTTTTTCGAATTTTGAATTTCTCATTATCCACATAACGGATCTTAATGAATTTTTTTATAGAGAAGCTTCTAAAAAGTATTAAACACATTGCATTTCAAAACTTTTAAATAAATATATTTTGAATTTTTGAAAAAAAAATCTATTTTTTTCTTTTTTTGAAAATTCGATATCTCAGAAACGGCTTAATATTTTTTCTGTAAATTTAATTTTTATTCGAACAATAATAAAAACTTTAAATTGGCGTACCAAATTTTTTTCTTCAAAATCTTTTAAAAAGTTTGTATATAAAAACTTTTTTTAAGAAACCACTACAAATACTTATAATTTTTGTTTTTGCATAAATTCATATGTACATAGTATTCTGTTTTTTATCTCTTACTACTAAATGAATTTAAAAAATTAATTTTATCCTTATGAACAGTTTTCTCTAATAACATTCGTTTTTAAAATTCCTAGTCTATTACATAGGAGCAAGTTCGTGCGACCCAGTCGTGCATTTTATTTTATTTGTATGCATCACAAGACCTTCTGTTGTGCGAATATAAAAGGTCGTACTGTTTTGGGAAGTGTTCTTTAATTTTGATTACTGTCACTGAATCAGTTATGGTTTTACAGATTTTTGAAGTCCCATATCTCAGAAACCACTCAGAGCTGAAATTTGGTGAGGCGCCTGTAGTTGATCAACTTAGCAAATACTGTGAATTTGACTTTATTTATTTTCACTGAAGTTAGAAAAGGTCGAAAATTGTTTGAGTTTGTTCACTCAAAAAGGGTGTAGTGCTACAAAGTTGGCTTTGATAATAATTAATATTTAGACCTTTTAGCCCATATTAATTTTAATATGCTACTCGTAGAAACCAACAAACTTTAATGCAAAAATTTAAAAAATATTTAATTATAAATATTAAACGTTTTAGTTTAATTTGTTTGATCGAAATGTAAATGTTTCAAGTAAACTCAAATCAACCTTTTTCTTTTAGTTTAATTTGTTTGATCGAAATGTAAATGTTTCAAGTAAACTCAAATCAACCTTTTTCTTAAATAATACATAAATAAATCTATAGAAATACAATTGTAAAGCTATTATTTAGCCGACAAAATTCACCATTTACATAATGAAGTCTGGATTTTAAGAAATTTTACGAATTTTGATGTGACAACTTTTCAATCGTCTAAATTAAAAATGATGCTTGCTGCATTTATATGATTGAAACACTGTCAGAATTTCACTCAAAAACTGACAAAATAATGCATTGCATCAATGCTATTATGACATCTATTTACAGGAAGTCAATTAATGTCGCTGTTAGGCTCTGGCATTTTACTGACAAGAATAACCAGTTTCATTCTTTACTTACAGAACTTTGGACAAAAATTGGCAGAAAGTGTTGGGTATAGTGGAGAGTATACAACAACGAGCAAACCTAACAGAAATCACATGTGAATTTGAGTTCAAGTAAGTAGTAAGTACCAAATTTTTCTTTATTCCCAGATCTCTTTTTAGCAACTTCACATTTAAATATATTTTTATTATATTTTTTTTAAAACAAAATTATACAAAATCATAATTGTGCTGGAACAGCTTTAAATTAATATGATAATTTGTTTAAACTACCTGCTAGGTTTAAAAATGGATTAAATTAACTAAGGTATAGTGTACTTACGTCCCATCAGCATTCATCTCGTATTTGAAAGTGATTTTAATGGCGGACTTTAAAAATTGAAACACATAAGTTTCAATAGAATCAAGGAACTGGGACCTGATTAACTCAAATGTGTCATCTGAATATAGGACAAACTCCGATAAAGCGATATTTATTCTCACACCAGGCTACGTGTTATTTTGAAAAGTTCTTTCATTTAGTCTATTGTGAGCTCATAATATAAGGCCTATTATTTCTAGTCGGTTCGTACCCACAAATTAGTAAGGGACATTTCATCCTGGGACTGCAGCAGTATGTTTTTTTACTTCAAACTATAATTTGCGGTAGGAAAAGAAATAAGAATAATTTATTATTGTTTCCTTTTTTTTTATAACGGGTGATTTTTTTGAGGTTAGGATTTTCATGCATTAGTATTTGACAGATCACGCGGGATTTCAGACATGGTGTCAAAGAGAAAGATGCTCAGTATGCTTTGACATTTCATCATGAATAGACTTACTAATGAGCAACGCTTGCAAATCATTGAATTTTATTACCAAAATCAGTGTTCGGTTCGAAATGTGTTTCGCGCTTTACGTCCGATTTATGGTCTACATAATCGACCAAGTGAGCAAACAATTAATGCGATTGTGACCAAGTTTCGCACTCAGTTTACTTTATTGGACATTAAACCAACCACACGAATGCGTACAGTGCGTACAGAAGAGAATATTGCGTCTGTTTCTGAGAGTGTTGCTGAAGACCGTGAAATGTCGATTCGTCGCCGTTCGCAGCAATTGGGTTTGTGTTATTCGACCACATGGAAGATTTTACGCAAAGATCTTGGTGTAAAACCGTATAAAATACAGCTCGTGCAAGAACTGAAGCCGAACGATCTGCCACAACGTCGAATTTTCAGTGAATGGGCCCTAGAAAAGTTGGCAGAAAATCCGCTTTTTTATCGACAAATTTTGTTCAGCGATGAGGCTCATTTCTGGTTGAATGGCTACGTAAATAAGCAAAATTGCCGCATTTGGAGTGAAGAGCAACCAGAAGCCGTTCAAGAACTGCCCATGCATCCCGAAAAATGCACTGTTTGGTGTGGTTTGTACGCTGGTGGAATCATTGGACCGTATTTTTTCAAAGATGCTGTTGGACGCAACGTTACGGTGAATGGCGATCGCTATCGTTCAATGCTAACAAACTTTTTGTTGCCAAAAATGGAAGAACTGAACTTGGTTGACATGTGGTTTCAACAAGATGGCGCTACATGCCACACAGCTCGCGATTCTATGGCCATTTTGAGGGAAAACTTCGGAGAACAATTCATCTCAAGGAATGGACCGGTAAGTTGGCCACCAAGATCATGCGATTTGACGCCTTTAGACTATTTTTTGTGGGGCTACGTCAAGTCTAAAGTCTACACAAATAAGCCAGCAACTATTCCAGCTTTGGAAGACAACATTTCCGAAGAAATTCGGGCTATTCCGGCCGAAATGCTCGAAAAAGTTACCCAAAATTGGACTTTCCGAATGGACCACCTAAGACGCAGCCGCGGTCAACATTTAAATGAAATTATCTTCAAAAAGTAAATGTCATGGACCAATCTAACGTTTCAAATAAAGAATCGATGAGATTTTGCAAATTTTATGCGTTTTTTTTTTAAAAAAAGTTCTCAAGCTCTTAAAAAATCACCCGTTACTTAAATAAATCTATAGAAATACAATTGTAAAGCTATTATTTAGCCGAAAAAATACACCATTTACTACATAATGAAGTCTGGATTTTAAGAAATTTTACGAAATTTGATGTGACAAATTTTCAATCGTCTAAATTGAAAATGATGCTTGCTGTATTTATACGAATGAAACACTTTCAGAATTTAACTCAAAAACTGGAAAAATAATGGATTGCATGAATGCTTTAATGACATCTATTTACAGGAAGTCAATTAATGTCGCTGTTAGGATCTGACAAGAATAACCAGTTTCATTCTTTACTTACAGAACTTTGGACAAAAATTGGCAGAAAGTGTTGGGTAGAGTGGAGAGTATACAACAACGAGCAAACCTAACAGAAATCGCATGTGAATTTGAGTTCAAGTAAGTAGTAAGTACCAAATTTTTCTTTATTCCCAGATCCCTTTTTAGCAACTTCACATTTAAATATATTTTTATTATATTTTTTTTAAACAAAATTATACAAAATCATAATTGTGCTGGAACAGCTTTAAATTAATATGATAATTTGTTTAAACTACCTGCTAGGTTTAAAAATGGATTAAATTAACTAAGGTATAGTGTACTTACGTCCCATCAGCATTCATCTCGTATTTGAAAGTGATTTTAATGGCGGACTTTAAAAATTGAAACACATAAGTTTCAATAGAATCAAGGAACTGGGACCTGATTAACTCAAATGTGTCATCTGAATATAGGACAAACTCCGATAAAGCGATATTTATTCTCACACCAGGCTGCGTGTGATTTTGAAACGTTCTTTCATTTAGTCTATTTTGAGCTCATAATATAAGGCCTATTATTTCTAGTCGGTTCGTACCCACAAATTAGTAAGGGGCATTTCATCCTGGGACTGCAGCAGTATGTTTTTTTACTCCAAACTATAATTTGCGGTAGGAAAAGAAATAAGAATAATTTATTATTGTTTCCTTTTTTTTTATATTATACGCGCACTCAAGGGGTTATGAATACCCTCATAATGTAAAACACAGTGCGAGCAATTAGGAAAGTAGGATAGGATGAGAAAGGAGATACCGATGCACATTGATTTTGAATGTCTGCACATTGCAATGAGTGGGAAACATTGAGCCGGGTAAAGCATTCCACATTCGTGTAGTGCGGCTAAAAAAAGAATCTCTGTACTTGAGAGTACGTCCGAAATTAGGCTCAAGGGTAAACTGATGAGCATTCTTAGAAGTACGAGTATTACGGTTGAATTTTTTGAGGGGAGGAATGCAACTGGCTATTTCACAAGAGCACTGTTTATGAAAATACCGATAAAATAATGATAGGCATGAACCATTGCGGCGGTGCTCGAGAGATTCAAATGTTTGAGTTAGACAAGGGTCACCTATCATTTTTATAGCTCTTTTTTGAATTTTGTCCAAGAGATTTAAGTAGGTTTTTGGAGCACCTGCCCAGATATGGGAATTGTATTCAAGCTTAGATTACAGCCAGATCAGAAGGGGTAAAATACTTCTTGCATCGGCGGAGAAAACCTAAACACTTAGCAGCGTTTTTGGCGACATCATATATGTGATCGTACCACAAAAGGTGGTCTGTGATACACATACCGAGTACTGAAAGCTGTTCAGTTTCCTCGATGCAAGTGCCATCCATGGATAGTGGCATTAAGGGAGGGTTATGCTTTAGCGACAGTAAACAGCATTGAGTTTTCGAGGCATTAAATTCTACACGGTTTTTGATTCCCCATTGGACAATGCTGTCAAGATCAGCTTATCATACGCTGCCGTTGGAAGTCCACATCCGAAGGACAGGGATGAGAATCTAAAAACGAATATGAAAAGCTGAGGGTACTGTCGTCAGCGAAACAATTTAGTGGATTAGAAGTTTCAGATAAAAGATCATTTATGAATATAAGGAAGAGTGTCGGAGACAATACGGAGCCCTGGGGCACCCCAGCATTTATTTTGTGGATATCAGATTTGAAACCGTCCAAAACTACTTGTAATGAACGGTCCGAAAGGTAATTTCTAATCCAACGTCGAAGAGATTCATCGATACCAAATGCACGCATTTTCGATAAGAGAGCTTGATGCCAAACTCTATCAAATGCCTTTGAAATATCAAGCGCAATAATCTTACTTTCTCCAAAACGATGTAAAGATTTGTTCAACTCTTCGGTGAGATATACCATCAGATCACCAGTGGACCTATTGCTACGAAAGCCATACTCACGATCATTGAGAAGCTTTCGTTCTTCAAGATATTTCTTGAGCTGATAAAATTTATCAGGGTTTCCATGACGTAAGTGCAATTGGACGATAGTTGGAGGGGGAGGAGGAGAAATTTATATAAATTGCTTATGACCATGAGCTATAAGATCGGAGCGTTCTAATTTTTGCTTGCACATCCGAGTGCTCAATTTATAAAAACTCACGTAAGGAGCACTCCCATTATCTGCATACTCACGAATGTGATTCGGGAGTGATTCGATCAACGTTTTTAAATGATAACAGATTGATTATTTTTTTTGTAAGTTCAATCAGTCTATAATTTGGAACCGTGAGAATATAATTACAAAATTTATTTTCTGTTTTTAATATACATGCAAAAAAGCAGAAGTAAGAAACACCGATTTGTTTTTAATGAAAGTATTTCTTTTAAGTGCAATCTAATGTACTCATGAATACAAACGACACCTGCGGCTCACAGTTAATATTATAATTTCGTGAAAGAGGAAACCAATTCATAAAAAAAGAAAAAATAAAATGCACGACTGGGTCGCACGAACTTGCTCCTATGTAATAGACTAGGAATTTAATTAAGAAATTAAATTTCCAAAAAAAATATTGACCCATTTTTGAGATATCGAATTTTCCAAAAAAAAAATGATTTTTTCTTTTCAAAATCTCAAAAAATATTTTTTGAAATGCAATGTTTCTTAAAGTTTTTAGAAGCATCTCTATAAAAAAATTAATTAAAATCCGTTATGTGGATAATGAGAAATTCAAAATTTTAAAAAATCGTTCTATGGTAGATACAGTCAATAATATCTTGTTTTTAAATTTTTTTGTATTAAATTATAGATCTTAAAAATTAATCGAAAGACTAAAAATTTGAGCAAAATTCTCAGAAACGGTTCTTCGAGAAAAATACGATTTTTGAAAACCATTTTTTAACATTTGTATGGAGGGTACCGTTATTTTTGGGTAAAATAAATTTTTTTTTTCTCATATCTTGTAGATTATTTTAAGAAACTTTTACTAACCAAATTTTAAGAAAATCGAGCAGGGGGTTTTCGAAATATTGATTTTTCAAAAAAAAATTGAAAATTTTTTTAAAAACCCAACAAATTTTTTTTTGAAAATTTGACACAATAATATTGAAACTGCTGGGGAGCCTTAACATTAAAAAACTGATCAAAATCGGTTGTACCGTTTTTGAGAAAATCAAAAACAAAAAAAATGGTTCCAAGGGGGTACCAAAAATCATAATTTATTGGAATTTTTTTTTTCATTCATTACCTAAGTTTAACTAAATGAAATTTTATGATTTTTTTTTTTAAATCTGTGGGGCAGTTTTTGAGAAAAAAAAATATTTATAAAATTTCAAAAAAAATCGTATGGCAGGTACCGTTATTTTTGGTCTTAAAAAATCAAATCAAAAAACATTCGGGGGAAAAAATAAAACCCATATCTACCAAGTTTAAAGAAAATCGGCCGAGCCGTTTAGCTGTAGTCGAACAGACAGACAGACAGACAGAATTGCGAGACCCACTTTTTTGGTCTTCGCTATTATCGTAATGTCAACTTTGATCAAAATCTCGAGTTCGATTTTTTTTACGAATGCATAACTTGCCTTATAGTACCTATAAGTCGGAAGTAAAAAACAGAAGTTGCGATGATGGCTTGAAAGAAACAAAATTTCAGTCAGAGTTTTTACTTTGAAGAATTTGCTACAGTTGTCGTCTTTTGATAACATACGAGTACCTAGTTTTTAATTGAAAAAATATCTTTCCAATCATCGGATATTAATTTATGATATATTCGATTTTTCTGTACAAAAAGTCATCTTTCCAAAATCTCTGATTTCACAAAATAGTTGACTCCAAAATATTAAACAGTTATCTGCCTATTTCCTTTTTATTTGATTTCTGTTTATAAAAGTTAGAGCATTAGCCTTTTTTGATAGAACTCAGTTTTTAGTGATTCTCAGTTTGTATTTAAAAGTTGTAAATCAACCGCACTTTGCATTGCCGAAACTGAGGAATGAAATTTATAAAAATTTAAATTCTTCTCTAATTCCTTCAATTTTATTTATTTACCTTGTTATTAGATACATTTTTCAAAGCTGGTTTCAAGGGCTTTGTTTTGACTGGTTTGCTTCTTATTTAAGTGGTAGTAAATGAGTGATCAAAAATAGATAAGTGTTTTCAGGTCTCAGTGCTCTACAAGTCTAGGTGTTCCTCAAGGTTCTGTTTTAGGTCTGATATTGTTTTTAGTAAATGTTAACTCAATATTTACTCAACATTTTAAGGGTCACAGCATTTGCGTTTGTCTTGACTTATTTTAAGATGTTGACTATGATTAAGAAATACTTCGGCGTTGGTTTGATCAACCTTATTTAGTTTTCTAAGTAAGAAAACTGAAGATGAATGAAGTTAATGAAAATGTTACTTGTTGCTTTATAACTGATTGTTAGAAAAAATTTAAATATTAGGGAGTTATTTTGGACTGAAATCTTGATTGCTTGGAACCTACTTCATACCTGAAACAATCTTTGAATAGAATCTTTAGCCTCTACTGCCATATTTTGATCTTAAAACTGTTTTATAATGGCCTTCTTAGACCAAAGCTGCAATATGGTTTGGGAGGAACACATTCTTATACAATTGAACCTTTACTAATTAAACAAAAGCATGTTATCAGAAAAAATAAAAAAAAACGCCCAGCTTTGAATTTTTCAAAGATCTCGAATTTCCATCTTTTAGGCAATCTGAATTCTTAGATTAAATGGTAGTTTTAATTTCCTTGTTTCCAAAATTTATATTTATGTTTTTACTTTTTATTTTAAATTAAAGAAAATGCACTTCCCTCTTACGGGGAAGTGACAAATTTTCCAATACTATATTTTGTGGTGAAAAGTACTGCTTTGCAGTTCGGACTCGGCAGAACATTAAATCCGAAAAGACACACAAGAATGGCTGAGACCTTTAACTTTAACTTTTTAAGCAGTTTAATAACTGAATTTAAGAAGTATTGCCTTTATGCTTATATCTAACCTTCCTTTTTCCTGGGTTTTCATTGTCTTACGATAGTCTATATAAGCAAGGTCCAAGGAGCCACACAGGCTGGCACCTTAATTATTCAACAGCCCTCAATTCATTAAGCCAGTTAAAATCACATTTCCTTTAACCTTTATCATTATAAAACACAGTAGAGCAGATAACCAAGCCAATGACCTATCTTAGAGGAGAAAGAATTGAGAAGAATGAAACTATCCCTGCAACCATCATCAACATCAGCAACAATTTCAAAGGAAATTCTTACAAAAACTCCAAGAATTTTCTCTTCATTTCTATGGAGCCTCTGGTTGGCTCAAAGCACACAAAAGATATAAATGCGTCATGTTGGCTGAAGACATTGTCAAAACATCTTCTTCTCTCTCACCATTGTTCCATAGTCATCCACAGGCGATCCGCACTTGTGAGCTGTCCTTTCTTTGGAAATTATTATAATGAAGCAAGTTAATTGCTTGTGCATATGAAACTGACATCAAATCTTGGGTATTGCTCGGTTCCTATCCCTGGCCGAAGCCCGAGAAGAGCTTATGATAATCCATTTCGAAGAGCTTGAATGGTCTAAACGTTTCCCACCATAAACCATTCCACGATACAGAATGCCGCCATCCATTGTTAGTCCCCACTCATTCGAAAGTAATATCCACTGTGTCAAGGCTTTTGTCATCATCTGTGCCTTGGATTGTGTTGGGCTTGTGTCTCCCTCGACCTCGGCCTCGGTCTCACTGAATCGATTTGATATAAATTAATTTTCCTATTTTAATTAAATTCTAATACCTTTTATTGTGTGCCAGCAGCGGTAAAATATCACACAACACACCAACAACTCAAGAGAACAATCACAAGTTGTGACGTTTATCGGTTGACATCTGGAACGGATATTCAAGTCCACCACTACCACCACCGGCCTGAGTTACAGACGCAGTAAAGAACATCGCACAAAATGTCGACGCATGTAAAAAACCATCGTTAAAAAAAAACGAAAAACATTCTCTTTAAATTTTAAAATAAAAATCTTCAAAAAAAAAAAACAAAACACAGCAATGAAATTAAAATAAAATCTCAAAACTTACGATTTTATTGCATTTGTAACATGTGAAAGACGACGACGACGACGCTGAAGTCAAAATTGGACTTGGACTTGGGATAGCAAAACGGCTGGGATAAAATGAGTACCAGAACCGAACAAAAACGTTGCCTTCCGCCCGCTCGTGCCCGGGATACTTGACTTTTTTTTTAATCTTTAGCTTCGATGCGATGTCTCATTTTCTTTGACATGACATTTTATGGTTTCTGAATCAATTAAGTGGTTTTTTCAGTTATAAAATTTCTTAAATTCCAATTTAGGATCGGACTTTTTTTGTGTAGTTTGTTTGTGTACTAGATGTTTTGTTGTTTTGGTTTTAACGAAGAGAACTGACTCCTAGTCAGACATTAAAGAGCCATAAAATCAAAATAGCATCAGTATAATAACTTTTGTATTAGAAAAATAACAACTGAATGTTTGGTATAGTAAATTAGGTAACAGGGTGCCTTTGGATAAATAAGAATGTCTTACAGGATGTTTAGGATTCTTTAGGGAAGAAATAAATAAAGCAACAGGGAACAAGGACCTAGTGACTATGTGGCTGTTGTCGGCAGGCGGCAGTAATGGAAAGGACCTTTAATTTTCCGAGTCCGAACGGCTGAGACGAGCAGTTTTTTTAATGGCAAGGGATACTCTTTATACTCACTTCCTCGGAAAAAAAACAGTACACTTCAGTTAAACATTTTTGCAGTGGCTGGGAATCGCGCCCAGGACCCTCTGAATGATAGTCTAACACACTAGCCATTATGCCAAGGGGTAGATTCCTTAAGTGAAATATGAAATCCTTTACAAAAAATGTTATTTGGTCTTCATTCTTTGGTGAGACTACGCACTGTTTTGAGGGTTCTTAAGTTATGTACACAATTCACTGCATTGAAACTATGGGGTTTGAGCCTATTAAATAAAGGGTTTTTCAACAGCGACGCTACAAAAGTAGATCGACAGGGACAGAAAACGACGCCATATTTCTTGCCGCTCTTTTGACATTTTTCTTCAATAAGGTTTGCCATTTCATGATGGAAAGATATACGAGCCAACAACGAGTCGAAATTATTAAAATTTACTATCGAAATTCGGAGTCAGTGGCCTCAACGTTACGAGCGCTACGTCCAATTTATGGTCGTCATAATCGTCCTAGCAGATCAACAATTGAGCGTCTAGTGGAAAAATTTGAATCCACAGGCACAGTACAAAATATTCCCGTGCCAGTGAGACAAAGAAGTGCCCGTAGTGTCGAGAATATTGCTGCCGCTGGTCTATGCGATTGATGAACTTCGTACAAATATCGAACGTGAAACTGCAGCAGTACGTACTTTCACAGGAATAAAGAATTTCATTGATATCCAAAACCGTTTTTGTTTTATTTAAAAAAAACTTTTGTAGCGCTCTTATTGAAAAACCCGATATAAAAATTTGATGGTGCGGCATTTCGTAGAGAACAAGGACATAGTAACTTGCAGTCTCAATCATTCCCGTATGCGCATTGTAAGAAGGCAGGAATAGAGACAATCTACAATTTTCTATCAAATCCCAACGGCTAATATGGGAGAAAAGAGACTCTACTCTTGAAGAAGTTTTCACTTTCAGAGGTATTACTCTTGAGGTCTTGGAATCGATCTGGGTTACTAGAATGGGAACAGCCTCCTTCGAAAAGCTTCAATAACTTGAGGTTTCCAAACTTTCCTCTATATTTTGATTTTTTCGAAACAGCAAGCACAAATTAAAGCGGCGATTTTTTCTATGCCTCACATACAGTTGGGGTCAAAATAATAGTAGTGTAAATAAAATCATTGGTAAGTCCCTGAATTTTCATGTTTTTGTGGAGGAATATTCTGTGGTCAGACGAGTTCAAGATTGTGTTATATGTTGGAAAGGGAACTCGTCAATATTTAAGAAGGCCTCCAGGCACTGAATATAATCCACGCTTTACAGCCAAGACAATAAAATAAGGAGGATCCAGCATAATAGTTTGGACATGTTTTTTCTTCTATGGTGTTGGTCCCATGTACTGGATGAAAGGCATTATGGATCAGCATCTTTTTGTGAAGATCAATGACGAAGTTATGTTCCCATATGCTGAAGATGAAATGCCACTAAAATGGGTCTTTCAACAAGACAACAACCCAAAGCATACAAGTAAACTTGCGAAGCAGTGGTTCCAAGAAAAGTCCCCAGACCTCAACCCTATAAAAAACCTTTGGTGCGATGTCAAGAAGTATGTTGCTAGTTGTAAGCCAACTACTAACACAGCCCTTTGGGAAGCTATACAGCAGTCTTGAAGGTCAATATCTGTAGAAAGATGTGAAAATCTTATTAGTTCGATGCAACGTCGCTGTGCTGCTGTTATTTCTAATAAGAGACATGCAACTACATAGTAATTTAAGGTTCAAAGACTCGACTATCACTTATGGTAGAAATTGTCTATTAACTTTCCCTTTTGCAATAATAAAAGGTGAATTTTGAATGCGCTACTATTTTTTTGGACGCTGTTTTTCTACATATGTATATGACTTCGATAGATTTGAAATTACCAACTAATTTATTGAATTGGAAAATGAATTTTTTTTCTGAAGATAAAGGCCTAAAAACCATTTGTTTGAAAATCTACTATTCACGTGAACGCACTCATCCGGGATATAAAATGTTTTGGACTTGTCATTCAGTTGAGATTGCCTACCTGATTGATGTGAGTAAAACAAATTCGTTGCTAAAATTCGAATAATTATATAATTATAATAATAAGTCGATTATATCGGTTCATATTGAGGGTTTCTGATAGTGACTGCCGAACTCAAGTTCCCGTGAAAATACGAGTTGCATTGTGCAACTCCTTACAACTCTTGGTTCAGAATCGGACCCTGTTTTTGCAACATTTGGTGTTCCAAAAGTGAGCCATCTTGGCCCTCTGATACTCAATATTCATACTAACAATAAATGATGTTGGTTGCATCATTAAGAACTCCCCAATTTCTGTTTATACCCATGATACAAATGTACACATGCATCTCCTCTTTTCCAAATCATAAGATCTAAATAGATTTTCTACTTGGTGCCGAAAAAAAATTTTAGAGCTTAAAGTTAGCAAGTGTCAAGCTATAACATATTCGCGTAAGTGCTCTACCCCCATCCAAGTACATATTTCATCAAACAATGAGCCTGTTAACCAGGTTGATTCGTTGTGCGATTTAAGAATAGTGTGTGATGGGGAACTGAATTTCAGATCTGAAAACACAAATACAAGTTTCCAAATACAAGTTTCTTTTTAAAAATGCCATAAAATGACCGAAATTAAATTTTTTCACTTTGGAATTTGGAACACTTTTTTTTCAGTTAGTGTCCAAAAGCAAAGGGGATAGTAAATATTATAAATTTCTTAGAAAGTTTTAAGTATTTATTGTCAATAAGACATTTTTTAGATTTAGTAATAAAAATCAAGTAGAAATGTTTCACGATTTCCATTATTTTATCGCCGTTTTATAAACAGTTTTTTAGCGTAAGAGCCAGTCCCTATAACAATTTAACCGTAATACTTGCGATTGAACTTTTAACGCACAGTCAAGTTCAGAGATTCTTTCTTTAACTGCACTACATGAATGTGGAATCGGCTCCAACTCAAATCTCTCTCATTCAGATTATTGAAACCAATTTGCACTAGTCAATATTGTATAAATGACCATTCATTGAAGGAATGAAGTCCGTGATCTGATTTTATTATAAACTAGCTATTACCAGCCCGTTTCGCTGAGCGTTATTTTAATTACATAATACAAAATTGCGAAAGGTTCATAACTTCTAGCAATAAATTTTTTTACAATTTTTAAATTATTTTTAAAGAACTCGTATCTTTTTTTATTTATTAATTTTTATTCTTCTTTTAAAAAGTCATCTGTAGTCTTATTTTTACTACTGGATACAGCAATATTACTTACTTTTTGTGCTGGTTCCGCGACATCTTCATCTTCAAATAAATTTTGAATTTTAAAAATATCTATTTTTTCTTTGTCGCTGATACTTGTTTTCATAGCTTGTTCTTCTCTTTTGATAATTTCATTTTCTTGCAAGTTATTTTTTTCCAATTGGACTTATTTCTTTGGAAGATCTTAAATCAAATAACATTCTATAAAAGTCTGTTCAATCAGTTTTACCTTAATCGATTTCAATTCTTGTGGCAAGATATATATTTTTAAAAAACATCAATTCTTATGATATTTTGTTCGACTTCAGAAAAATTCTGGATATAATCTTCAAATTTTTGTATGACTTTTTATCACCAACTTCTTCGGTGGTTTAGCTTAATCATAGTTCGTGAACGACCCTTGGCAAAAAATTTGTTTTATCAATGAAATTTGGCACTTAGTCCAGGTTAGGTTAAAGTGGTTGTCATTAAAGCGATCTAATAGGGAACCAAAAGGTTCCCTACTAGTTAAAACCATTTGGAGCTTCTGATGAAGCGAAGGATACTTTTAATGTCTGTGTTTATGAGATCGCTTGGTTCATTATAGAAAAATTCTCCTAGATGAAGTTTGCGTCTGAAAGAGAGAGCAGGGCATGTACAAAGAAGGTGTGGGATTGTCTCCTCTTCCTCCTCGTCCAAGCAGCTACTGCAAAAATCGTTTGATAGTACACCGAGTCGTGCGGCGTGTCTACCTATGAGACAGTGTCCAGTTATGACACTTATTACGGAGCTGATCTGAGATCTACTGAGGGACAACAATTAATTTGACCGTTTCAAATCTAGTTTGGGCCACATTCGTTTGGTTGCCATACAAGTTGTAGTGTTAAGCCATCTTGTGTTTGATTGTTCCAGAGCAATTCGTTTCAGCATAAGTTTACTTGAAGCTATGGGCATACCTACCTATATTTGCCTTTTCGGGTAAGATAGGCATTTCCGTTCCAATTCTGGCGAGTTCGTCGGCTTTGCAATTCCCCGGAATGTCCCTGTGACCCGGCACCCAGAATAGGTGAATGTTAAACTGTTTGGCCATCTCCATCAGAGACGATCGACAGTCTTGGGCTGTAATGGAGTTTACAGAGACTGATGCGAGGGATTTCAAAGCAGCCTGATTGTCTGAGAAGATACGGATATCCGTGCTAAATATCACGTTTTCTTTATCGCCAGAATTTCCGCTTGGAATACGCTACAATGGTTTGGTAGGCGGAAGAAGAGACTACGGTTTAGTCCATCTGAGTACAATCCACCACCCACTCCGTTTTCAGTCTTCGATCCATCTGTATAAAAGTTTACTGATTTATTTCCTGTCAAAGCCCCTTCCTCTCAAGCTGACCTTGAGGGAATGGTGACTTCAAAGTTTTTATCGAAAATCAAACAGGGAGTGATGTAGTCAGAGTGACTTGAGAGAGTTCCGAATAAATTCAGAATGGTGGTGTGGCCAATAGAGTTATTGGTCCATTGAGAGATGGCTTTGAGACGTATGGCTGTGCTCGCGGCCATTTGTTTGCTGTAAATATCTAGGTGTGTCAGGTTGAGAAGTATGTCTAGTGCAGCGGAAGGTGTCGAGCGGAGAGCTCCGCTGATGCACATACACGCTGAACTTTGCTTAGTTTATCGCGATTTGTCGCTTTATCTAACTTTAACTTAGCCCAGGACTCAACGATAAACCTCCATTAAACCATCATCTTTATTAATATGGGTGTTTGTGTTAAATGAGAAACGGTGATATAGAAATAGACTTATGTATACCGAACCCATTCATTTTCAATACCTAAAAATAAACTTTGCCGAAGCTACATAAATCATAACGAACATATCTGTGTATATATGTACGTTACCTTAAACGTCTTAAAACATGGTTTATAAAGAATATTTTTATGTAACTCTGTTTGAAATAATTTTAAAGCTGACAGGTGATTCGTGCTTAAAACTTTTTATGAAAAGGCCTCCGCCAGGTCTACGCTTCCAAATGCCAACTAATATAAAAGGGTGTTTTTTTCAAAGAGGCGTGGTTTTAAAATTACAAAAATATTTCTGGCGATTGTTAATTTGAGAGCTAACAGATAATTTTTGTTCTGTATATTTTATTATCTCATGTCCAATAGACTAACGCAAAAACAACACTAAGAACGATATACGGCCTTAGCTGCTCGATAAAGTAACAGAAAATTCAACTTCCAGACCACGTAAACATTCGAGGCAGACAATTATCGTTTCAGAAACGGCCAATATCATGGCCATTTGCTTTTTTCTTACATGCATTTTAAAACTTTATAACACATTTTCTAAGGTGAAATGAAAAATGTGAATATGTAAAAGAAGAGTCCTTGCTCTTTGCAAGGCTAAAAATGAAGGTCTTACTGGAAGACTCGCTGTTTTTTTTTTTTAATCAAAAATCCTTTAATCTTTACTTCATTGAGTTTAGTCAGTTGCAAGCTCTTGGTTAGTTGATGCTCATAAAATAGGTAACCATTTTTTTATGAATTACTTACATTCAAATAACTGTCAAAACTGCTGTTCTCCACATCGACACAGTCTCGCAAATACATTTCCAAGCACCTTTAACAAAAATATGTATCCCTTACTAAAATTCCAAAGCTTCAATTTTATAGAAATATCCTTGGTATTCTCAGTGCTTATTTGAATATATCAAATCAAATCAGTTGAAGGTCGTCATAACTAATTACGAGTAGCAACAAAATTAAGGTTTCCTGCATTATCTCCCTCGATATTATTCAAAGCAAAGCGATAACACATGTTCCTAGCTGAGCTACACGCAACACTAAATCTCTGGTGTTTATATAAATTCGCTTATGTTGATCTGATTAACTTGAATTTCCCTTCTTCTTCTTTGAAGTTCGAAGTATTCATTTCTTCCTTCAACTCCCCTTAATTCAAATTTAAATGGAAATAATTTCTGTAATAATTCGAGAATCACTAGCAACACGCGTTAAAGACCCCAATTTGATTTAATATTGTAACAAAAACAACAGCAGCATCATTTGGTACAAAACTTATACTATCCAACATCCGCTCCTAATTTTACAATTCCACCACCAAAACACTTTTACTGTTACACTATTCCAAAAGGCAATGTCCTTGCTTTAAGGAAAATTTAAATGCTCTCGTGCTCCTGTGTCGCTGTTATTACCTTCCGTCGTCGTCGTCGTCTCGTCTTGATCTTTGGTGTTTTCGTCAAAAATTTAAGAACTTGGGAAAAACCACCAGATGTAACAGATGACTGACTATAGCTATGCAACAACACTCTCGACGAATCCCCGCACATGTAACGCCATCTAGTATACATAGTGTGGCTGACATCAAGGGGGGAAATTACATATTTATTTCCAAGTCAAAACAGTGACATGTTTTTAATTAAGAGGCGTGATAAATGGCAGCACTAAATTTCAAAATGAAAATGGTATCCTTTGGAGCGCGTCACATCAGTCAAGGGCGCATTTCTAAAGTTGTATGTGTGGGGGCATGGAAGAAAAGCGAACTTATTTTCTTTGGATTGTCAATGTCAGAACTACCAAACACTCCTTCCATTAGCAGGAGCGTAGTCAATCTGTGCCGAAGAAAAGAAGGAAAGAAAGTTGGTCTCTAATATAGAAGACACAGAAGTTTTTGATATTTTGTTTAATGACAGATTTGCACTTCTCAATATTTCTTTCATAAGTAGATTAGGTGGAAAGGGATGTATCGTTGATTTACGAAAGGTTTGCGAAACTTCATCTTGGAGGAACTTTTGAAAAGCTCAACGCAATACATATGACGGATTTTTTTCAGACCATATAGTTATTCTAAAGCACTGTCAAAATAGTCAATATTATTGAAACTATGACGAGCATTAAGTCTATACTCTGTCCAACTAAAAATTGTCAGTACAGGGAAGATAGGACGTTTGTCTCTCATTCTGGTTGCATTGCCATGCATAAGTGTGTCGCCTTTTAAAGCTCTCTCAGGGATTCAGTAGTTTACATTATAAATCGCCGCAAATTAGAGTAAAAAACGCGTAGGGCTACCGTCTGCTGATTCAAAACGACTGAAAACAATATTCAATTTACCTTTTCCCACAACGCCAAGCGGTAAGATAATAAGCGCGTTTTTTTTAAGTTGAAAAGCAATACGACAACACTCAACACACTCATCTTCTTAAAATGTGTTCTCAAAAGCTAAAAATCCCAAAAGCTCCTTTATAAAAACCACTGAAAAAGCTAATTGCTTGCCATTGAGAATGATAATGGTAACTCTGTTTTGATGTAGATAAAGAGCGCACGATCGTATTGAGTGACACTTGACACTCTTGATCTTGACAGTATCTCATCAGCAGTGGGATACGATGGACGTGTTAGGGTGTACAACTTTTTGCAAAGAATTACAACAACAACTCCTTAAGAAAAGTCAGGGGCTTGCTCTTTTTTTAGTGGCATTTTTCCTTACGCATTGTAGTGAGGATGCATCAGGCGCCACTGCTTTAGAAAAAGCTCTCCCATAAGGCCTGTACTGAAAATTTTTGTTGGACAGAGTATAGTAAGAAAAAATATATATGTAGGTAACCAGAGTTTTTGTTTCTTAAGCAAAAGCTTGATTTAACTCGAATGAAAAGGAAGTAAGTGAAGAAAGGAGCTTTCATGCTATTACTTCAAACCTATCCACAAACATAAACTATCGGTTAAAAACAACGTAAAACTCTTGTAAAATTAAACAAGTGAGACTGCTAATATACACAAGCAGCAAACTTACCCGGTGAAAACTACACGAGTCAAGTCGGTTAATTAATTAAATAATTCTGATTGATTGCTTTTTGCAGTTTTAACAATTTTCAGTCAATTAAAATAGCCATTCGGTTAAATCAAACGAGAAGATGTTTTAGTTTTTAAATTTTAACCCATTTACTCAGTAACATTAAATAAATATGTTATATCTTTTTAACCTTTGTACTGGTTTAATTTACACAATATATCCAAGAATACTGTCTGATTTTACATAACAAATGTAAATTAAATAATTGTAGTTTATTGAATTCAACAATTTAGTCGTTTATTGTAAGCAATCTGGGAAATGGCGAATTTTTTCCTAATATCTCAGTTAATGCATCCAAGGTTTTTTGATTAAACTAATATTCTTAGTTGTTTATTTGAAACAAGTTAATTCAATCGAGTAAATACGTTATTTTTAGCAACATAAACAATGTAGATTTACCTGTAACTCTGTTGTTTTAAATACATTTTTTAATCCACCCGTGAATGTTTTTGGTTAACTTATACATATTTTTCTGCGTGCAGATTGCTTTTCTTGCATAGTTTACGATTTGATTGATGTGATTAAAAATATAGCATCAAAGATTTAAAAATATATTCTTAATTCAATCTTTTATATTTTTTTATCACAAACCCACACTCGGGTTTAGTGGATGAAATTGTTGAAGTACTTGCCTTTAAGAATACAAAAGTCAGGATACTCGCTTAAAAAGCCTATGGTCAATCTGCAGCTCTAAAGTTGGAGGTGAGTAGCTCCATGTAGATGTAGTCTATTGAGTCTAAATTCGCTGCTGATTGTTCCCGGCCCGTGAACTTGCTCGAAGTGCCGAGAATATTGCTGCCGTTCAAGCATCCGTCGCACACGAGCCAAAGCAGTAGATTTCATGGTGTTCTCAAGAATTCGTTAAGACCACACTATAGCGAATTCTGCAAAATGATCTTGTCGGTCCCTTAGGAGATGAAGTTAACTCAATAACTGAAGCCAATCGATCACATGAACGACTTATGGGGCTCTTAAAATGTTGGAAGAAAATCATCAATTTCATCTCAAAATCATCTTCAGTGATGAAGGGCATTTTTGGAGAGCCCTCATGTGCTTCAAGAAACACCACTTCATCCACAAATGAAAACTATATTGTGTAATTTCCATGCCGATAGATTGATTCTCGTTAATGAAAATGACCGTCACTGTACAGTCTAAAGAGAAATGTTGCAATTGCAGCGTTATTCATTTGATCAATAGCATGGACTGGACATTTTTTTAATCATATTGGGCAATAACAATCGAGAAAATGTCTATCCGATGGTCCCCTAGATCGTGTGATTTGGAATGGAATGGATATGGAACTACGTTACGCGAACGTTCAATCGTTTATATGCCAATAAACCAGCCGATGACGGCGGCGTTGTTAAAAGAGCTCAGAGCCAATATTGAACGAGAGATAGCGGCAGTTTCAATCGATTTGTCCGAAAATTGGGTTGAACGAAATGACCGCTGCGAACGTGCCCGTAGTGTAGATATGAACGAAGTCGGATTTCAGACATGATTACATTGAAAAGTAATCAAAAAAATGTTCAAGATATCTCGAAAGGTTTGCGTTTTATTTTACATAAATACCTTAAGAGATGATTCTTTGTGCTGTTATTCTTTTTAGAATGTGGATATTTATGTATTTTTAAGAACTGTCTTGCAACGGCACAAGACATGGTGATCAGTAGGGTTCATGCACTTAAATATAAATTTGGTGGTGCAACAGCTCGAAGTGAACCAGGACCTAGTGACTTACAACTCTCAACCATTTCTCAACCTAAAATTTTCTGCCGATGCCGAACGGCTAATGAACAGTACTTTCCATGACAAGAGATATACTTTTAGAGAGACATGAAACCCCGGAAAAAACTTTTTTGCAGTGGATGAGAATCGAACTCGAGAACTTCCGCTTGACAGTCCAACGCACTAACCATTATGCCACTACTTAAATGCACTTAGAATCTGAAAATATGCGCTTAAAAATGCAAAATATGCATTTAAAACCAATTTAAATTAATTTAGGTTCAATTTAAAAACACAATTTCTTCAATCTTTAACAATCAGTTCAATTTTTTATTTTAATTATTAAATAAAATAATAACTTACAACGAAATTAAAATTTAATAAAAAAAAAAACACAGTTAACGTAAACATAAACATCTTCATTTGTTTAATTAAAATAAATAATTCAAAATAACATAAAATCATGTTTCCTTAATTGTTCTGATTTTGAAAAGTTTTATTTGCATAGATTATAATTTTTTTTTTCAAGTTTTCGAAATCAAAACGTTGGCGATTCGGTTTTAAGAATGCCTTATACAAAGAAAAAGATCACTCGACGTCAACTGAAGTTAGTTGAGCATTTTTTAATGAACAAATCTTTTCAACGGTT
This sequence comes from Philhelius festivus, assembly GCA_963931855.1. Lineage (NCBI taxonomy): Eukaryota > Metazoa > Arthropoda > Insecta > Diptera > Syrphidae > Philhelius > Philhelius festivus. The sequence continues at coordinate 20,744,867 of OZ007555.1, read as the reverse complement.
AAGTTCTTTGGGTAATTTTCGTCATTGCAATCCAATGTGATGGTCTTACATTTTTCATTATTGAAAATCCAACATTTTTTGCCAGATCCCACTGAAGTTTTTTTTTAGTGACTTCCCCCGTAAGGCCTTCAACCGCATTTATCTATGCAACAACATCTTCAACTAAATCAATTTGATTTTTTAAGGTCTTCCTGCCTTCTAGCTTTGTGAAGAATTTATATGAATTTATTATAAGAATATGCAACACTATGCATAATTATGCATTTATAGTAAAATATGCACACAAATATGCAAAAAAATATACATTTATAATAAAATATGCAAAAATATGCACTAACGATTGAATGCCATTTTAAAGGAAATTTCCTGATTCGTATACATAATTCGTTGCCTTGCTTCCAAGGTGCTCCTAAAAAAAATATACATTTGCATGTAAATCCGATCCCTAGTGATTAGTAATGATTTTTTTGTGAAGGCAAATCAATTTCTTTTAGTCCATATTGTATGGATTTTCGAAGTTTTAAGAGAATCAAAAACTTCAAAAACTTTAACAAATAAAGAATGTGTATTAAGTGTTTCACCTTGTTACTTGCTTATAAGGCAAGCTTTGATTACGTGCAGAAAAAATGCAGCGCTTTAATTATAACGAAGATGGAGATTTTCAACCAAGCTGTTTTCATCATACCGTTCTTCGATTTATTTTTTCTGAGCGTCCTGGTGTACATTCCTGGTGTACATTGCATTAGAGTCTAAACGAGTGGTTTGTGATTGGCAAGAATGGGTAGCTGCCATGCAAGGATTTCGATTTTGAAATTTTTACCGAAAACGTCTCTCATGTTTAATGTAATTGAAAAAAATACTGCGTTATTTTTTGGGCATTCCCTTACTACTTGTTAATGGGCATCGCAAGTAGTCAGTTTCTATTTAAAAAATTATGTTTAACTTCAATTTTGGTTCCAATGTAATAACATTATTTTATATGTCCACCACTTATGTTTCGGGACTCTACCAGAAAGGTACCAACTACTTCAAAATCTTATTATGCAACCTCAAATGCATTAGAAAGTTCAGCAACTAGTTGGATGTTCATCCAAAATGGTAAGAAACACCATACAATTCTAAAGAAACAGAAACACGGAGGCGTAAGAAAGATCTAACGCCATCTTATATAGAAAAGTGATGTTCGGGTTTCAAGAATACATCCGATTGCAGCAGCACCACAGATTGGAGGTGGCCTTGATTTACAATGCTGTGTCTACACGGCGAGAAGACGATTGAGAGATCACTTGAATGCTCCTTCGCGCAGTCCACGAAAAGTCACACTACTGAAGAAAAATCCAAATAGCCAAGTCGAGAAATGTTTCTTTGGGCTGAGGAGAAAAAAAGTTGTACTTTATGGTATGTAAGACGACAGCCTAATATCTAGAACCACGTCAAAAAGGACTAGTCACGGAGGATCGAATATCATGGTATGCTGGATGCTTTTTATATAATAGAGATGGTGCAATATATTGGATCAAAAGTATAATGAAGCTTCGAAAAACCGTTTAATCGGTATTTCAGGAGGAAAATGACCAGAAGCACACCAGCAGCTGAACCATGGTTTCAGAACAAGGCTGAAGTCATTAAGTGACCTCCACAGTCCCCCAAACCGATTAGAGGATATACAAAAGATGTCTAGAATGTTAAAACCATTTTTCGAAAACCTTATTTTCTCGAATACGGTTTCAACATTTTTGAAAAAGTTTTTTCTGTATAGCTTAATTCGTACGGTCTTTCATTGAATATATGACGGTTTTAAATTAAGACACTATTAACAGTACAACCCGTACTGCCTCTTGCGCATAAGTGTCAAGTTCTCTTGTTTTCAAAAGTGATGCTCATTAGCCGCTCGGAGTCGGCAGAAAATTTGATCTTTTCCATTGCTGCGAACACGCTCACATTTACTTTTTTTAAATTTTTGACATTATCATTATCAGCAAAACGGATTTAAATTCAAAGTTCTTGTACAAATGGCCTGTCAAAACATTCGATATTGAAAAAAATGGACTGATAATTCTTTTTTTTTTAAATTTAAAAATTTAAAATGTTTGTACCAACATTTTTTCTCAGAAATGTATGTAAGCTATGTCATAACGAGACCTAATTTTCACAAATGGTGTCAAATTTCGTAGTGCTTCGCCATCTATGTTGTAGACAGATAGAGATTTGACAGCACCCACCTGAGGAACGTGAAATTAGTGTAACTGCTAATTTGTTGTTTTAATGTTGTGTGAATTTCGTTGTCGCTTTCCTCGGCGTGTCGGTCGTGCAGCATTTGCAAGAACAATTAAGCGTTTGGTTGAGCGTTACGTGCACTTACATGCACCTCGTATTGCCCTTTCTACAGAGATCTGCGGCCGAGGACGTCATAGAGAATCCACAAAAATTGACGAGACGACGATGCACACAGTATTGGCGAATTTTAGTGATTGGCTTGTAATGTGCAAACCGTTTAGTAATTGTTCCCTGCTGGGTGGTGTCAAACGAGGTTAACTTACTCTCATATTATATCTATATGGTGTATGTAAGATGAGAGACATTCCATTCCATTTCCATGTTAATAAGCAAAATTTGCGTTACTGCGGTGCAGATAACCCACTGTTTTTTTTTATCTATGTACGGAATTGAGTCCAGCAGGACGGAGCAATCACTCCACAGCTAGAGCAACGATTGCAATTTTCAGACACCAATCTCCAGAAATCTACCGTTTTGGAGATTTCAAATAGCCGTCAGATGTATTTTTGAAATATCGCTTTGATCATAACAAACTTTGCAAGTTTTGAAAGCTAAAATTGAAGGAGATTGTTGCTGGCAGATGTTTTGCCAGCAACAATTCAAATAAGCGTAAAATAAGCCGAAATGTGGTCATTTGACCGATAACATTTTTTCACAACTTAATGTCATCAATTTTTCGTGAAAACAGAGATAATTTTTTCCATTTCTTACAGAATTGTAACCATTTCACATAATGTATGTACATACATTTAAAATTCTTGCTATCCTAAGAAAAAGAGCAAGTTCGTGCGATCCAGTCATGTATTTTATATTTGAAGCCTTCGTCGAAAAACGCAGAATATTTAAAAGAATTTACATTTTGCTCTCATAACTGAAGCTATATTTTTTTACTTCGAACGGACCTGCTTTTCCGCCCCGTAATAGTGATAGCCGGGAGTTGCAGTGGCATCATTCAAACTTGATTACCAAGCAAGCGTACGATGCTGACTGTTCTCCGACAATATTAATGGGGAACATTTGAAGATGAAGAAAAACCACAATTAACAGAAGACGCGACTGCAAGATGTGCACATTCGAGTCGAACTTCATATGCATCCGCAGTCTAGACACCTGCTTTACGACTGGGATGTATGGTTAGAAGTTTCATTGTTGTTGGATGAGATACGATTCGATAAATTTATTGCCCTAACCCAATGTCTGAAAGATGCATCCAGAGGATACGAGCACCAACTATTTTCAATTCGATTGATTAAATTAAACTTAAAGAAAAAAAAAAGAACACGAAAGCACCAGAACCTTGGGGTGCATAATTTATAACCTCATTAGTGATTAAAAGTGACATCAACCGACACTTAGGCACAGGCAGACATCGCTTTCAGATGCACTGCAAAGCTACACGAAAAAAAAAACGAGAGCCTGATGGGTATACGGTGCATCATCTCGGCATCTCCAGCTGTGATGCGGGAGGAGATGTTTACGAGTAATAGCTCGGTTCGATTTTTCTTCATATTATCGTCGCGTATCGTTGGTTACATATTGGGTAATTCGATACTGGAGTACATCAGATATCCGCTGAGAGTAGAGGATTACATACTTTGAAGGCGTTCCATTGAGAATAGGTTTGATGCGGAGGAGGCCTTTAAGATGATTTCAATGACGACGACGCGAGTAGAAGACTCTTTATATATTGATAAGTCAGGCAGCTTAAATGTAATTGAATATTTTGTATAGCCGCTGTATTTAAGCGTGTTTGTACAGCTTATTTGATATTCATGTATATGAACTGATGCGAGTACAAAGAGTATAATCTCTGTAAGATCTTATGAATAATTTCCCATCTAGGAAGTCGTCCTATGCGGATTTCTATTATTATGTGATATTTAGTTACACATGGATGTCGATTCTGCGGAAGATGTTACGTTGGGGACGGAAACTGAACACCAGAATGTCATGTTCTATTTAATGCGAAATATTATATGTTATAACAATTGTTCCAAGCATTACAAAAAGCAACCCTTTTTTCTGCCGAGGTAAGTGTCTTTAAATTTAAGTGTTATTACGTGTTTCTCTGTGGGAGATTGCCATTGTTGTCAACTGTAATGTAATAAAATCGGAAGTCGTTTAAATCCTAAAAGAAAAAACAACAACAAAACTCCAAGAATCTAAAATCCTTAAATTTTAATGGACGAATGTAATGTAATGCCGATATAAAAGGTTCTACACCTGTGCAATATCATATTAGCCAAGCGAAACGCAATAAATATAAGTACCTGTTATTGTTGAATTTCGGGATCAACATAGGAGTTACTTTCCCGACCATTAATTTGGGTGTGCTAGTGCCTTTCAAATACTTATTTAAAAAGTAAAGATCTCAAAGATAACAGAGGTGCACAATTTTAAATATTTTAAACCTCCGCCGTTTTCGAGAAAAATAAGATTTTTGAAAATCATTTTTTAAATTTGTATTTATTTTTAGGTAAAATAAAATTTTTGTTCTCACATCTTGTAGATTGAGAGACTTTTATTTATCAAGTTTAAGAAAAATCTAGCCTGGAGTTTTCGAAATATTGAGTTTTGTACAAAAAAATTTGGAATTTTTTTTTTAAATCCAAATTTGAATACACAATAAAACATGTTAAGCTTTGGCATAAAAAAATGAAAAATGATCAAAATTGGTTGTAGTTTTGGAGAAAATCAAAAAAAAAAAATGGTTCCATGGGGGAACCATTAATAACCATTTTTCGGAAAATTTTTTCAAGCCTTACCTAGCACTAAATGAATTTTTTAAGAAAAAAAAAATATTTATAAAATTTCGAAAAAAAAAATCGTATGGCAGGCACCGTTATTTTTGGTCTAAAAAAAAAATAAAAAAATAAAAATATTATCTACCAAGCTTAAGGAAAATCGGCTGAGACGTTTGGGCTGTTGTCGAAATGACAGACAGACAGACATAATTGCGAGATCCAGATTTTCGGTCTTCGCTATCATCGTAATGTAAACTTTGATCAAAATCTCGAGTTCGATTTTTTTTTCTGAATGCATAACTTGCCTTATAGTAGGTGTGTTTTATTCATTGCTGCATATCCAAGGCAGCATTCAAGTGCGAATAAAACGATCAAGCTCACTCCATATGTCAATTTCATTTATATTTCAATGTTGGCCATTATTATAGAAAATATCAAAATCTGATGTCAAAACATGTATGTACATTAGGGTGTGTCAAAGTGCTCAACTATGGTATTTTCAAATGCAATAGCTTTTAAAAGTTGCATTGCTTATCAAAATAAAATCCGGCGTTTACAATTTTCATTTTAATTAATATCTTTGGCTCGCTCAAAAATAGGATGAAATCCAAAAAAATTTGATTTTTCGAGATTTTTGAAATATGTGTTGTTTTAAATTGCACCGTGTGGATACAAAAAAATTTTAAGGCTTCCAAGTCAAAGATAATTGCAAGGAAACACTTTTAAGCTTATATTTGCTTAAATTGAACACTTGATAAAGAAGCTATGAAATAATAAAAGAAGGAAGAAAAATCATTTTTTTATGTGAAATCTTTTTTTTGTTTTTACAAAAAAAAATTCTTAAAAATCAACGGAACCTCCTAGAATATCGTGGTATATCTTTTTGTAAAGACAAACATTTTTTCTGTATTTTGTTTAGTTTTTTTTTAAGTATACGTAAAAAAAAAAAAATTTACTGTAAATTATATTTTTTTTTTGAACTTCAACCGATTTGAGCGAGCCAAAGACGAACGATATCTTATTTTTTTTTTACATGTTCTTAAACCTCAGACCCTAATACAACTTTTGAGCACTATTACATTTAAAAATAAGAGTACTTTTTTGCGGTCATACAAAAGTGACACACCCTAATGTACATATGTTTAATTCTAAAATTTAATGCATAGCGCCATTTTCATTTCAATAATTTAAAGTTCTATCACCAGCACAACTGCCATTTTTTTACTGGCTTTTTTTTCGCCAGCAATTAAACTATTGTTGTTTGTCGAGGGAAATTTTGCTATAAGTCGCAAAAAAAATACATAATAAAACCAAATAAAACGATTTTTTCTTCTTTTTTTTGATAATAAACTGAATTGCATATAATGATAATCTTCGCAAAGACGTGATGTGGTTCGAGTAAGAAGTTCATAGGTGGAATTCTAATGGTCGGATTTTCCAGATTCATATCTGAAAAATCACTGGAAAATATATGGTAGAATTATCATATATCATATATATTATTTCGGTAATAAATCTCTCTTTTCCGGCTCTCACACTGACCTAATGTAGACTATGCGAACTGTATTTTAAATGAATATAAATAAATAAATCTATTGGAAAATTTAACTTTTTATTTTATTATTATTATTATTTTATTTTATTCTTCCAATGAAAATCAACTCTCAAAATAAACACTTTAACCTTCATATAATGTTTTGACCCTAGCTCTGTTCCATGGGAAGCCTGGATACAAGCAAGTCTTATTTAATGCAGCTCCATAAAACTTCGTAGTATTTTCTCTGTCGTATTAGTTACAAACTGTGTCTCAAAAAATTATCACACGATACAAATTTAAAATCCTCAGCGTAAATTTTACATTTAGGGTGTTCATTTAGCGTCAATAGCCGCAGTAAGCCGATATAAAGTAGTGCAGTTTGTAAAGTATAAATAAAGAATCTATATCGATACCTTCCCGTAAGAATGTAACGGGTGATTTTTTTGAGGTTAGGATTTTCATGCATTAGTATTTGACAGATCACGCGGGATTTCAGACATGGTGTCAAAGAGAAAGATGCTCAGTATGCTTTGACATTTCATCATGAATAGACTTACTAACGAGCAACGCTTGCAAATCATTGAATTTTATTACCAAAATCAGTGTTCGGTTCGAAATGTGTTTCGCGCTTTACGTCCGATTTATGGTCTACATAATCGACCAAGTGAGCAAACAATTAATGCGATTGTGACCAAGTTTCGCACTCAGTTTACTTTATTGGACATTAAACCAACCACACGAATGCGTACAGTGCGTACAGAAGAGAATATTGCGTCTGTTTCTGAGAGTGTTGCTGAAGACCGTGAAATGTCGATTCGTCGCCGTTCGCAGCAATTGGGTTTGTGTTATTCGACCACATGGAAGATTTTACGCAAAGATCTTGGTGTAAAACCGTATAAAATACAGCTCGTGCAAGAACTGAAGCCGAACGATCTGCCACAACGTCGAATTTTCAGTGAATGGGCCCTAGAAAAGTTGGCAGAAAATCCGCTTTTTTATCGACAAATTTTGTTCAGCGATGAGGCTCATTTCTGGTTGAATGGCTACGTAAATAAGCAAAATTGCCGCATTTGGAGTGAAGAGCAACCAGAAGCCGTTCAAGAACTGCCCATGCATCCCGAAAAATGCACTGTTTGGTGTGGTTTGTACGCTGGTGGAATCATTGGACCGTATTTTTTCAAAGATGCTGTTGGACGCAACGTTACGGTGAATGGCGATCGCTATCGTTCAATGCTAACAAACTTTTTGTTGCCAAAAATGGAAGAACTGAACTTGGTTGACATGTGGTTTCAACAAGATGGCGCTACATGCCACACAGCTCGCGATTCTATGGCCATTTTGAGGGAAAACTTCGGAGAACAATTCATCTCAAGGAATGGACCGGTAAGTTGGCCACCAAGATCATGCGATTTGACGCCTTTAGACTATTTTTTGTGGGGCTACGTCAAGTCTAAAGTCTACACAAATAAGCCAGCAACTATTCCAGCTTTGGAAGACAACATTTCCGAAGAAATTCGGGCTATTCCGGCCGAAATGCTCGAAAAAGTTACCCAAAATTGGACTTTCCGAATGGACCACCTAAGACGCAGCCGCGGTCAACATTTAAATGAAATTATCTTCAAAAAGTAAATGTCATGGACCAATCTAACGTTTCAAATAAAGAATCGATGAGATTTTGCAAATTTTATGCGTTTTTTTTTTAAAAAAAGTTCTCAAGCTCTTAAAAAATCACCCGATATTAAGCGACAGTTTTAAAATTGTTCAGGAAACGAAAAAAACGTCCAATTTAGTTTTTTTTTTTTGTGTATTTTATTGGACGAAACAAATTTAAAAATGTCGCTTAATACATTCTTACGGGAAGGTATCGATATTTTCTATTAAAATACAACTTTTCATAAAGATATGGGGAAAAGTTGATCGGTTAAAAAGGAATACAACTTTATTTAATCGTATCGTTTTGGTTTTAATCTTTTTGGATCCAACTTTAAAATGTACCCTAATATCATGTGTCATATGTTTATATTGAACGAAGATATACAATTTTTTTTACTTTAATGTGTTTTTTATTCTAGCCCAGTATCTACACATCTTTTCTGTGAGATAAGTATAATTGGGTGTCTTTTTAAGAATGTTTTGCTTGTAGTTAGCTATTTATTTGATTTTTAGAAGAGCTTGAAGACAAAGCTTATTGAAAGCAATTGCGTCAAAATGAGGGGCAAATAACCCTATCTTTCCTTCACTGACTATATTTGTTGGACAAAATATAGCAGGCTGCCTATAAAAAAGGTTTAGCTTTTGAATATTCATTCATACATTGATGCAGTTCACGGAAACATACATTTTTCGTTAAGTCCATAAAAGTGCTAGTGCGGCCTAGTCCATCACCGACTATTTTTTTTTTAAGTAACGATTTGGTTAAGTATATTATTTACAGAAGGCTGAAAGAGAGTATTGCAATTAGAACCGTTTATAGAAAAGTTTAAACTTCAAAATCAATTTTGTTTTTTTTTTTTTTTTCTACATTGCCTTACTTCGATCAGTTCGCTAAGGAATAAATATACTCGTAGGTAGTCTAGGATGGAGACTGAGACTGTACAATATATTCGGAAATGAAAATCGAAAATGGTTGCGCTTTGTGATTTTTCACACAAAATGTAAAATCTTAAAATATACTGCACGAGGAAGTGTTCTTGAAGTATATTGAGGATTTGCGAATAGGAACTCGTCTCAAAATGACTCCATTTATACATTAATTTGCATAGTGAAACACCTCCATTTAAAGATTTTTCTGAATGGAAAGAATGTATAATGTAGGTTAAGCTCTCAAACAGTGAATCAGTTTTTAAATTGCTACGTGTATACACACTACACTTCAATCTATTGGATTTTGAAAATCGATTTCTTAAAGAACTTTAGTTAATTCAAAGTCTTTATTTTAACTTAATATCTATATATACAGTTTGGGTGGAGGAAAGTGAATGGTCTTACGAGCTGGCATGACGAGGATCAGGCGTTCTTAGATCAATTGCGGGTATCCCACTTGGTGTGGTGAAGGACAAAATTTTCTAAATTTTGCTCCATCCAACTGTAGTTAGAAAATCTAAAGAAAGTGCATTATATCTTTGTATATAAAACTTACAGTACTCTCATGAAGACGAACGATTGGGGCGACATCTTAAGCACAGTGATAGTACTTGTTAGATTTGTCTCTGCTAATATAAAATAATAATATATTGTCTTTTGTAATACTTGTTTTGTATCTTATCCTACTCTAACTGTAAAATCGTGCGCTAATTTCAACGCCACCACCAGAATATCGTTGGTACCACAAAATCACGCTCCATGATAATACTATAGGTTATATTTATATATGTACAAAGATTATATTAAGAAAGATGTGGCGCATCTAGATAAGGCATAGCCAAGGTAGTTCCAACATGCACTGGTGACTGGCCAATAGGAGAACATGCTGTGAAGCTGGGCATTCATTAAAATACTAGTTATCGTTGTTGTAGGAACCAGCAGGAAAAAGAAACATTCATTCTTTTCCTCCGTAAATGTCCTGGTCTGTCCAAAATGAGAGCCCAATTATTCAGGAAGTTATTCTATGTCGACCTTAACGAACTATTTGGGGACCGTAGACTTAATCTCTTTTCTCAACGCGTCAAAATGTCTCCGAAATGAACCACGACGACTTCTGAAATGGATTATTCTTGATCTTAAAATCACGAGCTAGCGAATTTCAAGCAGAAGAGAGCTCATGACTTCTATATCATCTGTTCTTAATCCACATCTAAAACGAGTTAATGGTATCAAAACGCGATACTCCCGCGAAAGTTGCACTAAATAGAAAAGACTGCTCGTGGCCGCTATTTTCACATGCCTTCTATATCTATATCCAAGAAAATGCCGATCTATAATACACTCAAGACTAGTACAATGATCAACTGATTTAATACTAAACTTACTAGGCAGAGTGCGGAGATTGAACCTTTTTCTTAAATATGGGATGACATGAGACTTTCTATCATTTAAAAGTAAGCCAGCTTTTCAAGGTGATGAAAAGGCCTGGCAAAATGACAACATTATCTGAATTAGATGCATGGAAGGATGTTAGCAGTACGAATGCAAATCCTTGATAAACATGGAAACAAAAATTCGATCGAGACCTGAGCATTTTCAATCATCTCTGCAATCTGCCAGGCAAATAGTTTGCCATTAGTGTCATTTAAACGGGAGATGTTTAACAAGAACACCGTTATTCACTTTGTAGAAGGCTTCGGAAAAATCGAAGAAGCAGAGGAAATAGATGTGACGCTTTTTATTGGTAATCATAATGTCTTCGAGAAGGTTGACCATAGCAGCAGAGCAGGTGTAATTAGCTGTAAAGCCCGATTGGTTATCAAGTTGCCATAGAAACACATCTTACATTTGTTTTGCAACATGTCTAATTCTTTGTTTAAAGTTGCCTCAATTTGAAAGATTTTTTTGGAAATCGTAATTTTGACAAATGTCACTTGGAAAATATTCTAAATAAAAAGTTTACTTAAATCCAGTGATGAAACTATCTTTCTCCCCTTTGATGACAGATGAAGAAACAACATTTTATGTGGCTTCATATAACTGCAAATTCTGCCAATATGTTCTTCAACCCGCGGCTTTAATTTAATTCTTATTTTAATGTATTTAGGAGAACACAACGTAACACTTGCACACACAATAATTTCTTGAATTTTTAAACCAATATTTTAGAGACTTAGTCATTAGAATGTTCACTGAAGAACTAGAATAGGGTACTCCCTCAATACCTTTCGCTTAGAGTGTAGCTTACCCTAATTTTTTGTTGTTATTTTTTGTTTAATCCTCTTCTAAGCTAATGACAAACACCTCCTCCTGTTTCCGCATGCACGCTATTTGCATGGTGCACGAAACTTTTTAATCTGAAGAACATAAAATGAATAAATTAAAATGGATTGAATGTGCCATTCCATATACCTTCCCTCCATAGCTAGACAACGGAGCTAGACCCTCTAAACTCTTAGTACAGAGTAGTTACGACTTGAATGCAGATTGCTGCGTCTCTTCTCTTATGGCTGTCGAAGTCGTTCGTATACCTTGTCTGAATATCTAAAAAACAACTTGAACTACGTTGTGGTTTGCAATCATGCGTGATGTAATATTTTCGTTAAAAGGAAATTAAATCATGCAATTAGCAGGACTGATTGGAAGTGCATTATAATTGGAAGTGGGAGATTGCTTAATGGAAAATTTACTTTTATCGCGAAAATTGTCTTCGTGAATGTTCTTTTAGTATTTTTTTATTCGTTGGTCTGATGACGATGACACGGCGAAGGCACAGGATACGCCGAGAGATCGAACATCGTTATTCGTTGAGATTTACGACTTAACAAAGTGGATGTCACGCGCGTTGGTGTATGGCCTAAGATGTACATAATCGCTGCATTAGGAACAATATCTTCGTGGTGACTTGGCACAACTAAGTGATATTTAATTGAATGTACATTTTATATTTTAAGTGTCAATTTGGCTTAAGACAAAAAAAAATTATGTGTGGTGCTATGATAAAAAGTTTACAGAGTGTTACTACATTTTTGTAGAAGACATAACAAAATTGAGTCTTAGAATGTAAAAATAGCAGATTTGGGATGATGTTTGCAAATATTGACCTGCTTTACGGCACTTAAAAATTAAAAGTTGGATTTTCCAGCTTTTTATATCTGTTTTTTTTTAAATATCTGTTCTGTTTTTATTTCAAGCAAATTGATTTATTGTAGTTATATAATTTAAGAACTTAGTATATAATAAGACTTTTACCACTTTTACATGAATGAATGTACTCGTAAGCAAGTGACGCAGAGAAAACGGTTCAAAGGCAACAAATCTGATGTCAATAATCTAGTTGAATTCACGTCGTTTACAAACAAATAATAAGCTTAAGTTCGAGTTTAACTTTAACAGAAACTATTAATTACTTACTTAAGGTGGTGCTACATTCCGGGTGGACTAGGGCCTCCATTAACAAGCTTCGTCATATCTAGCTGGCTCAAGTTTCGCATCAAGTTGGTTGAAATCCTCTCCCACTTGTGTGCGCCACCTGAGTCGCGGTCTTGCTTTACTGAGCCGTCCCTCGGAATTGGATTCAAAGACTTTTCGGGCCGGAGCATTCCGGTCCATTCGCTATACATGACCTAGTCATTTAGTCGTAGGACTTTTATTCGTTTGACTAGACCAGTTTCGTACAGTTCATGGTTATATCTTCTTCTCCACTCGCCGTCTATGCAGCCGGAACCAAAGATCACACGGAGAATTTTCCTCTCGAATCATCCAAAAGCGTTCTCATCCAGTCAAAGTCCATGTCTGCACCATAGACAAGGACCGGGATGATGAGAGTTTTATAGAGAGATACTTAAGTTGCTCGAGAGAGGACTTTGGTACTCAATTGTCTTCTTAGACCAAAGAATCAGCGATTGGCAAGTTATTTATTTTTTTTTTTGTCTAAATTTATAGCGGCGCCTAGGCATTAGTCCTTACCTAATTAAAATTATAGCTGTCTATGGTGACGTTCTGTCCAAGACGTCGGTGTTGTGTGTGCTTTCTTGACGACAGCATATACTTGGCCTGGCCCTTATTTACCGATCTTTTCCGACCTTGATGGAGCAGCGTGCGTTATCCATAGTGATCCTACACATGCGGACAAGTTTGTCAGGGATGCTCTATATACTTCGTTCCTATAGATGCTGTCATACACTTTGAAATCGATGAAAATATGATAGGTGTTAATTCAAAGCTCCTGGGTTTTTCCAAGTTCTGCTGTAGTGTGAATATATTATGATCGATGGTGGACTTTCCTGGTCTAAAGCCGCACTGATATGGACCTATCAGGTTGTTGACAAAATGCTTCTGACGTTTACATAATACGGTAGAAAGGGTCTTGTACGCGATGTTCAGGAGAGTTGCCACAATTCAGAGGGTCTGCTTTCTTGAGGATCAGACACACAATGCTGAGGTTCCATTCATCAGGCATGCTTCCTTCCGACCATATTTTGCAGATGAGCTGGCGCAAATCCCAGCCAAGTTATCGCCCGCTGCTTTAAACAGATCGACACCGAGGCCGTCAGCTCCAGCGGATTTGTTTGACTTGAGATTCGATATAGCTATCTTCACTTCGTCTAGGTCGGGTGGGTGGTATTGTTGATCTGCGTCGCCTAAGTCAAATTCTCTTCTTCATCGCCATTATAAAGTTTGGAAAAATGGTCTTTCCATATTCTCAGCATGGGCTGCAGTTTCACAGAAACTCAATAAAATGAATAAGAATTTTTCTGAGTGACAGAAGTCAAGCTTTCTTTTGGTTCTCTTGAACCTGGCAACTGCAGGAGTTACGCAGAGATCAATATTAAGGCCATTATTATTGTGCAAAGGATGAGCCAAATACAACATTTCTTTTTAAAAACTGAACATAACGTTGTTCAAGTGGCTGCCTTCGTTGGCTTCGCAGTAGCACATTCTGTCACTCCAAGAGAATAATCCGAGATTTTTGTGCAGAATTCTCCTCAGGCTCGTGATGTTGATGCTGATGTTGATCGATAGCGAGGTGATGTTCGTGAATTGAGCCTCACATTCTCAAAAGTGAAGTAAAGGGTTTTTCAACAGGGACGCTACAAAAGTAGAGCGACAGGGACAGCAAACGACGCCATGTTTCTTGCCGCTCTTTTGACATTTCTCTTCAGTAAGGTTTGCCATTTCATGATGGAAAGATATACGAGCCAACAACGAGTCGAAATTATTAAAATTTACTACCGAAATTCGGAGTCAGTGGCCTAAACGTTAAGAGCTCTACGTCCAATTTATGTTCGTCATAATCGTCCTAGCAGATCAACAATTGAGCATCTAGTGGACAAATTTGAATCCACAGGCACAGTACAAAATGTTCCCGTGCCAGTGAGACAAAGAAGTGCCCGTAGTGTCGAGAATATTGCTGCCGCTGGTCTATGCGATTGATAAACTTCGTACAAATATCGAACGTGAAACTGCAGCAGTATTGGCCGATTTATGCTTGAAAACCGTCGAAAATTGGGTTCAGCGTCTGGACTACAAGCGTGCCCGTGGTAGCTATGCAAAATAAATCGAGTTCCATACATAATGGCATCGAACGTACTTTCACAGGAATAAAGAATTTCATTGATATTCAAAACAGTTTTTGTTTTATTTAAAAAAAACTTTTGTAGCACTCTTATTGAAAAACCCGATATTAACATGCTTTATGGATACTGGGATGAGTTCGGGTTAAGCGTAAGGCCATTTTGGAGTGATCAATTAAATGTTGCTGTGAGATCTTCATATTGTCATTATATGATTTTAGTTACGCCTTCGATAAAATCTCCCATAGAGTTATACTTTTTAAAATATCCACCTTCGGTTTTGAACCCATTCTATTAAGATGGATTTCTTCTTATCTGAAAAACCGTTACTACAGTGTTCGTTTCAAATCTACATCCTCTTGCCCATTCTTAGCAACGTCCGGAGTCTCTCAAGGCAGCCACTTAGGCTCTCTCCTTTTTGTTCTTGCTATGAACGATATTGAAATGGTCATGGTCATGTCTTCTACACAAGACTCTGCTCACATCCAACTCGATCTCGATAATTTTTCAGTTTGCTGTATCAAAAAATAGTTTAGTTTTAAATATTGTCAAATGCCATTCAATCACTTTTTCAAGAAAACGTTTTAAATCTTCTCCCCGTCTTATCTTCTTCATAATCAGCCCCTATCTATCGTCGAATCGATACGTGACCTTGGTATATTATGTGATCAGGAACTTAACTTCATTTCCCATTATGAGGGTATATTTCTTGCGGCCAATTCAACACTTGGCTTCGTTAAAGGATGGTCCAAAGAATTCTCCAACCCATACGTGATCCGATCTCTCTATATAACCTTTGCTCGTCCACTGCTCGAATACGCCTGTTAAGTATGGTCCCCTTACCAACAAATTCACATCGCCAGAATCGAGAGTATTCATCGTATATTCCTTAGTTTTGCTCTTCGAGGTCTGTCCTGGAATAATTCCTTGTTTTTACCTCCCTATCAAGACCGCCTTTAACTAATCCCCACTTCATTCATCGACTACTTACAGGTTCAGTTGATTGCATTACTCTTTACAATTCTATCTTCTTTAATACCAACAGTCGTAGCATACGAAATCCCCATTTCTTTTATGTACCCACCCACTTCGACTTTAACCTCAGTACCCTTGTCTAAAATTCCTGAATCTCCTGAAACATCCCCCCTCCCCCCTAACCACAAAACGTAGCTATAAGTTTCTAGTTCTTAAGTTAGATTAAGCATTAGCTTGTATTTAAGCCGAATAAATGGGGGTTTTTCCCTCACCAAAAAATTAATCTACATACCAAATCTTCGTAAAAGTAAAATGGACGTTATGCATATTTTTTAACATCATCATCGCAGAACATTCGATCAAATTTTTAAATGGTTATTCGTGCAAATGGAGAACAATATGGGTCCCAAAATAGAACCTTGCCGATTTGCAAGTTCAAATACTCATATTGTAGCTGAATAAAATTCAATTTTTATCGAGACGCACAGCTTTCTCGTGAAATCCGAAGTAGTATTTCAGCTTTTGGCACAGTAAATCATGATTTAGGTACTCCGTCAAACGTCTTTGAGAAGTCTAATAGTTAAATTGTCTAGGTCATAGTGAAGCCTCATGTCATCAACGACTTTTACCATAACAGTTTGACGACTTTCAACAAATTCAATCTGTCAAAGTGATAGTGATCTATGAGGCTAGAATTTTTCAAGGACCATTGAAAAACAAGCAAGAATATTTATTAAAAGAACGTCAAAGCTAGAGCTAGCATTTGACTCAGGAATGATATTGAAGCTCCTTGGCACTCCATCTTCACGAAGAGCAACAATTAGAAACCGTGGGTTTAATCTTCCACTTTTGCTTGAAGTGCAGATATAGATCTAAGATCTTTAAATTGGAAAGGCAGTTGGGTCAAAACACGAGTTAAATCAATGTTGCTGGAATAAAGAATCAGATCATGATCTGATATATCATCAAGAGATGATTTATCAATAAAAAAGACTTCATTGAACACAACTTTAGATACAAAAAAAAAATAATTTTAAATTAATTTCGAAACACAACATATTTACCCTATTTTCCAACCCAATATGTGTGTTAGAGCAAAAAATAATCAGCCTTATTCCGTAAGGCGTTGAACGCCAAAATAAAAACGTCAGTGTGAATTTGGTATTACGTAAGGCGTTCGACGCCAAATAAACGTCAATTTGTCGATTCTCTCTTGTGGAACGTGTTCTCCATATTGTTTTTGGTATTCCGTAAGTCGTTTCCATACAAAAAACGTCTGTAAAAACGCCGAAATCTGTCGTCTAAAAATTTGTTGACGACAGGAGTCAAAATATAAGTTTTTTTAAATTTATTTTAGTTTTTATAATTTAAAATTCTTTGTTAAGGGTGAAAATAACAAATCTATATAAGGAGTTACAAGAAAAGGCTCGAATGGGTACCCAGCATCTCCAGCAAAAATGTATTTTTATTTGAACTGTTATCAGTCACAATCACATACCCAAAAGTGAAGTATTTCTTTCTCCTCCATCATATGCATATGTATATATACAAATATTTGTATCAAGCGATCTATCTATATATGTATGTATTTATCCGATTAAAATGGAAAATAAAAGAATTCGTAGAAATTATAACTTGGCAAAGATAAAACGTGAGCAGGTATTTCCTTAAGAATGTTGCTTAGGCTTGGTTGGGATAGTCCCAAATTGAAGTCGTTCCCAACCCCTTTTGGTAGCTCGCTTTTGCAAAAAATCTAAGGGTATCAGCAAGTTTGAATCTGTTAACAAATGCGATACGATAAAATAAAAAATAAAAACCAGTGGTAGAATTACCTACTGCATATAAATTTTTTTATTTAATAACATACTTTGTGCCAGCCAATTCAAAAGGATTTGCTTTAGATGGAATGTATATTTTCTGCAGTATCAAATCTTTATTTTCTTCTTCTTCTTCTTCGTCACTGCTGCTCCAAGAAAAATAACTTTCTACACTGTACATTTTTCTTGTTTGAAACAAATTCACACAAATATAATTTTCAAAACCAAATTATTCAATTTGCAAACAATTTGATATGTCAGATGTTTGGAATGCATTGTGGAATGTAAGAGCGAGAGAAACGTTGGCGTTTTAGTTACGGAATACCAAAAAAAAAACGACACGACTCCTAAAACGACAGTTGGCGTTTTAGAAAAACGCCTATCGGAATAAGGGTGAATGTTTTCACTAAGGTCGGCAAAGTATGTAAAATATTTAGAACAGTTGCATGTTGCATAGAAATTTCACGTTTACAAAATACTATATATCGGCATGCCAAAGTAATGTATGTTGCGGGTTTGCCGCCGACGACCGTCGGACGTTAGATTTTTATTCAACGAAATAAGAATGTTGTCGCGACAGCGCCAACCGACAACGAAAAACACAGCACGACAAGAAAATACCTTCGTTAGCGTAAGCCTTTAAGTTTAGGATTTGTCTTGTGTTTCGTGATGGTGCACTTTACTAACATTGGTATCATGTATTCCTAAAACCCAACCCAAAGAACACACAAAACCAACAAGCAAACGTCATGCTATGATGGGCAAACGATTGCGTCTGGCTTTTAGCTTCAAAAATAGAAACAAAAATTCGAAACCCATCTTCTCCTCCCCCACACACTTTGCACTGAGCAGCCATATAATATCAACAGCCATTAAAAGGAAATTAATGAAACTCACCTTCCCAGGGACATCCAACCACTTCGGCCCTCATGCAGACAGTCCGGTCATATTGGCTGTACGGATAGATGCGAATTTTCGATGCAAAAATGATCGGTTGCAGGAGGTTCTCCACCTCGCTGTAGGTGTTGATGTTGCCAGGCAGAACCTGAAATCGAGAGTGTTGCTTGCTGGGCATTTAATTCTTCAACAATAAAAAAAAAAACCGAAAAAGGATACAAATATTTTATTTTTCCCACAACTTCGGTAGAACACCAGAATGCAGTAAACGGAAATTGCCGCCATAAATCAGGACGGCTTTAGCTAAGCACACATCCTCAGTCACATATAACTCCGAATAATGGCCGAGTGTCACTCACCTCCTTTCCTTGGATATTTTTCCAACGAATCCATTTAGTCATGCCTGGACGCCAGTATTCCAATACGTAGGACTCGGTGTACTCCTGCCCTTGACCCTTGCCAAAGCGTCCCTGAGTACGAACTGCCGTGATGACGTGAACCTTTAGCAGATCGATTTGCAGATACTCCTTTAAGCCACGCGATACCATATGCTTGGGACACCATGCTCCGCCATTGTTGTCGATTTTAAGCCTGCAATCACACCGAGAAGAATTTAAAAGTTAAGTATCATCCATAAGAAGAAAGGTATGCGAGTAGTTCAGGATCAGGATAAAAATTAAAATTAAAAAAAAAATTGACAGAAAAATAAGTGAGCGTTTATAGTAATTAAAAGTCGTGCGGGTCGCTGGACACGGCTCTTTCGCTTCGTTAAAATCGTGATTAAAATAATTATAAATATATCCGAGCTTTATTAACGTCATAAAGTCAGACAATGGATAAGCGAAAGGACATCCCAATTTCAATTTGTGGCTATAGGTATTGTAAATTTAAACTCCTCAGACAGTGGGGTCGAATTATTTCGGTGTGTTTTTTTTAAATAACTTTGATGGGATGTTGTGAGAAGATAACAGATGGAGAGAGATTATACTAGCCAGACTACTTTATGGCTGCAATTTGAAAAGTGATTTCGAAAGTATTTTGTTTACTTCTGCATTGAGGATGGGCATGAAAAGTATATCGCTTTTGGGCAAGCTTTTGTCTGTGAACAGATATTTCGACGATATTTCAGGTCACTGAAAGGTACAGATACCTACAAATCACACCTTCAACTTTCAGTATTTTCTAAAAACGACTTGTTTTAAAAATAAGCCCGCGTATCTTGAATTTGTTTGGTACATTTAGTAGATACAAATCAGTGGAATGCTGACTATGTTCTTGACAAGCCAGTTATAGCAATCATTGAAAAAAATAAAAAAAATAAAATGCACGACTGAGTCGAACGAACTTGCTCTTAGGTAAAAAAATAAAAATTTCAAAAATTAATGTTTTCAGACAACATTCTGTTCGTAAGCATAAAGTTCATTTTTTAAATTTTTTTAGTAGTAAGAGACAAAAACAGAATGCTATGCAAATATGAATTTATGCAAGAACAAAAATTATAAATCGTTGTAGTGGTTTCTTAAAAAAAAAGCTTTTATATACAAACTTTCGAAAAGATCTTTAAGAAAAAATTTTGGTACGCCAATTTATTAACTTAATTTTAATTTTTTAATTTTTATTAACCATTTTTTTCAACCATTACCTAGTTTTAACTAAATGAATTTTTTTGTGTGTTTTTATTTTTTTAAATCTGTCGGAACAGTTTTTGATAACAAAATATTTATAAAATTTCGAAAAAAATTCGTATGGCAGGTACCGTTATTTTTGGTCTTAAAAAAAGAAAAAAAACGTGTGGGGGGAAAAAATAAAAAATGATATCTAGCAAGTTTAAAGAAAATCGGCCGAGCCGAGGCTGTAGTCGAACAGACAGACAGACAGAATTGCGAGACCCACTTTTTTGGTCTTCGCTATCATCGTAATGTCAACTTTGATCAAAATCTCGAGTTCGATTTTTTTTACGAATGCATAACTTGCCTTATAGTACCTATAAGTCGCAAGTAAAAATAAAATGCACGAACTTGCTCTTAGGTAAAAGACTAAAAATTTTAAAAATGAATAGGTTCGTTCTTTGAAGTTAACCCAGGGTTGACCCAGGTTTTCTTGACAAACCTCAGAGTTGTCAAAAAAAATTGGGGTTTTCGGTTTTCAAAAAACATCCAAGGGCTGTCAACTGTTTTATTGACAACTAAAAGCAAGACAAAATAATTCTGTGCTCGGATAAAACTTTAAATTTGTTATAAATTAGTTTTAAAAATGAACGAAAACAATTTTGCGTTGTTGCTGAATGTTTCATCTGATGAGTACAACAAAGATTTAATTGCAAGCACAAGCAATAACATGCAACATGCGATTCGCCAAACGACAACAAAAGAAATACATATGAAATCTCATATGACTTTTGACAGTTTGATCGTTACCTGAACTGACTTCAGTTTTTTCAAAAAACGATTTAAGGCGACCCCAGGGTGGCTTCAGGGCTCAACGAACAAACCTAATGTTTTCAGAGAAAATCTGTTCGTAAGCATAAAATTCATTTTTTTAATGACTTAAACAACTCCTTTAGTAGTTGGGGCTAAAAACAGGATGCATTGTAATTCAAGCAAATAAAAGTTTGTGCAAGAACAAAAAACATAAGTTGTAGTGGTTTCTTAAATAAACACCCATGTTCTGCATTTCACTTATTGTGAATTCGAGCAACAAAAGTGAATTTTGATGTTCTGCATTCCGCATAAAATGACTTTTGTGATTTGTTCATTCCGAATGTGAAATGTTGGTGTTCTGAATTCCACCCGAAATGAAGTTTGTGAATTGAGTTTTCGGAGATGAAAATTCGTGTTCTACATTTCGAATATATAGCATTTTACGGTGAATTCAATTCACTTAGTTTTATTTGGTGAAATTGATAAACGTGTAAATAAAGATTTGAAATTTTGATTGATTGATTTTGATTTGATTGATTGATAAATTGTTGTTTACAAGAAAATACAAAAGAGCTCCCGACAAGAAAAAATTGTGTTGCAATTTATGAAATAAGAAGGAAGAAATTTTGTGTTAAGGGAATTGAAGTCGATTTTATTAAGGGATTTACTTCAAAAATGTAAACAAATGTCTCTTCGCTTAGTCTGAAGCTTCTTTTGAAACTACAAACAATTCAAATATGACCATGTTAATCCATTCCCCATTTTTTACTTACGCTGCTTCTGGAAGATCTAAAATTATGGCTTTACTACGTAAAACTTTTCCACAAACTCTCTATCATTGATTTTCATCCCTTCTACCACTTATTAATAATAATAGTGAATCTATTTTCGTTATGCACAAGAAACAATGTTTTAATAAATGATGCAAATTGTCTTTCAGCTGATTTTGACATTTCACAAATAAATTCGGAGTGAATTGAATTCACTCGGAATGTAGAACATGCTTTTTCATTTTAAGTGAAATTGAAATTCGTTTTCAATTCACTTTCACTCGGAATACAGAACATGGGTGATAAATAAGCTTTTATATAAAAATTTTAAAAAGCATTATTTAGAAAAAATTTTGGCACGCTAACTTAAAGGTTTTGTTATTGAACGAATAAAAATTAAATTTCCAAAAAAATATTGACCCGTTTTTGAGATAATAATTTTCCAACAATAAAATGTTTTTTTTTTTTTATTCCAAAAATACACTCATAGGCACATTTAACCGACTAGTTCGTATTTCTGTCAATTTGAAGACATACCGTCAAGTTAAGACCAGATTGGGTGTAAGTAATGTTGAAAGCAAACTTTGAGAAAAAAAAAAAAACAAAAATTCTGAGAAAAAACACGTTCATTAAAGAATTAACACAAAAAAAAAACAAGTTTTTGAAAAAAAAAAACTGGAAAAGATTGTTGTTAAAAATGTGGTTAAATTATTGAAAAACTAAATTTTTACTAATGGTCGTTTGCGCCGTAGTTTGACAATCCATCAATGAAATTCTAAATATCGGATTGAGGGATATTGTGTCACTCCTCTACTGCAGCTGTCCTAAACTCTCCTGAGTGGCAGGGGCATGTGTTCTCGCTAGGACACGCCTTTTGAGGTTGTCCCAAATACGCTCGATAGGGTTAAGATCTCGACTTCGTGATGACCATGGCAAAACTGGAATCCCGACCTCATTTAAATAGTTAGTTACAGAATTTGCCTTGTCAAGCATTAACCGAAAGTTGTCATCAATAAATGGCGCGAAAGGCATTACATTGTCTTGCATAACGTTTTCCACTTTTATCTGAGCGTTCACACTGCCTCTATCGAACACAACAAGGTCCGTGCGAGCTTCAAACTGATGCCTCCTCAAACCATTATAGACCCTCCTTGGTAACTCACTGTTTCGGTTATCGTGCATGGAGCAAACGTTTAATTTTTTCGCCTAAAGACAAACTGACGTCCTTCTGGACCTTGTGGGCCATCGGCTGAGAATAGGACGACCTTCCATTCCTCTGCTGTCCAGTTAACATATTCTCGCGCAAGCGAAGTCTTGCTGTTCGGTGGGTGTTGTCGGGGCGATTCGGGGCGCGGGCTGGTCGGAAAGCTTTGATATTCAAAGCGTTTACTCACACTAACATTCCTCACTTCAAAAAGACGTGTACGAGCTTCAGTAGCGGTGCAAAACAGATTTCTCAGTATGTTGCTGATGACAAAGCGATCACACCGAGCAGAAGTGCATCGATGACGACCTTGACCTAGCCTCCTCATGCATGAACCAGTTTCCCGAAATCGCCTGATGGCATCCGCAATCGTACGAGCTATGTTGGCTATACCCGGCATCAGTTAAAACCACTGCTCTAGATAAACCAGGTACATCGAGTGACATTTTTCTAGAGTCACAAATAATAAATTACCAATATAAACCTAACAAGAAATGTTGTCAAGTTTAATTAACTGAAACAATATTAAAAAAACGCTTAAATTGCAAAAAAGCGAAAGAAGGGTTTTCGTGTTATGTTTTTTTTTTCGAAAATATCCGCTAAACAAAAAACAAATCAGCAGATAAATCATCCTGAACTGAGTCAGGGTGACGAAAAATGCAATGAAGCTGCTTTATAAAAAAAACAAAGTTTTTGAAATTGTTCCAAAATATTGTTAATAAAAATATTAATTACTATCTCCACTTCGAAAGCCTGTGGAATCTGAGACATTAACAATCTTCACTATAGAAAATCATGCAACGAAATGACTATCAAGGAAATAAATTGAATTTTGCATACTAATTCGAAAGTTGAAACTTTTTTCAAGCTATCCCTGATTCGCTAAGAGACCGTTTAGGTGAAATGAAATTGTAGTTAATAGCTATTATAGGTTCAGTTTCTTGTTTACAGTACCTTCTAGAGTAAGGCTTTATTTTGTTTCAAAAATATCTTTTGTGACTCTAATATTGGTCGATGTTTACCGACTCTTATAATATAAGCGCCTTAGAAGGATACGGCGACATTTTACTTTCGTTCCTGGGTGAAACGCATTTTTCGAGTTGAGGTCACTCCATTCAATCAGAAGTAATTCTCTAATTTTCCATATCTTCGTTACCCCCCCTCGATGAGTTTCACCTTGTCGTGGTGGGGGGGCTTACGTCTTTCTCCGGCTCGCTGGAGTTAGACAACCAAGAAAACTCGTAGAACTTATATAAAATACGTCACGTGACATACATATCAAAAAGCGATCGAGACATCTCTTTCGTTCGATGTATGCAAGCAAAAGCAATCTAAAGTAGTGATATAAAATGATGTAAAAATGAGATTGCTAGATAATAAATAAGAAATTTTGAACGCTTGGAGGACATCGGTTGTAGTTCAAGCCATGTCCGAAAAAATCTCGGTGCTATACCCAATCTCAGATATCGGAAAGATCCGATCAGAAACTGAGCAACGGGTCCCTGGTGCTGATTTATACAAATCTTGAACAATGTGATGTGGGGGTCACGGCCAATGACGAAAGGTAGTTGAGCGAATTGACCGTCTCTTTTGCTTATTAGTCTTGGTATAGCAATCACAATTGACGGTCCTTCCTGGTACCTGAAATTAAAGATTGTGGGGAATGTCTCTATCCCCTTTGGTGTAGGACGAGCAAGACTAATCGTATTCGGTGCAGGTTGTGGTTGGCTTTGGTCGGCTGAGATCTGCACCTTCATTTGCTTAATTTATTAAGCGCATGTAATATTATTGGTGATATTTTTAAAATAACTCCATAATATTTTTAAGTAACAAGTAAGAACAAGATAAAGATATCTTCCGTAGAGTGATATCTATAAGAGAACACCCTAATTGGGTACCTCGGGGATAGTGATTACTAATCTCCCGCTAATTATAGTCCCCATGGAGTAAGGACCATGGAATCACTGTCACTGGGAAGGCCCTCTGTAAAGAGAGCTCGAGGTGGCTGTGGTTATACCAATCAATTTACGCGATTGGCTATTGTGGCTTACTGCAATAGTTAGATATAATACAATTAGATCCGTACCAAAGGGTAATGAACTGCCTACACAGTACAAAATTTGGAACAACCTGGAGATGCCTGATTCGCACTCCCTTGACAAGACCAACGATGATGCATGTGAGAGCGATGCAGAGAACAGTTTGTCTTGGGGGGCTAGTCTTGCACGAGGTTGGAAAGGAGTGGCTACCTTTCATCCAGATAAAAAGCAACTGGGACCCAGTCCTGGGCCGTCAGTGCTTGAGGTTAAGCAGTGGGGTAAAGGCTTTAAATAGCTAGGTATCCACTATAAGCTTAAATTTCAGTTCTTCGTTACCAATTATTTGCTTTTGACCTCACTTTCCCTAAAACAATAATTATTTTCTGTGCGCGATCTTAATTTTTGAATAAGAACTAATATTAATTAAAAATAGACTTCAGTTAAACAATCGCCCAATTTCTTGATAAAGTCAACTCTAAGACTTGAGTTTGATTAAACCTCGTATTTCATTTTGGCTTTGTTTTGAACAATTCTACAAAAAATGTGAACTTCTAGATCGGGGTCTTAAAGTGTTAGAACTCAGTTTTAGTACATATAATTAATTTCCCTGCCAAACGCCTTTCTAATAAAGATTAAGTGATTTAGTAAAAATCATTAATCAAAACCGAGAACAAATAAAATGCACGACTGGGTCGCACGAACTTGCTCCTATGTAAAAGACCAAGAATTTCAAAAACGAATGTTATTAGAGAAAAACTGTTCATAAGCATAAAATTAATTTTTTAAGTGACTAAAACAACTTCTTTAGTAGTTGGAGGTAAAAATAGGATGCCATGTGATTCAAGCTAATATAGGTTTATCAAGAACAAAAATTATAAGTCTTTGTAGTGGTTTCTTTAAAAAAAAATAAGCTTTTATATAAAAAAAATTTAAAACATTTTTAAGAAAAAATTTTGGTACGCTAATTTAAAGTTTTTATAATCGTTAAAATAAAAATTAAATTTACAAAAAAAATATTGAGCCGTTTTCGATATTGAATTTTCCAAAAAAAAAAATTTATTTCAAAATTCAAAAAAAAAATATTTTTCTTGTATTGAAATGCAATGTTTTTTAAACTTTTTAGAAGCTTCTCTCTGAAAAATTTCATTAAAAGCTGTTATGCTGATAATGATAAATTCAAAATTTAAAAAAATCGTTCTATGGTAGGTACAGTCAGTAATATCTTGTTTGGAAAATTTTTTGTATTAAATTATAGATCTTAAAAATTAATCGAAAGAAAAAAAAATTAAGCAAAATTCTCGGAACCTCTTTCGAGAAAAATACGACTTTCGAAAACCATTTTTTTAACATTTGTATGGAGAGTACCGTTATTTTTAGGTGAAATAATTTTTTTTTTCATAATCTTGTAGATTATTTTAAGAAACTTTTATTTATCAAGTTTTAGAAAAAATCGAGCATGGAGTTTTCGAAATATTGAGTTTTCAAAAATAAAATTTAAAATTTTTTTTAAAAATCCCAAAATTTTTTTTTTGAAAATTTGAATACACAATAATATTGAAACTGCTGGGGAGCCTCAACATAAAAAAATGATCAAAATCGGTCGTACCGTTTTGGAGAAAAACAAAAAAAAATGGTTCCAATGGGGGTACCAAAAACAATAATTTTTTGGAATTTTTTTCAACCACTACCTAAATAGGTTTAACTAAATGAAATTTTATGATTTTTTTTTAAATCTGTGGCAGTTTTTGAGAAAAAAAATATTTATAAAATTTCGAAAAAAATCGTATGGCAGGTAACGTAATTTTTGGTCTTAAGAAAAAAAAAACATCCGGGGGGGAAAAATTAAAACACATATCTTCCAAGTTTGAAGAATATCGGCCGAGCAGTTTAGCTAAAGTCGAACAGACAGGCAAGACTTGCGAGACCCACTTTTTTGGTCTTCGCTATCATCGTAATGTCAACTTTGATCAAAATCTCGAGTTCGATTTTTTTGTACGAATGCATAACTTGCAAGTAAGGGGCCAGTTATAGCTCATCAGAAAAGTCCATCAGGAAAAATTTTTTCTTCAAAATTTGACCATATTACAACTCGATTTTGAGTAAAATTTGAATGCAATTAGACGAATACTTGCTTGGACTAATTTTTACAAAAAGAATTACAACATTTTGTTGCTTAATTTACTCAGAAAATGGATTTAAATATTTTTGCTGATGGCTGATTGCCAAAACTCAAAATATATTCCATTTCGTTTTTCTTTTGTGTTCCGATTTTTTTCTGTTCCGAATGCATCAGAAAAATTTTTTCTGATGAGAAAAAGTTGTTTGTTTTCTGACTTAAAATTATTGGCCATCAGAAAAATGTTTCAGATTTCGATTGTTCAAATTTTTCTGATGGACTTTTCCGATGAGCTATAACTGGCCCCTAAAAATTGGTGTTTCTCTAAGGAAACAAATTTATTAAATTTAGTCTGGTTTGTCAAAATGCTCGAGTGAGACTACAACTCTCTCACTTCACTGTTTCATCTTTAGACTGAACACCTGTGGGTTTCGCCGTGCTGACTAGGATTGCTTGTCTGACTTTTTTACGTGATAGTCGTATTCTTTTCGCTTTTGAACTGGGTTCGCAAGGCATTTTCTTTGCACCAGGTTAAGTTGATTAAGTTTTATCCAAGATGGGATTTTTAATGTGGACGCTATTTTCAACCTCCTTGCTTATTCGTAATTATCACTCTTACTATCATGCGAAGCATCTTCATTTGAGCTGCCGTCAATTTACTCGCTGGACAAACAACTATTGTGTAGACCTTTTCTTTCACTTAAGGTGGTTTTTTTCGATCGCAGAAGATGCAGAATTTTCCAGTCATTTCATCCACCCTAACCCTACCCTTATGCTGATCTTCAAATTCATCAATTTCATGGCGCAAACCTTTTTTCGATTCCCCAAACTGCCGAAGGTCTGCGATTTGTAACTTTTTACACGTGAAATTAAATTTATTCTTATTATTTAATATTGATAAATGTTTATACAGCCACCCTGTACGTGCTTTTACTCAATAAATTGGTTTCAAATAATAATAAATCTCTTCAAATAAATTCAAGTGAACTCAACACATTTTCGAAAAAGTGCCTTTAGCCTGACGCCCACACTATACTGCCCTTGCCATAGCTTTGTCAAGGTTTCGTGATATACAGTGAATGCGCTGGGCCCCACTGCCTTAAGCCCCATTCCGCTGGAGTCACTTGACTCATAGATACATTTTATTTTTTGTGCTGATGACTTGTTGGAGGTAGGTATGATGATGACTTTTAGGATATAGCAAATGTCATTAGCATTTTAAATGAGTTTTTATGGGGCGGGCATTTGAACCGATGGATGATGACCAGATGCTTTTGATACGACAATAAAGTTGGGCAACAAGTTGCAGCTAGAGGTTGGACCTATCATCCGCTCCCTCTGTTTCTCTGTATTTATACGCAAAGATACAATCAGGGACAGACAGAGTGTGTGATTTCAAAGAGACCGCGGAATTGTTGTGATTACGAACATTAAATGTTATGACTGTCGGGATTTTGAAAAAAGGCTATTTAATACTGAGAGGATGGTTTTCTTTTCGCATTTGCAATAAAACTGCAAGAAAAAATCAACTCGTTGAAAGAGATTGGCAATCGTTAGGTCGTTTTTAATTTAATTAATGCAATATTGCTACGTAATTGATGTGCAGCTTCTGAACGAAAAGTGAAAAATTAAATAATATCTTTGGAAAAAGCCAGTAATAAGACCGTTTTAGTTTAAAGAAAATAGGGACGGTAGCAAGATACTTCAGATTGTTGGGAGTGAGAAAAATTACTCTCCGAGTAATTCTAAGCCTATTCAGACGTGTGTGCTTTTTCGCCCCCGCATTTTTCTATCTTTAATTAATCTTACTGTGCCCATTTTATCTCAGTTTATCGAAATTTGCAAACCCTACATATTTTTTTGACAAAGTTATATCATTTTTGAGTTGCGCTCGATAAACTAAAGTGTAAAAAGTTAAAAATCATAAAATATTATACCTTAGTGGTGTCAATAATAATTAAATTGAATTGAGAATAGTGTTTTTTACTCTAAAGTCATTCTCTCAAATTTATTTGCTCCCGTTAAGACTTTTTGTTTCCTTCTTGCCCGGTGAGTGAAACATTTTTACGTATATGTTCTGCCCATGAAGCACAATTTTGAAGCTACATCGAATACCTATTTCTTGTGTCCATTTGCATACATGTTGCCGAGTGCCTGAGAAATTCCTGCTGCAAAATTTCATCTTTTATTCACCAGCCGTAACTTGGACTTTGGAACTTATATAACCGACTGAATAGCAAATTCTAATCCAATCTCATCTTACATCTTACAAAAATACTATTTGCTTTCAGTCTTACCTTTCTGGGTGAGTCATTTTAGTATTGTTCTGCCAAGCAATCCTCTTTTGGTATTACACCTCAATTTCTCTTTGGTGTTTTTTTTCTTTATTTACATATTTCATCCAACACACTACCGAGAATTTCACCTCTTCAACATTCTAATCGCTAATAACACGGTTCGTGGATTCGATTGATTTAGCAAATATCTAAACCACTTTTAATTAATATTCAGTGTACTGTCCGAACAAACAATATCTTTTATATCGTAAAGAAAATAAAAAACTAAAAAACAATATTTAAATATTTAAAAGCGACAATTAAAATATCAAATTCGTTAATTAATACTCTCTCGCCTGCAATAATGGAAAATTCGTGTGACTCTAGTATGTGCATCCTAGATAGCAAATACACCGAACGTTTGGCATGTCGTGGTATCTGTGGAAAATCATTTCATCCGCTATGTCTAGGGCTAAGCAAGAAATCGTGTACTTATCTCAAAGACTATATGAACCATTTTGTTTATCTCTGCGATGAATGCAAAACTATCTCTATTTCACATGTTCTTCTCGCGGTCAAATGCTTAAGTGAAAAAACAAACTCTATTATCGCGGATAATAACCGATTTCATAAGAACATATTGTCTCAATTTCAGCACTTTGACGATTTCTCTAAAAGCATTGAAGACTTAAACAGTTCTATAGAGACTCTCGGTAGACAATTTTTAAGTAATCAATCTTCATTTGAGAAGCGCCTTTCTTCTATGGCAGATTCACTTAAATCGCGAGTTGACCACACTCACTGTAGTTTCGATAATATTAAAGGTGTAATTCATTCTACGCTCGAATCAGTTTTCAACTCTTATCCGTTAGACAGCATTTACGACACTGTCAAATCCATCCGCTCCGATCTCGAAATAAATTCACAAAGTTCCTCGAACTCCATGACTTCAGCATCTTGCCATCTTACATCTATACTTCTTGACATGGGTTCCAAGATTAATGAAATTAGTAACGACTTAATTACAACGCGCTATTCTTTTAATGACATTATTGATGAAATCAAACAAACCGCCTGCAAAATCGATCAAATTCCGGTTAACGTTCAACCCATTGAACCAAATTTTAACAAATCTATACTCGCTGAAATTTCTGAATCCAATCAAAGCCTACCACCTTCTCAGCCACTCCCCGCTCTGCCTTCTGTGGAAGTCCTACACTGCATTACATTAAATTCCATTAACTCTCCTTCTCCGGATGTGCCTACTATTAAACGCTTTGGAACAACTTGGACTCTCGACGAATGGAACAATAGGCTGACAAAATTAAAAAGCCTAAACGAATATGAACCATTCTTCCTAACAAATACACCCAGCAACGCAGATGTCTCCTGGATCCGTAAACTTTTTATACAAAGATTTAAGTTCAATATTGGAGAGTGTTTTAAAATTAATAAATCATGTTTTAAAATTTTTATTCCTTCACGATTTCAATGGTTATTTTGCTCATCCTATACTGATATTTACTTACTAGGAAAAATAAAAATCTCAAAATGGGTTAATAAACCAATTCGAAAACATTCCATTACAAATGTATCTAAAAGAAAAATTGTTACTAGATTAAAGGCCAATGTCCCTAATTCCTACCCCATTCATTATCCTCAAGATTCAACCGCCCAGTATCAAAAAAAACTATCAATCCCACAAAGCAAACAGGTTCATCATAGTACTGCACAAATTGGTTCCAACCTACACAAAAAAAGTTCCTCTGGCGCGCATTATAGTAACTTCATACACTCTCACACCTTAAATCCTTCTTCTTCGTCATCTAACATCCCCGTTTCAACATCTAACAACTCTTTTCTTTCCCCACCTGTGTTTGATCCAATGTTCCCTCCAAAAGTTAAACTTACATCCAAATTTGTGGATCCTAAAATAACAACTGATACGTTCAATGGCCGGTATTTAATGTCTAGATTGCGAGATACCAAACTGTATGAAAACGTCCGTCTCTATCTTTCATACTTACATAATAAATCTGACTCTGTGTGCATCAATGGTAAAACTAAAACTAATGTAATTGTATCAATACAAAAAGAAGGCCTCCCAACTGATCCTGCTGCACTTAATAGAATTTATACCCGCTTTCATGAATCGTTTAATATTTCTTCTTCGACTGTATCTAAGGACCTTGCTACATATGCTTCGCATTTGGGTTCCAAACGACTCCCACTTGCAACACATAAGCAGAAGCCTCGTCTTTAACTGCAATACTTCTTTACAGACAGCATCTTTTGAATTATCTTCCTCTACCTTATCTATATATTATCAGAACGTAAGAGGCCTCCGTACCAAAACTTCAAGTGTATATCTTACATCTCAAAAACTCCCTTTTGATATTTTTGCCCTCACTGAAACCAATCTTTCCTCCGGTTTTCTTGATAATGAATTATTCACTTCTGATTTCGTCGTCTTTCGTGCGGATGGTCAATCTTCTGATCTCGCCCCCTCAGGTCGTGGTGTCCTTTTGGCCGTGCACATCCGTTTTAATGCAACATTAGTGGAAGTCTCAAAATCGCCATTCTTTGAATTCGTCTGCATAAAGGTAATTATCTGTAATCGATGTTTTTATCTTATTTGTTGCTATATTCGCCCTTCACAACCCACTCAAGTCTATCAAGAATTTCTCAAATCAATCGATTTTTTAATTGAAAATGCTGCTTCATGTGACAATTTTATAATTATCGGCGATTTCAATTTGCCAGACTTACACTGGATCCCCTCTGAGGATGAATCTTGTTTTGTTCCTTCTAATCCTACTTCTGAAAAAGAATGTATGTTTACTGATCGGTTACTTGAATCAGGCCTCTTCCAACTAAGTGGGATTCGTAATAATTTACTAAGACAACTTGACCTCATCTTCTCCTCCGACCCATGTAACTCTATCGTCTCCGAAAGCTCACATCTTCTATCCACCCTTGACCTCTATCACCCCCCTCTATCCCTTATCTTCTCTATCGATCTATATATCCCAATTATTGAATCTGAAAATTCCTCTCATTTCAACTTTCGTAAAGCCGATTTTAATCAACTCAACCTACTCCTTAGCGAAATTAATTTTGGCCTCTTTCTCAACACTGAGACCCCCATTGACATTGCTCTTTCCCTCTTTCTTACATCTATTTTTGATTGTCTTATCAAATGTGTTCCTTATACAGTTCAAAAAAGTTTTGTGTCATCACCTCCTTGGTATACAAAGGAGTTGCGTACTCTTCGCAATATTAGAAACAAATTGTGGAAAACTTATTTGAAGTTACAAACCACTGAAAATTACGCTAATTACCAACAAGCATCTGCCAACTTCTCTATTCTTTGCGATGCACTCTACTATAAATATCTCGACAAAATGCAATCTAGCCTTATATCCCAACCTAAGCGATTCTACCAATTTATTAATGTTAAGAAAAAATCCGACGGCCTCCCCACCACACTTAATTTCCGCAACACAACATCTTCTGACCCTCAAGTGATTGCTAACTTATTTGCTACTTTCTTCTGTGAATCTTACAGCATCGGTCAAGATCTTCCTGATTTTGAGTACCACAGATTTCTCGATCTCTGCTCGCAAACCACTCTCCAGTCCATTGACATAAGTCCTCAGAATGTCGCTGAGAAGATGACTTCTTTGAAAGATGACTTTTCCCCTGGTCCTGATGGCATCCCAGCAATTTTTCTTAAAAAATGTGTTAATACACTTTACCTACCCCTTACCATGCTTTTTCGTCTTTCGCTTGCACAAGCAGTCTTCCCCTCCCTTTGGAAAAGCTCATTTATTTTTCCAATCCATAAAAAAAGCTGTAAAAATGAAATTTCTAACTATCGTCCGATAGCTAAGCTCTCCTCTATCCCTAAACTGTTTGAAAGCATCGTGTACGACGCCCTGTATTTTCATTGTAAGTCAATCGTCTCCCCATTTCAGCATGGTTTCCTCAAAGGAAGGTCTACCACGACGAACCTTACTCAGTTTGTGTCGACAACACTCTGCGCTTTGGAAAATGGGTACGAGGTTGACGTTATTACAACCGACTTTAGCAAAGCATTTGATAAGATCAGCCACCAAATAATCTACTTCAAATTGAAAGCCCTCGGTTTCCCACCATCATTTATCAAATGGGTTAAGTCATACTTAGAGAACAGATTATATAACGTTGTTTTCAGATGTGCTGTGTCTAATCCCATCATTGCCACTTCAGGTGTTCCTCAGGGCAGTCACCTTGGACCTCTTTTATTTTTAATTGCTATTAATGATGTAAGTTGTATTGTTACCAACTCTCAGTTAACTATTTATGCAGATGATATAAAAATCATGAAGGTAATCTCTTCTCCATTTGATTCCTCTTCTCTACAGGAAGACTTAAATTCTTTTCTTACTTGGTGTAAAAAAAATTTCCTAGATCTAAATGTTAATAAATGTCAATCAATGACTTTTTCTCGCAAACGTCTGCCCTCTTCCCCAAGAACTTATCACTTTCATAATGCTCTAATACCTGTCGTTACTTCAATTCGTGACCTTGGGATTGTATGTGATAAAGAGCTCAATTTCCGCACTCATATCAATCAAATTATTGCAAAAGCAAATTCATCCCTTGGTTTTATCAAGCGCTGGTCTAAAGAATCTTCTAATCCCTATGTCACCAAGACCTTGTATATGACTTTCGTACGACCCATTCTAGAGTATGGCAGTCAGGTTTGGTCCCCCTATCAAATTACTCATTCCCTCAGAATTGAATCAGTGCAGCGAAGATTCCTCCGCTTTGCCTTACGCAGATTACCATGGTCAGACCCTCTTATCTTGCCCCCCTACGAAAATCGTCTTCTTTTGATTAGCCTGCCTACCCTCGTCAGGCGCCGCGAGATAGCGGATATACTTTTTATCCACCAACTTATCACTGGTACCATTGATTCACCGAATCTCCTCGAATTGATTCCCATTAATATAAACCCACGTAACCTAAGATCCGTCCCCTTCTTTCGCCTCCCTACTCATCGTACCAACTATGGTCATTTCAACCCTCTAACTAGAATGTTACGCCTAGCCAACAGTGCACATAATGTCCTTGACTTTAATAAAAGCCTATCATCCCTTCGTAAAGAATTGTACACTACCTTACCTTAACCCTCCTACCCGTAGCATAGTTTTTCATAAATTATTTTATTTTATTTTCTAATGTTAAGATTATAATCTTATTGTTTATTTGAATTTTATATAATTATTCTATATTATTATTATTGTTATTTATTAGTTTTGCTTTTCATATATTTTGTTCGCTTGGATTAAGTCAGAAATAAATAAAAATAAAATAAAAGATAGATAACTGAAAAGTAATAATTCATCCAATTAAATAGAAACCAAATTCCAATTTAGATAATCTACCCTAATTATCAACTATGCCAATTAAGATATCGATATCCAATCACAAAAGGATTTGTACATATTTACTATCTCTGAAAGGAAACAGCTATTCAACCAAATTAGGAGATAACTGGCAGATAAAAACAAGTCGAGCAAGACTAAGCTCATATGTAGCCTACTCAAGCTTCAGACTTGGTTTAATGGAAGGTAAAATAACCCTGCACTAGGACACCTTAAAAATTGTGAATTAAAGCAGAATTTTTAAATAAATGAATCACAGAGAATGTGTTAAACAAAAGTGTATTGTTCGAAAATAAATAAATTACAATTTATGCTTGAAGCTTCTCACTTACTCACATTTAATCCAGTGGATGATGTATTTCGGTTTAAATTGTTTTCAGTTTAAAGTAAAATCATTTGAGAGGGGTGTTTCTAAAGTTTTTTCCAATTATATGTCAAAACAGTTAGGAACCTACCTTTGCCGTCGAGGCCTACTTTTCGAACGTATGTTCATTGATTTTTTGGGACTTGTCTCTAACCGAAAGTTAATTGTTACACGGATCACAGCATTCAAACGAACTTGCTGACAGTTTGACTAAAAGAAAAACTAAAGTCCCCTTGCCCCGCAGGTCACCTTAGAACATTAGAGAAGTGAGAGCTTTAATCTAGCAATCCCCATGGCAGAGCGGCGCGCGTTCTGCGCACCAAGCATTCTTCCGTCCTTGGACTTTCCAATCATTCAGGGGGTCGAATTCTTCACGATGAACTTCATTACCATTGGTACATTGCCTTTATTGATTCTTTAACACTTTTTTCAGTGTTTTTCGGAATCCCATGCCCACTGCTATGAAAAACGCCAAATATCAGCGTATTCTGATTCATAAAAGGCTGGTCTGTGTTTTGAAAAAAGAAGATTTAATTGTTCGCCAGCTTAAAATTAAAATTAAATACAAATCACAGAGGGTCCACTTGTTAACACCAAAAACCATCATAGAATTCGGGGGTTGAGGCTGCCAGGTGTAAAAGACAAATATGTATTTTGGATATTGGTATTTCTGATTCCATCGTCTTTGGAGGAAGTTTTTAGTTCGGAGTAACTGGTTTCACAATGCATATAAACTTTCCACGTAGTGTTCAAGTTTTTCATGGAGAATATATGCATAGAATTTGCAAACGCGATCCAGAATATTAAAAAATCAGAAGAACTCAAGAAAAAATTTCAAAGACAGAAAAAATCAGCCCAAGTGAAAATAGACATTTAGCGTGCTGTACGGCAAAGGATACCTGATTAGGCAATCTACAACAAAGTAAGATTACAATTGAACGAATTGCTTAAAAGCCAGCTTCCCATGAAATTAGATGCTAAAGCAGTTATGAAGCGAGAATTCCTAAGAAAAACCAATCATAGCAGAAGGCTATATGTCCTCGAAAGTAAACCAAACCTTGATAGCAATATTAAACATTCAATGACAAGAAAAAGCAAAACAGCGTATGTGCCGGTGCCCCATATCAAAACGGATAAAATTACAACGTGAGGGCAAATTTCTTACTCTCCTCCTCTATTTTTCAAGAGCGATGAGCTTCAATCGAACGATACCCTCGAACTCAACATAACACAGGGCCCGTATTACAGATTACAAAACGAAAGGCAAAAAAACGATACCCTAGAAAACGACAGTCAACACATGGACTGATTATGGTTTACGATAATGGATGCATCAAAATATTGCCTGATAAAATAAAAAAAAAACAATTTAGTTTAGCGCATCCAACTTCATTCTTTCAATATTTCTGTCAAAAATAGTACAGGTGTCAAAATAATGAAATACGAGTGCCAAAAGCAGTCGTAAGAGAAAACGATTATCGTTTTAAAAAAACGAGTATCGTAAAACGTAATCACAACTTAACGATAACGAGGGATTTTAAACGATAATCGTAATTCGTAATACGGGCCCAGGCTTTCGCTCAAAATGCTCGGATCTACTCGGCATACATACTGAAGAGTATCTTTTCCTTTTATCATGATAGAGTACCTTTCAGTTTAGTCGTTCCTGTTTCGCAAAAAAAATTGCATCCCTGTCAACATGGTTGTTAAAAAAATGCCGTCTTTCGTGAACACAACCTTTAATAACTTCAATCAAAAGATTGAATTCCTTGACATTTAAAAGATTGCAATCATGTTTTTCCTAGTCATTTTACAGCCATCAATTCATTGCATTCTTTTGAGAGTTCATGCATTCTCTTTTGTATACACTTGTGTTTTTTGCACTATAAAATAAAATTCACGACTGGGTTGCAAGAACTCGCTCTTATGTAAAAGACTAAGAATTTGAAAAATTAATGTTATTAGAGAGTAAGCATAAAACTCATTTTTTTTTAATAAATAAAATAACTTCTTTAGTAGTTGGAGCTAAAAACACGATGCAATGTGATTCAAGTAAATATTTGTTTTTTTTTTTTTTTTTTAAATTATAATTCGACGTAGTGGTTCCTTAAAAAGTAAGGTTTTGTATGCAAAATTTTTAAAAACATTTTTAAGAAAAAAAATTTGGTACGCCAACTTAAAGTTTTTTATTAATGTACGAATAAAAATTAAATTAAAACAAAAAAAAAACAAATATTGAGCCGTGTTTCAAATCTAGTATTTTCAAAAAAAAAAAATCAAAAAATTATTTTTTTTTAAGTTTTCTAAATTTTTTAGTTGCTACTCTATACAAAATGTCATTAAAATCCGTTATGCCGATAATGAGAAATTAAAAAAATGAAAAAAATGGTTCTATGGTAGATATCTTAATTTCGAAATTTTTCTTACTAAAATAAAGATTGTAAAAATTAGTCAAAGGAAAAAAAATTATTAAAATTCTAGGCCAATTTTTAACATTTGTATGGTGGGTACCGTTATTTTTAGGTAAAACAAACTATTTTTCTCACATCTTGTAAGCTATATTGAGAAACTTTTATTTGTCAAGTTTAAAAAAAATTGGGCATGGGGTTTCGAAGTATTGAGTTTCGAAAACAAAAATAATTTTTTTTTTAAAATCCAAAAAAATTTGTTTGAGAATTTGAATACACAATAATATTTAAACTATTGGGAAACTAGCATAAAAAAAATGATCAAAATCGGTTGTACCATTTTTGAGAAAATCAAAACAAAATAAATGTTTCCAAGGAGAGGTACCATTAGTAACGATTTTTCGGTAAAATTTTTTCAACCACTACCTAGCTTTAGCTAAATAAAATATTTTTGTTTTTTAAATCTGTTGAACAGTTTTTGAGAAAAAAAAATATTTAGAAAATTTAGAAAAAAAATCGTATGGCAGGTACCTTTATTTTTGGTCTTGAAAAAAAAAGATAAAAAAACGTGTGGGGGGAAATAAAAATAATATCTACCAAGTTTAAAGAAAATCAGCCGAGCCCTTTAGGCTGCAGTCGAAAAGACAGAGGCAGATAGACAAAATTGCGAGACCCATTTTCGTCTTCGATTTCATCATAATGTCAACTTGGATCAAAATCTCGAGTACGATTTTTTTTTACGAATTCATAACTTGCCGTAAAGTACCTATAAGTCGCGAGTAAAAATTTAAATACTGCAAAAACTGCATGAATTCTCAAAAAATTGCAATCACTTCATTGCTGTAAGCTGAATTGGAAATACATGTATACATATAATTCTAATCTTGAAAAATACTTTTATTAGGAAATTCAATTTTTAAGGATTGGTGTCTCCTTAAAAATTGAGATTTAGGCATCGTTTATTGATATTCCTCGATTTCTCTAAATGGCGTAGGGTACGAGCTATCAAAACTTCTTTTATATATTATATATTATATTTATTTGATTATCCCTTATATTTCTTGGTTACATTACAATGTATTTTCTAGGCATGATTCAATGGGTAACGAGATATTTCAGTAAAAAAAATTGAATCTTGGCTAGCTATGGTTTAAGAGGTATTATTTGGATTACGAGATATTTTCATAACAATGGAAGCAAGGACAGAGTGCCAAGGGTAACGAGATATCAAGTTAAAGAGCTCGGTTTGGGATATGGGAATTTGCATTTTTGGTTGCAGCAATACAAATATTTTAACGGGGATCTAAGAGACTTTTTCGATCAGATTCGAAACAGTTTTTAGTATAAAATCAAAAATTCGTTTTTTTCCTCGGATACTAGGTATAAGAACTAGCCGATTTTAGATTTCTGTTTTATTTGATAGAATTTGGAATCCTATTTGCCCTTAAATGTACACTATTTTCGTTTTACTTTATGCAAACTAAACTGTATCTATACATATAGGGAACATAAATCTTTGTAGCCATTTTGTACTATTATTATTATTCATTTGCTTTTTAGTTTTGCAAATGGTGTCAGTAGTATTTACAAAAAAACAACAAATACTTGCTTAAAAACAAAACAGAACCGCTGTCAATATAATACGTATCTTAGCATATAAGCGATAATAAACCACGAATTATATGGCAGCTTATAGAGTTTATGCAATTTGCCTTCATGTCCCTTTCTCAAGTTGTAATAAATCATTAACTCGCTCATGTACTCTGTTGAAACGCAGCATTGTCGATAATTATTTCCATTGGCAACGGCCTAATGGAATGGGCAACATCATTATAAAGAAATATATGTAGAAATAGAGCGCCAAAGGTTGCACAGCTTTGGGTATAACCACTTTTAGTTTTCAACAAGCCGCCACAACATTCCGTCTTCCACTTTCGATATAATCGTTTGTGTGGTTAAACTGTTTGCACAGATAGTTTCTGAATTCCCCCAGGTGCTGATATTTGCACCGCAACTTAATCCTATGGAGTTGAACACATACTCTCGCACGAAAGCTTAGCATTAGCCTTTCAATTATTTCCATCATTTTTCAACATTACCATGGTTTAGATGAGTGTATCCTATTAGTCCACCTTGGGGGTATTTGAAAATGTTCACTCTTTAATTAGTCGCTTGTTCAATTGTAGCCAACCGAAAACCACCCATGGGCAGGCAACATAAGACAGTGAATGGCAGCATCAGTAGCAGCAACAACAACAACTGCCTTTGACGTTGACATTTTTGTATTTTTTGTTGTGTGGTCCTCAACAAAAATGTCTATAAAGTCGTAAATATTGTGTTACAATAATTAATTTTCCAACTTTTCTCTTTGAAGAACAAGCTTAGAGTTGGGAGCGGTGAAAATCGTATTAATCACTTTTGGATTTCGTTTGGAAAGCCGTCAACTTCGACCCAGCAATATGGCATACAATTTGACGTTTTCCAACAAAATAAAAGTTGGGAACCACAGTCTATATCTATGTTATCCATTTCAAACGTCAGATGTTCCTAATCACAAGTGTATTCATTTCATTGTCAAATGCCGGAGAATAGGTATAGATGTGGGTTATACCACAGCAGAACCGTTGGTGAGTGTGAGTGGACAGTAGGCATCAGGGAGAGAAAGAACACCCTGTGATTATTAGTTAAGTGTATACAAGGCAAAAGATAAAAGCTACATTTTTGTGTTACGTTGTTTGACACAGGAAACGCTATTACAGGAAATGTTTTGTTAAACTGACACCGCCCCAAGGGCTGGACTCATCCTGGATGTGGATTTTATATTTTTTTTATCTCGCATGCTGCTGCTTGTTTGTTCCACTTTTAGTTTATTACTTTTTTTACGAGTTCAACAAAACTTTTATGAGTTGTATATGGAAAACAACGAGTGCATAAAGTGTGTG
Source organism: Philhelius festivus (assembly GCA_963931855.1). Taxonomy (NCBI): domain Eukaryota; kingdom Metazoa; phylum Arthropoda; class Insecta; order Diptera; family Syrphidae; genus Philhelius; species Philhelius festivus. Next base: position 20,704,490 of record OZ007555.1, on the reverse strand, counting down.
AGCTGAAACGAAGAATAAAAAAATCTATACCGAACAGCGAAAAAGTTCGGCTTAATTTTTTTCGTTAGATATGTCCCATGCATACAGTGCTGTGCAAAAACTGTTGGCCAATTGACACTAGCAATAAATTCCAATTGAAGTTAAAGGTAAAAGTCGTTTGCAGAAAGTTTTTTTTTTATATTATACGAACACTCAAGGGGTTATGAATACCCTAAAAATGTCAAACACAATGCGAGTAATTAGGAAAGTAGGACAGGATGAGAAAGGAGATACCGATGCAGATTGGTTTTGAATGTCTGCGCACATTCCTATTGAGCCGGGAGCGTTCCACATTCGTGTAGTTCGGCTACGAAAAGAATCTCTGTACTTGACACTACGTCCGAAATTGGGCTCAAGGGTAAATTGATGAGCATTTTTAAAAGTACTGATATTACGGTTGAATTGTTTGAGAGGAGAAATGCAGCTGGCTAATTCACTAGAGCACTGTTTATGAAAATTGCGGTAGGTAATGATAGCACCGCTTTTGGCGACGCCAAATATGTGATCATTCCAAACAAGATGATTTGTGATCCACATACCCAGAACTGAAAGTTTATCAGTCTTCTCGATTCAACCATAGAAGGGGGTAATTGAGGGAGGGTTAGGCTTTAGCGACAGTAAACAGCATTGAGTTTTCGAAACATTAAATTCTACACGGTTTTTGATTCCCCATTGGACAAAGCTGTTAAGATCACACTTAGGTCAATTAAGATCCGTTGTGATACCCTAGGGTTTGTGATCCCTTGTATTGAAACCTATGATACGAGTAGTCCTTTGTCGATCAAGCTCTTTAAGGGTGAAGATGGGTTACAGCAAGCTTTAGCCTGAAATACCAGAGGGAATTTCTAAGGTATTGAAGTTACTGTCGTCACATAATAACCTGCCTAGGGAGAGGAATACGCCTTCTCAGGGCGTTTTTCTATCCTTTACCCCACTTGAGCAATCATCTTCCCCACCAGGCCCGTAGAAGCATGTGGGTTCTTGCAAAGCCTGGGAGATGAGTTTAATATATCAGTGTTTGGCGTATATGTTCGTTTGCTTGGTCGTTAATTAAGTCGAAGAGGCTGTTTCCATACCAAATAGGTATGAACCAATCTTCTATAGAGGTGGCACCATCAACCCATTGATGCTCACGTTTAACGTACGAGTGGCAATCGCAGGTGTATAGGCGAGGTGCCCATTCTCCGTTGGTGCTACTCCTACAAAGAACATTTATGTACGTCGTTAAGTCGTTTTCGTTCGTACAACACTATCGTACTGTAGTTGAAGGCGGTTTTCAGAGTTTAGGAATTCTCAAGCCATTTGGTGTCTTTAACGAATTTTAACATGATTTTGCTTGGAATGTCAGAGAGCTCCTCCAAGTCACTGAAGAAGTGTCTCCCTAGATGTCTGTTTCTTAGATGGTATAGCGCAGGGCAGTGACACAGGTAGTGAGAAGTGTCCTCATGTGTCTCCTCGTCAGTGCATTCTCTGCATGAGTCGTCCATACTGAGTTCAATCTTTTTCTTGTGGTAACCGAGTTGGTTGTGACCTATGATGATGCTCACGAGAAGAGAAAGAGATGAGTTGGATGATAACGTCGGTCTTTTGTTTGCTGAAACAAGGCCATAATTTTTTGGTTGTATGACAGGAATCATGAGAGTTCCATCTCTTGTTTGTTAAGGCTAGAACTTTACTCTTGATTACCTGTTTAAGATTACAGGGTGGGACTTGAACTGATGTGTCAGCTTGATAAGGATCAAGTGTTGATCCTATTCTTGCAAGCTAGTCAGCGAGTCACTGTGTGGTGTGTAGTTTCATCAAAGTGCATTTTTGGGCCATATTTCTTTGAAGAAAACAGTGCAACAGTAACTGTCGCTGGGGACCGATATTTAAAGAGTTTTTTTTTTATCCAGAAGTACGCCGAAGACTTATCCCTTTCAGCAGGATTTGGTTCCATCTAGTAGGAGGAACTGCACACAAAGCCAGACCGGTTCTGGTGGAGTTGCAACGAAAATTCCGAACAAAATTAATATGCAGAAACTTCACATTCCGGTGGTCCCTAAGGTCAACTGCAAGAGGTGTGCAAAAGTCAAACCAAGGAATTCGTTTGAAGTGAAGCAATGGTCAGGTGTCGCATATGGCTGAATGAGCGTGGAGGTTGTCAAAACAACTTAATATTCTATAGAACAAAAATAAATGAATTACATTCTTTAAAAAAAGAGTTATTTGAATTTCTTAAAGTAGCACAATTCGTTTGCCACCCCTTATAATGGCATACATGAGCCTCCTAAAATTAAAAGATACGAAACGCTTAATGGAAAACTCCTTATAAAGGAAGCATTTACTTCTCCACCGCGTCGCAATGTTTCGTGTTTTTCAATATTTATTTGCCTTTTATTGTCTTTTCAAATAACAACTCACGGACAAATATTCAACTTATTTATACACAGCACTGTAAGTGTAGTTAGATATGGATGTGAATTTTGGTGTCAAGCACGACTGAATCGTGTATCGGATCGGCTCAAGTATTTTATCATAAAGGTATCAAATTGGAAAATGCTTGTTTTTTTTTCTACTAAATATTACTGCTGTTGGTTTTGGGACGAAAAAAAAATAACAACGTTGAATACAAAATTACATAAACTACGAACAAAACAAAAAATATAAAAAAAACACGAAATCGTTTTGTTTTAACTTTTAAACTGCCTTTTTTTGTATTTATAAAATTATTTGTTATTTCAATTTTTTTTTAAATACGAGGACGCTTTTGTTTTTATAATAATGAACTTCCAGGTAAGTGAATATTCATGAAGGAATGTTCACAGGAAAAATAATTATGTTCAATAACAATAACATCAACCAAATTGTTGATTGTCAATAAATTTATTCCGTATCGATAACTTCGATGTGGTGGTTAAATATTTATATATTGTGTTGGAATTTATTTTAAAACAAAATGGTTGAAATGGTTTCTGATTAAAAATTAATGTAAACATGTTACTCCGGCTCTTTTGAGAGCACTTTTACGATTGCAAATGAAATGAGCAGTTTTTATCGATTGTTGTTTTGTGTTTCTAGAAATCGCTCGAATTAATTGCAAGTCGGTTTTGAAGCAGTGTTTTCTTGAAATTTTACGATAGTGAAATTCACATTAAAACTCTTCTTGACCAACCTTATTTTATCATAAAACAAAACTCGTCTCAGGGGACACCCCATACCGAGCGATAATGTAAAAGTAATAAACTAATCTCGCTTTAAAAAAAAAAAAAAAAAAAAAAACAATACCCAACAGGGAGCAAGTGGAAAGAAATTTCAAAGTCAATTAAATGACTGACTGGAACTAATTCGTCCGTAATCGACAAACAATCAATATAAAATGTCACTCTTTCTAACAAATTATGTGGAGCAACCAGAAAAATACAAAAGCCGTTTATCACCCTATTTTGTGATGCTCCTTACTTTCGGGGGGCAAACACACAAAAAATCCAATACCAAAACATTTGATTATCTTAATGCTCCTTCATCGATAGAGATGACCTAACATGAAAAATTGATCTTCTAATTAGCTGATGCTGGTGCAACTGTCCTCCTATGGATCTCTGTACACCAAACACAGTTCATCAGGCAGCGGCAGAGGACACACGGTCTGTGCTTCTGTGCTTGGGTTTGGGTCATGCTGATGAAGGTCCTTTAATCGATTTCGAACATGAAAGCAATTAGTTATGCTCGGTGCCTCATATATGTGCCATATGCAGACCCAGTTGCACATTAATCGTGTTATTTATTGAAGTACTGTGATAACGAATTGGTCAAGGGATGTAATCAGTTTTGCTTGGTGCTATCTTTAATAATGTTTATCGAGCACAGCAGCAGAAAATGTTTCATCGAAATGCATATCACTTTAATGGACTGTTAACAATTTTTTCCTTCTGCTATTCAGTTGGCCTTTTTCGATGTTAAATGCCAGAAGTTCCGGCTATAAATTCTCGAAATCAGCATGAGAGAGTTTGAGGATGTGTCTTCATCACTCAAGTTGAGATGTTAATTTGTTTTTCGATTCAAATTCTGATTCTGCCTTGTTGCATAGACAAGCGATGAATTCAGCAGCAGAATCATCTGTCTGTTCTCGTCAAAGCTATAACGTGAGTCTATAGATATATAAGTTTAGAAGTGTCCATTAGATTCTGATTTGATTCGATATGGCCACATTGCTTTCGGTGTATCATGATGGAGACGAGCGCACCTACCCGAACATTAATCGAATTGGAGCTTGATCAAAGCAATTTCTGTCATCAAATGTGGATGAGCCCATGTATGAAGAGTAAACAACAGGTCAGTGTAAAACTTACAGCTCAACGAGTACAAAATAGAAGTGACGTAGACAATTTTTAAATGGCCCCTAAGCTTTATTAAACTAGCTTATTTAGTTGTGTACCCTAAATCGACTTTAAGCAAACCAGGTCAGGGTTTATAACATGATTAAGGAAGATGCGTGTACGAGTATTTTACCAAAAAAGAAAATAGTTTCGGGGTACTGTGTTTTGTGCTTTTGGCAAACAAATTCGAAATAGTCTAGAGTGGGGCTAAAAGTAACACTTTTTACCTAAGATTTTAAAAATACATTCAGCTAAACCATTTTGAATTTGAAAGTCACATTTAATCTTCACAATTCACTAAAAAGTAGGAGCAAAGCTGGCTGAGAAAATGTCAAGGTAAAGTATTCATATTCGACTATTTGGTAACGTTCAAAGTGATAGGGGCTAGTTTTTTCACATGTTACTTAACTTATCCAGACAAAATATTACAACTAGCCCCGCCATAAAATTCAAAAAGCAGAAAAAAAAAATTAATAACAGTCATTAAACTTAAACAAAACCCAAATATATGTCCATAAACAAAAATTCACCGGCACTTTATCAAAAAAAAAAGTTACAAACCTGCTAGTTTTTGGTACCACCCGTACAGAGAACGAGATACGAGGAAGTCGTTAGCTATAGAGAAAATGAATATTTTTCTCTTTCACGTGATAATTTCCTATTTTGTAGCTGTTACTTCTAGCCCCACTCTTCTGTACTACTGAAATTTTTTCTAATTTTAAAGAACTTTTAGAATTCAAAGCCTTTTCTTAGAATCGTGGTAAAACTTTCAAAAATAGACATTTTAATCAAACAAGAATTCAAAAAAAGTTATTCTGGTTATCTGTGCCTGTATGTTATATATGCTAGCCTGAATAGACCGATTTGCTTCAAATTTGATACAGAGCATTCTTATGGGATACAAAGGCTGTAAATGATATATGAGATTCTTTGATTGATTTAGCCAGCTAGAAATTTAACCTAGACCTAGGCCCATTTTTGACTCATCATCTATGTCAGCAAGCAAAACTAAATTGCTTTTATTTGAACGAACATAATCTTCATGTATTTTACAAAGCATCCAATAAGGTTGATAGTTTTGGGTGTCGTTTATGAGGCCTAAAATTGCCATCTGATTTCTAGAAAAGTATAAAAAATGTGGGATGCGAATTTTAAGTATTAAATAATATTGATTTAAGGAAATAATTTCAAAAAATAATCGTTTATAGATTTTGAAGATATTGATTTTTCAAAAAAAAAAAATTTCAAAAAAAAACCTGCTAATATTTTTTCGAATATTTTTATATACAATATTATTTTAAACTTAAGGGGAATTCTGCCGAAAATTTTTGGTTAAAATCCTTAGAGCCGTTAATGAGAAAGTCGAAAATAAAAAAAATGGTTCTTTGACAGGTATCGTTAATAACATTTTGCCCCAAATTTTTTTTGACCAAAATGTAGTCCATGTTCATAATATCACACCTAATTTTTTTAACAAAATCATAAGAGCTGTTTTCGAGATAAACAAATTTTGCATTACGGGTGTATGGCGGGTACCGTTAGTTTTGGAGCTAAAACAAAAATTTCAATTTCCTCTCTAGAGAATCACCGAAGACCCCTTAAGTACCGAGTTTGAAGAAAATAGGTCTACTGGCTTAGGCTGTAGATCGAGGTACAGACATACGGACATAAAGACAGACAGACGGAATTGTCGGACCCACTTTATTCGTCTTCGCTATCATTGTGTAATGTCAACTTTGATCAAAATCTCGAGTTCGATTTTTTTTTTCAAATGCAGAACTTGCCCTATAGTACTTATATCGCAAGTAAAAATGGGGTCTCGCAAATCTGTCTGTTTGCCTTTCCGACTACAGCCTTAACGGCTCGGCCGATTTCGTTAAACTTGGTTAATAGTATTTTTAGTTTTTGCTCAACAGGCTTTTTTTCTTTTTTTTTAAGACCAAAAATAATGGTACCAAATGATTTTTTTTTTCGAAATTTTATAAATATTTTTTTTTCTCAAAAACTGTTCGACAGATTTAACAAAAAATCATCTAGTTAAAACTAGGTAATGGTTAAAAGAAATTTTCCTAAAAATGATAATCAGAGGGGGTGTACCATCTTGGAATTTTTTTTTTTTTTTGTTTTTTAATTTCTCAAAAACGGTAAAACCGATTTTGATAATTTTTGTAATGCTAAAGCTTCTCAATCGTTTGAATATTATTGTGTTATTTAAAAAAATGGTTTTTAAAAATTGCATTTTTCTCGAAAACGGCGCCTAGAATTTTAATAACTTTTTTTTTGAATTCAAATGAAGAAAAACAGGTAAAATATATTTTTTTTTCTTTCAATTAATTTTTACGATCTTTAATTTAATAAACTAAATTTTGAAATTAATATATTACTGATTGCACCTACCATTTTGTAGAGTTTTGAATTTCTCATTATCGGCATAACGGATTTTGTATAAAAAAGCTTCTAAAAAATTTAAAAAATATTGCGTTTCAAGACTTTGATATTTTTTTTTTAATTTTTGAAAAAAAAAAAAAAAATTTTTTTTTGGAAAATTCTATATCTCAAACACGGCTCAATACTTTTTTTTTAATTTAATCTTTATTCGTATAATAATAAAAACTTTAAGTTAGGGTACATATTTCAAAAATTTTGCATATAAAAGCTTATTTTTCTTAGAAACTACTAAACGACTTATAATTATAAACAAAACAAATATTTGTTTGAATCACATGGCATCCTGTTCTTAGCTCCAACTACTAAAGGAGTTGTTTAAGTCATTTAAAATTAAATTTTATGGTTATGAAAAGTGTTTCCTTAATAACCTTAATTTTTGAAAATCTTAGTCTTTCACAAAAGAGCAAGTTCGTGCGACCCAGTCGTGCATTTTATTTATAATAAGAACATGAAGATAAGGCTGTGGTTTTTGTTGTAATTTTTTATTAAACTTGAAACGTTCTCCCAGGACACTCGGCACAAACTTATGATGCATACCTTCCAATTTATTTTTAAACTTTAATCTCGTAGGATTTGAACGTTTTCCAAGAAAAAAATGTTATGATTTTAGCTATTTAAATCACTCCCTTATGATATTGACACTCGTGCTTATGTGAGTATCTTAGGTATCTTATCATGATGCGAACCTGATAATTTCCTATGACTATATCATTTTTGTTAGTCCTTAACAAATAAAAAGCTGTCCTAGGTCACAATCAAAGAATCTTTCATCAAACTAAACAAACAGTTGGCATATTTCGGTTATGCAGATTCAATAATAAACGTCCTGCTACAAGCAAAATGTCTAAAAGAACGACAAACTAAATTGACGTCATGTTTACCTGGACTTTTGCACACATAAGTAAATCTAAAGGATAAATATTTGCTCTTTGGCACTTGCATCTCAATTGATTAAAGTTTGCATGTATTGTTTGTTCCTAAAAGCATTTATCCGGCAATGGATTTGTATTTCTATTTTATATATTAATGCAAATTTTAAAATTAAGGACATGAAACATGCAATAAATCGATTGGGTAGGGAATACCGGGTGATTTGCATTAGATGCGGGGAAGAGGGTGGTATGAACAGATTAGATAAAATAGATAACACAAATCGAAAAAAAAACAGGAAGAATGTCTATTTAACCGTATATAGGCAGAAAGGATGAAAATTGATCTGAAATTGAGCTGTACAATTTTTGCTCAACTTTTTTTCCAAACTTTTTGAGCTAGATAACAATTTTTCCAATTTAGTTTCGATATATAGTTACGAAAACCAAGAACATTACTCGTTGCTTTGTAATATAGATTTAATATTTGATACCTATACAACTTCTATTTTATTTAACACTGGTGTCAGAAGCTCAACTTAAAGTAGAAGACCTTAAAAAACATTTGACCAAATTGACAAATCTACATCTGGAAGCAAGGTTGAATTACAAACTCACTTCGCAATTCCCATTGCTGGAGCATTAGGAGGGGATTGATGTTGAAAATGAGGACTTCTGAGATGAGAACTCACACAAAACATCTGGAGAGAGTGCACCAACTGAAGTTCCAAATTTTGTACAGCTCTTACAAAAGATGGAGAAAAGAATGATGGACGACAGGAACATTTGGGAAGCATTTTTTTGGGAAGCTTAATTAAGCGAACTAGAAAGCAAAACGGATCAGGAGATTTACACAATGAAACAAGAAATCTCTTGCACCGGTTGGGGCCTTTTTATCACAAATTAAGGCTTCTAATCTATGACGGGATCTTCAAGTTTTGCTGTTTTTAAGCTACAGTTTGAAACCACCGTCTAAGGCAATCACTGGAGTGAATAGGACTGTACATCGGCTCTTATAATTTCTCTAAACGGTGCTGCTGCTAAAATATTACAAACTCTACCAGCCGAAGAACAGATTAATTATTCAGCTTTGATACAAGCTTAACATCGGCGGTATAGTAATGACCACATGCGCCAAGTTCACCGCCTGGAACCAAAGGCACGTTCTCAACAAAAAGGTGAAAGCCTTCAGGCCATTGCAGGTGAAATCGAAGGTTGAGCTCAATTGGCTCTTGTGGATGGTACTCCAGAAATAATTGATAGGGTTACAATTGTAGCATTTGTTGACTTCCGTGACATGGAGACTACAGTAGTATCACCAAAACCATACTTTTCAGAAATGGAAAACTTAGCAATCTCCTATGAAACAGCGGCCATAACTATAGTTTGCAGACCGAGCATTCAAGTCAGACAAATTCGTTCTCAGAGTGTACCGTCTTTGGACATTATGTGCCAAGCTGTAAGGTCAGTGATCGAGGAAAAGAAGGGATATCCAGTTTTTTCCAATGGTGAATGTTTTAGCGGAAAACGTGGACATATAGCACGCTATTGTAAAGCACCTACTAAGCAACTAACCAAAGATACTGAGGGTGACTCGCAACAACATTTAAACTAGAAAATACTAACTTATAGGGGCTTAAATTGGTTTCAAAAATCACCTCAAAGTAATATGGCTCAAGAATTGTTCGAACCACAAAAAGTCTAACAATTATGGGTATCCTTGGACAGAAAAGTGCAGCCAGCACACTTGATACGGGAGCATCACAAAGGACTTTGCATTGGAATTGCACCCTTAAAACTGTGACTGGTGAAAGCGCTCCAATATAAGGAACTACATAGACATACATTACAAAGTCTTTCTTTGGACATGATGACTACGTAACATGATTTTGTGGTGATAAAAATAGTGGACGAAGTGATACTTGGCTTGGATTCTAGAAAATTGTGTATTGAAATGTCAAAACACAGAAATGTTACTGCAAGCATAGATTTGGAATTTCGGTTGTCAATCAGTCATCATTCGTACGTCGAAAATCACAAGATCGGCGGAGAAGATCGCCGCGGTCAGTGTACAGCAGAACCTCCAAGGCAGTCGATTCTTCGCCATGCACAAGAACTCGGTATTTTGCAGACTTCAACTTGGCGAATGTTCGCCCGGGACTTAGGCCTTCACCCGTACAACATCCTACTGACCCAGCAGCTCAAAGTTTATGACCATGGATAACGCCGTTTGTTCGCTGACTGGGCTTCGGAGCGTTAAGAAGAGGGTTTCAATTTTGGCCGAGAAATCATCTTTAGCGACAAAGGGCATTTTTAGATTAGTGGCTATGTTAACAAGTATAATTGCAGTATATGAGACGACATCCCTAAAATGTTAACGGCGGCGTCATTGGTCAGCACTTTTTTGAAAACTACATTGGTCAGGCGACCACCGCCAATCACGAGACCTTCAGAACGATGGTAAAAAATTTCTCATAGTCCAAATTCATCCATGAGAACCTAGACGACATGGGATTCCAGGAAGATGGGCGGCGAACGTACGTGCCACATAGCGGAGGCCACGATTGACATTCTGCATGGACGGTTTGGGAGTTAGTTTATCTCTCGCAGAGGTGACGTGAATTGGCCACTAAGGTCATGCGATTGAACCCCGCTAGACTTTTTTTGTGGAGTTTCCTGAAGTCACAGGTCTATGCGTATAAACTCAAATTTCACCGGATCATCTATGGGGAAGTCATTGAAAATTGGACCACTCGGATCCGTGCCGCCATAAGAAGCCGAGGCGGGCATTTAGACGGTGTCATATTCCATACATAATGGCATTAATGGGCCTTTTTTGTTATTACCTTGTCGTCGCACACAGTCTTTATCGAAAAACCCTGTATATTCGTGCTTGCTTTGTTCCGTCTTATTTTGAAATTTCTATTATATTTTTTTTTTCCTAGAATGAAAAACTAAGTAACCATAATTGCACAACCTCAGTTACCATGTGCGTTCTATCGAAACAACTTCATAGAACCTTTAAGAGATCAGACGCAAATTCAGGTCAATAAATCGAAATTCATTCTGCTTCTATGCATGCAAAGGAGCATATACATACATACGAGTATATGATGTTAAATAAGGTTCTCAATCTGCAGTGCATCCTTCCTCTAGACTTTTTCTCTCTAGAAAGCCTATATGTGTATGTTGAACAAAGTTATTTCGCTTCAGAAGACATCAAAAGACTGCATTGCTTTATCATTCAGTCGAAAGGATTCTCTCGATGAGAATGTCTTTGAAAATTTACTCATAAACATTTGCTCTGTGCTATAGGTATTTCACTAGTCTTTGATGATGATGATGATGATGATGATGATGAACACAGCAGAAGCCCAGATGTTTTTGCTCCAGATAAGAACCGATAATAAAGCCATAAACAACTGCATCTGGTTTGGTTTAGTTCAGTTCAGAGTATTTTGTATTGCTGCCTTCTCTTTGGAATAGACTCATTGTTTTGAAAATAATTCTGTAAAAGGATTATCCTACCGAAACCTTTAGACATAACTATACAATAACTATACAATACATAAATATGTTTGTGGTGTAATAACGGAACACGAAATGGAATTTTGTTGGTTAAACAAGTTTCAGTATTTACACTTAAGTCCTGTAAATCGAATTTCTCAGCAACAAACATTAGGGCTGTATCACCTCGATATGAGAGAATAGTGAGTTAAATTAAAATAAAAAAATCATCATTTTTGACAGTAACAAACGTAAAAACTCAAAACAGTAAAGAAAATACATAAACGGTTTTCCAGTTGGGAAGAGTAGATTTTGACAGTTCATGGCGGCCATGATGTCGTTATTATTTTGCGTTAGTTTTTCAGACACATCACCATACAGCGTTGAGTAACACACGCTAGCGATATAACTTCATGATCTGGAACAGTAGAAAGCAGATCACGATTTCGTTAAAAAATCTTCTTCGTCAACAAACAAAATTTCCAAACTTGAGTCGATGCCAATCTACCAGAGGTCCGCCGACTGGCAATATATTTATCTACAGAAATTCACTGTTTGAAATGGATTGTGGGTATAGTCGGAGTCATCGGTCCCTAATCGACACCGACCATCACCACACCACCAACGGAGACGTAAATTAGAAGCTACGGATGTGAAACACACGTGATTTAAAAAAACGGCACTGATGTACGTAATACGTCACACAGCTGATGCCTCAATGGTCAATGGACCTTTTAAATTAGCGATTGAAGCGCTATCTAAGTGGAGATGACCTGAACTGGCCATCGATATTGTGCGATTTTACCCATTTACACTTTTTCTTCATTACTTGAGGGTTTTTCTCAAATCACAGTTCTATGCTGATAGGCTGTAAACGAGCGGTCCCTCAAAGTTCAACGACATACATTCTAAAATATTTATTACTTGTGACTTATAGGTGACTTATAGGAATGCAAGTTATGCATTCGGAAAAAAAATCGAACTCCAGATTTTGATCAAAGTTGACATTACGATGATAGCGAAGACTAAAAAAGTGAGTCTCGCAATTCTTTCTGTCTGCCTAAATGGTTCGGACGATTTTTTGTTAAACTTGGTAGAGATCACTTTGAATTTTTCCCCCCACACGTTTTTTTTTTCTTTTTTTTTGTACACCAAAAATAACGGTAACTCCCATACGAATTTTTTTCGAAATTTTAATAAATATTTTTTTTTCTCAAAAACTTTTCGACAGATTTAAAAATGAAAATAAAAAAAAAATCATTTAGTTAAAGCCAGATAATGGTTGAGGGTAACCTCCATGCAACCATTTTTTTTGTTTTTGATTTTCTCAAGAACGGTACAACCGATTTTGTTCATTTTTTTTGCTAAAGTTCCAATGCAATTTGGACAGATTTGTGTATTCAAATTTTTAAAAATTATTTGTTTGTATTTTAAGAAAAGTTTCAATTTTTTTTTCAAAACTCAATATTTCGAAAATTTTTATTTTACCTTAAAATTAAGGTTAGTTTTTATGATCTTTAATTTAATACAAAAAAATTGAAATTAAGATACTCGTATTACAGCTTGTACCTACCATAGATTTTGTCTTATTTTGAATTTCTCACTATCGACACAAAGGATTTTAATGAAATTTTTTCTAGAGATGCTTCTAAAAAGTTTAAAAAACATTGCCTTTCAAAATTTAAAAAAAAAATTTTTTTTTGAATTTTTGTAAGGTTAGGGTTAGGTTAGGTTAAGGTGGCTGCTGACCGGAAAAGGCGAACACACTTAGACCAATAGTTGGTCCGTTGTGATACCACAGGATTTCAATAATCACCCTTAATCGTTAAACCATTTTGAGCTAACAATGAAGCGTTTGAGACAGTGAGAGTCGGAATTATTTAGATCGCTAGGATCGTTATAGTAGTAGTCTCCCAAGTGGAGTCTATGTTTTTGTGTTAGGGCAGGACAAGAACATAGAAGCTGTGGAACTGACTCATTTTCTTCTTCTTCATCCATGCAGCTTCTGCAAAAATCATTTGCAGGAACTCCAAGACGGAAAGCATGTCTTCATATTAAGCAGTGTCCAGTAAGGACACCTATAACGGAGCTAATATGCAATCTACCAATAGAAATTAGTTGTTTTGAGCGTTTAGCATCAAACAATAGCCAAATTAGTTTAGTAGACCGGCAAGTTGGGGTGCTGGTCCATCTGTGGTTAGCTTTCTTTATGGTATCATGCTTTAGCATAAGTTTACAAGTAGCTAGGGGTATACCGATGTTTGATTTGCTATCCAACAAAGGTAGGATTGTTCCGTTTTTTGCAAGTTCGTCGGCTTTACAATTTCCTGGAAAGTCTCTATGACCCGGCACCCATGAGATGATCGAAAATTTTGGGCTCTTAGTGAGTTAATGGAGACAGAGTCCAGTGACTTTATGGCAGCTTGACTGTCTGAGAAAATACGTATAGCAGTGATCGATATAGCCTTTTCTTTGAGCCAAGAGAGGACTTCTTTTATTGCTAGAAACTCTGCCTGGAACACGCTACAGTGATTGGGAAAAGATAGACAAAGATTTAATCTTTTGGAGTATACGCCTCCACCGACCCCGTCATCGGTTTTAGATCCATTGTGTAGAAATGAATCGCTTCGTCTACCAACAGTGACTCATTTTCCCACTTTCCCAGGTAGACCTGGAAGGAATGGACACTTGAATGTTTTTATTAAATTTTGGATGAGGGGTGCTGTAATCGACGTTACTAGGTATGGATCTGAATGAGTTCAGTATAGTAGAGTGGCCAATATCGCTGTTGATCCACTGCGAGGAGGCTTTAAGCCGAATGGCTGTGCTAGCGGCCGATTCTTTACTAAAGATATCTAGCGGTATGAAATGAAAAAGAACATCAAGTGCAGCGGAGGGAGTTGAACGGAGAGCTCCACCCATGATTAAGCAGGCTGTTCGTTGGACTTTGCTGAGCTTATCGCGGTTTGTTGCTGTTTCCAGCGCAGTCCACCATACTGTTACTCCATATGTAAATATCGGTCTAATGACTGAGATGTATAGCCAGTGTGTTATACTATGAGTTTGTAGACCCTATTTGTTACCTACGGCTTTCTTTCAAGAGAATAGAGCTATGTTGGCTTTGTTGATTCTCTCTTGGATATTAGGCTTCCAGCTTAATTTCTTGTCCAAAATAAAACCCAGATATTTTGCTTTTTCTGAAAATTTAAGCGGTATACTTTGGTGTCGGGAGGGTCTATGTGTGGGATTTTATATTTCCTGGTAAATAGGACAAATTCAGTTTTGTGGGGGTTGACATTGATCTGCCCAGGTAGTAAGCTTGTTTAAAGCATTTCGTAAGAGTTCCGTCAGAGTGTTAGGATGCTTACCAGATATCGCTATCGCAACATCGTCCGCATAGGCAATCACCCTATGCCCCTCCCATGAATTTTTGAAAAAAAAATGAATTTTTTTGAAAATTCGATAAATTGGATAATACGAAAAACAGTTTAATATTTTTTTGGAAATTTAATTTTATATTCGTATAATAATAAAAACTTAAGTTTGGCGTACCAAATTTTTTTCTTAAAAATGTTTTAAAAATTTTGTATATAAAAGCTTATTTAAAAAAAAGAACTACTGCAACGACTTATAATTTTTGTTGTAGCATAATTTGTATAGCTTTCTGTTTTGGTGTCTTACTACTAAAAGAATTAAAAAAATTAATTTTATTCATATAAACAGTTTTCTCTAATAACATGCGTTTTTAAAATTCCTAGTCTATTACATAGGAGCAAGTTCGTGCTACACATTCGTGCATTTTATTTTTTCTAGCCTAACGTTGCGCGTATAGTAGTGCGACAAAGCAATGCGATGCGAGAAGCGATGCGACAAACGATTCTAGATCGATTTTGTGCAATTGTGTTGTTAATTTCTTGACACTAAAACTCTCAAAAAGCTGCATCACACAACACAAGCACTGAAATAAGAAAATTGTTCTCGTTTGGTTTTTTTCTTGAAACCTCAAAACAAACAATTCAAAGCTTCTCGCACAAACTCGCTTGAAAAAGTGATCAGAACAGTTTGTGTGCGAGAAACTTGCGATAGGCATGCGAGAAACTCGCAACACTTGCATCAAATATCGCTCCACTGTGCGCACGTGTATAAGAATCAATGTGAATATTTTTCTCGCACGCAAACGCTTCTCGCATCCCATCGCTTTGTCGCACTACTGTACGCGTAGCCTAAGGCCCTGGTAGCTAATATTAAATCTCGTAAATTATTGATTTAGTTATTGTATTATGTGTCAATATAATTTTATAATAATAATAATAGTAAAATATTTAACATTTATTTTATACTTAAATCTTAGACTAATGATCAAAAGACGAAAGCTGCCAAGCAAATATCGGTCGACCAGTTATCTACCGAAATAGTTTAACACAAAGGGAAAATAAGTTCTTGATTTTAACATATCGGGTTTTGACGTAATGTGTACTGTACTAGTTTTCAAGCCAAAATTTAATATCAAAGTTGTCTACATAACTTTCTACTTCCTCGGACTACCTTCAAATTCGTAGAATAAAATAATTTTGGATATGCAACAACTCGTAAAACAGCAAGGCAAATTAAGAAGGCAGGTGGCAATACCTACACGGGTCGCCTGACGCCTAGGCCTGTGGCCTCATAAGCGCTGAAGTGTGCCGCTGTTTTAATACCACAACTCTTTAGCACAGTCAACGGGACCATCACGAGCATCCGAAAACATCCATATACTAATTCAAACTAGGCAGATTTATGAATGGTGCTCAAGCGACAACTAATTCGATCGAGTGGTCATCCGGGTATTGTGCACCACAGACCCTTTCAAAACCCCCCAGTCCGATAGCTCGCGGTCTTAGGAATTCGATTTAGGGCACGGTAGAGGAGTAACTAAAGTTCGTCAAAGGGCCATTTCGTTTCGTTGTGAAAAGAGATCGGAAATCTGACTTTCAGCTCATCAGCTTGTTCATTCCTATCAATGCCACTAAGACCTGGAACACAGATAAGAGTGTCACCGAGGTTAATTTTCAGGTTCGTCAAATCCTAATGGCATTGGTGGATTTTATAGTCGAATCAATGGCTTTACCAACCCCCTTACTGTGTGATTAAATCAGTTCTTGTTTTAAGAACAACATCCAAACAAGAACCGAAAAAACTAGCCTTGCAACTTCCAACCAATCATGTGTACGTCTTATTATTCGACAGGGAGGGAGGGACCTACGATTTTGCTTTCCGAATCCGAATGGCTAAGATAATCGACCCTTTTCATATTCAAGACATATTCTTGGAGAATTTGTCACTACCTCGCAAGAGGCAGTTACTCTTAAACAAAATTTGTTTGTAGGTGAAATAGGCTGCGATCCTAGATTTTCGGCGCGGCGTGACAGTCCAATGCAAGGAGAGACGAATTATCAGTTAATATATGGATTTACTATTTGAAAATTTTTTAAACTGCATTTGAAGACATGAATACAAAAATTGAATATTTTTACTATAGCTTTTAGATTACAACCAACTTACTTGCGACTCACGAGAACGGGACATAACCCCGTAGGCGGTATTAAACCAAGATGTGATTGGCAGTGGCTTGCCCATCCATATCCATGAGCTTCGAAAAAGCATTGATTCCAAATAAGTCAAACTGATCGGCGAGGTCTTGACATGTAACAGCCGAAAAATAATCAGCACAATTGAGAATGAGTTGTTCAAGCTGAAGTAATCATCTAGAAACGGTATGATACATCGGAAAACTGGAGGCCCTATGCTCTTAAGATTAACCCATGGACGTAACTGGTTCGATGACCTTTCATTATACTCTAGGAACCATAGAGATTTTGTGAAAAGATGTGCCTTGAATTTCCCTAATTTAAGTATTGAAGGCTTAGAGCGAAACAATTCAATTGCAATATTTGCAAGTTAAAAAAAAATATTTAGAGATTTGGAGAATTTTTAAAGTCAGTTTTAATTTTTTTAATTGACCAAAAGGTCACCAAGAAGCCGATCAAAATTGGCGGGGATCGAGGAGACAAATACAGTTTTAATTGTCTAGTCTTAAAGGAAAGTGCAGTAAATTCCTGGACAAGGTAAGTTCTAACATTTTCAAGACAGGAATGCCCATACCTTACAATTCACAAAACAATCTTCTCCCTTCTCTATGAATGCTGCGTTGTGTGTGCAAGGATTTTATTTCAAAATTCAAACATTTCGCCCCACTTTTTTGTGAATAAAATCAAATTGAAATTTAAATAAGTTCCAAGGCAACGAAAATAAACAACCATTTATCCTCAAACCAAACCACTTAACATTTTTCATCTACGAAATATTAGTCCTTCTCGCTAAGGACTCTAATACCAGTTCAAAGGAAGCTTATAAAATAACTCGTTTTTTTTGCTTCTCCTCTGCACCACCTGAACCTTGTTATGTATGTATATTATACCGCAATAAATAAACCTCAGCCAGCTCTATATCAGTTCGCCGCGCCTTTGCTCTTCTTCAGGATCAATACATTTAAATATCTAAACATCTTCTCGGAATCACGACGACGACGACGACGCAGGTAAATGTACTTATTCCAAAATATTGACTCTGAAAAGCCCTATTAAATCCCTCTCGCCGGGAATTACCATCGAACTGTTTTTGTTTTATTTCAATTTTGCTTCGGAGTACTGTAGTGTATCATTAAAATCAATAATCCGTGTTTCGGGGAAGAGGAAGGCTCTGGAGACGACGACTACGAAGGACGAAGGGCACAAAATTGTATAAATTGCGCATGACATTACTTAGAAGTGGGTGGATGGGTGTGCCAGACGCTAGAGCATTCGTTCAAGTTCCCACGGTTCGTTCCTCCGTCGACGTCGCAACACAGGTATTTTCTTCTTCTTGGGGGCAACAAATTACAACAGGGTGGTGTTTGGCGTTCGGCATAGCAGTGGCTTAAAAATAAACCTTTACGAGTGTCGGAGTTTCTCTTTACGAAAATACGGATACCTTCGACTTCGATGTCCTCTATATTTAAGCTTTGGTGTGTGCTTTTCTCCTTTTGTTAAGAAATGGTTTATAACCCTTTAACGATAAACTACCCCATATATACATATATTTAAACTCTTCTGCATTGTGCACCACACTAAGGGTATAGTATACCAATTGGGTGTAATACCTTTTTCTCAAGGCTACTTGTAGACTATTTTTATACTACGTACTCGTACGTACCATACCTACTGCTTCTTTTCGACAAAATGGTTGTTCGTGCAGCAATAAGTCCTGGAACGTGTGCTGCAGTTCTTATTCAGTACAGGCTATAGAGTCCTTAAGTGGCACTTGAACTAGCGAAAATGTTTATGACATACAACACAATACCTCTGTATCGGTATATAGTACAGTTTATGTATGTTCCGACAAAAGCTTAAAACTGAAGTGGTCACTTAAATCATCCACTTCAAGTATGTTTGCTAAGGGAACGAGAAAGTGTGGGTGCGACACGCTGCCAAAGTACACCCTCACTATAGCTGGTACTCTTTACTTAAGTAATCGAGGGCATACAGCTTAATGTATTATATGTCGTTCAATTAGTGTTTGATATAAAGTTGAAGAGTTCATGAATAATACCATCTTAAAGGTGCTGCACTTTGCAGCAGAAGGTTAACAAAAGGAGGTCAATTTGTAGCACATAACAACTAAATAGGTAAGAAATGGCCTCTTACGTTCCATTTCCATTTACTTTTCAACGCAAATGTTTTGGTTTCAAATGGATCTCAGCATGTTGAAATGAAGTCTTTCAAGTCTTTAATTAAGGTCAAATCCGTTGAAAAAATACTAACAAACTAGTAAGGAGATACATATATGTAAAATAAAAGTTTCTGTTTTAAAGAAGTTTGCAAATGTACCTTTCTAATCATGAGGTTCATGTGGTTGGATTTATAAGAGGGCTTTAACGATCTGCATACTATACGAGTGTGTCTCGTCTATCAAATAAAAGGCTTTGGTTTCAAAAAATAAACTATAAACTCTGCTAACGAGATACAGTTTCTCATTATGAAAAGGCAAAAGTTTTATTTATTGGTCAGAGGAAACCTAGAACTAACGGGTGATTTTTTAAGAGCTTGAGAACTTTTTTTTAAAAAAAAACGCATAAAATTTGCAAAATCTCATCGATTCTTTATTTGAAACGTTAGATTGGTCCATGACATTTACTTTTTGAAGATAATTTCATTTAAATGTTGACCGCGGCTGCGTCTTAGGTGGTCCATTCGGAAAGTCCAAATTTGGGTAACTTTTTCGAGCATTTCGGCCGGAATAGCCCGAATTTCTTTGGAAATGTTGTCTTCCAAAGCTGGAATAGTTGCTGGCTTATTTGTGTAGACTTTAGACTTGACGTAGCCCCACAAAAAATAGTCTAAAGGCGTCAAATCGCATGATCTTGGTGGCCAACTTACCGGTCCATTCCTTGAGATGAATTGTTCTCCGAAGTTTTCCCTCAAAATGGCCATAGAATCGCGAGCTGTGTGGCATGTAGCGCCATCTTGTTGAAACCACATGTCAACCAAGTTCAGTTCTTCCATTTTTGGCAACAAAAAGTTTGTTAGCATTGAACGATAGCGATCGCCATTCACCGTAACGTTGCGTCCAACAGCATCTTTGAAAAAATACGGTCCAATGATTCCACCAGCGTACAAACCACACCAAACAGTGCATTTTTCGGGATGCATGGGCAGTTCTTGAACGGCTTCTGGTTGCTCTTCACTCCAAATGCGGCAATTTTGCTTATTTACGTAGCCATTCAACCAGAAATGAGCCTCACCGCTGAACAAAATTTGTCGATAAAAAAGCGGATTTTCTGCCAACTTTTCTAGGGCCCATTCACTGAAAATTCGACGTTGTGGCAGATCGTTCGGCTTCAGTTCTTGCACGAGCTGTATTTTATACGGTTTTACACCAAGATCTTTGCGTAAAATCTTCCATGTGGTCGAATAACACAAACCCAATTGCTGCGAACGGCGACGAATCGACATTTCACGGTCTTCAGCAACACTCTCAGAAACAGACGCAATATTCTCTTCTGTACGCACTGTACGCATTCGTGTGGTTGGTTTAATGTCCAATAAAGTAAACTGAGTGCGAAACTTGGTCACAATCGCATTAATTGTTTGCTCACTTGGTCGATTATGTAGACCATAAATCGGACGTAAAGCGCGAAACACATTTCGAACCGAACACTGATTTTGGTAATAAAATTCAATGATTTGCAAGCGTTGCTCGTTAGTAAGTCTATTCATGATGAAATGTCAAAGCATACTGAGCATCTTTCTCTTTGACACCATGTCTGAAATCCCGCGTGATCTGTCAAATACTAATGCATGAAAATCCTAACCTCAAAAAAATCACCCGTTAGAAACAAAGTTTTGAATTAGTGTTTATATTTATATTTTGACAGTCTTTGACGTGGGAATAAATTACTAGCTATGGTCAACGTGTACTATTTCCGAAAGTTAGTTTTGCAAAAATAAAAAAAAAAACATTATTTCGAAAATATATGTAAACCTCCTTGCAACCTCGGCTTAAATAGTTCTACTACGTAGTTCTACTACGAGGTAGTTCCAGAAGTACCCGACCTAACAAAGAAAACACAAAAAAATGGGGGAAAAATATTTTTATTTCTCTACATAGTCTCCTTTTAGCTCGATACACTTTTCCCAGCGGTGTTCAATAGCTTCGATAATCTGTTTATAGTGAGCACCGTCGAGCTCCTCAAAATAGCCATCAACCGCAGACTCCACCTCTTCATTGTTGGCAAATCTTTTACCATTTTTTCAAGTTTGGAAACAGAAAATAATCCGAGGGGGCTAAATCTGGAGAATAGGGTGCGTGAGGAAGCAATTCGAACTTCAACTCATTGATTTTGGCCATCGCGATAACGGAGTGAACTGGTCCATTGTCTTTTTTTTTTTTTATAATCTACCCGCGCTCAAGGGATTATGATTACCCTTTAAATGGTTCAACACAGCGCGGGCGTGAAGTTAATGAAGAGAAAGAAGGATAGGAAAGATGTGTGGCACGATGTTCTGAGACTGTTGGTGGTTGTCTCAGATATTTTTATCTCCAGGGATGGCGGCTGAGCTAAAGCGGAGAAATGCCGTGTCTTATTTCTATGTCGCTTATAATTCACATTATTTTATTCGTGTTCATCCTTGTTGGGCATACTAGTTTAACTCAATTACTACATGCTGTTAGTGTTATTCCTGAACAACATGTAATGAGTAAACCAGCAACCCATTGATGACAATTTTTAGAAGGTTTTTAATGGAATTAAAGCGACATAGACGACGGCAGGGATCGAACCTGTCATCGTGAGGTTGACAGGCGAGCACACATCCATCGCGCCACAAAACTTTCTTTTTCGCCAAATGCGGCCGTTTTTCTTGATTTTGTCACTCAAACGCTGCAATAAGTTCGCATAATACTCGCCGTTGATTGTTTTTCCTTTCTGAAGATAATCAATGAAAATTATCCCACGCGCATCCCAAAAAACTGACGCCATGACCTTGCCTGCAGATGGAACTGTCTTCGCCTTCTTTGGAGCCGATTCTCCCCTTTCAGTCTAATGTTTTGACTGTTCCTTCGTCTCAGGTGTGAAGTGATGGACCCATGTTTTATACATGGTTATAAATCGACGTAAAAACTCTGCTTCGCCAAACACTCGATTGAAACAACCTCACGACGCTGTTTTTGTTCCATTGTGAGTAATCGCGGCACCCATCTTGCGCACAGCTTTCTTATGTCCAAATTTTCAGTCAATATGCGATGTACATCATTTTTTGAAATGCCTACCATGTCTGCTAGCTCGCGCACTTTCAGTCGACGGTCACCCAATACCATTTTGTGGATTTTCTTCACCATTCCTGGCGTGGTCACCTCATCTGGTCGAGCACTCCGATGTTCGTCTTGGCGGCTCGTACGACCTCGTTTAAACTCTGGCACTCAATATTTTACTGTTGTAAACGAAGGAGCAGACTCCCCCAGAGTAGAATCTAGCTCCGCTTTGGACTGAGTTGGACTGAGGCCTTTCAAATGAAAGTATTGTATCACATAACGGTGACCAATTTTTCCATGTTTACAAATTCACTGAGAGCGTTCACTATTGATGGCTGCCAAACAAATACTGAACAACTTAGCGTCGTCAAACTTCAAACTTAAGCTTTATAAATTTGGTACTCTCTACCATAGTCATTCTTTTCAAAGTATACAAATTATTAATTTCCTAACAATAATGGAGTTTTTCGTAAGCCTACATTTTGAAAAGTAATTTAAGTTGAAAGTAAATTGTTTCATCCGAAGGTCATCAGGTTCCCAACTAAGTTGCTCAATTCAGATCTATGTTTTTAAATATTAAAAGTAAGTAATTTTTTCGGCCTTTTAAGATGTTTTGTATAAACAAAACCATTAACACCAAACAGCCCTATTGTGGCTATCAATTGTTTGATAGTAACTTCTCTAAACTCATTGATGAGTACCAATTGATAATTTCAAAGCCATTGTGAATACTGAAACTGATCAAAATGGCATTGTGAATGAGTTTTGTTTTGTTTCGGAGTTTGATGTTTCTAATTTGCATTTGGTTTTGTTGCATCGTATACAAATCTAGTTTAGGTTAAATAATGTTAGTTGTTTTTTTCTTGTTAAAAATATTTTATTTATTCATACCTAAGCAAGGTAAGCCACCTACAGAATTAACATCTTACAGATCTATATCGCTTATACCAACCAAGGCAAACATTTTCGAAAATCTGCTCCTGATAAGGTTAAGCGAAATTATGGAAGAAAGAAGACTTATCCCGAATCATCAGTTTGGATTTAGAAATAAACATTCCACGATAGACCAAGTGCATCAAATTAGGATGTTGTAGAAAAAGGAAAACAACTATGTTCAAGTCCGTTTTTATATGTTGGTCAAGCCTTTGATAAGGTTTGGCATTTGGTAGAAAATGCATAGGAACCTTCGCAGGCAGTTCTACAAAATATTTCAGTATTTCCGTTGCGAACTGACTCTTTAAGAGTACGGTACGACCAAAATTACTTGGAACTAAAGAAAATTGAAGCCGGTGTACCATAAGGAAGTGTCCTAAGACCAATCCTGTATTTGTGGTACGTATATACTAGGGGTATTCCAATGGACATCAATGCTACCATGGCCACCTTTGCTGACGATACTGCGATACTGGTGCCATGATAAATCCATTACGAAGGCTGAAGAAAAATTGATAAAGTTAACGATTGGACGCAACGATGGCGTATCAAATTAAACGAATCAATGGTAAAGCTGTAGCTTACGACAAATACCAGTCGTGCATTTGGAATGACTTTGGATAGAAATTTTCGAAAGACACTTCGTAATATTGGGTACTATGTAGTGTGGGACTCTTAAAATAAAAATAAATATATTTGGTGGTGGCAACAGCTCGAAGAGAACCAGGTCCTAGTGGCTTACAACTCTCAACCATTCCTGTGTGCGTGTTACCAGGAATTGAGGGACCTAAAATTTTCTGCCGATTCCGAACGGATAATGTGCAGCACTTTTCATGACAAGAGATACTTTTAAGGGATTGGTCAATTCCTCGTTAGAGGCAGTACACCCCTGAAAAACTTTTTGCAGTGGCTGAGAATCGAACCCAAAACCTTCTGCAGGACAGTCCAACGCACTAACCATTATGCCAAAAGGTACTGTGCAACTCTTGCCGCATGAAAACCACGCGGATCAGAACTAACCTATGAAAGATTGACAGATGATTTTTCTTTCTTAATTTAAAATCACCTTGGTAGATGTTTAAACTTTTAATACTTTTCTATAGCTCTTAGACCATCAGCTCATGAGGCTTGGTTCTTCTATGTCTCTGAACCTTGTCTCTAACAACATTCATTTGTTTTTTTTTACAGTCCAATTTTAAAGTTTTGAAGCGCAATGTTTTAAAACTTTTTTAGACGATTCTCTGTACAAAATTTCATTAAAATTCGTTATATACCATTAGTAAGAAGTTCAAAATTCGAAAAAATAGTTCGATGGTAGGTAGGTAGGTCAGTACAATCTTAGTTTAAATTTTTGTCTATTGAATTATAGATCGTAAGAATTAAAAAGAAAAAAAATTTATCAAAATTCTAGGCGACGTTTTCGAGAAAAATACGATTTTCGAAAACTATTTTTTAACATTTGTATAGTGGGTGCCGTTATTTTCAGATACAATATAATGTTGTTTCTTACATCTTGTAGAATGTAGATTGTATTAAATAACTTTAAACTGTCAAGTTTAAAACAAAAATTGAACATTGCGTTTTCGAAATATTGAGTTTTCAATACTTTTTTTTTAAGTCCGGAAAAAATTTGAGTTGACAATACTATAAAAACTGTTGGTGAGTTTTAGCATAAAAAAATGATCAAAATTGGTTGAACTGACTTTTAGAAAATTCAAATATGGTTCTTAGTAGCGAGTACCAATCATTTCTCGAAAAAAAAAAATTCAACCATTACCTATGTAGATTAATTTAAATGAAATTTCTTCTTTTTTTTTAAATCTGTCGAACAGTTTTGGGGAAACAAATATTTTAAAAAATTTCGTAAAAAATACGTATCGCAGGTACCGTTATTTTTGGTCTTTAAAAAAAAAGAAAACAACGTTTGGGGAGAAAAGATCAAAACCCATATCTACCAAGTTTGAAGAAAATCGGCCGAGCCGTTTAGGCTGTAGTCGACCCGACAGACAGACAGAATTGCGAGGCCCACTTTTTTGGTCTTCGCTATATCATCGTAGTAATGTCAGCTTTGATCAAAATCTCGAGTTCGATTTTTTTCCGAATGTATAACTTGCCTTATAGTACCTATAAGTCGCAAGTAAAAATGAGTTATAAAGAGATATATTTAAAGGCAGATGTGAACTCATAGCTCTCAATGGGTGTCCGTACTTCGGAAGTTTCAATTAATTTTGCACTTTACGTAATTTGAAAGCCAAAAAAGACTGTTTTCATGTCATAAGTAAAGGGTGATTTTTTAAGAGCTTGAGAACTTTTTTAAAAAAAAAAACGCATAAAATTTGCAAAATCTCATCGATTCTTTATTTGAAACGTTAGATTGGTCCATGACATTTACTTTTTGAAGATAATTTCATTTAAATGTTGACCGCGGCTGCGTCTTAGGTGGTCCATTCGGAAAGTCCAATTTTGGGTAACTTTTTCGAGCATTTCGGCCGGAATAGCCCGAATTTCTTCGGAAATGTTGTCTTCCAAAGCTGGAATAGTTGCTGGCTTATTTGTGTAGACTTTAGACTTGACGTAGCCCCACAAAAAATAGTCTAAAGGCGTCAAATCGCATGATATTGGTGGCCAACTTACCGGTCCATTCCTTGAGATGAATTGTTCTCCGAAGTTTTCCCTCAAAATGGCCATAGAATCGCGAGCTGTGTGGCATGTAGCGCCATCTTGTTGAAACCACATGTCAACCAAGTTCAGTTCTTCCATTTTTGGCAACAAAAAGTTTGTTAGCATTGAACGATAGCGATCGCCAACCGTAACGTTGCGTCCAACAGCATCTTTGAAAAAATACGGTCCAATGATTCCACCAGCGTACAAACCACACCAAACAGTGCATTTTTCGGGATGCATGGGCAGTTCTTGAACGGCTTCTGGTTGCTCTTCACTCCAAATGCGGCAATTTTGCTTATTTACGTAGCCATTCAACCAGAAATGAGCCTCATCGCTGAACAAAATTTGTCGATAAAAAAGCGGATTTTCTGCCAACTTTTCTAGGGCCCATTCACTGAAAATTCGACGTTGTGGCAGATCGTTCGGCTTCAGTTCTTGCACGAGCTGTATTTTATACGGTTTTACACCAAGATCTTTGCGTAAAATCTTCCATGTGGTCGAATAACACAAACCCAATTGCTGCGAACGGCGACGAATCGACATTTCACGGTCTTCAGCAACACTCTCAGAAACAGACGCAATATTCTCTTCTGTACGCACTGTACGCATTCGTGTGGTTGGTTTAATGTCCAATAAAGTAAACTGAGTGCGAAACTTGGTCACAATCGCATTAATTGTTTGCTCACTTGGTCGATTATGTAGACCATAAATCGGACGTAAAGCGCGAAACACATTTCGAACCGAACACTGATTTTGGTAATAAAATTCAATGATTTGCAAGCGTTGCTCGTTAGTAAGTCTATTCATGATGAAATGTCAAAGCATACTGAGCATCTTTCTCTTTGACACCATGTCTGAAATCCCGCGTGATCTGTCAAATACTAATGCATGAAAATCCTAACCTCAAAAAAATCACCCGTTATTTGTCCAATTTTTATTCCCCAACGTTTATTATATTTCGGAAAAAAAAACGATGACCTTGAAAGAAACAATTTCAGTGCTGAACGAAACTGACTGGAAAATACTTTACATTTTTTGAAAGATATTTATAAATACATATTTATTCCGAATAAAAACATTTACGAGTAATTCTACTTTATTATAATCTATCTTTTTATACAGGGTGTCCCAGAGTCACCGCCCCAAATGAAAACCATGGATTTCTGAGGTCATTTTAAGTCGAAAAACTTAAGAGGTCATTTTCTCGTTTTCGTCCGGTTTTCGAGTTATAACGGTTTTTATGATTTTTCCCTTAACTGGCTTTATCTTTGCCAAACTACGTCCGATTCGTAAAATTTTTTTTATAACCAATCAAGAATTTATTACAGTTTTAGTTTGTCCAGAGACTTTTTTCTGCGGACAACCGTTTCTTCGCAATTTTGCATCAAACCCAATTTTTTCGTTTTTTAAGTAGTTTTTTCACTTTGATATCATTTTATTCAAAAAACCACCACCCATTTCAGGGTATATTAAATTAATATTAAATTAATATACCCTGAAATGGGACGATTAACTTTATCTATTTGTCCTTTTTTTAACCACAATAGCTCAAAAAAAGTTAATTTTGTATTTAAAAATTATTTTTTTTTTAAATTCACTAAGTTTGTTTATTTTTTGTTAATTACATTTAGTATTCTTTTTAAGGAAAAAAAAAATAATTTTTTTAAGAAAATGAACTGGGCTAATAATAAGTGAAAAAAAATTAATACTCATTAACGTGGTTTTTTGAATAAAATGATATCAAAGTGAAAAAACTACTTAAAAATCGAAAAAAATTGGGTTTGATGCAAAATTGCGAAGAAACGGTTGTCCGCAGAAAAAAAAGTCTCTGGACAAACTAAAACTGTAATAAATTCTTGATTGGTTATAAAAAAAAATTTACGAATCAGATAAAGCCAGTTAAGGGAAAAATCATAAAAACCGTTATAACTTGAAAACGGGACGAAAACGAGAAAATGACCTCTTAAGTTTTTCGACTTAAAATGACCTCAGGAGTCCATGGTTTTCATTTGGGGCGGTGACTGTGGGACACCCTGTATATATAAATCAATTGCTGTTCGTTTGTCTCGCTAAAACTCGAGAATGGCTGGACCGATTTTGCTAGTCTTGAAATTTTTGTGGAATATCAGGGAAGGTTTAAACGGTGAGTAACATAAATAACAAGTATCGGAAAATACTAAGAACGACAATTTGATTTTCCAATACAAAATGTTCCTAACTATGAAACATTTGATGTCTTTACGCTACAAATCACTGCGGAAATTTACAATGAGACATTAATCATGATAGAAGATTTGTGTTTATTGATGGTAAATAAAGTGTTGTCGTGTTTGATGACAGCACCCAATCGTCAAATGCGTGAGGCATTTAACCACGAGTTGCAAAGAGAACAACAATATACGAACCTGAAGAATTGGCCGAAGCAGTGCGTTCAAATGTTCTGCAATTGAATGAACAACAAAGAATTGCGTACTATACTTTGATGGAAGCTGTGAACAGTGGATCTGGTGGGACTTACTTCCTTGATGCTCCCGGGGGGACTGAAAAAACGTTCCTAATTTCATTGCTGTTGGCAAAGATCAAATCGCAAAATGAAGTAGTCCTAGCATTGGCTTCATCTGAAATAGCTGCAATATTGTTATAAGCTTATAAGGTGGACGAACTACACATTCTGCCTTGAAATTACCACTAAACATGCAAATTAATAAAGGACCAGTTTGCAACATCGCTAAAAAGAGCGCAATGGCGAAAATTGTACAGATATGCGAATTGGTCGTTTGGGATGAATGTACGATGGCCCACCAGAGGTCACTGGAGGAACTGGACAGTACGTTTAAAGATCTTCGTGACAGCCGAAACATTTTTGGTGAAGCCATGATTCTGTTGTCAGGTGATTATCTAATTTGTGGCGGCATGTATTAAAGACACTCTAATTAACAACTAACATGCGAGTGTTGAGTGGCTGAGTGAACGAGCAATATTGGCGGCCAAAAACAAAGATATTGATTGCAACCACTCAGCATTTTCTTCTCGGAGAGTTGCTTTCTCACAAATCAGTTGACACAGTTACAAACCAGGATCAAGTATAGTTAACTATGCCACAGAGTTTTAAAATTTCCTGGATTTTCCTGGACTACCACCTCATAATTTACAATTAAAAGAAGGATCAGTTTCGATAATACTGGGTAACATTAATCAACCTCGACTGTGCAATGGAGACTGGCTGTAAAAAAGCAAATGAATAAAGTCATCCTGGCCAAAATCATCAAGGAAAAATACAAAGGAGAGGATGTCTTGATCCCGCGTATACCGATGATTCCAACGAATTTGTGTAGGTGATACGAAGTTTACCGGGTCATCTAGTTATATAGATATAAAAACAAAATTAATGCTAAAACGTAAACTTGCCAACCGAGCTGAAAATGTAACCACTAAATAAGCAATAAGAAATGAATTACTTACTTAGTTACTAATATAAATTTTGCTTGAAACTCCCTTTTTAATGTTACATCCCTGACACTTTAATACTATTTTGATATTTTCTATTCTGAAACTAACCACTCTATCCGTTAATGGATTGTGTAAATCAGACCACTGCGAATTAGGAAATATATCTGATTTGAATTTATTTGTCAAGTTGATGATTTAGTAAATTTAATTACAAATTGTCTAGCACCTTCATCATCATCGGCTCGACAACCGGGTTCCCGTCGTGGCCTCTTTCAACAAGTTTCTCCACCTATCCCGGCCGACGCCATCCAGTTGCGCACCCCAAGGCTTCGGGCGTCCTGGTCTACGCCCGCCATCTATCCAGCGCAAGCATGGTCTACCACGCTGTCGTCTACCATAGAATGTAACACAAAGAACTTTCCGAGCAGGTTCCTCTTCGCTCATATGAGCTAGGTGCCCTGCGCACCGAAGTCTACCGAGCTTAATTTTTGTCACGATATCTGATTCAAGGTAGATTGCATACAATTCATGATTATACCGTCTCTCGAACGCAGCTAAGAGGTCGGAGTGCCTTTTGCTAAGCACCCAGGTCTCCGACCCATATGTGAGTACTGGCAGGACCATGGTCCTGTACAGCAGCAGTTTTGAAGTTATGGTGAGATTTCTGGATTTGAAAAGCTTTGACAGACTATAGTAGGCTCTGTTGGATTTGAGAAGCTGCCCGCGTATTTCTTCTTCTATATTGTTATCGGCTGCTACTATTGACCCAAGGTATTTAAAGGATTGCACCACTTCAAATTCGTGCTCCGCTACCTTGATTGTTTGACCAACTGTTCCTCTCACATTCGACACCACCATGTACTTTGTTTTACCTTCACTAATGTGCAGCCCCAGATTTTGTGCCGCCTGCTCGATCTGGATGAAGAAATCGTGTACAGCTTGTTTGGTTCTTCCGATGATGTCGATGTCGTCTGCGTAAGCCAGTAACTTGCTGGACCTGTTGACGATGGTCCCTCTTGTTGCCGTGTTAGAGTCACGGATTGCTTTCTCCAACGCCAGGTTGAAGAGGAGGCAGGCCAAACGGTCGCCTTGTCGGAGTCCATTAAAGATGTTGATTAGTCTGGATAGCAATCCGGCTATTTTTACTTGGCTTGTTACGTTGGTCATGGTCAACCTACATAGTCGTGTCAATTTATTTGGGATGCCGAATTCTCTCATGGCTTTGTAAAATTCTACCCTGGCTATGCTATCATAGGCGGCCTTGAAGTCTATAAACAGATGGTATGTTGGGATGTTAAATTCTAGACATTTTTCCATCGCCTGCCTAAGGGTAAAGATCTGATCAGTTGTTGATTTGCCTGGAATGAAACCACACTGATATTGTCCGATGACGGTTTTAGCGTATGGGGTTATCCGGTCTTGTAGGATAGAGGAGAGTATCTTATAGGCGGTACTCAACAACGCGATACCTCTATAATTGCTGCAAGTTGTGACATCTCCCTTTTTATGTATGGGGCATATTATACCTTTTCACCAGTCTTCTGATGGCATTTCTTCCTGATCCCATACGTGCACTATAATATCATGAATTGCTTGACGTAAGGCTGGCCCGACGTGATGAAATAATTTGGCTGGTATGTCATCGGCTCCCGGGACTTTGTTCTGTTCTATAGCCTTCTCAACCTCTTCTATGCTTGGTGGCGGCAACATAGGAACTTCTTCTTGAAGTAGTGGAGCCTTCACTTCTGCAGTAAGCTGACCATTTAGCAATTCATTAAAGAACACTTCCCATCACTCCAGTATGCTTTCAGGATCGGTGATCAGATTTCCTTCTCCGTCCTTGCAGTATGTGCAGCGTGGAATGTACTGCGTCATGTTTCGGACGGATTGGTAGAACTTCCGCGCCTGGTGCGGACCTCGATCTCGGCTATTT
Organism: Philhelius festivus; assembly: GCA_963931855.1. Taxonomy (NCBI): domain Eukaryota; kingdom Metazoa; phylum Arthropoda; class Insecta; order Diptera; family Syrphidae; genus Philhelius; species Philhelius festivus. Next base: position 20,673,462 of record OZ007555.1, on the reverse strand, counting down.
TCTATTTCACAGATTAGGTTCTTCTCCCAGGCTGATTTTTTTGTCTGTGAAGCCAGAGCTGAGCTCTTTATATTCCTCTTCGCGTGCCCGCATTCTTGCACCTTCGCTACTGCTATAATTCTGTCACAAAAATAAAAAGTTATTCAAAGATAAAGTTTCTTTTTTCTGGTCACTTCTAGCGACTTTTTGTCTCCAGAATTTCAGCGAATTAATAAGCGACTTATGGAGGCTGGTGTAGCAACTTTTAATGACAATGGCCTCTTTAACACCAATGAAATGTTTCATGCCTCTCTACATTTGATGGATATTTTGACAAGCCAGTGAATCTACAGTATTACCCTCACTTTAAGCAATTTCAATGAAACTCTCACAGAACAATGATAGTGGATTAGATTACACTTGCCTTGAGCTTAACTTCGGCCCAAGAGCTCAGTTCTTTAGCTGCACTACACGAATGTGCCTCGGTTGTGCCCTTCCATTGCGATAGATAGAAAAATCAAAACTAATGTGCGTCGCCAAAAGTTTATGAACCCTTGAATGGGCCCGAAGTAAAAAAAAAATAAAGAAATAGTTTTGGTTCTATTCATCTAACTGCGCAAGCTGATAAGGTTTTATACTAGAACTAAAATCGACTTAAAGTAGACCAGAAACACAGCGCCAATTGCGTTTCACTATCGTTAGCCTATGAACCGCTTATTATATTAGACAATTCGACGCCTTATCTCAAAGAAACAAATTTTAACTCTACCATTACAAAGCTTCTACCTTTCCCGGACATGCTGAGTATGGGCAAAAAAACCGTGTCTATCATGCTGTCGACAGTTCCCTTAAAAACCAATTTCAATGTGTTAAAAACTTCCAATAGGTACCTACCGTTACCCAATGTTTACCAGAATGTCGATGAAATATAAAATCAACCGCCATTCCACGAAGTTTAAAGGAAACTGTTTTTTTGTTTTTGTCTGGTTTTGAAACAATACTGAAGTCGTGTACATATCTACATCACCTAACTTTTTTTGTTCCAATATTACAAACAACTTTTCGTTCGGTTAGATTATTATGTGACTTCCACATAACGCCACCGCATCCTTAATAGTACAAGGGGCAAGGCAAGGGGGAAGGCAATGAAAAAGGACCTCCTAACTTTGTAATGTGACTGTGAGATCATTCATGATGACATAAAAACCGGAAAAACTAAAGAATAAAAAAAAAATATTCGGGAAGAATGTATTTCTTTCGGGCCAGGACGATGACATGCTTTATATTTATGACTTTTTGGTCATAAAAAAAGAAACGGAATGTAAAATGAAATTTATTACAAAACACACGAAACGGGTCGAGATGAAGCGGAACGAAATGGAGCCGGAGAGAGTCCTCTTGTCGGTTAAAATGACTTATTTTTTATACACATACATTCATATATCTATACGTAGGAGGTTGTATAGATGTGTATGTATTTTGTCACTAAGGATTCCTATTTTTTTGTTCTTTTGTGTACCTTCTGTCTATGTTGTATTTTGAATTCTTGTCGTCAGAGTTGAATGGAATTCATAAAATTACTTACTTCAATTTGTAGATACATATATACAAAACGGTACCTAAAGCACTGTGTGGAGCAGGGGTAAAGGAAACGAAAACTTACCTTGCATGCTGGGGCCCGACGTTTCCCATGTCATGTGCTGAACTTGCTGTTATTTGAAAATCAGCAATAGATCCGGATTCCATGCCCAGAGGATTTTTGCATGTTTCTAGAATGAGAGGAATTTTCAAATTAATTAAGAAAAGTCAAATTTAGAGCTTCGTTGTGTGTGTGTATGTGTTTGGTTTGGATGGAGAACGAAACAAGGACTCTATATACATACGAGTGGAGTTGATGGGCGAATTTGACTGAATGTCGAAATAACATCATTCGAATTCAACAACATTTCATAATTTTAATTGAATCGGGAAAAGGATCAAGCTTGAGAGTGTGTATTTGATGTATTTGCTTGGTATATCTGTAGGAACATATACTTATGATGTGTTAGTAGCTACGTCTTGTTTAGAGCTATAAATGGCATTTATGATAATTTATGCTTTTGAGGGACTTCAATTAAATTACTAGATTGGTCTTTTGAGAGAAATTTATTTTAATGGCTTTTAAGTTTGAAATATTTTTTTGAGATTCTTGGGTTTAAGGTTTTTTTTTTGTGTGGTCATGCTTCGCAAGTTAATTTTGCAGCATTTCATTTAAAATTAAGTGAGTCTAATTTAAAAAAATATATGTTTATCTAAATTGATTTAGAGTGAAACGACAGTCCGTTGGTGGCTGTTTTGTTTTGCAGTTCTGTTGAATAAAAAACGGACGTAAGATTCTAACCTTTAAACGTACAAACATTTCGTATTCTAAAAAGATGTCGCTGTCTTTGACTGATAACGTGTCGTTTTGACATTTCACTGCATAGAAATTTTTTTACCCCCAACGCCGGAAAAGAAGTTTTAGTTCAAAAAAGATTTAAAATACCAATCCGGGAAAACCTTCTAGGTTAAGTTAGGCAAAGTATAGAAATGGGTATCGGCGGAAAAACGAGATTACGGTGATATGATCTATTACGCCCCGCAGGATGTAGGTATGTAAGGTGTGAGAGGTGGAGGAAGTGAATCGATAGAAGTTTTGGTATTGGCCAATTCTACAAATAAATATTCTTCCAGGGATGTTTTTCTGGTTCGCTTACATAAATCTGACGAGCTAATTGCCTTTCTGCTATGTTGGTTCCAGATGAGTTGTGGCCCGATAGGATGGATTAGTTGAGGCTAACCTACCTTAAATAAATAAATAAATGAAATAAAGATGGTAGTGCAACAGCTCGGAGTGAACCAGGACCTAGTGACTTACAACTCTCAACCATTCCTGTGTGCGGTTACCAGAAACAGAGGGGACCTACAATCTTCTGCCGATTCCAAACGGCTAATTAGCAGCACTTTCCATGACAAGAGATACTCTTGGAGAATGTGTCAATTCATTGCAAGAGGCAGTACACCCCAGAAAAAAACTTTCTTGCAGCGGCTGAGAATCGAACTCGAGACCTTTCGCATGACTATTTAACGCACTAACCATTATGCCAAGGGGTAGGTACTACTTAAATAAATACTGTGGTTTTATTCCCCAAAATATAGGGATATAGATTCGTTGAAACCCGACAAGTGTCGATTGTTGACCATCTGACTTCTGCAGCCTTAAGGAAACTTTGGTGAATACTATACTTTTCTTTTGCAACAGCGGCATAAGTACCGAGGTTTCGGTTTGGTTCGGATCAAGAGATGACGTGTTTTTGGTCAGTTATCTGCCATTTCGTTTCCGTATATGTATATCACGATGCCCCGGGACTCGTTTGAGGGCCTCTATATTGGTTGCACTGAAAAACGATCAATCAGATGTGATTCGCCTTGTAGTCCGAGAGGGTATCTAAGATACTTTAATATCTGATACGTTGGCGAACGACCAAGACCGGATAGGTAACATTTCTTGTCAAAGTCAAAACCAAATAAATGGCTGGCAAATCTCGTAAGTGTACTTATAAGTACTCGTACAAATGTTAAAAAGTTACAGTTCGGCCAATCCTGGACTCGACACAGAAGAAAATAGATCAGCTGGTATGGTTTAGTATACCAAAAATTTTTGGATAGCTTTAGATTTTTGCTTGACATTAGCTGTTTCGTTCATCAGCTGATTTTTTGTATGGGATTGGAACAACACAAACATATCCGGATACCCTGAGATACGCAGCCGAACGTCTTTGAAGAAATCGTTATTGATTTTTTTTCGTGTATTTTTGCTGTAAACTGCAAGCGCTTTAGCTTGGATTGCACTGCAAAAATTTGGAGTCTATTGATCTGTTAATAGATTGGTTTTCGGAGTAGATATACCTAACTCTACTCTTCGTATGTCTTCGAACCGTCCGTAAAGACCGAAACATGATTAGCATTAATAACCCGGTTTTCATTCTAGAGTTCCCTCGTCCAATCATTACACTGATGTTTAAGTCTTAAAGCACTTTTGGTCGCCAACACTTTCGTAAACAGATCGAGCGGGGCTAGTGAAAGGAATGTTTCTAGGGCTTCCGTGTTGTAGTTCTAATAGTTTTTCTGATTTTTTGCTTCCAGTTTTGTTTACGATTAAGTATCAAGCCAAGTAATTTAGCGATTCCCTAAGCCAAAATTTCTTTAATGGTTAGTGGCTCAATGTTGGGATTATTACGTTTCCTTGTACAAAAAAATAATTCCAGTTCTGCCTTCAGTGGGTTAGCTTATTTAGGGCCAGAGCTTCTGGCCCAATTACTGAGGTGCAGCTTGTAAGAGCTCGCACAGATTTTCTCGAGGCCATTAACACCATGTCGTCGGCATAAGACTAATATCTTGTTAACGAAGAGAAGCCAAGGCAAAGGAGATAAGACACCAGCTCCTGACTTGCTTAGCCATTTCTAATTTTAAAAGTTTGGTTTGAAGCATGCAATGTTTCCAGTTTATCACGCTGATGCATTTATGGGCTTGTCAAATTGCATTGTTTTCAACATTATTAAAGATCCCTTATATTATGTTCAGGAATGAGATGTAAATAATTTGCAACTAATTGAACTTTTGATCGAGCTGACCACTTCATGGAGCGCTGTCTCGACAAACTTGCCAGAGGAACCTGTCATTTGGCTTTAGGCAAACATTGTTTTCAATCAGTCAACTAATTTCTAGGGTCTCGAGAAGAAAGGAGGATAGTCTTATTTTCCTGATGTCTTTCGATTGAGTGTGAGTGGACCTACGAGATTGAAGACCACATTGACTTGGAATGTAGTTGATGTTTTTTACAGTTTTTAGTTGTTTTCTAAATCTGAAGAGACATAGCCAAGGCTTTAATAACTATGAAGAAATCAAAATTCATGACTGGGTCACTCGTACAGTTAACAGAATAATTGCACGTTTAGTTCAAATGAGGCGGAATATAAAAGATTAAATATGTAGCACCAAATATGTTTGCAGGTTTGTACCAAACATACTGGTTACATTGTATTATGTAAATTCGTATTTGTTTTTTTATTTTAAGTACATTTTTTCGGCAAAACTAGTAAGGGATATTGCTGCCCCCATTTTCGACCAAGCTAAAAATTCTTTTTGGCATACTGTTGACAAGGTTTTTTAATATGGAATCGTCTATAGAGTTCCATTCTTACACAAATGCCACTCGCAGCTCAGCAACATTGAATAATTGCCTATTATGAACTTACATTTTGCGGGTCAAAATTTCCCAAAGATTTTCAATAGGGTTACAATCTGGAGAACGTGCCGGCCACTCCATAAAATGTATGTTATTGGATTCGAACCACTCCAAACTTTGACGACTAACGTGAATTGGGGAATTATCTTACTGGAAGACATGCCGAACTCGACGAAATCGTCTTAAGTAGGGTACCAAATTATCCTGAAGCACCTGGGTGTAAGCTGAACTGTTCATCTTTTTAGAGGTAAAAGCAAGTGCAACCTTACCACGGTCGCAGAAGGCCCCCTAAACCTTACAACTGCCACCGCCAAAGTTCCTCTTGGAAAAAAAACTTTTTTTTTTCCTACTCAGATCGTACCAATATTCGTTAAAACCATCTGGCCCATCAAGATTAAACTTTTTTTCGTCACTGAAAATAATCTAAAAAAAAAAATTCATTAGATTATCCCATTTGGAATAGCAAGAGTTAAGTGTAAATTAATGGAATGTTACTTAAATTTTTCTAATTCCGGTTCATATTTTTACGGGCCAATTTTAACCTTTTTTGTTTGTGGGCTGTTGTCATATTTGAAGCTGGCACCATTTTGCACCGAACAATCACTTCGCTGCTTTTTAAGGCACGAAAAACCGTTGAAACCGAAACTCCTAGCCCCAATTCGTCACGAGCTTCCGGCAAAGAATGCACCGAATTGGATGCAGCATTGATTAAACGCCTTTTCTTTTGACGTGTCGGCTTCTGCGGACCCCCGGGTCTTATTTTTGTCCAATAAGATTCTGCATCTTGTAAGAAATTTCGGACGACACGATCGGATCTTGAAATTTTCCTACCAATATCCCTTAAGCTTAGGCCACTTAACCGAAAAGTTTGAATTTAACCTTTTTCCGTATCGCTTAAATGTGTTCCACGTTGTTTATCATTTCGAAGCACATAACTGAATAAAGCTTCAGAGAAGTTTGCATTGTGCAGTTATACTTTTGCAATACATAAAAATCTGTTTCTAATTCTTAAACACCTATTTCACCATCTTACAAAATTGTGATTACAAGCATTTTTTTAACAAATTTGTAAAAATCGAGTTTTTTTTATATGTAATTTTTCTTTCTTTGTACTTGTAATTTGTAAATTTTGTTTCACCAGTTTGTTGTAGTTACAAAATTGTAATTGTAGATTACAATTTAAAATTTGTGAAAATGTAAGTTTCCATTTCAGCGAGACTTGTGTTTTACAAGTAAAAAATTTGTGAGCTTTCAAGTTTCTTGTGTGTTTCTGTTTCACCAAAGAAAACAAAATCACAAGTTTCCTTTTATTTGTAAAAAAATTCTACACGAGTCAAGACGAAGTTTATTTTTGATACAAGTTTTTGAAAATAATATTTAAGTTCAAAATAGCCTTACGCGGAAGACATAGAAGTAGTTTAAGCGATAATAGTTAGGTTAGGTTAGGTTGTTGGGCTGACAATTGATGTCGCTATCGTCACACTTAGATCAATGTAGATCCATTGTGTTACCCATGAGTGTAATCACTCTTTCCTGATAAAACCTATGTATTTTATTAATCATTCAAACCATTTTGAGGCATTGACGAAGTTCAATATGTGTATTCCTGAAATATTAGAAATATCTTATAGATTGTCAAAGAAGTAGCTACCAAGCGATTTCCTTCTCTGGTGGCATAGTGACGGGCAATGACAGAGAAAGTGTGATGTGTCTTCATGTACCTCTTCATCACCACATCCTCTGCATAGGTCATCTGTACTTAGTTTCATTTTAAATTTATGGTATTTCAATAAATTATGTCCGGTGATTATGCTCGTAAGAGAGCGAAGGGACTTCTTACTAAGTTGTATAATTTTGTCAGTTCTCTGCCTGTTAAAGCAGGGCCATATTTTCCTAGTAGTATCACAGGTGTCAAGTAGATTCCACCTTTCATTGGATTTCCTTAGGATTATGTCTGAAATTTTCTGTTTAATGTTGCAGAGAGGGATGCTTACCATCTCTGCTTGACTAGCGTCGAGCGCTGATCCCTGTCTTGCCAACTCATCGGCATCGGCATTTTCATTACCTGGTATGCCGCTGTGTCCCGGTACCCAGCAGAGTCTAATATTGTGCTGCGTGCCAAGAACCTTAAGCTCTTCGCGGCAGCAGGAGACAAGCTTCGATTTTATCACAGTGGCAGAAATCGCTTTTATTGCCCTTTGGCTGTCAATTGAAAAGGTGATATCAGCCCGTGGTATCGCCATCATTGATACCTGTCTAGCAGCTGTTGTCACTGCCAAGACCTCCGCTTGGAAGACACTGCTATGATCTGGGAGCCTAAGTGAGTTGTTTAGCTCAAGAGGTTCTGAGAAAAAGCCTGCACCAACACCTGTGTCCATTTTGGAGCCATCAGTATAGATTGCTATTGCTGATTCACTGGTGTAGGGTTGGTTGTTCAGCCATTCTTCTTTGCTTGGAAAGGCAGTTATAAAAGTCAAGTTCGGTTGTTGTATAATCTGTAATAATACTATCACCCAAGTATTTCTGAAGAATTTGAGCATGTCCTATTGCGCTGTTTTTTCAGGTATTAGTCTGGCTTAGCCTTAAGGCGCTATATGCTGCGGATTCTTGTACGAAAAGGTCTAGGGGTTTCAGGTTGAGTATCGCCTCTAACCCTTGCAGTTGGTGTGGATCTCATGGCATCCGTATTTCCAATGCACGCAAGTCTCTGTACTTTTGTCAAAGTTTTGAAGTTCGTGCTTTTTTCCATTGCATTCCACCATACCAAATTACCATAGGTTAGTATTAGTCTGACTATCGCCAAATACATCCACCTGATAATTTGGGGACCTAACCAAGGATTTCCCAAAGATTCTGTTGCAGGAGTAGAATGCAATCATTCTTTTTTCGCTCTTTCCTAAGTGTTAAGACTCCAGTTGAATTTCCTATCTAGAATCACACCAAGATACTTTGCACGATCTGAAATCTTCAGCCTTCAATTGAAGGTATTTTGAAGCTTGGTATTTTCCTTTTATTTGTAAAGAGGACTAATTCTGTTTTTGACGGGTTAACCATCAGGCCGCACTTTCTAGTCCATCTACTAACCTTAGAAAGGGCGTATTCGATCTGTTCGCTGATAACGCAAGATCGTCGGCGTAGGCTACTACCTTTACTCCACAGTGTTTTAGAGAAAATATGAGAATTGTGTTCATAACCCGCACCCAAAGGAGTGGTAAGAGAACTCCCCCCTGTGGGGTGCCCCTGGATGTGGATACTCTCATATGTATCCCTGCCAGTTCCTAGTTAATTTGCCTGTTCTTTAGCATGCACATAACCCAACGTATTATCGAATTATCGAATTTATTGTCTACTGGAGCTGCCTTTACTGCTTTATTGTTCACGTTATTGAAAGCTACTTCAATATCAAGAAACGCAGCAAAGGTATATTCTTTGTCGCTCATTGTCTTCTCAATCGTGCTAACGACGCCGACGCTGTCATATCCAAACCCTATGGACATAAGTATCCAGCTAGATAAATAACTTTAAGGCCGTCACTGTTTCACATACGTAGAATAAGATATAATAAATAAAGTAATAAAGGATTTAGATCCCAAGAAAAATATCTTTTATTCAAATAATACAAAAATAATTCACACTAAAGATGCAAAAAACAATTTAGTCTGCTTATCCATTGTAGACATCATTCTAATGAGCTTTACAAGTTAATGAGGAAAACTTGTTGCTTACAAGAAAGAAAAAAAAATGATGAAACCGTATTTTCAGAAACTTGTTGCTTTCCAAAGCTAGTTGTAATTTTTTTTTGCAATAATCACAAAATTGTGAAATAGTTACTTGTACTTTATGAAACCGAGTTCTGTTCTACAAATTTGTATTTGTGAATTACAAGACACAAATTTGTGCTTGTAATTTGTAGTTGGTGAAATAGGACCCAGAAAAGAAAATAACGGAACTTTTTTTCTTCTCAATTTACTTGATTAGTGATGCCAAAGTACCAACTATTGAGAGAGTAACTCTAAAGTAAGGGAAACTTTTAGCTGCATTCAAGGGAGCGAAATATGTTTAAAAAATACAAATAAATTTGTAGTTCGTAGTGAGCCTACATAATGACATTTTTTAAATAAATTTTTGACTACTTGAGTATTTATTCATTTGTTCTTTAAATTTTTCCCGCAAAGCAAAAATATAACTAAACAAGAGTCAAGATTAGAATTTTTTTGGTTCTCTGTAGTTAAGATAAATAAATCGCAAGTAAAAATAGCGAACCATCGTCATGCGTTCAATTGCGGTTATCTGTCAAGTGATTACTAAATCGAAAGCATGTCGGAAGTGCTATCAGACTTATTTAACTTCATTTTATTTAATTTTGCGGCAAAGAAATGCTTTGAAATAAGACTGGTTAAATATATTTAATCGCTGCGATTTTAATGCCGCACACATGCCTATTTTCAAGACAATGGTATTAAGTTAAAGAATTTAGAATTGCCAGTGTGAGCATACGAGTATATGCGAAAGTATATTTTAACTTGCGATGATTGCATTACCAGAAAAATCACACATATTCCATTTGTCGCAGTTTTTTGGTATCATCTGGTCTATTTTTACGACTTCTGAAAGCTGGATGGTTAACACATTTTGCCTAAGCCTCCAGATCCAGTTATCTCGGATATGACAAAAGTGTGTCTGATTCCGTTATCGTGTTGAATAGTTGTTGTGGTAATGACACTTCGGATACCACAGTTTTCAAAAGGCTTTAAAAGTCTTATTTTGTTCTTACGGCTCAATTTCAAGCCTTACATAATTTTTACTTGCGACTTATAGGTACTATAAGGCAAGTTATGCATTCGTAAAAAAAATCGAACTCGAGATTTTGATCAAAGTTGACATTACGATAATAGCGAAGACCAAAAAAGTGGGTCGCGCAATTCTGTCTGTCTGTCGGTTCGACTACAGCCTAAACGGCTAGGCCAATTTTCTTCAAACTTTGTAGATATGGGTTTTAATTTTTCCCCCCATACGTTTTTGTCTTTTTTTTTTTAAGACCAAAAATAACGGTACCTGCCATACAATTTTTTTCGAAATTTTATAAATATTTTTTTTTCTCAAAAACTGTCCCACAAAATTTTTATAAAGAAAATTTGAAAAATTTCATTTAGTTAAAACTAGGTAATGGTTGGAAAAAAATTTCCAAAAAATTGTTATTTTTGGTAGCCCCCTGGGTCCATTTTTTTTGTTTTTGATTTTCTCGAAAACGGTACAGCCGATTCAAATCATTTTTTTTATGCTTAAGCTCCTCTAAAGTTTGAATATTATTACATGTTCAAATTTTTAATTTTTTAATTTTTGGATTTAAAAAAAAATTCAAATTTTTTTTTTTGGAAACTCAATATTTCGAAAACCACAAGATCGATTTTTTTTTCAAACTTGACAAATAAAAGTTTATTAACATAATCTAAAACTAACGGTACCTTCCATACAAATTTTAAAAAATGATTTTCGAAAATCGTATTTTTCTCGAAAACGGTTCCGAGAATTCTGCTAAAATTTTTTTTCCTTGATTAATTTTTACGATCCATAATTTAATAAAGAAAAATTTGAAATCTAGATAGTACTAACTGTATTTACCATAGAACGATTTTTTCGAATTTTGAATTTCTCATTATCGGCATAACGGATTCTAACGAAATTTTTTATAAAGAAGCTCCTAAAAAGTTAACGTTAAAACTTAAAAAAAAATATTTTTCAATTTTTGGAAAAAGTCATTTTTTTGGAAAATTCGATATCTCAAGAACAGCTTAATATTTTTTTTGGAAATTAGACCCTTATTCGTACAATAATAAAAACTTGAGATTGGCGTACCAAAATTTTTTCTTAAATATGTTTTAAAAATTTTGTTCATAAAGCTTTTTTTTTAAGGAACCACTACAACGACTTATAATTTTTGTTCTTGCATAAATTCATATTTGCATAGCATACTGTTTTTATCTCTTACACTAAAAGAATTTAAAAAATTCATTTTATCCTTATGAACAGTTTTCTTTAATAACATCCGTTTTTAAAATTCCTAGTCTATTACATAGGTGCAAGTTCGTGCGACCCAGTCGTGCATTTTATTTTTTTTAATTTATGCTTTTCTAAGCTTTTATTTAGGTATCATGTATGATTTGTGCCTTCGTTAAGCATAAAGGAATCCTCATATATAGTATAGTCTTCCCTTAAAACAAAATAGACACACTTTTTAAAACACATTCCATAGACAAATTACTTTCCCATGACAAATAATTTTCAACAACAAAAAAATTGCCCTTCTCTGAGAAGAATTATCGGAAAACAATTCTCTTAACAGAATTAACACTTAATAGTCCCAGCTGGACCATTTTCCATTAAAAGCCAAACCAAGCATAATTTGAAATTCAATCCAAGACAATGTGCTTCTTGTCAATAGAGTGTCATCTCATTCGGAATCATTTTTTGTTGATCTTCTGATCTTCAATGACAAGTCGTTTAATTATTGCAAATGAGTCGTGCTCAGTCATCATGATGATGTCTATTCCCAGACAAAGTCATCAGCATAAGTACCACCACATCGGCAGCGTACCGTCAGAGCTCTATTCAAGGACTGTGCCTCGGAGTATTCCCCTTGCAATAAGTGTATCTGACATATTTTTTTTTTATTACTTGTATCTTTTAGTTTCGATTCCAATACAAGAGGGGGTAGTGGTGCACTCTACTATACCATTCAATATCGGATTTCAATAAAAATAAAAGCGCCTTCAAGTTGTCAGTTCTCGTCAACTGGGGACCTGTCACTTGCAAAGTGCGATATGATGCATATTGGACTTTTAGAAGAGACTTTTGCAAGAGAGGTGTTTGACACTTGATATTTTACTTTCCATATACTTCCGAGAAACAAAGGTACCTATCTATGCAAGGGATATTCAGAACAGCACCCTCCTGTGTTTCGCGTTGGTATTTGTGTATATTCCTCTGGGGCTTCAATTACTTATGTTGGAAATATAGTAATTGGTTTTGTGTCAACAAAATGATTTTATTAGATTACCAACTGCTCGACACACGGTTGAATATCAAAATAAATTTGAATACGATGACTTTGTATAAACACTTTTTGAAATCGAAGAAGGTATGTCTTCAGCTCATTGAAATGGATTCCAATGGTTTTTCCGTACTAAGGGGTTCATTTGTCACTAATAAGGACTGCAAAAATCATTTCACAATTTAATATTGTCATATAATTACAATTTGTTTAGTTTTTTCAACTGAAGGCACTCAAAGAAATCGATGAAATTTTTCTGCACAATTTTTTCAGTTTTAAAAACAAATAGGTTTTATTATATTATAAAATGAATCAAAAACGTAAAAAATAATTCTTGATTTATAATTTAATTTTTAAATATTCAAAACGCCAAGATAAATATTATAAACTTAAACACCTTTTCTCTGAGACCAATAACAATTGGAAAAAAAATAAAACGATTTAGAAAATTAAATTGACAAAAATTGGGGTGGGAAGGATATATGGGCTTTGTATGCTTGAGACTTCAAATAACAGTACAAAGTTCAGGTTGCTACAAATTGTGATTTCATTTTATACATATTATTTTACAATTATAGCATTCTCTCAAATGTTTAAGTTTTCAGTTCCTGAAGTATTTCCTGTGTTTGAAGCTTTTGCCTGCATGTTTTATAGTTGTAAAAATCTGCTTGACAATTTTATGAAACACAATAGAGAACACAAACAAAATCTGTTTCATAATTATGCAAGTTTTAAAATACGTATATTATATACATATATGTACATTAAGGTGGTCCTTATTTTCAAAAGTAGTTTTTTTTTTGAGCACCCGATTTTTTTGTTCCTTGATACTCGTATCTTAAAACAACACCCTATTTTTTGCAGTTATGACAAAGGTGGGTAGTAGCATTATATATTATATAAATATGTAATTGAATGCAAAATTGTCTTGCTGGTGGAACTTAACACTACGTTTTCATCTGACGAAGATGAGGTTGAAGTCGAAAACTGTAGTTTTGAATCTTCAGTGCCAGGACCGTCAGTCTCTAAAAGAGCAAGAGTAGATATTTTAACTTCCAGGTTATCTGCAGTACTTGTTAAATTTAAGATAAGTGACAGAGATGCCGTTCACCTTTTGATAGCCTGTATTAAAGCCACTTCCTTAGATCCTTTAAAGTTTGTGATTAATCGTATCTATCAAGCTCTCTCGTCAACATTCTCGCGAACAAACAGCTACAGCAAGTAAAACTAAATTTGTCAACTTGGATTTAAGCTTTGTCATTATACACTGGGATTCGAAACGTCTGCCTGATATAACTGGTCAAGCCAAAGTTGACAGACTTCCAATCCCTATCACTTGGTTCGGTGCGGATGGCAAAGGGAATATATTGCCTTAAAATAATATTATTCCAACAGCAATTTAAGCTATATGCCAAGGACAAATGAGCTTTGTCAACTATTTGCTGGTTTGTAATCAATTCGAGAACAGTCTTGGCCGAAACTGCAATATACATATAAGTTTCTTAATCATTTGTGGCACCTGAATGAAATGTGCTGCTTTTTCCTTTTTTGATGACAGCCTGAATGTTGAAGAAAAACGAAGGATGGTTTTAAAAGTATTGGAAGACGATAACCAAAAGGGAGAAGAAGTTAAGAAAAAACCCAGAATGAAACCAGCTGATGTTTCAAATTTTATTACCAAAACTACAGATTTTTTCCCCATTGATCCATTACTTTGGGATGAGCAACCTGACTATAGACTAGGAAAGGAATAGTCAGATCCTTAAAAGTAGTCAATGATGCAGCCGAATGTGGAGTTAAACCCATGGAGGAGTTCAATAATAAACTCACAAAAAACGAGGATCAAAAGCAATTCTTACTTCAAGTGAGTATACCCTTTTCAAAAACTGACAGCTTTTAAAGAACTTATTTAAAAAAATTTCAATAATTTCTATTCAAATTTTCAGGCTCTCTGAAGTCTAAAGAAAGTCTAAAAACTCTTTACAATTACTAAATTTCATTCTGATATTCTTTGTAAAAATATTATCTAGCGATTTATTTATTGAAACATCTTTATTTGTCTAATTAAAGTAAGAAAAACAAAATTTCAATACCGATAGCATTTTTTTTCCTATAGAAGACACTTCTTCAGATTTCAGACTCATTGCGGCACGTGTTAATACAACCCGATTTTCTCGAATTTTTTTTTGGATTTTAAAACTATAATAACGCAGGCTTGCGTGGTTTTGGGCACGACTAGACCAAGTAAGGAGCTTTATAAGTGTAAACTCAAATCCGTCGGTCGTTTCCTATCAGCTTTGGTTTTCGAGATTATTTTGATTGGATAATTGAAAGAATGAATTTTTCTCTTTTTGTTTTGAGGTTGTACGTAACCTGAAAAAAACAACAATTCCTGAAAAAAACTTATCATAATTTGATTTTCAAAATTTAGTCTGTTTTAATCAACCCTACCACAGAATCTATACGAAAAATTTAATTCACAAAATCAGAATGGAATCTTAAGAAGAATTACTTCACTAACTTCATTTTTGAAAGCAGCCGTGTGTGAATTTAAATTTTTCATACCGCACTTTCTTGTGATTTGGTTTGTTTCAAAAAAAAACAGCGTCACATCTTCTTTTGGTTCTTTGCCATAACCTTTTGCAATACCGGGCTTAAAAATTGGAAAAACTCAATAAACATTATTAAAAGGTAAAAATTTGGCCAACACAAAGCACTTGTTGTAGAAAAAAAGTCAAATTTTCATTTCATTCGGATTTAGGGATTCAAGATTTAACGAAATTCGTAGCCGATTTTACACTAAGAATTCAATACGAATGGATTCTCTGTGATAGATATTTCGAGTTTTGTAGTGCATTTTCGATTATGGATTTCGTGATAAGGCCGATTCATGGCTCAGGGATCTTGACAACTCATATACATATGTAATATGTCAACTTGTCTTAGAAATTGACCAGCCATAGATTTTTTTATGAATTTTGAAGTTTTCTTTTTTTTCAACGTCACAGTATTTTTTCTGTGACCTTAAAATAAATTTATCGCTCACGTATTACTGAAAACAGTGTACCTTTTATCACGATCTGGTGGTGTAATTTTTTTTTTCGAATATTCAAACGAGGTGCCAAAAATTGAACTTGATTAACTTTTAAATTTTCTATGGCTGATCAATTTCTAAAACTAGTTGACCGGTTTTGATCTGAGAACTTAGAAGACATATGTTTTGCGAATATCCGATAATTGGGGTGTCAAGATCACAGAGCCCAGATTATCTCTTTTACTTTCAGACAAATCCGAAATTAGTCTACACTTGATAATTTAATCATTAAAAAAACTAAATCGCAGGCTGACTACTTATTGAAGTCAGAATTTCTAGAAGGTAACGGATGACGGATTTGCATTAAGCAAATTTTTTTTATAAATTTGTGCGCACTTTTCAGTGCGAGCGTTTAAAAAAAACTACAAGTTTTCTTCTTTTTTTTTTAAATTGTGGCAACGATTGCCAATATTGATGATTCGTAACATAAAATTTAGATTCTCTAATTCTCCCATTCATACCTTTCTATTAGCATTCTAATTGCTAAGAGTTTTCCAGTTTGATCCATCTAATAACTCTACGACTTCTTCCATTTTTGAGGATGAAACAATATTGCGAAGTTGAAAAATTCTAAGACTTCACGGAGGTATATATATGAAAAAAAGGCCTAGAGTTTTCTGCGAGGATAAGTTCTACAATTTGTCCCGAAACTCACTAAGCGGTCTGTTTGTTCTGCTGACTGTATTAGGGAATGCAGTTCTTCTTTAGTTTACTGAACCATTTGGATCTCCTTTTTTGAAGATGGAATATAAAACCTTTTTTTTGAAAATTTTCCGGTATTTCTTTTATCCTTAATATATAATTGAATCCATCAGTTACAAACGGGACGAAGCCTGTTGTCGCGTTTCTTTTAAATTGAAATCTTATTTTTCACCGGTATTCGGTATTCACCGAGTTCCTTATGTTCGCTTTTGTGAATGTTAGACTATTTCTGCATAATCAATTTTAACAGCTCCGTCAACAGCAATTAACCGCCATCCTAAGGCCGTTGCACGATAAAAGTGCCAAAAGAGAAAATCTGGTGCACAAAAAAAGCTTTCTGTATAAAGTGTACATTTGTACGTATCTACTAGTAGCAGGATAAGGTCTGCCGTGGGCCAAATACAAGTTTATTTTTAAAAATGCAATAAAATGAACAATATTAAAATTTGTCTATGTGTTCTGACTTTATTAGTAAAAGCAAACATTCCCATTAATTATGGAACACAACGTGGTTCATTCTGTAAATTCTCAATTTTCCTAGAGCTTGTTGAGGGTTTCGGGCTGCAGCTCACGGATTTCTTGGATGATATTGGTCTTATGGGCTTGAATCGTTTCCGAATTGTTGGCAAAACATCAGTCCTTCACGGTTCCCCACCCAAAAATGTTTAAAGGGGTCAAATCGTACCGAGGAGGCCAAATGACATGGCCAAGACAACTGATAACACGATTTGGGAATTTGGTGCGCAAAAGGTCGATTGTGGTATGGGGTGTGTGGCATGGCGCGCCATAACCAAAGTTCGTCCAAATACATGCCCTCAATTTCAGTAATAAAAACGTTGGTTAAAATGGCTCTGTAACGCCCACGTTGTTTCCAGCCTCGTTTTCGAAGAAAAATGGTCCACTGACGCATCCACTGCACTCTCTGTAGATGCATTGACTTCTGAACAATAACGTGACGGTTTTCCGAGACCGCGATGCGGCAATTTGGTTTGTTAACGTAGCCGCCGAGATGAAAATGCGCCTCGTCAGAAAAGATGATTTTTCGCCCACAATCGTTGTCGAAAACAAGCTGCTCTTAGGCCCCAATTGCGAAGCGATAACGAAGTGGATGCTCGTCAGCCTTTAATCGCTGAGTCAATTGGACCTTGTAAGCAAATAATCCGAGATCTCTGTGCATAATTCTCCTTAGGCTAGTGTGTGAACTGTCGAACTGTTGTGATCGATGGCGAGTTGATGTTCGTGAATTGAGTCTCACCCTCTCGTCTGTGCGCATCAACGACGACGACGGGGACCATGAGTGCCGTCTACAAGCATAACAATCTCACGAACTTTTTGCAAAAACTTACGTACAGCAGCTGCGGGGGTGCTTCATTTCGGCCTAAGCTTTTTTTTCAAAAAATGCACAGCACTTGGAAATTTTGGAAATAAGTTTTCAATATTTCCCAACGTTGTTCAAGCGTAAACCGACTCATTTCGTTCCGCGGAGATATGGTACCGACTTTCTGTCAAGATTTCGACCGGCAAACATCTGTCAGTGTCAAAATAACCTATGATTTAAAAAGAAACCACTAAATGGCCCACCCTTTATGTATCTTTATGTATCGTGTATCAAGCTTATAATTTCCAAATTATTTCCTAGAAAATTGTGACTCTTAATTTGGGAAAGAATTTCTCTAATTGAAATATGGTGTGAATCTTGCGAAATTGATATCTGGAAATCTTTTTGTAAGCTTTTACTTCTAATTATATTCCATTTTTTTAAATATATTTCCTTATCGATTTCTTAGTTGATACAGATAGATACACTTTCTCCCAAACTGCGTCATTAAATTAATAAACCAATACCATTCATCTTCAATGCTGTTATAGCCTTGCTCTTTACGAGCAAATATCAATAACATCTGTCATTAATTTTGCCAAGCAACGTTTAGCATTCCTATGATACGCTGATGGTGAAGATGAATAGTCATATAATTATTCAAAATATTGAAAGCAATATTATGCGAAAAATAGCTCTGGAAATCCTATAAACATAAAAATTGTATCTTTGGTTTGAATCTAAGGAACTACGGTTCTTCCCTAAAAGTTAATCTCCATTCCAAAAAGTCATTAAAAGATGAATATAAGATTTGATTGATTTTTCGTTTTCGCTTAAAGATCAAAAAGCCATTCGATTTTTATTTCAGGACAGAAACAGAATTAAGGTCTAATTAGGTTTTTATATTTTTTGATGTGTATCGAGAGAGTATAGTACAAAAAAAAGGACTTCCCGATGGAGAGCAAAAAAGAAATTCTTTATGAGTCGAACGTAAAAATGGTGTTTATGAGTGGAACTTAATTAAATGATTTTAATTACTTCTTTCATGATGCTTGAAAAAAATATCTTACACTATATGTAGAATAGGCATTATTTTAGTAGGGTACAATTAAAATTAATTTATTTTGTTTCGATGCAATTTTCTTATGATTCCTACATCAATATATGCAGACAAAATATAGTAATTTGGTGGAATTTTAATTCATTTGATGTTTCTTAATACTAATTGGCGCCCAATGCGAGGACTTGTACTAATACCAGGAACCGCATCAATGATTTATTTTTTTATGAAAACATATTGCAGTTTGTCCAAGGAATTCCCTAATATGATTCTGTTTATGTATTCGCCTGACTTTGTTCTGAATGTCATCGTACTTCACTTCGATGACTTAATACTAAAAATACTATAGCCCGACACAAAATATAGTTGAAATATAATCAATTCTCCAAGTCAATAATAAATCACCTTAATTTTGTTGGTTTAAAAAATCCAACAATATTTATTGCGCAGATGTTCCATAAACCCATTCAAGTAATTGTGCATAAATTGGCTTCATAATATACTCGTACTTAAAAAAAAAAAATCACACCGTACCACCGGATTTAACAAAACAACCATACAATTATCTTCACCACCGTAACCATATCCTCTTTCCTCATGATACCTTAAACACCAACAAGGAGAAGACCAAACAAAAAAATCACAAAAACACATCCATCAAGGCATATCCTTAGATAACAACAACCGAAACCTGATTGGAAGAAAAACTAAGAATACCATCAATCAAAATATCATCTGTGACCAAATTGATCCATCACCACTTACGTCAGCCCGCAGATGAAGGTAATTCATCTATCTTCCTATCTATCCAGCAGATCAGTAGCTGTGCGAATAATTCATATCTTGATTATGCAGGAGGGAATCCCAAACAGCACACAGACACACCTGCTGCTTCTTGGTTCCTTCATTTTGTTCCCGATCCTGGGTCCCGACAACGAGGTTATGGCACCAAATTAAAACCTACCAACTACTTTGTTTCCTAATTGGAGTTCCCCTGAGTATGATGGTGGCGGCTGCGGAAGGAACATGGTTCGGTCTCTCTTGGAACTTATTTTTTACGATATCGACTCGTCTTGGCGGGTGATGCTTCATCAGTTTCATGGAATTAAGGGACACATACGTATAATTTAGCTATGGGAGGCGACCGACAGCAGTTCGTCTTCGTTGAGTCAGACGGTCAGCCCTTATTAATTTCGGGTTTTCATAATTTGACGGAAGTCTTGAGTGACAGATAGGAAGTACGAGTATCTAATTTGTGTTTATTGTTTGGGAGCCAGATGACGCTACTCGGTCGGTTATGGGAATGATTTTGTCAGAGTTTCTGTTCTGTGTTAGGGAACTTTAATTTAATGTAATCGAATTGATTAAGTCGGGGGATTGAAAAGGTTTGTGGTTAACATAAACTTATGACAATTGTTTTAAGTGAGTTCGACAAGAACTGGGCAAAAGTTTAAAGAAAGTTTGTGTTAATTTTGGAGACTAAATTCCTAACAAACAGATCTTCGAGGCAAACTTGGATAAACAAGTTAAGCAGATCTTCTTCTGAAATAATTGCGTTGCTTCGTGAATTGTCAATCTAAGATTGGATGTCAATTGGATCTCAAAGTGGGAGATACGCATTTTGAAGAGATTGACTAGAATTTGGAAAGTAAATGGGTTGGAGACTTCAAAATGAATGACTTCCTTCTTCAGTGCAAGTCTTGGGATAATCTTCTTAAGCTGAATGTGTACGAAAAATAATTAAATTAAGATCTCATATTAACAACAACAAAAAAAGAAAAACCTTCCGGGAACCAGGAGCTTGTGTGATTTTGAATGTAACAGGAATTGTTATTTTGTTTTTGTATTTTTTCGAAGGTTTTTATTTTCCATACTTATTGGTGCTTTTTGTAACACATCTGACATGTGGGGTGTCATTAAAGGGAGCTAACAGTATTTCCTACTAGGATGTATGTAGAAATTGAAACGACTTCAATATCAGCCTCATGGAAAACAACACCCTGAAAGAATGCACATTTTGTGGGATGGGAAGTTAATGGGGTGGAAAGATGAACTTGTTCGGCAAATGGAAGGGAGAATTATGGCATTAGAGAACACATTCAGAATACCATTCGACCCACTCTTTCTCTCATTTTGAGCTTTAGGATGCGGTAGATCTAAACAGACCGGATATGTTAGTCAAAGATAAAGACCGGACATACGACAACTGACACTTAAACCACGGTAATGTTTCGAGACACCTCCACAAACCAGTAACACGGGACAATGCTCTCCAGCCATATGGCTTTTCAATTTTAATATCTTGCAACCATTTTTGTCGACTATGAAAGCAAATTTGAACGGCTTCGTTTTACTCCTGAAATGAAGATGTAATAAAAAAGAAATCCCTGTATTGAGCCCAATTCGAAGTTAAAAATGTCGAAATGTTCCTTCGGCAGCGGTTTACCTTAGATCGATACCTAAAAAAGTGTCTCCATTCTTTGAAACCATGTGCAAATTCGTAAGAAAACCCTTGCAAAGTTCCCTTGGCAATTGCAACTGCATTTCAGTTGATCATTTCCAGATAGTGCTGAAAGAATTATTGAAGAAGTCAATTTCTTGATGGGATATGCGAAGAATAATTTCGAACTCTTGTCGCCGTTTGGTTGACCAAAAGTCTACACGATCCCCTCGGGATATAGTTGGTCAGCACTATTGGTCTAGAACGTGGCCACGAACATGTATTCTTGGCCGTCTTTAGCCAATCAAGCGGATTATTGAAATAGGAAGACTTTCCCACAACTTTCAGAAAACTAATTACCATCACTGGTCAAACGGAGCGGAATCCAGAGGTCAAATTATCGTCGCTCCTACATTAAGTTACATGTCTTTTGTTTCTCCTACAGAGTTTCTAATACAAAGCTCTTTCACCAGTTTGGCTTAAGCTATGTAGGTTTGTTGGACAAGCCAGTGAGGTCATTATTTTTTTTTCTCTGATAATGACGGACAAAAGATGACTCATGGGGCAACGTATCTGTACTATATGATGACTTTTTGCCGGCTAATGCAACTTCATATGGCCACCGATTCAATTTTCAGGAACGGCTGCTGCTGGTTCCCATACAACTGGAACTTCTATGCATTTATTTCAAAATAATTTACAAAACCTTTATTGAAATGTAGGTTTATTTCTTTAGATAACGAAGAATTCAATTATGTTCTTAAAATTAAGTTCTTATATTTTATGCTACACAATAAAAGAAATAAGTCGAATCCGGAACCTTCAGTTTAGATTTAGAAATAAACAACGATAGAGCAAGTGTACCAAATTAAGGATGTTATAGAAAATCCACTTCAAGAACAGGTACATATAGTCAGCTCTACTCTTAGATGTTGCGCAAGTTTTGGAAAGAGTTTTGCACTTTGGACTTTAGTACAAACTACATAGGGACCTTCCTAGGCAATACTACGAAACACTGCAATCAAACGTTGTGTTGACTTTTTAAAATACTGTACGGCCAAAATTACACGAAATTCAAGAAAATTAAAGCCGGTATACTACAAGGAAGTGTCCCAGGACCAGCTTTGTATTTGTTATATACTAGGAATCTTCAAGTGGACATCAACGCTATGATACTGCAATATTGGTGCATGATGTAGATAAATTTAGAGATTAGACACAACAATGACGTAATTAAATGAAACAAATACCTTTGAATGGCTTTGGGTACCAAGGAGTGGTTTAAAACCACCAGGTATCCCACAGTCAGTGACTGCAAAGTCATACCTACTCCGAAATGGAAACCGTCTTAAATAGAAGATACAATGTTCGGAGATTTGAAAATCCAAGCCTAATTAGCTGATGGGGAAAGTAATAAAAGTACCATACAACTTGGTACCTTATATTGTACTGCCTTTAGAAGACTTCTAGCAAAAAAAGCAATACCAAGAACCTAAATTTTAAAAAAATGATTCCAAAACATAGTTTTACGAAATATTTTTTTTTTTTTGAATTAAGGACGGACCTGTTTCACGATTTTGTTATTAAAGTTCAGATTAGTTAGACGAGTTATAAATGTTAGGAGCAGGATCGTTAGTTAGATTTGACAAGATTTGTTCACAATAAAGTTTTCCTAAAGACGGATTACACTGTGGAAATGTCAAATTGGAATACAAGGTTATGTGTTCATTTCTATAGCTATGTACAGAGAAGAGCAACATAGCTTTTCTTTTTGAAAGGTTGTCATTCAGGTTGAAACGTCGTAGGGAGGTTGAGCCCTCTACCAACTGCAAGAGTTCTCAAAAAAAAATTCGAGTTTGTGGGTTCTTAAAAACACTCAAGACCAGTCAACTGTATTTTTGATATTTTAAGTTAATAAATGTTGTATGAATTTTTCTGTGGCAGTCCAGGTTTGCTCTACAAAATCGTTTTGCAACACAGTTAAAGTTGTAGAGCTGTAACACACATCTTTCGCATTTAATTTTTGTTCTGCGGAATTTCCAACTGAATATAATTTCAAGACCTTCAAAATTTGGCACACTTATTTCGAAATTTCTATAGAATCCCTGGAATCTGAGATGAACTTTTGCGGCAATGACGTGGAACATGTGGTAAATTCGACTTTTCGTTTTTATCTTATTTGTCTTATCAAAAAATTCTCTGGCGCAAAAAATAAAGATAATATATTTTTCCACAAAATTTATTGTACTCAATTTGTACGCATCTGTTATAATTGTATAGTTATGTGGCTCCAAATTTCTTCTTTTTTTTTTTGGTTGAAAAATGTTCGTCCTACAAACCATTTGTTGCACTATGTTTCGAGCTATAGCTCGACATTTCTTCTATAAATTGGTATATAAGTTCCGAAAATGTTGCTATTTTTGGTAAAAAATTTTTTTCGCGAAATAACTCTTTCTTCAAAGATATGTCTGCTTGTTTAATCTCATTACCACAGAACTACATTTTGTGAAGTCATATTCGCACCGTTTAAATGTTTTGTCGAACGCATTGTTCGTTGATATGCCAGGATAATAAGTGGCGCTGTAGTCAAGTTTGTAACAAATTCTATGAACCTGGTGCTATCTGAAATCAAAAAAATTATTGTCAGGTTACTGTCTCTTGAGAAATAGTTAAAAATCGTATAGGAGTATTTCTTGTCATGAAAACTGGTTCTCGTCTCAGACGTTCGGATTCCAGAGAAAATTCTAAGTTCCACACGCACTAAAAGAATGGTTGATAGTTGTATGTCACTAGAACCTGGTTCTTCCCAAAATTATTTGCTATTTTATTTTTATCTGTACGGACGTTTATATGATTGTTAAGTGT
Source organism: Philhelius festivus (assembly GCA_963931855.1). Lineage (NCBI taxonomy): Eukaryota > Metazoa > Arthropoda > Insecta > Diptera > Syrphidae > Philhelius > Philhelius festivus. The sequence continues at coordinate 20,649,687 of OZ007555.1, read as the reverse complement.
ATAAAAAGGTTTACCCTATAGGTGGCGCTTTAGCCCAGTTGTTAGTGAATTTAAAAATTACACAGTTTCCAATTTTGGGAGGGAACGCGAATTAAATGCGGATTAAATGGGGATTCAATGCATGATCACGGTTTGATAAAGCCATTAAACTTTTGTATGTATCCACTTTCTGATGGACTAACAAAAAATATTGTTCCCTATGCAGCCTTGTGAAAAAAGACCTTCTGCAATTTTCAGATATCGTTATTATTTTGCAGGTCATAATTTCAACTTTCATTAAAAAGAAAATGATTATCACATTGAAGTAGATAACTCTTTATGAAAACATGTGTTCTGTTCGGACCAGGCCAAATTTGATTAAGAGCTCCGACCCATATCTACCTCCTTCTCAGTCTCCGCTAAGAACAGCAAATATAAACATCTTGATGGTTTATTGTAAAAACTTGGTTTAATTAATCAATTTTATCTAGAGAACAAAATTATTATCCAACCGAACCCTCTTGATTGAGAAATAAAGATTCTTTTAACTACTTCCAGTTGGATTATCATGGCCTTAATGGAATTGCTTCACATTAATCTACTCTAAGTGCCACTCAAATCAATATGTTGTAACTGTGTGTGGTTTGGACGGACTCAAATGTGCGTATGTACCTACATTCCAAAGCCTTGCCACTAGAATAATAAATGTGTAACTATTTAATGGCCATTCCTGAAAGGATATCATTTAAGAGCTTTATATGGCAGATCTAATCTCCACTACTAATCTGTGAACTAAATAAAACTATTCCCCGTACAGGTACACATACCGTTACACGAGGTATTTATGAAGTAAAAAAAAATATAATCCAACTTACCAATATCGAGCGACTGAACCACCTGCAGCAGAGCCATAAACCAAAGAACGATGCCAATCAAATATTTGTCATTGTTTTTGAAATCCATTCCGGATCCGGAACAACGTCGTACTGCGCACATTTTCAGATTTCTATCAAACAATTTTCCTTTCATTTGCTAGCCAATACACCCACCTAAGCTCTTCTCATTCCCCGATACAGCGACACAGCGGTACCGAACTGTCGACACACACACACGTCTATAGGTTAATCTTTGTCCTCTTCCGCGGCGACAGCACCGAATACGATACGACTAGGCTATGGCGACGTTACCGTTATGTGTGCGTGCTTTTTGCGTGCCGTGAATGTGAATGTTGTTATAATCCTTTTTTATTCCTCCTCAATGGATGAAATAATTTTACGTGGCATGCGATATTCCAAACGGTAACGTATGTATCAGCGAGTATGCATGCACCACCTTTCTACTCAAAACGTTATGTTGTATAACCTGGAATGAACATAAACACACAATTTTAACTTGGGGCGATATGTAAATTTATTGTGAAAATTAATTGTTTGTCGTTAAAATATGTAGCACACCCTTAATCAAAATGAAGACACACATATGGTTGCGGGCGAATTGAAAGGGTTGCCAACTCGGTATTTTTCAGTTGAATTTTTTATCAGCAAAAATAGTGTAACAAAAAGGTTTTTTAAACTCACTTCAAACAACAAGAGTTAAGACCCCCATTTTTATTTTTATGACAAGGAGAGTGTGAAAGGGTAGCATAAGAGAGTGTCAACGGTTTAGGGTTATTTCCCCAGAGATCTGATGATTTGTTCGTGGCTTTTTTTCGTTGAAGGAAGAATTATTTACAAACATGCAGGGGTATATTTCTGAAACTAGAAAAAAAAATAGCTTATTGAGAAGTACGTAAGTATGCATCACCAATCCAGCACTTTTGTTTATTCTTTGTAAGTCTAAATTTTCTACTTCTTTGACCTGAACTATAATCAATAAAAAATGGAGGAGATAAAAAATCAGTTCGGCAGAAAGAAATCGCTGAAGGAAAACAATACAGCAAATAGATCAAATATGTAATATCGGGTTTTTCAATAAGAGCGCTACAAAAGTTTTTTTAAATAAAACAAAAACGGTTTTGGATATCAATAAAATTCTTTATTCCTCTGAAAGTACGTTTGATGCCATTATGTATGGAACTCGATTTCTTTTGCATGGCCACCACGGGCACGCTTGCAGAAGTCCAGACGCTGAACCCGATTTTCGACGGTTTTCAAGCATAAATCGGCCGATATTGCTGCAATTTCACGTTCGATATTCGTATGAAGTTCATCAATCGTCGCTGGCTTGTTGGCATAGACCATAGAATTGACACTACGGGCACTTCTTTGTCTCACTGACACGGGAACATTTTGTACTGTGCCTGTGGATTCAAATTTTTCCACTAGACGCTCAATTGTTAATCCGCTAGGACGATTATGACGATCATAAATTGGAAGTAGCGCTCTTAACGTTGAGGCCACTGACTCCGAATTTCGGTAGTAAATTTTAATAATTTTAACTCGTTGTTGGCTCGTATATCTTTCCATCATGAAATGGAAAACCTTACTGAAGAGAAATGTCAAAAGAGCGGCAAGAAACATGGCGTCGTTTGCTGTCCCTGTCGCTCTACTTTTGTAGCGTCCCTGTTGAAAAACCCTTTATCATTCAGGTTTTTCGGAGTTCCTTAGACAACAGCTATCTAGTTAGACTGAGTTTAAATAATTCTTAGTGTTTCAAAATAGTTGAACATATCGCCACCAGAATGCAAGAATTAGATAACTGGAAATAGTTTTTATTATGTATCAGCTGAATCTTGACAACACCACCTATGGATTTTTACCTGCGACTTATAGGTACTATAAGGCAAGTTATGCATTCGGAAAAAAATCGAACTCGAGATTTTGATCAAAGTTGACATTACGATGATAGCTAAGACTAAAAAAGTGGGTCTCCCAATTCTGTCTATCTGTCTGTCTTTTCGACTACAGCCTAAACGCCTCGGCCGATTTTCTTTAAACTTGGTAGATACTATTTTTAATTTATTCCCCCCACAGATTTTTTCCTTTTTTTTAAGATAAAAAATAACGGTACCTTGGCGGCAGGTATGGCTGCGATTTTTTTTCGAAATTTTATAAATATTTTCTTTCACAAAAACTGTCCCACAGATTAAAAAAAATCAAAAAATTTCATTTAGTTAAAGCTAGGAAATGGTTGAAAGAAAATTTACAAAAAATGGTTATTTTTGTTACCCGCCATAGAACCATTTTTTTGGTTTTTGATTTTCTCAAAAACGGTACAAACCCCATGCTCGATTTTTTTAAAACTAGATAAATAAAAATCTCTTAATATAAATTACAAGATATGAGAAAAAAATTTTATTTAGCCTAAAAATAAGGGTACCCTTCATACAAATGTTAAAAAATGGTTTTCGAAAATCGTACTTTTCTCGAAAACGGATCCGAGAATTTTGCTAAAATTTTTTTCTTTTGATTTAGAACCAATTTTTCAAATTTAGAATTTCTCATTACCAGCAGAACGGATTTTAATGAAATTTTTTATAGAGAAGCTTCTAAAAAGTTAAAAAAAAATTGCATTTCAAAACTTAAAAAAAATTTTTTTTTGAATTTTTGAAAAAAAAATCAATTTTTTTTTTGGAAAATTCGATATCTCAGAAACAGCTCAATATTTTGTTGTAAATTTAATTTTTATTCGAACAATAATAAAAAAATTAAATTGGCATACCAAATTTTTTTCTTAGAAATCTTTTAAGAATTTTGCAGCAGCTGTTCTTGTTTGGACAAACAAGAAGAGCTGCAGAGGTTAGATTCAGAGAACACCTTCGATCAGTGAAAAAGAAAGAGATCGACAAAGCCATACCAGCACACATATTTGACCCAAGTAATGTAGACTCACATACCATTACTTCATTTGACAATAATTTCCGACTCATAAAGAAAGCACACAACCCACACAAACTAGACGCTTATGAATCCATATATATGTACATTCACTTGACCGAAAACCTAACGAACTTGGAAGCTGGAGCAATTGACTCTCCTTTGTTCAGCGCAATAAGGAAGAGAAAATAAAAAACTGTTTACATTGCTCTCTTACTTTGTTTAAATGTTTAATTTTTCTTAGAGAGTCTAACTAAATTAAGTATGTACCTTAATATGTATTTGTACCTGAACTCTTGTAATTGTTTAATTGTCGCTCGCTGATGATGGTTCCGCAGCTGAGAACCGAAATGCATACGTGTCAAATAAAAGAAAATTTTAAAAATTTAAAAAAGTCGTTTCGTTTTTGTTTTTTGTTTTTTTCTTTTTTTATTACGATTTTTGCGGTCAATAAGGTGTTAAAAAACTTTCAATTGATCCAGGGAGTTGTTTTAGTCATTTAAAAAATTAATTTTATGCTTATGAACAATTTTTCTTTAATAACATTCATTTTTGAAATTCGTAGTCTTTTACATAGGAGCAAGTTCGTGCGACCCAGTCATGCATTTTATTTTTTTAAACAACAGGATTTCAATTTTCAAGGGAGAATTTGAAAAGAAAAGTGGGCGTGGCCATTAGTGGATTTATAAAAAAAAACATGTCATGCAATTGATCTTAAAAACAAAATTACAACATCAAGCTTTAAATAAGAAGAAAACTTTGATTGAGTCTCCTTTTTATTTTAAGAAAAGTGGGCTCGGCAGTAGGCGTTAGTACACAATACAATATTTTAACGTCAAGAATATCTACAAATTTTCAGCTTTCTTAGAACGTCAAATTAGAAAATTGACGCTTCGTCCCGATGCACGTTGTGAAGGGCCGTTCACACAGAGCGGAATGCTCTCAGAACCACATGCTGATAGCTCCTATTCTATAATTGAAATTCTATCCTTTAGATATTTTATTTTATTCTTGTCTGAAAATGTCCTTCTTACCTTCAGACTGGCCAGAAAATTCTAGGTCCCTTCCATTCCAGCCAACAGACACGAACACACCAATTATGGGGATTTGTAAGCTTCTCAGTTCAGGACAAAATTTATTTCTCATACAACCCTCCTCACAAAACAGGTTTAGCACCGAGGCTTTCAATAAAATACGCAGCTCGTAGGATAGATATTAAATCAATTGATCATCAAATGAACCCAAAACAAATAATTTTCGAATGGTTTGAGAAATATTGAATTTTCACAAATACAACCAACAATTTTTTAAAAATTTGAAAACACAAAACTATTGAAACGTTCTAGGAGCTTTATCATAAGAAAAATTGATCAAAATCGGTTCTCCCGTTCTTGAAAAAACCACTTTTCTAATTTTTTCATCCTTAAGCGAACTTTTAATAAAAGTAATTTTTTTGATTTTTTTCTTGTTAGTCTAGTACGCAGATCGGGAAAAATTTTGTCTCCCATACATTTTTTTTTCTGGGACAAATTTTGTCTTGGATATTTTTCCCGAGCAGTACGCAGTTTGCGCGTAAGATTCATACTTTTGTGCATTGCTGTACAAAATGTCTCCACTAAATTTTGCCAGGAAAAAGAATGATACAAGCATTATTTTGCAAATTTTGACAGTCACCCTATTTCAGAAAATGATTTTTGTCAAAACTGGTTTTAGGTAAAAGGTGCTGATGCTTCTCTTAAAAGCATCAAGACGAGATTCCAAAAAGGTATGAACGACTTTTGTAAGACAACCCTTTCCAGAGATACACTACAAAACACATTAAATTAGATTTTATCTCTCCAAATTTAAACTTTTGCGCGAGATTTGGAAATGTTTTGTAGAGATTAAAATTGTAGAGATAAAATTTGTCTTGTCTCGATCTGCGTACTAAGCTTTAGGTAAGTCTGTGGTATAGTTTTTGAAAAAAAAAAAACATTTTCTGCAATTGCGAAAAAAGTTATGGCAGGTTCTCTTATTTTTGGTTTAAAAAACGAATCGGGGAAAAATTTAAAAAATATTTACCAAGTTTAAAGAAAATCAATCGCTGTAATCCAAAAGATACATACATATGTAGATCGTCTATTCTATCATCGTAATATCAAGTCTGATGTAAATCCTGAGTTAATTTTTACGAAGTAATGCATATATTACTAGTAAAAAGAGACTAAAAAGCAGAAGACAGGAAAAGGAAACACGAATAAAAATTTAGAAAAATGAAAGAACATCTTTAAAACAGTTGTGCCGGAAACCCTATAGCATTAGAGGAAGTTTTCAAGTGCCTCCAAATAAATGTCTGCTCTACTGGAAGAAAAAGCTATTCACGCACGACAGAGGCTTCTGTGTAAATTTAAGGTACTGAAGGTTGTATTTTATTGCATCCAGAAATACACAGACATATTGTCAAATTGCTGGTTGTCAACTACGAAGTTGTCAATAGGATATTTAATTTTAATTTCCCACGTTTGAAAACAGCAATTGTCAATATGAAAATTTTCAGTTTCCAATATGATAATCGTACGAGTAGTTTTTACATGACAACTAACGTTGTCAATACAATTGTGATTTTCAATATGACAATCGGAAGTAGTCATATTGACAATGTTGGTTGAGAATTGTCAACTTTCTTCATTAATAAAATAAATGCTATAATAAATTGGCAATATTACATACGATTTTGATTCAGCGCATCGAGACACTTTCAAAGTCAATATTTTTGCAGTTAATTTATCACGATTGATGTACGAGTATAACGACTTTTTATTCAATACATACAACTATGGACAAGTTACAGGGTGAAGTTTAATGTCAAACTTGAAGTGTGTCCCTGTAAAAATAACCCTTTTCTTGGAACCGAATTTCGATGTTGATAATTTTTTGGCATATTGGTTCAGTTTGTTCAGAATTCCCTCAACAAATTAGTTAAGTCGGAGTTAAAATGTTTCAGTAGTTAAGGCGGGTTCAGTTCCGGAACTCTCTGAGGAACAAGGCTATGTATGGGCCTTACACCATTTAATATTATTGCTCAAGATTATATTATTAGTATTATTCTGTTTTTTTTTTTTATAACTGGAAGAATAATATTGTAGAACCTTAGTAAATATTATTTACGATATTCCACAAGATATTGAACTAATGCCAATAAGTGCCAATTGACCCTTTGACGGTCACTATTTTTTTATATTGAGGTATTATGTTGTTTGGTGTATGAATGAATCATATTTGGTGCAAGAGGACCATTGAATTAATTGTGCTCCTGTTGTGTAAGGTCATTGGAGACTCTATGACTCTTAATGGTAATACATATCTGTGGTGTTTGGTAGAAACTTGATAACTCCACAAAATAATTTGCATCCTTACATGCATTTTATTTCGAGCTGGAACCTAAATGGGTGAACCGATTTTCTTAAAATTTGGAACATAATCCTTTAAAGAATATTTTAAAAAGTTTTTCAAATTTGAAGAAAATCAGTCAAGCCGTTTCAGCCCTAGCTCCATGTAAAGTGAAAGTAAACACGCAAATTATTTTATGCACTTAATATGTTTGTACCAAACACCACAGATATTTTGTCTAGACTGTCATGCAGCCGATCTTAATTTCGATTCTCAACCGCTGCAAAAATGCCTTTCAGGGGTTTACTGCCTATTGAAATACAGAGGAAAATCATTCAAGAATATGTCTTGTAATTAATCTCATAGCCGTTCCCAATCGGCAGACAATTGTAGATCCCCTTCATCCCTGCTAGCAAGCACACAGGAGGGTCTTAGGTCACTAGGTTAAGGCTCTCTTGTACCCGTAATGGCTTCTACTTATTTTTTTTAATGATTTTTTACTAAAATATTTTTTGCAATGATGATCCAAATTTTAACCCATAATCTCAATTTAGTTTCGACGATGGCAATAATTGTCTTTTGTTTCTTAATTTTAATACATTTTTCGCATATAAATCTGGAAGTCAATCATCTTCCAAACACAAACCCAGACACAAAAATGCCTGACAATAGTAATCAGAGTAACAAACCAAAAATGTAAAATTCTACAATTGAAATGTCACGAAAAGTGAGCCATGTTCCTGATGCCTGCCTTCAAGCCGTCCGATGAAGCAATTATCCAAGTCAATTGAATATAAATCTAGGGTGGTGCCCCTGTAGCACTCACAGCAATCACTGAGGGCAAACGAGAAACATTGCGCCGGCTGGCGCTAAAGAGATCAGGATAAAAGATTCTTATAGCAGGTCCGGATGTTTTTTTTGGCCACATGGGGTCCAACGTCGATGTTGTCGTCGTCGTCGTCGTCATCGACCGACATCAACATTCTCTCATCGTCATCATCGTGTAGCAGAGGGTTCATCACTTACAAATCAGTCAGGCTAGACCTTCTGTCACACTTGTGTTTTTTATCTTTGATCTCATCAGAGGGTGTTCCATTTTGTTGGTTGGGTTTATTTTTCTTCGCCTATTTCTCTTCCTTTTTTTTTATTTTTGTTATTCCTTTTTTTTTTGTTGTGAAATTAAATTCTCTTTTCGTCGATTTATCTGTCTTATGGAGCCTATTGGGCCTGACTGTTGAAGTGCCATTCCGTAGCACAAACGCCTGCAGCCGTTGTCGAAACAGATGAATGACAGGTTTAACCACAGATACAAATGCTAATGAAGCAAAATGGTTTGATTTATTTTCTTGTTTTTAACCCAAGAATCGAGTGCAAACGATTTGTGAAAGGATTTTTATAGATTGTTGAAATGCGATACGAAATGGGTTGGACGAATCAAAACAAAACCAACAAAAAAATGGCCTTAATTATTTTTTTTTAAATCGTTTAATAAATTTATACAATTTATGAAAAAAAATTATAAACGATTTAATTTCAACTGATTGGCAAACTCGGCTTATTGTCTTAGCAAGTCAAATAAATTGATGGCAAATATAATTCAACAATTGAGGGGATTTAATTTGTAGCTATCATTGACCTACAGGACTGCAGCGTTCATCGTTGACGGTGACGGTCTGGCCAACGTGGTTCTCAAAGAAGTATGGACCAATGATGCTGCCAGCCCAAAACTCACACCAAACAGTGACTTTCTCTGGAGGCATTGCAATTTGGTGAATCTCGTATGGATTGTGATCATCCCGAATTCGACAATTCTCTTTATTGACGAAAATTGGGTCAACTCCCAACTGCTCGAGAGTCCAGTAAGCAAACACACGTTGTCGTCTGTGGCCGTCAACTCTGAGCTCCTGGATCAGTTCAAGTTTGTTCGGATGTAGGCTCAAGTCTGGTCTGTGAAAGATCAAGTTCAAGTTGTGTGCGGGCGTGGAATTGACAGCCTCGGATTTTTCCGCATACTTTCACGCACATCGGATACAGTTTCGTTAAAGTACGGGTGTTCCGCATTGACCACTGAACTGGTCGACCTGAATTTATCCAACAAGCTGCGAACATTCCTCTCGGAAGGACGACTATGGCGACCGTAAAATTGGCAAAGCGCGCGAAATGTTGGTCGAAAAGGAAACCCACTTTCATAGAACAATTCAATAATTTGCATATGTTCTTGATTTGGAAAGGCAGACTTAAATGAGAGCCAATTAGATGGCACAGGCCATGGAAGCAGGTCAATGATGTTTTCAATATACCACCGAATGGGAAGAGGGGACTTGTGACAGGGTGCATTGTTTTACTGGAATAAGACGTTTCGCAAAATTTGGCTAAAAGATGTCATCAGCATGTTTTCCATCACGTTAATGTACTTTATTGAGTGCACACCACCATCACAAATGAAGATTTTCCCAACCACGTCCGCAGTCACGCAGCCCCAGATTATAACGCTTTCTCCTCCGCGTTTAACAGATAAAAAAGAATAAGTAGTTTGACAACTGTAAGCAACTCTTAATGTTTACAAATCCAGGGTTTCATTATGATGCTTACTTCAAAGTTTGATTCATCTGACCAATAGAAGGTATGTTTTTGCCCATTCTAGGCGAAACTTTTTATATTTTTCTGATAGACATGGCTTTTCACTTGCCTTGCAACCTTTAAGCCCATTCAATTTTTAAGGAGTCTTCTTCTAATGGTTTTTCTGCAGATTTTTTTCCAAAATGTTACGTCAGCAGCCAGTTGAATTGTAGTTCTCTTGGGATTTTTGAAGTAAGTTCGTTTTAAAAAGCGATCTTCCTTATGCTTGGTTAATTTTTTTCTGTCAGTTCTTTTTCGATTTTGTTGTGTTCTCGTCTTTCGGAACCGATCTTAAGTATTTTGTACGGCACTACGCCAATATTTAAATTCATCTTCAGTGTTCAAAACAATTTTTTATGGATTCTTAAAAATGTTCCAAACTTCTTTTTTGAAAACTCAATATTTCGAAAACTTCATGCACAATCTACAAGATCTGAGACAATTTTTTTTAATTTATATAATAATAATAATATTTTGTATAATAATAATATCGGTACCTACCATAGAATACAAAAAAGAGCTTTAAAAATTATAGGTGATAAAAGTATAACGGAAACATTTGAAAATCTTGAGCACCGTCGCAATGTTTCTTGTGTTTTACTATCTTACCGTTATTTTTATAAACACTGTTCTAGTGAAATAGCCAGCTGCATTCCTCCCCTTACGCAATTTAACAATAATACTCGCGCTTCAAAGAATGTCCATCAGTTTTTTCATGAGCCCAACTTCGGACGTACAAATAAATTCAGAGATTCTTACTTTATCCGCACTACACGAATGTGTAATGCTTTACCCAACTCTATAAATTCTTTCCATTATCGGCATCTCCTCTTAAATCCTGTCCCACTTTCGTAAAACGCTCGCACTGTTCTAACATATTTTAAGGGTAGTCATAACCCCTTTAGTGCGTGAAAATTACATATATACAAATAAAATGCACGACTGGATCGCACGAACTTGCTCCTATGTAATAGACTAGGAATTTTAAAAACGAATGTTATTAGAGAAAACTGTTCATAAGGATTAAATGAATTTTTTGAATTCTTTTAGTAGTAAGAGATAAAAACAAAATGCTATGTAAATGCAGGAACAAAAATTATGAGTCGTTGTAGTGGTTCCTTAAAAAAATAAGCTTTTATGTAAAAAATTTTTAAAACATTTTTAAGAAAAAATTTTGGTACGCCTACCTTAAGTTTTTATTACTGTACGAATAAAAGTCTAATTTCCAAAAAAAAAAAAATACTAAGCTTGAGATATCGAATTTTTCAAAAAAAAAAAAAAATGACTTTTTTTTCTAAAAATTGAAAAAAACATTTTTTCTTAAGTTTTGAAATGAAATGTTTTTTAAAGTTTTTAGGAGCTTCTTTATAAAATATTTCATTAAAATCCGTTATGTCTATAATGAGAAATTCAAAATTCGAAAAAATCGTTCTATGGTAAGTACAGTCAGTAATATCTAGATTTAAATTTTTTTTTATTAAATTATAGATCGTAAAGATTAATCAAAAGAAAAAAAGTTTTAGCAAAATTCTCGGAACCGTTTTCGAGAAAAATACGATTTTCGAAAATCATTTTTTAAAATTTGTATGGAAGGTACCGTTAGTTTTAGATAAAACAAAATTTTTTTTCTCAAATCTTGTAGATTATGTTAAGAAACTTTTATTTGTCAAGTTTGAAAAAAATCGAGCATAGGGTTTTCGAAATATTGAGTTTCCAAAAAAAAAAATTGAATTTTTTTTTTAAAATCCAAAAAATTAAAAATTGAAAATTTGAATATGTAATAATATTCAAACTTTGGAGGAGCTTTGTCACAAAAAAAATTATTTCAATCGGCTGTACCGTTTTCGAGAAAATCGAAAACGAATAAAATGGACCCAGGGGGGCTACCAAAAATAACAAATTTTTGTAATTTTTTTTCAACCATTAGCTAGTTTTAACCAAATGAAATTTTTCAAATTTTTTTAAAAAAAATTCTGTGGGACAATTTTTGAGAAAAAAAAAATATTTATAAAATTTCGAAAAAAATCGTATGGCAGGTACCGTTATTTTTGGTCTTAAAAAAAAAAACAGAAAAAAACGTCCGGGGGAAAAAATTAAAACCCATATCTACCAAGTTTGAAGAAAATCGGCCGAGCCGTTTAGGCTGTAGTCGAACCGACAGACAGACAGACAGAATTGCGAGACCCACTTTTTTGGTCTTCGCTATCATCGTAATGTCAACGTTGATCAAAATCTCGAGTTCTATTTTGTTACGAATGCATAACTTGCCTTATAGTACCTATAAGTCGCAAGTAAAAAGATGTTAAGAAATGGTTTCCAAAAATCATATTTCTCCCGAAAACGGCTTAAGATTTTTATAATTGTTTTCTTCCGATTAATTTTTACGATACATATTTCAATAAAAAAAAATTAGTTAAGATACTAATCACTGTACCTATCATAGAACCCTTTTTTTTAATTTTGAACTTCTCACTATTGGCATAAGGGATTTTAATACAATTTTGTATAGAGAAGGTTCTAAAAAGTATTTCAAACCTAAAAAAATGTTTTTTTTTTTTGTTCAAAATTCGATATCTCAAAAACAGGTTATTATTTTTATTGAAATTTAATTATCATTTGTAGACTTATCAAAACCTCAAGTTGGCGTACCTAAATTTTTTCTTAAAAATGTTTTAAAAATTTGTATATAATAGCTTATTTTTTAAGAAACCGCTGCAACGTCTTATAATTTTTGTTCTTCCATAATATTTGTTTAAGGAATCACATGGCATTGTGTTTTTATCCAGTCCAGTCGTTAAATTAATTTGCTACCGATTTTTTGCATATTCAAATATTAAATAATAGTTCTGAAATACGGCCAATTTGATTTCTAATAGTTCCGAGAAACGATTGTCAACTTATTTAATTAAGACTGAATCCGATTCGAATTTTATGTGGTATTTTAAAGTATAATAATTCCTAAAGCACCAATAACAAATTTATTTCTGATTAGGATTTCTAAAATACTCGTAGAATAGGTTTATGATCAAATATTTACTGATTTATTGGCTTGGTACCTAAACGTTTTCGTAATTAAATACTCGTACTCCACAAAAACTGTCCATAAAAACGTTCTGTTTGAAGTCGAATAATAAATAATATTCAACTCAGCAGCAGTAAAAAATGTTTCGGTTTTTATTTCTATCTTTTCATTAGAGCCACCCAACTTGAAGCCATAAAAATGCTAATCTTTGGAAAAATGGGTCTTTATAATTTTTTATGACCAACTGATTTCGATATAATTAGAATTAAACTGTTTTGAACAAAGCAACTTAATAAACCTGCCCTACACTGGACGAGTGGTAATGTAATTTGTTCTCCGAATTTGGAGGACTCTAATAACTTAATTTTTACTGTGTAAACTTTTGTATGGTTGAAGAAAATCAAATGATTATATTTTGTTTATCTTAAAAGTCTTTAAATTCTTTATTAAACATCAGCAAGTAGCTAGTCAATTATTTATACGCATAAAAATGTCTTTCAACTTTTTGGGAAAAAAATAAACAAACATAAATAATCTGAATTTGCAACCCCTTTATCCTGTGTATCCTTGTCCAAACAGCATGCGGGCCTTCTGTAAATTTAATTTGGTTATGCGTTTTGCAATGAATTCTCAGCTATAATTTACTGATTTTGCATACGCGTTCGCAATAAATTTCAATTTGAATTAATTGAAATGTTTACTTTGAATGCGCAGTGGGCCGGCCATAAACAGCATTCTTGTGGATGGATATTTCGTGCGTCCATAGTTGTGGAAGGCTTTAAGTGAAGAGAATATTTTTTTTTTATTTTTGAAAATTTTGAGAGGGTCAGATTTTTCTTTAAATTATTTTTAACATTATAAATATGGGAATTTTATAGCAAATATAGCCTGGGAACTAGATGAACACCACTTTTGTGTATATTCAAGCAAGACCAAATTAATGTCAGTTTTCACCAGAGGTGGTGTGATCAAAATATATAATTTCGAGAAAAACTTCTTCACAGAGCTAAGCAACATAAAAGATTGGGTAGGAGAAGAAACAAACTACACCCTAGAAACAAATATGTACCATCAAGTAGTAGACTGATGAATCGAGATCAAGCGAAATGACTGGTGCAGGATTCTTTGGGCAGCGGCACTCAGCTCCAAATTTGTGTGAGAGTGCGTAAACAGGCTAAATAAATTTGGCCAACAGAACAGGGTCACACTTCACTGGATACTTGGTCACGTGGATGTTCTTGGAAACGACGAGGCATATCTACTGACTCCTTAGCAAAAATAGGCGAATAAACCACTTTAACAGGGCTTGAGCTCTATTGTGGATTAGGAGAAAATGGCATCAAAAGCAAAATTAAACAAGTAGAGGGGGGAAGTAGATCCTAGAATTGGTAAGAACTCCCAAAGCTGAGGCAGACAAACCTACTACTGGGGCAATTACAAGCAGCAACGTTTCGAAAGCTGCACTAACTTAAGTAGGAATAACCTAAGACTAATAACAGGTACTTTAACTGGATACTGCAAACTTATGAGGCACCTAGGTTTACTTGGTATGGTAAGCAGTTCCACGTGTAGATTTTGGAATAAACATGAAGAAACACCGGGCCACATACTATGTAGAAAGATGTTGTCATCTCATGCGCAAAAGGAAAAACCATCTGGAACAGTACGAGTTGAATGAGAGCGACCTATCCTCTCCGAAGGTGCCCCAAATTTTAAGATTTTTAAGAGCCATAAATTTTGAAATTGAAATTGAAAATTGAAACTATAAGATGAGCAAGCTCATCCATATTCAAGTGGGTACACAATAGATCTCCAGGTCTCAGTGCATTACCCCCATACATAATTCATGTATTCATTCAACTCTAACTCTATGCAAAAAGGATCAATCAAAGTTAAACTCCTTGGACGACTGGACGTTTCTGGGAATAGAATGCCAAGAGCTTGGCAGAGAATGAGGGTTTGCTATTATGTCGTAAAATAATCGACAGTAATTATATTGCGAATTCGTCCGTTAACCGTTGCCTTCACTGCGTCTGTGGGTTTCATTCTCATTTTCATTCGACAAAGTAGTAGGAATGTTTCAATTTCAATTTCAATTTATTTATTTTATAGCGGGCGTACAAATAAGACTTAGTCTTTTATAGTACCTTAAAATTGGACTCTTATGTTAATTAAAATTAGAGCTTTCTTTTAACATTACTAAGATTAAATGAATAGAGTTAAAAAATAAAAAAACATAATATAAGTTAATAAAATTAAGATTTGATACATAATACTTTCTAGTTACTGTTTTATAAATGTTTAATTAAAGTGAATAAGAATTGCCTTTTTAAATTGTGATATTCCTATTATCTGCTTTATCGCCAATGGTAATGAGTTCCAGAGTTTAATGGCATGTACAAAAAATAGTCTTGATGAATTTAGATATGTGCATATAGGTGAAATAAGATTCATTGTTCGATCAGACTGCGCAAAGCATATTTTTTCATATAAGTATGATGGTGTCCTTCTTTGTAATATTTTGTGCAAGAAAATACAACACCTAGATTCAAAGAATTGTTCAAAAGTGTATCCTAGGACAAGTTGATGGTATTGAGAAACATGGTCAAATCTTCGCAAGCCAAAAATGTACCTAATTATATCATTAAAAGCAACAAGCAATTTACGCAGTGATTGAGAATCCAGTTTGGGGTAAACTACTGAAGCATAGTCAATAAGTGGTACAAGCAACGATTTACTAATTCTCAGTTTAGTCTCAACTGGTGTTAGATTAGAGAACATATTTAATTTCCGAAGACATCCATAGATACGTCCAACAGAGAGGTTAATATGGTCGACGGCTGAAAGTGAACGATTTATTTTAAAGCCTAGACTTAAAACAGTACTCGAAAACTCAATTTGAAACTGTGCTAGAAAAACAGGTGGTAGATTGCTCGTATCAAATTTCCGTCTAGAGATAGCAATTATTTGGGATTTCGCTGGATTAAGCGTAAGGCCATTACAGAGCGACCAATTGTGAATCTCATTCAGATCTTCATTTATTCTGCACGTTAGATCTTCCAGTAAGTTAAAAGGTCCCGAAAGATAAATTTGAACATCATCTGCATAGAGATGTAACATGACATTTTTGCAAACATGTGGTAAGTCATTTATAAACATGCAGAACAAAATAGGACCCAAAATTGAACCCTGTGGGACGCCAGCAAGTAAGCTGATTGAATCAGAAGAATTATTGCCAACTTTAACCTTTTGAGTTCGATGACTTAAATAGTCTTGAATGAGACGAACCGAACTGTCACTAAAGCCAAAGTAAAGTTTTAGTTTCTTGCACAGAATACTGTGATTAACTCGGTCAAATGCTTTTGTAAAATCCAGCAAACAGAGAAGCGTTAACATGCCTTGGTCATACTGAATTCGAATATCTTCAAGAACCTTAACCATAGCCGTAGAGCAGCTGTGAGCTGCTCGAAATCCTGACTGCACCGGAGAAAATAAGTTACGAATCCGCATGTAGTTTGAAATTTGGTTTGACAGAACTTTTTCTAAGATTTTGGACAAGCAAGGCAGTATACTTATAGGCCGAAAATCTGATGCAGTTGAAGGATTGTTTTTCTTGGGCACAGGAATTACCTTTGCACGCTTCCAACATTTTGGAAAAGAAGAGGTCATGATACAAAAATTTACTATGTGAGTAAAGGTGGGTATAATTTGTGGTAATATCATTTTAATAAAACGTATTGGAACTCCATCTTCACCCACTGAGTTGGATCGAAGAGAAAGGATATACATGACCAATTCATTCTCAGAAACGACTTCAAATTGAAATTCAGAAGGAGGTTCATAAATGGCTGGGCTGTTAATTGTAAAGCAAGATGCCTGTAAGTTGTTATCCACAAAGCATTTATTAAGATCATTTGGATCCGGAAAATTTTCAACCACTTTCTTTCTACCAATATCAAATGAACGCAGGCTACTCCAAAACTTACGTGAGGTTTGACCAGGGCTTAATTTTGAAAAGAAATATCTTTTTTTAGCTCTGCGAGTTAAAAAGGATGAGTGGTTACGAGCTTGACAAAAAATCTTCCAGTTTATTGGTGTTGGATACCGCTTCCACTTGGAATACAGCTTACGACGGATTTTTATTGAATCGAGGACTTCAGAAGTAAACCAAGGGCAGTTCTTGTTTCTAATTATGACAGTTTTTAGTGGAATATGCTTAAGGTAGAGTTGAAGCAATAAATGTTGAAAGAAATCGACTTTATCATCAACATTATAAAAGCTATAACAAATATCAAATGGACAATTTAAAGCGTCTTCTTGTAATGCAGAATTATTAATAGATTTAAAATCTCGGAATTGAAATGAAGACGGAGACGAGATGTTTGAAAAATCTATATTATAGGTGCAGAATAGTAAATCGTGGTCAGATATTCCTTCAAGAGAAAGCTGGTCGAATAAAAGAACGTGGGACAAGTCAGACACAATCATTAAGTCTAGAAGACTAGGGGTGGTATTAGGTCCGAAACGAGTAGCATTTGAATTCACTACAGAGAGACCAGTAGCTGCAATTTCATCTTTAAGTTGATTTACTCTAGAATCAGAACGAAAAAAGTCTGCATTGAAGTCCCCACATACAATTATACTTTCATAATTTGCTGAGAATTCACGAAGAGTTGAAAAAAAAAGTTCAGGTGAGAAGCTTCTATTTGGATTATAACCAACACCTAAAAGGCATTTAATGTTACCATCAGAAACTTCTAATACCAAAAACTCAATTCCACTGTTATCAGACTTACACATAATTTTAGCGTTTAAACTAGCCCTGCAGTAGATAGCAACTCCTCCTCCAATAGTACTGGTGGTTCTATCGTTACGTATTAGTTTATAGTTGGGAATATGGTACATATAGTTAGACGCTGCAAGCTTCAACCATGTCTCTGTAATACAGATAACATCAACTTTCGAACTGTCAAGTACATACTTTAAAAAATCTAATTTATCTAAATTTAGGCTACGCGCATTCAGACAACAAACAGTGAATCCTTCACGGGCATTCGAAAGTATCTTTAGCATTGCTTTAGTACAAATATCCATTCCACCAGACATGATTAAACAGATTATATGAATATACGAGCAATAACAATAACAAAACAAAAAAAAAAAAAAAAAATAAATCCAGAACAGTAACTAGAATTACAACAAAAAATATAATAAAATAAAGTAATAGTAATAAAAACTAATAATGATGTTTAATTATGAATAACTCTCAATTGAAAAATAAAAATTAAAATATTTTCTCAAAATTTCGAAAGCAAAGTCGAACCCCAACCAAAAAGAATAAATAAATAAAACCATCCGAATTTTGGAACTAATGGTGAAGATGAGGGATCAATTCCTATATAATGTTTGTGTATATACATATATCTGAAATATTTATTTGTGTTTCATTTATTAATAATTTTGTTTGTTTAGTCGAAAATTCGGCAAAAGGTAGAGTCATGCCGAATTGAAGGAACTTTTGGATCTAAATAATCTCTAAAAAAAAATTTGCCGTCAGGTTCTGCGTAACGTAGAATTTTTCTTTTTTTTGAACGCAACATTTTCAAGATTTGTTAGAAATAAATATGAGTGAAAATGAGAGGCTTAATATTCATTGAAATATTGTTTAAAAAAACAAATCAAGATTTAAGACAGATTACTAAATATTATGATCTCTAAACTGTCTCATCTTACAAGCTGGAATAAACCTTACAAATTCACAAAATTTCATTCAAATCGATTGGACAGTTTCTGAGATTAGATTCTCAGCCAAACTTTGGACGTACAGTTAAGTACAGAGACTCTTTCTTTTGCCGTACGACTCGAATGTGGAATTCCCTAACCGACACTGTTTTTCCTCCCAATTTCAATGTCCAGACATTTAAGACGAATGTCTTCCTCCCACTGTTTCCTAAATGTTCGCACTATGATAAACCAACATTTAAAGGGTAGTCATAATCTCTTGAGTGCGCGCTAATTATAAAAAAAAAAGAAAGTGACAAGTGGTTCTTATATACATGATTAGATATATAAAATATTGCATCAAATATATACATTTATTTAGAAGAAGAGATCTTGTTTAGAATTGTATTTCTAATAGGGTAAAGGGGGGTAAAACAAAAGCGAGTGCTGAACAAGAACGTCATAGAAATATCAAATAAAGAGTTTTACAATTTACAATTGGGGCAGATCTGGATCAGATGTTAAAAAACCCAGGAGTTCCAAATCGATACACACCACCTTTTTATCGATTTGGAAGTCGCGTATGATATCGTGGACAGAGAACAACTATATAGAGCCATGTCTCATCTCGGAATCCCTGCCAAGCTCGTCCGCTTGTGCAGGATGACGATGGATAAATCTCGCTGCCCCGTCAAGGTCGGTAAGAACACCACCGAACCCTTTGATGTCGAGAAAGGTCTAAGGCAAGGCGACGCGCTATCATGCAACCTATTTAACATCGCTCTTGAAGCAATTGTACGAAACTCAAACGTCAACAATAGAGGTACAATTTTTCAAAAGTCAGTTCAACTGCTTGCTTATGCGGACGATATTGATAACATTGGGAGGACGAAGCGAGCTGTTACCGGTGCGTTTGGAAGTATTGAACTGGAGGCGGAGAAAATGGGTTTGGCTGTTAATGAGGACAAGACGAAGTATATGCTATCATCGAGAAAGGAATCTCAACATCGTCGATTCGGGCAAAACGTCACGATGGATAGGTATAACTTCGAAGTCGTCAAGGTCTTTGTCTACCTCGGCTCCACTATAACATCGCAAAACGACATCACTGCAGAGATCAAGCGAAGAATTACTCTTGCCGACCGCTATTTCTTCGGGCTAAGAAGGCATTTAAGTAATAAAGCCCTATATAAAAGAACCAAGGAGACCTTGTATAAGACCCTCATCATCCCGGTCCTGCTGTATGGGGCAGAACCATGGACACTGTCTAAAACGGATGAAAATCTGCTTGGGTGCTTTGAAGGAAAAGTTCTTCGTTTGGTCCAGTCTGTATCGATGGAGTATGGAGAAGAAGGTTCAACAACGTGCTGTACGGGCTTTACAGCGACGTTGACCTAGTCAAGAAGCTGAAAATACAACGGCTGAGATGGCTGGGACACGTGGAGCGTATGGACACCGTCGCACCAGCCCGTCGAAACTTCGAATCCACCCCTGATGGTCTGCGCAGCAGAGGAAGACCCCACCTCAGGTGGCGCGCACAAGTGGAGAGTGACCTCAACCAACTTGGAGTGCGTAACTGGAGGCAGCTAGCTAGAGACCGAGCTAGCTGGAAGGGCTTGTTGATTGAGGCCGTAGTCCACCCTGGAGTAATTGGGGTGGATATATTTTTGCGGCCATGTTGTTCTGGTAACATCTGTCAAATCTGTTGTGTATTATCCAGTTACTGATGCCAGTTCACCATGGCACTTCTAAATGATAAAACTTAATTATCGAAATGAGTGTTCGTTAGTGCAAGCGCTGCGCCCATTATACAGTAGAAGAGGTGGCCCTTCACTGTCGACTCTCCAAAATTTGGTGAATAAATTTGAGATGGTAATCATTAATCAACTAGCCAAAATTCATAGGTCAACAGATTGGCCCAGAATATTGCGACAGTCCGTAAAAGCGTACAGTCAATTCCTCGCCGTTTACAGGAACTGGGCCTTTCGCAGATTTCAACTTGGCGAATTTTGCTTCGGGACTTAGGCCTACACCCGTACCAACTCACCCAGGCGCTCAAATGTATGAGCGTTCGGAAGAGGACCCCAAAAATCATCTTTAGCGACGTCGAGTGTCAACCATCATCCACCAGTGAGAAAATCCAGTGATAAAAGTCCTATATTTGAGGTTAAGTTCTTTAAACACAGCTTATATGCATTTGTATTGTAACTACATTAACATAATAAGAATATTCTTTACAGAATAAACAGCATTAATCAGGATTGGTAGTTGAACAGTCCTCTCAGGACAAAAGAGCTAACTTGGTTCTTGGTTTTGTGAAACGATGGTCTAAGAAATTTTCTGAGCCCATGTCACTAAAACTATGTACTTAACATTTGACATAGACCTCTTTTATAATATGCCAGTCAAGTCTGGTTAACTTATTATCAAATTCCCTTTCTATGCTTCGAAGCGGTTCAGAGTAGATTTATTCGTTTCAACCTTCGTTCTCTTCCACGGTTTGATATATTTAACCTATCACCGTATGAAGACCGTCTTTATTCACCAGCTTTTGGCAGGTAACATTGACTGTCCATCGCTTCTTCAAAAAATATCTCTAAACACGAACCCAAGAAATCTTAGATCGTTCCCACTCTTTGATATTAACTTTTACCGTACAAGTTATGGAAGTAATGAATCTTTGAACCGTATGCTACGTTGTACAATGTACAAATAGTCTGCTCAATTCATTCGACTTCCACTGTAGCAAATATTCTATCAAATGTTCCCTTTTCTATGCCCCTAGTGTTCCCAGATTTTTTCCCTAAATTTCCGCCATCTTAAACTCTCCATTTTTAGACATAAGAATTGTATGTTAGTCTTAAGAGAGCTTGAATTAAGCTAATGAAATAAAACTAACTTTTTGGTGGCAGGGAAATTTCTTCCTATCATGTTTGTTGCTAAATTTGGAATTTGGAAAAATGACGCAAACTGTGTGTATTAATAGAACCGATTGATAAATCTATGGTATCTTTTCCAAACACGTTTATCGGGTTATGATTTAGGATGTAATTAAAGGCATGTCTTTCTGGGTCGCAGATGAATCAATTTAGCTTAGATTTTTTGTGGTTCGAAGGTAGGACAATGCTCAAAAATGTTTTACATCAACAGCTGAGTTCTGTCATTTCTGTCCATACATTCCGAGATTCGATGAGTAGTCTTCGAGAAATGTTGCACGGAAACATTGATATTGCCTTTGAAATCAACATTTTCCAAGAGACTATAATTCCCAAAGTAATTAAATAAGAACCTTTACAAATTTAAACCGGACATATAGACCGCAGTCTCAACCCTATTTAAGTAATTAGCTTATTTTCCACATAATTATCGAGAGTTCAGTTTCAGCAACGAAAGCGTATGGTATAAGTCCTTCACGGTGTATTTTTGCTCATTCATAACTAATTATCATTACATATTATGCTATTGGGTATTTTGCAAATAATAATAATTAGAACTTACATCAGCTCTTCCACCTACATCCTATGAACTCAAAATCCAAATACACCTTTACTTATGGGTGTACGGCTTAGGCTAACCAAACCATCGAATTGCTTTTTATAAATCATCGCACATTAAGTTGAGCCTTAATTCATAACTCATCCTCGTCCGTTTTGATGTACACCAATACATCTAACATTATAATTTACTTTCTCATTCTATCTACGAAATAATGTAACGATACAATTCAATCACAGTCAAGTGGTTGATGATGCTAGCTGCCGTAAATAGCTTCTAAAAATGAAAGCACAATTTATATCATGAAATTATAGACCAAACCATAGCCAGCAACGGAACCAGGAACACGAAATGAGAGTACGTAAGCCACGCGCTTCCAGTTATTCACAGAATAATTTCATATCTTCTTGCGTAACGAACAGGCTGTGCCAGAACTGAGTGGGAACCTTTGGACACACCCTACACTATAGATATTCAGATATTGCATTCTATCTATCCATCCGTCCATCTATGCAGCTTACTTTATGAGTTTCGCGCATTACTTACCTCAATGCAGTTTCAGGAACGATGACTGTGCTGAACCTGATGCTGACGCCGGCTTCGATACTAGAATCAACAGTGGAACACAATAAATTTTAATCTCTAGTGAAATCGAATTTTCAAAAACTAATTAAATGACGCGAAGGGGGTCTTCAACATTGAAATTTAAAAAAATCCAAAACCCCTCCAATACTGAATCCATCTGGAAAACCCCACCGAATTAAATAACTACTTAGGTCAAGTTTTGGATTCGTGAAAAAATCAAACTCGAGATTTTAATCAAACTCAACAATATGATGAAAGAGACTATTCAAGTGTGTCTTGCAAGTCTATCTGTAAGGGGTCTACCTAGACCTATAGCCTAAAGCCACTGAAGAGACTTTTTTCCCAACTTGGGATTTAAGGTTTTTTTAAGGTGAATCCCTGAAAGTGTGTCCAGTTGAAAACATATGTCGCGTTAGACGTGATTAATTGCTAAATTGCCATTAAGCCCACTTTCGGCCGTACCATGAAGTAAAGAGATTCGTCCTTTAGCCGTACTACGCGAATGTGGAATGCCTTGCCACGCTCAGTCTTTCCCTGACATTGCAATGTTCAAGAATTCAAAACCAATGTACACCGGCACCTCCTTTTTTCTTAATGCTCACACTGTGTTCTGGTACTAAAAAAAACCTTTAAGTGTGCGCTAATAATAGAAAAAATGGACTCAGGAACTCCAGTTCTTCGAAATGTCAAGCTCATGTAACAATTATTGATATTTTTGGACCAGAATAGAGCCCAACAATTTGGGATGACCAGCAGAGTTGAAAACACAGAACATTCGTTCGAAAACTAAGGCTCAACGGCAAACGGATTCTTACTGTTCCAACAAATGACACGGAAGAAAACAGAACTTTACAACCAGGCCGATTTCTCTCGCCCAATATTGAACCTACTGCATTAAAGGCATTAAAAAAGGAAGATATATTAGCATGTTGTTCAAATCAAGAAATAAAAGACAGTCGTTTATTTTACCGGAAACTCTACATCATGTCCTACAAATGTCTCCAAATTAAATAAACAATTCTTTTTTTTTTCAATTGTTCACTATTGACTTTCCCACTGTGATGAGCGAGGCAAGCGAAGTCCAGGCTCACCGACACGCCAGAAAGGGTAACGCAGTACAAACAAACACACATGTTAAACAAAAAGGACGAAATGTACTGCTACTGCTACTGCTACTATTACGATAATGAGGTTATGAAGGATCACTGGTAATTTCAAATGAAATTTTCATCGCAAATTATGTAAATGGGCGGGAAAAAATAAATTTTACACTTCAGCGCCTCAAAATGGCAGATCTAAACCAAGTACCAAGTCGAGTATAAATTCTGAAATTTGACTCGAACGTTGATGCAGTGAAGTACAATCTCAGTCTGGATCTATCTACATCTTCTTTTTTTTATGAAACTTGTGCGAAGGAGTTGGAGATTTCCATTAGGATTATCGTTTCAGAATTGGCAGAAAATGGCTACAATACTGTTTTGATATAATGGACTCAATAGGACGTCTTGGTGCAGTACACAGTGGTTGTATTAGTAGCAGCAGTGTGGCGCTGCTGTCGCACGCCCGTTTAGTTAACAAAGAAAAGTGCGATGCACTGACAAGGAAGCTCGGTGCTTTTTCTTATTTGTTCTTGTTGCTCCTTCCTCCCTGCTGTGTGTAAATAAATTCATATTTGATTTTGCTAATGGAGTTCTCTTACACTTGCACAGCACAACCACACGTATAACAGTCAGTGCAGGGATTTAGAATAAAATATGCGAACCTCTTTATTAAAATGCGAGTATATCTGACATTTTTATCTTTTTTTTATGGTGGATTGCGAGCACGGACGGAGGACTGGGGATGAGGATGGGGCGAGTTAATTGAAATCGAATAGATTTAGCGATTCAGCGGGTATCAGCTTATGGTGGAATATTAAATTGACTGGGTAGGTCTAAGCCTTACGGTAGGTTAGTGGGTGTCATATTAGATTTTTGAAACATTGGTTTTCTTTTGTAAGTCTTTCATTGAATTTTGATGTATAAGAATATTGCTATTAAGGGAAGATCTTACGGTAATTTTATTCGGTAGTTTGAGGAGGCTATTATATAGAAGGAGATTAAATAATTACTTTCAGCATAAGTAAAGTCCCTGAGAGAAAAATTTAAAGAATGTTTTTTGATTATTTTCAATTCTGATTTTATGGCATCACACTACATTATGTACCACATGTGGTTGACAATATTCTTTGATAACGTAGGGTCGGAAAACTGACATGATTCCCATTGAATCCAAACTAATATTGAATTGGCCTTAGTGCATTCTAAAGGGTGGTCCAACCATAATGCACGATGTTAATTGTGAGTCACACCTTAACGTCAAGTTTTTGTCCAACTTAATTTGACATTTCTTTGTTTTAGTGTTTGACAAATTCAACCGTGAAGAAGTACACAATTGAACAGTCAGTTAAGATTGTTGAAGCCTTTTATAAAAATGGGCGTTCAAATCAAAAATGCATTTCGTGCACCTCGTGATTTTTTTGACCAGATTAATCTACCTAATGTGATCACAATCGGTAGAATCGTGCAGCAAACCGGGTCTGTAGAAAATGTGAAAACACCTGTGCAAGCTCGCCTAGTTCGTTCTGCGGAAAACATTGCTGTTGTTCGTGATAGTGTGCCGGAAGAGCCGTCAATAGTTGGTTGAACAGACAGAAGTGAATGATGACTTTACAAAGAAAATCATCTTCAGCGACGAGGCACACTTTCACTTCAGTGGACTCGTTAACAAGGAGAATTACCGCATTTGGGCAAATGAGAATCCACGAGTGATTGTTGAAAAGCCGATGCATCCACAAAGAGTGACGGTTTGGTGCGGTTTATGGGCATCCCGGCCGGCGTCATCGGGCCGTACTTCTTCGAAAATGAGGTCGGCCAAGCAGTTACCGTTGACGAGGATATGGACCTGGACGATATGTGCTTCCAACAGGATGGTGCCACCTGCCACACAACCAACAAAACGATGGCTCTTTTGCGCGAGAAATTCAATGGCCGTGTTATCTCACGTCGTGACGATGTTAATTGGCCACCACGATCATATGATTTGACACAGTTGGGCTTCTTTCTTTCGGCATATTTAAAAGAAAAAGTGTTCGTCAATAAGTCAAGAACAATTCAAGAGCTCAAGGATGAGATAATTTGGCATATTAACGAAATTGAACATCAATTATGTCATTGAAAATATGGGGTCTACCACCGAAGCCGTGGCGAGCATTTGGCCAATATTTTTTTTCACACATAATTGTCATAGATCCTTCTATCATAATCAAAAATATCAAGATAATTCTCTGAAAACTTTTTGTTTTATTTACAATTACAATCTTGCTTTTTCGTTGGACCACCCTTTATATTAATATGATGATTGATTTTCTGTTTTTTTTAGCGAACAAAACAGAAGGGGCAGATATCATGTTTAATTTAAAAAAAACTATAGGCATTGAAGCTCTAATCGAAACGTAAAGCAGATATTTTTTGTGCAAAATTTATAATTTACACTTGTCGAGCATCCAAGTTATAAAAAGCTTTTAAACTTATTTGATGTAATTTGAGCCCGGATTACTAGAAATGGTTTTAATGATGCTAACATCATCATATAAGACAAGTCGAGTATTTTAAAAGTGATGAAAGATTTTAAAATAATATCAAGAGAAATGGGCCAAGATGGCTGCTCTGAATCTAAACAAGAAACGACTCAGTAAAAAATGTTTTACAAAGAATTGCTTGGTAAAGCTTCGGTATAGCCGTAAATTAAACTACATAAGTACTTGGCGATTATTTGCAGTTTTATCCATCTTTTTTTATGCAGAGGACTAATGAAAGCTTGTTTCCATGTATGAAGGTTAGGTTAGGTTAAAGTGGTTGTCATTAAAGCGTCTGACACACACTTAGACCATTAGAGGTCCATTATGATACCACGATCTAATAGGGAACAGAAAGGTTCCCTACTAGTTAAAACAATTTGGAGCTTCTGATGAAGCGAAGGAGACTATTAATGTCTGTGTTTATGAGATCGCTTGGTTCATTATAGAAAAATTCTCCTAGATGAAGATTGCGTCTGTAAGAGAGAGCAGGGCATGTACAAAGAAGGTGTTGGGATTGTCTCCTATTCCTCCTCATCCAAGCAACTCCAGCAAAAATCGTTTGATAATACACCGAGTCGTGCGGCGTGTCTACCTATGAGACAGTGTCCAGTTATGACACCTATTACGGAGCTGATCTGGGATCTACTGAGGGACAATAGACATTTTGACCGTTTCAAACCAGTTTAGGCCAGATTTGTTTGGTCGCCATACATGTGGTAGTGTCAAGCCATCTTGTGCTTGATTGTTCCAGAGCAATTCGTTTCAACATAAGTTTACTTGTAGCTATCAGCATACCCATATTTGCCTTTTCGGGTAAGATAGGCATTTCCGTTCCAATTCTGGCGAGTTCGTCGGCTTTGCAATTCCCCGGAATGTCCCTGTGACCCGGCACCCAGAAGAGGTGCATGTTAAACTGTTTGGCCATCTCCATCAGAGACGATCAACAGTCTTGGGCTGTTATGGAGTTTACAGAGACTGATGCGAGGGATTTCAAAGCAGCCTTACTCTCTGAGAAGATGCGGATATCCGTGCTGGATATCACGTTTTCTTTAAGCCAAGACAGTACTTCCTTTATCGCCAGAATTTCCGCTTGTGATTACACTCCACCACCCACTCCGTTTTCAGTATTCGATCCATCAGTATAAAAATGTACTGATTTATTTTCTGCCAACCCCTTTCTCTCAAGCTGACCTTGAGGAAATGGTGACTTCAAAGTTTTTATCGAAAACCAACAAGGGAGTGATGTAGTCGGAGTGACGTAGGACAGTTGAAGTTAGATGTATGAAAAGACTTGTAACGGGTGATTTTTTAAGAGCTTGAGAACTTTTTTAAAAAAAAAAACGCATAAAATTTGCAAAATCTCATCGATTCTTTATTTGAAACGTTAGATTGGTCCATGACATTTACTTTTTGAAGATAATTTCATTTAAATGTTGACCGCGGCTGCGTCTTAGGTGGTCCATTCGGAAAGTCCAATTTTGGGTAACTTTTTCGAGCATTTCGGCCGGAATAGCCCGAATTTCTTCGGAAATGTTGTCTTCCAAAGCTGGAATAGTTGCTGGCTTATTTGTGTAGACTTTAGACTTGACGTAGCCCCACAAAAAATAGTCTAAAGGCGTCAAATCGCATGATCTTGGTGGCCAACTTACCGGTCCATTCCTTGAGATGAATTGTTCTCCGAAGTTTTCCCTCAAAATGGCCATAGAATCGCGAGCTGTGTGGCATGTAGCGCCATCTTGTTGAAACCACATGTCAACCAAGTTCAGTTCTTCCATTTTTGGCAACAAAAAGTTTGTTAGCATTGAACGATAGCGATCGCCATTCACCGTAACGTTGCGTCCAACAGCATCTTTGAAAAAATACGGTCCAATGATTCCACCAGCGTACAAACCACACCAAACAGTGCATTTTTCGGGATGCATGGGCAGTTCTTGAACGGCTTCTGGTTGCTCTTCACTCCAAATGCGGCAATTTTGCTTATTTACGTAGCCATTCAACCAGAAATGAGCCTCATCGCTGAACAAAATTTGTCGATAAAAAAGCGGATTTTCTGCCAACTTTTCTAGGGCCCATTCACTGAAAATTCGACGTTGTGGCAGATCGTTCGGCTTCAGTTCTTGCACGAGCTGTATTTTATACGGTTTTACACCAAGATATTTGCGTAAAATCTTCCATGTGGTCGAATAACACAAACCCAATTGCTGCGAACGGCGACGAATCGACATTTCACGGTCTTCAGCAACACTCTCAGAAACAGACGCAATATTCTCTTCTGTACGCACTGTACGCATTCGTGTGGTTGGTTTAATGTCCAATAAAGTAAACTGAGCGCGAAACTTGGTCACAATCGCATTAATTGTTTGCTCACTTGGTCGATTATGTAGACCATAAATCGGACGTAAAGCGCGAAACACATTTCGAACCGAACACTGATTTTGGTAATAAAATTCAATGATTTGCAAGCGTTGCTCGTTAGTAAGTCTATTCATGATGAAATGTCAAAGCATACTGAGCATCTTTCTCTTTGACACCATGTCTGAAATCCCGCGTGATCTGTCAAATACTAATGCATGAAAATCCTAACCTCAAAAAAATCACCCGTTATAAAACCAGTGTAACAACTAAGAAGAATATCAAGTGGCATTGTCAAAGCAACCGCTGGTATCTAGATCTGGACCAGATTTGTCGTTATCTTCTAAATTAGATATTGATTAAATAATTTCATCAGCACTTATGGATGTAGCCTAAAATTGTATATCAGTCAAGCGAGAATACATACTCATTGATATGAACATGTGTTTCAGCTCTTGCTCTAATGATTAAAGATATTTCGTCCGTTGAGTAGTTGCAATTGGAGTAGTTCCTGTTCATTAGGCTATGATTGAGTTGGGCATCGATAACTAGTTGTACAGATGACCTTGCCTTTATTTCGAAGTCCTGTCTTTCTCTCAAATCAACTGCCTTTTGATTAACTCGTACGCCTTGGATTTGATTTCCAAGCCTCCATATTATTACTATCTAGGTCTATAGAATGGCTACAATTTTCTGCAAATTTCTTCCACTGTGCATACCATGAAATTTCTTCTCTTACTACCAGCATACTTATCTTTTTTGGCAATCTTCTGTCGTCCATTTTAAGCGTTTTTATGGCATAGTGAACTTGCATTTTTAACGTTGATACCTACAAACGAGATAACCCAGTTTAAAGAAGAAGAATATGATTTAGTGTTGACTGAGGCAACTTGAAAATTCTTTTTAAGAAGTATCGTAAGAAATTTTAAATTTTATGTGGCCCCAACTTTGCACAGCATAACGCATTATGGATTTTGCTGTTCCCTCAAAAACTCGATACTTTTATGGTGAATCGACATCTTTACTCGACTTCTCCAGGTTGCATTTATAGCACTCTGATCTACTCTACTCTTTGCTTTTGCTAGTTTTCTTGCCATATGTCTTTTCAATTAAGACTTGCAGTCTCCATGTATCGCAATATTCAGCCAGCCTGTTCATCATTAGCTGAAGATCATGCCGTGTTTCAGCGAGTGCAACAATGTCATCAGCAAACATTAAATGGCTTACCACAAGTGTTTCAGACAGCTTTACTCTTCCGGTCCAAATCTCATTTATATCGTCAATGAACAGAGAAAACAAAAGTGGGCTTAAATTGCATACTTGCCTAAGACCAAACTAAAACTTCGAATTCCTCCGATATTTCGATTCCATTTACTATTACTGAAGTTTGTATGTGCGTACAGAATTTCTATGATTTTTCCGAATTTCGAGGGACATTCCTTTATTGTATAGTTTCATCATGAGAGCCTTTCTGTCAATAAACAATATGTTTCCAAGCATTACTGCTATTCGAATGAATAAGTAAAACAATATAAATCATTTTTTTTTAAATTTATTATTTAGCAGAAACGAAGATTTTAAGCTGTATACGAAAATACCGTATATTTGTTCGCCGGAAGTTATGCACTCACACCCACTTACGTTTTGTCCATTACATGGCTGTCACCTGCGAGCAAACAATAAAATCAAATATGCGAGCGCAAAAGTGACCTAAATGAGATAAGCCACTCTTGCACTCAGGCTTTTAAGTCTTTTATGGTTGGCCGTTTGTTAAAGTCGTTTATTAAAAAAAATTATTACAGAAATGTGTTTAATAAATACACATTAAATATTGGCAATAAACTCAATTTTGATAAAATTGAAATCAGGCCACGGGCTGATATACGATTTCTAATCATCACAAATTGACCAAAATTGACATAAATTTCAGAGCATATCCTTCAGCAAATTCAATAAAACGTTTATTGGCTTTTAGAAAAAATAGTTCTAGTAAAATTTTTAATATTTGATTATTATTTTTTTCAACTTTAGCATCATCGCTGATTTGATTTCGATCATCAGTAATTGGGTTATATGTAATTATGTACGCGCCATTTTCCCAACAAATGTTAAAGATATGTAGGCAGAAATATTCGAAAACATACCAATCAATCACCATTACCATTACACCAGAAACAGTCCTGACATCCAGGTTAAGCTGATGAAAATAATTTTCCGTTTAATTGTTTTTAAGCCCCAAGGCCTTTTAGCTTTTCCACCCTAATGCGTCCGATGCGTCCATTGGTCAACTCTGTGAAGATTGATTCTTCATCAAGTCAGCTAGATTCATATCTGTTATACTAAAACTCGAGTTTACACCTGTTTTAGTTTTTGACCAGCCCTCTTCATACCATGCTGGACCAAAAGTACCACCTATTTTTCTCCGGAACGCATGCTTAGTTCGAATTCTGAATCAGATTCTCCATTCCTACCTCGGTCAATCAGATAGAAATATAATTTGAATTATTAATTTTCTCCATTTTCTGTTCTTTCCATTCGAAGAGTTTGCTACTCGTACATCTATATCACAGGCGGAAATGGCAATTCCAAATGTGAAAGGGTCGTCGTTGTCGTCAGAGACATGCCGCCAGCCGTCGCCGTCATCTTTTAACGTGTAACAAGCTCCTAAGCCACAGTGACAGTGCACCCCAATACCGGAAGGCTTAGTCTGCCTTTTTGCGTTTCTGTTTCGCAGAAGTGTATCTGTGTCGGCCAAGCAGAGTTATGTATTCGCTTGGGCACATTGAAGGAGTTCTACTCCATTTGATGCCAACGATATTAATCATCATTAGGAGCGTGTAATATATAGAAAGAAGAAAAAAAAATAGGAGAGAAAACTTTAATCGAAAAAATATTCGCATACGTCCAATTCTTCCGACGTACGAAAAAAAAAAATAAATAAATAAAAAGATTGAGGAAGTATTCAACTGTAATAGGCTATTTTTTCAAATACTTTGCGAATCTATTTCGCTGGCCTATTAAATCGACAAAATTTAGGTCTTCTCGTGTCGATGGTTTCTGCTCCAATTTTCACTAAAAGTTATCGAAAACCACATGGTAAATGTGGTTTCTGATATACTCAGCATTATGTGGCGAAAGCTTTTGTGGATTTAGGTCCTCGCACATTCACACATCCAAAGATGCCTGACCATAAATCAACCATGAAATTGTTTTGCTGCATATGCCATGTGAATAGGTGTTTAGGTCGTCGTTGTCGTATACTCGTTTGGTCGACAAAAGTCCCCCCTATATAAAGGCCGAGAAAGTCGACAAAACCTCATGCATAACCACCACCTTTACCTTTGTTTTATGGGGAATTGAGGGAAATTTAGCAAAACCCTTACCATGCGAGCCAAAGAGGGCCCGGGCCGAAAGGAGAGGGGACAGAGTATAGGGAAAGGGATTATGATTTACTGGCAGTTCAATTTTCAGCACAAAATTATTATAGTATACGAAATATTGTACATAACTATGCCCACAAGGACCACCTCGGGTGAAACTTGATCTATGACATGGTCTATTAGGCACAACTGGAAAACAATTTCAGATCCAATTATCCTTTCTTCTAGATATGTTGTTGTCGTTGTCCGTCGTCGTGTCGTGATGCTGGAAATTAAAATCGAATTTCTTCACATCTTCACAAATCTTTCCGAGCAAAACTACATACGGGTACATACATAGAGGAGTCCTGCAAAGTTTGTTCAAATATATATGATTTATGAGCTCAGCAGGAATCAGTATTGTATTCTTCCATTTTGGTTTGGGGAATCTATTTCAACCTTCATTGGCTTCGTGAGCCGAGTACTTATCTTAGTTTTGGGTATAAATCATAAAGAAGCCATCAAACGCTGTTCATTTGCAATATATTGCCCAATACAATAGAACATTTAAACATGTATATTTTTTTATCTATTTGAATATATTTTTAATTTATGTTAAAGAACTCTCAACTGACAAATCCAAGTGAAGAGAGATCGATCGCCACCGCCGGGACGAAGCGGCTATAAAACTGTTTGTTTGCAGTGAGAGTCTTCTGTTGCCGTTAAGACGCCTTTTACTTGCGATATGTTATAACTTATAAGTAAAGGGTGTTTTCTGGAGGCAGAAAATTGCATTGACAAAAAAACAGAATTAAATTGTTGCAATATCCATGAAATTGACTTTAGTTGACAGATAATTGTATGGCATCAATGTTTCACTGGAAAGTGGAAGTCTGATCATAGCCTCTCCGTGGCGGCCGCTAGAAACAAGCCTTTAAAAAGGTTTGGCTAATATGATCAGGCTGGTTCCTCAGGTTGGCGACAGGTTAATTCCCTGTCCCGTAAAACTTAATGAATTACGAGACCGACAACAAGCCTCGGAAACGGACTGATCACACGACGACAACCCACGCAAAGAAAAAGGAAAAACGTTTTACGAATTTTCTTATGGAACGTACGATCGCTCTATAGAGCCCTGTCAAAATATAAAGCTGACATAACAGCTCTTCAAGAAATCAGATGGACAGGGAATGGTGTTCTACAGAAGAAAGAATATGACATATACTACAGCTGTCATACAAAACACAATGTGCTCGGGGTAGGCTTCCTAGTCAGCGAAAAAATGAAGTCTACCATCATCGGCTTTAACGCTATAAGCGAAAGGCTATGCACCCTTCGCGTGCGAGGCAAATTTACGAACATCAGCCTCATTAACGTTCACGGACCTACGGAGGAGTCCTCAGACGAAGAAAAAGAGACTTACTACGAACAAGTCGAGAGGGCCCTCAATGCCTGCCCAAGGTATGATGTTAAAATCATCCTTGGGGATTTGAACGCAAAAATAGGTCGGGAGCCGGTATTCAGGCATTACGCAGGCACCCATAGTTTGCATGAGAACACTAATGACAATGGACTTCGAGTCTTAGAATTGGCAGCATCGAAAAACATGGTCGTTGCGAGTACCAGGTTCCCGCGTAAAGATATCTACAAAGCCACCTGCGTATCACCTGATGGAGTCACTCGTAACCAAATAGACCACGTGTTGATAGACCGTCGCCACTACTCGAACTTGATGACGGTACGAACGTACCGAGGTGCCAATATCGACTCGGATCACTATCTTGTTGGTATGGTTTTCCGAGGGCGGATTGCCTTGCGAAGACGCATTGCATCCGCCGATCAGGTTCGAATCAACACGGCTGCCCTGCGCAATGAAAACACCAGTAACACCTTTGGTAATGCGTTAGGACTCGCCCTAGAATCACTTGATTTAGGGAGAGTAAGTCCTGGAGCCAGTATGCTGGGCGTAAATGAGAACTGGACACGCCTTAAGAATATTGTCATTAGTACTGCCAACCCCATCTTAGGCAGCAGTCGTAAAAATCGGAACGACTGGTTTGATGATGAATGTAAGCTAGCGACTGAACGTAAGAATGTTGCGTACCGAGCAATGCAACAATCTCATAGAACGCGGGCACGCGAAGAGGAATATAAAGAGCTCAGAAGAATAGAAAAACGGCTACACAGACAAAAAAAATCAGCCTGGGAGAAGAACCTAATCTGTGAAATAGAAAATAGCCGAGAGCGAGGTCCGCACCAGGCGCGGAAGTTCTACCAATCCGTCCGAAACATGACGCAGTACACACCACGCTGCACATACTGCAAGGACGGAGAGGGAAATCTGATCACCGATCCTGAAAGCATACTGGAGCGATGGGAAGTGTACTTTAATGAATTGCTAAATGGTCAGCTCACTACAGAAGAGGAGGCTCCACTACTTCAAGAAGAATACCCTATGTTGCCGCCACCAAGCATAGAAGAGGTTGAGAAGGCTATAGGCCGGCTTAAACAGAACAAATCCCCGGGAGCCGATGGCATACCAGCCGAATTATTTCATCACGGCGGGCCAGCCTTACGTCAAGCAATTCATGATATTATAGTGCACGTATGGGAGCAGGAAGAAATGCCAGAAGACTGGCGAAAAGGCATAATATGCCCCATACATAAGAAGGGAGATGTCACAACGTGCAGCAATTATAGAGGTATCACGTTGTTGAGTACCGCCTATAAGATATTCTCCTCTATCCTACAAGACCGGATAACCCCATACGCTAAAACCGTCATCGGACAATATCAGTGTGGTTTCATTCCAGGCAAATCAACAACTGATCAGATCTTTACCCTTAGGCAGGCGATGGAAAAATGTCTAGAATTTAACATCCCAACATACCATCTGTTTATAGACTTTAAGGCCGCCTATGATAGCATAGCCAGGGTAGAACTTTACAAAGCCATGAGAGAGTTCGGCATCCCAAATAAATTGACACGACTATGTAGGTTGACCATGACCAACGTAACAAGCCAAGTAAAAATAGCCGGATTGCTATCCAGACCAATCAACATCTTTAATGGACTCCGACAAGGGGACGGTTTGGCCTGCCTCCTCTTCAACCTGGCGTTGGAGAAAGCAATCCGTGACTCTGGCACGGCAACAAGAGGGACCATCGTCAACAGGTCCAGCCAGTTACTGGCTTACGCAGACGACATTGACATCATCGGAAGAACCGAACAAGCTGTACACGATTCCTTCATCCAGATCGAGCAGGCGGCACAAAATCTGGGGCTGTACATTAGTGAAGGTAAAACAAAGTACATGGTGGCGTCGAATGCGAGAGGAACAGTTGGTCAAACAATCAAGGTAGCGGAGCACGAATTTGAAGTGGTGCAATCCTTTAAATACCTTGGGTCAATAGTAGCAGCCGATAACAATATAGAAGAAGAAATACGCGGGCGGCTTCTCAAATCCAACAGAGCCTACTACAGTCTGTCAAAGCTCTTCAAATCCAGAAATCTCACCATAACTTCAAAACTGCTGCTGTACAGGACCATGGTCCTGCCAGTACACACATATGGATCCGAGACTTGGGTGCTTAGCAAAAGGCACTCCGACCTCTTAGCTGCGTTCGAGAGAAAAGTCTTAAGGAGAATTGTTGGCCCCATATGTGAGGAAGGACGATTCCGGAGACGGTACAATCATGAACTGTACGCAATCTACCTAGAAGCAGATATCGTGACAAAAATTAAGCTCGGTAGACTCCGGTGGGCAGGGCACCTAGATCGCATGAGCGAAGAGGAACCTGCTCGGAAAGTTCTTTGTGGTACATTCTATGGTAGACGACAGCGTGGTAGACCATGCTTGCGCTGGAGAGATGGCGTAGACCAGGACGCCCGAAGCCTTGGGGTGCGCAACTGGATGGCGTCGGCTAGAGACCGGGATAGGTGGAGAGACTTGTTGAAAGAGGCCAGGACCGGAACCCGGTTGTCGAGCCGATGATGATGATGATCAATGTTTCACTATTATTTTCGGCATATGAAAGCCCCGCGACTTGCGCCTATTCTTGAAACCCATTTTGTATACACTTTCTTCGCAGAAAATCGGGCAATAATGCATCGAATTTTTGCTTCCAGCTGCTAAATTAATTTTGGTCTATTGGCGGAGACATGCAACTTTACATAATCCCAGAGGAAATCTAATTGCGTCAAATCGCAGGAACGAAGTGGACAGTTGATAGTTCCATTTCGTAAAGTTAATCGCTCGTCAAATGTTTCTTTCGAAAGATTAATTGTGATGCAGGCTGTGTGGCGTTTGACGCGCGCTGCAGCCCCGCCGCCTTCCTACTGAAACCACATATCTGCAACATTAGTGGCTACCATTTTACGAAAAGTGTGCTTCAGCACTGAGGAATTTTCGAAAAACGTAAACAATATTCTTTTTTTAAGTTTTGATATGATCTTAGAACCGTCTGCATTAAAAATTTAATTAAAATCATTTAAGCTGATAGTGAGAAAGTCAAAATTCAAAAAAATTGTACTTGTGACATAATAGGTAGATACTATATGGCAAGTTATGCATTCGTAAAAATACTCGAACATTACGATGATAGAGAAGACGAAAAAGTGGGTCTCGCAAGCCTGTTCGACTATGGCCTAAACGGCTCGGTCAATTTTCTTTAAACTTGGCAGATAGAATTTTCAAATTTTCCACCCCATTCATCTTCTTTTTTCGTTTAGACCAAAAATAACGATACCTATCTCAAAATTTAATAAAAAGTTTTTTTTTTCAAAAACTGTCCAACAGATTTAAAAAAAAATCCAAAAATTTCATTTAGCTAAACTAGTGCTTGAAAAAAATTTGAAAAATGGTTATTAATGGTAGGAACCATTTTTTTAATTTAATTTTCTCAAAAACGACACAAACGAATTTTATCATTTTATTCAAATTTTCCAAACATTTTTTCAAAACTCTAAATATTGAAAACCTTATACTCGAATTTTTTAAAACTTGGTAGTTAAAAGTTTTTTTAATACTTAATAATTAATAATCAACAAGATTTAATTATTATATCTAAAAATAATGGTACCCATCATACAAATGTTAAAAAATGTAATTCGAAAATCGCATTTTTCTCGAAAACGACACCTATTTAAAAATAAATTTCGATAAATGTTTGCGATCTATAATTCAATAAAAAATTTTAAATTAAGATATTATTATCATAGAACCATTTTTTGAAATTTTAAATTTCTCGTTATCGGCATAACGGATTTAAATGAAATTTTTAATAGAGAAGATTATAAAAACTTTAAAAACATATAAAAGCTTATTTTTTTTCAATAAACCGCTACAACGACTTATAATTTTTATTCTTCCATAAATTAATTTTCGCTTAAGAAATCACATGGCATTGTCTTATTATCTCTTTACTAAAAAATTAATTTAATGCTCATGAACAGTTTTCTCTAATAACATTCATTTTCAAAATCCTTAGATTATTACAAGTTAATGCAAGTTCTTGCGACCCAGTAGTGCATTTTATTTTTATTAAATTTAAGATTGTAAAAATCAAACTAAATTTTATCAAAGAACGAAATTTTTTCGAGAAAAACATAAGGTTTTTGAAAACCACAATTATAAAAAAAAAAACAATTTTCTCCTAAATTTTTATAAAGAGTACAAGGTTTTTGAATTTTGAGTTTTCAAAAAAAAGTAGATTTTTTTTAAATATCTAAGAAACAATGCTTTGGAAATGTGAATACACAATACTATTGAAACTTTTTAGAAGATTTAGCATAAATAAATTATCAAAATGGGTTGCATCTTTTTTGAGAAAATCGAGAGTAAAATATATAATAAAATTTTACTAAACGAAATTTGTTTAAAAATCGGTGGTAGTTTTTGAAAAAAAAAATTAATCTTAAGATTTCAAAAATATTGTTTTACAGAAACAAATGTGTAGGGGGAATTTGTTTTAGAAAACTTTCGTCAAGTTTAAGGAAAACTATTTTAATTTTAATTTGCGTTTTCTTTTTTTTAAGTTTATAGCTGACAACAGTTTTTCTGTTTATAAGTTTTTTTAAGCGTTTCGAATGTAATTTGCTAATTATAGTTACGAGTTCACTGTTTCTCTGGATTTTTTTATTGTTGCATCGATGAAGGATAAAGTCCTAAACCTGGTGATCATCTCTCTAGAGATTGCGCAGAAGTACAACAATCACCTTGGCTGGGCCCCGAACCGGGCCATAGACAGATATGAGGGAACTGTAAAACTATAAAAGTGGAGCAACATTACCTATTCTAATAGATCGGATGTTAGTATGTATATACCCGTCGCTACTTGTAAGTTTATGCTTCAGCAAGATGCAATAAACATTGGATATCTTACGTGGAACAGCATCACTTAATTTGCACAAAAACAAATCTTGCAAACGCTAGATCTCAGACACTATAAGCATCTGATATCTTTAGGCAGACTACACATTAGCTCTGCAATAGGTATCATAACCGGACACTGTTTAGTATACGCCATCAGTACTGCTTAATGCAAGCATTTGTAACAATATTTCTTTTCTCTTCGGGTTTTTTCACCTTTAGATACTTGGAAACATCAGCTTGTCACAGTCATCATTTAGCGTGGTGTTAGTTGTTAGTTAATAAATATACATACATATAGCCTAACACTCTACTAAAAAACTAACAAATATGACAAACAAAGAAATAATAATTATTAATCTACTATCTGTAGCTACAAAAATAACAGTATAGGTAGGCACATAGGCAAACAATTTCTGCAGAAGCTTTTTCGCACCATCTACATACATTATATACATGTCCTGCTCTATCCCTAGGACCATCCGACTGATCTGACAAATGCTTTCACGCTTCATAAAGAACTTTAAATGGTTCAAGTAGTAGCTAGAACTGGTCGATGTGGAAGAACGGCCACTGCCAGAAAAAGCACCCAAACCCAAGAAACTTCGAGGGGGGTGATTTTTTGGATGAGGTGTGTTCTCAGCTTGGTCGCTCATGATTACTGTTCTGATTCCAATCAAATATCTTAATTTTAAGGACTGTACACACACAAAAACATATTTTTACTTGCGACTTATAGGTACTATAAGGCAAGTTATGCATTCGGAAAAAAAATCGAACTCGAGATTTTGATCAAAGTTGAAATTACGATGATAGCGAAGACTAAAAAAGTGGGTCTCGCAATTCTGTCTGTCTGTCTGTCCGTTCGATTGCAGCTAAACGGCTCGGCCGATTTTCTTCAAAATTGGTAGATATGGGTTTCAATTTTTTCCCCCCGGATGTTTTTTGATTTGATTTTTTAAGACCAAAAATAACGGTACCTGCCATACGAATTTATTTCGAAATTTTATAAATATTTTTTTTTCTCAAAAACTGTTCAACAGATTTTAAAAATATAAATACAAACAAATTTCATTTAGTTAAAGTTAGGTAATGGTTAAAAAAAATTTTCCGAAAAATTGTTATTGAGGGTACCCCCCATGAAATCATTTTTTTTTGTTTATGATTTTCTCAAAAACGGTACAACCGATTTTGATAATTTTATTTTGCTAAAGCTCCCCAAAAACATAAATAGAAATTTTTTTTTTCAAAACTCAATATTTCGAAAACCCCATGCTAGATTTTCTTTAAACTTGATAAATAAAAGTTTCTCAATATAATCTACAAGATGTGTATTTTACCTAAAAATAAAGGGACCTGCCATACAAATGCTAAAAAATAAAAAAAAAATGGTTTTCAAAAATCGTATTTTTTCTCGAAAACGGCGCACAGTGTGGGAATTCGCGAATTTAGCGGAATAAAATTAATAACGCTTGCATTTTAAATTTTTGTGTAGTTTTTTTTCTGTTTAGTTCATTGAAAATGTCTATACAATCAAATGTAACTCACATTTTGGTCATATTTTATTTAAGTTTTTGTAAAATGAGCTTTGAAGTGACAGGTTGTTTACACCAAAAAGTACTTTTTTTTTGAAAATCATAATTTACAAAAAAATCTTTTGAGGAATGATGTGTTGTTTAATTTTATTACAAATATGAATAAAATAAAGAAAAAAGTTAATTATTATCAGAATTTACTAGTTTTTTTTTTTGCAAACCGATATGTCAATGCCGTTGTTTATGAACTAAAGAAACTCCATTCTTAAAAAGGGTATTAAAACGTTCAAGAAATTTTATTTCAAAGGAAGTCTTAAATTAGTTTTATTTCTAGACAATCAATGTTTATTTTTATATTGGTAAGTGTTGTATCACGAAATTTTTCTGGCATACATTATCAAGGATACCAAAAATTAAAAGAACCGAAAACTTCCTGTCGAGAAAATACAGTTTCACTGGAATAGACAATTTTTATTTATTAATTCTGTTATTCTTGTAAAATAAAAAGCAAGTTTAAAACAATTTTATTTAATTGTTTTTTGTATGTTTTGTTTTTATTGTGAACAATTTTACCTTTACTATAATTTTAACTACATTCAACAATTCAACATATGTATGTACATATAACACATTTTATTTACATTTTAGATTAGTTTGCAATATCCAAAATTTCAAGAACCTCAGGCTCTAAGTTACTTCGTTTTCTTTTAGGAATACACCTTAGGCTTGCTAGATATGGATCTGATGTAAGAAGCAGCCTATGAAATCAAATTTTATGTAAAATACGCATAAAAAGCACTTTTGCTCTTCGTTTTTTTTTTATTTTTAAATTAATTTATTTTTGTTACTATTATTGGAATACCCTTTATCCGATATAATAGTTTTTTTTTATTAATTGATAGTTTCCGTTTTTAATTTTTTAAATAACTTAGTTCTTTTTTTCCTTACTGTTAACTTTGAATTTGAACACCCTGTATTTTTGTTGTAACTATCAAATTCACAAAATTATTGTTTTTGGAACACCCCGTGAAATAAAAAAAAGTTTTTTTTAGTTTATGACGTTCTTCTTCTAACCAAATCCCAAAAAGTTATTCGATTTTAACGGTATGCCATCATTTTTCTGCTGGATGGTCATTAAGAAACATTGAAAAAAAATATATCACAACATAATTGGG
The DNA here is from genome assembly GCA_963931855.1 of Philhelius festivus. Lineage (NCBI taxonomy): Eukaryota > Metazoa > Arthropoda > Insecta > Diptera > Syrphidae > Philhelius > Philhelius festivus. The sequence goes on along the minus strand of OZ007555.1, from coordinate 20,608,672 downwards.
GTGTCAAATTTTAGTAATTCTTGATAGATAATAAATCAAGCTTTGCAGTGAATATTGTTTCGAGGCGCAATAACACGGAATAACTAAAGTTTTGCTCTAATAAAGGCACAAACTTCGAAAAAAAACACATTTTTTTAACTTCAACCACCAAAACAAAAATGTGAAACACCCTGTGAAATAAAAAATTACTTACATTCTTATACCTTGATATTTAGGAAATATAAAAAAAATAAAACTTTTATTAAAATACACACCAAACGCATGAAAAAAAATTAAGAGCAAAGTAATCTCTTCCAGCAAATATACAGAATAAAAATCGCCAACTGCAACTTCAATGCAATTTTTTTTTTGTTTACATGATCCCCACCCAACAGTGCTTTTGTTATCACTATCTACAATCTTTTAGCTTTAAGAAAAACCGGTTTTGGCATCAATCGAGACTAGTCATTTTTCGAATTAAATTCCGCTAAATTCGCGAATTCCCACACTGTGCGGCGCCTAGAATTTTGATAAAAATTTTTTCTTTCAATTAATTTTTACGATCTTTAATTTAATAAAAAAAAAAAATTGAAATTAAGATATTACAGCTTGTATCTACCATAGAACCATAACGGATCTTAATGAAACTTTTTATAGAGAAACTTCTAAAAAGTCTAAAATACATTGCATTTAAAACTTTAAAATAAATATTTTTTTGAATTTTTGAAAAAAAAAATCTATTTTTTTTTTCTTTTTTTTTGAAAATTCGGTTTCTCCGAAACGGCTCAGTATTTTTTTTTTGTAAATCAAATTTTTATTCGAACAATAATACAAACTTTAAATTGGCGTACCAAATTGTTTTCTTAAAGACCTTTTAAAAAGTTTGTATATAAAAGCTTTTTTTTAAGAAACCACTACAACGACTTATAATTTTTGTTCTTCTGTTTTTGTCTCTTACTACTAAAAGAATTTAAAAAATTAATTTTATCCTTATGAAAAGTTTTCTCTAATAACATTCGTTTTTAAAATTCCTAGTCTATTACATAGGAGCAAGTTCGTGCGACCCAGTCGTACATTTTATTTTAAATTATAAGGCAACTTAATTTATAAATATTATATAAAAATCAGTATTGGTATTTTCGAGAGGAAAAATAATTATATCAAAATCAGTATTGGCGTTTTCGAGAAAATTGAGAATCCAAAAAAATAATTGAAATAGTGAAATTAAAAAAAAAGTGAAAACAGAGTGAATTTCTATTGTTAAAATGTCGAGAGTTAGTTGGTGCTTAGATTAATTCTAGAAATTATGTGAAATGTGACTTATAAGACAATGAATTTGACATCTAATGTCATTGAATTAATCATGATCACAAACTTTGAAATTTAAAAAAACTGTATATATAAATACCAAATTTCATCAAAACACACCGGAAAAATAATCCCATAAGCGCCAATTTTTGGTTGAATTAGTACGATGTTAAAGCTGTTTTAGTAGGAAACTAGGTTAAAACGACGATTTTGCAAATAGCTTCATACTTTCTTTATCCTTTGAAAAATTGAAATCATCGAATGCCTTTTTTATTTTTTAGCATCGTGCTTCATATGACTTTTTGACATTCAAAAACGTCAGTCAAAACACGCCTGATTACTTAATTTTTTGCATGAACTGTCATTACTACTTTGGTGTGTTCAGAAGCAATACATTGACAAAATGCTTAAAATTAAGAAAGAGTAAGTAAACTATACTTTAAATTAAGCAAATTGTTTAGTACTATCATACCAACACCCTAACACTAGGCTGATTTAATTATTACGCCATAGTGTGTATGTGTTAATCGCAAGTAACAAACTGTATTGTTATATGTGGAATAAAACATAATTTATGAGAGCAATACCTTTCTGGCGGCGGTGCGGCGGCGGAAACCAAAGGTTTTTTGATAATCTCAATTTGAAATTTTGAGATTTCTCTAAAATACAAATAACCATTATTTCAGCATTTTTGGAGATGTGTTACTTCGCCGATTAGTATTTCTTCTCCAAAGACGTTGCGGCATTTGAAAGTAAAGGTTTTGTTTCTCAAATATAATTATTGGTTAGTTCTTAGCCTTCACCTCGCCCTATTGATGTCCCAAATAAGCCACTTTTTAAAAACAAAAACTCATTATGTTTAACGTACGCTTTCTCGAAGCTGAGTGAATATTTTGGGAAGATTCGTAAAGGTTTCCCTGAAAATTAAAAAAATCTCGCAAATAACACAAATATTGGTCTCTCTAACGAAGCTAACAACGCACACCGAGCGGCCGTGGTGTTTACCTACTTTTTTGGACTTTTGGTGTTTCTCTTCATACGAAAAATCTCTGGTGTACTATCAAGTTTAGTTAAAGAATTACTTTAAGCTCCGCTAAAAGCCCTATCTTTTCTTCCAGTCAGTAGTAAGTTCCGACTTTTGAACAACGTGGTGTACAATGAACATTCTTAAATAGTTTAAATATCACAACATCCATTAACCCAAGTAAGGATACGAATTACTCAACAAGCAAAAAAAAGAGTTATTCATTTTCATGAACCTCGAACTAATAAAACCATCAGAAGGATAATTTTCGGGATCGTAATCCAGTTTTCTTAGTAGGTAATTCAATGTCCTAGTTAAAACCAATCCTACTTTGAAAAACCCCTTTTCACCGTTCGAAATATTTTTTCAAGGCAAAAAGTCTCCTATATACAAAGTGACTTAAACCAAAAACCTCAAAGAAATGTCAAATGAATCAAATTCGACAACCATAAGAAAATAAGAGTTAAAAGCATTAAAGTGCAGGGCTGGTGCTTGATACCCTAATGGGTTCCATCATCCAAACTTGAAAAGACTTAAACAAACCCCAAAAGTGCAAGAAAGAAAAAAAAGAACGAACCTCTGACTGACAGACCATTAATTTAATTCAATCCCACGGTCTTCCCTGCACATTCATATTTTTTTTCTTTGCAAGAGAAATTGAAAAATTGCACTTTTGAAACTGCGATGTGTACCCAGAGGAGCCACAGGGAGCTCCTCCTCCTTCTTGCACCCAAATTGAGTCTAAAAATGACAGATCTAACACTGCGAGACATGTCATAGTGGTGTTGAGTCGCAGTCTTCTGCATCAGCTATATAAAAGTGACCATAAAAGAAAACCAACAAAAAAGACATTTGCTCGCCGGAAAGCGAAAAAGAAGGGAATCTCTATGTATTTCACTTAAGCAATCGCGCGCAATCCTCGCGTATTCCTTCGCTGTGAAGCGCCAGCAATTAACATTTGCCAACTGTCAAAATTCCAACACTTTTCAACAACGATCCACAATTCCATATCAGAGTACCGTGAGTGCTGTGTCGGAGTCGGAGTAGAAATCGGTCTCGATGTCTGCACGAGTGTGTATGTTGTGTTAAGTATGACTGCGCTGACTTGCTTCGTTGAATGAATGCTGCTGCCACACCGCAAAATGGAACGAATGACGACAACGATGCGCTTCTAAGTGCAACACAACACCGAAACCAAAACAGAAACAACAAACGACCATTTCTTCACGAATCGTTCCCATTCTTGGATTGGAGTGGAAAGATTCCCCTTCGGTCTTTCTGCTTCTTCCTGCGGGCAGTGCTATGTGCTGTCGGCTCTGTCAGAATGCTTCCTTAGGAGGCAACTGGGAGAAGTGTTGATATATTAACACTTTGGCTCTTCCGATGCTACAAACATGCCACTGCACCACAAAATGGACATCCACTTCGCAAGCCCCTTCATTACCCTCCTCCAGCAAAGCAATTCAAAACAAAAACAACAACAATAACAAAAGAAAATAATGGGAATTTCGCGGGTGTAGCAAAGCGAAGCAGCGCGTCGCGTCGAGTCGGGTATATTTTGCTCATTTCACCGTTTGATGAAGATGGCGACGGCACATAAATATTTATTGACCCAACACAGTTTGCAGTGGAATTAGAGAGTTGGAGTGATGTACGGGGAATGGAGCGGTTTTGTTTTATTTTGTGAGAAGAAATTGAATAGACTCCAGACAGACAGATAGACAGCAGCGGCCTCTTAGTTCCTACGGTTGGCTTGGAGGATCAAAGAAGTTTTCGTTCGCGCGTGGTGTTCCCTTTTAGTAATTAGATTCTCGTTAAAGTTTTCAAAGAAAAGTGTGCACCAGCACCATAAGTCCTTGGAGTAGGCTCCCTGTTGCAATTACGTATACGTATACATTCCTGCACAATGGGCAGAAGAGCAAACAAACATAGGCAACTTTCGGCGGAACTGATGGAAATGCTGTTCCTTTTTTGACTCACAGTCACAGTGGTCTCTCTATATCGTTGGTAAATATTTGCTTTATTTTTGAAAGTTCATTACACTTGAGTTTCCAAGTGAAGATAGTGAAGTTGGCAAAAGTACATCCAGTTGAATACACTGAATAGACTTCTACGTACTTGAGAGCTGAAATAAATAAGCAAGTCCTTCAATTCATCCTATGCTTGAAGGGGGCTTGAAATTGATCAACCACACTGAAGGTAAGAGCAGTTGATTATATTTTTTGATGGTTTAGGAACATTTTTACATTTTGCTTGATTACTTTCTACTTGTTTTTAAATTTGGCGGGAAGTGCTTCACAATGCGTTTGTTTCCTTTCGGAGGTTTCATCATTAACAATATCTTTTGATCAGTTGGTGTTAAACTGTCTTATAGTCACAAATGTACAGGATCAATGTCACTAGCACAGACGAAAACCGTGGGTGCCTGAGGGCATTTTAAGCGGAAAAACTTAGGATGAAATGTTCCCGTTTGGATTTTATGATTTTTGAGTTACGATTTTGGGTCCGTTTCTTTTAGTTGGCTTTAGATATCTTTGTTGAACTACGAGTTATAAAATCAAAATGAAAGCTCAAGCTTTTCTATGACAATGAGTACATCTAGCAAACACATCATATACAAATAAACTAAGCCAATTTACCATAATATTAGTTAATGTTTTTCATAAAATCTACTGATTCTACGATAAAAAAGTATCACAACCTTTTCTGTGTAGATTTACATAAAGCTATGTTCGGTTAGGTCGACGTGGCTGCAGGTCAACAGGAGAGCCGACACACTTAGACCAGGAATTGGTCCATTGTGATACCACATTAAATCTTGGAAACTTTCTCCCTAATCGTTTAACAAATTGCAGCTTCCACTGAAGCGAGCGAAATTGCCTACATCTATACTTGCCAGATCACTAAGATCACTGTAGTAAAAATCTGCCTTATGAAGTCTACGTCTTTGTGATAAAGTAGGACATGTATAGAGAAGTTGGGGGTTCGATTTATCCTCTTCGTCCCCCATTTAGCTTGTGCAAAGATCCTTGGAATAAATTCTAAGCCAAGTTGGGTGCTTGTCTATCAAACCCTATCCTGGTATAACACCTGTTACGTAGCCTATGGGCGATCTGCTTAAAGATATTAAACCTTTAGAGCGCTTCAGATCCAGCAATGGCCAAATATATTTTGCGGCCAAGCTAGTGATGATATTGTTCCACTTAACGTAACGATGGGAATATCTATATTTATCTTACCTATATTGTCTTTCACCCTCCAACAAATAAAGGATACTTTATAAAAATTGTTTAAGAAATACAAATATCTCTCCTCTTTATTCTCACAATTAACGATATTGAGATGGTCATTGAATATTCTCATATTTCGCTCTACGCCGACGATATAAAGTTTTTCAAGACCATTTCTTCCTCACATGATTTCACTCTTCTACAACTTGAGCTTAACAGTTTCTCTGTCTGCTGGCTGAAAAATTGCTAGGAGCTGTAAATATTTTCAAATGTCATTCAATCAATTTTCACGAAAACGTATCGAATCTATTCTCTGTCGATACCTACTCCATTATCAACCTATATCCACCGCTGAGTCAGTTCGCGACCTTGGTGTTTTATGTAAGCACAACTTTCTTACACATATTGATGATATTATACTCATAGCAAACTTTACACTAGGCTTTCTGAAATGTTGGTTGGTCCAAAGAATTCTCTGACCCCTTCGTGACCCTTCTTGAATATGCCTGTCAAGTATGGTCCCCTTATCAACAAATTCATATGTATATCTAGAATCGAGAGCATTAAACGTCGTTTCCTACGTTTCGCACTTCGTGGTCTGTTTTGGAATAACCCTTTTATTTTACCTGCGTATCTAGACCGACTTCTGTTAATCAACTTGAATACTCTGGAAGAACGAAGAACAATAAGCGACATTCTCTTTATTCATCGACTACTTTCAGGGTCTGTCGACTGCACAATTCTCTACAATTCTATCTCTTTCGAGACTAATTCACGTAATATAAGAAATCCTCGTCTCTTCTATCTGCCCATCAACTGTACCTCTTATGGCTCCAAGGAACCTATTACTCGCATGCTTCGGAGGATTAATTGTAACATTAACTGCTTCGACTTTAACCTCAGTTCATCCTGCCTGAAACTCCATCTTAATCAACCTTCCAATTCACTCCAATCCTAGATTGAAGAGCTATATATAAGTGAGATTAAAAATTAGCTTGTATTAAGCCTAATAAATGGGGGTATTGCCACCATCAAAATTAAGAATCTTCATTAAAACTCAGCATTGTCGCAATTTTTGGGGAGAGGATGTCTAATTTTCCTGGACTAACCGCAATTGTTTAACATTTTAAGTGGTGTCACAGTAAAAAATTAGTACAAAACTAAAAGCAAAATAAAGATCGTTTAAACCTTATACGGTAGGTCTGTAGGTATAAATATAGGCCACGAGTAGTCTTACTTACTTACCCAACAGCTCTAGTGTGCTCCGTTTTTATACCAAAAACTTGTTTGTGGTTTAAATGAGATATGATGTAGGTGTGCCTGAAGTTTTCTAGCTCGCGATCTTAAGACCGTGGAGAATCGGTTATAGTATAGCAGTCATCGAAATTCGTCTCAGAGCCAATCGTGATAACACCTAGTGGGAATATTAACTCTTTCCTGAAGTGAGTCACGAAGGCCAGCTCGTTATCACGTTCATTTCGCTCAATGGCACTGTGACCCGAAAACCAGGTAACTGTGAATTTAAAGTTAAAGTTCACGCTCGCAAGCTTACCCCGGCATTGCTGGATCAATTTAGAGGATGAAGAAACCTACTCAGTGGCCTTAAAATTCGTCTAACTGTCTGTTAAAATGGGCGTCATGTGGTTCTGATTTAAGTCTAGTTTGAGTATTTTGCATGCTTCTCTTATTTACAGTGATTCAGCTGAAAAGACGCTGGCAATATCAGGTACCCGAAAAGACCTAGAGATTCATGGATAATTCCTGAACCAACACTACACTTTGAGCCATCAGTAAAGATGGTTGTGTCGAAGTCTCTCCTCCCAACGCTATCCCTTCTTAAACATGAGGTTGTATAGAAGTATGATGGTTGTCATAACTAAAGTTAACACTTCCGAAGATGTGTCAAATTATTTTGCCATGATTTTAACCGTTTGATTTAAGGAAAATCCGTTCCTAGGTATACTCCTTCTTGCAACACAACTTGCAATGGTTTAAAGGGAAGTCTCTAGGCTCTGATCTATTCACAACCACGTCACCAATTTTAATTGATATGGTTTCCATGGTCTTTTTTGCCAGCTGAGCTGATTTCATTATTTTGAAAACAAAATTCGCCATCTTAGATTTTTCTAGATTTAAGAGATTTATATGTCAAAACTAAAAAACTACTGAGTTCAAAATGAATAAATAATAAATTATTGGGCCATTACGGCTCGTAGAGAGCCTTAACCTCATGAGTTACAACTAACTCTCATCCATTGCGGTGTGCATGTTGGGAGGAATGGAGGTGACCTACAATGCCAAATAAGCAGCACTTTTCGTGATAAGAGATACTTTTGGAGGATGTGTCAGTTACTCACAAAAGGAAAACATTTTTACAGCGACTTTGATAGATCCCAAGACCCTCTTTGGCATGACAATCCAACGCCTTGACCATTACGTTAAGAGGAACTACAACTTAGTGGGATAGAGCTGTTTACCAGCTTGTGCTTTTCAACTAAATGTATTTGACGAATCCAATTTCTGTGCAGTAAAAAAAATTAACCCCGTCCCAAAGAGATCAAACTATCTGCCTATATTTACTGACCTCCAGCAAATGTGGAAGAGAGAAAATAAATCATAACTCCGTCACAAGTTTATCAGACAAGATTTATTCACCGTCCGAAGGTCTGACAAATTCTGCCGCGGAGTGTTGTAGAACTATCGAACTGGTGCTATACTTCATCCAACAAAAATATGCAGTACACGTCTTATGGGAGAGCTTTTTCAAAATAGTAGTAGAATTGCTGTGGTCTATGGCTGTTGGTGATATTCAATTTCAACCCCCATTCAATATTGATATGCGTTCAGAGTTACCCTGGTTCATTTCGTAACTTGTTCAGTTTTTTTTCCTTGGGTTTCTGTTGAGGTGCTTTTGATTTTAGAGCTTTAAACAAAGGGTCCATTTAAAATCAACACTACGATAACCCTGTGAGAGCTTTAATGAAGGACAGATTTATGCAATTCACTGTAGCCAGAATGCGAGGCAAACGTCCTATCTTGCCCACAATGCATATTTTTATTGGACAGAGTATAGTACTCTACTGCAAAATCAGCAGACACACGCCTCATAGTGGGGAAAACGTGGAAAAAATTCAATTTTCCGAAAGTGGCAATATTAATCATTTTTTTTTTCGTTCCATATAGTGAATTTGTTGTAAAATAAGGTAATGATAAACATTTGCCAAATAAAAAAATATATAAACCTTGATTTTATCGCCCGAAGTTGGAAATCAGTGAAAATGGATAAAAATATGTGATTTCTTGCAAAATCCGTTCACAGTCAAATCTGGACTTTTTTAAATGGTTCTTTTTTAGTGATGTTGCAGATACAGTTATAAAGTTTGTAAAAAAAAATACCTCACAATTTTACGAGACCTCAAAATGTATACATATATTTTTTTTATTTTCAAACAGAATATCTCAAAAACTAGAAGTAAGTGAATAATTCTGAGTTCGGATTCGAGTTTATACCCCAAAAATCTTGGAGAAAGTATGTTTTTTTCCGGCAACAGAAAAAAAACTTTATTTTGTTGACCAGTATATTTAATGCTTACTCAAAATAAAACAAATATTTTTTTAAAAATTAGGCGTGGAAGTGGGCGGAAATCAAAGGTGTAGATTTCTCTTGCTATTGATTATCATGTGCGAAAATTTCAAAAGAATCGGTTCAATGGTTCAGTTTTTATGAGTTTTTTCCACTCTCCCATACAAGGTGCCCCACTGTGCGCCTGCGTGCTATCCGAAAACACAATGCCTGCAATACAGCGTTTGTTTTCTCCGAAATAAGCAAACAAGAGTAGTGTTCTTATCACTTCCACCAAATTTCAGTTTGCTAATAATTCCATCTGAGATAGGGATCAATTTTTGGTAATTGCGCTGAACTTAACTATTAAACGCTTTTAACTTGTACTTCCCTGATTTTGGCGGACGAAATCCGTCAATTTGACACTTAAAAGACCTCTCAACTTAATTGCATTTGCCAAACACAAAATCGAACAAGGCCAAGGAACTGAAACAACATGAACCTTTCTTTCTTATTTTCTACACACTCGGACCTGAAATTTTCGAACTTAGTACGAGTGTCTAAAACATCGAGTACATCTTCATCAGGTTCAATTGCGACCATGTTGAAAAAATACCAGGCTTCAAACAACGTCACAACGCATAATCTCCAGCATAGGCCGCGCTTTTATCGCGCTACACAAGAATGTGAAAACTTAACCGAGAGGTTGAAGGTTGAGGGTCAGATACAAATTTATGATATTTCTTGGGCGTATGTGTGCTATGTCTTGTGTGCCCACAGCACATTCCAATCATATATCATTCAGTTTTACTGCCGATTTCAAATTTAAGTGCTAACCACTTTGTACTGCGCACAGTGATGGTGATAAATGAGATTTGTCGTAATTGCGGACAATGGGGTCGTATTAGAAGAAAATACAACAAAAAAATTATATTTATGTCCGAGTCGAATTGAAGAAAAAAAAAATCTTTAGTTCTCTCTCTCGAATGGTTATGGTTAGCTGCCCATCAAGTCAAAAAATCTTTGCTTTGCAAGAGATGGCGCCTTTCTCCTTTGTATAATTCTCCCTTTGGTTGAGAACATTCCTGTGTCTACAATATGAATTAGAAAAAAAAAACTCCTACAGCGTCATATTAATCTATGTCACTTGTGAGAGGAATAATGCTGTCACGGATGTACAGACTTCAGAGATACACCTTAAGATGAAACATGGAGTTTGTGTGCATAGGTATAACTCTTTGTGGGCCATTTCGGGTTACCTGATGGGCATTTATTAATTGCTCATGTAGGAATTAATTAATGCTTGGCCCTTTTTCGACCGCACACATATCGTTTTTTTTTTTCAGTCCATAAATATTCAAAGATTTAAGGTATCTAAATTTGAAAGATGCAATATAAATATATCTTCGAAGGAACGCCCTTTTGTCGATTTGAAAGTTCATTTCTTAGGGACTCTAAAGAGTATGTATTGGTTTCGTGTTAGATAAATATATCGAGGTTAATAAATTCTGGTTTGAATAGACAGGTCGATGTTTTATGTGAGTTTGGTTTGCGAAGAGCCGATTTTGTAAGTCTCGTTACGGTCTCTTTAAAATCTTGAAAATTCAGTAATTATCTTGGTATCGGTCTTATATTTTTATTTCTTTTTTGTGCAAGAATTAGATAGAAAGGAAATTTAAAGAATATTTCAATATTTAAACTGCAAAACATTAAGATTGAATGATTTAATTTACTAATCTAAGAATTAATTTTTTTTAATTTAATCTTAGCTACTGAGACCACCGATACCGCTAGGACTCTTGGTGAATTTGAGTCCAAAACATATGTCCTGTCTGTAGGACCTTCTAGTGCGGCTTTCATGGTGGCATTCTTTCGGTCTCGCAGTTGGGAATCTGACCGAGTCATTTTGGGTCTCGTGGCCAGTCTTAAATGCGAGGTGCAGTTACTACATTCTGGTGCTGAAACCATAGGCTAATTTCACCATTTACAAATTAAGTCAAGAATTCTTTTAAGTTTGGGCTTTAGTTGAGACATGACGCAATTCATGCCTCGTCTGAATTAGTCTCTGATATCCCAGGAAAAAATCTAAAAAGCAGCATTTCATGGGTGCCTGTCTGGTCGATTTAAAAAAAAGGTTTCGACACCGAATGAAGGTCTCAATTTAAAGCTGACCAGACTGTGCACATGCTCGATAGTAGAAAGTCTGTTTTCTAAAGTGAAAATGTAGCTTCTACCGCAGTTTTCAAAATAACAAAGTATTAAGCAGGAAGGGATGAACTCACAGATTCTATTCAGCATTTACACTAGGTTTTCTTACTCAGACAATTGCGTATGCGGATTATTTAATAGCGTTTATCAGATCAGCTCCAAGATTCAAGGTCACCAGATAAGATAAGATAAGATTCAGCGATATTACGATTACTGGAAGTTGAAAATGAACTCTGAGAAATTACAAACTACTCCCATTCTGTCTAGGATTCCATTGAATGGAGCCCCAAGTGTTACGGGAAGGAACTGGGGTAAACTTATGATGGAAGGGCCAGAAGTAAAAGGGTATTTAAGTACCTTGGCATACTGGTTGAAGCAGTATTTGTATTTCTACAGACAGACCACAGCTAGTTGGCCTTTTTCCTAACAAAACAGCTGTTTCGAAAGTGATTTCCTAGTTGGGCCTCAGCCGGGCGATAATTGTTGATGTTTACCCAGTTTGGTTCAATGTTGTTCAAGTGGAACCAATTCCCAATGTCACTATCCATGAGCGGCATTTCAGAACATCTTTCATCGCATCCCAGAACACCTTGTGTGGAATAGTCGCTAAGTGTTTAGGCTTCCTTCGACGGTTAAAGAAATTTTTCACTCCTTCAATCTTACTGTAATCTATAAGGACTATAAGTGCTCCAATAACCCACTAGTGTCTTGGATAGAATCCAAAACATAGTTTTAAAAATGTTGGGTGATAGAACTATATCGGAAACATTTGCATCTCTCGAGCACCTCGCAATGCTTCCTGTCTTTCATTATGTTATTATTACTGTCGCAAAAAGTGTTCTAGTGAAATAGGCGGTTGCATTCCTTACCTTAAGCAATTCAACCGTTATACTCGTGAATGCCTATCAGTTTACCCTTGAGCCTAACTTCGGAATAACTGTTAAGTTCACAGATTGTTTCTTAAGCCGTGGAATGGATTTCCAGGCTCATTCAAAACCAATGTGCATCGGAATCTACTTTTAAATCCTCTCCAACTTTCCTAAACATTTGTAAGTAGTCACATCAAAAATGCTGCCCCATCTCAAATGGAAAAGCTTCAAAAGTTTGAAAGGCAGTCGATGACACAAAACAGATCAAAGCGCTTTCGGTTCAGTAGTATTTTGTCAAATCGGAATCGTAGAGGATATGACAGGAAAGCCAGTTCTGGTGGCTATGTATTAAAGAAAAATATTGAAAGTTGACTTGGATGTTTGTAGTATCTTGACTGAATTACATAAGATTTAGGTGAAGTTGTAAGTAGGACAGTCAGGTAGCACAAAAAAAAAAATATAAAACAACTAAACAAAGAAAACATATATATAATTGTAACGAAGCGTTCCATGCTTTCACCAATAACAAAAATTAAATCATTGTTCGACCATGATTCCGCAGCCGCCGCAGCAAAATCCCACGACGAGCTCAATTCTAGCTTACAAAGCAATTGAAATTGTCCAGCTATTTCGTCCCTCATTTTCCCCCCGCTCCTCGGGTAAAGAATCTTTGGTTCGAAGAATAAACGTCTTAATTGGCACCAGGGGCTTTGGTACCTGCTGATCTGTCGGTGCATATGCATTAATTGCGCCACCAGGGGCTCGTACCTGCTGATCTTGTGCCACCAGGGGCCTTGAACCTGCTGATCTAGTGCCACCAGGGTCCTTGAACCTGCTGATCTAGCGCCACCAGAGCCATATACCTGCTGATCTTGTGCCACCAGGGGTCTCGTACCTGCTGATCTAGTGTCACCAGGGGCCATATACCTGCTGATCTAGTGCCACCAGGGTCCTTGAACCTGCTGATCTAGCGCCACCAGAGCCATATACCTGCTGATCTTGTGCCACCAGGGGCCTCGTACCTGCTGATCTAATGGCACCAGGGGCCTTGAACCTGCTGATATAGCGCCACCAGAGTATAGTCCGTACTTGTAAAAGGAGTAACCCGATACCGAATACCAGATAATAGGAAACCAGATGACAGAATAAAGCTTTCTAAAAGAAGCCGACAGAAGCACAATACAAGGAGAATAGCCGATGTTCCCAGATACACAATACAAGGTGTTAATGAATTGAAGTCTAGAATATTTGATTAAAGAGAAGTTGTTATATGAATTTAAGAATTGTTTTCAATAAAGATTTTGTATAAGTTTTTAAAGACCTACCTACTGAAGTTTCGTGGTTTTTAAAACCTAAATTTAAAATATCGAAACCAGCTACATATAGTTTTAGTTTTGTTAGGATATGAATTATGTAAAAACTATTTTTCAACAACTTTGCAATTTAAGTTTAAAGTGGCATAAATTGGTAACGACATTTTCGTCCTTTTATGATTTTTTAAAATGTCGATATATTCGAAAGAGATGTAATTTTTCACAATTGTTTTTATTACATTCTCTCCCCTTTTAAGCGGGTGGGTGAAAGTAGTAGTTTTTCGAAACATTTTAGTATATTTTTAGTTATAAGTACTTTTAAAACCAATAATTTTTCTGATGTTAATTTTTACAAAAAAAAAAACTCTAAAAACCATTATTGCGATAGTTCTTCAAATTAATTTCAATGTATTACAATACTATGAGTTGACTAGGTACATAAATGTGCGACAAAGTCATCTGCTTTATTCTATATGGCGCCCGGGCGTGTCTCAGTAGATTATGCCTATAACATTCATTTAAATAAGAAATTTATGTGAACAAGTGATTCCCACAAGAAAATGAATTTCAGAGTCGCATCTCATCATCATAGTACATATACAGGTGCATGTTGTATATTTTAATTTAAACGAATGTGGTCTTTTGGATTAAAAGCTAAATGAATCACAGCTGGGGCACAAGTGGAAGAAAAGACTAAAAGTTATATTTAAGGTTTTGAAATTTTTCAACACAAAAAAGAGAAAGAAAATTAAGGCAGAGTAGCCGATTAATGAGGTTTAAGCTTAAGGTATTGCTGATAGTCGTCATTAGGGAGACAGATACAACCAACAATCGAACGAACGGTTTTGTGTGAAAATTGTTTTTTTTTTTTGTTTGAAAAATTACAATTTTTCTTTTCAGTTTGATTTGATTGGGTGGAAATTTAAAAAAAGACATAGAATTGATTTAAATGTAGGCCAGTGTGTTCCTATAGCTATGATCTACGAGTATGGTGTTCACAAAGAATTGGTAATTTTAAGGCATCGATCATGGCGTGTGGGCTTAATTTTTAAGATAAACATTTGGGCACCGAAACTGTAACATTTACATGATTATTGAGAGAAAACTTGAAGACATTTGTCTCTTCATTGACTTCGGAAACATAATTTTTGTTAATTGAAGCGATTTATATTCTAATCAAACTTAATGCACAACATATATTTTGATTTAATTTTGTTGAGTCTTTTTTTAAAGCTGCGTTTACATAAACATTTCTTGATTTTATATTTGTAACAAGTGAATCAACTTAAAACTGATGGATTTAATTAATTTATGTGATCTTCTATTTTGTTTAAGGTCATTACGAGAAAAGCATATTTTTTTCCCATGTTTTCTTTCACGTACACAGCTTGAGGTCATAAATGTAAAGGTTCGAAGCACAACCAAAATCAAATGATTTTCGGTTAGAAAGTTGTCACACTCCTTTAGAATTGTAGATATTTACCTTTACAAAATGATTGAAAATTTTACGAAAAATTTGCATACAGGGTGCATTTTATGTTTTAGGACGATTTTATTTGAATGCCATTAGTGGTCGATAACATTTTATTATGCAACAACGTGTATAAATTGGAAACAAATTTTATTGAAATTATTGTTCAATTTCAAGTTTTACAACATAGGTAAATGGGGTAAGAAAAACTGTGTGGAGATTAATGCTTCGGAAACTCAATGCTGCCTATGGACGTTGAAGCAAAGTGTTCCCCTTATGCAATTGTCCTTGAATGGCACTTCCAACGAAGAAACCGAACTCGGTATATGTCAACGACGATCTCGTTAGAATAAACACCATCTATTTTGGATAGAATTTAGAGTAGAGCGTTAAAACTGATAGGAAACATAGCTATCATGGATTCATTCCCATCCCTTGAACAAGGTCGGAATGTTTTATGTAATTCCTTGTCTTATAGATTCTTTCACAAGCAATGCTCGCTCAAAGTAGCCAGTTGCATTCCTCCCTTTTATCAGTGCACCCGCAATAGCCTCTGGCCGGGAATGCTCATCAGTTCGTCCTCGAGCCAAATTTTGGTCGTTCCTTTAAATACAGAGATTCGTTTTTTAGTCACACAACACGATTATGGAATAATTTACACGGCACAGTTTTTGGCGCCATTTCAATTTGCAAACATTCAAAACCAATGTTCATCAACACTTCCTTTCCGTCCTCACCCTAATTTCCCCATCGCCCGTGCTGTGTTTAACATTATAAGGGTCTCTTAACACACTCCTGAGCGAGTGTGAATTATAAAAAAACAATTCCAACTACATAAACAAAATTACATGACTTTCTTGGTGTTAATCATGTGCCGAGCAAGTCAACCGTTCAGCGTATATTTTTTTTTTTTTTTTTTTTTTTATAATCTACCCGCGCTCAAGGGATTATGATTACCCTTTAAATGTTTCAACACAGCGCGGGCGTGAAGTTAATGAAGAGAAGGAAGGATAGGAAAGATGTGTGGCACGATGTTCTGAGACTGTTGGTGGTTGTCTCAGATATTTTTATCTCCAGGGATGGCGGAGAAATGCCGTGTCTTATTGCTATGTCGCTTATAATTCACATTATTTTATTCGTGTTCATCCTTGTTGGGCATACTAGTTTAACTCAATTACATGCTGTTAGTGTTATGCCTGAACAACATGTAATGAGTAAACCAGCAACCCATTGATGACAATTTTTAGAAGGTTTTTAATGGAATTAAAGCGACATAGACGACGGCAGGGATCGAACCTGTCATCATGAGGTTGACAGGCGAGCACACATCCATCGTGCCACGGCCATGCACTGGGAGATAAATTAAAGAAAGACTAGGCGACAAGTACACTGAAAATAAATTCCTAGGTAATATTGACAAAAACGTTTTGTTGACCTTTAACAAAACAATTTTATCGTTTTGATAAAATTTTTGTCAATACGAAAGAATGATTTTGTTGATTTCACAAACTTTTTATAATCCAGCATGATTTTTTGTCAGTTTAACAAAATATGCCCTACAAATAATATTTTCAGTTTAACAAACCAAGTTTTGTTATTATTACAAAATAAAACAGAGATTTTTGTCACATCAACAAACTTTTTTGTGATGTTAACAAAATGTTTGTTGTATCTACAAAAAATCTGTTTTGTAAATGTTTGTCAATATCACAAAGTTTTTGTTAATTTGTTTTTGTTAAAATGACAAATATTTTGTTTTGGGGTTGAATTATTTTGTAATATTGATAAAATAATATTATCAGATAGATAAAACTATTTTGTAAGGAAACCAAAAAATTTCTTTTGTGTATGATATAGTTCACACTTGGTTTTTGTTAAGAAATCGATGTAAGACTAACTGAACTTAACAAAAATTGCGTATTGTCCATACGTCCTCACAGATGGTTGAATGTGAGATCGTAGGGACGAAACGCCAATTTTTGTGGACTTAAATCCCAAAAAAAAAACTATTTTGACAAAATTAATTTTGTTTTTTGTGGATTCAACAAAAGAAATTTGTAAAATTGACAAAATATTTTGTTGAATTGACAAAATATTTTGTTAATTTAACAAAATATAACAAGTAATTTTTGTTAATTTGACAAAATATTTTGTTAATGTAACAAAACAATTTTGTTAATTCAACAAAACAATTTTGTTAATTTAACAAAAAAATTTTGTTAATCCGATAATAATAAAAAAACAATAACACTAACAAAAAATTGTTAATACAACAAAAGAATTGTTAATATGACAAATTAATTTTGTAAATTCTACGAAATTTTGTCAT
The DNA here is from genome assembly GCA_963931855.1 of Philhelius festivus. Lineage (NCBI taxonomy): Eukaryota > Metazoa > Arthropoda > Insecta > Diptera > Syrphidae > Philhelius > Philhelius festivus. Next base: position 20,591,379 of record OZ007555.1, on the reverse strand, counting down.
ATTGACAAAATATTTTTGTTATTTCAACAAATTTATTTGTTAGCATAACAAAATAATTTTGTGGATACAACAAAATATTTTTTGTTACCTCAACAAAATTCTATAATTTTTGTTAATTTGACAAAACTTTTTGTTGGACGTATATTGACAAAATTTTTGTTAAATCAACCTAGATTTTTATCATATATACCTAGATTTTATTTTCAGTGTAAGCCAACGTACACTGAATGTTTTTGGCTACCTCCTATCGACCGACATCATATTACAAGACCTGTTGCACCATCTTACAAAATTGTGATTACAAGCATTTTTTTAACAAATTTGTAAAAATCGAGTTTCTATCATTATGTATTTTTTTTTAATCACAAATTTGTACTTGTAGTTTGTAGTTGGTGCAATAGGCCCCATATGATCAATAAATGAAATACAAATTATTAAATTGTATTTTATTTAAAACTTTAAAAAAAAACCTCAACCTGGACCATAAGACGCAGCCTGTACAGTATACTATAACTTCTTTTTTAAATTTTAATTTGAAGTGAAAACAAAAAAGAGTGTCTCTGAGTATGCTTTGCCTCTGAACTAAAATCCGTTTTCAGCCACCAGTTCAGGTTTTTGAGTGAATCCAGTTCGGGAATAGAAGAATACAGATTTTTCGTTATTTTTGAAAGTGCTGCTTTTGCAACGATTGCTAAAAGTTCTTATATTTTTCTTTGAAAATAAAATTGAGTTTAAATCTCTCCGATATTTTCTTTCCTTTTAAAAATGCATTTAAATTGTTGTACGGCAAGTGTGTTTAAATTGTTGTACGTCAAGTTTTCGTAAAAAAAAACACAAGCTCGATACAAGCCTTGACATTATAATGATAGAGATTACGAAAAGCCGCTGAACCGATTTTCTTCAAACTTTGTACAGATATCAGGTAACTTTCTAGAGTGGAAATTGAATATTTATTTTTTATATATCATTGTCTATACCACCGTGATTTATTTCGCAAATGCCACACACGATTTTGATAAAACGTTTGTGTATTATTGTAGATTTGGTCAATACAACTTTTGCTCTCATTAATGGAGGAGTCCCCGATTCCGATCTCCTTTGAATTTAAAATAATAATAATGCATAGGTAGACACCTATACAAATTTCTAATTGTTTTTTATTCACGAAACTTCTTTAATGTTTTTCTAAAAAAAATACAAATTGATACATCAACAAAATGGGGGCTATCGTAAACAAAATTTCCCTCGGAATTTTCCCCATCTTCGGAAATTGGAAAGGTCAATACTTCTGCACTGTTCATTGTAAGCTGGCGACTGGCCTTTTTAAATGAGAGCCAAAGTCACTATGAAACTTTATTCCCAAATCCCAATATCAATAAATTCCAAGGGAAAAAAAGGGAGATGACAATTTTGAAAGTTGGGAACGATTCCCAGGGAAATTTTATTCACGATGGGCCCCAATATGATCGCTCTTCTACATTATGTGTTATGTAACCTTGGTGCCCGCGGGCACTTCGTTGCCGACTCCTGCTCTAGATAATTGAAAGAAACTAAGATACTCATTCAAATACTCAGGATCGAGTTTAAGAAAAATACACCTCAGGAACAACAAATCGATGTAGGTACAATATACGCAACAAAATATTCAGAAAAAAGTTCAGGTCAAAAACGCTTGATACCAAGCTAAACATATCGATCAAGTTGTAATCGAAATATTAAAATAAAATTTTGTTTAAGAGTATTGATGATTATTTTATTAAAATGTATTAAATTAAAATCGAATCATAATTTTTCAAAAACCCTTCTATGGGATAAGAGATTTTTAAATGTTTTAGATTATATTTTTTTTTGCTGATTTCTACAAAATTTTCCAACATAAGTACTTTATTGTATTTGATTTTTTTTTGTAAAATAATTTTTAAAATTTGCATTCCAAAGGTCAATATTTTATAGGTCAATATTTTATAGGTTGATCTTTATAAATATTGATCTGAATATGATGTAAGTTCAAAACACTTTATTAGTAAAACAAACAAAAAATAGCAACAGAACAAAGCTATAAGAGGTTTTTTAATTTTCAACTACATAAGTGAAGTTAAATTTTTTATTCAAAATGCAAATCTTCGTTTACTGGCCGGTTTTTAATATAAATGTTTTAGGTCCACAGGGCGACAACAAAGTTGAGGCCCAGATCTTAATTCGCTCCTGAATGTGTGACTTCCTCGTAAGAGGCACCTGAGAATGAAACATGTGGTGATCTAGACCTCCAGCAATAACCATTACGCAAAGATGTACATACATTGAACAACTTCCACCAAAAACGTCCTTCATAGTACTCGTCTAGTTATGAATACTCATCAGCTTATCCTTGAGCCTATCTTCGGATGTGCGGTCAAATTTACAGGATCTTTTACTAACCGAATTACTCGAATTTGGAGTACCTTACCGATCGCCCTTATTGTAATTTGGAAACTTTCAAGATCACTTAACTTAAATGTACACACCATGTCACAACCTAACAGTAGAAGGGTGTCACCATGCATTGGCTGTGTGAAAATCATAAAAAAATATTTATAAAAACCAGTCTCACAATATCCAATACACCCCAAGGCATTGTAAGGCATTGTATCTGCTAATTAAACTGGATAAAAGTTTGTTATTTTCCAGAAATATTTTTCTAGACTTCAATTAGCAAACGAAGTGCTCAAAATACATTCTATCTATTCAAAGAGCGGGCTGGCTTTTGCAAATCCAAACGTGTAACACTTACAATAATTACGTTGTAACATCGTAATAATCATCAGCACACCTTTACCCCTTTCAAACAGTTTCCCAACCCTTCTCCAGTGTAAAAGGGACACAAAGAGCTTATATGACCCTTAACATTCCTGAACCCGAAACCAAAATACAATTTCGAGAGAGGATAGAAATTCGATTCGCCACAAATCATAATAATGCCATCATTTATTTAATACATACATATGTATGAGTAGAACTGAAGGACCATTGAATTGATTGCAATTGCAATATTGCTGTCGCATTGTCTAGCTTGTCCAATTATCTGCCAATACAAACTAATTATTATTAATTCTGAACGGATATTAATTATAATCACTCAATAAATTCCCTAACTACTCTCTTTCGGTTGTCATCTAATATATTAAGTTATTAAGCTCTTGTTTCATTTAATATTCGACAGAGGCAAGGCAAGCAACTCTCACACTGATGCGACGACGATTTAATGTGCATCCGTCCTTTGTGCTGTTCCATATGAGAATTAAGGATGTGTATTGTCGGTCGGTTTGCTGTACAAACGTTATGTGTGGCTTGGCTGCCACAAATTTTAATTTTCCCAAATTAAATATTTATATGGCAACAACGACGAGGGCTATATGACGATCATCACGACGACAACCGATGGATGTGATAATCCTTAAAAGCGGCAGCAAAAGCAGTGAGTGGTATTCTGTGAGTGCTTCATCATCTTCCTATTCCATACTAAAAGTGCCGAGCCAATTTATAATGCAACGTTATATACGAGCTATACATAAACATATACAAACACATCTTATATCAAGAAACGAAGCTACTGCTACGTTTGGGCAAACAAATATTCGTAGACGTGGATTGGCAACTTCTATAGGCAATTTTCATAACTTATCGTACTGTTTGCGCAACTGTAGAATTAATTTTTGCGAAAAAATATGAGCGAGTGAAACAAAATTTAAATAAATTTAGACATATCACACATAAAAAGGAAGGCCATGATTGATTGATTATACGTTTTAATTTGAAATTTAGGTACCGCAGCACAAGTTTGGATAGTAACTTGACTTCTTAAAAATTCAATGCGCTGTCAGACTCTATCCAAAGAACTGCCTCTCTAATTTTCCGCACAGCTATTTCAATGAACAAAATTCTTCGTGGCTGCAATATTCTGGTCTACCAACACCCGAAGAAACGTATGTCGAGATTTTTTCCGAGTTGAACAACATGACTAGGCTCGTCCACGAGTCTACTTGAATTCCTGATGTTGCAGGTCTATCCGCTTGTTTCTTTCTTACCTAAGTGTATTATTGCCTCTAGCCACATTAGACCATTGTGTCATATCCGCAAATTTCTCGTGTCAACAAAACCCAGTTATGGACAAAATTCATAGCAAAGAGTCTACTCGTGACCAGATGATTTATCTCACCGAACAGTGACCCAAACATTTAGATCATTTTTGAGAAATTGAGATTATTGCACTCGATATTTTAAAGTATTCAGCATCAAGCTATCTTATCGAAAATGCATGCATCTGGTATTGATGAATCTCATCTTCGTTGGATTAGAAACTGCCTTTCGGTCAGTCAAAACAAATTGTATTGGACGGTTTTAATTCAATAATTGATAAAATATATCTTGGAGTGCCACAGGGCTCCGTTTTGTATCCAACACTCTTTCTCATATACATCAATGACAGTTTGTCTGAGACATCTACAGTAATCCCCACTTAGTTGCACCTCGCTTAATTGAACATCCCGCTTAATTGACCGAAAAATTTGCTTTGCAAAATTTCCCGTATTAGTAGCATAGCTTTTTAGATGGTTAATTGAACCCCGCTTAATTGAATTACTCGGTTAATTGAACTTTAAAATATGCACCCGAAAAAAAAAATATATGGACATTTTTCGGATAATTGGACGTACAATAAATTTTAATGAAACAAATATTAGAAATATTTTATTACTTAACCTACGTCTGAAGTGGTTTTTTAAAAGACAGGTATTATTCAAGATAAAGAGCAGCCGGAAAATGATATCGTGGTCATAGACAACATACTTAAGTACAATGGTTAAAGAAAAAGAAGAAGTTGAAGCCATATTACCATCGACTTTCGAAATTCTTCAGGACATTGCAATTCTACGTTTATACTTCTTACCACTAAATAAATTTACAGTTGAGCTGAAAAACAAGAAGACATTGTTCAAAACAAAACAATCAATCAAAATCAAATCACAAATTTTTTCAAACCAATGTTTGCAAATAACCATTATGAGCCTTTTGAGGTACATACCTACTTTTGTGTTTATTATTTTTTTTTATCCTTTTCGAAGCTAACAGTGACTTTTTTTTAAGAATAATTTATTTCTGTTTCATAGTTTTAATTATGTATGTATTAGGGTGGGTCAAAAAAATCAAATATCTTTTTTTTGGATCCGACACATGAAAACTAGTTCAAATTTGAATCATTTTGTATCAATACTTATTAAATTATAAAATTTCATATGGTGAAATAGAATTTTTTTTTCTGCTGACATGTTAAATTATATTTCTTAAATAAAAACCTTTTTTTCCTGAAATAGAACATGAACTATCTTAAAATTCAAAAATTAACTGGGTAAATTGGGAATATTTATTGAAAAACTACTAAAATCAGTAGGCATTGGAATTCTACTGCGAATATCTTTTGAATGGCTAGAGTAATCGATTAACTACAGAGATATTTTTTGTAGAGCGTTCAATTTCCTATAGAAATAATTGAAACTTATTTGACAATAATTATTCTTTATTAAGTTACAAAATTCAAAACAAAAAAGTTATTTTCCTTAAAATACTTCAATCTTTGACGTTGAATATCTTTTAAATGGTTGGATTAGTGAAAAAAGTATATAAGACCATTTTTGTAGAGCGTTCAATTTCCTATAAATATTGACTATGCGATTGGTTAAACGATCTATTGTTGATAAGATATGACCATTTTTATATGATACTAAATTGAAAATGGAAAACTATGATGAGCATAATCTTCCCGTCAATATTAAGAGCTATTATTTGGTAAGTACTTTCTAGAGGTACCTTGGAACTTGTTTTCATGTGTCGGATCCAAAAAAAAAGATACTTGATTTTTTTGACCCACCCTAGTATGTATGTTTATTTTTTAAATAAAACGTGTTCAAATATTTTTGTGTGTATATTCTTTTTCAGTTTTTTCAAGGTTTTCGTAAGTTGAAAATGAAATGTTCATAGTAAATTTCTGGGATGAATATTTTAATTTTTAGTTGACCGACTCGTGCAATTATACGGGTTTCGTTTAATTGAACAGGTCGGTCAATTAAGCGGGGTTTCGTTAATTGAACCACCCGGATAATTGACCGAAAAATCAGACAAAATGGTCAGTGCAATTAAGCGGGGAATACTGTAATTCATTAAATTGTTTTTTGCTGACGACAATAATCTCAGCTTAGTTTCCAGTTGCATGTTTTTGTTCTTCGGATGTAGATTTAGCAGCGTATAATTGAGCATTGTAAAATGATATGAGTATAAACCACGTAGAATTTAATGAATTAATTGAAGAAATCCAATAGCTTTCAATTCTGATTAAGTGCATCACAGATCACCGTGTTAGGGATTCCTTCGACAGTGAAAGAAATTTTTCATTCCTTCAGATCTGACTGTAATCCAAAGTTGGAGTATAACTCCCATATTAGGGCAGGTGCTCCTGTCTCTCAGAAAAGCCATGCAAAATCTAGCTGTATAGGCTTTGACTCCACCTGCTGAAACCACGCGTCTCCCAGCGCATTCTGTTCCATTTCAAGCCAGGCAAAATTCTGAATCATGGTCGGGTACCGTGAAAGTCATATTTGGCGGTCTACCATTTTCTTCAAAAAAGTAAGGATGATCCCCGTTCTTGATATTGCTCTGAGGTAAAAATTTGTCTTGTCAGAGAAGAAAACGATAGCTTCTCGAGGAAACACAGCAAGCATGTTTTGGCTATCGATTTGTCTAGCTTCAACATCACGTGGCGAGAATTCTTACACGACAACAATCTTGTGTGGATGTAAATGGAGATATTCTTTAAAGATTCGCTGAATGAATAGTCCCAAAATTCCAAGGGCTGTTTTCTCAAGTCCGGCTTTAATTTTCTTCAAATGTGCAAATGAAGATCAATGTAAATCTTACCGATACAGAAAAAAATAAAAACTCCATAATTAAAAGGTGTCTAGCAAAGCAACTTATGATCCCAAATAGGCTATTTGGAATCATCAGTTTACTAATGGCTTGGAAAGACCCTTATTAACGTTGAGTTTTTGTTTTTCTTCTATTCGATTGCACAAGAGTTAGTTGGGAATTAAGGTACTAGTACGGTCTAGAATGCCAAAAAAACGCACGATTTTTGGGAATTTTTTTCTCGGAAACCTTATTAGGTAATAACATATTTTTTTTTAAATAATGAATACATGCGTCAAGAGTACAAAAAAAATTAGCTTTTTTTTAATTTTCGAATTTTGGCCGAATTATAGAGGGCGCAAACGTCGACTCATCAAAAAATACATGGTCCCATGGCGGACAGTTAATCTCCGGATCTACTGAACCGATTTTCAAAAAACACAATTTGACCAAAAAATTATGAACACAAAAAATGGCGACCCAAAAATGGCCAAAAAAATTTCTAAAAAAAAATTTTTTTTTTAAAAGCTCCAAAATTTTTTTTTTGTTTTGACTTTTTAAACAAATTGTGGTAAATTGTCTCGTAAAAAACCTTCCTTTAAATAACCCACTTTGTTTTTTTTGTTTCAGTCTAGCCAATTCTGAGATTAACTGTCCGCCATGGGACCATGTATTTTTTGATGAGTCGACGTTTGCGCCCTCTTTAATTAAGCCAAAATTCGAAAATTAAAAAAAATTAATTTAGTTTGTACTCTTGACCCATGTATTCATTATTTAAAAAAAACTTACGTAATTTCCTAATGAGGTTTCCGAGAAAAAAATTCCCAAAATTCGTGCGTTTTTTTGGCATTCTAGACCGCACTAGTACCTTAAAACGAAGAAGGTTCAAATATTATTGTTTTTAATTAATGAATTATGATTTTTTTTGAGTCATCATAAGGTAAAATCATTTGGTTATGAATTTTGTTCATAATCAGATCTATTAATAAAAATAACTCTATCCTTGTAATCTTGTCCCGGCTTGTCGTTATAGACATGAGCCTTAACATAGCTCCACAAAAAATCCCATAAAATCGAAGAAGCGCGCGATGAACTTTCTTAATAAAGCACGCATTTTTTTTTTTTTTTTACACTATCAGAATTGGTCGAAGAAAGCTTATAGCAAGCTCCGTCTTTCGACCAAAAATTTTGATAATAAAATTCAATAATTTGCAAGCGTTGTTCGTTTGTAAGACGATTCATGGTTAAATTATAGACCAAACTGAAGGATGTTTGACAGTGACACAAAACACGAAATGTGCGTCAGCTGTCAAGACTAGTTTTGACAAAAAGAAAATAGCAAAAAAATCACTCATTATTTCCAATCTAGATCACATAAGGCCGTAAGCTCTTTTTAGTCAAAATAAGAGGCTGAATTTTGTTATGACACAATCTTCCCAAGCAAAAAATTTTGTACTTTAATTTCGAATAAAAAGTACAATAGTACAAAATACTGCCTAAGATTTTCTGTATCTCATTCTTGAATTAATGATAAATCCTAAATATTTAAATTCATTAACTGCAGGTTATTGAAAAAGGAAGAGTGAACCATATATCATATATCATCTGCAAAAGCAAAAGCCATCTTAACAAAGAGTTAAAAAGGAAAGGTCCCAAAGCAGAACCCTGGGGAACTCCAAAATAAGTTGATTTCATTTGAATCATGTCATTCGAATTTCATTTGCATAAATATTTCTGTCATCAATCAAATCTTGAACAGAGATTCTTAAATAGTGAATTTTACATTTTATATCTCAAACTATTGCATATCTTCTGCTTCAATAATTTAGCCAGGTGCATTCCGCTTTAAGATTTTCAATACACTGTGGTATACCCTGTTTTATTTTATCTAAAACTATATTTTTTTTGTTCCACAACTAATAATTTACAACAAAAAGCTCTACAATTATTTTGTGTATACAATTAAGACAATTTATCTTGTTTCAATTTTGCAAACAATTTTGAACTGTACTAACTTAGAGACAGCTTTTACTGTGTTTAGGAACATATTAGATCGTGCGATTTTTAATTTTGTCCCCATAAAGATTATAAATAATTCAAAAAGGCCAATATGGTTTAATAAAAGCTTATCCAGGCTTAAAAATGTCATGAATAAACTTCATAAGAAAAGTAAATTTTCGGTTTCTTTTCGTGAACTTTTTAACAGAACTAGGAGAGAGTACGAATTTTTAAAAAGATTTACTTATAAACAATATATTTGGTCTCTAGAGTCCAAAATCAAAAGTAATGCTAAATGTTTTTGGTCATTTCTGAACACTAAAAGAAAATCGATTGGGATTCCATCTAGTATATCATATAAAGGGGTTTTTTCTGAGAATATAAGTGATATTTGTAATAATTTTGCGTTATTTTTTCAATCAAATTTCTCTGACCTTAACATAAACTATGATCAAAATTTTAGTAATTTCAGTTCTAATTTAAGTGTGGGGAGCCTATGTTTATCTAAAGATGATGTGTTGACAGCTTTATCATCTCTGATGGACAACAGTTTCTCTGTTTCTCCGGATAATATTCCACCATTTCTCTTAAAATTCTGCAAATATAATTTAGCAGCACCACTGTGCTATATTTTCAATATGTCCTTGCAACAAGGCATATTTTTAGATACCTGGAAACATTCGTTTATAACTCCTCTGCACAAATCTGGGTCTAAGGGAGCTGTGGAAAATTATAGACCTATTGCTAAACTTCAGCTTATACCTAAGTTTTTGAAGCAATTGTTAAAAATAAACTTTATAGTTTAGTTCAAAATCATATTTCCCAGCATCAACATGGATTTATGAGTGGAAGATCGACGGCAACTAATTTATCAATATTTACAAATTACAGCCTTAATTGCTTGGAAAATCGATTGCAAGTCGACGTAATTTATACCGATTTTTCAAAGGCTTTTGATCGTGTACAACACAACATTCTTGTAAAAAAACTTGAGCTGCTTGGTTTTCACTCTGCTCTCCTTAAATGGTTTAAAAGCTATTTGGTTGGACGTAGACAGTATGTCAAAATTGGGGACGTCTTATCAAATGAAATTAAAAACCTTTCTGGCGTTCCTCAAGGTAGTCACCTAGGTCCTCTCCTTTTTATTCTTTTTATTAATGATCTGCCAAATCATATTTCTTATTCCAAATGTCTTCTTTATGCTGATGATCTAAAAATTTTTAGCTGTGTAAGATCTCCATTAGATGCCAGTAAAATACAAATAGACATTGATTGCGTAGTTGACTGGTGTAATAAAAATGGATTATATTTCAATATTAAAAAATGCAGTATTGTAACATTTTCAAAAATATTAAATCCATTTTGTTTCGATTACAGAATTGAGAATCATTCCTTAGAAAGATTAATAAATCAAAAAGATCTTGGAGTTATCTTTGACTCTAAAATGAGTTTTTCGCTTCAAGTTGACCATGTAATTTCTAGAGCTAACTCGATGTTGGGTTTTATTTCTAGAAATTCTAAGTCTTTTGAAGATCCTTATACTTTAAAAAACCTTTATGTATCCCTTGTGAGACCTGTGTTGGAGTATTGTTGTATTATATGGAATCCCTTTACACAATCTAATATCCATAGGATTGAAAAGGTTCAGAAAAGATTTACCAAATTTGCCTTACGAAAGATTTTTAGAAATTCGAATTTTCCTTCCTATGAGACCAGATGTACTTTAATTGACTTGAAACCTTTGGTGATGAGAAGAAAACTATATTCAGTGCTCTTTGCTTTCGACGTTCTGAATTCAAACATTGATTGTTCTGATTTGTTATCAATGTTCAATATTTATGTACCTTACCGTAGTCTGCGACCTAGAGATGGTAATTTTCTATATGTTCCTTTCCACAACACAAATTATGCCAAACACAATCCAATAACTGATTCTTGTATTGCTTTCAATGAATTTGATGTTATAATTGATTTTAATAAAAGTAGGTTAGATATTAAGAGAGATATATTAAAATTGTTGTAAACTTTATTATTTAAGTTATTTATTGAATTTATTATTAATATTATTTTTGTATAATTTAAACTGTAGTCTCTATAAAGTAATGTAACTTGATAGACGAAATAAATAAATAAATAAATAAATAGATTCCTGAGTAACAAAATAATTCAGTCTTTCCGTTCAATTCGAAGTTGAGAGGCAGCAATTTCTAGTGATTTGGAATTAAATAAATTCTTTAAACAATCTGACTTTGCTCAAGTCTGAGTCGAGGATTAAAGTTTTTTTTTTTTTATTTTAACCACAACCTGGTAATCGCCAATGTTTGCAAAAAAACACACACGAACGAAAATCCAGAAAAAATCGCATCCATCGGGTTAAGTTATGAAAATTCTGCTCCGTTGATAAGAAACTAAAACAAGAGTGAGCAATGCAAAAAAATATAAATAAAAAAAATGACTGAAAATAACCATCGATTGCCACAGCAAATACATAAAACATCCTCTCATGCGAAAGGATGTATCTCTCTCGTCCTCCTCTCAGTGCAATAAAACATCGTTTTCAATCGAAGCAAAAAAAAATTAAATCGAAAACAGCATTCGAACATATTTTCTCTGTCATCGATTTATATTTTTTTTTTGTTCTCGGCAAACAACAACGAAAAGAGGGAACCATCTGGAGCGGCACAGAGCTATAGCAATTAGGAAAGCTGATGCACACACAAGATCCGAATATCTGAGATGAGATCCCTCAGCCAAATGTAGTCGGACATCCACAGAGAGATACACTTTAGGTATCCGCCCATCTGTGTGCAAATGCACATACAAATCGAATCAATGTTCCAGATAATGGCCAGTCATCGTTATGCTGATAATAATGACCCAGAGAGCGACCATGACGACGAGGCTGAGGATGACGACGACGACGACGGTTAGTCGGAGTCGTAGTTATCCCGGGAACTCAAGCCATACCGCTACCCTGGTGCAATAAATAACCATCTCGAGACCGATAGATTGTAATATTCGGACGTCCTTCTATGTCCATTGTATCGTGGGCTTATACCTGATGCCTGACTGTGCCTGAATCTGGATTCAAAAGGCAGACGACTCATTTTTGTTTAACAGTTTATAGTTTTTCCTGTCGATCTCAGAGAACGACTAAACAAGAAGATACAGCAACAAAGTATAACCTTCATCAAGAGGAAATAAGGAGACACAAAAGCCGACCATGTCAGCACTTGAACTAAATTGGGTTATACAAAGAAATGAATTTTAACAAAAAAAAATTGTATCTCTATCTTCGATACACTTGAGAAGATGAAGAAAAATTCAAGTGAAGCACACCAAGAGCATCAGCAAGGCGGTTGTCGGTTAGGTTTTCGTTTTGCTGCGCCAGAGAGACAAGTGACAAAACTGCAATTAAGTTGAAGATGAATTGAATGTGTTCACTGCACAGTGTGTTAATCAAGAGTGGGTTGCTTGAGATAAAACAAAGCAAAATTGGAAAAGAGAAATAAAAGAAAAAAGACATTGATCGATCAGGGACAGTGTCGCTAATTAGTTTTCAACTGGGTCGTCGTCGTCGGTTGGACGTTCAAGTTGACTATACATTTTTGTTTTACTTTTAGTTAAGATAGGTACGTTGCACTTGAAAGAGAAAAAAATCTGTGTATATATGCATTGTTGGTTGAAGAAAGACGAAAAAAAGGATTAACTTGCCAAATCGCCTTGGCTGTTGTATGGGTGTTCTTTGATACCAATGCGGTTGTATTAAGCAACAAAGTACTCTTTAAGATTTTATGATAGACTTTAAGAAAAAGCATGATTTAACCTTTTCTAACATCTGAGAGTGTGATGGAAGTTTCGACTTCCATAGAGTTTCCATAAGACTTTAATTTCAGAACTTGAGAACTTGTTCGTCGTTTCAATATATCATAATTAATAATGAACATTTTTACTAAATTTCAGTTGTATGCTATTATTTATCAAATATTTTGGCTTCCATAGAGCTTCTATAAAACTTAAATTGACATTGAAATTTTAATTTTTAAACTTGGGAGCTATTTCGTTGATTCTTATAATGCTAATTATTCCGTGAATAAATAAGAGTGACACCTTTTCAGTAACACGTTTTTAAGTTGTCATTGTGTTTGACTTCCATAAAGCTTCCATAATTTTTTTTTGTAGAATTCTCATTAGTTATTTGCAATTCATGGCGTTTTACATGATGTGAGTCGTATCGTCGCTTCACGAGTTTACCTTAGGTCTTCCTAACTTCCACTTCGCTTCTTAGTATTCATAATCAAGTGTCTTGGTTAGTATAAAAGCAATATCTAAAATGTGAGCATTCTCATAAGGAACTTCGGTAAGAATGACGTGGGGGACTTCTTACATCGAAAATTTAAATTAATTGTTGTAATGATAATAATATATTTTCTCGTATGTAACTAAATTTTTATATAATATACAAGGTGGCGCAAAATTAATCACACTACCGGAAGATGTTCTAATATTTGCAAATGGCTTCAATCATATTTGATATTTGTGACCAAGACAGCTTAAGAATACAAAAAAGAAGCATTGGAGCGCTATACTCCGCAAAAGCGTGAAATAATTGTGTGCCGATTTTTGTTGACCAATAATCGGTCTGTGGTTTTAGCGCAACGTGAATTTCGACGTCAATTTCCTAATCGTGTCGAACCAACTGGGCAAGCATTTCGTCGCTTAGCTACTCGACTCGAACAGACTGGAACCAAGGGAATGGTTGGTCGTGGCTGTTGGTGCCGCTGAGAATGAAGAAACATCAACCAGACGACGGGCCACGCAATTGGACATCACCAGACGGACTGGACCCTACAGCGAATTTTAGTGAAAGACTTACTCACGTTCTCGTACAGAGTGCAAACAATGCATCACTTAATGCCTGCTGAGTGTCCGTCGCGTGTGAATTACTCTCAAGCCATCTTCAATCTCAACAACGAAAAGAACGATTTTGTGTCGAAAATCATCATGAGTTACGAGACGCATTTCCACTCAAGCGGTTACGAGTACATCTGGTTTCTGGTGCACTGCAAATCCCACTGTGTGGTGCGGAGTTCACGCGGCAGGAGTGATTGGGCCGTATTTTTTTTTTTTTTTTTTGAGGACTTATAAGATCACTCTTACTGGCGAACGCTACAGGGCCATGGTTACGACTTCTGGAGTGCTATTTTCACAGCTAATATCAATTTTTGTTTTGTTTTAACTTTATGACGAAGTGGTAAAGTCGCGTAAAAATATATTAAAATACAAAATATTTCAAACAAAACAAAAATTGATATTAGCTGTGAAAAAATATGTAGCTTAAAAAGATTTATTCGCATTCGCAGCTCATGGCACTTTACTATCGAAATTGGGTGGGTAGCGCTTGCTGAACATGTGGTTTCAACAAGGCGGTGCAACAGCACCCAGAACAGGAAAAAAAAAGATTTTTTTTTTCAAAACTTCAAAAAAATATTTTTTTTTTAAGTTTTGAAATGCAATGTTTTTTTTTTAACTTTTTAGAAGCATCTTTATAAAAAATTTCATTAAAATCCGTTATGTCGATAATGAGTAATTCAAAATTTGAAAAATGGTTCTATGGTAGGTACAAGCTGTAATATCTTAATTTCATTTTTTTTATTAAATTAAAGATTGTAAAAATTAATTGAAAGAAAATATTTTTATCAAAATTCTAGGCGCCGTTTTCGAGAAAAGTACGATTTTTAAAAACCATTTTTTAACATTTGTATGGTGGGTACCTTTATTTTTAGGTAAAATAATTTTTTTCTCTCATATCTTGTAGATTATATTGAAAAACTTTTACTTATCAAGTTTAAAAAAAAAAATCTAGTAAGGGTTTTTCGAAATATTGAGTTTTGAAAAAAAATTCACAGTTCTATTCAAGTTTTTTGGGGGCTTTAACAAAAAAAATAATCCAAATCGGTTGTATCTACCCTTTTTGAGAAAAAAACAAAAAGTGGTTCTTTGGGGGGTATCTTCAATAACCATTTTTCGGAAAAATTTTTTCAACCATTACCTAGCTTTAACTAAATAAATTTTTTTGTATTTTTATTTTTTAAATCTATCGAACAGTTTTTGAGAAAAAAAAAATATTTATAAAATTCCAAAAATAAATCATATGGCTGGTACTGTTATTTTTGATCTTAAAAAAAAAACGTGTGGGGGGAGAAAATTAAAAATGAAATCTACCAAGTTTAAAGACAGAGAATTGCCAAACCCACTTTTTTAGTCT
Organism: Philhelius festivus; assembly: GCA_963931855.1. Lineage (NCBI taxonomy): Eukaryota > Metazoa > Arthropoda > Insecta > Diptera > Syrphidae > Philhelius > Philhelius festivus. The sequence continues at coordinate 20,576,180 of OZ007555.1, read as the reverse complement.
TCGCTATCATCGTAATGTCAACTTTGATCAAAATCTCGAGGTCGATTTTTTTTACCAATGCATAACTTGCCTTATAGTACCTTTAAGTCGCAAGTAAAAATGTGAAGTTCCAAATAACGATGTCCATGAGTCAAAATCATATGTTTTTATTTAATAAAAAAGTAATTCAAAAACAAAATTGGATGATTAGTTTTGCGCCACCCTCTATATGAATGGATTCTTAAATTTAAGACAAGGAAATTATACTTTAGGCTTTCAGATTTGAGATTTGTATTTTGTAGAAGCTTCCTTTATAAGCCGAAATTATTTGTAAAAAATTTAATTTCAAAATTGATCACACTAGGTACCTGGGAGCACCAAACTGCAAAATTATAATAATATCGATGGAACATAATACAGTTTTTCCAAAAATATTTAAACCCTTTTTCCGTAATGCAGAGTTATTTTAATTGCTCTCAAATTTGTTTTCACAAATTTTTATCAAAACCGTTAAAGCAATTTTTGTACAAAATCGTGCGAAATCGCTGTATGACAATTACCAGTTTCAGAATTTCTTTCAATTCACAAAATTCTTACGATGCAAGAATTGGATTAAATCTTGTAACGAAAATTGTGGCACTTGTTTTTTTTTAAACAAATTAATTCTGATGGACATCACAATGAAATATGAATTTGAAACAAAGCCGTTGAGACTCCAGCTTCATGTACACCTGGGGTGCACCAAAAACTTCAGTCTGAAATACCCAGAATCCCTAATGCTAATCGTATAGTGCTGTTGAATACTTTAATACCTCGAACAGCCAATTTTAACACGCTCTGACACATTACCACGCACTGACGATGACGTCCCATTATGATAATGCCAGCTTAGCCCCTGATCCTCACTCAAGATACGCAAATTGTTCACTTTCCCTCTCTAAAGACGGGTTTCTTGTCGTACCCACTTTTTCGTCAAACCAGCCAGCCCCGCTTTGTATCAAATCAATTTATTAATATCATTATGGTTTCCAGTGACAAATGCCCATAACACAGTGGGTGATTACAATTACAAAGGATCAGAGACCGCCGAGCGATGTCCCTTTTTAGGTAGGAAAGAAGGTACGCTCTGATGTGCACGATAGCTCCTTTCATGTGTGTGCCTGCTGCTGTAGCCAGAAAGAACGAAAAACCCCGAACGATGATAGGCACACTCAGCAGCACGGTAACATGATTTATGTGTCATACTGTCTCCGCTCGATTTGTCATTATGCACGGCATCCTTTCGAGTTTGGCCCAAGGACCGGAACTAGGGGCATACTCGCGCACTACCTACAACGATTATACTTACGGCCATCATCCTCGGAACACCTCCAGCTCTCCAGCACAGGTGATCTAGCCATTTTTCCTCTTAACATAAAAATCAAATAAAAAAACGAAAGACCGGCAACACATTTGTCGTCAGGCTCGAAATCGGGCTTTGAGTGCTGCTTGGCTTGCCATCTGTAGGTATATATGATGGGGGCCTTCGGCAGGGGTAAGTAACACGAGGTAAGCGAGGCGATGACGATAATGAACAACAAAACCAAGGGCCACATGATCGTCGCATATATCCCATCGAGGAATGTCATCGTTTATAGCCTTTATGGTGCGCGTGTGGTGTGTGCCGGTGTCATCCGATTAAGTTTCATTATTCCCACGAATAAAAAGTTTTTTTTTTTTTTACTCCTTGTCGTTTTATTATCTTTTGTGCTGTTCTGGGTGCATGTAGCATGTAGTTCGTAATCACGTTGGCCAGGCTCTTCTCTACGTGACTTGAAATCAATTTTTGGAATTGCTCCTGATGATGGTGGCACAGGCGTCGCACAGGGGAGCACCAAGAAGAGAGAAGCAGTTTTCGGAAAAAAGAAAACAATTTGCTTGGATAAAGGTTTTTTGGGTGAGAAAAGAAGTTTTTTTTTTTTGTTGAAGGCACGCGCTAAGATACGATTATAGACAGACAGATGTATAGTAGGAAGAGTACTATATACGTTACTATTAGGTTTTGTAAATTGTTTTGATTTACAAAATGGGAAAGGTTTTGGTATTTACTAACGCCATAGTTACGCTTTACCAATTGGAGCTTTCCGCAAAACGAAAAATCAGCTGAGAGAAATGCTTTATAGACCATAAGGAAGTATTGGCGCTGGCCCGTATTATGTTTCCCTTCCGATCATTTCAGTCTTCTTTTTTCTCCTGCTGCGAAGCTAAAGATTTTTTGCAAGTTTAGGTAACTATGTGGCATCTTCTGAACTTTGTTCCCTAGCGTGATAGAGCTGTGTCAATCGCGATTGATTCGGTCTTTGCGAACCAAAAAGATTGATTGAATGCAATCACAGTAAACCAAATCAATCAATCCTAATCATCAATCAATCTCTTGCCACTGAAACCAATGAACATAAAGTGAACGAAACGAACGAAAAGAAGTTATGTTTCGTTCATTCAACTTGTTCTATATTCTACATTCTTCATTTCATACACAATAGAAGATGGCGTGAACGAAGTCGAAAAAATCCAAACTTTCGTTCATTTTCACATTGTTTCGGTCTCGGTCAGAACTAAACTATTGGAAAAAATATTTTAGTTAAATAAACGATTGAAAACATTTCGTGTCGGTCTTTATCACGTTCGGAACAAAACTGCTGCATAAAAAATGATTTTGATAAATGAACGATTGATTGAAAAGATCGAATCCCTGAACCAATGATTCGATCTTTCAAAATGAACGATTGGCACAGCTCTATAGGGTGATAGCATAGCGCAAATACTACTCAACTAATAAGTGATCGATAGAAGTTATTCGTGTGATAACAAGGATGCTAGGTTCAAATTCTGTTCGATAGGATCTAGCTACGCGTCTCTGCTCTGCTGTCATCTCTTTCCCGTACTTCTTTTGTCGAAGCGTGTCTCACATATTCGAAGTGAATGGCACTCGTGGTTGACATACGGAATCTTCTCTTGCTAAATGTTGAGCCACATATGTATGTTTGCTATAAGTTTGCTCATTTTCGACGCTCATTCTGCTGCATTCTTTATGTAATACCGTTAGTCGCTCTTCAGGGAATGCCGATCATTTAACTCTTGAGCCCAATTTCCGGCGTATTATTAAATTAAAAAATTATGCCCACTACACGAATGTGGAATATAGATATTACCCGGCTCAATATTTCCCTCCCATTACGATGTTCAGACATTCAAAACGCAAGTGCATCGGTTTCTCCTTTTATATCATTTCCAACGTTCTTCAACTCTCGAACTGTTCCTCAACATTTTAAGGGTATTTATAAGCCCTAAGTGCGCGAAAAAACAAACAAAATCCCAAATAATTCACAGTGTTCTTGCATATCAAGGCCGATTGGTAAATCCATTAACGTACGGATCCTCTTCTTCGTCAACATAACTCTCCCTTCCATTTTTCTGACGCCAATCTTAGACCGTGTTCAACGATAAAGAATTCCACTCGTGTTTCAGTTTCCACTGCGCAACTTCGTTGTCTTTTGCGGCAACCAAAAAGTTATCCCCTGCATATCTATGCACAGTATGCCATCGCACGAGATGTTCCCGAGATTGTAAGACAGGTGCCAAATTACCGCATCAATTTTCGAGTAATACGTGACTGAATTATGTGAGTTTGGCATTACCGCTTACGTCATCGAGCAATCGATTACACTAATTTGACATTTTCGTTCGATCACTGATGGCACTCACTCACTCGGTCACTGAAGCGGTAATTTGGTCCCTGATCTTCCTACATTTTCCCATAAGCAAACGCTAACTTGTCCGGTTGAATTTAAGGTCTGACTTGATGAACCCATTTCTGGCTGGAGAAGCTTGCCAAAAATATCCATCTAATTAAGCAGCATCTTACAAGATGCACTCCTGAATGCAGTGACTTATACACATTTTTCAAAATGTTGGTTCGATTCTATAGAATAGGCTTTAGAAAACTGGACTCGACTTCTCTTTCCACCAAGTGGATTTACTCAACGGTAAAGTTTGATAGAAACCCTAACTTAATCCTGTCTCGAAAATTCCCATCTCGCATAATTGTTATCCCTTTCAAATAAAATCCAATGTGTCACTGGCACAAAATTATCTTACCGTCCAACTATAATGCTTTACATCAATAATCCTTTAGTGACTTTCGCAATCCTTTTTCAAAGTGATTCAAGTACTTAAAAAGTTTAGATAAAAAGTTACAAAAAAAATGCTTCTCCTCCAAGGGTGGCCGAAAAATAATAAAAGAAAGAACTTTTTCTCCAAAACTGTGAACTTTGTGTATAGTTAAACTACCCGATTTCACTTTCGCCCAATTACGGAAATATACCATGCTCTGATGGTGCTATCTCAAACTTTCTCAACTCCCCTCGATGGGATTAAAATAAAGCTGTGTCCCTCTGGAAGATTTGAATATTTCTGGCTTGGCATTGACCATGATTTGTATTCTGTGCTCAATCACTTGGCAGTTTTGTTTTGTTTTGTTTTTTTTTTTTTTTGCGCTTTTCTGTTCTTTCGTTAAAAAACAAAAATTTACTTTCTAAAAGACAGAATATCTGTTTTCATTTGTTTTTAGGTATTTTAGATAGATGATAAAGTTGGAAGATACAGTACAAAAAAAAACCAACTCTTAAGAGAATAATTTGTCACTCTTAGTTTTAGTTTTTTGCTTAATATTTAAGGTATCCCACTGGGTCGTTGTTTTTTGGCAGTTGTGTGTGTTTTTCTTGAAAATTAACCCTTATTTGTCAGAGTTTGTTAATGAGAACTTAAAAGTTGAAAGTTCTTTACAAAGACAGATATTTGACAGGCACTGACATAACTAAGAATTATAACTTCCGAAGTTCTATCGGCATGGAGGAGGTTTAAAAGTTTTATATTTTGTTTTGAAATTTTTTAATTAGGTATGATACTTTTAGCTGCTATGAAGGGTGAGTAAAGACTTAATATCCTTTTCGATGTTGATAGCCTATGTATAGACACTTGTACTGCTTACTATACATATGTATATCATATATAATAATATTGTGTATTATTAAGATAAGCACAAGATTTTAATCCGATATTGCTTGAGAGAAGACGAGAAAAGCTTGACGAAAAAAGGGTACTTTTTCATGTTTGCTACTCAAGACTTTTAAGTTAAGCCTTTTTAGTATGATACAAGCTTTGGATTCTCAAACAAATAAAAATTGTGCTGGTAAATTTAATTTAAGTTGCAACATTGTCTAAACTCAAATTTATCCCTTAATCAGTTGAAACTATTCATCAATGTTGCTTCTTAACTAGGTAAATTCTGAAGCTAAACACAAGCGATTGTCAGTTCTGTCAGTAAAAAACAAGTCTCAAACGTCTTACAACCATACGAACTTAATTTTTCTGAGAATATTGCTAGGACAGTCATTGTCAAAAAAGACCATTTCTAGACGGACATCTTAAAATGAGAAAAAAAAACTGATAGACTTTTAATAAACAAGCATCTGGCAACCTTGTGAACTGGCATTTTTTAACCTGACAACGTTCTCAGAAAAAGTGATTGTCAGGTCATTGCTGACCGTGTGCATTGACAATGTATTACTATAAGGTCCACAATATTACACTTGATCCAGCGATGCTCCAACTTCTGTCACCCATCCGAAAAATAGGTTTCCTCGAGGTTGCAAAGTAGGCCTCCGTGGCAGCGATGACCTCCTCATTCGATTCAAATTTCTTCCCGGCGGATGATTTTTTTCAAGTTTGCAAACAAAAAAAGTCGCATGAGGCCAAATCTGGAGAATACGGTGGATGGGGCAGCAGTTCGTAGTGCAATTCGACCAATTTGGCCGTCGCGTCGACTCACGGTTGCGCTTGTTGTTCGGAGTGAGCAAACGCGGCAGATTTCTCATGCCCAAAATTTCATGGAGGATATGACCCACGCGATCTTTTGAGATGCCTACTGTTTCAGCTTTATCGCGCACCTTCAATCGACGGCGCGGCGGTCTGCCAATACGAGATCGTGGATTTTGAACACGTTATCCTCCATGGTAGCCATTTTCGGGGCACCTGGGCGGGGCTCATCAAAAACCGATATGTGATTACGTTGAAACTCGTTATACCAATTTTTGACCGTCGCCATCGAAGGACAAGAAGCATCCAAACGCTCATTAATTCAAATCGAATAACCGACCGATATTGCTCTTTTTCCATTTGTCAAAAATTAGCGGACAAGCTGGCTTCGACACGTGGTCAAACCAAAACTACGAGTTCGATTCAACTGAAATTTTGACAGTAGCCATCTAAGAGAATGTACTAGACGATAGTAAATCTCTCTTCCGATACTGGCACCATCGGGCGGTGGGGCTAAGTACTTATCGGACAGCCCTCGTAGTTATGTAAATGCTAAAGCCATTAAAGTAAGTTACGAAGTTAAAAGGATGAAGAAAAATCACAAAATGGCTGCTTTAAATTTTAGTAACTTGCTTAATCCATATGACATCTGAATTTTCCTCGAAAAAAATTAAATTGTGTTTTTTTAATGATTCGTGAGCTAATAGTTTCTCAAAGTAAATAAAATAATATATACATAAATTAAAGACTCAACTTTATGCAGAAAAGTGCGATGTTTTAAGTTCTGAGCAAATCCTTTTGGAGAGTTGAAAGAGCGATGGAGAATTTCACTCTAGGGATAGGTTTGACAAAACAATAGTTGGATTCCTTGTTAAAAACTTAAACATCCAAGATACGAGTAAGACCGAATTACAAACCGTGGACTACCCATCTCACTAGAATTACAAGTACCTAGATACATACACATATTACAAATTTTTGGCAGAAATATCCATCAGGCTGATGTTGGTAAGTTAACTTCTTAGGATATACATACCTATGTACAGCAATTAATCTTATAGGAACATTAGATGGAATGGACAGTCACAAATAACAAAATAAATTGTAAGTTGACACTTCGACTTCTGAGTTTCTGACATTTCAAATAATTAGTTCCGTTCCCGGATTTAAGTTTGTTTGCGATTTTTTTCTCGAACTTTCATTGTTTATACGTGTTCAGATGCACCATTTTTAATAAAAGGGAATTAGTATTTTACTAGTTAGTAAAACGAAAAGAAATGATTAAAATTTTCGAAGAGCTAATAAATTACTATATGTTTACTAGTAACATGACAAGTCTTTAAAAATAGGTTGATTAAAATTTTGCCGCAATAATTTTGATGGATTTTAAGTTACTGCAACATTATATTGTCAGAATTAGATTTAGATAATGATTATTCTGTCTTCGCGTCAGTTTTAAACGGTGCTATAGAAAAATAAAAAAAAAATATTTTAAAAAGAATTCCAGCCCTGTTTGGTTTAATAGGAGGTTAAGTAATCTTAAAAACCAAAAAAACTAAGCGTATAAATTATATAAACAAAACAAAGAAAATCTAAGTTTTCGTGATATTTATATTGATTGCCAGCGTAAATTCAATTGTTTAAATAAATTTTTGTATCGTAACTACATTTTATCTGTTGAAAATGATCTTAAAAGTAATAGTAAGCGATTTTGGTATTTTCTAAATACTAAACGAAAGTCGTACGGATTACCAAGCTGTATGAAATACCTAGACACTAACTACCTCAAGTGAAATGTCAGTTATTTGTAATTTATTTGCAAAATATTTTCAAGCTGTTTATTCGTCAGAATCGATCATAAATCAAGAGTTTCCAGCCGTGAGTAATAGTATTAATATTGGGTCGCTTGTTCTAGGCCAAACGGAAGTTGAAGAAGCTTTACTTAGCCTGGATTTGAACAAAAGTGAAGGTCCCGATAATATTCCACCCATAATTTTAAAAAAATGTGCTATTGCTCTGGCCTTACCGCTAACAATGATTTTAAATGTATCTCTATCTAGAGGTTATTTCTTGGATTCATGGAAAATTTCATTTATATCTCCGATTTTCAAATAACAAATTACAGACCAATTTGCAAGATCTCTGCCAAACCTAAACTATTTGAAAAAATAGTTTATAATAGAATTGCAACTATTATCCAGGATAAAATATCCATCTTTCAACATGGTTTTGTTGCAGGGAAATCGACAACCACGAATTTAACGTTATTGATGAATAGCATTATATCTAATATGGAAAAAGGTCATCAAAATGATATTATATTTACTGATTTTTCGAAAGCGTTCGATAGAGTAAACCATCAAATTCTTATTCAAAAGCTTTATGGTTTTGGTTTTCACTCATCTTTATTAAAAAGTGGTTAAAATCCTATTTGACTGGAAGGTTGCAAGTAGTTAAAATTGAAAATTTTAAATCTGATGATATATGTGTACCATCGGGTGTTCCTCAAGGAAGTCATTTGGGACCACTGCTTTTTCTTGTAAATCTGACTGTAATCTTCTGTTGGCTGACTTGGGTAGATTGGTGACTTGGTGCAAAGCTAATTTCCTTGATCTTAATATAGCCAAATGTCAAGTTTTATCTTGTTACAGGAACCAAAATCCAAAAATTTTTAACTATACCGTCTCTAATGTCGACCTGGAAAGAGTAATTCAGAAGAAAGATCTGGGAGTTATTCTTGACGTTAGTCTTTCATTCCGGCCTCATTATGATTATATGATCAATAAAGCTAACCAAATGCTAGGATTTGTTAAAAGAAATACAAGAGATTTAATGATTCATATACTCTGATAACATTATATAATTCTTTAGTAAGATCTGTGCTAGAGTACTGCTGCAAAATTTGGAATCCGTATTACTCAAATTCATCCAAAAGAATAGAAAATGTACAAAGAAATTTTACGAGATATGTTTTTTTTAAATTAAATTGGAGAATTACCAGACCTTCCTAGGAAACCAGATGCTTATTATTTGGAATCAAATCACTGGAAACTCGAAGAAAATATTCTTCTATTATGTTTTTCAGGGACATTATAACCAGGCATATTAAATGCCCGCCGCTTATAAACTTATTTTATGAAGGTACTGCAAGAGTTACACGTGAACGTTATATTTTATATGAACAGTTTCATCACAGAAACTATGGTCGCAATGAACCCATCTTCCGTTGCATCAGAGAAGCTAATTTAGTATGCTCTAGAGTGGATTTTGATATGAATTGTTCGAGAAATATTTTTAAGTCAATTGTTCTTAACCAAATTTAATTATATTGTATTATAATTCTTTATTATTGTTTATTTAAGTTATTTATTTAACTATTACATGTGCTTAGATATTTATTGTATAAACCTGTATTGTATTACCCACCTACAGTTAAATGTATAATTGTTTATAAGTCTGTAGGAGTCAAAAACTCCGATTGATGAAATGAAATAAATAAATAAATAAAGAATTACCGTAACAAGTTTATTAATAACAATCTGGAAACCAGCGTTTTGAGGAAGTTTAATATATTTTTATAAAGAAAAGGTATTTGATTTTGAAATGCATTGTAAAAAATTTGTATACAGTTGCAAAGACCAGACAAGCAGCAATCCAAGGAAGGATTATTACAAGGTTGTGCTCGGAGGCCTAGTTTGTTTGCTTTGTCAAAAATACTTCAAATTATACTCTTAATACATCTGTCAAGTTAGCACTATTCTTTCAAAAATTTCAAACTTAGTACACAGATAGTTGTACCTATTTTTGTTTTGTAGTAAATTAGTTCTACAAAAAATTAATTTAGCCTTTATAAAAACAAAAACAAATCACCCTTTAAACTTAAAAAAAAAAAATTAACGCTATATTAATTGTAAGTTTTTTGCTATTAATAAGCTAGGCAAGGTCTACCTTTTTTTTTTTTTTATAAAACATTTTGAAGTTTTTTTGCTTTCTACTAGTAATTGTGCCGTCAGTTAAGCTTATTTTACAAGTGTAGCGCTAACTTGGTATCAACTAAGCATTATACAATTAACTATGTATAGGTACTTTGCTTTTCTAATTTCTGAAAGTAAAGCACTTTTGTAGAATTAAGACTGTTTTTATCGTGGTACTGAGATATCGTAAATATATGTAGAAACACTTGCCGCGATTATTTTCTTTAATCATATTTGATTTAATTATATTTGATTCTTATTGCCCGACGTGACTTGTCGTGGTCACGGGTTTGAGTCAAACTCTTGTCCTTTTATTAAAAAAAAAAAATAAAAATCTTTTTTGACATGAGCTTTTAAAAAGGGTAATTTTATAGAGATAACCTCCATAATGTAGGTACATACAATTCGCTCGCAAATCATGAGCACTTCAGAGAATGAGAAAACTTTAGCGGTCTTATGTGAACTTTGAGATAGTGGTTATTTATGTTTTGGCAAGGTTTTCATAATTGCAATTTTTTTCTTTGGTGTTTCTTTTTAAATCATAGGTTATTTTGACACTGACGGCTTTTTCCCGCTCGAAATATTGGCAGAAAGTCAGTATCATACCTCCGCGGATAAAAAAAAGGTGGCTTAACGCTTGAACAGAGTTGGGAAATATTGAAAACTTATTTCCAAAGTCAGTGATATAGCCCAAACAGTCCGTTTTTTGAAAAGCAGTTTCGTCCCAAATGAAGCACTGCGCCTGCTGCACCCAAGTTTGTGCAAAAAGTTCGTGAGATTAGTATGCTAGTCCAATCATGGTCCCCGTCGTCGTACGGTGCGGTGCGCACAGACGAGAATGTGGCTGTTGTAGCCAAGAGTGTGAGACTCAATTCACGAACATCAATTCGCCATCGATCTCAACAGCCAACAACAGCTTTCACGCCCTAGCCAGAAGAGAATTCTGCACAAAGATCTCGGATTATTCGCTTACAAAGTCCAATTTACTAGTAATTCCATAATTAATGGGAATCTTTGTTCTTACTAATTAAGCCATAATACATGGAAAAATTAAATTTTGTTCATTTTATTGTATTTTTAAAAAGAAATTTGTATTTGGCACACCCTTTATAAAATGTCTTAAAATGTGTGTAAACCGATTGCTTAAAAACTCATTCAAAAAGAATCCAGTCATAATTTAAAATTAGTTTAAATTCAAATTTTGTTTATCTTTCATTTCTGTGTTTTTATTTGTAAAACAAATTTGAATTAGATAATCCAAATTAGATAAGCATCTTCACCTTTATGTCTTTTTTCCAAATGCTACTTTACTCCCCGAATTAACATAAATAAATTATGATTAAATATGTAAAATAAATTCAATTAAAAAATCAAATCAATTCCATTTCATTTCTAATCAACCGTTTAATCAATGAAGACGTTATGTTTGATGTTTTTATATTGAAATGATTTTTCTATTGTTTCATTGGCTTACGGAGAAAATCCTTAATTAATATAAAATAAAAGTAAAATCATAACCAATGCAACAGTCATTATTTTATTCATTTATATCTTGCAAAATCATTTACATAACATATGAGTATGCTCATTGATTCGTTCTGGGTTTCATTAATAATTTGACGATACAAAAAAAAAGCAAAAACAAAATATTTATCCATTCTGATAATACTTCTGATAATTACCTGCATGAAATTAAATTTTTATGCTTGAAATATGAAGGGAAAAAAACACTTTAATCGTTTCGCTTTTTTTATTTCAATTTAATTTAAAAGGCATATTTATGTTTTAATGGATAAGTTATGTATGTTACCATGCAAATAGTATACCTCAATCTACATATATATTGACACAAATTGTTTTCAGTATGCATATTTAACTATTGATATTTTTTCCATGTAAACATAATCATAGTGAAATATTTTGAAGAAAAGAAAATGTATTTAATATTTTAATAAAGTGCTTTTAATTAAATAAAAATAAACAAACGAAAGCATTACAATTAAAATATATAAATACATTCCTGTTAACCAACCAGATTAATTTGAAATTCGTAATAAGGGAACGAAAATCTTTTAACTCTATTCGCTGTTAAGCGGCAAATACAAACCAGTGTTGTCGGAATGGCTACTATAGTAACATTTGGCTCCTTTACTGCGGGAAGGGCTACTGTGCTCCCCATGCCTCAAAAAGGCTCCTCTCTCCCATCTTGAGGCTCTGACTAGTAATATATATTAGTTTTTTGCAGATAGTCCTAAGCGAACACTGGAACTTGAAGAGTTTCAAAAATATTTTTCAGTTGAGGTGCATAAAATTCTTAAATGTCGTCAACTAGGTGGCTTTCGTTGGAGAGTGTTATCTCAAGAATTCTTGAACAATGGGTTCCTCTGCAACATTTTTTCATTGCTTACGAGTTAGAAAGCAATATGAATTTGGCCCGTAATATCTTCTTAGAGCTTACGGAAATAAATAAAACATATTTAAGTTTCTTGGGTTACGTTTTGAATATAACAAAAAAAAAATAAACAGAATTTCAAGCGGAAGCCCCAAAAATGCATACCTTGCTCCAAACTGTAAGAATGTATTTCAAAACCCTTCTTCAAAATTTTGTCAAGTCAGAATATATACATAGATGATTTACAGCTACAAAAAATCGATTTCTCCAACGATTATATTTTTTTAAATCTTAATTACGTTTAATTTGATTATATAAGTTACATATTTGTTTTTAAAAAACCTATACTTTTAATATTTTTAATTAATTTCTTAATAATGATCAATTTTCAGTTATTTATTTTCCTATTTAAAATAAAGCTTCGGTCCTTATTCGGAATTCCCCCCCAGCAAAATGCACTTTTTTTAAATGAATCGATAAAAAAAAGTGTGCTGTTGATAAAAAACATCAAATTATGGAGGAGAAACACTTTTTTATGGTTAAAAAGTGAAGTATAAAAAAAATTAATATAGGCCATAGGGTAAATTCAAAGTTTTTTATCAACAGCAAACATTTTTTTATCGTTTCGTTAAAAAAAAGTTCATTTCGGTGGGGGGGGGGGTGGAATTCCGAATAAGGTCCAAGGCTTCTTTTCAGGCTAGATTTATATAGATATACAACTTCAGATATGAATTGCTTTTTGTTTTGTTTAGTCCAATAGAACGTTACGTGCATGTGTCCTTCTTAGGGTGTGTTCACAACGGAGCTGCGATAAACGTTTCGAGAAGCAATGTGACTAAAGCTTTGAGATTGTTGTTCGAAGCGCTGCTCCGTTGTGAACACACATAGGAAAATCAATGTAAAGATTTCTCAGCTCTGATCAAATCGCAGCTTGAATCGTTTATCGCAGTTCCGTTGTGACACCCTTAGATATTTTTGTGTGTAGGTATGAATAAAAATATCAATAGAAAAAAATATTTTTGTTTCTTTTCATTTGTGACCGCATCTATTATTTGATGAAATATCCCGAATTTTAACGTGGCTCCTCAATGCTCCCCTAATTTTATGAAAAGTGCTACTCTAGGAATTTTTGAAACGACAACACTGATACAAACTACACTTGTATGCACACCAGTGTGCCTACACCGGTGTAGCATTCCACCACACACGGCACACCGAATCGTGCACACTTTAGTTGTACAAGAGATCTCATACTGGAGAGATCTAACCATAAGTGATATGGACGTCGTCCATTAGACGATCAGGTTGGCGCGTTAATGATGTCGATAATAATGAGTAATTCAAAATTTGAAAAAATAGTTCTATGGTAGGTGTACAAGATGTTATATCTTAATTTAAATGTTTTTTATTTAATTAAAGATCATAAAAATTTATTGAAAGAAAAAAATGTTATCAAAATTCTAGGCGCCAATTTCGAGAAAAATACGATTTTTCAAAACATTTTTTAACATTTCTATGTTGAATACCTTTTTTTTAGGTAAAATCTATTTTTTTCTCACATCTTGTAGATTATATTGAAAATTTGAATACACAATACTTTTCAAGCCTCACCAAAAAAAAATTATCAAAATCGGTGGTACCGTTTAAAAATTAAAAATGACATCTACCATAGTTTAAAGTAAATCGGCCCAGCCGTTTAAGCTATAGTCGAACATATAGACAGAATTGCGAGACCCACTTTTTTAGTCTTCGCTATCATCGTAATGTCAAAATTTCGAGTTTCGATTTTTTTGCGAATACATAACATATCTTATAGAACCTATAAGTCGCAAGTTAATTTTTCGACGTGCTTTACTGCACAACGATTCGGCTGCAACTGAATTGAATAGTGACTAGTGAATACTGAATAGCAAATGTGCGCGCACATCGCCATACACATCACACCGATCGAGACACTGACACCAAAAATCAAAAACTTTTGATTTTACCCACACGGTGTCGGACACCGAAAATCGGTGTGCGCACCAGCCCACAGACGGGACACATTTCCGTACACCGACACCGGTGTGCACACAAGTGTCGTGTGTATTTGCCGCTTTACTTAGAATTACTCGTATTCCGATATATTTTTTTTGCGTTTCAATTTAATTAAGTTTTGCGCAATACATACTCATGCCTGTACGGGATACCCTCTCATAAGCGCACACCGATGAATCGCTCCGAGAAATTCAATCAGCAAACAACGCTGGAATGCATTATGTTGCACAGTGTTGCGAGCCCTTTGAAAAGTCCATCTAAAATACTCACGTTAAAAATCTTTGAAGATTTGTTTTCTTAAAATGATGTGTTACAAAAATAAAAGTTTTAATAATATAAAATAAAAACATTTGCAGCTATTTTTGGTATAACATATTAACAGCCCTATTTATTATAATTCGCTAAAAGAGTGAATAGTTATGCAATGCATAAGGACTTATTCATCCACTATACAAATTCGTATTTATAAAAAATTTTCCTGCCCGTCATAGTTATTATGAGCTTCTGTCTAATAAAGTACCAAAAAGTAAGAATCTATTACATTTAGCCTTCATAACACTCAGCTGTTTGTCAAAGAAAAGAAAAAAAAAACATCTTTTCTGTCGGTGGAATTTAATAAACAAAAATGGAACTACCAAAACCTAAAAGAATTTGAACAATTAAATTTGATTCATCAGATAAGGTATGTCATTGTCTCTAGCACAAAACTGGTAATCAAATTGTTATTCGTTTTACCCTAGCTGCAAGTACTCCTCAGACAACTTATTGAGGATGAAATTGAATAATCCAAAAAAAACTAACACATACCGGATGAAGAAGGATGAGTGGACAGCGTTATCACTTCTGGACAAAAAATCGAAATAGATTTGAAAAAAAAGGTGAAGTCACATAAGAAAAATCGAAGTAGATTTCAAAATGACTATTAACTTGCATTTAGAAAAAAATTGAACTCAAGATTCTTATCACTTGACATTGCAACACGAAGAAGTAGTGATTCAGTCCGTCTGCAAAATGTTGGTAAGATTCGTGCACACATGTAAAATAACTCATTTGTGTATTTATATAGTGTTGACATAAATTTTGTTCATGGAAATTCTGGGGTTATATACTACTTAGAGTGAAATAGGGAAAAAGAAGTAGAATTGGGCTTTTATTTGTAAAATTGAAGCAGGTTGAAACGAAGATTTTTTAAAAGGAAGTAGATTTCAGTATTTAGCTAATGGTGCGAAGTAGGAAGTAGATTTTAAAATATTTTGGAAAAAAGAAGTAGATCTACTTCAATTGAAGTAAAGTACCACTGAGTGGAGAGAGATCACAAACAAGTACAAATATTTAGTTCTAAACAATTTGTAATTCAATTTTTTTTAATATATGTAATAGTATAATCTTTTAGTTTCAATAAATAAAAATAACATAAAGTTTTAGTTTCAATAACAAGTAAAAGGCATTTCATTTTTTTTGATAATCACAATAATTTAATGTGATGTCAATGTGAATGTTACAGTTCAATACTAAAATGTCCTTATACAGGCACTATTCAACCTCCAAACGCGTTTAGCTTATATTGCCTCTATTCAACGTCACATAAGTTTTATAAATAATAATAATAGCGTTTAGAGGGATTATAGGGGCTGTATAGCTTCATGCACTCACTCTAATGAATTTATAAATATGGCTGTAAATGATTGTACATAAAATATTCAAATATAGTTAAATACGACATTTTGTCTTCGTTAAATAACTTTTCTCATCTTGTTCCCAATAGTTGATACCAAAGGATCAGATGTTAAAAAGTAACATATTAATTAAAACCGTGTTTAAGTCCCGGCAATCCTTGCAATTTCAGAACTAAGATTCGACTGGTGGAAGAATGTTTGTGCGGCTTAAGTTTTTCAACTAAAAGACCAACTCTTTAGGAGCAATTCAAAACTTCTTATCCAGTTGTGCAATTTTAAGAATCAATACCTTTATGTACTTTTGTTTGGCTGACGATTTACCGCATAATCTTGATTCATTGATTGGACTTTGTAAGCGAATAAGCCGAGACCTTTGTGCGGAATTCTCTTCAGGCTAGGGCGTGTTGTTGGCTGTTGAGATCGATGGCGAATTGATGTTCGTGAATTGAGTCTAACACTCTCCGCTACAACAGCCACATTCTCATCTGTGCGCACCGCACCGTACGCCGCTGACCGACGGGGACCATAATTGTTATCCACTAGCATACCAGTCTCACGAACTTTTTGCACAAACTTGGGTGCCGCAGTCGCGGTGGGTGCTTCATTTCGGACGAAACTACTTTTCAAAAAACGAACTGTTTTAGCTAAACAACATTTACTTTGGAAATAAGTTTCCCAACGTTGTTCAAGCGTAAAGCGGCAGGCTTTCAGCCAAGATTTCGAGCGGGAAACAACAGTCAGCATTAAAATAACCTATGATTAAAAAAGAAACCACGAGAGCCCACAGCAATTGTTGGGTGTGATTGATAACAAAAACTAATTAGCATAATTAGATAGGCCTTTAGTAGTTATTTGCAAATGTAAACGTCTTGCATGCTCTAGTGGGAGCAACAGTGCATAAAAGTGCATCGTATATGCAATTCTTTCCAAGTCTAAATAATTGTGATAACAACTTTGCCAAAATGTAGAGTTAAGTCCCCTGATTGAAAGAATTGAGGTCTAAGACGTTTTATAGACAGCCTTCTGCCTGCAAGACGCGATAAGAATAGCGCACTTCTTGCACCAAGAAGACCGCCTTTAAAGCGTCTTGGACCTTGATATTTGCAATCAGGGCACTTAGCTCTTCATTTTGAAGATATGACAAATTTTGTATCACAATTTTTTAGACTTTGAAAAGAACTGCATATCTGATGCACTCTTATGCACTATTGCTCCCACTAGAGCATGCAAGACGTTCACAATAACTACTAAAGGCCTATCTAATTATGCTAATTAGTTTTGGTTATCAATCACACCCAAAAATTGCTGTGGGCTCTTAGTCTATAGATGGCAGACCCTGTTTATGTAACTTAATTTTTTAAGTGTAAGATGTCGAGTTTTTAAAATGATAGGTGATAAAACTAAAACACAAACATTTTCAACTTTCCAGGACCGCCACCGCCGTTTCAGCCTTTCGCTTTTTTATTAAAGACTTTTCTTGCAAAAAACCCAACTGTACTCCTCGTCTAAAGCATATTAACCGTAATACTTGCGCTTCAGAGAATGAACATCAGTCTATCTTTGAGCCGAACTTTGGACGTCCTGTTTAGTTAAGAGATCCTTTCTTTAACCATACTACACTGACGTGGAATGCTATTTCCGCCCAAATTTATCTGTCTCGGTAAATCTTAAATCCTCTCAAACTTTAATATACCCTCAAACTGTTCTTAAACATGCTAAGAATACCATTGTACGGAAAATCAAAAAAAAAAAAAATACTAATTATGAATTCAATATGTCAAATTGATAAGGCTCCCATTATTTTACTAAAACTAATTTAAAGGGTTTCAGCGAATTTTGATAAAAATTTGAGGTGAACGTGGACCCAAAAAAGCTGCGTTATCCTAATTGATTATTTGGAAAAGGGATATGCAATTACCGGGTACTGCTATGCCAATTTTTCTTTTGTAGGCTAAGAACTTATCGAACCGCCCTCGTATTTGTAGTTCTAGAATAAATTATGACAAAAATCATGATGAGTTTAGCAGAAAACGTTGACGTGAGTTATTGATATTCTTTTGAGTTTTTTTAATTCCAAGATACACCTATTATTTATGAAATATTATTACAATCCAAAAGGACTCCAAATTTTTTCAAACTTATTTTAAACAATATGTATATTCACAAGCTGCTGGATTATTGGCAAATAGTCCCCCATCCACTAATACTCTGTCTATCTGGTTTTTCAGAAGTTTAGTATGAAATATGTACCAGCGATTGTAGCTCTGAGTGCACCTTTTAACACTATCTTCTTTTGAACTTTAAAAAAAAACCCATACTTATTGTGAATCGGAACATTACTAAAACCCCTTTGTAGAGTATCATCAGCTAAATATTTATCCAGTACAAATTCAATATTTGTATGTGGGTAGTGTGTACAGTTAAACCAAGATAATATTGATCGCCTATAAAATGAAGATTCAAAAATATGTGACTCGTATTTTTAGTAAAATTTAACCAAGTCATTGGCTGCTGAGTATTGAGGTTTATCTTTTTTACAAAATCCAGCTACAACAATTCCACCGGTTGAAGTTCCTGCCATCAGATCAAGAAATTCAGCTATCGGTGTACTTGATCTATTTTTTATTTCTGCTAGTACCTACTATTGCTGGTATTATGCCCCTAACGCCTCTGCTATCTACTGAAGAGGTGTACTTTTTCATGTTTAGATATTTATTGATTTTATTAACTTGCTTGCATTTATCAGGGTAAGTATCTTGCCCAAAACCTACAATTTGCTTCACACCTAGAGAAAATTCTGCAAACCAAACATCCAATACCTACACCAAGCTCAACAATCAAGCATATACAATTACTTCAAAGCCGATTGCACAATCTTTAATTAGATCAAACAAACGTGGTTTTGACATGAATCACAGATCAGCTCAAAATACAAAAAACTGTAAACTTATTTTGTCGAAAAAATAAAGAATTCTTCAAAAGAATACGCATGAAATCGACAAAAAAGGTTTAAAATATTCGAGAACTTCAAGTTTGTAAATTCATCACGTTGTAAATGTAAACACCCGTTTATAAGAACTGGTAATTGAATTTAAGGTTAAACATTGCCAAATAGTAGCCCAGATCCGTTCTTTAATAGGTACTATTTTATATCTATCGAGGAAATATTACTGCAAAAGCCTTCACATTTACCACCTTACCTCCGTTAGGACAATTTGAAATAGAACGAAGTAGGTACACGCATGAAATTTTAAACACGTAATTCCCACATCTCAAGACTTCAGTTTATCATTCAATAAAACCTGCCATGTCCCTTTCAGTCAATGTAGGTATCAATACCTACCTTTTCAATCATCTTGAACTGATTCGGTAGAACAATAGATACCTAGAGTACGAGCAAGTAATAAGAACCTCTTCATTTCTAAAAAGAGATACATATTCAATTCAAACTTTAACCGACTTGACCCACGTTCAACAATGTAGCCAGATAAATCGTTTCAACACTACCTCTCCACTCTGCATAACAACTTATCTTATAAGAAACTCATTTAATCAAATGAACTCACAACAATATAATCCAACTTAGTTTCGCATTTATTGTTATGCTGACACACGAAGCACACCCAAATGTTATCCTTCCGCCCCCTTCATGAAACCCCAACTCAATAATACCCAAGCAAAACTCTAATCAATCTTTCACAAAAACTGCTAGAAGCAACAGAGTTTCTCTAACCCATATACCTACTGCTGCAAATGGAAGACGAACAAGTCCTCTCCTCCCTCTCTTTTCCTATTCAAGAAACGATAACACAACCCAAAACATCCATTTAAAATGGTAATCTTCCGTAGTTTTCTTTATATTAAGGATTCCTGATCCTGTCACATACGAACGAAAATAAAATCACAAAAAAATAGACTACAAAGGCGACCACGATATATCTACGTGCCACCAAAATCTAACATTGTGCCTCGCAAATAAAATAAAACGTAACAAGTGGCTGATGCTCCGACAAGAAGTATATTCCTTCAAGGAGCACTATACCTAGTTCTTGGATTTATCTCGGTGATGTAGTCTTTGTCGTAAGATAACAAAAATAAAATAAGAAAAAGATTTATTTTCTTTGCATTTTCCACTTCATCCCCCAGAAAGATATACAAACAAAAAAATGCTAAGAAAAGTTCAACATGTGGAAACATTGTGAACCGACCCCACAACGAAGAGGGTGCACAAGAGATCCCCTTCAACTATAAAAGACATGCAAGACGAGGTGGCAAATCTTCCTATTTCAGATGCAAATTAGAGTTTCATTGGTGCAAGTCGAAAGATTTATTCCGGCGCCTCGGAAAGGGTAACGATAAAACAGGTGCCACAGAAGACTGAAAAACAACAATGACGAACTCACCTCCTTAAGATGCTCTTCTTGGTATCCAAATAATGCCTTCAAGAACAAGTACTTTTTATTCACAAGTTTGTTTTTTTATTAATATAGAAAGGTACTATGTATTTGTGGTTTTTTAAAAAATGCCCAAAAAAACACTAGCGATCCACGAATAACACCAAATACACTCAAACACAACTTCGGACCGATCCGCAACAAATGCGGCGTTAAATTTGTAAACACCTTCTACTGAAAATCGGAACAAGCCATCGTTAAAATCTGTTTCAAATTCTTTGTTTATGTTTACGAAAAAACAATAATTTGTGGCAAATGTGTGACGATTTCAGAGTATTCAATTCAAAACACTTATTAGAATAAAAACCTAGTTTTTTGCAGACAAAAACGAATTAACACATCCACTCTCAAACAATGGTGTAGAGTATCCAATCCGCGCCGCAACAAACAGGAAACAAATTCTATTTCCTGTCTTCTTATTACAGGTGTAATAAAAAAAAGTGAATCTTTTTTGCCGAAAGAAAAGATTTCCCAACGATGATGAACAACAACGACGATAAAGACGACCGCACAAAAAAAAACCAACGTTATTCCGACGAAAGTCTCCGTATAACTGTTTGATGGGATTTTGGTATTTTCCCAACCATCCGGGTCCGGGGTTCTGCTGCTGGCTTGCTGGCTAGGCCGGGGATGATTTTTTGTTTGTGTTTTGCTTTACCGTATGTTTTGTGGGATTCACACTGCACATGTGTGTCTGCAACAACAAACAACAAAAAGAAGACAACATTTTTGTTGTAATAATTGTAAAGTTGAAGTTACCCGACCGCGCTACAACAACACAACACTGCAGTTGTAGACATGTTGTGAATGGTTTTTCTTACAGATTTTGTTACAACAAGTTACAACAACCGAAGAGAGAGTGACGATGATGGCCGATGGTTGATGGTGTTGCTCCGCGTCTGACTCTACATGCGCGCTTAAAAGCCGCAAAATGAACGGGAATTCCTCCAAACGTGGTGTTATTTTCAAGTGGGAGTTCATTTGAAATGACTTTTAAAGAGATGGTTTCGGTTCATTTGTGGTATTACTGCAACTTGCAGACGAATCGATTCTCTCTTTAAATTTACTCTTAGTTTGCAGAAGGTATTGAATACGGTAGTAGTGTAATATTTTGATACTTTCTTACTCCGTTGTGCTTGACTGTTTCGTACTAGTTATGATGTATACGCTGCGAGATAGATTTTTAAGAAAAATAACAAAATCTGAAAGTTTTATTTGTGTTGATAACAATAGACTAATAAATTGCGTCTTAGAGGGGTACGACAGCATTTAACTGATGACAGGTAGGAAAGAAAGGTCGTAAATATTTTCAATGAGTTGCTGAATAGTGTCAAAATATGAAATTCAGTGTATCATTCATGTCGTTCGGCAATGGCTTAAACACTTTTCGACTTATTGTATTCAACAGACTTTCTGGGGATCAAGGTGCATCTCAACTTAAGGTAGGCAGCTTTTCAAAGCTTGTATGGCATCTTGTGTTGATTTTTTCTCGACAGGTAAACCAACATACTGGTCAACCTTGTAGACTTCTTTATCGCAAAAGGACTAGATAAAATTTACACGAAAATCGAGGAAAACTTTAACCTTTCCACTGATCACTTACCAGTCATGTTGACATTAAGTGGAAAGCTAGTCAAAAATGAAAGAGCTCCATTTTTTATGTATAACAACAGAAATAACTGGGATAAATTCAGAGAACATTGCGAAGAAAATATTGCGCTTAATATATCTTTGAAAACGCCTTTAGAGCTAGAAAATGAAGTCGATATATTTATTAAAGTCGTACAAGAAAAACAATCCACACAACTTTAGAGATTCAATTAGAAGAACAGAACCTTTTGACGGTCAGGCGTTGATAAATGAACATGGTGATATCCAATGCCCATATGAGAACTTTCTTATTCGGAAAATCACCTTATCAGAACTTTATCAAGCTTTTAAAAATGTCAAAAATAATAAAGATCCTGGGGACGACCTAATAAATGCTCGCGTGCTAATGGAAAGTCGCAGAAGTTTTAATGGTTCCAAAACCAGGAAATTCTCCGAACGAAAAGAAATCTTATAGACCGATTTCCCTCTTTCCACTGATCTCGAAGGTATTTTAGAAAATCTTATTAAAGTGACTGCTTCCTATTATCGAAGAAAAGCGGCTTATTCCTGACCATCAATTTGGTTTCCGGAAAAGCCACTCAACAATTGATCAGGTGTACAGGATAACCAATGAAATTGAGAAATCACTAGAGGGAAAAAAATGTATATTCAAGCGCATTTCTAGACGTCTCTCAAGCCTTTGACAAGGTCTGGCACGATGACCTTAAGTTTGAACTGCGACAGCTCTTTCCAGATCAAATATATTACATCCTTGAGTCCTACCTCGAAAATAGGCTATTTCGAGTTGAGGATGGAATATTCGGATTTTAAGGAAATCAATGCTGGTGTTCCCCAGGGAAGTGTTCTCGGTCCAATTCTGTTCGAACTATACACTAGCGATATTCCTCAAGAAGAAGATATCATAATAGGTACTTTTGCAGACGATACGGCTATACTTGCAATATCCGATTCAGTTGAATCTGCAACCTAGAAGCTCAAACGAGCTCTGGATAAAATTTCGGTATGGACTAAGAAATGGCGAATTGTTCTTAATGAGTCCAAATCAACACACATTAATTTTACTTACATTAATTCGGTGCAAATACCATATGCTAATGAAGCAAAGTACCTAGTACTAGACGCTAAACTTAAAAGGAAAACTCACGTTAAAAAGAAACGAGATCAACTTGAAAATAAATTACGTAAAATGAATTGGCTTATTGGAAGATATTCAAAACTCAGCATCTACAATAAATTGCTTATCTATAAGCAAGTGATAAAACCAGTATGGACATACATACAACTATATACAACTTTGGCGTTGTACTAAACCAAGCAATAGACAAATATTACAATCTTTTCAGAGCAAAGTTCTCAGAGAAATCGTTAATGCTCCGTGGTACATTAGAAACAGTGATTTACACACAGACTTACGATTACCAACTGTTGAAGATGAAATAGAAGTTTTCGCCGGGAAGCTACGAACTCACTTAAATAACCATATCAATAGAATTATTCGACAAACAATTGATGATACAAACCTTGTGCTCCGAAAAGAACGAGACCGTTCGACCTAGCGCCATAAGGAGTATCCGCATTCAAATGCGGTATTCGCAGGTCCTATCTGTGGGGAGCTTCCTGCCAAACGTGATTATAATATTAGCTGTGTTTTATTTTCCCCCAGATCTGATCCAGATTGGATCTTCATTCAAAATTACAGGTATAACAAAAACAACACAATTCCCAGTTTTGTTTGTATTTGTTGTTTTGCATGTTATTTTGAAAACAAAATCCAATCCGGATCAGATCTGTGGGAAAATAAAATACAGCTATTATGAAATTAAAACTACTTGATAAGGTAGCTTAGTTGTAGTCGCAAGAACAAAAGGGAGGTGTTTTTAAGTGAGTAAGAATCTCACAATACTATGAGTACCGGGCTCATAGTGTCTACTCGTATGAAGATTTTTCACCTACTCACGAAAAAAAAAAAAAAAAATTTCTATTCAACAGGACGGCATGCACCGCTCTACACGATTTTTACAGATATATAACCATAGATAAAATATTTTTTTATATTTATGGTTTTCAAAATAAGATTTGACAATATGTTTAAGAAAGTCAGGTTCAAAAAATGTATTTACCTTTTTGAGCAAGCTACTTAAAAAACTTCAATTCAATTTTGTTTTATTAAACATACCTACTATTTACAATTTGGATTACAACTAATAAGATACTACATATTATGTATGTATGAAAATTTACATTTGTTGGCTCGAAGGGGACCTAACTATATACAGTGACTTAAGTTTAATTATTTTTATATAAAATTTACATGAAGAAAAAATAAAATTTAAAAGGTCGGTTGACAGTATTGTCCTCAGGGTGTTCATTCCCGGTTGTCAGTTGTGATTTGTATGGGTTGTGGGCAGGGATGGCGTTTAGCCGCGGTGATAGACTGACCCATCACACTGAGGTACCTCGGTTCGGGATGTCGTTATTCTATGGTCATCCTTCTCATAAGCTGATTCGGGTGGTCGTTTCTTCGTTGAATAAACTAGATATTTATCCAGTGGGATTAAATTCGCTTCTGTGTAGAGGTGTTCGTTCCTGTAGTGTTTCTGTCATTGACGGTCGAAGTAGAGTCCAGTGCAGATCTTCAGTATCTTCCTTTCGAATAGTTGAAGTTCAAAACTGTCTTCGAGATGGAACGTCAGAATGGGAAGGAATAGCGATCACTGGTCACAGGACCTGCTTGTAGATTAATATCTTTGTCGGTTGGCTAAGACCTTATTTTCTTTCCAGCAATGGGTGCAAACATATGAAGGCCCAGCTGGCCATTTTCAGAACAAGTGAGGATCTGGAATTGAAATACATATTGAGCTTTCAAACAAAATGTGAACTTTTTTTTATTGAAATCGAAACAAATTTCTTGTAAAATTTTAAAATCTACACATTATATTCTAGGAGTTTTAGCTTAAAAAATTAATCAAAATCAGTTAAACAGTTTTTAAGAAAATTGGAAACAAAAAAAAATGGATTCTATTTAAATATTTTTTTTCTAAGAATCTATGTTGCACAGATTTCTTTAATTTCTTTAATGTACTAGTTAAACCATTATTTTGTACCTTCAAAAAAAAAAGGCAGATGAATAAATTTAAACTCTACTATCTACCAAGTTTAAAGAAAATCGACAAATAGGCAAACAACCGCAAAAGTTTGGATTTGGAAACAAATAGTTCTCTTATTCACTTCTTCAACATCTTGGAGGAGTTCTCTGACTTTCCAAGAAAAATCATATTGAAATTTATTAACGATATCAAATGGCTTGAAAATTTCTAAACTATGAAAATCGCCTTCAACCACAGTAAAAAAAAAAATTGTCCGAACGAAAACGACTTAACGATGCACATGTTATACTTGCAGGAGTGGCATATAAACGGAGGATGGGCACTTCCGCCTGTACACCAGCGTTTGTCACTCCTTCGGTGAACGCAAGCGTCAGTGAGTTAATGAGATCACCTCGGTGCCGTTAAATAAGGCCAACTTTCAAAAATTGGCCTTATTTCACTTTTATAAAGACAAACGTGGCCTTATTTCACGGCACCGATCACCTCTCCCTACGATTGGTAAAATCCTTTATTGGAAGGCAACAGCCCCTTCGACTCATTCAGCAATAATAACCAAACAAACGGACATATACACCAAACACTGACCTATCGAACTCGTATATCAGACGTTGGTTGCAAGAAACCACATGTTCCTATGGGCCTGGTGGAAGGATGATTCCTTAAGTGGGGGTAAAGGAGAGGACCACGCCCTTAGAAGCCATCAACCTCTCCTCAACCGGGTGATTATGTGACGACAGACATTTCTTCAATGACTTAGAAGTATCCTCCGACATTTCAAGCTATAGCTTGCTGTAATCCATCAACACGCTTAATGACATAGGATTATCATACAAGGAAGTCACAACCATCAGTACATCACAGCGGATCTACATTGATCTAAGTGTGACGGTAACAAGATCCACCATTAACCCATTAACCTAACCTAACCTAACCTTTACACTGAAAATAAAATCTAGGTATATATGACAAAAATGTAGGTTGATCTGATAAAAATTTTGCCAATATACGTCCAACAAAAAGTTTTATCAAATTGACAAAAATTATAGAATTTTGTTGAGGTAACAAAAAATATTTTGCTGTATCCACAAAATTATTTTGTCAATTCAACAAAATATTGTCAATTTTACAAATTTCTTTTTTTGAATCCACAAAAATAATTTCGTCAAAATATTTTTTTGGAATTTAAGTCCATAAAAATTGGCGTTTCGTCCCTACGATCTCACAATGCAACCATCTGTGAAGGCGTATGGACAATACGCAATTATTATATTATTATATAATATATATTATATATTATATAAATATATCATACACAAAAGAAATTTCATGATCAAAAAAATATACACGCAGAATTTTTTAGTTTCCTTACAAAATAGTGTTATATTTTTACTAGGTTCGTTAAATAAAACTTATTACCCTTTTTTTTAGTATCTCTTCTTTATTCACACTTTCCAATTCAAAACAGTAAATCTTAATTTATAATCAACTCAAATACTTTTATTCAAATTTAAATCACACTTTTTTAATAACACAATCCAATAAGCAATACTTTTGCACACTTTCATAATCCTCGCTCACCGTGAACACTCCCTTATATACTCAAATTAGTTGTTCTCGAAAGTTCTTGTCTTGGAATGTTCTAGATGGTTGGAATAAGGGGAAATACATTTGACATTGGAAAAGAGCTTTTTGTTTCTTCCATAAATTAGATATGCAATTTTCCAACAGATGGCGCTGTAGTAGTATAAAGTTTTATCTATCTGATAATATTATTTTATCAATATTACAAAATAACTCAACCCCAAAACAAAATATTTGTCATTTTAACAAAAACGTTTTCATTTTTTTGTTAAATTGACAAAAAAAAAACTAAAAAAAACGTTGTGATATTGACAAACATTTGCAAAACAGATTTTTTGTAGATACAACAAACATTTTGTTAACATTACAAAAAAGTTTGTCGATGTGACAAAAATCTCTGTTTTATTTTGTTATATTAACAAAACTTGGTTTGTTAAACTGACAATATTATTTGTAGTGCATATTTTGTTAAACTGACAAAACATCATGCTGAATTATAAAAATTTTGTGAAATCAACAAAATCATTCCTTCGTATTGACAAACATTTAATCAAAACGATAAAAATTTTTTTGTTAAAGGTCAACAAAACGTTTTTGTCAATATTACCTAGGAATTTATTTTCAGTGTAACCTATGCAAACATAATGGAAGGTACATAAATATACTATCCAAATTATAAATAAAAACGCTAAGACAAATTTTATTTTTCGAAAACGGCTTCAGGAATTTTAATAATAAATTAAGCTTCCATCCAATATGAAATATGCATAACAGAACCATTTTTGACTTTATCATTATGGGTTCAAATAAGTTTTTTTTTATAAGGAAGCTTCAATAAAGACTAGCAAAACCCCCGCCCGCTTCGCAGGGCGTAAAAAAAAATAGTTTTTTTTAGTTGTCTTATACGTGCCTTATTTAATATTTTTTATTCCAACGCTTTTTCATAAACAATATTTTTGGTTCTTCCATTGTTGGTCGTATAAATGAATAAGGCGGATAGTTTACCAACACGTGAACAACCAACATAAAGTTGGCCATGAGAAAAAACTGGATTTTCCAAATGTATACCACAGATTTCTAGCGTTTGACCTTGAGATTTATTAACTGTCATTCCAAAAGCAATACGAATAGGCAACTGCAAACGTTTAAATTCAAATGGTAAATCAGGTGGAATCATTGGTATACGTGGTATTAAAACATCTTCGCCTTTAAATTTACCAGTTAAAATTGCCGCTTCAATAACATTACTCATTAATCGTTTAACTACTAATCTGGTGCCATTACATATTCTTGGATGATTTAGATTTCGTAACATTATTATCGGAATACCAACTTTCAATTGTAAATAATGTGGCGGAATACCTGGTAAATCCAATGAATTTAAAAATTCGATCGGATAGTTGACAACTTCATCCGGATTCATGACGGTATCAATAGATTTATAAGTTACACTTGCACCTGGTATTCTGTTCATAATTTCCGCATTGATACTAATAACATCTTTATTTGTACATGCCAATATACATCTTTGACTTAACCAATCATAATTTCGATAGTTATTTACAATATCAGGAAACACGCTTTGTATTAACGCAGCAGTCGTTTCTGATAATATATGTACGTATTCAAATATACACACATTTTTTTAAAACTCCAGCAACTTGAAAATATCAACCAATAGTTGCGACCCAGTCAGGCAGTTTAGAATCAAAAACTTTTTTCTTACTTCCATGCAAAATTTTAAAATTACATATATGCTGCTTAAGGTCTGTTTAGTTTCAAATTTGTTTCTTTTGAACAACATTGCATTGTAGTTTGACATTTTGAAAGTTCAATGCCAACTTTTATTCAGAATTTGTGAAAAAAAATTAACAGCGAAAGGAAAATACATAGTCCACTTGAAATCTTTCCTTTTTGCAAATACACTTAGTTTTGATTTTATTAAATCCATTAATTTTATCAAAAAAAAAAATACATAGTTGAAAAAAAAGAACAAAAAGATTGAGTTGCCATTATCAGAATTGTTTTTTGATTTTTCTCTTTATTTTTTTGGACAGCCCCCAGATGCATTCGTTATGACCATTTATAGGGTGATCCAAGAAGAGGTGTCATTTTAATTGAATTTCCATTTTTGAACTGTCAATGGTCAACTGTCATAAAATATAATAAAATAAAATAATAAAAACTGGGAAAACCACTATACCAGGGTTGCAAAAGCTTAAGTCACTTGTTAGCTTAAGCTTGGCTTTAATTCACAAGCTAGTCAGTGACTTATGAATTAAAATAAATATAATTCAGCAGCTAAGAACTGACTTATGAATTAAAAAAAATGTAATTCACAAGTCAGTTGGTGACTTGTGAATTAAAAAAATTTAAATCATAAGCTTCTTAGTGACTTATGAATTAAAAAAAAAATAATTCAGAACCTACTAAGTGACTTATGAATTAAAAAAATTTAATTCAAAACCAACTTAGTGACTTATGAATTAAAAAAAAAATTAATTCATAAGTTAATGGATAAATGCTAATTAGAAAAAATATGAAATGGATAATTTATAAGCTAGCGTGATAATTATGATTTAAAAACTAGATTTAAAAGCTAAAAAGATATTCAAAATTAAAAATTAAAATTAAATGTTATACTTAGGCTAGGACCGCACTTGCGATTTCAATCGCACAATTTTTTAGTCGCAAATATAGAACACATGAATTTAAATGAGAATGAACGCACTTGCTATCAACAAATCATGACGATTTAAAAGTCGCAATTTGTTTCATTTTTCTTGCGATGCGATTGTCGTAAACTTAAATGAAATACATGTACTCAAATGGATATGCCCACACTTGCGATTTAAATTACTACGATTTAAAAGTCGCAAAGAGAAATTGGCATGCACGCACTTGCGATTTTTAATCCACGATTTTTTAGTCGCAAAAAGTAAGACACATGGCCTTAAATCTGAATGCACGCACATGCGACTTAAAAATCGTAGCGATTTTAAAAATGAAACAAGTTCTATTTTTTCAAGCGATTTTTCTGTCGCTACTTATTTGTAGCAAATGCGTGCACTCACATAAGAAGTAGTGTGTTTCATTTTTTGCGATTAAATAATCGCGCGCAAAATAAACGCAAGTGCGTGCATGACAATAATTTGTAGCGACTACGACTTTTTAATCGCTTCGACAAAAAATCGCAAGTGCGGTCCTAGCCTTACTGAGTAGGTACCAAAAGTTTCGAAGTGCTTAATTAAGAAAACGGAATGTTTTTTCTTTCAATTTTATTGAAAATATATATTAAATTAGTTTCAGGTACTTGAAACAATTTTACAAGAAAATATCAAATAATCAACTCATGTAAAATATGAAAACCAAAAAATTTAAAGGCATATGCATAAAAATATGCACTCACGAAATGTATATAATGATAACCCATCATTTGCTCAACACAAGGATTTTATCAGTATTGCTTTTTATTTAATTGGATTATAAGGACTGCATAAACGGCAACTCCCAAAAAATTCTCCAAAAGCTTTCGTTAATAATTAAATAATTATGTAGTCAAAACAAGCTTAAAAATTTCCAATCTACCAACTAACTTATGAATTAAATTTTTTTTAACTCACCAGTCACCAACTGACTTGTGAATTAAATTTTTTTTAATTCATAAGTCACTTACTCCCTGATGACTTGATTTTTTTTTAATTCATAAGTCACTTAGTAGGTGGTGAATTAAATTTTTTTTAATTCATAAGTCACTTTGTTGCTCATGACTTAAATTTTTTTAATTCATAAGTCACTTTGGGGGTTGTGAATTAAATTTTTTTTAATTCATAAGTCACCAAATATCTTATGAATTAAATTTTTTCAATTCACAAGTCATCTATAGACTTATGACTTAAAGATTTTTTAATTCAAACCCTGCTGTATACACAGATTCAGCGAATTGACTTTCCACAAATAAAACTGTCCTATCTGGGTTTCCAATATGGTCGAATGACACCACTACGTCTGAAACGGTGACAGCGAGCTTTTCATTGAATGGACTACTTCACCGAAAACCTGTTGGCTGTTTTAGCAACAGCTCTATTGTGTGACCAACTTAAAATGCCATCTCTTGTTAGCTGACCCTATAGAAGAACAACTTCAAAAACAATATTGGCTTACACTGGTATTGGATTATGCGTTTTCATTAAACAAATGTATTTTGTCTGTCAACAAAAGATGCAAATATTTCCAAACTTTCAATCCCGTTTTCACCATGAAGCATGAAGTAAATTTCCCAAAATAAGCCAAAGTTTAACGTAAATAGTTTTATTTGAGAAAAAATAACCAAAACAAACCGAAACCCATTTGCATTGAGCTTCATTCTACAACATATGCAGGCTTTTACAACACCGGTGAGGGGGATTGGATTATCGTGTATGTTGTTTTTTTTTTTTGTGACTTTTTATTTCAACTAACCAAATCGATTATTTGCTATTATTCTATCGTAAAACCAGGCAGCTCTGACTGAGTGGTCGTTTTAACTCCCGAGCCACGGAATCAATTTGGTTTAAAACTTATTTTGAATGTGTCCATTTTTTTAACCTATAGGTAGCATGTAGTACCGTTACACGTAATATTCAGAGGAGGGGGTGTAACACCGTTTTGTAGAGTTTTGAAATATGGGAAGATAAATTGAATAGGTAGCTTGCTGTGTGAGTGATGAAATTCATGGGATTTTTTCGTGACAGAACACTAACTAATGTTCGGAAAAAGTTGCAGATGCTAAAAAATTAAAATTCATGATAGTAAATAGTGATTTGCATATTTATGAATACCGCTAGTATGAAATTGTAATGCAAATTGTATAACAAAAAAAAGTTGGTGATGGAAAAAAAGCATATTCCAATATGCCTATCATGATGGAGTTTCTTTTCTCATAAATTATTTTTGTGGACCAAAAAAAAAAAATGGCGATGATAAAAAATAGTCAATTTAAGTGTAGTCTGGCTCTGGTTTAGCGGTCTCGATATCTATTTGCCTTTGTTGACAGTTTGAATTGAAATCAGAGCTCCTGGCACCGCTTGGCTAAATAGTGGATCTGAATAGGTATTATGTAGCGTTCGAGCTCGATGATGTTAATTAATAGTTATGTATTTTATATTTAAGGCAATAAAGAAGAATAAGGCTTTTTTAATTAATTTGAAATTTCAATCCTTTCAAATACATGTGGCAGTGTTAGTTTTCCTTATTTTTTTTAATGCCCTAGCGTAGCCTGTTATGAACAATTTATAATAAACCCTTTAATAATAATAAAGTACCTTATTGTTAGAATATTAAAATAATTTGTTAGTTCTAAGAAACAAGTTATTATTATGAACCATAAACTTCTTTCTTAGTTCTACGAAAAATTTTTTGTAACTCTAAACTGCCTGACTTTTGTAAATCTAAGCTGTAAGAAACTGTCAATATGAACATGCAATAAAGTTTATATTTTCTCTCGCAGTCTAATTTGGAAAGTCCCCAGGCACAGATCATTCCATTTGCCATAAAATAAGTCTTAACAAGCTCATTATTTGTTTCCTATTAGCGATTCGCTCAGTCTTTCAGAGTCAGAACATTCAAGTTTCGGGGTCAAACTGGGCTTTTAAGATATTTTTAAGTCAATTTGAATCTCAAATCAACTCGGAGTTAATTAATTACATTTATATTAACTCCGGGCTTATCTTTGATGTAATATTTGGCGTTATGGTAAATACAACAATACTATCATTCCCATATAGAAAAAAGAACTGTGTAGGCAGGTAGAAATGGCGACCACTGGGTCTAGCCCTGTGCCCCAATTAGCGCTGAAGAGCGCCATTTTGGTCATTTTGGTACCATAACTCGTATCAAACTCTGGATGGTATTGATATGGGAAATTGTGGACATTGTCATGGAGGCATCCAGTTTGTATTAAGTTCAAAACTATGAAAGGATCTAGTAGGTTTTGATGCCTCTTATTGAGTGTTTGCTTTTGCCCAATCATCTGGTAATTGGATCACTCACTCAGCCGGACCACCTAACTCATCCGAAATCATCTTCACTGTGCCAAGGCAGCTTGTTGGGTGGTGCTGAAACAGCAGCCAATCCGATTGAGTGATCATTCGGCACCCGGCACCGTGTAAACCTTTGTCAAAGGCCTTAGTCCACTACCTCGGATCTAAGAAGTCAAACGGGGGGCAGAGAGTAACCGCTTTCGTCACGTTGCCCTAATAATTGTTTCAACGAAGGGTTTAATACAAACAGTTTTTACTTTGAACCGATTTCATCTTTTGAAGTTTACAAAACCATAATGGCTTTGGACAATTCGGATGCATCTACAAAAAATAGTATTTCTAATAATTTTCTTAAAAAAGTTTGCTTTAATTTAGTTGATGTTTTAACACATATATTCAGTAAAAGTATTTTTCATGGTCAATTTCCAAGAAACTTAAAAATGGCAGAAGTAATTCCTATATTCAAAAAAGGTAATAGAAAATCTATCAAGAATTATAGACCCATCTCGCTCCTCTCAGTGTTTTCTAAAATTTTTGAGAAAATCATTCAAATGAGAATTGTGACCTATTTGGAGAAGATTTCGTTTTTTAGTTCCAAACAGGATGGATTTTGCGCTGGTAAATCTACTGAAGATGAGCTGCTTAATTTTTGCACTCATATTTATGAAAATATGAACTTAAAAAAACCTACTGCTGCTTTATATATTGGTATAACTAAAGCCTCTGATACCGTAGATCATGATACATATATTGTTGAGAAAATTAGAAAAAGTTGGCTTCAGGGGTCTTACATTGAAATGATTATGGTTTGCTTCATTCCTTGAAGGTAGAAAACAATCTGTAAAAATTGGAACAATTTTAAGTGAAAGTCCTAATATTCAAGGCTCCGTTCTTGGTCCAATCTTATTCTTGATTTATATAAACTCTATTTTTGGTTTGAACTTAAAAGGAAAAGTTACTGGTTTTGCTGATGATTTAGCTTGTGCTTATTCTAGCTCTTCTCTTTTGGATTTGGTTGCTGATATTGATATAAATCATAACTTAGATTCTAGAAGACATTGGCTGGCTTGGAATTCATAAGCTTCTGATAAGTGAAAAAAAATAAAACAAAAGTTATGTTTTTCAACTTGCCTTTGCTTGAACAAAATTCTCCACAACTGATACTTTGTTGAGTTCTTATACTTGTCCTATGTCAAACAAAACACTTGCTTTTGATACTGATGTGAAATATTCATCTAATTGTTTTTTAATCAAAAATGTTACTGAGTTTAAATATCTTGGGTTTACTGTTGATAGTAAAATGAATTGGAAAGCTTATACTTTGTCTCTTAAAAAATACTTGCAATCTGCAATATATAATGTATCATCTTAGAAAACTTTGCTGTCGGACCTAGCCCATCAACGGACCCTGCGTTCCTAGATGAAATCAGGACATCCGTCCAGCTGACTTTACAGCCAAATTTGGAAGGAGTGGAGTTTGACGACCATCTTCCAGCTAGTTGCCCAACGGACAACCCCCAACTATGCCAACCAGAGGAAGTTGAGGAAATCATCGTCAATTCCAAACCAAAGAAGTCAACAGGGCCGGATGGAGTCTCCAACTACATCATCAAAAGGCTTCGACATGCAGTGATGATACTACTCACAATCATCATAAACAACTGCGTCAACAACTGCTACTTCCCTCATAAGTGGAAAACGGCAAAAATCATGGTAATCCCGAAAAAACGTGCTAAAAACCTGGTTTCCAACTATAGGCCTATATCACTCCTCAACAATATCAGCAAAATTCTGGAAGAAGTCATACTAAGGAGGCTCAAGAAGTACTGCAATGAAAACAGCATCATCCCAGAAATGCAATTTGGCTTCCGGGAAGGGCATTCAAACACTGGATCCATTACTAAAGTTCTGACGTCTCCTCACCACTCAAAAACCATCGTGCCACCGTAGGATGCTTTCTGGATGTCGAGAAAGCATTAGACAGCGTATGGATAGAAGCCCTTATCCATATGCTTCGAGTACTTGGATTACCTTCATCACTAATAAAAATATTATTTTCTTTTCTCTCTTTCAGGAAATTCTTCGTTCAGCTAGACAGCGGCAAGTCTTCAATCAAATCCATCAAAGCCGGAGTCGCCCAAGGATCGTCACCCTGATGACGTCTGATCAACCCATGCCTCATCGATAGCGCCAAAAATTGCAGCTCGGAGAGTGGAAGCCCACGTCTCCAGACTCTACGAGTACTACAGAAAGTGAGGTATCCGAATAAACACTGCCAAATCTGAGCTTGTTTCAGGAGACCCACCAGCAATGGCAACCGATGTCGTTTAGCAGCCACTTGCAGAAACCTGACCGTGAAGCTCCCCGATGGGTCGATGATAGCATCCAAAAGAAATGCTTAATACCTTGGAGTCCACTTCAACGAGCTGTCAAAATTCAACCGGCACTCAAGGCAGGTACTAAGGAATGCTAACTTCGCGTTTCACCGCTTGCACCCATTGCTAGCCAGAAGAACCGGACTAAGCCAGCCAGTAAAACTACAAGTAGCTATCAGACCCGTCATCAGCTATAATTTTTCTGCATGGTACACCATCTCGAAGAGAGCAATGCAGAAGCTCCAACTCTTCGAAAGGAAAATTCTGAGGATAAGCACCGGACTTATCTTCGATCTACAGCGAAAGAAGCACTTCAGCAACGAAAGAGTCTACGAAGAAGCCAAAATCAAGCCACTGGACCAGTTTCTCGTGCAATTAGCAATGAAGCTTATACATAGCACCGCCAACCACCCAAACCCGCTGATGAGAAGAATGACCACCCAGGAACGACATCCAGAGCCTAGATACCTTAGTGCTTTGGATATGTTAGAAAGGATCCCAGCCCACAACTGAAGAGACCAAGCGTTTGAACCTCATTTCCGAAAGTTCGTCAATGTCATAAAAAAGTCCCTCCCTATTGACTGTGCTCTTAATTTGGCCAGAGAAGGGTATTTGCAGAGAAAGTGGAGGACTGTTTCCTTTTCCTGCGGGTCCCCACATCTATGACAGTGAGTGTGAGTGTTGTGAGGAATACCTAGCTTTGCTGCATGCTCCCCTATTGACCAGTGTCCGCTACAGGTAGCTAAGATCCTGGCTATTTCTTGGTGGGTCTGCATATCAGATCAAATATTTGGATTATATCTTTTTAGATATAATGCAGTTAGTTATACTGCTCCACCTACGGTTTGATTCGCTAAGAAAAATTGAGAGTTTTACTTTTTAGGAAAATGTTGACTGCGAGAGAAATGTTGATTCTTTTCTCAAGTGAGTTATGAAGGGCTGATTTTGCCTGGCCAGCTCGTCCGACCGTTCATTCCAATAAATGCCACAATGAACCGGAACCCAGATTAGAGTGATGTTGTGGTTAATATTGAGTCACAATTTGTAGTATATTGTACTAGAATTATTGGCTTTAACAGCCGCCTAACTGTCAGTGATAATAGCTGTATTCCGGTTCTGGTTTGGATCTTGTTTGAGTACTTTGCATGCTTCCCAGATTGCCAGTAATTCAGCTTGAAAAACACTAGCAAAGTCCGGTAGCTTATTAGACCTAGATATATCCAAAGTCAAAGAGAAAATTCCTGAACCGACACCACACTCCATCTTTGAGCCATTAGTAAAGATAGTTGTATCGAAGTCTTGCGTCACAATGTCATCATCCTTTAGATCTTAACTGATGCCCATGTTAGGGATGCAGTAGTCAGTGGTCGCTGTTGACACTAGGTTTAACAATCCAAAATTTTGATTCCTTTAGCCTTTATGTGCTGCAAGATACTATATACTTAATGTGTTAGTCAAGATTCCCAAAAACACTTGGGCATCAGTTGGGCAAAATCTTAGAGTCCCTATGGTTTGAACTTGAAGGGCAAATCTATCGCTATGATTGTTTGCTTTTACAGCTTATGCCAAAACTAGCAGTTCTTTGTACTTTGAACTTAGCACAGGTTTTACTACAGGTGTAAAAAGCTATGCAGGCCAATCCCCAGTATTCAGATTCCAGTGCATCTTAGGGTCTAGAATAACACCTTGATATTTTGCACTGGCCGTTGGGTCGGCGTTAAGCGAAGGGGTCTATCTTAGATTTAGTAGTAAATAGCATCAGCCTACCAGACATTGAGAAAGGGGTAGGGGAGGGTATCCTCCAGAGGTTACATCATTGAGAACCTCATGGCAAATTCAGTTTACCTTTATTTAAAAATTCATTTAATTTTGTTTTCTTCATCATTTACCTCAACCGTTGATATGTAGGATAACTAACAATTCATCCCCTTCTTATTTTTTGGCACGCGAATTTTTATAGAGCAGAGTCCCACCCAACGGCGAGATGTTGCTGAGATCTGGAAGTGTGCCAAGTAGTGCTGCGATCATTGATGAGAATCAACCCACCTAATCTATGTTCTTCGGCCTACGATCTTAGAACCCGCCCCTGTGTGCGACAATGGGTGAACTGAAAATGAGGAACTCAGTACCAATAAATGGCCATTGAACTAAATTATATAAATGAATACCAAAATTAAGAAGAGCCTAATGATCGGGTCCTCGTAAAATACCTTTAACTCCAGTCTATAAATTTAGTATTTGGTCCGGGAACAGACTCAAGCTGCTTTTGTTTCATGGAAATTTTGAGAATTTTTATGGTGAAGCTACGAAATGTTTCGCAGACTATAATCCACATTTTTCATCATACAAATGTGAATTTCGTTTAGACTCGTAAATAACTTCATTTTTTAAAATACATAACAGAGTTTCTTACCAAGCCATCCTGTTCTCTATATTTACAATCAGCAAATAGGGGTCGCCAAGGAATTACCAATTTCAAAATTCAATTCATTGCCCGATGGCATCGAAGTCATTATGTTTGTAAGTCGTATAAAACCAATCTTAAAACAATATTTACTCATCTGACGTACAGCTAGTATGCCTACCTTGCCTTGTCATTAAATTTCCAAAGTATGCCTGTGAAACTGTTCTCGAGCACTTATTTAGGTACCCACACAACATGATGTGTGTCTGTCAAACATGAGGCAAAAGCTAGGTGGATCCACATTCCCGATACACTATCGATAGATAAACAAAATTCTCTAAGTGACTCGATAATACGCTCTGCTCTCTACGCAACATTTAAGCCCCTGCAATAAAAAAAAAACCTAAAATGTGTATTTTTCTGAGTTTCTTCAGAATCATATCGGCTTTGTCTGTTCCGTATTTATTCGAGGAACGGCTGTGGAAAGACCACAACGAATCTTATCAATCAGCAAATAAAATCTTGAAAAAGGGGTTGCGTTTGGATTGCATTCAATCAATTGCTGCGTAGTCTTGTCAGACTTTTGATCTTTCGGGGCAAATAGATTTTTTGTATTACTTACAACATTTTTCTATCTCAGTGATCTCATTCATAAACTCAACACCCTATTCAAAGCAGAGAGGCATCACGCTAATAGATAAATAGACAAATGAACGGGAATTCAATTGTTATGCTTGCCGATCAAACGATAAATCAATCAATATAACTGGCTTGGAGATCAAATCTATTAATGAATATGTCACTGCTATATCAAGCTTAGTGTAAGTAAACTTTGTGTGTGTTTTTTTTTTTTTTAATGGAACAGTGCCAGTTATCATCTGGGGTGTAATGTTGTAATTTCGATAAATTAGTTTCATTGAAGAAATAAATACCTGTAGGAATAATTATCAATTTTTGATGATTAATTGCCAAACCAAACCATCCTCAAAACAAACGAGAACTTTTAAATTCGCTGTCACAGAAAATGGGTTTGCCCCTAGAAAAACACCGTTTTGTTTTGTCAGAAAAATGAGGTTGTAGAATAGTGAAATTTTGATTAAGTGAAAACTTGGTACCTACCCGTGAACCTACTGATTCTATATATGAAGAGTTTATACATCTGTTAAGTCATTCTGTGCAATTTTTTAACTGTCACCTGTCTTTGCGATGTAGGATAGTTGTTATTTGTATCTTTAAGTGCCAGAACACAATCTCAGTTAGGCAATACCTTACACACAGTGCAGCGATTTCAAACGATTCAAACCATTAATAACAATTGTGGTACCTATGTATAATGTATATACAAAACCTATACCCGTACTTCTTTTTACGTAGAAAGTTTGTATCATTCCTATGCGGAATGAAATGAGTCGTATGAGACTATAATATGCTAGAGGACAACCCTCATGGTCCCAGGTGCGCACAGACTAGAATGTGGCTGCTATAGCCGAGTGTGAGACTCAATTCACGAACATCAACTCGCCATCGATATCAACAGCTCAACATTTCACGCACTAGCCTGAGGATAATTCTGTACAAACATCTCGGATTATTCACTTAAAAGGTCTAGTTGACTCAGCGATTGAAGGCAGGCACACAATCATCCACTTCGTT
Source organism: Philhelius festivus (assembly GCA_963931855.1). NCBI lineage: Eukaryota > Metazoa > Arthropoda > Insecta > Diptera > Syrphidae > Philhelius > Philhelius festivus. The sequence continues at coordinate 20,537,061 of OZ007555.1, read as the reverse complement.
ATCGCTTCGCAGTTTGAGCCTTTGACCTTCAATTTGATAACGATTTTGGTCAAAAAAATCATCTCTTCTGATGAGTCGCATCTTGACGGCAACGTTCACAAACAAAATTGCAGCATCAGGGGCTCGGAAAACCCGAACTTTATTGTCCAGAAGCAAATGCATTCACAGAGAGTGACAGTTTGGTGCGAATTGTAGAGTGGTGGCATCATTGGACCATTTTTATTTGCAAATGAGCTTGGGAACAACGTTTCGATCACCAGGTGGCCTCTGTAACGGCCATGTTAATCGACTTTTGTGTTTACTGAAATTGAAGGCATGTATTTGGACGACCTCTGGTTCATGCAGAATGATGCGTCATGCCACAAAACCCATGCCAAAATCGATCATTTGCACACCAAATTCCTAGATCTTGTTATCAGCCGTCGTGGCGATGACAATTGGCGCCGCCTCGGAGCTGCGATTTGGCTCCTTTGGACTTTTTTTTTTGGGATAATCGTGAAGGACCAATGTTATGCCAACAATCCGTAAATGATTTAAACTCTTAAGGCCAGCAACATCCAAGCAATGCGTGAGCTACAACCCGAAAACATCAACAAGGTCTTCGAAAATTCGAGTGACAAAATGCGCTACTGCGAAGCCAGCCGAGGCAGCCACTTGAACGACATTTTCTTCCATAATAATTGGGAATGTTTGCTCTTACTAATAAAGGCATGTTCTGTTTACTTCTTTGTACTCGTATGTTCCCTTTTCTCGCCACGAAACCTGGTCTACTTCCTCAGATTAGTATAATCGCAAGCTTCACTTTCTTTGAAATAGAAGAAATAAGTCATGGGACATTTTCCTTCGTCTCGAGCTATGGTGACTTGTTTTGCTATCTTAGTTCTTATCTGCACCTTACTGAGATTAACAGCTTCCCTTACCAACCATATCTAATGGATACGCAAGCTAACCTTATCTACGATCCTTAGTAATTTTTTCGGTTTGTCAACTACAAAAGAAAGTCCGACGGCTACCCAACCAATCTCTCTTGTTCTTTCAATAATGAAACTTGAAGCGATCCTAACACTATCGCCAACATTTTTGCATCATTCTTCAAACAATTTTTTGCCGATTTTTGTTTTTGTACCACATTCTGCCTTTTTTTAATCATTTAAAAAAATTTCTTCTTGGACCGCTTCTCCCCTGCATTGTCGACTCTTGCAAAAAATTTAATTAGAGGCCATGACGGCTAATAGAGAGCCTATCCAAAGTGGCTTACAACTCTCAACCATTCCCATGTGCGTGTTTGGAGAAATGGAGGGTATTTACAATTTTGTGTCGATTCCGAACGGCAAATAACGAGTCCTTTTTATGACAAGAGATTGTCTTGGAGGATTTGTCAATTTCTTGCAAGGGGTACTACACACCTTAATAACTTTTGTGGACTCTTACCTCATCCGAAATAAATAAGATCAACTAAATGATACATTTAGTCATGGCCCTGATGGTTTCCCTGCCATACTTCAAAAAATACTCTTCCACCCTTCTTCAAGCTATCCCCAATTCAAAGTGAATTTCCTCAGATTTTAAAATACTCTGTTATAATCCCAACGGGGATGTCAACAATTATCGCCAATCGCCAAGCTTTCACACATACACATTCCAAAATCTTCCAATATATTTGCTACGAAATGTTAAGTTTAAACTGCAAATCTCTAACCTCGCCTAGGCAACATGACTTTCCAGTTCCTTGTTGACCTTGTGTCGATGCTATTTCAACCGATTTCAGTAAAGCCACTGACAAAATTTCCCATTGGCTAATATTTTTCAAATTGTCCACTCTCGGCTTTTGAATCCTCTTTGACAAAAAGGATTTTCTCTTACCTAAGAAACTGTGATTACGGCGTTCGTATCAGACCTACCACCTTTGCCATTTCTCAGCTTCCTCCGGAGTACCCCAAGGCAGCCACCTAGGCCCGCCTTCTGTTGCTCATTCTTACAATCAATGGTATTGAAAGAGTCATCAAATATTCAAATATTACAGAATTCGGCGAATGAGCCTAAGTGACAGTTTCAATTCATTTCCAAACTTTTGCTATTACTGAATCCGACGAATGAAAGTTGAACGAATGTCGGTACAACCCCTGCACCACTGGCATTTTGTTCAACTTATATGGTATTACAGAATTCGCAATCCATTCGCACTCTATACAATTTCTATCATTTTACATTCGCACCAATTTCGAGACGAATCTGAAGTGAATTTTTGATGAAACGAAAATAAACGATGGAGAGTACAAAAATGTAAGTCAAAAGCTTATCATACTGAATGCTAAAGTGTTTGTTTAACAAATTTTAAGAGAAAACGCACAAATAGCACAACACAACCAGAGAGCAAGAAATTAAAAAAAAAAAAAAAAAAAAAGAGCACACGGTTGGTTTTGAACCGTCTTCCATCTTCGTACTAACCACTCTCAACGATGCTTGATTTCGTTGATCGAAAACGATACTATTATCACATCCTAGGCCAGTTGAATAAATGTTTGTAGCTGACAGTGTCGATACGAAAGTTCATAAATGATAAGGTAATTTTAGAAATCGACAATGTAGTTCATCCGACGAATTTCATAATTGAGTTTTACAGCGGATGCGAATCAAGTCAACTCACCGGAAGTAAAATTCTGCGAATTCTGTAATAGACATGATTATTCTATCTCACTATACGTCGATGATTCTTAATTTATAAGACCATCCCTTCGTCACACGACTTTTCCCTTATTCAATAGGATCTTGGCTGTTTTCAGGTTGGTATCGTGAGAGCTTAATATTTCCAAGTGCCTTCACGTAAACGCAGTAAGACTTGGAGGGCTCACAGCTGTACCGAACCAAGTCATTTAAAAAAAAAATCCAAAACCAACGCCAAAATTTCCGCAAAATTGACCTCTATTTAGAGCTGTAATGAACTATGTATAGTTCCTATGAACAGCCCTCCACTTCTTCTTTCTCCCTAATCACCCAAACCCCACCGTTGATTACATATGCGTGTCCTTCGCATCTTATGTAAACAGGAGCTCAATTTTCTCACTCATATAGAACCTATCTCTCTTATTCTGCGAAATGTTAATTCTGTTTTGACTTTAACTTTAGTATTGTCTCCTTACAAATCGTTCTGAGATAAAGAATAAATGAGGGATTTACCGCACCAAAATTAAAATTCCAAGGACATGTGTTAATAAATTAATCTTTAAGAATTTCAACAAAAAACAAATCATCTTCAGCGACGAGGCCCATTCTTAGATGGACGGGCTTGTCGACAAGTAAAATTGTTGGATTCGGACGATGCTTTTGAGCCGCCAAATTTATTTTAGGACTTTAAACTAAAACAAAAGGTCTTGTAGACAGTTTTTTCATATTCTCATTTTAGCTGGTAACAATAACGGCGGTATAAGAACTAAAAAAACGTGTCTAGTTTCTGAATTTACTGTAATTAAATGCTACTTAAAAATGTTGCCACCACCAAGCCACAGGGTTTTTAATGGTTGTCCTATCTAACAGTGTCAACTTTCTCAAAAGCTGTGATGGCATCGGTAATTTAACAAAATTTGTTTAGTTTTGTAAAACAGTACTAAACAAATCGGTCCTAACCATATTTACAGCCTCGTTTTGACTTGATCTAAAGAATATGTAAGTATTCAAGGTTTGTGCATCAATAATTCTGTTTACCCACTGTACATCAAGCTAGAACTCCGATTTGCTAAAAATTTGGCACAGAACATTTGATGTGAATGTGTTTTCCAAGAGGAGAATTTCGAATATTTACATTTCAGCTCTCGTAGAACGGAAAGCTGCTATACAACAATTTTCTAAATCTTGAAAACGGATTTACCGAATTCGATTAAACTTCCGAAAGTGATTGTTATGGAAAAATTAACATGGAAATAGGATTTTAGCTTTTTCTATAAAATCGGTTCAGTTTTGGATTGCTTTTTGTATAACTATTTTATTAATGGCAGGCCAAATAAGGTTCGAAGATTAGACTTTCAAGATTACTTCTTAGTTAGACAAATACAGTAAAACCGGTCAAATTGCACCACCGTTGGGACCGAAAATCATGTGTTCTGATTAGCTACTCTGATTATAGTGTCCCGTGCACTCCACAATTTGTTTGAGCAACCAGTCAGAAAAGGAATTAATTGTAATAATACTTTTGACTTTGTCACACTACTCATACGCTATTACTTTATGGATGCCTTCATATAGTCTTCCCCACATTATAGCCTTGAACTACAAGAACAAGTTCTTTTGATCCAGACGTACATTTTATTTATTAAATCAAAGCTAATAAATATAAAAAACATCATTGATTCGATATTAGGTGAGGTGTTTTCGATATACGAGTAAGCTTTCATCTAAGATTACCCACACATCCACCGCTAGAAACGCCAGAAGAAATTCTGCACATATTCATGTTCGATTTGAAATGATTGGAATAGTGCTTCATCAGTTGGTTTTACAATAACTTGGAATACCAAGTTGCATGAAGTACCTGGGCTCAACGTCTAGTGAGGTGCCTAAAATCTGCAATTTTTTTGCGAAATATTTTCAATCGGCGTATTCATTAGATGCTCCTTCCATCCAGGAGATGCCCAGTGTTGGTAGAGTTGTTGACATTGGTTCGATTGTTCTTAGCTCCATGGAGATAGAAGAGGCTTTATATGGATTGGATGAAAGCAAAAGCGAGGGGCCTGATGGAATTCCTGCTATTCTTTTAAAAGTATAGCTCTTCGCAAATGCGATAGCCGAACTACTTTCAGTCACTTTTAATTTTCTCTTGCCAATGGCCAATTTTTAGATGGCTAGAAAATTTCTTTTTTGTCTCCCATTTTTAAATCGGGGTCAAGGCAGGAAGTAACAAATTACAGACCAATTTGTAAAATTTCAGCTATACCAAAAATATTTGAGAAACTAGTTTGTAATAGACTATCCGATTTGTTTCGGAACCATATATCAGTTTATCACCATGGTTTTGTAGCAGGTAAATCAACAACTAAAAATTTAGCTTTAATGACTAACGTTATCATATCAAATATGGAAAAGAGGTGCTAAACCGATATTATTTTTACAGATTTTGCTAAGGCATTTGATAGAATAAATCATCATGTTTTATTTCATAAATTCAGTTCCTTAGGTATCCATTCTAATATTCTGAAGTGGTTAGAATCTTATTTCACGGATAGAATTCAAATCGTTAAAATCGATAATTCATTCTCAAACAACATTTCTGTTCCGTCTGGAGTCCCACAAGGAAGTCATTTGGGACCACTATTATTTTTGCTATTTGGCAATGACATTCCAGAAATATTTATGGATTCAGATTGCCTTCTTTTTGCGGATGACCTTCAACTCTTTCGGAAGATAAGCTGTGAGTCTCTTATTAGATCTAGAGAGACTTGACTGTTGGTGCCAACGGAATTATCTTCTTAACATTTCTAAATGTCAAGTTTTATCGTGTTTCAGGAACTATAATCCAATTTTGTTTGATTACAACATCAAAGCGTGTGAGAACAAAGAAAGATTTAGGAATTATTTTAGATACGGACTTGTCATTCTTACCACACTATGACTATACGATTAACAAAGCTAATCAAATGCTCGGTTTTATCAAAAGAAATACTAGAGAATTCTCAGATCACTATGCCCTAAAATCACTTTATAATTCTCTAATAAGGTCTGTTTTGGAATACTGCTGCATAATTTGGAATCCCTATTACAATAATTCCTTAGATAGAATAGAAAAAGTACAGAGGAATTTCACAAGATATGCTTTCTTTAAATTGAATTGGAGGATTCCAAGGACATCCTAAATAGTAGATGCTTAGTATTTGGTATGCAATCTCTTAAAGATCGCAGGATATACTTTTCGGTGATGTTCATCAGAGATGTTATTACTTGTTATCACATTAATTGTCCTTCGTTGCTTGCATTAGTTACAGGGGGAATTACGCCATCAAAAAGTACACGTTGTCGATTTTTAATCTAAGAACAGTTTCATCGGAGCAATTATGGCCGAAACGAGCCTATATCCCGTTGTATCAGGGAAGCTAATTTTGTCTGTAATAGACTTGATTTTCTTTCGATTTGCTCGAGAGACATCTTTAAATCCCTCGCATTATATATAATTTCAGCTTCTCTTACTAATAGCACTTACATTTTTTTCATTTATTCAAATCTTTTAACTATTATGTATGTTATTATTTTGTATTATTGTACTTTTATTTGTATATACCCACCAACGATTAATTATGCCAATTATCTTAGTCTAAGAGAATTTATATTCGAATTGATGAAATAAACTAAAACTACAATAACTCTGTTATTTCTAACTCTACCTCCCAGAGTATTAAGCGAGTGAATGAAGTGGAGACTTTAAGCAGACATGAATAGTTGAATGTTGGATCGGGCATGTGTCACGTATTTACTCCAATGACACTGATGTGACAATAATAATCTATACTTTATGAGTTAGCAAACAAAGTGGAACCCCCCAGGAATATATTTTGTGTTAAATAAAGATAAAGATGGGACTGCAACGATGACGTTTACTTAAGTGCATTACGCTTTTAAAGAACAATCAACCGCCTCGAAATGTTTAGTCTTTTGAATCTAATGGAATTCTTAGTACGATTATACCATTTGAGATAGTTGTCGATATTTTAATTTAAGCTCAGCGACTTTCATTTTAATGTGCAAATGAAATAATTAATTTTATTTCATTTGCACATTAAAATAGGTGCAAAAAATGTCATTTAAGTCAAAGAAAATCAACTTAATTTGAACTATTGGAACGTATCTCAGTTTAGAACAATTACTTAGCTGATTTTTAATATTTCATATTTCTTTCACAAACTTTTATTTGGTCTAATTTTCTACTATTGGAAGTTGATTGATGCAATTAGTTATGCGTAGGAAAAATGAAATGTTCTTTAACAGAAAACTTTTAATTTCTTCTTTGCGTTACGTGAGGATTACACACGTAAGAAATATATCATCCGTGAAAACTACCATGCGAGAAAAAATATCGTTCGAGGAATAAATCATAAGAGAAATAATTCACGCGACAAATATATCATTCGAGAACTATATGTATTGTGTGAGAAAACTATCATGCGAGAAATGTATCATACGATAGTTTTATTGAAGCAATATACCTTAAAGTATAACTGTACCCATTACCTTTTGTCGATGGGAAGCTATAAAAGAGCGTAGCTCTAAGAAAAATAAAAGAAATGGAGTGAGGAATTTTCTACGAACGACCGACGCACAGTGGAACAGCTCCACACAATAAATTAAAACATAGGGATAATTAAGTTTGAGTGATAATAAAGTTTGCTTTTTTAAAGTTAACTGTTAACCTGATATGAAGAGTGTAATTTCTGTTATTTATGTCTATTAGTAAAGGTTAGAGAGTCGATCAGAGTTGGAAGCTTTCCCGAGAAAAGCAATGCAATGGCCACATAAACCCTAAGCGACTTGTGGTTGTTTTAATCGACAGAGCGATGTCGTTCAATCGCTCAGTGGCTCGTCGCTCATTGCATGGCCGAAGCCTAAGAAAGCAGATTTACTGGGCAAATGAGTGGTCAGAACTCTTTAATGATGATGTAAAGTCTGAGTGGAAAGCATTGTAAATAGGTTAGGTTAGGTTAAAGTGGCTGTCATTAGAGCATCTGACACACTTAGACCATTAGAGGTCCATTGTGATACCACGATCTAATAGGGAACAAAGGTTCCCTTCTAGTTAAAACCATTTGGAGCTTCTGATGAAGCGAAGTAGACTTTTAATATCTGTGTTTATGAGATCGATTGGATCATTATAGAAATAATCTCCTAGAGGAAATTTGCGTCTGTAAGAGAGAGCAGAGCATGTGCAAAGAAGGTATGCGATTGTTTCCTCTTCCTCCTCGTCGAAGCAACTTCTGCAGAAGTCCTTTGATAGTACACCGAGTCGTGCGGTGCGGGATGTCTATAAGACAGTGTCCAGTTATGGCACCTATTACGGAGTTGTTCTGAGATCTACTGAGGGACAACAAACAATTTGAGCGTTGCAAATCTAGTTTGGGTCAGATTCGTCTAGTCGCCAGACAAGTGGTAGTATTGAGCGATATTGTATTTGATTGTTCCAGAGCAATTCGCTTCAGTATAAGTTTACTAACAGCTATAGACATACCTAATTTACCCTATCGGGCAAGATAGGCATTTCTGTTCCAATTCTGGCGAGTTCGTCGGCTTTACAATTCCCTGGAATATCCCTGTGTCCCGGCCCACATAATAGGTGAAATTGAATTGCTTGGCCATCTCCATCAGAGACGATCGACAGTCTTGGGCTGTAATGGAGTTTAAAGAGACTGATGCGAGGGATTTCAAAGCAGCCTGACTATCTGAGAAGATGTGAATATCCGTGCTCACGTTTTCTTTAAGCCAAGACATTACTTCCTTTATCGCCAGAATTTCCGCTTGGAATACGCTACAATGGTTTGGAAGGCGGAAGGAGAGACTAAGGTTTAGTCCATCTGAGTACACTCTACAACACACTCCGTTTTCGGTTTTCGATCCATCAGTATAAAAATGTACTGATACATTTTCCATCAAAGCACCTTCTTCCCAAACTGACCTTCAGGGAATGGTGACTTCAAAGTTTTTAAACTAGCAAGGGAGTGATGTAGTCGGAGTGACTTGGGAATGTTCCGAATAAGTTCAGAATAATGGTGTGGCCAATAGAGTTATCGGTCCATTGAGAGATGGCTTTGAGACGGACGGCTGTGCTCGCGGCCATTTGTTTGCTGTAAATATCGAGTAGTGTGAGGTTGAGGAGTATGTCTAATGCAGCGGAAGGTGTCGAGCTTAGGGCTTCGCTGATGCACATACACGCTGAACGTTGTACTTTGCTTAGTTTATCGCGATTTGTCGCTTTATCTAAGGCCGTCCATAAGTGAGTATCGATCTAATGACCGCAGTATATAAGCCAAGCCAGTGTGTGATCTGTGGAGACAAGCCCCATTTGTTCCCCACAGCTTTCTTACAAGAAAAGGAAGCTGCTGGGCTTTTTTTTACTCTTTCCTGTATATTAGGTTTCCAACTTAATTTTTTAGCTAAAATAAGACCCAGGTATTTATCTTCATCTGAGAAAGTAAGTCGATCACCTTTGATCGATGGAGGGTCTAGTTGTGGAATTTTGTATTTCCTTGTGAAGGGGACTAGTTCAGTCTTGTGGGGGTTAATACCTAATCCACATCAATCTGTCCATTTGAGTAGCTTGTTGAGAGCGGTTTGCAAGAGTTTTATTAGAATTTGAGGATGATTTCCTGATGCGGCAATGCCAATGTCTTCAGCGTATGTAATCACTTTGAATCCCTCTTCTTCTAGGCTTATTAGCAGCTCATTAACTACCATATTCCATAGAAGTGGGGATAGGACTCCACCTTGTGGAGTACCTCTGCTGACTGACCTTCTTGTAGTAAAGCTACATAGTTCTGCATTTATAAATCTGCTTTTCAGCATGAAATTTATCAGGTCACCAAGTGAGCTATCTAAGTTGAGATTCTGCAGAGCCTTCGCTATTGCATCGCCGTCGACATTGGTGAAAGCGCCTTCTATATCTAGGAATGCAACTAAAGTGTACTCTTTGTGATTTAGGGAGTATTCAATGGTGTGTACCAAGGTATGTAGCGCAGTTTGCATATAGAAACTTATACAAAACTTATAGAAAGACATTGGACGGAAGACACAACAGTGCGCTTGAATCACGGTTCCACGACGAGATTATGTAACCTGAACTATGCTGAGGCACCAAACTACTTTGAAGTCAGTATCTCACGCGAGATGATAAGCATGGTGTTTAAGTCCAGCTGCGGATTGCTGAATTTCAATGCAAGACCATTTAAAAGAGATTCAGTAGGCATTTGTAAGATCTGTAACATTGATGCTACTGGAAATACATATCACTTTGTTGGAGTGCGCCCTTGTTTTCAGACATATAGAAGACAATTCCTTGGAAGTCTTAACCGTGACCAGTTCGCCGAAATTTTAAACGGACAAAACTTAGCCAACTATACAATTTCTTAAAAAACGCTCTAAGATATCGAAATCTTATTTTAAATGAATATTTTTAAAAGTATAACTCAATCTCTAAATTTTAATGAATTTATTACGGATTAGAGTTTCTAAGTACTGATTCAACATCTGAACTTATTTTTGTACTTCAAGTGATCTTATGAACGCATGCAGTCAAAAACAGGAAACTGATTTGGTCAAAGAAGCAACATCATCCCCAGAATTTTTGAGTTGTTATACGTTCAAAAAAAATGTCTACCTTAGAAGTTTTATCAATAATGGGGGAAGCTTAATTGTGTCGACATATTGATGACTTTAAATATTCTGGTGATACGGTTTCTTGAAAAAAAAAAAAAACAAAAAAAACCATTGCAGCCTCATCTTTACAGTTAAACTTACATTCGCGAATATGGGGCTTGAAATGTAGTATATGCGTTAAGGCATCTAATAACACATCTATAAGTTCTTTGATTTCAACAGAAATAAAATCAACATATCAAGCTGACCATGTTCACTTTAACGAACCTTTTGGTAGGTATATAGACAGTTTGTACCTATACACAGATAAGGTCCAACAGTTGCAAAAAACTTCTATAAAGAAATAAAACAAAATATTCCCATCAAAGTATATCATACTGTCGTGAATAACTTTGAATTTAAAAATAACCAACAGGACTACACCACCATCAGCCTTTGTCCAGAATTTTTTTTTTAATTTTTTCAATTTTTCGTTTGAACATTTTTAATCTCCACTGTTAAACGAACCAAACGTTCTACCACAAAGTGTTTGTTTAGTTTGTTGTTTTGCTGATGCCTCTACTAGAATCTGCAAAAAAAGGTCTTCTTTAGGGCCGTTTGGAACTTTGGAACGTTGCTCGTTTACCTGGGTGCGCACATTGCTGATTGAAAATCATCTTATTCAAATATTCCAATAAAACGGCCCTGGTGCACTGCTAGATTCCCCACACTGCTGCTGCCAACAATAACAAAACAACATCACAAAGTCAATTTATTTATAGAGACCAAGCAAGACGTGGAAAAGGGTTCTCTGCTCTACTGGTGATGTTGTTGCTTCTCCAAGCTCCAAGCTGCTGATTTTGACTAGAGCTATGCCAATGCCAACGATAACATGGTGCGGGGGGAAGCGGGTCCTGTGGATGGCGGTAGAAGGGTTAATATAGTCATAAAACACCCAGACAGGCGGACGCAAACATGTCGCAGGTGCTGGAGCCCCAGCAGTGTGCAAAATTCAATATAACAACTCTTTCATGGGTTGTTGGAATAGGGGTTAGGAGTTGGAGGCAGTCAAACGGCATATGCCTAAACGGAGGAGCAGGAGCCCACCTCAATACCTTGACTCTGAGTATTCCTTTAGCTTAAAATTCTTATCATGATGCCAGCTAGATGGCAGTGGTGAAGGCGGTGGTGCTGATGTTGGTATAGTAACATTGGTATTTGGGATTCCAGAATTTGTTACTTTATTGCGGGCCGTTGCAGTAATCAGGGTGAAGGTATTTTATTTTTATTGTGTTCAAAGGAACAAAATGAAGGCTCCACTCTCTGCAACGGCCGTACCAATGATTTATATGTAAAATATTATCGGCGGCGACGGCGGCAGTAGAAAAGACATAATGACGAACGTTTTCAATGGATGAATTAGGCGAAGAGAACCGAAGGCCAAGGGGTAGGAATAGTGGTACTTACTTTATATCGAATTGATTGCCTCGCAATTTATCGAAATTCATTTGCTCCTAATGCCATATGGTGTAATGGCATGGGCAATAGATCTTTGTGTTCATTATATTATTTTGGAATAACATATTTTCTTGTCTTTTTTTTTTGTAGGTAATGTGTAATTTGTCGGAAAGGATAAAATGGCATTGAATTATTGAGAGTGGAAAGTGATTTTCATTTTATTGCAGAAGGAGTTCACTAGAGAGCTGCGAATATTAATTATATTTCGACTTGCTTTACATTTCCTGAGACTAACAGCTGCAATATGCTTATTCGTTATCCTAGTGGCATATACATACATACATAAGCTGTAATGGAAATGGATACTATTAACTTGAATAGATGAGAATATTTGATGAGGTAATCAAGATCTTAATTTCATACACCTAAGCTGTTCAATAGAATCGCAGAAAATTACTCATTGGGGACTATCTTTAGTAAAATTTCCCTCGGAATTTTTCCCAACTTTCACAATTGTCTACTTTCAAAAAATGTCGAAAGTTTCCCTTGGAATTTATGATATCGGTAATTAAGCTTCATGGGGACGTTGGCTCTCTTTTCAAAACGCCAGCCCGCAGCTTACGATGAAGAATGCAGATGTATTGCAATTTGCAATTTTCGAAGATGGGAATTGATGTAATAAACAACATAAATACATTGAGAAATTTGTGATAGATTTTTTAAAAATACATAAAATATTTATAATATCAATCTGTTTTAACTATTTATGTTGAGGAAAAGGTATTTACTAGCTAACTTTAAGTTGGCGCTACAGTTCGGGGTGAACCAAGGCACCAACTAACAAGCTTCTCCAGCTAGCTCGGTCAATAGCTATTCGTACTTTCTTCAGTTCCGATGTCAGGTTAGTTCTCTCCCACTTGAGTCGCGCCCTTCCTCTACTGCGACGTCTCTTTAGGTTGGATTCGAAGACTTTCCGAGCCGGAGCATTTGAGTTAATTCGCTCTTCATGACCTAGCCATCTCAGTCATTGGACTTTAACTCGTTTGACTAGGTCAATTTCGCAGTGCAACCCGTACAGTTCATGTCTATACAGAGGACACAAAAGATCACACGGAGATTTTTGCCTCTCGAAACATCTTAAAGCGTTCTCATTCACTTTCAATAAGGTACATGTCCCTACCCCATACACAAGGACTGAATTAATGAAAATGAAACAGTAGGGAAGAGCTGGGCTAGAAGAAACAGGGCTTAGAAATTAGTAATCTATCTATCTAGTAATCTTACAAGAGTTTTACGCCAAGAACTGAGAAAAACATACTTTTAGGCGAACTTTCAGAAAGTATAAGTTTTATAAAAAAGTTTTATTTAAAAGAATAGGACAATCAAATTCCGTATACTAAAAAATCCCACTTATGATGTTTTTCGAAAATGACGACTGATCCACAACGTTTATAGCGGCCCCTTTTTGAATACTCAGAAAGAATCTACCTACCGATTCGGATTTTACAATCTGATTAGTGTATTTTTGCTCTAGAAACACCTTTTTTGCCCCTGCCAACTAGACAAGCGTAAAGTGGACACTGACTGTTGGCATTTGAATCTATATTCCCAATACAAACCAACAGAACTGTCGTACTCAAAATTAATATAGCCAGTCTATAGTAAATATATAACATGTACTGAATACAGACTATATCGATACCTTCCCGTAAGAATGTATTAAGCGACATTTTTAAAATTGTTCAGGAAACGAAAAAAACGTCTCATTTAGTTATTTTTTTATGTATTTTATTGGACGAAACAAATTTAAAAATGTTGCTTAATACATTCTTACGGGAAGGTATCGATATGTTCTCAATGTATCACTATGGATCATTTAAATAGAAAAGTGTTTTCGTCATAATAAGTTATCTAATAAATTTATAAGAAACGTTGAGTTAAACAAATATGTACTGAGTACGCGTTTCGCTTGAAATAACTCTTGTCAAATAATTTTAGTTTCAGCACCTGGAAACGTCAGGGTAATATAACTAAATTTTTCTATTTTCTTATACATAACAGGTAAAACAAAAGGGTTCCCTTGAAGTATCGCATGGAAGAGAAAAATGTTTCTTTGTTATTGCTTTGCTTACTCGGTTCTCGGCCTTGCACCTTGCGAGGATAAATTTAGATGGGTCGGTCGGAAAGTTGATGATAATTGTCTGTGCCATCGTCCCTCTTACAATTTTTGTTGATCTGCGTTTTTTATAGTAACTAATTAATATACAGTACACTACACACTCGATTTACGCAACTAATAGAAATTAAGGCAGTTGCAATAACCGAGGTTGTTGCCTTTGACGCAGTGGAACACAATTACATCTGGACGGCACTAAGTAACCAAAACATTCATCAGACTTTCATCAAAATAATGCGAAATATCTACAAAAACAATACGGCAAGAGTAAAAACAGATAAAATTGGGAGGGAATTTCATAAAAAACGAGGAGTTCGACAAGGTGATCCCTTATCTCCACCACTATTTTCGGCTGTGCTAGAAGATATTTTTAGACAACTCAACTGGGGCAACAAATAATATGGACTTAAATCTGGGGACAAAAACTTAACAATCTAAGATTTGAAGATGACGTGGTTCTTCTATCTGACTCACCGAATGAAATACAATCAATGATAACCGAACTCAATTCCGCAAGCAAACATTATGGACTAAGCTTAAACCTGACGAAAACAAAGGTTATGACAAATCATCTGAAAGAGGACATAATTCTTAATGACACAAAATTAGACTATGTTGAAGACTTCATAGTATATCTGGGACAGCTGAAATCTTTTAAAAACCAAGATGAAAAAGAGATAAATCGACGAATAAGCAACACCTGGAAGCAATATTGGAACGTTAGAGAAATATTAGACTTGAAGATAAGCGACGATAAGAGAAAATATATACAGTCGACTCCCTCTAAGTCGAAGTTCCCTCTAACTCGAACTTTTTAGCCTTATTTTTGTATTCCCCTCAATTTTCCATACAAAAACTACCCTCTAAGTCGAACTCCCTCTAAGTCGAAGTTCCCTCTAACTCGAACACATTCTCTTGATTATTGACCTATTTTCTTTCCCTCTAAGTCGAATTTTTTTCCTTTGCCGAAAAAAAAATCAAAAAAAATCTCTCAAATCGCAACTCGTTATTGTTTGTAATTCTTATTAAAAGCACACACTCGAACTCTTTGATTGTCTATATGTTCCATACCTGCAATTTACAATATTATCAAACACAAAAATCTCTTCCTAAAAAATCTCTTCATAAAAAAAATTGCAAGGCAATAAAAAAAGCATTTGTTGGTTAGATCCATTCCATTCCAACTTCCAAACATTTTGTGCTTTATTTGAAAGCAGTAAAACAATAGATCTCGGAGGTCGTCGGAAAAGCTAAAGCTTCTGGTTATAGGGAAAAGCCAAAATTCTCGTTGTTTCAATAAAATTAAAACTTTGTCGGTGGACTATGTGGCAAACCATCGTTCTTGGATGACATCAGACCTTTTCACAAGTTGGCTTTTGAAACTTGATTCTAAATTTGGAAGATCAAAGCGCAAAGTATTACCTATTCATTATCGATAACTGCCCAACTCTCCCAAAACAATTAAGGATAAATTAAAGTTTATAAAGCTTGAGTATTTCCCCCCCATATGACCATAATAGTTCAGCCAATGGACATGGGTATAATACAAAATTTGAAAGTACACTATAATCGCCGTCTTCTCACCAAGATCTTAAGGGTTTGGGAAACCAAAAAAGAGCAAATTAAAATATCACTTCTCGATTGTGTGCGCGAAATCCTACAGGCATGGGGACGTTAATCCATTGACAATTGAAAATTGTTTCAAAAAGGCCGAATTTAAGTCTGAGACGTGGAATGATGACGATGATATTCCGCTTAGCTTACATAGATGTAACAACGAAGACAACCAAGAAATCGAGATAATCTGGGAAAGGCTAACAGAAGCTCATTATAATGTTGTAGGCGTACATTGGAAGGACTATGTTGAAGTCGATGACGGCAACGTAGCCACTGAAATACCTGATAACGATTCAATTTTGGAAGCGGATGCTGATGATACTAATAACGGTGAAAATGGAGCTGAAGAAGAAGATGGAGCTGAAATAATATACTTTGAAATACCAGAGAAAAATTAAATTGAAAATGCAATTGGTACATTGCAATCTGCAATTGAAATGAAAGAAGAAATTCAAAATTACTTATTTAAAATAGAATCTTCTTTTAAAAAGCCGATCACTGATGACACGGCGACTATGATGAGTGCGATGTCTAAAATTACATTTTTTTTTAAATAATTGAGTTGAAAAAATATTTTTGTATAATACATAATTATAGATTAATGAGCGATAAAAGCAAGAAGCTTAGGTTTATTTATTTATTTTACTTTTTATTAAATTCAATAAATCATTAAAAAAAACTCTCTCTAACTCGAATTTTTCTAAAACTCCCTCTAACTCGAACTAGTTTTGATATCCCGTGAAAGTTCGACTTAGAGGGAGTCGACTGTACTTGACTCCACAATTCTTCCAATAATGACATACGGGCTCGGAACAATAGGATTGACATCAATATCACATGAAAAACTACGAATTTGCCGAACGAAAATTGAAAGAAAATTGCTAAAGATAAGACAAATACAAAAAATAAGAAACGAAGAAATAAGAAAGAGAACGAGAATAGTCGACGTGATACAAAGAACAAAACAATTGAAATGAAGATGGGCCGGACATGTATCAAGAATGAATGACTAACGATGGACAAAACAAGTGACCAAATGGATGAAAAAGACCAAGAGGACGACCGAATAAAAGATGCGATGATGATTTTAGACAATTTGACCAAAATTGGTACAACGACGCCAAGTCCAGAGACATATGTATGTGCAGCAATGGGGGAGGCTTATGCCGGAACTTAATTCAATTTCAATTCAATTTATTTATAACGGTGCACAATAAGACATAGTCTTTTATAGTACTTAAAGCTAATACAAGTTAGATCGGATAGATTGATGCTACAAATGAGTGATAAAAAAAATTAAAATAAAGAGCTAATAATAACAAATAGTAAAAATAATATAATAATACAAGCAAAAAAATTTAATGATCATAATTAAAGAGATATTAAAGAAATGTATAAGAATTTTGATTTCATTTTTTGAATTTGAATTTAATTTTGAATTACAATTTTTGAATTTCAATTTGCTGTTTGGTTCACTACTATTGAAAATTCAGAAATAAAAACAGTGCTTTTTTAAATTGATTTGTTCCTATTATTTGTCTTACAGCCATATACAATGCCATATACAAAAAAGAGTCTCGAAGAATTTAAATAATTTGATGAGTGTGTTGTGAGATTCAAGGTTCGGGTAGACTGCGCGAAGCGAAGCTTATCCAAAAGATATAACGGTGCTTTTCTTTGAATTATTTTATGCATAAACATGCAACATCTAGAATCAAGGAAGTGTATGAACGAGCAACCTAGGACATGTTGATGATATTGAGAAACATGGTTAAACCTACGCAAGCCATAAACATACCGAACCATATTATTAAATGCAACTAATAGTTTTTGCATTGAGTGCGAATCAGGTTTACAGTATACTACTGCAGCATAATCAATGATAGGCAGTAGTAAAGTTTTAACAAGTCTCAACTTAGTATCTATAGGAGTTAGGTTTGAAAAGAGGTTTAATTTTCGGAGACCGCCATAGATTCGGCCGACAGAGAGATTAATGTGATAATTAGGAGAAAGGGTCCGATTAATTTTGAAGCCAAGATTTGTGACAGTATCTGAAAAAGCAAGTTGGAAACACGATATAAAGACAGGTGGAAGGGTAGTAACATCAAATTTCTTTTTAGATATTGCAATTATCTGCGATTTAGAAGGATTAAGAGTTAAACCATTGCATAAGGTCCAATTGTAGATCCTTAAAAGATCTTCATTAAGTCTACAAACTAGATCCTCCAACAAATTAAATGGTCGAGAGAGATAAATTTGGACATCGTCTGCATAAAGATGCACAATGACATTGAGGCATATTTGGGGGAGGTCGTTAATGAACATGCAGAACAGCAAAGGGCCCAAAATTGAACCCTGCGGAACACCTGCAAACAAATACTTTGATTCAGAAAAAATATCACCGACTTTAACTCTTTGACTACGTTGTTGTAGGTAGTTTTTAATCAAACGGACAGATCTTCCACTAAAACCAAAGTAAAAACTCAGCTTCTTACACAAGATTTCGTGATTAACCCTGTCAAACGCCTTTGAGAAGTCCAGCAAACACAATATAGACAATTTATCTCGATCATACTGAATTCTGATATCGTCGAGTACCTTCACCATTGCTGTAGAACAGCTATGATTTGAGCGAAACCCTGACTGAACAGAAGAAAATAAAATATGTTGATTGACGTGGTTAGATATTTGATTTGCTAGAATCTTCTCAAAGACCTTTGAAAGGCAGGGAAGGATGCTTATAGGCCTAAAATCAGCACAAGATGATGGATGAGGTTTTTTAGGCACTGGTATTACTTTCGCAAGCTTCCAGCAATCGGGAAACGATGAAGAAGTAATACAAAAATTGATTATATGGGTAAGAGTTGAGATGATTTGAGGTAGTATCATTTTTATAAACTTAATGGGAAATCCATCTTCACCAACCGAATTTGACTTGAGCGAATTAATACTCATTAATATTTCATAATCAGAGATGACTTCAAAATCAAATTCATTTCCTCTATATATAATGTTATTAATGGGTTCAAAATTTGAAATTTGTAAGTTATCCGATGTAAAAGCATTGTTCAGATCATTTGGGTCAGGAAAATTATCCACAATATCCTTTCTACCAACTCCAATAGAACGCAAACCACTCCGACAGAAAACCTCCCAGTTTACGGGGGTAGGGTTACGCTTCCATTTCGAATATAATTTACGTCGGTTCTTAATTGAATTAAGCACTTCAGAGGTGAACCATGGACAGTTTTTATTGCGAACTAAAACTGACTTCAATGGAACATGTTTTTCGTACAATTCAAGTAGTAAGTACTGAACAAAATTTATTTTATCGTTGACATCATACATACTGTAACATAGATTCCAAGGAGAAGTAAAGGTGTCGGATAGTAAGGCATTATGGTCAATGGATGTAAAATCACGAAATTGAAATGTAGATGAACAAGCGGTCCGTGAGAAGTCAATGTTATACGTACAAAAGATCAAATCATGATCAGATATACCTTCAAGGGATATTTGGTCTACTAGGAGAACATTGGATAAGTCAGATACAATCATTAAGTCAAATAGACTTGGAGAGGAGTTAGGACCGAAACGAGTTGCATGAGAGTTAGCCACAGCAAGGCCAGTAGCTGCAATTTCATCCATCAGTTGTTTGGCTCTGGTATCATTTAGAAAAAGGTCGGAATTAAAATCACCACAAAGAATGATATTTTCATAACTTCCACATATTTCCCGGAGGGCTGAGAATAGTGGTTCCGGAGAAAAGCTCCTATTAGGGTTGTAAACAACTCCCAGTAGGGTTTTAACATTACCATCAGTTATTTCTAATATCAGAAATTCAATGCCGACGTCTTTCGATTTGGTAATGATTTTGCAACTAAGACCAGTATTAACATAAACTGTGACTCCTCCTCCAATAGTAACAGTGATTCTATCATTGCGAACAAGTTTGTAGTTGTTGAGTTCGTAGATATTATTCGGAGTGTCAGGTCTAATCCAAGTCTCAGTTAAGCATACCACATCGACCCCTGAGGAATCAAAGATATACCTAATAAAATCTAACTTATTTAAGTTTAAGCTACGCGCATTCAAACAGCATACCTTGAAACCCCCACGCACATTCTTAGATTAAACACATATATTTTGTACTTTTTTAATTATTTTTAAATTTTAATTTTTAATTTTAATTTTATATTGATTGTAATAACTCAAATGGTAAATAAAGCTTGATATAATAATAATAATAAATAATAATAAATAAATAAATTAAGGCAGTTGCAATAACCGAGATTGTTGCACTTACTGAGTTATATTTTTTTAACATACAAAAATTATAGTTTTAGTGGCTTAGTTTTTAAGAGATAACGAAAAAAAAAATTATTGAAACCACACAAATCGCTTTTGTTGGTTTCATGTTTTGATTTTAATAAACAGATGCATAAACACAAGAAGTTGCACTAATCGATGTATTAACATTTTTGAAAAGTAGTAGTTATAGAGTCAAGACGAACTACGATTTTGGTGTTGCGAAAATCGAGGGTGGCTTTAACCGAGTTCGTACTGTCAATTCAATTGCTAAATTTATTCAATCAAAAAGCTTAAGTTAAAGCCCAACAAATCAATTTAAACTATGAGCAATTCAAATTTATTATACATAGGTATAATACATAGTTTAAATCTGTTAGATCTTTTTGTATTAAATCTATTAGATAAATAAATAATCATATTGTATCATTCGTTGTTTTAGATAAATGCAAAAAAGAACCCCTGAAGAAGACGGAAAAAAGCCAGCGAAACGTAAGATAAGATGAATTAGTCTTTTATTAATTGCACATCCATTTCATCGATCATGCCTAAATAACTACATGTAATATTAAAATCTACTTTAGTTTTTTTAAATTTTATTTAGCATTTGGTTAAATTATTTCACCAACGCTATAGTTATGAGCTAAAATTATTTATAGTAAATTATAATCGATAATTTACTTTAAGAAAAACTATTTTTTTTTTTATAATTCTTGAAACAATTTACTATTTTACAACCGACACCATAGTCGGGGTACGTTCAAAAACCATGACTTTTTGTGTTGATATATTTCGAAATCTTTTCATTTTTTTTGAGTGCTTTGCTGCTTAATGAATTTTGTAGCTGAAACATGGCTTTCAAAAGGTTTGGCTGAAATATTCCAAAATTTTAGGAAGAACTTTGATTTCACTAAAAAGTGTTACTTTTAACCCCGCTCTTTTCTCAAATTTTGTTCTTACGATTTCTAAGACAAAAAAAAAACAAAATAAAAATTCTTTAGAAAAAGCTAGCTTACGATTGAAAAAAGAAATGGCTAAAAATTATACCACAGAAATATTTTCTTTGTTTTGGATTTTCTCATAAACTATACAATTGATTTTGATCAATTTTTGTATGCTAAAAATTTAGAATAGTATCGTGAATTTTTTGTTTTTCATTTAAAAATAAAAAAGTTTTTCTTTAAAAATTCACATTTTGAAAACCACATTTCCAAATTCTAGAATTCTTAACAGCTGAAACTTTTGTGAACCCTAACTAAAAAATTAATTATTATTGAATACCCAGAGATATCGAAGTTAAAAAATCGTTTTCCGAAATCGTATTTTCTCGAAAACGACTCATAGAAATTTGATAAAATTGTATGCGTATCGCTTAATATTACTGTTCGATCATTTATTGAAAAAAAAAAATCAGACATTACTATCTTAATTTCGATTAAAATTTGAATTCCTTCATAAATTCATATTTGGTAAAGATATCAGCTGGCATTCTTTTCCAAACTCCACCCAAGAGTTTTTTTTTTGCATTTTTAAAAAATGAACTGTTGTAAACTATACAGTCCCTGGCCATATGAGTAGACGCACTGCGTTGTAGATTTCATGCGAAATCAAAAACAATTACAGTTTTCAACATTTGATTGCAGTAAATTTGTTTGTTTTGTATACAAATAATAATAACAATTATAAAACACCATATTTGGACATCTATAGATGAAAATTAAAATTAAATATAATCTTATAGTTAAGCTAAGTCTCTTTTCCCGCTATGAGAGCTGTATTTGTGGATGATACATAATTCCACACATGAATGATTTTTTCCAAGAGTTGTGTTTTGGTTGTGATCAACTCTTTAGTAGCTTCCCTTTTTATTCTAAATAGGGTTCAAGTCACTGGCTGTTACCCGGCAAATCGTAAATAGGAAATATTAGCTCCTTGTTAATAGGTTTTTACAGACAAGTCCATCTTTCATAAAACAAATGATTCACCATTCGGAAATCTGACCTGGGGTAACAACTGATTTCTTATGACTTCTTTAAACTGGTCCTCTTTTATTACAAGTCAAAAATGTATGCGTATAGCGTAGTACAATCCATGAATTTCTGAAAAATCCATAGTGCGCCAAATAATAAGGCCAGGAACTGTAAGGCTGAAAACACACTGGATAAAGCAAAACATGTTTTTGTGTTTCGTGAAACAAGAGAACATTGTTTCTTATGAGACTAAACACACCAAAGAAAACGAAACAAAACACATGTTTTTGTTTTGAAGTGTTACGATGGTGGTTGTCGAAAATACATGCTATTGTATACGCGCAACACACACCGAATGCAACAAAACTGTTTCCAACGAGGGTCGTTGACGATAATTGCATACTTTCTTATGGCGCAACGCACACCAAATGAAACAAAACAGAAAAACAAAAGCAAAACAGAAAAACATGTTTCGTTGCCGATAGCTGACCTATTGTTTTTTGCAAAACGAAATTTGGATTCCGTTCTTTTTATTTTCTTTTTCGTTGCACTTTACAGATTTATTTGCTTCTACGTTTACCCTGTGCCCAAATTTTTAAATAAATATGGACGTAGATGGAGAAAAATTGATTTTTTTTTTAAGGTAAGAAGTCCTATCTATAATTATAAAAATAAGGAACACTGAAAACACACCGGATAAAGCAAAACGTTTTTTATTCGATAGTCAAAAAAACATTTTTTATTTGAACACACACCAAGCGAAACAGAATAAAACCAAACAAAACGTTTTGTTTTTTCGTTTCGTTTGGTGTGCGTTGAAATGAAACAAAATACGAACTATCGTAAAAACTTAACTCCGGCTGAAAGATTATAACTCTACGGCAAGTAAACACAAATAACAATTTTGTGTTTACAAAATGGACATTATGGCGCAAAATTTCAATTGAATTAGTACGATGCTAAAGCTGTTTTAGTACGATACTAGGTTAATACAACGAATTTACAAATTTTAATCGGATATAGCATCATACTTTCTCTACCCTTTTATTAAAGTTAAAATCATCGAACACCTACTTTATTTTCTTAGTATCGTGCTAGCTTCATATGACTCTTTGATATTTGCAAACATCAAAAAAGGTTCAAGTACTTACTTACACGAAATGTCATTGTTTTAGGTGTGTTCAGAAGCAATTTATTAAGAAAATTCTTTTAGTACGATACTAGTTAGAAAATGTTTAAAATTAAGAATGAGTTAGTAAACTACTATAAAGTTAGCAAATTGTTGTAGTATCATACTAATACCTTAATAATAGGCTGTTTAAAATTTTGCGCCTATGTTATTATTTATAAGAAAAGAGAAAAGCTTTTTATCTTGCCCATCTTCAAAAATGTCATAATAGGAAGTAGCAATCTACAGCTTATCAATAGTTATTTTATCTTCCTTATTTTTATAACTATAGTTATAGGACTTCTTACCTCAATTAAAAAAACCTATTTTTCTCCATCTACGTCCATATCTTCCATATTTATTTAAAAATTGGGGCACAGGGTAAACGTAAAAGCAAATAAATCTGTAAAGTGCAACGAAAAAGAAAATAAAAAGAACGGAATCCAAATTTCGTTTTGCAAAAAACAATAGGTCAGCTATCGGCAACGAAACATGTTTTTCTGTTTTGCTTTTGTTTTTCTGTTTTGTTTCATTTGGTGTGCGTTGCGCCATAAGAAAGTATGCAATTATCGTCAACGACCCTCGTTGAAAACAGTTTTGTTGCATTCGGTGTGTGTTGCGCGTATACAATAGCATGTATTTTCGACAACCACCATCGTAACACTTCAAAGCAAAAACATGTGTTTTGTTTCGTTTTCTTTGGTGTGTTTAGTCTCATAAGAAACAATGTTCTCTTGTTTCACGAAACAAAAAAACATGTTTTGCTTTATCCGGTGTGTTTTCAGCCTAAATAAAAAATGTTTTTTTGACTATTGAATAAAAAACGTTTTGCTTTATCCGGTGTGTTTTCAGCCTAAGTGGACGTTCGTGCGTCGTATATTAATGATCCGATGACATACGCTATAGTTTCACCATAATGTGTGAATTGATTTCAAAAGTGCTTTTAATTCCAGTTACTCATTAAGATGAAATTGATGTGTGTTAAAATTATTTGATAGTAGTTTAAATGATGCCTTAATTAATACTAAAGAGAAACAGGAAAGAGATATTTATTCATTTTTTTTTTTCAAATATTTCAAAGCGATAAGTTGTCAAAACAATCTACTTATCAATTGCTTTCTTCATATTTTTGTCGAGCTTATACAAAAATTTGAACAAGAATTGTAATAATATAAATTGCAAAAGTGTTATTTATGATGAAGCATTTCACTACAGCCGATATCATCACTTGAGGTGCAACTATGTAGTAAAAAAAATCAAGGTGACGAAATAAATATTTTTAAGTCCGAGTAGGTACATTAACGTCAACTTTGTCTGACGTTGATCAAACTGATTTTGTGTAGGACAATGGCATATTACATATTTCATGATAACAATATCTCCTTAAAATAAAATGCACGACTGGATCACACGAAATTGCTCTTATGTAAAAGTACTTTAGAATTTAAGACACATTTTATAAATAAAAAACATGGATTTATTGAGATAATAATGTTCAAATGCATAAAATTGCCGTCTGATTTCTAGAAAAGTACGAATTTATGCAAACAAACTTTAAAAAATCGTTTTATCATTAAATAAATTTTTTTATATAAGAAATTTCTTTAAAATTTTTAAGTATTTAATAATATTGATTTTAGGAAATAACTTCAAAAAATAATCGTTCATAGGTTTTGAAGATATTGATTTAAAAAATAAAAATGTTTTCAAAAAAACTGAACAAATATTTTTTCGAATATTTTTATATACAATATTATTTTAAACTTAAGGGGACTCCTGCTGAAAATTTTTGGTTAAAATCTATGACAGCTACCCCTAATAACATTTACCCCCAAATTTTTTTTTTTCACCAAAATATAGTCCATGTCCATAATATCACACTTAATTTTTTTTATCAAAATCGTAAGAGCCGTTTTTTTTGAGATAAATAAGATTATGCATTACGGGTGTATGGGGGTACCGTTAGTTTTAGAGCTAAAAAAAGAATTTCAATTTTCCCTCTAGGGAATCACCGAAGACCCTTAACTACCGAGGCTCTAGATCGAGGTACAGACATACAGACGGAATAGTCAGACCCACTTTATTCGTCTTCGCTATCATCGTAATGTCAATTTTGATCAAAATCACGAAATCGATTTTTTTTCCAAATGCAGAACTTCCCCTATAGTACCTACATATATCGCAAGTAAAAATAAGTCTAATGTATCATGTGTGCACGTTAATCTTATTTAAAAAAATATTTTTGTGCCCCAAATTTTGTTTCTTATATAATGTAAGATTTTTGAATTTTTCTTGATCTGGTGCGTTTCTGACTATATTTCAAATTTATAAACATTTTCATAAAATTAGTTTGGAATATGCTCACATCCTAATGGATTTCAGAAATCTCAAAAACCAGACCGTTCGTAAACTTAATTTTTTTTATTGAACAAATTATAGTAAGATTATAAGACATTTTTAATTCTAAATAGGTACTTCGTCGAAATCGATGTAAAAGTATTTAATTTAATCCAAGATATCATCGATCATAGTTAAAACCTTTAACCTAAAACGACGGTTTTGGTAACTTGTCATTTCGTCGAAAAACGGAAGTACACTTTCAAGAAACATCATATTTGAATTAATTGCATTTGATTTGTTATTTCTTGGCTTCTGTTCTTCCTTAGATTTACCATTTCCACTTAGTTGGCAGCAAATTTTACTTCGGCAACATGATCTTATAAACGGACGAAGAAAATCAAGATAGGGCTCCAAATGATATCTTGTTTTAAGTTTCCATGTGGGGTGTATATATTTTGCGAAAATATTACGAATTGTTCGCCAACGTTGTCGAGTTCTCCATGCTAAATTATAAAAAAGACACAATCAGCAGATTCCCTACGAAAATTTCTTTGAGTCAATGTACGTGTATCATTCACCTTCTCTGCTATATTCTTCCATGTGTTTGCCACATACAGTTTATTAAAGTATTCCCAGTGCTTACAGTTCCACAAACATTCGTGCTTTTTGACTAATTTGATTAATTTCACATTATCCGCCTTTGAATAATTTTTCATAGAAAGTTTTTTTTTCGGGAGAAGCAGAGACATTTTGTTTTTAATTTTTCAATACTTATTTATCACTCGAACTTAATCAATACACAAGCGGCAAGCGCCAGCCAACTGCAACTGAAACTGAACATACCCGCTAGTATACAGTATACACCACCTCATTCATTGAGTGTTTTTTGAACTGAAAGTTAGAAAAGGAACAATATCTTCTGATATAAGAAGGATTACTTGAGTATTTTTAGTTAAGAGTTAATTCAAGCCAACATCGAACTTGAACGTAACTCATGCATACTCTTCTCACTTCTCACTCATTATGTTTTATACCTATTGTTTGGTATGCCTTTGGTAGGCTATAGTATACCTACATATGTATGTATATCGCAAGTAAAAATGGCTATAATTTCAAGATAAAACTGACTTTGATTTGATATTTTCGAAAACAGAATGTGATTTAATGAACGTCGAAAGTAAAAACCTCATTTTTGTAATATTTTAATGTCATTAAAAACTAACATTTGATTTGTTTAAAATACAGTATTTGCTTCAAAGCTGTTTTGTCTTATCAAATGTTTTGAAATCTGAAATCTACTAGTAGTCCAGTCATTTTAGGTTTTATCTGCGGAAAAATTCCTAGTGAGCTGAATTTTTGTATACACCTTTATTACGGCATTGTAATGAAGATGTGAAAAATCGACATTGATATCGTGCCGGCTAAAAAAGTTATAAGGGTCAAAAGGTCACAAAAATCAGTTTTTCGCAAATATCTCGCGATCTATTGCTCAGAGGTCAATAAAGGTCATTATAAAAATTGTTTGTCGTGAAATTGTCTACAAAAAATGTCTCTTGCATTTTTCTGTAAAATTAACCGTTTTCGGAGTAGAGCGCTGAGAAAGCGAATATATTATGACGATGCACTCGTTTCCTCACCACCTTCGAGGTAGAATGCAGGGCGCGTTTTTTTTTACATGTTTTCCCCCGTAGGCATAATCCATGATATGTAATCAGATTTTTTTTTATTTACGAGTGAATAATTTTTTATTTGAATACTGAAAAATACAGAAAAATTAACTTTAGTATATAATTTTATTTTATCATTCATTGTCGATATATTCAGTTTCTGTGTCATTAACAATTGTATACCGCAATCTTCGATATTAAAAATGGTCTTCAGCTGTGTTAACTCGCTGATTCTATTCAGTATTTACACCAGCGATCTAATAGGTAGTCTAACTCGTGCAATAGTGTATGCCGTCGACCTAATAGTGTACAGAACAGCTCCCAAAGTCGAGGTCATCAGAATTCTTTTACACTGTGACTTCAACAAGATTCAGTGATATTGCGATGATATGGAAGTCAGTTTCAGAAATCTGAAACTATTCTGCTTAGGACTCGATCCATCAGTATGCCACTTGATGATATTTGTTTCGAGGATCTCAAGATAACTCCCATTGGCGCACTTCTGATGGCTTCGTGTAGACGGGATAGATAGAGGAGAACCTCTATAGCTGCGGTAGGGCAGGTTCTCATTGCTCCTGTAATACAGATACACGCGAGCCCTTAGAATTTTTCTAGAGCTTTCCTTGTTCTTGATAATTCGATTCTCTTGTGCCATGCAACCGCCCCATATGTAATGATTGGTCTTACCATCATAGTGTACATCCAGCTAAGGATGTTCGGTTTGCATCTGCATGACTTGCCCGCAAGTCTCTATAGTTTTTAAGTGTTTGTTCAAAAGGAGTCTACTATCTGGTAGAATTCCTAGATATTTTATCCCTCTGCGTTTCAATCACTTCACCAGCTAGATGGATAGGTTTCATATGTGGCAGAAGTTATTCCTTGTTAATGGTATGATTGTCGTCTTGGAGGGGTTTATTGATAATCCTACAGATAGACACCATTTCCGTGTAATTGTTAGTCCTCTTTGGATTACCTACGGCTATGATAATAACATCATCAGCAAATCCAATGGAGAATATACATTGGGAGGTAAGATTTTCTAACAATTCATCCACTACAAGACTCTTCAACAAGGGTGATAATACACCACCCTGAGGACAGCCTCTTGTTGTGATTACTTTTTTTTACATTTTGTCCTTTTTGTGACAGTATTTTTAGTGCCTAACATTTCCATCTAGTTATGGTGATGGGTACGAATTTCCTAACAAAAGTTGTGCCTACAGTCTCCTGGGATGTATTGTCGAAGGCTCCCTCTATGTCTAAGAACGCATCTAATATTCTATCTTGTTTCTATATTTTGGGAATAAATATTAGCTTTCCTGTTCTCCATATACTTGGTATATACCCAAACGCAATGCTACTACGAAGAATATTAGTGAAGAATATTGTTAATGACACAGAAACTAAAGATATCGACAATGAATGATAAAAAAAATTATATACTAAAGTTAATTTTTCTGTATTTTTCTGTATTCAAATAAAAAATTATTCACTCGTAAATAAAAAAAACCTCTGATTACATATCATGGATTATGCCTACGGGGGAAAACATGTAAAAAAAACGCGCCCTGCATTCTACCTCGAAGGTGGTGAGAAAACGAGTGCATCGTCATAATATATTCGCTTTCTCAGCGCTCTACTCCGAAAACGGTTAATTTTACAGAAAAATGCAAGAGAAATTTTTTGTAGACAATTTCACGACGAACAATTTTTATAATGACCTTTATTGACCTCTGAGCAATAGATCGCGAGATATTTGCGAAAAACTGATTTTTGTGACCTTTTGACCCCGATAACTTTTTTAGCCGGCACGATATCAATGTCGATTTTTCACATCTTCATTACAATGCCGTAATAAAGGTGTATACAAAAATTCAGCTCACTAGGAATTTTTCCGCAGATTGGGGTTTAAAATGCCTAAAATGACTGGACTATAGGTAAATCGGAATCTACATCCAACACTTATTTTTATTTAAATCTACCTCGGTTTTTAAATCAAAAATGACAGCACTGGTTCACGTACACGACAAACCAACGCCGCGGACTTAAACATGTTTGATTCGCAACTTGTTTTGTTCTCACCCCCAATTAACATAACACATTTCAGAATAAGATAAACCAGTGTAGGTAATACAACAACGAGTCCTACGTCCTACCCTGATCGTCTTTTGTTAATATTTTCTGACGCGGCTTACACAGAACATTTACCTGAGTCCTTACTCATAACCTTTTTATTATTCAAATTTCAAACTCTTCATTATATCCATGTGCAAGTAGGTGTATACATGTGTGTGTTGTATGTTTGAGACTGAGGAGAACTGAATGACAAAACCAATTTCTGTTATTTAGTATTTAGTTGATACATGTTTGTTGTGTGTGAAAGTTGAATTGTTTTAAATGCGAAATGCCGTCGTTTATAACTTCTGAAATGGAAAAGGTCAACGTGAAATTCATTGAAATAGTGAAACAATATCCATGCATTTGGAATAGAGATGCACCGAATTACAATGAAAAACCGCATATATACAAAGCCTGGGATGATATTTCGCAAAAGACGGGCGACGCAAGTAAGTGAAATTGTGTTAAGAAAAGAACGAAGAAGTTGCAAGTTGCAACAGCAAGATGGAATGAGTTTGTATTTGTATGTATGTATGTATCATGCCTTAAGACATGATATTTCGATCAGACATCTTGCTTTGAGGTACATACAACCACCAGTGGGTTAGAAAGAGTGTAAATAAAAAAAAAACACTCAAATGCTTGTATTGAATAAAAGTAAATCTTACGATTCAAGTTTCAGTTTGATAGGGTGTAATGTTACTTGCATGAAGGTATGTTCTTCAAACAAAACTTACTCAAAAGATAGTGTGAACCATGGAGCCTGGGGTTTATAGATTTTTATAACACTCCGACTCCGCATAGTATAAATGTTCTATTTAAAATATGGACAAGTGAATTTGGCATTTTCTTATACAATGTTATTCAGCATACCTAATAAATAACATTAATAAATTTATCGATATACATATTTCACATTTTTTTTACTTTTTGTTTTTGTTTACTTTTAGCTAAGGACTGCATTAAACACTGGCAAAAGCTTCGATCGGCATACGTAAAGTCGTTTAAATTAAATTCTTTTGGATCTTGTCAAAAAAGCGAATATTACTTGTCGAGTGCCCTTGAATTTGTCCGTCCACATCTAAACCCAGGATGTCCTTTTAGTCGAAAAAAAGATGATGTCATCATCGATGTAGAAGATTCAGGTTCCTCTATGAATGAGATCGACATCAAAGAAGAACCAGAGGATTCTGATGGCGGTGCTAGTGCTACATCAACTTCAAACTTCGATAAGGTTATATTCGATATTATCAAAATAGAGAGTGACGTTGAAGACCAAGGCGAGGAACCATATCCCAAATCCGAGGAAGCAAGCTCTTCCTGCTACAAACGTAAAAGTGATACTAATTCAAATGAAGCTAGTAAAACCAAAGAAGCAAAAGAAGCAGATAACGATGGACCAGTACCACCGAATGCAAGTTTAATTGAGGCAAATAGGAAGTTTTTTGAGAGCTTGATTCCTTTTATTGATGAAATGAATAATCAACAAAACCGGCGTTTTAGACGTGAAATAATGTGTCTGATTGATGATGTATTAGATGACAGAGATATCAATGAGGGGAAATAGAAGTTATTAAAATATAAATTATAATAAATGTGTTCTTGTTTTTTTTTTTCTTTTCTGAAGTATTGACTACCTATTTCAAATCCATTTGCTTTTTAAATTTAAAAAAGGACTACAAATTTAATTCTTCTCCGTGATGATTTTAGACTTTTTTTTTAATGAAATGTATCTTTAAATGCTGAACTTCGATGAAAAGGTAAAGGTTGTGAAAGCATCAAAATCAACAATGCGCTGCAACACTGCATTTGGGAAACATTAGGTATCTCTATTTCCGTAATGAGCATAGCTACCCAAAAACCAAACTGCATCACTTAAGACATCAAACACATAGAGGTAAGTCAAAACAAGACAAATCGACTTAATTAAAATCTATAAATTACATTTGCGAATTTTTATATCTTCAAGTAATGGTTAAATGGTTTTTAAGAGCATTTTCAATAAAATTTTAAGGGCCAATGTTTTCTTAGCTTGATAGCATTTGCACTTAATTTGCAAATTAAGTAAGTCAACAAAAATTTTGAGAAACACGAAGTTGAATCATAGTAGTTTGTATGTGTTCAACCGATCGAGCGCAACTGTTACTGTACTAAAATAACATGCACATGCACAACGCCGTTGCACTATGGATAAAAACTCCTCAGCTCCCCCCCCAGCAGTTTCAATATTATTGTGTATTCAAATTTTCAATTTTTGTTTTTTTGGATTTGTAAGAAAAATTTCAATTTTTTTTCGAAAACCCCTTGCTCGATTTTTTTAAACTTGATACTTAAAAATTTACTTAAAAATCAGGGTACCCTGAAAAATAGTTTTCGAAAATCGTATTTTGCTCGAAAACGGTTCCGAGAATTTTGCTAAGATTTTTACTTGCGACTTATAGGTACTATAAGGCAAGTTATGCATTGGGAAAAAAAATCGAACTCGAGATTTTGATCAAAGTTGACATTACGATGATAGCGAAGACTAAAAAAGTGGGTCTCGCAATTCTGTCTGTCCGTTCGATTGCAGCTAAACGGCTCGGCCGATTTTCTTCAAACTTGGTAGATATGGGTTTTAATTTTTTACCCCCGGATATTTTTTGATTTGATTTTTTAAGACCAAAAATAACGGTACCTGCCATACGAATTTTTTTTTGAAATTTTATAAACATTTTTTTTCTCAAAAACTGTTCGACAGATTTTAAAAATAAAAACACAAAAAAATTTAATTTAATTAAAGCTAGGTATTTGTTGAAAAAAATTTTCAAAAAAATGGTTATTGAAGGTACCCCCATGGAACCATTTTTTTTTGTCTTTGATTTTCTCAAAAACAGTACAGCCGATATTGATCATTTTTTTTTTGTGCTAAGGCTCCCCAAAAACCTGAATAGAATTGTGTACTCAAATTTTCAAAAAAATTTTTTTGGATTTTTAAAAAAAACTTCAATTTTTTTTTTCAAAACTCAATATTTCGAAAACCCCTTGCTAGATTTTTTTTAAACTTGATAAATAAAAGTTTCTCAATATAATCTACAAGATGTGAGAAAAAAATTATTTTACCTAAAAATAAAGGTACCTACGATACATATGCTAAAAAATTTAAAAAAAAAATGGTTTTCGAAAATCGGATTTTTTCTTGAAAACGGCGCCTAGAATTTTGATAAATTTTTTTTTCTTTTAATTAATTTTTACGATCTGTAATTTCATAAAAAAAATATTGACAACAAGATATTACTGACTGTATCTACCATAGAACGATTTTTTCGAATTTTGAATTTCTCATTATCGGCATAACACATTTTAATAAATTTTTTTATAGCGAAACTTCTAAGAAAATTTAAAAAAACATTGCATTTCAAAACTTGAAGAAAAATATTTTTTGAATTTTGAATAAAAAAATCTATTTTTTTTTTGATAACTCAATAGCTCAAAATCAGCCCAATATTTTTTATTTTTTTATTTTTTGTTTTTTTTTATTTTTATTCGAATAATAATAAAAACTTAAAATTGGCGAACCAGCATTTTTTCTTAAAAATTGTTACATAAAAGCTATTTTTTTTTTTGAAAAACCACTACAACGACTCATAATTTTTGTTCTTGCGTAGATTCATATCGATACCTTCCCGTAAGAATGTATTAAGCGACATTTTTAAAATTGTTCAGGAAACGAAAAAAACGTCTCATTTAGTTATTTTTTTGTGTATTTTATTAGAAGAAACAGATTTGGAGAGGGATTTTTACAATACAAAACTTGACATCATTGCAAAATCGAAATTTTAATCAGATAAGAAGTTTTTGTCGCTCAGTACATTTTCGTGGTCAAAGCATTGGAGCTTGATACAATGTTAAGTGGCGATTACGATGACAACAACAAAAAAAACCACAAAATAAATGGGAAAAAAGTAGTAGCCTACTTCTTTGACAAACATTTAAAAGCGAAGCCAACCATACAAAAATGGATCAAGTTCTATTTGGATGAGTGTGCTAAGCGAAAATTTCGGTTAAACTAAGCGACATCTAACAAATTTTTTTCGTAGACGTTCGGTTGCTTAAGACAATTATATTTTTAAAAATGTCGCTTAGCATAATTTTATTGGCGGATAATACAAATTTCAGGGAGCAACATTATTCCAGTGAGAAAACTTGGCGGTTACTACAATTTTATTTTCTCTCTAGTTTCTTTTGCATACATGATAGGGCAGTGAAACCCAGGCCAAAATGTGGCGCTTAACTTCTAGTATAGTTCCACATCAAAAAGTCATTTTCGAAAAAATTGTCGCTTAATACATTCTTACGCGAAGGTATCGATATTTGCATAGCATTCTGTTTCTATCTCTTCTACTACTTAAAGAGTTTAAAAAATAAAATTTATCCTTTTTATTACATTCATTTTAAAATTCCTAGTCTATTACATAGGAGCAAGTTCGTACAACCCAGTTGTGAAAATTCATGCTTTGTTTAATCTTTAAATCATTCGAATACTCATATCTCGATTCTTTAAATCATTCTATTATGCCCAACACTAAATAAAATCAATAAATATGCATTCTACCCTATCAATATTTAATAATTAAAAAAAAAACTAGCCCTTACTTGATTTTTGTATAACTTTTTTTTTAACCTTGTGTTTTCTCTCTAGTTTTAAATTAGTTAAGTCAAATGAGGTTATATTTAAGGAAATCTTTGTGGATTTTTCGAATGTTCGGGGAAAGCAAAGACGCAAAATTTGCCGCAATCAAAACTTTTTTTAAAAAACAAAACTCTTTGTCCTGATAAATCAACAATTCGAGATTAAAGTTAAGAAACTTGAATGGGAAAATAATTTACAGAAAACAGTTCTCTTAAATGTATCGAGTTTCCATTGGCTCTTCAAACGAATTCGGAGCGAGAAGCGATCAAACTAAACGCAAACGTCCTGCATGTCTTAAAATCGCCTCTTCAATAGACGAACTGGTTTAGTTCGCTCAAATAAGCTTTGCAAGCCCTTGAAAAAAAAGACATGCCCATATTGTAAGTCTAAAACTCATGTCCAGAAATTTCTGGAAATCGGTCAAGTTGCGATGTGGAAAACGTGATTTCTGGACTACATGCCTTGTCAATGATTATTGAAGCCAAACTGTTAAGACATCAATACAAAATAGCGAGAAGTTATGCAAAAACTGTATTTTCTTATAAGGAAATTAAAGATGAAAAGACGTGGACCACATGTGGTTTCAACAGGATGGTGCCACAAGCCACACAGCACATCTCGACCACAATCGATTTATTGAAGAGTAAGTTTGATGAGCGTGTTATCTCGAGAAATAGGCCAGTTGATTGGCCGTCTCGTTCGTGCGATTTAACGCCTCTAGATTATTTTTGTTGGGGCTACTTTAAGTCATTGGCTTATGCCATCATCGAAAATTGGGTCCAACGAATCGACCGCTGCAAACGTGCCCGCGGTGACCATATGAACGAGGTCGAGTTCCATTCACAAATGTTCTGATTGTACTTCAAACCGATAATACAACTTTTGAAATATCTGGAATGGTTTGCGTTTAAAAAAAAAAAACAAAAGTTCTCAAATCCTTATTGGAAACCCCTTTATTTACATGGAATAGATTTTAACGAAAAAGGTCCACCAACGACGCAAGTTTTTGAAACAAAAAAACATAACAATTTTTGTTCAAAGTTTTGACTTTGAAATTCAATTTCACAGAACCTATTCACGAAAATAACTGATATCAAAAAGCTTGAGGAAAATGGAGGATAAGTTTTCAAAAAAAGCACACTATTTCTTGGTCATTTGATTGATTTTTTGCTTGTTGTTTTTTTTTTTTTATTTAAGGTTAAATTTTCAGAAAATTGCCCCTACCATCTTGATAGATCCACATTTCGATATAATTTTTTCTAAGATTAAACTCCAGATCTATTTCCCAAAATATAGTTCCACATCCACTCTTTACAAGAAAATTAATTTTTGGTGCCCTGTCTTCATTTCTTGCAGAAAAATAAGAAAATTGTACTAAAAAGTTAATAAAATTCAATATAATTGTTGACTTAAATTATAAAACCAAAAAAGTGTCAAACAAATTTGTTATTAGCAGGAGAAGAGTTTAAATATCACTAATCGACCTATTCTGCCCCACTGTGCGGCGATGCTGTGATAATACTATAATTTCAACCATCAACCATTTTGTGCTGTTTTTTTCGCTACACAAGACAATACAATACTATTTTCTGGCTTCTGAAATTTAGAGTACCAGCACATTTCAAGCTGGCGGCACAATTCTATATGCATTCAACAACTGTATAATACGAATACCATGAGATTTGGGTTTGAGGAAGTTGTAACGCACTCCATCGATCCGAACATCATGCAGCCTTAATGAACACCAAAAGCAAAACCCACACCAACTGTCTCGCTCATGCTTGATGCTTTGCTTTGTAAAGTATAGCTGGTTTGGTAAGCGTCATGTTTATCATTTTGCACTCAACTGTGGAGGGGATGTGAACAGTGTTTCTTTCTGTTCCTTATACTTGTACTTATTATGGTGTAGTCTGTAGTGTTAGTGTGAGTTGAGTTCAGTGCGCGCTTGATTTTCATCCGGCAACTCTTATTGATTGTTTAGGTCCACCGTACACCGCAACCACAATTTAGTTTGTTTTTATTATTTTTTGAGTGCGATTTTGTTATTCAAGTTTTTAGTCTCGCTAAATTTAACTGATGGATTCAAGTGACAATTGTTCATCCGATGAATATGGCGATCTACAAACGAATATAAGGTTTCTTAAATTGATTGAAAAACATGAGTGTTTATGGAAACACACGTCACCAAACTTTACCAATAATCATGTAAAAGTGCAGGCTTGGAAGAACATTGCAAAGGCTGTCAATGGCACAGGTACATTGACTCAAAAAATATTTCATACAGAAGTGTTTTTTGTTTTTAATGGGGAGAAGATAAAATAGCCAGTTCTGCTGTAGCTGTTGAAATGTTAACAGCTAAGTTGGCGCTGAATTTGATTGTGGAGGGAAAAATGTGAAATGTCACACGTGGTTTTTGGTTTTTGAAATTTGAAAAAGAAAACAGTGAATACCTATAAGTGAGCATTAATTGCAGCGCTAGTTATAAAAACACGGCTAATGTTTTATTTAGTTTCATTATTTACTTGAAAAGCTTAGAAATCTCAACAGAATAAATGTTTCAATTGTATTTAATGTACACTGCACCATAAGTAGATAGTACCTACCTGCAGACATAGAGTTTTTACATTCATTTCTAACTTTTGCAAATTCCTATGGGAAAATCTTTGCACTTCAGATGATCCAGAGGCATCAGTTCCTGAGTTAATTTGATCCTTTTAGGGTGTTATCCAAGATTTTCACGCAAAATTAACCGCAATGTGATCGTAAATGGAACGGTTCATTCAAAGTGAATATAACTGCCATAGGAATTTTCTTCGAAATTTTATAAAAAAAAATGTTGGTTCGCCAGTTTGAAGTTTTTATTATTGTATGAATAAAAATTAAATTTGCAAAAAAAAGTATTGAGCCGTTTTCGAGATATTGAATTTTCAAAAAAAACATAAAATTGATTTTTTTTTTCAAAATTCAAAAAAAATATTTTTCTTAAAGTTTTGAACTGCAATGTTTTTTAAACTTTTTAGAAGCTTCTCTCTACGAAATTTCATTAAAATCCGTTGTGCTGATAATGAGAAATTCAAAATTAAAAAAAATTGTTTTATGGTTGCTACAGTCAGTAATATCTTGTTTTCAAAAGAAAGAAAAAAAATTTAAGCAAAATTCTCGGAACCGTTTTCGAGAAAAATACGATTTTCGAAAACCATTTTTTAACATTTTTATGGAGGGTACCGTTATTTTTTGGTAAAATGAATTTATTTTTCTCATATCTTGTAGATTATTTTTTCAAACTTTTATTTATCAAATTTTGAAAAAATCGAGCATGGGGTTTTCGAAATATTGTGTTTTCGAAAAAAAATTTTATTTGAAAATATGAATACACAATAATATTGAAACTGCTGGGAAGCTTTGGCATAAAAAATGATCAAAATCGCTTGTACCGTTTTTGAGAAAATCAAAAACAAAATAAATGGTCCTAAGGGGGGTACCAAAACTACTCATTTTTTGGAAAATTTTTTTCAACCATTACCTAGGTTTAACTAAATTAAATTTTTTGAATTTTTTTTAAATCGTTGGGACAGTTTTTGAGAAAAAAAAATATTTATAAAATTTCGAAAAAAATCGTATGGCAGGTACCGTTATTTTTGGTCTTAAGAAATCAAATCGAAAAACATCCGGGGGTAAAAAATTAAAACCCATATCTAACAAGTTTGAAGAAAATAGGCCGAGCCGTTTAGCTGTAATCGAACAGACAGACAGACAGAATTGCCAGACCCACTTTTTTCGTCTTCGCTATCATCGTAATGTCAACTTTGATCAAAATCTCGAGTTCGATTTTTTTTACGAATGCAGAACTTGCCTTATCTATAAGTCGCAAGTAAAAATTTTATTTAGTTAAACCTGGGAAATGGTGAAACAAAGTTTTCCAAAAAATTGTTATTAATGGTATGCCCTTGGTACCTACCATTTTTTTTTTTTTTGTTTTCTCAAAAACGGGTCAATAGATTTTAATGAAATTTTTTATGGAGTAGCTTCGTGAATGTTTGTAAAATATTGCATTTCAAAACATAAACAAAAAAAAATATTCATAATTTTTTTTTAATGCGATATCTCAAAATCAGGAAAATTTTTGTTTTTTTTTTTTGGAAATTTAATTTTTATTCGTACAATAATAAAAACTTCAAGTTTTCGTACCAAAATTGTTTCTTAAAAATAGTTCAAAATTTTATACATAAAAGCTTTTTTAAGAAACCACTACACCGACAAATAATTTTTGTTCTTGCATAAACTAATACTTGATCGAATCACTTGACATCCTGTTTTAAGATCCAACTACTAAAGTACATAGTTGTTGTAGTCATTTAAAAATGAATTTTATGCTTGTGAATAGTTTTTCTCTAATAATATTCATTTTTGAAATTCTTAGACTTTTACAGCAAGTTTGTGCGATCCATTCGTGCATTTTTTTTTTGTAAAGATTCATAAAAAGCTTAAAAAATGTGATAGTAAAACTTATAAAAATATTTTTTTGAATTGAAAAAAAAATAATTCTCATTAATTCTCTTTTTTTTAGAAAATCAAATTTTTCAAAAACAAGATAATGATTTTCTTTAAAATTTCGTTATTTGCGCACTTAAAAAAATAAAAAAATTAAAAGGCAACGCGATTTGAGTGTCTGAACCTAATGACTTCAAGTCTTAAGAATTTTCTGCCGTAGGTTTAGATGAGCCCCCGAAAAAAATACTGTGGAATGCAAACCAAGTAAAATGCACTTACCATTCTTTCAAGCACAAGGGTACTAGAAACTAGATTAATTTAAGCCCAAAATTTGTTGTCCTTTTTTTTTTAATTTTGCAATAATATCTTAAAAAAATCTTTTTAATGATTTAAATATTTTTATTTTGCATAGATAAATTTTTTGAGACAAAACTATTAGGGCTGTTGTTAAGGCAAATAGCAGAAAAATATTGTATCCTATTTAAAATGTTTGTCTAGGTAATAAACTTCGTAGATATTTTGCGAATTCTAAGTCTCTTGACTTGTGTCAGTATTTAATGTCGGACTCACGGCTTTTTTTTTATTTTCGTTTAATTTCAGAAGAAAGATGCATTCGTCGTTGGAGATATATTCGTACAACATATGCGAAGTATGTCAAGTCAAATTTTAAGACTGGCGCACAAAAATCAAAATACTATTTATCTCCACATGTTGATTTTGTTAAACCATACGTGAAACTGCCTCCTTGTTTTCGATCAAAGGAATCAATTAGCGATCAAAATAAAGAAGATTCACAAGATGTACTAGGCTGTACTAAAACATCAACAACACAAAATAAGATCGTCACCGACTTCCAGAATCAGAATGAAACAGAATTAAATTTGGAGCAACAGTTCCTAGATCTTATTGAAGGAACAGGCGAGCAAGACACAAACACTAAAACAGACGAGTTGAAGGACGTACAAAGTCAAAAAGTTGCCTCGAGCAGTTCGAACTTAATATGTAATATGGAAGTCCCTGAAAAAGAAGCAGAACGAAACTTAAAAACAATACCTCTCAAAAGTTTTGTTAACGAGAATTCGATGTTTTTGGAAAGCATTCTACCTTTTGTTGATGATATGAGCAAAACACAAATTCGTCGATTTAGACGAAAAGTTATGTCGCTTGTTAATGATATTTTACAAAACAAAGATATTGACAGCCCAGAATTGCAAAAAATGGATTCTTAGAAATATGAGATGAAATAAAAATTTCAAAATGGAATGGAATTCGATTTTATATTGTTTGAGTTTCCTTTTTTTTGATATTTTAGTCCTAGGTTTTCGTATTACTATTACATTAAGGCAACATATTTATTGAAGCTACAGTGAAGGTGGACGACCCGTGACCCACTGAACTTTTTCTGTAACTGATAAACAATAGTTTGTTTCTGAGACTGTTTTTTTTAGTAAGACAGCAAGCGAAATGACTGGGTCTTTATTGTGTCTTCATCAACGATTCAATAGGGAAAAATCGAAGAAGTATCTTTTTGTAATTAATACAATTTTTCTTCTAACATACAGGGCCTTACCAACAATCAAATTAAGAGACCACTTTAATATTTGAGCGAAATGAAGCATTATGAAATGGAATCTATATAACTGACCATGCATGCTACATTTTATTTTTTTAGCTTCCGTACAATAAATGGTTCATAATTTAGAGTTCACATAAATATTAATAATATAATATTTATAACATGTATGACTAACTTTGTAGAGCTCATTAAGTAATGGTTCATTTCGCTCAAATATTAATATCGTCTCTTAATTTGATTGTTGGAACCGGCCCACAGTGTTGGCCAAAACTAGAGCACAAAATGACTACACTTTAAAAAGAAGTAACAGAAATTAAGAAAACCAATAATAATTTCATAATTTTATTTTTTATTTAATCAAAATACAGGGTGGACAATCTAGTGTTTTTTTTTAAATCGTAAGTTATTTTGCCGCACGAATTCTTGACAGAAAGTCGGTATCATATCCGCGGAACGAAATGAGTCATTTTAAACTTGAACATCGTTCGGAAATATTGAATATTAGCATCTAATTTACGGTGTCTAATTATAACTTTTACCAACAAAATAATTTAAGACTCATTAAACAACTTAATTATGATAATTTACTCTAAATATCTTTGTACGACATTTTTTTGTTGAATTTACTCGTAAATACATTTTTTAAACTAATTTAAACCTATTCAATTATATTTCATCTGTTAACATTTAAGCATTTAAGAAAAACTCATTATTCTCTAAAACGACTCCTACGAATTTGATTAATTTTTTTATGTGGGCTAACATTAGGATCATTAACCATCCAATGTGCAAAAGTTTGAAATTAAGTGGTAATTAATAGTACATCTATCACATATCATATAACGTTGATTTTGATTTTTGACTTTCTCATTATTGGTTTCACCACAACTTGGAAAGCTTGGAAAGGAGTTCATTCTTCTTGAAATTCAAATTTTATTTGCACAATAATAAAAACTTGAAACATTTTATTTATAAAAAAAACATATTTTTTTATTTAACAACACAAACGGTTTTAACGGTTATGTTTGTTAAATTCATATTCCTTTTAGAAATCAAATGGCACTGTTTTTACATGAAACTAATTAAGGAGTTATTTTAGCAAAATTTCGAAAATTAAAGAGTCTTCACACAATACTATTCAAAAAGTGTTTATGGGTGATTCTAAGAACGATGGAATTTTCCGTTCAATTATTTAATCTGATTTTTTTTTTTATAAAATCAAATCTGATTGATATCTACCTGGCCTAACAATATTATTAGGGTGACCTTGTTTTATTTTGCTCAAAAAATTCTTCAAAGTGTCTGATTCTCAGTCCCCTGACGTGTCCCCAGTGCGTTTTCGCAAAGAAAAATTAATACCGTCTTCATATTTCAGGTCTCATACTAAAATGAATCCCACCGAAGTTACGCCAAATAATACATCTTTGCTACGAAATAGATAAATATTTTTTAGTAATTGATTTTATTACAAAAAAAAACTTAATCAAAAACTAGGATGTCAATCAAGTTTCCAGTACTGGCAATTTGAAGTACCAAGTCTCCTAACAATAAAATTGTAGGGCAACTCGATTCTGTTTCTTATGTTAGTATTGTGAAAAAGACATTTGTGAAGTCGTGGATTGTCCGTTTAGTTTATCAGTCCTCTGGTGAGTTTTTACAAAATAAATTTGTTTGTAAGTAAGCATCTTTGTAAGCAGTATAGTATAGGTTTAATAAAACTGTAATATTATTTCTATATGTTTTATTGTTTTTTTTTTTTAAGTAAAACCTTAATATCTTTTTTGCGTAAAAACCATTAAAAGCCTCGGTCCCCATGCTTCAGTCCCCTGGCTAATAAATGAACAAATGATATTTTATTCAGAAACCTGAGAAATTTTTAGTTATGTTGAACTTCGAATTTTATTGCGAAATATTTTTAAAATTTTTAAAAAGAATATAATTTATTTTAAATTGATTCTAAGTAGAAAAAAAATATTTAATTATAATATATTATATTCTTTTAATAAAATGCTAAGTTATATGTATTAACCATGAATTTGTATGTTTACGAAGACTAATTAAATTTAATTTCTATATTTCAATGTGTACCCAAGAGAAAATACAAAAAAATAAAGATTTATTCAGTCCCCTTAAAAAAAACTCAGTCCCCTAAACATCCTTTTTTAAAAAATGTTCTTAAAATCGTCATTTTTTATTTTTTTGACTGGCCGCTTTCAACAATGCAAAAAGACGTTCTAATGATCATCTAGAACAACTTTTACGTCTTTTGGCTTCCAAAAATGTCGTGCCGAAATTTGTAACATTTTATTCCATTGTTTGTAGAATCACCCTTATAACTTTTTGTTTTCTCCGAAATGCCCCTGGATATCAGAAAAGTACAAATGCATATCATTAATATTTCATCTTCATCACTCATAATTTTTTCATCTTCAATGCTAGAATTTACATCACTAATTAATTTGTTTTAAGACATTGTATACATTTATACATATTTTTCTAGAAATATAATCAAAACGATTTATTTACAAAATATTACTTTGATG
Source organism: Philhelius festivus (assembly GCA_963931855.1). Lineage (NCBI taxonomy): Eukaryota > Metazoa > Arthropoda > Insecta > Diptera > Syrphidae > Philhelius > Philhelius festivus. Next base: position 20,494,637 of record OZ007555.1, on the reverse strand, counting down.
TTTAGAAGTTTTAAATATATCTTATTTTATTTTTCTACATTTAAATGGTTTTGCAATAGTTTTACTTCTAAAAAAAAAGACTATAAATTAATCATTTTCATGCAGAATTTCATTGATCAAAGTCAAAACTTTAAACCGAAATCGAAGAATTTGGTTTTCAAAAATGTCATCGATAAATGGATAAAACATCGCATCACCATTTATTTTTTTCGATTTCAGGAAATCTTCTACTTTGATCCCCATATCTAAGGCTTCGGCCACGCACTGAGCAACCGAGTGACGGCGACGAGTGTGAGCGATGGGTGGCCATTTACTGAGCGTCCTCGCTGAGCGATTAGTTGCGAAAATTCCATTTTCAAGTCTAAATAGCTAAAATAGCTATTATAAGATCGAGAAAACGAAGATTTCATGTACACCCCATAAATCGTGAAAGGGCAAATTATGTTGAATCTTCGCAGATACCCAGACCGATTTTGGCAATACTGTCGTATGTCAATAGAATCTTTCGATTTGCTGTGAGAAAAAGTTCGGCCAAGATTAGCAAAACAAAGGAAACCAATTACCGCAGAAATGCGGGTTTTATTACTAAAGTTTTGTATTCTTTATTTTTATTTTTTGTTTTGTAAAAATAATATTCTGAAAGGTATAAGCCATACGGTTATTTCTCGGATAATACGAGTAGCTCGATTTCGTACTCGGGGTGGTGTTCAAACAGTGCACAATGGTGGTAGACCTCGAAAAACCACGTCTTATTATAAGTAAAGAATAAGGAGGTTAATCAAAAAGGACCCTTTTATTACCTATATAAAATAAAAAAAGAACTAGACTTATGAATCTCTTGCAGAACGATCTGGCGAAGAGCAGTTTACAGTGGCTGGAAAGCTCTTCGTGCTGTGAAAAAGCCATTTATTTCCCTTATACAGACGTGCAAGACTAGAATTTTCCAAAACGCACCTTAGTTGGACTGGAATGGAAGACGGTTCTATTCTCGGATGAATCGAAATTTAATTTAAAAGGATCGGACGGATTTCGTACGGTTTAATTGAATAAGTACGATGCTATAGCTGTTTTAGTATGATACTAGGTTTTAAAACAACGAATTTGCAAATTTTAATCGAATATAGCATCATACTTTCTCTCCCCTTTTATTAAAGTTAAAATCATCGAATACCTACTTTATTTTTTTTAGTATCGTGCTAGCTTCATATGACTCTTTGACATTATTTGCAAACATCAAAAAAGATTCGTGTACTTACTTTTTTACATGAAATGTCATTGTTTTAGGTGTGTTCAGAAGCAATTTATTAAGAAAATTCGTTTAGTACGATACTAGTTAGAAAATGTTTAAAATTAAGAATAAGTTAGTAAACTATTATAAAGTCAGCAAATTTTTAAGTAGTATCATACTTATACCTTAATAATAGGCTGTTTAAAATTTTGCGCCATTATTTTTGTACCCCAAATTTTGTTTCTTATATAATGTAAGATTTCTGAATTTTTCTTGATTCAAAATATCAAAAATTATTGCATACCTTTCCGGTGCATTTCTGACTATATTTCAAATTTATAAACATTTTCATATTTCATGATAACAATATCTCCTTAAAATAAAATGCACGACTGGATCACACGCAATTGCTCTTATGTAAAAGTACTTTGGAATTTAAGACACATTTTATAAATAAAAAACATGGATTTATTGAGATAATAATGTTCAAATGCATAAAATTGCCGTCTGATTTCCAGAAAACTACGAATTTATGCAAACAAACTTTAAAAAATCGTTTTATCATTAAATACATTTTTTTATATAAGAAATTTCTTTAAAATTTTTAAATTTTTTAAGTATTTAATACTATTGATTTTAGGAAATAACTTCAAAAAATAATCGTTCATAGGTTTTGAAGATATTGATTTAAAAAAAAATTCAAAAAACTGAACAAATATTTTTCGAAATATTCTTATATACAATATTATTTTAAACTGAAGGGGACTCCTGCTGAAAAATTTTGTTTAAAATCTTTAGAGTTAGTGAAAAAGTCGAAAATAATAACATTTACCCCCCAATTTTTTTTTCACCAAAATATAGTCCATGTCCATAATATCACACTTAATTTTTTTTATCAAAATCGTAAGAGCCGTTTTTTTTAGATAAATAAGATTATGCATTACGGGTGTATGGGGGTACCGTTAGTTTTAGAGCTAAAAAAAGAATTTCAATTTTCCCTCTAGGGAATCACCGAAGACCCTTAATTACCGAGGCTCTAGATCGAGGTACAGACATACAGACGGAATAGTCAAACCCACTTTATTCGTCTTCGCTATCACCGTAATGTCAATTTTGAACAAAATCTCGAAATCGATTTTTTTTCCAAATGCAGAACCTGCCCTATAGTACCTATATCGCAAGTAAAAATAAGTCTAATGTATCATGTGTGCACGTTAGTCTTATTTAAAAAAATATTTTTGTGCCCCAAATTTTGTTTCTTATACAGTGCGGTTCATATGAATAGACGCACCATTGTTCTCCCAATAAATTGCAGTTTTCTTTTTGTTTTTCTTCATGAACTACGAAAAAATTGCATTCATTTGAAAGGTTATTAAATTCTCTGGGAAAAAAACCTAAATTCAAGATTAGTGAAAGACACTTAACGGTTGTTTTGATCTCTTTCTTCGCAGTAGTGCAAAAAAAGCTCAAATAAATCGCTTCACTTGATTAGACGCACCTGTTAAAAGTTAAAAAAAAGAGGTTGATCAATTTTTAACATTTTCTATTTACTTTTTTATTGTTATTGAAGTTATTTTTCACAGTTTCAATATTTTGTACAACATCTACGATTTGAAATTACATCAAAAATTCTACTTCTAAGAGATTCATACAATTTTCTTAATAATCTAATGAAATCTTTGACAAGGCTTCTTTAATTGCGGCAATAATCTCCTCACAGCTTTCATACTGCTTACCTTTTTCATAAATTTGATGGGTCAGCCATCCCGAAAGATTTTCAATGATGTTTAGATCAAGTGATTATGATCACGGTTGCCAGTTTGGTCATTTATGACCAAATCTGGTCATTATTTTTTCACTTGGTCACATGGTCATTTTTTATTCCATTTGGTCATTTTTCCAACGAATTGAGAAAAAAGCTTTTTTTTTACTTTTTATGTTCTTAAAAATGAAATGTATACCAAAAGCAGTTTTATTAGAGTATGATGTGAACAACAATACCCCAGCACGATCACTGAATGCACAAAAACTGAATGCGTTCATTTCCATCAGTTGCGAATTTAATGATAGATACTCGTAGCTGGGAAACTTAAAATTGTGCGTTAATTTTGCGCAATGTTGCTTCTTCGCTGGGTAAAAATAAAATGTACTATTTGAAAATTTAATTGGTCTTTCAACTGATGAGGCTAGTGTTATGGTAAGTGAGGTTAATGACCATCAAGCCAAACTGAAAAGCAATGTCATTTTTTTTAATGCACTTGCTATTCGCTGCATCTTCACTTTGCATATTATTGCAAAAAGTTCCTAGTGAAAAAAGTGTCGCAACATAAAACATACATTTTTTGCTTATAGTTCCAACCAAATCCACCAATTTAAAGAATTTCTAAAAATATTGCGCAGTCCCACCGCACAAAATATTGGGTATTTTGCGAGCGAAAATTTTGCGAATTAAGTTTAATAGAAACTTAATTAAGAATTGGACTCAATTTTGAAACCATTAATAATATAATGCTAGCTAGAGTCTGAAGATCAAAAAATTAGTAATGGTTATTGGCCTGCAAAAAATTTGTTTTAAAATAGCGTTTGTGAAAACATATATTTATTTTTATAGTTATTAAGTGCCAATAATTGATCTTCATACATAAAAATATCGCGCAAAATTTTAAACAGCTTAGTAATATCTAAGGTATTATGATGATACTACTTAACAATTTCCTAACTTTTAAGTAGATTACTAACTCTTTCTTAATTTTAAACATTTTCTAACCAGTATAGTGCTAAGGCTATTTTTTAATAAATTACTACTAAACACCAAAGTAATGGCAGTTCATGTAAAAAACTAAACAAACAGACCTGTTTTGATGAAGTTAGCACGATATCTACTAAAAAAAAGGGTAGAGGAAGTATGATGCTAAATTCGATTGAAATTTGCAAAATCGTTGGTTTTACCTAGATTCATACTAAAACAGCCTTAACATCGTACTAATTCAACTAAAATTTTGCGCAATCGTGATAACGTGTAAGCTGTATAATAGATTTAAGATGTTCCAAAGAAAAAAGTCCGATTGGAAAAAAAAACTAAGAACATATGCTCCAACAAATGTGATGAATTAATTGTTTTGTTTTTTTGTTTGTTTGTTTTTCTTTCTTTATTTTGGTCATTTTTGACTACATTTGGTCATTTTTATTTTCAACTTTGGACACAATTTTTTTTTTCAAGTGGCAACCGTGATTATGATGGCCAAAAAAATTCCACATTCATTTTCACTGGGGATAAATGCTTTTACAACGTGCGCGTTGTGGAACGGAGCATTGTCTAGTTGTCAGATCTACTGGATAGGTCCAAAAAGGTCTCTTATGACTGGAAAAGCTGTTTGCATAAGAGCTTTATAAGAAATTTCTGTCATTTTGTGAGACACAAAACCAACTCAAAGGCGAGGTAGTACGAAATGGCACCCCAAACCCATACTTCTCTTTTCTTTGAATGATTTCGGTTCAAAAAGCATTCGGATGTCATAAAAATAAAACTTATACCCATCAGGACCATCGAGGTTGAACTTTTTCTTATCAGAAAACACCACATTTCTTCAATTTAAAACACTTCCAACCTGCGCATACCATGTCATGTGAAGACGCGCGAACTCCAACCGCTGTTCTTTTCTTGCAGCGTTGTTTTTTTTTTAGCTTTTTGAATTTTAAGTGTTGAATACCTAAAAAAGCTCGAAGAACAGTTGATTTGCTTGCACTCACCCCCACTAATTGTTTGATTTCCATCGTGGAGTTAGTTAAATTTGAGGCAATTCTTATAATTTTTCGCTTCTCGTGTGGTGTAAAGGGTGTTTTTGTCCTTCCTTTGTTGTTTTTTCCGTAGATGGCAAGATGTGATAAAACATTTCGAACAGCTTTATCATTTCGTCCTATTTTCTTTGCACTTTTCGGCATAGAATACACTTCTGAGTGGTAGGCCCCAAATTTTGCTATTTCCGCCGCCGTTAACATTTTCTTTTTACCCATTTTCACTTTAAACACTCGGAAAAGCTTTAATAACGTACACTCATTAACCAAATTTAATTTGTATTACCCAGCATTAAGAAACTAACTGAATTAATTCGTGCGTCTGATCAAGTGAATCGATTTATTTGAGCTTTTTAGCACTAATGCGAAGAAAGAGATCAAAACAACCGTTAAGTGTCTCTCACTTATCTTGAATTTAGGTTTTTTTCCCAGAGAATTTAATAACCTTTCAAATGAATGCAATTCTTTTGTAGTTCATGAAGAAAAACAAAAAGAAAACTGAAATTTATTGAGAGAACAATGGTGCGTCTATTCATGTGAACTGCACTGTATAATGTAAGATTTTTGAATTTTTCTTGATCTTGTGCGTTTCTGACTATATTTCAAATTTATAAACATTTTCATAAAATTAGTTTGGAATATGCTCACATCCTAATGGATTTCAGAAATCTCAAAAACCAGACCGTTCGTAAACTTAATTTTTTTTATTGAACAAATTATAGTAAGATTATAAGACATTTTTAATTCTAAATAGGTACTTCGTCGAAATCGATGTAAAAGTATTTAATTTAATCCAAGATATCATCAATCATAGTTAAAACTTTTAACCTAAAACGGCGGTTTTGGTAACTTGTCATTTCGTCGAAAAACGGAAGTACACTTTCAAGAAACATCATATTAGAATTAATTGCATTTGATTTGGTATTTCTTGGCTTCTGTTCTTCCTTAGATTTACCATTTCCACTTAGTTGGCAGCAAATTTTACTTCGGCAACATGATCTTATAAACGGACGAACAAAATCAAGATAGGGCTCCAAATGATATCTTATTTTAAGTTTCCATGTGGGGTGTATATATTTTGCGAAAATATTACGAATTGTTGTCCAACGTTGTCGAGTTCTCAATGCTAAATTGTAAAAAAAGACACAATCAGCAGATTCCCCACGAAAATTTCGTTGAGTCAATGTACGTGTATCATTCACCTTCTCTGCTATATTCTTCCATGTGTTTGCCACATACAGTTTATTAAAGTATTCCCAGTGCTTACAGTTCCACAAACATTCGTGCTTTTTGACTAATTTTATTAATTTCACATTATCCGCCTTTGAATAATTTTTCATAGAAAGTTTTTTTTTCGGGAGAAGCAGAGACATTTTGTTTTCAATTTTTCAATACTTATTTATCACTCGAACTTAATCAATACACAAGCGGCAAGCGCCAGCCAACTGCAACTGAAACTGAACATACCCGCTAGTATACAGTATACACCACCTCATTCATTGAGTGTTTTTTGAACTGAAAGTTAGAAAGGGAAAAATATCTACTGATATGAGAAGGAATACTTGAGTGTTTTTAGTTAAGAGTTTATTCAAGCCCCAACATCAAACTTGAACGCAACTCATGCATACTCTTCTCACTTCTCATTAGGGGTATTCACGATCTAATGCAACAGGTCTAGTATCATTGTAAAAGTGCAAAAGTGTAAAATCTTACAATACTACAACATGTTGTAAGATTGTAAGATTTTACACTTTTGCACTTTTACAATGATACTAGACCTGTTGCATTAGATCGTGAATACCCCTATTATGTTTTATACCTATTGTTTGGTATGCGATGCGACTCCTGCTCAGCGTTACCACTTCCGGAAAAAAAGTCGAAGTAGATTTGAAGAAAAAAGTGAAGTAAATTGAGAAAAATCGAAGTAGATTTCAAAATGGCTTTTTACTTGCTTTTAGAAAAAATGTTGCATACAAAATTTTTTTCCTTAAATGAATACATATTACCTATTATTTAAAATTGTCAATACATTTCTTTTAATTTTAAAGAAATTTCACATAAAATTACTCATTTGTGTATTTGTATTGTGTTGACGTTCTTTCATTTATGGTAATTATGAGGTTATATACTACTACTTAGAGTGCAATAGAGAAAAAGAAGTAGATTTGGGCTTTATTTTGTAAAATTGAAGTAGATTGAAACAGAGATTTTTAAAATGAAGTAGATTTCAGTATTTTGCTGATGGTGCGAAGTAGGAAGTAGATTTTAAAATATTTTAGAAAAAAGAAGTAGATCTACTTCAATTGAAGTAAAGTGGTACCACTGATGCCAGTCAGGGTTGTCGAAGTACTGCAATTGCAGTACTTGTGCTGCTTTTGGAAACTTGGTCTAATTTCCAGAAAAGTTTGAACTTATGCAATCAAAGTTTAAAAATCGTTTTATTATTAAAGTAATTTTTTATATAACAAGTTTCTTTAAATTTTTCGAGAACAAAATCTGTTATTTGGTGTCCCTACGATAACGTAACCATGCTTCGCATTGAAAAAGTTCAAAAGAAATTCACAAAATTTGCTCTCCGTAAATATTACCCATATCCGCAAATGTCCTCGTATATTACTAGATGTCAACTCATAGATTTAAAAGCCCTTGAAAAAAGGAGATCGTATTATTTCGTTATGTTTGCTCATGATCTCATAACTGGTCATATTGACTGTTATCTCATTTTTGTATTTATGCACCTCAACGTACTCTAAGACCTAAAGTTAATGAATTCTTTGACATTCCTAGACATTTCACCAATTATGGTGAAAATAATCCTTTAACTAATTCCTGTTTTTAATTTAATCAAAATTTCCATTTAATCGACTTTAACATAAATAGAGAGTTATGTAAAACCACAATTTTAAAGTCGTTATAATTTTATATGTGAGTCAAACTTTCTGAAGTGAGCCACCTACAAATCGATTGTTGAATTTTCTACTTTTTATTGATGATAATTCAACATATATATGCAAAGTGTAAAATCCCAAAATATTTTTTTCGAAATTGTTGTTATTGCCAAAGTTATAAACAAATTAGTTTTTTGGCTACTTTTTTTTTTAATTGCGATTAATCAGCGAATTTTTTATAGAACGTTACCAAAATTTAATCACGTGTACAATAATGGTAATACGATATAATGGTTAGATTGACTGATTAAAAAAATTTTATTTGTTTATAAAAATTCAATTTTGCAATAAACAATTTGATTTTTAGTCAAGTTCTGGAGCAGATAGAACAATAATTTTTTTTTTAATTTCATGCTCTAATATTAAGCTATTGATCTACGAAAGAAAATTTTGGTAATGTTTATAAAAAAAAAAGATATGATTTTTTTAACGTCATTCTGTAGCTTTCTCCGCGCCACGAATAAGCGAGCGTTCGTCTACTCATTTGTTTTCTTGTCTCTAAGCAATAAATAAATATACATTTATACGTATTTATTATTTATTATATAGTATTTATTATTTACAAACTTTCAAAATAGTACTATTTACATCACTAGAAAAAATTTTACAATACATTTCAAATAAATAAATTTCACGCCAAATAAGTAAATATAGTACATGAAAAAGTGGCGAATAGAAAAAAAACAATAAATTTAAATTTAATTTGCGATGTTATTAAAATCTGTCAGTGTAATTTTTAAAATAAAAATAATTTTTATTCTTTAAAATATTTTTTCTAGAAATGTTTACTACTGGGAGATATAAGAAACTTGCACGAGAATTTTTTAAATAAATATCCAGACGTGCAAATATCATTATCAGCATTTACATCTCTGAGACCACAACAATGCATTCCAGTCGGAGCTAAAGGCACGCATAATGTTTGTGTTTGTAAAATTCACGGCAATGTTCGGCTTAAAATCAGAGGACTCAAAGAAGAATTTACTCAACAAAAATTTGATTTTAAACTTAGCTATCATGATTATTTGGATAAGATGACTTGTAATATTCCATCAGCTGAGTGTTTTTTGGGAAATTGTAGTAATTGTCCTGGAACCATACAAATTGTCAAAGATTTGAAAATAAATTTGCAAAAGTATAAAATTAAAAAGATTTCTTATAATCAGTGGCTTACAACTGACAGGTATAATAAATAAATAAATAAATAGATAAATAAATAAACATATATATATATATATATATGTCTGATTTTAAGCCGAACATTGCCGTGAATTTTACAAACACAAACATTATGCGTGCCTTTAGCTCCGACTGGAATGCATTGTTGTGGTCTCAGAGATGTAAATGCTGATAATGATATTTGCACGTCTGGATATTTATTTAAAAAATTCTCGTGCAAGTTTCTTATATCTCCCAGTAGTAAACATTTCTAGAAAAAATATTTTAAAGAATAAAAATTATTTTTATTTTAAAAATTACACTGACAGATTTTAATAACATCTATTCGCCAGTTTTTCATGTACTATATTTACTTATTTGGCGTGAAATTTATTTATTTGAAATGTATTGTAAAATTTTTTCTAGTGATGTAAATAGTACTATTTTGAAAGTTTGTAAATAATAAATACTATATAATAAATAATAAATACGTATATATGTATATTTATTTATTGCTTAGAGACAAGAAAACAAATGAGTAGACGAACGCTCGCTTATTCGTGGCGCGGAGAAAGCTACAGAATGACGTTAAAAAAATCATATCTTTTTTTTTTATAAACATTACCAAAATTTTCTTTCGTAGATCAATAGCTTAATATTAGAGCATGAAATTAAAAAAAAAATTATTGTTCTATCTGCTCCAGAACTTGACTAAAAATCAAATTGTTTATTGCAAAATTGAATTTTTATAAACAAATAAAATTTTTTTAATCAGTCAATCTAACCATTATATCGTATTACCATTATTGTACACGTGATTAAATTTTGGTAACGTTCTATAAAAAATTCGCTGATTAATCGCAATTAAAAAAAAAAGTAGCCAAAAAACTAATTTGTTTATAACTTTGGCAATAACAACAATTTCGAAAAAAATATTTTGGGATTTTACACTTTGCATATATATGTTGAATTATCATCAATAAAAAATAGAAAATTCAACAATCGATTTTTAGGTGGCTCACTTCAGAAAGTTTGACTCATGTTCAATTGTTAATTAATTTAATTAAACTACGTTTTATTTTATCAATCTAAAAGAGTTAATGTACTTAATGGATTTACATAAATAAACACTAGGAATAAATAATGACTAGGTAATGGATAACATTCAACCAATACAAAATTAGTATAATTTCTTTTATAAACCTACGTAAAATTTTATTATGTTTCCTGTGGAATAAACAGAAAAAGTATCTATTAGTAAATTTTAAACTCAAGATCAAGTTTGGACTTAGTCAATACGTACCTGCATACGACTCATTAAGTTATGTTAAGTTAAGTTAAAATTGACTTTTATTTCAATTAAAAAAATATTACAATTATGGTTTAGACTAAGTCATAATGGGTTTGGCCTAGGCCGTCTACCAAAGTTGACAAAATATAAACTGAAGTTCCTATATTAAAAATCTCCTTCTATTATACGCTTTCTATAACGAAGTGCTGCAGCTGTGTAGTTATATAGGATATCCCATCCCTTATCTCCGTTTAAAATATTAATTGCTTCATCTTCATCTAGTACATGTTTTCCAAACATTGATAGTCGAAATTCTTTTAGAATTGGACAAACGCCAAGAAAATGAAAAACATCCTCTCTTTTTCTTGTTGCACAGTTCACAAATTGTTGGAAGATCTGGTCGATGTGGAACAAAATTTAAGGACAAGTTCACCTCTCATTTTGAAGATAGTACTTATTTTTTTAGATGAGTAACTGTTGAGGAAATATGTTTTTGCATTTAAAAAATGGTTTAGTTTGCTGTAATAGTTCCTGAACAATGATGATTGGGCCTCTTCGACATATTGGTCATACGTAAGTCTGCCAATATTCTCCAAAATAGCGTTAAATTTTTCTCTTAACAGATGAGGTGGCTCATTCACATGAACTGTCATATTCATTCCGCATTCGGACGCTATTTTCTGCCATTCCTCGCATATGTTTTCATTTTTTCTAATTATGCTTTTTAATATTATGTTTGGTATTCTACAATCGTTCATCTCTAATAATTTTAAGACATAATTGAAGTGTGTTTTGAGGGTGTACAAGCGCAGGGGAGGAGTTCCCGTTTCGATGTAAAGCATATAGTTAGGTGTATTTTTTGGTAGCCGAAATATCTTTTTCAAAAAATAGCGAAGAAATTTTTCCACCCCATCATAGCATTTGTAACCCCATATTTGAGCTCCATAGAGTATTATCGAAGCTGTAGTCGAATGAAACACAGTTTGTTTTGCACTTTGTGACACATAATTGTTTTTGAAGCAGGGTTCCCAGATTGCAACGATAGCTCTTTTAGCATCAGCTAATTTTTCAACAAAGTGCGGTCTTAGATTTAATGAAGGCGATATCAGGATACCTAAATATTTATATCTGGACACAACCTCAATTTCTTCACCATCCAATTGTCACTTTTCCAAACGTGAATAGCGCCCTCCTGCACTTCTAAATATCATGACTTTTGATTTTTCAAGATTAATAGTGAGATTCCAAAGTTTACAATATGCACTAAGTCGGTTTATTATTAACTGCATACCTTGGATAGTGTCACAAAAGAAAACAATATCATCCGCGTACATCAATGCGACTCATTATAAAATATAAATGTTTTTTACAATTCTCCGTATCGCCATAATAACTGTTATAAAAACCTATTTTTTTTCAATCTCAAAGGAAAATTACAACAGGTCATAAGAAAAAAGTTAACTGTCTTTTTTATTACAATTAAGTTCGCTAGTCACGATATTTCTAGTAAGAAAAAAATTATTTGGTATGACACCTTTTTCGGTATATAAATTTCGGTGTTGTTTCCGTTTTCATATAGTCGGAACAAGTTGCCTTGAGAAATAGTAAATCAACAATAGCACCTTGAAATGAAGTTTTAAATTTTAGCCTACTTTTTACTTGCAGGGTTCCTCGGTAACTTTGATCCTAATATTTTTAACTATTTAATTTGATTTTTTGACATTTTACTTGCGATTTAGGAACATTGGAGATAAGTAGTGTTTCAGCTGAACCAGAACCCAACTTTTTGGGCGGAGGAGGATTACTATCAGTAGTAGAACAACTGATTGCAGGAAATCAAGTGGGAGTTCCAATTGCGGGAACTGCTCTTGGAGTTGTGCCACTTCCACTTGCAGGAAATGCTCTTGGAGCACTTCCACTTGCAGGGAATGTCGTTCCTGGTATTTCAGGTGCAGCAGTTTCAGGTATAGATGGAGATACAACAAGCATTAGCGGTATCGGCAACACATATTCAAAAGATGTTGTTGTTGACGTAGTTAATCTATGATTGAGACATAAGTACACTTCAAGATAAATAAAAGGAGAAAAAGAAATCATTGTTCAAAATTATTAAAATATATTTTTATAAACCAAAAAATTTCAAGCTTGAATGAAGTAAAACCGGATATGTTTATGTAAATTCATTGAAGGTTCATTTGCAGCTAGACTATCCTTGTTTCGAAGTTAGATAAAGCAGAGTAAAATACTAAGCCCCTGCCCCTATGAGCGCTTTAGTATTTCGAAGCTATCCGAAAATGATTGGCTTAAATAAGGAAAACATTTTAAAAACTTGTCAGATCTTACCTTAGTCCCGAACAAGTAAAGGTTGGGCCATACAGTGGTTTTTTTTTAAATCATAGGTTATTTTGACACTGACAGCTGTTTCCCGGTCGAAATCTTGAATGAAAGTCAGTATCACCTCCGCGGAACGAAATGACTCGCTTTACGCTTGAACAATGTTGGGAAATACTGAAAACTTATTTCCAAAATGAATGCTGTGTAGGCCGAACAGTTCGTTTTTTGAAAAGAAGTTGTAGCCGAAATAAGGCACCCACCACGCCTGCTGTACGCAAGTCTGGGCAAAAAGTTCGTGAGACTCAATTCACGAACATCAACTCGTCATCGATCTCAAAATTTCACGCACTATCTTGAGGGCTTTTGACTCAGCAATTGAAGGCTCGGGATTAACCGCTTTGTTACAGCTTCGCAGTTTGGGCCTTAAGGCAGCCTGAATTGGACAACAATTTTGGGAAAAAAAATCATCTTTTCTGGCGAGGTGCATTTTCATCCCGGCGGCTACATTAAAAAACAAAATTATCGCATCTGGGGCTCGGAAAACCAACACACGTTATTGTTTGGAAGCCAATGCATCCACAGAAATTGACAGTTTGGTATGGAATGCGAGTGGTGCCATCACTGGACCATTTTTCTTCGAAAATGAGGCTGGGAACAAAGTTTCGGTCAACGGTGGGCTCTACAGGGCCATGTTAACCCATTTTTTTTTATTACCGAAATTGAAGACATAGATTTCGACGACCTCTGGTTCGCGCAAGATGGTGCGCCATGACACACAGCTCATTCCACAATCGATTTCTTGAGCATCAAATTCCCAAATCGTGTTATCAGCCGTCTTATCGATGTCAATTGGCCCCCTCGGAGCTGCGATTTGACCCCTTTGGACTTTTTTGTGTGTGGTTCGTCATTCGCCAAGTGCTAGCTTACACAGAAAACATCGACACATCGCCAATTTGAAATAAACGTTGTTTAAGTTCCAATTTTTAGAAAAACTCTATTTTGTGTTCTGGTTTTCTAAAAATTCTTCACGAAACCCCCATAAAACCTATCAATAACCGAACCTTTTCAAGATCAAAATATATTTAATATGATAGATTTTCAAACAGAAGACCATTAATGAAAACGATAAAGAGTATCGAACACAAAACGCAGCCCTGGGGCACATCAGGATTTATTTTGCAAGCATGAAACTTAAATTCAACCAATACTACGTGTATTAAACGGCTTGAAAGTAGTTTCTAATCCATAGAAGAAGAAAGTGGGCGAAACCGAATGCACGCATTTTCGATAAGATATCTTAGTGCCAAAATGCTTTTGAAATTTTCAGTGCAATGATCTTACTTTATCCAAAACGATGTTAAGATTTGTTCCACTGTTGGGTGAGTTATGACATTTGATAACCAGTGGAACTTTCAATACGAAAGTCGTAGGTCTTGTTCTGCAAGATATTTCTTAAGATAAGAGTTGACGGCCGTTTCCATGACTTTGGAAAGAAGAGACTAAAGTGTTATCGGTTGATAGTTGAAGGATTAGTAGATTAGTCATTTTTATGAACTGGCATGCTTTTCTTCACCCACTTGCAAGGAGACTAGAATAGTTGCACCCATGGAAAAGCTAATGGAGAGATTTTGCCAGTGTGGAAGAACAACTGCGAGAATACTTTCTGGGCTAGAAGATTTATGAATATCAAGATCTTTCAGGTTTTCTGCAAATTGCCAAAAAACATAGGTCCCATTGAATTGTTAAAGCGCCCGAGTACCGGAGAAGTCATGACAATTTATTCTAACGTAGAATTTTTAGTAAACTGCCTAATGAGAAGAGTAGATAACAAAGATAGAAAGCGGCAGCAAAAGGAAGGTTGAAACCAAAAGTCGTCCCTTTCACATCATTCAAGCTTGAAATGTATTGAAATTTATTGAGCTATAAAAACATTTTAAGATAATTTTCGACAATGCTTTCTGTTTTTGATTTTTTGCAGTGCATATATCTATTGAACGTTGACTACGTCAATATCAACATTTTCTGAATATTCGTTACCGATACCGCTAATGGCTGTTGTATCTCCGCCTATATTTGAAATCCCTGCGCCAACAATTCCTGCACCTGGACTAACCCCTACAATTGCAGGTGTTCCTCCTCCAACGAGAGTCCCTACTACTGGCAGCAATCCTCCTCCTCCATCGAAAAATCCGCCCCCATTAAATAGTGTTCCTACTACGTCAAGTAATCCATTTCCTCCGATTCCTTCATATGCTCCTACTCCCGTTATGATGGGTTCTGGTTTAGCTGAAACTACATTTAGCTGCAACATTGCTATGAGTAAAAAGAAAATAAGACATTAAAAACTGAATTTAAAACGTTCAAAAATTTAGTGCAACAGTTACCGAGGAACCCTGCAAGTAAAATGCAAGCTACACCGAAAAACTTCATTTCAAGTTGGTCTTGTTGAGTTACTGTTTCTCAAGGCAAGTCGTTTTGACTCTGTAAAGATGTAATGAAAAGCGATACTTATATACTGAAAAAAAGGAATTTTACTAATTAGTTTTTTACTTACTGCAAAAATCGTGATGCACGAATTCAATTTTAATGTGATTATATATATAACTTTTTGTATTGCCTGTTTTATAGATCAATAAAAAACTAATGGTAATGGACAGTTTGTTAGTTAATGGTATTCTATGACGAGTAAACATGGGTTTGTACATGAGCTAAATAATTATAGCCCTGAGGTTTTTAGTTCCGATAGTAGATCATTTATTATTTTGATATCGGTCAAACTTTATGCAAATGTCCTCCACGGGCAAAAACTCGACCCTTACTGGAAGAATATTCGTTTTCAACACGTCAAGTGTTTGCTGATTCTGTGTATAAATACGGTGTTGGTGGGCAGTTGACATAACCTAAACGTCAAATAACTGGTCCAGAAAATATTTCTTGCAACTAAGCCAAGACGGCTTGTGAGTCAACTTCTTGAAACCACATGTCTTCTACATACTTTTTCACGATCATGGGCCAATTACAAACTATACCATGACTTTTTGTGGACGCATAGTCTTTCGACATTTATTATAAATTTATTATTCACTGAGTGAAAAATGAGCCACAAGGTCATCTAAACGCTGATGTGTAAGTTGTAAGTTTTTACAATTTCAATACGTTCCGGACGACAGCTCGGTTTGACGAATGTTTAATTCAGACCTATAAAAATCCATATAAAAATCGGAATACGGCTTTTATCACAGACAGTCAGGGGCGTCTCTTAAAGCCATTGATTCGAGTATATTAGTTTCCAAATTGGGCCAGAATTGCCAAGCTTGTAAATTAACCTTGGGTGTCACTCTTTTTTGAGTTCTAGTGTATAGGGACATTGATGAGAATGACCGGGTTGACGAGCTGGCCAGGCAAGCGAAAAAAATCCATGTTCCACTCGGGGTTATGAAGTGCAATTGTCTCCCAATTTTAACCAGAATGATTTGGTCAACCTTTAATAAGCGAATAGTTGATCCGATACACGGACCTAGGAAAGACATTGACTGGATAGTAAATACCTGTAACGATTAATACTTGACCAATTTGAGATCATGCGGCGAAGCAAGGAAACATCCATTCATTTCCTCTGCAAACGGCCTGTTTTGGCCAACATTACAGCACAATCATTTGAAGGGCATTTTTTGTCGACATTGACGAACTTTCAAAAGTAAAAATCAAGGCCTTGATCTCTTTTCTCAACGCAATGAACGAATTACTATGACGAATTTCGGTTACTTCTGTACCTTGCACTGCGTCGGATTCCTAAGGCCACCAGCAGGCTGGGGTTTTGACAAGGTTTCATGGTCTCCAGTAGTTGGATCTCGAATGAGTTATTAGCACCAGTCAACAAGCTGCCTAGTTTGGCACAGTGTTGATGGTTTCGGATGAGAATGGTGGCCCGGTTGAGTGAGTGATTCGATCCCGGATGGTTGTGATAAAGCAAACACATCTCATACCACAACAATGAGAAATATCAAAATTTAATTAAATCGAAACTGCACGAAAAAATGTTCACAATTTCTCTCAATATCAATTCCCTCCACAGGTTCACACGAGTTATGGCATCGAAACGGCGGCGCCGGCGCACTTCAGCGCTAATTGGAACACGGGTTTAGGCTGGTCGTTCTCGATATTTGTATCTAGCAACGAGCACAAACCAATGGTTCTATATTTACTAACCCAAACAAAAAGTTCGATAGTTTTTCTTCAGGGTTTAATTTCCTAAGTGAATTAAAAGTTCACTACGTAAATACGTGGAGACACAATTGAATAAAGCGCCATCTAAACTCTCAACATTTTAACAATTTGTATTCATTTTATGTTCACTCTGATTGCTGATCAAAATAGTAGTCAGTTTTAATTTTAGGATTATTGCTTGTTCAAATTCACTCTTTCAAAAAATAATAATAATAGCCGTGTTTTTTTGAAAGAGTGAATAGCCAAGTTAGCAGAATTCCACATGCAAAACAATAAAAACATCAAGAGTGAATATAATTTGGTCAGCAATCAGAGTGAATTATAAAATGAATAAAAATTGTTGATATATTGAGATGTAGATGGCGCTTAAATCGAGTGCAGAAAAACATTTACATAGTACTGGGATGTGTTCTGGAATGCATCATTTTTCTCAGAGATTTTTATTATGTCAAAACATTTGGAAATAAAGCTTCATTAGTCCAGTCAAAGCGTCATGAAAAAGGGCCTGGCCTTGCGCGCAGAGGCATGGTCAATTTTTTTTTCATGGATCGATAGGTGCTTATGAGAAAAGCTTAAAACCAAATTTGCACCACATGACAACTTTTTTTACCAAAGTTATTGGTAAAAATGTATTTTGTGTCATTTTTTGGTCATTTACGAATATCTCGGCTCCACTATCTCGCACAAACAAAAATTAAACATGTTTTTATTCCTTATAACATTATCTATTATGTTCTAAAAAAAAACATTTGTTTAAACAAATGAAAAAAAAGTTATAGTAAGTTAAACAAATTTTTTGTTGTTTAAAAATCACTTTTTCGTGATTATTAAGAAAAAACCTCATTTAACTATGAAATTTTTATTTTTTATTATTAAATTTCTTGTAATTTCCTACAATTTAAAAAAAAAAATCAACACTCTACGATGAACGAAAGCCGAGTAATAAATTATTGACCATGGGTAAGTCAGCGCACCCACGCATTTTATGATTTTATGTTTTAATTAATATCTCAGCCCCAGTATGTCGCAAAGTGAAAATGAAAAACTGTATTGCCAATAACAATATTTTCTATCAACTTGCATTTAATTTAATATGTTTGAGCAAAAACATAAAAAGTTACCGTTGATTTCAACGTTTTTTTTCTTGTTTTTAATACCTTTTTTTCATAGTTATTGAGAAAAAAACTGTATTTCGCGGTAAATACTTTTCAGTTTTGGATTTTTGTTTTATAGTCCTGCTAATTTTCTTCAAATTAAAAAAAAAATTAGTCCATTACGACAAACGGGAGCCAAGATATTCATGATTTAAAAACTTAGGAAAGCTCACAATTTAGTATTTTTACCTTGTAGCTTCTAATTTTGGTGTCGCCAGCAACAAGAAGCAACAAATATGTGTAAGTATGTGTGGCGTGTTTGAAGGATACCAATATATCTTGTTTATGCATTGAAAATTAATGTTTCAATGAGGGCTATCGTGAATAAAATTCCCCTGGAAAGAATTCCCATTTTTGAGAAATCGCGATCGTGAATGAGGAGTTTGAAATATTCCCGCGTAATTTATGGCTATCGTGATTTCTTCCATTTCTGAGGGATTTTAATATAATTGGAAGCCTTAAAACTACACATACCTAATTCAAAGCTGTTTTTCGACACTATTATTATATAGCTATAATGATTCTATGACTTACAAGCTACATAGTTGCAACAAGTGTTCGACTAGATTTGCGTTAAACTCTTCTTAATCAGTAGTTCTACTGTTACTGTGAAGAATAATTTGCAAACCTACTTACAAAGTATCAACGGATTTACAACTTTTCACAAATATGAAGTCCCTATTGACACGAAAAAACTTTGATGTCCTCCCAAATACCTGAACTATTCTGAATTTATTTTTAGTCAAATATGTAATCTCTTTGTATTCAAATCCAATTCCCAAAAATGAACATTTAAAATACCTTCCCACTGTTTCGAATGACAATACTCTTCAGCAGGTACCCATTGAATGCTCTTTCACACAAAACTGTTCAAAAGGGCAGGGTAGATGCTTCGCTTTTGAAAAAAAAAAAAGAATTAGACAATTTTTTGCCTGACAAAACAAATTCTCAAATTCCATGGTAGCTGCAGGTAGTTCATATCGGACAGTCAATAAGCTTATTGAGTACCATCATCGCCTCAATTGCTCTGCTACAGCCACAATGGTTCAGCTCTCCCATTTACACTGACCTAGTGTTCAAAATGTTTTTCGAAACATTCACAAAAAGATACTTCACAGAAAAAGCAATTGGTATGTTGTGCACCTGAATACTTGAGTGTTGAGTACCTATGATACGAGTAGTTTGCCAATTTCATACTTATTCCAATAGCTGAACCTTTTTGCATTCATTCAATTTAGATTTTATTAATTCAACTTATTTGGCAATTTTAGTTATTGAAGGGCTAAACTCACTTGAGGATTGAGGAGTCCATTTGTAAATGCACAATTCGGTAAAAGGTGTAGTGTATCCAACCGGAAAACTAATACAGATGATAAATTGGGAATTCTATTCCCACTAACCATTCACAACAAGGGACTTTCAAAATATTTAGATAAGCGCAAAGAATATTATGGAACTGATTATTATTATAGGTGTGCTTGTTCGATTTAAGCTGGCACTTGAAAATACGGCAGGTAGTTTATCATCACAATGATTGGAACCAACTGGTTTATTAGTCTTTGGAATAAAAATCGAAATTTCACTCTAAAAACCTTTATAGACTAAGAGCCCACAGCAATTTTTGGGTGTGATTGATAACAAAAAATAATTAGCATAACTAGATAGGCCTTTTATAGTTATTTACAAATGTGTAAGTCTTGCATACTCTAGTGGGAGCAATAGTGCATAATAGTGCATCAAGTATGCAGTTCTTTCCAAGTCCAAATAATTGTGATAACAACTTTGCCAAAATGTAGAGTTAAGTCCCCTGATTTATAATATCGAGGTCCAAGACGTTTTACAGACAGCCTTCTGCTTGCCAGACGCGATAAGAATAGGCTACTTCTTGCACTAAGAAGACCACCTTCAAAACGTCTTGGACCTCGATATTTGCAATCAGGGCACTTAGCTGTTCATTTTGAGGTTATGGCAAATTTTGTATCCCAATTTTTTAGAATTTGGAAAGAACTGCATACTTGATGTACTATAATGCACTATTGGGCCCACTAGAGTATGCAAGACGTTTACATTCATAAATAATTATAAAAGGCCTATCTAATTATGCTAATTATTTTTGGTTATCAATCACACCCAAAAATTGCTGTGAGCTCTCGGTCTAATAGCTTTAGCTACAGTTTAACATCAAGTCATGGAAACTTGTGTTTGAGTTGGAAGGACTTTTTTTTTAAGTGTTTAAAAATAGGTATTCCTTTCAAACATGCTTAAAATTTCAGTTTAGTAATGCACATTAGCTTTGTTTCTCCTTAGAATAACATGGGAACAAAATGTGTCCGTTTATGTTAAGACTCTATAACCGCAGCTTAGAGCGCCCTCATAAGGCCAGTAAGTTAGTTAGGCTAGTTATTCTTGAATTGTTTGTCTAGCTTTAAGATATTTTTATAAGTTAATTAAAAATGAATTAAAGAAAAGTAATCCCAAGGTAATTGGGAGTGTTGGTGGAAGTTACAGCTTTTCGTTGATACAAATTGGAACAATATTAAGCATTTTGTTGGTAAGGTTCATACGCGTCAATTTTGTTTCGCCATTGTTTGCTCTTTGTCGACTGCAATTGCAATATTTCTGTAGCCATAGTAATGTATTTATCAATTTTGTCTCAGTAGCAAAGGTGGGTGTGATAGCGTTGATGTCCAGTGGAATACCCTTTATAAAAAACAACTTCATTGTGGTGTATATTCTTGAGTTCCGAATAATTTTCGTCGTATAGTATTCTAAAGAGTCGGTTCGTAATGTAGGTTTTCAGTATTTCGTAGAAGTTATCCAATTTTAAATAAACTGAACTTACGTGTATTTCTTCAAATGCCTTTTCTACAGCTTTTGTAATTCGATGCACTTGGTTTATAGTGAAATTTGAATTTCTATTTCCAAATTGATGTTTTAAGGGGGTTAGGTTGTCTTACTTACTTTATGTTAGGCTAGTCTTACTTTTTTTATGTTGCTGGTTTTTTTCAGGTGCAGTGTCGAAAAAAAACTTGCTATGATTGATATATAAGCGAGACCAATACGCATGTTAATCTTGGAGTATTAATTGATTCTTCGCAAGAAAACATACATATTTGCAGTTACTGAGAGCCAAACTTACGACCCTCTGCAACGAACTTATTATTATTCCAAGTGGTTCTGTAACCTTGCTTAGATAGTTATAACAATTACTTCTGCAAATTTCATTTGAGGTAGTACATATAAATATTTGAAGGCTATTGAAGACATTTCTTCCAAAACCTGTGAAGCCTATAACCTATGTTGATAAATTCTTCTTAATATTTTGAGCGTGAAGGAATTTTACATTCGTTGCTTCTAATGGGTGGTTTTCTTGCTATTTTCTCTTTGGCAACGCTGATTTTGAAAGCTCACGCACGTTTCGTGTTTTGTGTCACTGTCCAACATCTTCAATTTGGTCTATAATTTAACCATGGATCGTCTTACAAACGAACAACGCTTGCAAATTATTGAATTTTATTAGCAAAATGCGTGCTCTGTTCGGGCTATTCGGGCTATTGTGATTAAATTTTGCACCAAATTTACATTGTTGGACATTAAACCCCCAAACTGAGGAAAATATCGCAGCTGTATCGGCCAGTGTTAGTGATGACCGTGAATTATCGATTCGGCGCCGTTCGCAATTGGGCCTCTGTTACTCCACTACGTGGACAATTTTGCGGAAGGTGTGAAGCCTTTCAAAATACAGTTGGTGCAGGAATAACCATAACGCCGAATTTTTGGTGAATGGGCTCTTGAAAAGTTGGCCGAAGATCCACTTTTTTTATCGAAAAATTGTGTTTAGCGACGAAGCTCATTTCTGGTTGAATGAATACGTAAACAAGCAAAACTGCCGTACTTGAAGTGAAAAGCAGCCAGAATCATTGCAAGAGCTACCAATTCATGCAGAAAAAGTCACTGTTTGGTGCGAATTAAAGGGTTTAGGAACCATCGGCCGTATTTCTTCAAATATGATGCGAATCGCAATGGTACTGTGAATGGTGAGCGCTACCGTGTAATGATAACCAAATTTTTTTGCGCAAAATGGAAGAGCTTGACTTACATGACATGTGGTTTCAACAAGACGGTGCCACATGCCACACAGCACGCGTAACAATGGACCGATTGAGAGGAAAGTTCGGTGAACGGTTTATTTCACGTTTGGGGCCGGTCAATTGGCCGCCTAGATCGTGCGATTTAACGCCTCTAGACTATTTTTGTGGGGCTATGTTAAGGCTATGTTAAGTGAGATACCGGCGAAATGTTAGAAAGAGAAAGATTTCATGTATTTTTCTGAATTTAATGTTTTTTTTTTTTAAATCACTCGTTATTAACAAGCTTTAAGTCATTTGAAGCTGCATTTGCTGAAATTGGCTGACATTCGCAGGATTTACTCCGAAGATATCAGGCTATCAGATATCGGGCTTCCAATGCATATTTCATCTTGAGTTTTTTTTTCGAAGGATTTTGTGTCTAAGGTCTTTTTAGTATTCGGTAGAAGCGTCCATCGTAACACTTTTCAGGGATCTTTTAAGTGAATCTTCACTGATCATTTTTTTCGTTCATTGCTAAGACGGTTGAGTAGCTTATCGTCTAGGAATCTAGGAAGTTTGTTATTATCTTCGAGCTGTTCCTTTTTCCAATATCAGGTCTCTTATTTCAACGGGATATTTCATATTTGTTTCTATGCAATCCGAAATAGTTGGAGTACTTCTTCTGCAGCTCTTTGCACATCAGTAATGCATATATTGTTCTTCTTTGTTTGATTTTTGCGTAAGAGGTCTCAGATTTATTTATTAAACTTCTAAGTTTATCTCTGAATTTGTTCCAGTTTATTCTCTTTTTCGCGAGCTTAGGATCATTTTTTTGTTTGACCTCTCTAAGTGATAAGATTACTGGAGTATGATCTGGCGATTAATCGGAGTTATCTTCGTTTAATACTTTCATCTATGAAAAATTTAATAAAGTGTGGTATTTTTTAGGATCAGATTGCCAGTATCTTAGAGAATCAGAAAAATACAATTCAAAGTTGTCTTTGGAGCCTGCTTGAAACAGTAGTTTCCCTTTTATAGTTATGAGCCTTGATTTCCAGTAAATGTGTTTGCATTAAAACCGCTGCTTGCAAGGAAGTTATGTCCTATTTAATTATACCCCGTCTTCGAAATTGTCTCTCCAACAATGTCTGACGTAGACTTCCCGTTTATCTTGTACCCTTAGCAACAGACTAAACAGATCGATTCACACTCATTTTGACTATACGTAATTAAAAAATTGGTCAACCCTACACACAACAATATTTCATAAACTAATGCCATTTCTGGAATTAAAGAGTTCTAATATTTTTTTAACTTAAGATTTTCGATAAAATTGGTAGATTAGTCACCAAAATGACCCAAAATCAGAAACCCATAAAGATATCAATAAAATTTGAGCATAATCAAAATTTTAAACTTGTTGTAAAAGTGGTTATCCACTTAATATTAATTGAAACTTTGAAAGTTCTGTCATAAGAAACTTACTTAAATTGAAGCACGTCTATTAACTAATTATAAACCAGATAAATATTTCCCAAGTCACGACTTTTTGCATTCACACGAAACTAATTTAATTTTTCACAAATATTTTTCAGTATAAATAGTTCTCAATTCTGTTTTGCACGTTTTAAAGCTAAGTACCTGGAGTCTCCTTAAAAATACCAGAAATAACCTCTAGAGCATTTGCTAGTAATGAATCAATTTTTTTTAGCATCCCTTCTCCTTGTAGGATTAAGCGGTAAGCTCGTTCATGACAGACCCTGAGTTGGCATTCGTTTAAAATAGTTTTTCTCCCAGCTATTTCGCAGGTAGAATGTTTACCATCACCTCATATCTTCTATCTTCCTGCAGGACATGATGTTTTGTATCAGCCAGTCCCAGTCGTTCTTGAAGAACGTAAGTATTTTTTAAATTAAATTTTAAAATTATTGTACATTATATTCTTTGTTCATTAAGATGAAGACGCATTTATCCTAACAATACCTGAAACTCTACCTGTAGCAGCAGTTACTGCAGAATTGTTACCAACAGTTCGCTGGTGGGATTCACTCACTGCTGAAAAGTTAAAGAAATAAAATGTTGCAATTATTTTATGTTAGTAAATTTTTTCATAAAAACCTAGTTTACAAAACAAAAAAAACTCATAAAAAACAGGAATCATTTTTGGAGAACAAATTTTTTTATATTTTTTCTTTAATCTGTCGAAAGAGTTTTTGCGAAAAATATTTTCTTGAAATTTCAAAAAATTATAGCGTTGTTTTCGACATTTAAAAAAAATAGAAAAAAGTGTCGGGCGAATTACTTAAAAATGATGGTGTAGTCGAACAGACAAAATTGTCGTAACGACAAGTTTGATCAAAGTCACGAGCTCAATTTTTTATGCGAACCCATAACTTACGATATAGAAACTATACTCACATATCGCAAGTATGAAGTCATAAAATTACATTTTTTCCATAATATTAAGAACAGCCATACAGCTTGCGATACCAGTGGTTGCTTTGTTCGACTGTCACTCCGACTGTCAAGATGGCACAGCCACAACGAAAATCTAAAAACCTAATGATGAGGGAGTTAGAAGTTAGTTTTGCTTGCGGAAATTGGGCCAGAGGAAATTACGCCAGTTTTTTATTTGGAAGAAACGCCAAAATTTTGTTCATACAAATTCTGCCCTTTTTTCCTAGGAAAACAGCCCAGACTTTGATAGCAATCTTTCCAGAATTTCAGGCATTTTTTTTTCAAAAAAATGAAGTTTTTTTGCAATGGTTTTTTTAGAAATGGAAAGTTTGGAAAAACAGCAGAAATCTAATTTATGGCGTTTTTTCCTTCTTTTTTTTTTGGAAAAAGCCAGAAAACTGTATTTTACATTAATTGGAGAAAACAACTAACAGTCAAGTACTGTTGCCCAAGAAAACTGTTGCTAAAGGCGCAACCTGGCGACTAAACATACCCTAAGCGTAGCAACGGAGTTGCGTGAACGGGTGTGAGCCCCGAAAAGAGAGTTAAAATCCTGAAAAACCGCCAAGCGGGTACCCAAGGCACGGACAATGGGCGCGAACCGGAACGTGCGTCGGTCGGCTCTCCGCGGTGTGCAGAAGAGCGCCACCCTGGGTAACTGTTATTTGTTTCTTTTTACTTCTTCACATTTTAAGTGTCTTCTTTGAAAATAAAAAACATTTTCTGTCCTTTTTTCCAAAATCTAATTTGGAAATTAGACCAGAATAAATTGATTTTCAGGCGCAATTTACATTTTTCTTTCTGGCCCTTTTTCCAATTTTGAGCAAACAACCTTTTGTGGCGTTTTTTTTTTCAGAAATAAATTCTGGCGTAATTTCCGAGAGCCGTTAGTTGCTCGTAGATAAGTACTGTAATATTTGATGAGCACTTGAATACCATCCTCTGCGAAACGAGTTTTTACTTCTTTGAAGAGAACTTTTGAAAGGTTAAGGATTTTTTTGACAACAAGCTTGAAAGACAAGGGATTGAAGGATATTCATAATCGAAAATTGTTTTATTGTTTTTCAAAATATTCTCCATGAAGATCAATACACTTTTGCATGAGTTTGAACCAATTTTCGAAGCACTTTTCCACACTGATTGAGGTACATGAAAAAACATGCATTTTGAATGATCTCCCATTTTATGTTTGATCTGCGGGATTAAGAAATAAAATGCACGGCTGGGTCGCACGAACTTGCTCCTATGTAAAAGACTATGAATTTCAAAACTGAATGTTATTAGAGAAACTGTTCATAAGCATAAAATTCATTTTTTAAATGACTAAAAAAAACTTATTTAGGAGTTAAAGGTAAGAATAGGATGCCATGTGATTCAAGCAAATATAGATTTATGCAAGATTTTATGGAGACAGTGAACGACAGCAAACATACAAAAACTTTTGGGAAGATCAAATGGTATAATCTGGATAAGGAAAAAGGCGAAGCTTTCATTTCGAATATGCAAAACGTTCTGTATAACAACACCGATATAGTTCGAAATGAAGAGAGTACAGCACAAAGTATGTGGGATCTCCTACAGAGAACTTGCAAAGAAAAAGCCAAAACACTGTTAGGGGTTTCAAAAGGACACAACCAACAAGGCAAAGAAACATGGTGGTGGAATGATGAAGCTAAATCAGTTATAAGTAAAAAGAAAATGGCTTTCAAGGCTTGGTCGAAGTGCCCCTCTAATGATACAGAGCAAAAGTCACGCCTCGAAGTGGAATATAGAAACTGCAAGAAAGAAGCGAAGAAGAAGTGCGCCCAAATTCAAGCAAAGAATACAGAAAACCTGTATCGGGAGCTGGATGAAATTTCTACCCCGACAGCTGGTGCTATTCAAGAGCTACGGCAAAACACGAATAAGGGCGCAACTATCTTCAAAATAGCCGCTCAAAGAAGAAGAAATGCCCAGGAGATTTGTTCGCCAAAGTTCATTAACAATGCTCAAGGCCAACTACTTGTGGAAGACGAAATTCTTCACAGGTGGCGACAGTATTGTGACGGACTTCTAAACGAACAATTTCCAAGGCTGTACTTTCCAATAGCTTCACCTAACTTAAGCGAAGTATCCGACGTCACAGTCGAAGAAGTTAGTGAGGCGGTAAAATACTCCAAAAAGGGAAAAGCTGTTGGCCCAGACGAAATACCCTCAGAGTTTTGGAAAAAGATGGGAGACATCGGGTTTAGATGGCTCATGATTCTTGTCTCCAAACTTATACGAGGTGATCGCATGCCTAATCAATGGAGGGAAAGTTACCTTCTTCCAATTTATAAAGGAAAGGGTGATACTCGAAGCTGTGATAATTACCGTTCGATTAAGCTGATGTCACACACCATGAAGATCGTTGAGCGAGTCTTGGGTAGCCGACTGCGAAAAATAATTAGGCTATCTGATGACCAGTGCGGGTTTGTCGGGGGAAAGTCAACCACGGATGCAATCCAGAGTATAAGAATAATTATGGAAAAACATCGGGATTCTTTGGAGGATTTGCATGTAGTATTGGTTGATTTTGAAAAAGCATTCGATCGGCAACCACGAGATCTAATATGGGTGGCCCTCAGGCAACGAGGAGTTCCAGAAACCTGCGGATAATTATGGACATGTATGATGGAGCAGTTACTAAAGTAAGATGCGCAGCTGGAGTCACCGAAGAATTCGAAATCACAGTAGGTGTACACCAGGGAAGTGTCTTGAGTCCCCTGCTCTTTATTACAGTTCTTGATTACCTGCTTGAAGGCAAAGTGACGGATCCAAAAGTGCATCAGTTATTCTTTGTTGACGATGGAGCCATCATAAGTGAAGACCCGATATCCCTACAACGAGCACTTGACGTATGGGTGGATGTTCTAGAAGGAAGTGGGTACCGCATAAGCGCGAAAAAGACAGAATACCTATGCTGCCCATTTTCTGATCCACACAGGCCTATTCCAGACATTTATTTGAATGGAGTAGTGCTTCCCAAGTGTGAAAAGTTTAAATATCTGGGGTCTATGATAAATAACGAAGCTACTTGTGATGACGATATCAATCATCGCGTAAGCGTAGGGTGGATGAAGTGGCGGGAAAATTCTGCTATCTTCTGTGACCGAAAAATGTCCCCTAAGCTGAAAGGAAAGCTCTACACTTCAGTTGTGCGTCCAGCACTCACATACGGTTCACAATGTTGGACAATGTACAAAAAGTATGAGAGTAAGCTAACGGCAGCTGAGATGAAGATGCTTCGTATGACAGCAGGAGTTACAAAGCTTGATCGAATTAGAAGTACGAAGATCCGAGGAAGCCTTCATGTTAAGAATACCATTTCCCAAAAAATTGAACACGACCGACTCAGTTGGTATTGCCATGTTCAAAGGAGAGATCCTGAGAACCCCGTCAAAAAGGCAATATCATACAACGTTCCAATTCGGAATAAAAAGAAAGGTAGGCCTAAACACTCCTGGTACAAACAAATGCAAAAACACCAGCATTCAGTTGGCCTCAGAAATGGAACAATACAAAACCGGGAGGCTTGCCGCCGATTTCTGAGGTCAACCCGGCGAACCCCACAGGCGGATCACTAGTGTGAAGCAGATACGTGGGAGAGTTATGATCCCCTCGACATCGAGATCATAACAGCGCCGAAACAAAGGAAGAAGAAGAATAGATTTATGCAAGAACAAAAATTATAAGTTCTTGTAGTGGTTTCTTAAAATATAAGGTTTTATGTAAGAAAATTTTAAAACATTTTTAAGAAAAAATGTTGGTACGCCAATTTAAAGTTTTAATTATTGTATGAATAAAAATTAAATTTACAAAAAAAAAGTATCGAGATATTGAATTTTCAAAAAACAAAAAATGTATTTTTTTCCAAAATTCAAAAAAATATTTTTCTTGAAGTTTTGAAATGCAATGTTTTTTAAACTTTTTAGAAGCTTCTCTCTACGAAATTTTATCAAAATCCGTTGTGCTGACAATGAAAAATTCAAATTTTAAAAAAACGTTCTATGTAGGCACAGTCAGTAATATCTTGTTTTCAATTTTTTTTATTAAATTACAGATATTAAAAAATAGTAGACATAAACAAAATTTGAGCCAAATTCTCGGAACCGTTTCCGAGAAAAATACGATTTTCGAAAACCATTTTTTAACATTTGTATGGAGGGTACCGTTATTTTTAGGTAAAATGAATTTATTATTCTCATTTCTTGTAGATTATTTTTCTAAACTTTTATTTATTAAGTTTTGAAAAAATTGAGCATGGGGTTTTCGAAATACAGTGAAAGCTCTACTTGCGGACAGCTCCAATAAGCGGACAGCTCCCTTAAACGGACACATTTTCGGGAACGAACTTTTTTTTCGAAAATCTCATACAAATAACTTTCCTATAAACGGACACTCTCATAAACGGACGCGGACACGTTTTCTTGCCCATTTTAGATAGAAAACATCCCATACGCGGACACATTATTTTATTTAGGGATTATTTTTTCTCAAAAATGTAACGGAAAAGAACAGCAGAACTGTTCTAAGTACAGTTTATGTTTAATACGTAAGTAAAACTATAGAAAATCTGCGATAACCGGACACGAAGCTCTAATAACTGGACAGTGCGATGTTATGTTGAAAGGTTATTAGGGGATTTCCCGAGTTAGTTACTGGGGGTAGTTGGTGTAATTTTGAGAGGGTATGGTTCCCTTTTTTCAGCGCGTTTCGTTTTTACACATGTCATTTCCTTTCCTTCAGCTACTCATTCATCACACTCAAAAGTTTTCTATATGAGCCTAATACGCAGATCGCGCTAAATTTTATCTCCCACATTTTTCTCCAACCATCAGCTAAAATCCAAGCTAAATTTTGACATAAGCACTTTGTGGAGAATATGTCACAGAAAACAGATGTTCTCTAAAGTGCTTTACACATGAGACACGAACTGCGAACTGCGAATGGTCGCGAATTTTGACATTTCTTTCACATGAGTAATTTGTTTGGTCGCCGAACAGTGCGAATTATCAACAAAACAAAACCAAAATAAATTAATGTAAAATGAGTGCTAAGACAAAATATTTAAAGAAAAGGAGGTTTTTATGCAGTTTCATTTGTTACCAATTATATTATTTTAAATTATTTTACCCTTTTTTCCATAGATTCACTCATTTTTTTTTTCAATTTTCCGTCTAGCAACACAACACAGTAGAGATGTTATACATTTGAGGTTAGGTTCGAACGAATTTTTTAGTCGCCGGTCTGTGGAATGCGTTCACTAGTTGTGGATTGCGAATTTACATTTGACAGTTCGCAGAAGATACGTGTTGGTCGCGTAAAAAATATTAAAATACAAAATATTTCAATTTATAGTTATTTTATGCAGTGTTTTCCTTTTAAATCGTTGATTCGATCATTAATTCACTTCGTCGTAAAGTTAAAACAAAACAAAAATTGATATTAGCTGTGAAAATTGCTTAAAAAGATTTATTCGCATTCGCAGTTCGCAGCTCATGTGTAAAGCACTTAAATGAATTTTTTCAAAGATTTAAAAGAATTTGTTTTAAAGTATGATTTTTTAAGAATTATGAATGAGAACGAATGAGAATTATGAATTATGAGTGATTTTTGTTGTCGAAAATCTTGTAAGACTCCCGTCACCAAATATTCTTCTAAATAAAATTCAAATTTTTTTCCATTTCAAATTGAAATTGAAATTTAGCTCGAGAACAAATGTGCCGGACAATTATTTCGTGCGCTAAATTTTGACAAATAAGTTATGTACAGTTCGAAGAGAAGTTTTGATTTTTATATCTCAGCTAAAATTCTTGACATAATTTTAGCTTGGCTAAATTTTGGAGAGAATTTTGTATGGGAGATAAAATTTAGCGCGATCTGCGTACTAGACTATACCCTTAATATGTCAGAAAAGGAGGTGTCGGTGTACATTGGTTTTGAATTTTTGAACATAGCAATGACTGGGAAAGACAGAGCGTGGTAAGGAATTCCACATTAGCGTAGTACGGCTAAAGAACGAATCTCTGTACTTCACAGTACGCCCGAAGTTGGGCTCAAGGGTAAACTGATGGGCATTCTCAGAAGTGCGAATATTACGGTTGAATTGTTTAAGGGGAGGAATGCAGCTGGCCATTTCACTAGAGCATAGTCCATTAAAAAGGGTGAGGCAAGAAAAGTTGTAAATTGCCAATGCATTGGGCAACAAAAAATTATTGGTTCGCGCTTTGGCAAAAAGATTTGTTTTTTTTCAGCCACGACATGAAATATTTTATCTATGCAAAGTTTTTTAGATTTAATATTGGAAAAACACAAGCTGCAGAGATTTCAAGAAATAAAGAAGATATTCGTGGAAAATGGTAAGGTAGATCGTAGATCCAATATTAATCAGAATTATTATGAAGTTAAAAAAAAAAGTTCCCTTAACCGGACAGTTCTCATAACCGGACAAAAATTGGGGGACCATGAGTGTCCGCTTATTAGAGCTTTCACTGTAATGTGTTTTCAAAAAAAAAAAATTTGAAAGTTTTCTTAAAAATCCAAAAAAAAAATATGGAAAATTTGAATACACAATAATATTCAAACTGCTGGGAAGCTTTAGCATAAAAAAAATGATCAAAATCAAATCATATCAAAATGGTACCGTTTTTGAGAAAATCAAAAACAAAAAACATGGTCCCAAGGGTGGTACCAAAACTACGCATTTTTTGTAAAAATTTTTTCAACCATTACCTAGGTTTAACTAAATTAAATTTTTTGATTTTTTTTTTAAATCGTTTCGACAGTTTTTGAGAAAAAAAGATATTTATAAAATTTCGAAAAAAAATCGTATGGCAGGTACCGTTATTTTTGGTCTTAAAAAATCAAATCAAAAAACATCCGGGGGTAAAAAATTAAAACCCATATCTATCAAGTTTGAAGAAAATCGGCCGAGCCGTTCAGCTGTAATCGAACAGACAGAATTGCCAGACCCACTTTTTTTCGTCTTCGCTATCATCGTAATGCCAACTTTGATCAAGATCTTGAGTTCGATTTTTTTTACGAATGCATAACTCTCCTTATAGTACCTATAAGTCGCAAGTAAAAATCATTGGGTGCCAACTCAGAAATGAATCTTGTGAATGTTTGAAAAATGCACTTGTTTGAGGAGAATGTTTCGTCTTCTGAGATAGCTTTCCTTTATTTTTCTGTACACTTCTGACAAACAGAATAATTGATACAAAAACATAAAAAACCATGTGACCATTCTTTCCGAAGCGCTTCGTGTGGGAACAACTTTTGTTGGATTTGGCTCGTCGTCAAAGATCTTTAAAATTAAGAAAGAATAAGTAATCTGTTTTAAGCTAGCAAATAGTGAAGAAGACACATTTTTTTCAGAAATTCTTAAAAAAACAGGAAAACCCTACTGCGTCCAGCAGAAGTCGAAAAAATTGCATTAACATGCTTAGACGCATTTGTCAAAATATTCCGGACAAAGCAGACCTTAGAGTAATTTTTCTTAAATTGTTTTCCTTGATTCAAAAAATTTGGCAAATCTTCGCAATCCAAAATTTTTAATATACAGGGTGGGCCATCTTTCTTTTTAAATCATATTAATTTGATGCTTACAGCTGTTTCCCGCTCGAAATATTGACAAAAAGCCAGTATCACCTCCGCGGAACGAAGTGAGTCACTTGAACAACGTTGGGAAATATTGAAAACATATTTATAAAGTGAGTACTGTGTAGGCGATATGAAGCTTCCACAGCGCCTGCTTTACGCAAGTTTGTGCAAAAAGTTCGCTTCGCAGTTTGGGCCTTAAAGCAGCTTCAATTGGAAAACGATTTTGGGCGAAAATCATCTTTTCTGACGAGGCACATTTTTATCTCGGCGGCCACATGAACACATGAACACACAAAATTAAAGTATCTGGTGTTCGGATTGGGACGACCTCTGGTTCATGCAGGATGGCATGCCATGCCACACAATCCAAAAACGATTTAAGCACTTAAGGCTAATATCATCCAAGCAATTCGTGAGCTACAGCCTGAAACCGTGAACAAGGTCTTGGAAATCTCGAGTGACAAAATGTGCTACTGTGAAGCCAGCCGAGACAGCCACTTGAACGACGTTGTGTTCCATAATTAATGGGAATGTTTGCTCTCACTAATAAAGCCACAATACTCAACTTTGTTCTATATCACAATCTTCAATCTCTACTAGTCAAACCTACATCCAAATAGCCTTGAACTTTAAAAGCTTGTGCATTCTACATTATCATCCATTTTTCAGCACAATTTTAATTTATCCGAATGAACTTTCTTTGACTTTCAATTGATTTCTTTGTTCTCTCAATAAAACAAAAACCGCATATCCAAATACCCAGTCATACATATAACAGTTAAAAAAAATACAATAGTTTAAAGCAATTTCTATAAATTGCGGTTTGCTGTATTTTGAAAGTACATCATACAGAGGGAAGTTTCCTATTCAATTTGCTTTGCTGCCTTTGTGCTATTGAAAAGTTCCTTTTTATTTTTCCAAACAAATGGTTTATTGATCCGGTATAATCATAAGGAAAGGTATTATTTTACTCAGAAAACCTCCGCTTGAGATCACATAGTTCAGCCGGCAGGAGGTTATAGTCAAAGTCACAGTCAAAGCAAAAGGTGCAATGATATAGTATTAGCCGCAGAGCAACACGAAAAAGGGTAGTGTTGATATTGAGGTTTACCAACCCAGCAGGACCTTCAACCTTGTCGTTTTTACCATTCATATATACAATCCAAAAATACCGCCCAAAAAAAAAATTAAATTCCTTCCATCTTGCCTTACGTTTGTTAAGTAAAGCTGAGGAGGATATAGAGCATAGTAAGCAGAAAGCAGAAAAATTCAAAGCTCCTTTCAAAAGGGTAAGGTCGAATGATTGCTGTAAGAATGTGTACACGAGGATAAGGGATTTGTATAATTATTGCAAAGGGCGAAAAACAAATACCAAGTGGACCGCATCTGGTTACAGATTATAATTGCTACCGAAACATGCACTTTTTCTTAATTAAATACCGGCATAAATACATTTTCGGGAATAAAGAACCGAAATTAATGAGACGGAAATATGTATAGACTTTAATTGGGTCACGAAATCAATATAGTCCTAGCAAATATAATATTAAATAGATTTTCCAGCATAAACTGAAGAGAGTCCTGCGATGAACGGCGTTGGTTTAATATTTCCAACGAAAAATGAAATATTTGTTAAGCTGTGGTGGTGGACCAGTTTTGTCCCGGCCACAAAACTTCATGTCGACAGTCGAAATCGTATACATAGTATTCTCGTAAATAATCTAGCGAATTCATAATGAGGTCACTAATTAAAACTTTCGAAGTGTACACATGTGGAATGGGAGTGTGTTTCACTTGTAAATTACTATAATTCTTATGGTCGCAGTAATTAAGTCCGTTTATGTTGCTGTTCTTTTGAAGAGAGAGAGAGAGAATCTGTGAAAGAGGCCACCGCTTATGAGAATTATTCGAAGGGCAGTGTTGTGTGATAGCAAAAATAACTATTTTTGTATAATTTAAGGACTTAGCAACATAGATGGCATAATTCCTGGTATATATCGGGTTTTTCAATAAGAGCGCTACAAAAGTTTTTTTAAATAAAACAAAAACGGTTTTGGATATCAATGAAATTCTTTATTCCTGTGAAAGTACGTTCGATGCCATTATGTATGGAACTCGATTTCTTTTGCATGGCCACCACGGGCACGCTTGCAGAAGTCCAGACGCTGAACCCAATTTTCGACGGTTTTCAAGCATAAATCAGCCGATACTGCTGCAATTTCACGTTCGATATTCGTACGAAGTTCATCAATGTCGCTGGCTTGTGGGCATAGACCATAGACTTGACGTAGCCCCACAGGAAATAGTCTAACGGCGTCAAATCGCACGACCGAGGCGGCCAAGTGCCTGTGGATTCAAATTTTTCCACTAGACGCTCAATTGTTGATCTGCTATGACGATCATGACGACCATAAATTGGACGTCGCGCTCTTAACGTTGAGGCCACTGACTCCGAATTTCGGTAGTAGATTTTAATAATTTCGACTCGTTGTTGGCTCGTATATCTTTCCATCATGAAATAGCAAACCTTACTGAAGAGAAATGTCAAAAGAGCGGCAAGAAATATGGCGTCGTTTGCTGTCCCTGTCGCTCTACTTTTGTAGCGTCCCTGTTGAAAAACCCTTTATATAATGTTGGTACAATATCAAAAATATAAAATTCATATTCGATGATTCAAAATTTTACTAAAATGCTAAATTTGTGGTACCCGTTGGTATAATGGTTAGTGTGTTGGACTGTCATACAGAAGTTCTTGGGTTCGATTCTCAGCCGCTGCATAACAGTTTCTACTGCATCTTGCGAGGAATTGAAAAACCCTCCAAGAGTATGCATCTCTTGCTCATTAGCCTTTCAGAAAATTGTAGGTCCCTCCCAATCCTGGTAACACGCACACAGGTTCGGTTGTGAGTTGCAAGTCCTGGTTCTTTTCGAGCTGTTGCACCATCAAATCACTTCCGAGTTCGAGTGATGTAAACTCGCTCAGATATACTGGTAGAAACTAAATGTTGATTTTTCTTTAAACAACATTTCCACTACTTCGAAGTTCATTTCGTTACCAGTATCGACGCTATGACAAGTCAGTGCCGCCGTCCCAGAACAGTTGCATCACTTATGCTTTGCCATTCTTCGTCGATCAAGGAGTTTCATCGTTTTCTGTTTCCGTTTTCTTCTTCAGGCAGGTGAACATAAAGACGCTATAGTCTGCTACGACTCTTACAAGTTCTTAAGTGTTGTGTTCTTGCGCATATCCACTTTAGTAAACGAGACAATCTGTACTGATTTTTACGTCAAAAGATGTTTTATTATAAAATTTTCTTCCTTTTGAAAGTGTCCCAAAAATAACTAATAATTATTCCCAAATGGGAAACCTGTGGAATCTGAGCGATTAATATTTTTCAGGTCCACTATACTAGAAAGTTTGGGAAGTCCAACTCAAAATAT
Organism: Philhelius festivus; assembly: GCA_963931855.1. Taxonomy (NCBI): domain Eukaryota; kingdom Metazoa; phylum Arthropoda; class Insecta; order Diptera; family Syrphidae; genus Philhelius; species Philhelius festivus. The sequence continues at coordinate 20,458,911 of OZ007555.1, read as the reverse complement.
CGGACAATACTTCTACTATCTGCTTTTGCTGTTACTATTGCGATGAATTAATAGCCAGTGGAAAAGACAAGTAAGAATACCAAGCTTCTTGTTTCAAAATATGTAACTGATCCACGAGCTACTCGTAAAGCAATGTTATTAAGTAAGACTAATCTGATTGACTATAAATAAATCATTTTCCAAATGGCAGGGTTGTAAAAGAATGCAATTGGCTTTATATTGGGGCTCTGACTTCAAATTCTGGAGTCAACGTTCATTTGGCATTGTTTTTCCCTATTAATTTTATAGCCATAAATTGAATGCAATCTTTTGATTCTATTGCATTCTTCTATAAACCTTTGTTGTCATGTTTAATTTTTTATTCACACGCAAGAATTTATTGTTATTGTGAGACGCTTAAAATGTTGAACATTAAGAGGGCAGAGAAGAGAGGTGTCGATGAACATTGGTCTTGAATATTTGCAAATTGAAATGGCAAGGGAAATCTCGGGTAAATTATCCCATAATCGTTTTGTGCGGATATAAAAAACTAATCTCTATATTTGACGTTACGACCAAAATTAGGCTTGAGGGTAAACTGACGAGCATTCCTAGCGAAACGGGTATCACGGAACTGTTTGAAGGGTGAAATGCAACTGAAAGTAGCTAGTTATCTACAGCGATGAAAAAAAAATGAAACTGTGTGGACAGAAGATGATTCGCATTTGGAAAAGACTACATTCCAAACCACTGATAAAGTACTTGCCATCAAAATTAAAATCCAATCAACATGCTTTCACCTTCCACCAAGAATCATCAGAATGGAACCATAAACACTATGCCAACTTAGAAGTCCAACAACTTCTCACGCTACAGTTCGAATCAAGAGTGACATTTTGCTTAATTCCTATCACAGACGAACAATTGGAAGACACCATCTACAACAAAGATTCACCATTCTTAGACAGGAACAATTCTAATGAGCCGAAAAGTTTCAATGTAGTTGGTTTAAAGTCAATTGGTTTGTAAAAATAATTTATAATTAAAATTCGTAATTTAGGAATAAACTTTTTCTGGGTTAAATTTTAATTCAATTAAAATACAATTCATTTGAAAATGTTTGATGTTTGACTTCAGTTCTTACTGTCGCATCTTCAAGGTAAATTCCTTTAAATAAAAAATAAATTCGTTTGTGTCTAAAAACTCTTTAAAGGCCTCAACAACTTTTAAGAGTCTTTGAACCCACCGCCTATTGAAAGAGTCGATGAAATATGATGGAGTTTTGAAAACTTATATATATTAATAAATATGATCGGTTTAAGCTCCATTAGTGGTCTGTGTAATAGGAGTTAATATAGGATCATTGTTTTTGGATGGAATTTTGAATGGAATTCAAAATCATACGAATCTACTCCATGACATGATAATTTTCGATCACTTTCTCGACACATATCGGGTAAATGCATAGTAAGTTTTACACGGAAACCTTGTTCTGGAAGGCTTATTCCGTGGGCAGCTTAAGCCGCAGGAGCTATGGAAAAGGTACTGTAAATACTCTAGGATTAATCCTAGTAGGTTGTTCAATTTATCCCTCCCCTGTTTTAATTTGTCTATTTTGGTGTAGTTTTTTCCTATCTAATCATTGGGTGGTTTTTTTTCTTTTGTTTTAAGACCAATAAAAGTAACTGCCATACGAATTTTTTCAAAATTTTATAAATATTTTTTTTTCTCAAAAACTGTCTCACAGATATTTTCTTTTTAATTCAGAAAATTTCATTTAGTTAAAGCTAGGTAGATAATGGTTGAAAAAAAATCCAAAAAATGGTTATTTTTGGTACCCCCCCTTGGAACCATTTTTTGTTTTTGATTTTCTCAAAAACGGTACGACCGATTTTGATCATTTTTTTTATGTTAAGGCTTCTCAGCAGTTTCAATATTATTGTGTATTCAAATTTTCAAAATTTTTTTTTTTTAGATTTTCAAAAAAAAGTTCTAAATTTTTTTTTTGAAACTCAATATTTCGAAAAAAAGGAATTATTTTACCTAAAAATAACGGTACCCTCCATACAAATGTTAAAAAAAGATTTTCGAAAATCGTATTTTTCCCGAAAATGGTTCCGAGAATTTTGCAAACATTTTTTTTAATTAATTAATTCGGTCTATAATTTAATAAAAAAAATCGAAAACAAGATATTACTGACTGTACCTACCATAGAACGATTTTTTAGAATTTTGAATTTCTCATTATCGGCATAACGAATTTTAATGAAATTTTTTAGAGAGAAGCTTCTAAAAAGTTTAAAAAACATTGCATTTCAAAACCTTAGGAAAAATATTTTTCTGAATTTTGAAAAAAAAAAAATGCTAAAAATCTTAAGATATATCGTTAGATATGTTCTTTTGATTTATAACGACTATCAATTAACAATCAATTCAGAACTGGCACGGACTTGGGGAATCTATTTTTTTTTTTTTTTTTTTTTGAATATTCAATATCTCAAAAACAGTTCAATATTTTTTGTGTTAATTTAATTTTTATTCGAACAGTAATAACAACTTTAAATTGGCGTTCCAAAATGGCGAAAAGATGTTGAAATAAAATAAAACAAGCTGTGTGCGAGGTATTAACATATTATTTAGAAGATCCATCTATGGCATTATGTGTAAAATGACATCGTTTAATTGTCCACCTGGGCTTTTTAAGGAGCAACCTATCCGAGTGTTCTAATGGCCAATGACTCTTCCACATAGGTCCGGCTGAGTTTGAGCAATGGCCTGTGTTATGTTCACCTTAAATGCATCGGTCGACTGTGACTTCAGAAAACCCCACAATGTCTAGCAGAGTCGAATCGCATGACCTTGGTAGCGCCACCTCTGCAAGATATAACCTAACCTTCAAATTGTTCATTTAGAATGTCAAGTGTGGCGTCTGCTATGTGGCACGGAGCGCCGGCCATCCTGCTAGAATCTCATTTCGTCATGGTTTATTTTGGGCAACAGGAAATTGTTTGTCATCGTTTTGTAGCGCTCGTCATTCACGGTGACTGTCTCGCCAACGTTGTTTTTTTTTTTGAAAAATAGTACGGACACAAAAGCCGGCACAAAATCCACACCAAACTGTAACTTTTTGAGGATGTATTTGCACCTGGTGAACCTCAAGTGGGCTGGTGTCGTCGTATATAAGCAAGCAATTCTGCTTTTCCATTACAGCCATTCATCCAAAAATGCGCCTCGTCGCTAAATATGATTTTTCGACAAAAATTGGGGTCCTCTTTTAAATACTCAAAAGACCAGTCAGCGAACAAATGGCGTTGTCTATGGCCGAGAACTTTGAACTCCTGGGTCAGTTGGATCTTGTACGGGCGTAGGCTCAAGTCTCGACGCAAAATTCGCCCAGTTGAATTTTGCGAAAGACCGAGTGCTTGGGCACGGCAAAGAGTCGACTGCATCCGGTGCTGCTGTACAGTATACACTTTCAAGGATCGCGGCGATGCTCTCAGCCGATCTTACGTTCATTTGACGTATGAATGTTAACTGATTGATTACCGGACCGTTCGTCTCAATTTTTTGGCTACCAAACGTTGAAGTGTCGACTGTGAAAGGCCACCACGTCTACCGTAAAATGAGCGCAATGTTTTCACTAACGAACGCTCATTTTGATATTAACGTTTTATCATTGACTTGTCATGGTGATTTGGTATCAATAACTTAATAATAAATAACAGATTTCACGAAAACAACATGGCCGCCACACGACGCCACAATCTGCCCGCGAAAATTTAAAAACCCTTTATATAATGCTTACACATATAACAAAAGATTATAAAAATTAATAATTTAGAAAATTAATATTAACAACAATTAATTTATTAATCTTTCACGAGAATTTATTAAACGCGAACATTTCTTTGTTTTTTTTTTTTTTACTCTAAAAGTATACGACTAAGTCGGGACTTAACTCCTATTCCGTAGTTTAACAAACTCATAGAGGAATTGAGGTGAAATAAACGTTTTTTATTTCTCATCTGCACATCAAAGGATACGAGTAGTAACCTAGTGGAGACAATACGCCTTCCCATGTGGCCAAGTAATCAATAGTCAATTTTTTAACTGGCTGTCTTCGTCATATCTACAATTAAATCAAAAATGAACATTGTGTAGATTCCATGGAACTATTGCAGAGTTATCTCATCATAGCTCATCTGAAGCTAGCAATAAAACACGTTTAATATCCATCTTGTGTGAAATGCCTACGAAACGAAACTACGAAAACATAAGGTCAAAGTAATGACAAGGACCAGCAACTTTCATTTGGTGTGACTCCCTATGCTGCTGTATATACGGTTGCTTCGGTTGCTCAGATATTACACCAAGTCGATTCATATATGGACAGCGAAATTTCAAGATAATTGTCCTCTCAGAAGTCGATGAACTCACCAAAGACGCTCAATATGCTCTGCTTCCCACAATGCACAAATATCTTGCAATTTGTCGGATCATTTTCCACTTCTTATTAGCAATCGTTTCCTAGGAGTCAGGGTCTCGGCTTCTTCACAAGATGACTTTGTGGGAATTCTACAGAGTACCTGCAAGAGAGAAGGTCTCAATCTTCCTAGCTCTTGGCTAGCTCTGCGCATAGACGAGAAATCAAAGAGGAACTTCAAATCTAGATTGCACCGACTCAGACCACTGCACTGTTTCGAAATATTCATGTCTATTACAGAATTCGCAGAATTTTACTCCCGGTGAGTTGACTTGATTCGCATCCGCTGTAAAACTCAATTATGAAATTCGTCGGATGAACTACATTGTCGATTCTTAAAATTACCTTATCAGTTATGAACTTTCGTATCGACACTGTCAGCTACAAACATTTATTCAACTGGCCTAGGCTGTGATAATACTCGTAGTATGGCTTTCGATTAACGAAATCAAGCATCGTTGACAGTGGTTAGTACGAAGATGGAGGACGGTTCAAAACCAGCCGTGTGCTCTTTTTTTCTTTTTTTTTTTTTCTTTTTAGATTTCTTGCTCTCTGGTTGCGTTGCTATTTCTGCGTTTTCTATTAAAATTTGTTAAACAAACACTTTAGCATTCAGTATGATAAGCTTTTGACTTACATTTTTGTACTCTCCATTGTTTATTTTCGTTTAATCAAAAATTCACTTCAGATTCGTCTCGAAATTGGTGCGAATGTAAAATGATAGAAATTGTATGGAGTGCGAATAGATTGCGAATTCTGTAATACCATATAAGTTGAACAAAATTTCAGTGGTGCAGGGATTGTTACCGACATTCGTTCAACTTTCATTCGTCGGATTCAGTAATAGCAAATAGTTTGGAAATTAATTGAAACTGTCACTTTAGCTCATTCGCCGAATTCTGTAATAGGGGTGATTATTTCTGAACTATGCATAAATAATGTTTTACTTTTGCAATTGGAGAAGGAAGGAAATAAGCTGGAAAGTCTTCGCAGACTATTTTGCTCAGCGGCGACCAAAGTTTCAATCGGAAACATTAACTACCGGAAGTTCTTAAGTCAACCGCGAACTATGGGAGTCATTTCTATTTTATAAAACATAAGGACATTATCCATCAAGATTGGCAAACTTTCCTTAAGAGAATAGCCAACTTAATAATTCCTGAGCAGACTCCAGTTGCTAAAGATTCGTGATCGGTTGAACTAGCTCCTGGCTTAGTTTATCTCCTTAAAAGCTAGGACACTAGAATTTTCCACCCTTACAGGCATCGAATGCAGAACTGTTCCAAGGATATATTCCATTTGGAAGCTCTTTTGGCGCACTTTATGAAGATTAACAATTCTTCCACAAAATTCTGTAAGGAAACTTATTTCACATACCCGCATTCGCTCTCCGCCCAATTGTAACAACAAAATGCTTCAAGACTGCAATCGAAAGATAGAAGGAAAGTCTCTTCTTGGAGACTTCACGTCAGTTAGCATTGTTGGAACAAAGGTTACTGACTTTCTTTTTGCCTCAATATCCAGTTCAGATCACAAAACCCAATATATCATTGCAATAAGATTCCAAAAGTCTTAATTATTCAACCTTACTCATTCCATTGTTTGAATACATCGCAAGCCCATCAAACAAATTTCGTCCAATTTAACTCCAATTAGCACCAAATCGTTATTTTACAAGCTTTGAACTTTTTTGTCTGTCTTTATGTGAAAAACAAAGAAAAAAACATCGTTCTGCTTCATAAAGCTGCCCGGTACCGTATCTCCAATATCTGAGTAAATAAAAATCAAAAACAAAATCGAGAAAGTCAGTTTTAAATTCAAGAATGATGGAAGAACCCCTCAAGCGTTTTGGAACATCTGCAGAAATGCAGAGCACTTTCTCGCTTCTTTAATTGCAAACACGAAAGCGCGTATATAAATAATTCTGACACGATCTTCCTTTGAGTCTCGAAAGAACTTCCTTCATTCCGCAGATCAAAAGAACTCACATGACACACCCGATTGCACATTAAAAGGCGTTTTTTTTCACATGCGAATGTAGACAGGCCCGTAGGCAGGGGATCACTGTGGGTTTGTCGTGGTGGTGAAACTAAAAGCCATTTAACAGCTCAATAAAATGAATCCGAGAAGCTTTGTAGGTAAATGTTAGGAAAGTACCGTTCGGTAGACAGAATGCATGAAAAGTATATAGTATAAAAAGTATATCGTATATTGTGTTCGACTTGCGTTCCCTTCCAATCTTCTTATAGTTTTATATGACTACGACCCATGGACTAGCAATTTACTTTTTGGACCGATTTTAATTCAGGGCGACGACAATGCAACAAGAAATAATTTTAAAAATTAAATGCTAACGCAAAATGTCGTCTTCGTCGTAGTTTTCGGGCTCTTCTGCTTTGGAAGAACGCGACACATGTGCTGGTGATTATCATTCCCCGGTCACAAATCAAGGAAATTAGCTCCTCCAGTTCTACATGGGCTTCCAGCGAGACAGCTTAGACTATGTTCCTTCATGCTGGCACGATGTAAACGGTTGAATGGACCGCGCCGTTTAATTGATGACGATTCGGCCTGCAAATTCCTTCCATGCGGTTTTCAGTGGAAGACAAATACCAGAAAATTTTCTGACAACTTGAAAAATTGGATTTCTCATTAACAGCAAAGGTTGGGTTATGTGATGACCTGGGAAAGTGTGTTTTCTGATCTTTTCGTTGGTGGTTTGTGTTGTACAGTGCTGAGATATCGATGTATTGAGAGCTTACACAGAAATATAAATCGTAGATTAAGCTTATTTTCTTAAAGGAAGATCTATAGTCTAGAGACTGTAGTCAAGACGGTTTGTGATCCTCACGACATATTAATCGCCTATTTAAGGAATTTGGCAGTCGAAACACACAACAGATAAGAGAACGTAGTCTTATTAGAAATAGAACAGTTTATGAGAATGTGGGAATCCAAAGGGTCGACATTAACTTAAGACTTCCAAGCCCTAAACCATGTAACTTGAAGAGCTTGGGAGTTATTTGGATTTGTCTGATTTTTTTCCTTTTTCGTCAAATTGGTTGAGGAAAATTTCTGAGATTGCAGAATACTAAATAAATCTTAAGAAACTTTTGGACTTGATCATAATTTTTTTTTAGTTTTATTCCATTTATAACGGGTGATTTTTTTGAGGTTAGGATTTTCATGCATTAGTATTTGACAGATCACGCGGGATTTCGGACATGGTGTCAAAGAGAAAGATGCTCAGTATGCTTTGACATTTCATCATGAATAGACTTACTAACGAGCAACGCTTGCAAATCATTGAATTTTATTACCAAAATCAGTGTTCGGTTCGAAATGTGTTTCGCGCTTTACGTCCGATTTATGGTCTACATAATCGACCAAGTGAGCAAACAATTAATGCGATTGTGACTAAGTTTCGCACTCAGTTTACTTTATTGGACATTAAACCAACCACACGAATGCGTACAGTGCGTACAGAAGAGAATATTGCGTCTGTTTCTGAGAGTGTTGCTGAAGACCGTGAAATGTCGATTCGTCGCCGTTCGCAGCAATTGGGTTTGTGTTATTCGACCACATGGAAGATTTTACGCAAAGATCTTGGTGTAAAACCGTATAAAATACAGCTCGTGCAAGAACTGAAGCCGAACGATCTGCCACAACGTCGAATTTTCAGTGAATGGGCCCTAGAAAAGTTGGCAGAAAATCCGCTTTTTTATCGACAAATTTTGTTCAGCGATGAGGCTCATTTCTGGTTGAATGGCTACGTAAATAAGCAAAATTGCCGCATTTGGAGTGAAGAGCAACCAGAAGCCGTTCAAGAACTGCCCATGCATCCCGAAAAATGCACTGTTTGGTGTGGTTTGTACGCTGGTGGAATCATTGGACCGTATTTTTTCAAAGATGCTGTTGGACGCAACGTTACGGTGAATGGCGATCGCTATCGTTCAATGCTAACAAACTTTTTGTTGCCAAAAATGGAAGAACTGAACTTGGTTGACATGTGGTTTCAACAAGATGGCGCTACATGCCACACAGCTCGCGATTCTATGGCCATTTTGAGGGAAAACTTCGGAGAACAATTCATCTCAAGGAATGGACCGGTAAGTTGGCCACCAAGATCATGCGATTTGACGCCTTTAGACTATTTTTTGTGGGGCTACGTCAAGTCTAAAGTCTACACAAATAAGCCAGCAACTATTCCAGCTTTGGAAGACAACATTTCCGAAGAAATTCGGGCTATTCCGGCCGAAATGCTCGAAAAAGTTACCCAAAATTGGACTTTCCGAATGGACCACATAAGACGCAGCCGCGGTCAACATTTAAATGAAATTATCTTTAAAAAGTAAATGTCATGGACCAATCTAACGTTTCAAATAAAGAATCGATGAGATTTTGCAAATTTTATGCGTTTTTTTTTTTAAAAAAGTTCTCAAGCTCTTAAAAAATCACCCGTTAATAGAGACTTAATATAAAGGGTTTTTCAACAGGGACGCTACAAAAGTAGAGCGACAGGGACAGCAAACGACGCCATATTTCTTGCCGCTCTTTTGACATTTCTCTTCAGTAAGGTTTGCCATTTCATGATGGAAAGATATACGAGCCAACAACGAGTCGAAATTATTAAAATTTACTACCGAAATTCGGAGTCAGTGGCCTCAACGTTAAGAGTGCGTAGTCCAATTTATGGTCGTCATAGCAGATCAACAATTGAGCGTCCAGTGGAAAAATTTGAATCCACAGGCACTTGGCCGCCTCGGTCGCGCGATTTGACGCCGTTAAACTATTTCCTGTGGGGCTACGTCAAGTCTATGGTCTATGCCAACAAGCCAGCGACGATTGATGAACTTCGTACGAATCGGCCGATTTATGCTTGAAAACCGTCGAAAATTGGGTTCAGCGTCTGGACTTCTGCAAGCGTGCCCGTGGTGGCCATGCAAAAGAAATCGAATTCCATACATAATGGCATCGAACGTACTTTCACAGGAATAAAGAATTTCATTGATATCCAAAACCGTTTTTGTTTTATTTAAAAAAAACTTTTGTAGCGCTCTTATTGAAAAACCCGATACAAGGTGGACCATCTAGTGGTTTCTTTTTAAATCATAGGTTATTTTGACACTGCCAGCTCTTTTCCGCTCGAAATTTTGACAGAAAGACAGTATCATACCACTGCGGAACGAAATGAGTAGATTTACGCTTGAAAAACGTTGGAAAATATTGAAAACTTATTTCCGGAAGTGAGTGCTGTGTGGCCCAAACAGCGCGATTTTTGAAAAGAAATTTTGGCCGACATCAAGCACCTACCGCGCCCACTATACGCAAGTTTGTGCAAAAAGTTAGTGAGACTGGTATGCTAGTGGACAACACTCATGGTGCCCATCGCTGTACGTTGCGCACAGACGAGAATGTGGTTGATGGAGCCGAGAGTGTAAGACACAATTTAGGAACATCAACTTGCCATCGATCTCAATAGCTCAACATTTCATGCACTAGCCTGAGGAGAATTCAGCATAAATATCTCGCATCTCAGCCACTTGAACGACGTTGTGTTCCATATATGGAAAAAATGTTCATTTTATTGCATTTTCAAAACAGAAACTTGTATTTGGCCCAGCTTTTACATGAATATATATTTTTGTTAATGTTTGTACTAATAACCTTATAATAAGGCTGATTAAAAAATTCGCGCTATTAATTTTAATGTTAACTTCCTTATTTGTTTATAACACATCAGGTGGCTATCGTGAATAAAACAACCCTCGGAATTTTACCCAACTTTCAAAATTGGCAACTTGAATAATGTCGAAAATTTTCCTTGGAATTTATTGCTATTGGAAATTAAGTTTCATAGAGATCTTGGCCCTCGTATCAAAAGGCCACCCGGCAGCTTGCAATGAACAGTGCAGAAGTATTGTCGTTTCCAATGTTCGAAGATGGGGAAAAATTACGAGGGAAATTGTGTTCCCTTATATGAGAAACAACTATAAATATTCTAAAATGTTAAATTTAAATTTTAAGGCCCAATTCAATGAGTCTCCGTTAAAAATTGGTCTTTTAAACTAAGACCACTTTCAGCTAATGGTGCCGGAAAGAACACTTGATAATGTTTTCTATTCACTTATGAGTAACCAAACCAAAACCTTAGTTTCAAAAATAATAGAACTTCACCAGCGTCACTCCTACTTGGTATCTTCCTTAAATTTAAACTCCCAGAGAATCTCACCAATAATGCTTAACATATTTCTCATCCTCAGAACTGCCGAGTCCCACGCTGCTGGTAATAATAAATGATAGGGTGTTACTCGCACTTAATCAAAGTCCTATATCTTAACAATCATCGGATCCAAATCCGACCCAGTCAGTTGATGATAAATGCAGGGTACAGAAACGAGCACAATGTTAAATGCTCATCAAGAGGGTATAATTTGCAACAATTTAACCCCCCCGATTTCTTCGATTGATTGTTTTTTCTTTTGTTGTTTTTTCTTGGATATTTGCTGTTTTTATCGAAATCAAACCTTTTATCCTTCGATTGCTATAGGACTCGCGCCCTTTGACTTGACCATAGGAGAATTTTTTTTATACCTCGTACATATCATTTTGTTATTTTGCCAAAGTCATTGGAAATTTATGAAATCCCTCCTTTAACCCATAAATCGTGTATTTTTCTGCTGTGCTCCTATCCAATCCACTTCACTTCACAGAATCTCTGTTCCCTTTCGGTTCAGCGGAAGGAATTCAATCCAACAATTCAACATTGGAATGGCAATCGATTTATTCGATTAAAACATACGACTCGGTGTTGTCCATCCGTTGGATGCGATGATGTTAGGTAAGTATGTATGTATAGATTCTGTTCTGGCCTCTTGGTCTCCCGTGATGGAACTATGGCATATTGACGGTCGTGGTCAAGTCGTAGATGGACACAGAACGGATGGTAAAAGATAATTTTCATGCCAACAGACGGACACACGTGGATATTTCGGAAAGCTTAGGAAAAAGGTTGCTTGTGTGTTACTCCTTTTTGTTGTTGTTGTTGTTAGGGAGCAGGATGAAGATCTTCTATCCGCATATTATATGGATACCTATAAGCTATAACCTGCCTGTATTGCTTCGGACTCCAAGGAGGAAAGGTTAGATACATTTGCTTTAGGTATTGAAGCATATCATTGCGTATACTTTTAGATTTCCCATGAGAACGGATTAATTCTTGTACGTAAATCTTACATGCTTCGATCTTCGAACATAAATAACGTTTCTGAAGTTGCACGCTCCTTCCTTTCCCTCTCTCTGTCTGACTCGAATTTCATATCCAGAATCGACAACACAAAAACATATTTCTGTTGTTTTGCCGATATGAATAAACTAAGGATAAGCATTTCGGGATTTCACAAACCCTTACTTTAGAAATGGATTGCATTGAACTGTCCACAAGCAGGAATTTTTTGCAACCAGGAATCCCAGATTAAGATTCAAAAAGCAAAGTATTATTGATATAGGTTTGAGGGCATACATTAGATATTGTGTTTACCTTTATATTTTTGTGGGACATTTGACCATTTGTTACATTGTATTAAAATATGTGGAGGTGGAGCAGGCGACTAGGATTTAAGGACGTTCACCAATTTTGTCCAATTTCTGTGATAAGCTCGAGAGCTTAACATGTTGTGGCTTGATTAAACCTGGGAATTCACAAGAATACAAATATGTAGGAACGTTTGTTCCGAGAAAGGGTTAAGAGAATAAATATACATTTATTGCGATTAAGGTACTAGTATGGTCAAGAATGCCAAAAAAAAGCACGATTTTTGGGAATTTTTTTCTCGGAAACCTTATTAGGTAATAACATAATTTTTTTTTAAATAATGAATACATGCGTCAAGAGTACAAAAAATTTTTTTTTTTAATTTTCGAATTTTGGCCGAATTATAGAGGGCGCAAACGTCGACTCATCAAAAAATACATGGTCACATGGCGGACAGTTAATCTCAGAATTGGCTGAACTGAAACAAAAAAAAAACAAAGTGGGTTATTTAAAGAAAGGTTTCTTACGAGACAATTTACCACAATTTGTTTAAAAAGTCAAAACAAAACAAAAATATCGAGCTTTGAAAAAAAAAAAATTGTTGGAAATTTTTTTGGCCATTTTTGGGTCGCCATTTTTTTTGTTCATAATTTTTTGGTCAAATTGTGGTAAATTGTCTTAGAAAACATAAAAACAATCAAGTTGAAACAATTTTTTTTGAAAATCGGTTCAGTAGATCCGGAGATTAACTGTCCGCCATGAGACCATGTATTTTTTGATGAGTCTACGTTTGCGCCATCTTTAATTCGGCCAAAATTCGAAAATTAAAAAAAAAAAATTGTTTGTACTCTTGATGCATGTTTTCATTATGTAAAAAAAAATTATGTTATTACCTAATAAGGTTTTTGAGAAAAAAATTCCCAAAAATTGTGCGTTTTTTGACATTCTAGACCGTACTTGTACCTTAAACTGGAATTTTGCAAAATTTTATTTTTATTTTCGAGCAATATTGAATATACATAAATATTTGACTTATGTTTTCGTTATGCTTAATTCTTTTTACTTGCGGTAGGGCATTTGGAAAAAAATCGAACTATAGATTTTGGTCAAAGTTGCGAAGACGAAAAAAGTGGGTCCGGCAATTCCTTCTGTCTTTACCTCGATCTACAGCCTGAACTACTGGAGGTATTTTCTTCAAACTCGGTACTTAAGGGTATTCGGTGATTCCATATTTTAGGAAAAAATGTTATTAACGGTACCTGTCATAGAACCGTGTTTTGATTTTTGACTTTCTCATTTACGGCTCTAACGATTTTAACCAACTTTTTTAAGCAGGAGCCCCTTAAGTTTAAAATAATATTGTGGCAACACTTCCAAAAGAAAGAATCAAAAAAATAAATGATTGTCCAAACACAAAGAAATAGATAACTACTGTATTGAATAAAAGGAGGCTGCCGGTTAAGTAGAAGGAAATAATTAGAGAATAAAGATATGATCAGTTGTTGTGGATCTGTTAAAGCGGAAAGACCTCTTATTTATTTAACCGAATATTGTTTTAGTTTTGTATTAAGCAACGGTTTAACTGCTTACAATATTGTATATAATAATTTTCTAAAAAATATTTTTTGGGTTTTTTGAAAAATCGATATCTTCTAAACCTGTCAACGATTATTTTTTTTAAATTATTTCCTGATACGTATACCTACTATTGAATACTTAAAATTGGCATCCCAAGTTTTGTTCTTGAAAAAATTTTGAAGAAATTTCTTATATAAAAAATTTAAATTATCTTAATAATAAAACGATTTTTGAGAAAATCAAACGGCACTTTCATGCATTTCAACATTTTTATCTCATTAAATCCGAGTTTTATATTTTTAAAATGCATTATAAATTCCAGTCGTGTATTTTATTTATTATGCATTACAATTAAATTATAGGCTAGAGAACTTGACCGTTTGGACTTAGAACTCCCAACGTTTGTGTGTGTGTTTTCGATAGGAATGGGGAACCTACAATTTTCTGCACAATCTAAAAGGCTAAGATGAGAAGAACTTTTCACAACTTAAGGAGCAGTACTCCTGAAAAAAAAGAACATTTATTTAGCTGGGTGGGGATCGGATCCAGACCCTTGGCATGGCAGGCCAGTATTGCCCACTATGACAAGAGGTACTAAAATTAAATATTTACATTCTTTTTTGCAAAAGGTGAATTTTGTTTATACTTAAAACCAGCTTAACAAATGCAAGTGAAAAAAAAAGTTTATTTTTCATCATGATAAGTTCAACAACATTCGTTCGCAAAATTAGTGCCTTATAAATTGTCACCTAATACATTTTTGACGAAATGCCGTATACCGAAATCCAGATGCTCAAAATCGCGTATAACGAAATCCCGCCGCCACAGTTTCAGTGCAAAAGCGGCAACACATTATCAATTTTAATTCTCAGTCATAGTGCTTATGACACAAATAAATGAGAATCACGGAGAACGAAGTTATAACCAAATAATTGATAAAAAGTATAAATTAATGGTGGGAATCGAAAATTCTTCAGTTCTTATTAGAACTCCTTTGAAGTAAGACCTTATTGAAGTAATGTGACTGGATTCCAGTTTGATTACGAGCGTTGATGATGCCTAAGCATACTGGTTTGTGGGTTGGACTGCCATGCGGTGCAGAGGGTCTTGGGTTCGATTCTCAGGCCTATCAAAAAAGTTTTTCAAAGGTGTACTGCCTCTTGCGAGGAATTGACAATTCATCCAAGAGTATCTCTTATCATGAGAAGTGCTGATAATTAGACGTTCGGAATCGGCAGCAAAGGGTAGGTCACCTCCATTCCTGGTAACACACAGGTATGGTTGAGCGGTTTAGGATCTCTATGAACCGTCATGGCCTATAATTTATTTAGTTATTAATGTTGATGAATAGTGGTAGGAGTGAAGGGGTGATGATGGTGTTCTCAACATTTAAGCTCCCTTTAAGTTCAGTCGCCAGACAGGCGCCTATGAAAACAACCTAAATTTGGACGACTCACTTCGCAAATTTTAAGGATTTTAACTCCCCTTCTGGGTTCTTTGGGGCGCTCATGGAACTCCATTGATCCCCTAAGGGTATGTACTCTCGTGAACTTTGAAGTAAAGTAAAGGGTAGGAATGTAAAATGAAAAGATTTCTTTGAAAGGAGAAACTTAGTCCGATAGTTGGAGATAGTTATACATTTGGGCGAATTCCTCAACTTTCTTTAATTTAATTTTTTCAATCAATCAAGACAAAACATACACAAGAGCGTTCGCTTTCGACAGGAGATAGGAATTTTCCCGACCTGACTCTCTCAGTGCAAATCCCAAAACTCTTTTTTACACCTATTATTCGAGTCTGGCTTTATGACAGTCGTATTGCGGTAACTAAACTTGTTAAGAATATTCTTAAGGAATATTTCGAATAAATTTTATAAAAAAGATATTTTGTAACAAAAGGATCAGAAATTTGCCAGGACTCCAAGAAGAGTTTAATTAGCTTTATTAATTAAAGAATAAATGTGTTGTATGAATTAAAGTTTGTGATCAAATAAGATAACAATGATACTCAATACTTAAATAGTTGAAAGAAATAACAGAAAGCTTTCTTGCAAAATTAAAAATTTTACATTAATTTATTTATGTATGTGTAAAACGCAACCTCAAAAAACGTATTAAGATCTGACCCCTCAAATCTTCACAATCGCGAGTTATTGAAAAACTTCAGCACAGGCGGTTAGTTATAAATATATTAAAAAGAAATGGGCATAAATGCCTGCCATGTGGTATTTCAGAATTGACTTCAAAATTACTTGTTTCACAACCGAAGAAAAGTACTGAGAATTATTAAAATGTTCGGTAAATCCCAACTTTCTTAATTAAAGTTTGTCAAATGCTTTACTGAAGCCTGTAAGGACACAATCACTTTGTCTTTTATTTTAAATGGTTCGATATAATTTCAGTAGAGCGACCTTTTGAAAAACCATGTTGATTTAGAATAATGATTTACTATATAAGCATAGTTAATCCCAAATTAAATCCTAAAAAGGTTTCAGAGAAACAGATAATAGCAACAGGCCTTCATTATTAATATCGTTTTTTCAACTAGTGAGATAAAAGAATTTTTTTCAAACAGATCGAAATTCACAAGAAGACATTGATAAAATAAAAAGAAAGCACAAATGTAACGACAAGTTAATAACAAAAACGTCAAAATAGTGGAAAGCATATTTTAAGACTTAAGCACTGATTAACTAAAGACTAACAAGACTTTCTTTTACTATTTATAAGTTCCCAAAAATATTTCAGATTCATTTCAAGATCTCATATTTCATCTTCTGAAAAAAGTTCAATTACCTGACGTTAAGGACTAATCTTCTAAAGAAATTTCAACACAAA
Organism: Philhelius festivus; assembly: GCA_963931855.1. Lineage (NCBI taxonomy): Eukaryota > Metazoa > Arthropoda > Insecta > Diptera > Syrphidae > Philhelius > Philhelius festivus. The sequence goes on along the minus strand of OZ007555.1, from coordinate 20,442,500 downwards.
GCTTTTCTTTATCAGGATAATTGGCGTTGCAATGAAGCAGGATTTTGCAGCTATTAAAATACCACCTTCAATAGTATCGATATTTAAATCAGGATAACTGTCATTAATGTGGTGTCGAAAATTTCGTAAACGTATGTCTAGCAAATAATATAGTCTACGGAAAATAAGTTAAGCAATAAGTCATCAACATCGTCCTTCTAGAGTAATTATATGCAATAACTTTTATCAGTAGCCGATGCTATCTATTGGGGATTCCAAGAAAGTTCAAGATATGACGTCTTTTCCAATAGCGATCGGTCAATTTTTGATGTTGACAGACTGTTCTTTTGGCAGCTTCTGTCAAATGTATTGGTTACTTTTCACATGACAAGTAACACGATTAAACTTTATTATCAAAATGAACCTTCGTAGGTGCTAACGTTGTGCGGTGGCTCTTTAAAGTGGACTCTCCAACGTTTGGTGGCCAAATTCGAGGCAGCCGGTTCGGTAAGCAATCAGCCCATTCTCGTATATCAAAGGATAGGCATATTGCCGAGAATATAGGAGTCTCTCCGTGCACAAGGACGGAGCCATTAGCTTTAAATTTTGCGTCCAATTTTGATGCAACTGACCCTTTTCAAAGCTCAAACGTAATGACCATAGACAACGCTGTTTATCCATTTATAAGGCTTTAAAGCTTCTGGAAGAGAACCGCAATTAAGACTGAAACATAATCTTTAGCACCGAAGCGCATTTTTGGACGAAAAAAAATTATTAATACTATTATTAATACTAACACTCAGTTTGATTTAGTCCATTTCAACAACGCCCTGCTCTTAAAGGACAAATCTTTATTACAAGCAAAAAAAGGTACCTAAAAGGTGTGCCCACGATCATACGTCCTTGTTTACCCGACAATCGAGCGATATTTGTCTCTATATCTGATGTTTATTAAATGTGGGAGGAGGGATAAAAGAAATTTAAACATCTCCAAAACAAGGCGCCACCAAATACATATATATACTTCCCTTCGTATAACTCTTACTTTATCATCAATATGACAATTTTTAATACCCCGAAGGACTTCTATTTTATGTATTAGTAGAACGAGTGGATATCTACGAGTATATAGAGACAAAAAAAAAACAAGTCTATAGAAAAAGAAATTCTGGAAAGCTACTTCAGTTTCTAGTCCTGCCTACAATGGCTTCAGACTATCACTCTTCAGCAAATTGCGCTCTATTCCTTTATCTTTCAGTCACTATCATCATCATTTTTCTATATTCCACTGGGTATTGGTTTTCATCCATCGATCTATTGAAGAACTTTTCAATCAAAAAACCTGATTTAAACTTTCTTTTCAAACCGGTAATGACTTTCGCCTGGGCTGGTTGGTGTTCCCTCTTTTGAATCAAAATCCTTATGAGGGATAGAATATAGAACTGTTTGTCTGTACTTCTCCATTTTCAATGGCTATATCCTTTAAAATCATCAAGCAAAGGGAGGCTTTCAAGTGATATATACCTCACCTACAAGGATATAGCGGGGTCCGTTCTCAGACTAGAGGCACGTCATTAATACTCCACCATCATCGGGCAGCCATTCCCCATTCCTGTATTCAATCACTGTTGTACACCTTATACTTGGCGCGAGAAACTTACCACACCAAAGGTTTCACTTTAAGGACACTCAATACGTAAAGGATTGCTACTCGAACCAGAAGTCATTTCTTCATTCAGCACATTCTAAGGTTTCACCATGCTCGACTAACTTAAGGATATAAATACATACATACATAATTCCGTAGACATACAAAAAAGGCAATATATCATTGCCATGCCAACCCCTTTAACACCCATCATTCGAATGAGAGTTCTTCATTTCTTCATGACGAACTGTGCCTGCTCTTCAAGAGTCAAAGTCTAAAGCTAGTTGATCCCGAAATGGAAATCAACAGTGGAAAACAAAAGTTTGCAGAGTTATCTCCTCAGGAAGAAGAAAAGTCTCTTTTTTATATTTTTTTATTTTCTTTGCTGGTTTTTATTTTGAAGTTGTGGTTCCGTCTCCAGCCCCTGAACCGGACAAAGTTCATCGAAAGGAATATTCACTCTTGGCACAGTCCAAGTGGTGGTTGAAATTCGCCAGCAAATCATAAAATCAAAAATGATTTTTTTTGTTTCAAAAATTCAAAAAATATTTTTTTTTAAGTTTTGAAATGCAATGTTTTTTAAACTTTCTAGAAGCATCTCTATAAAAAAATTCATTAAAATCCGTTACGTCGATAATGAGTAATTCAAAATTTGAAAAAATGGTTCTATGGTAGCTAATATCTTAATTTCAAATTTTGTATTAAATTAAAGCTCGTAAAAATTAATTGAAAGAAAAAAAATTTATCAAAATTCTAGGCACCGTTTTCGAGAAAAATACGATTTTTGAAAACCATTTTTTAACATTTGTATGGTGGGGTACCTTAATTTTTGGTGTAGCTTTATCAAAAAAAATTATCAAAATCAGTTGTACCGTTTTTGAGAAAATCAAAAACAAAAAAAAAATGGTTCTTTGGGGGTACCCTTAGTAACCATTTTTAGCTTTAGATAAATGAAATTTTTTTGTATTTTTATTTTATTAATCTGTCGAACAGTTTTTGAGAAAAACATATTTAAAAAACTTCGAAAAAGAAATCGTATGGCAGGTACCGTTATTTTTGATCTTAAAAACCAAAGAAAAAACGTGCGGGAGTGGGGAAATTAAAAATGATATCTACCAAGTTTCACGAAAATCGGCCGAACCGTTTAGGGTGTAGTCGAAGAGACAGACAGACAGAATTGCGAGACCCACTTTTTTAGTCTTCGTTATCAAGGTAATGTCAACTTTGATCAAAATCTCGAGTTCGATTTTTTTTACGATACATAACTTGCCTTATAGTACCTATAAGTCGCAAGTAAAAAAATACATTTTCAAAGGACTTATAATTTTACAAATCGTGCAAAACACATGCTTCACTTCCACTTTGTTAAAAATCCTATACGCATGAGGAAACATTCTTCAAATTTTTTAGACATTTTTATTAGAAGCTTTGCTTTTTTTAAATGTTTAAAAATAAAAGCACCTGCAAATGCAAAAAGGGTGTAAATATACAAAAATCGGTTTGTTTTTCATTTCGAAAAGTATATTTTGGAAATCTAATGTTGTTATACAATTTTTGTGAGAATCGTCATTATCAAAAAAAAAAAATATTCCTTAATAAGCAAAAAATGGTCGTGACAAACAAAAGTATGCCTGAAATTTTTAAAAAGTTTTACAAAACTGGTTTTCTAAAGCAAACATTTTCAAGACACCAAATTTTGATATACCATTTTAATTTTTTGTATTTTTTTTTTCAATTTTGCTAAATCTAAAAAAAAAATATACATATATATATACCTTATAATCAATGGATGGTGCCTAAAACTTCAATAAAACCTTATTTTGGTGGTGGTTCCATTTCGATTTAATTAAATCAGTTACCCCATCCGTTTTCGAGATATGGAATTAAAAAAAAATAATTTTGAAAATTTTTCATAATATATTTTTTTAAAGGCTCGATGTCAAAAAAAAAAACAAAAAAGATTTTTAAAAGTAGCTCAAGTGGGGCATCAAATACATATATTCCTTTAAGTTAGTGCAAGAAAAGTACTCACCATAGATGTTTGGTTCTTGATCATCATCTGAAATAAAAAAAGATCAAAATTAAACTGGGTTTTTATTAAAACAGTTTTAAAATACGAAGATCAAAATTCAAATGTAAACTCTGTGTAGTGCCTTAGTCTTAAATTTTCTTTTATTAAAAAAAAATTGTCTAAATCTTAGGGATTTACGAATTTCGAAAACGATTTTTTAACATTTGTATGATGGGTAACATTTTTTAGATACAAACACAATTTTTTCCCAAGTATTTTGGATAATTACACCAACAACTTGAAGGAAATACCACTATCAAGCGTGTATGTAGTATTGGCTGGAGTTATAGATATTTCATGGGTGCCAAGCCGATAACACAGGCCTACAAAATAAAAAAAAATTGGTGCCGCTATAACTGATATTAAATTTTGTTGTCCACTGTTACTAAATGCAAACAACGGTATTTTCGAGTCAAAGCTATGTACAGTTTTTTTGTAACACTTGCTTGCATTTATTTTGCATACCAACGTGATAAAGTTTCCTTGATATTTAGCATATGTAATTTCATTTGTTTTTGCGGCTTAAATAAAAGTTTTTGAAATGGCATCTTCTAAGAGAAAATGCTTAAATGATCCAAACTCATTCTGCTATATTTGTGGCGAGTTCACAGTGAAAAAATTTAAAAAGCCAATATCTGAATTTGTAAAAAAAGCGTATTTTGCCTACTTTAACTTAGAAATTAAGAACTTTGTCAAACCTTGGATACCGAGCAGTGTTTGTAAACTATGTGTTGAACATTTAAGACAGTGGGTTAACGGAAAACGAAACCATTTAAAGTTCGGTGTGCCTATGATTTGGAGTGAACCGAGAAATCACATTGACGATTGCTATTTTTGTTGTGTTAAATTACGTGGTGTTAATCGAAAGAAAATGACTTATCCTGATCTGTCGTCCGCTAAAAGGCCTGTGCCACACTCAACAGATAAACCATTTCATATCTACCAAGATCGACCGGATTTGTCCGATAGCGAAGTAAGTATGAGCACCACACATGAAAAAGATAGTGAATGGATAGGAACATCGGAGCCTCAGCTTTTCACTCAAGATGCCTTTAGTGATCTTATAAGAGACCTGGACCTCTCAAAAGAAAGATCAGAGCTATTGGCTTCCAGAGAAAAAAAATTTGTGAAATTCTTCAGTTCTGAAAGCGATATTGTTTTTTGTAACGATGTCGGTGGTCTTCTAATTGAAATGGGTATGTTAAGCTACCGCCCTAATGACTGGAGACTATTTATAGACAGTTCCAAACGAAGTTTAAAATGTGTCTTATTACATAATGGAAATAAGTACGGTGCTGTTCCATTAGCTCATTCCACGAAGCTAAAGGAGGAGTACCAAACTGTCTATCTCGTTTTAGAAAAGCTAAAATACCATGATCATCAGTGGGTTATATGCGTGGATTTGAAAATGGTTAACTTTTTACTTGGACAGCAAAGTGGATTCACGAAATTTCCATGTTTTATTTGTTTATGGGATAGCAGGGCAAAAAGTGACCACTGGATCAAGAAAGACTGGCCTGTAAGGGAAAGTTTAACTATTGGCAAAAACAACGTCTTGAACCAACCACTGGTTTCAAGAGAAAAAATTATATTGCCTCCATTGCACATAAAACTGGGTTTAATGAAACAATACATAAAAGCATTAGATAAAACTGGATCTTGTTTTATTTATGTATCAAGAAAATTTCCTGGTATAAGTTCAGAAAAGCTTAAGGCTGGCATATTTGATGGACCACAGATACGACTTCTGATGAAAGACGAAAATTTCGTGCATTCAATGAATGACTTAGAATCTGCAGCCTGGTTAGCCTTTGTAAACATTGTGAACAACTTTTTGGGAAATTATAAGTCCGCAAATTACCAAGACTTAGTGCTGGACTTGCTGGAAAAATTTAAAAAGCTCGGGTGTAATATGAGTATTAAAGTCCATTACCTCCACAGTCATTTGGACAGATTTCCCGAAAATCTTGGCTCATATAGCGGGGAACAAGGAGAGCGGTTTCATCAGGACTTAAAAGTCATGGAAGATAGATACCAAGGTCGATGGGATGAACACATGATGGCTGATTATTGCTGGAGCATCACCCGAGATTGCTTTACGGACACTCATGCAAGAAAATCTTTAAAAAGAAGCTTTCTTCATGCAGAATATAAAATAGATTGTTGAAAACTGTTAAAGAAATCGATAAATTTGTATTATTTGCATAATATGCTTATCTCCACAACTACACGCAGGATCAAAAATGTAAGTATACAGTTAGAACCTAGGTAACAATTAATCTAAGAAACAGTTTTCATTTTGGCGGCACCAAAACCACTGTAGGCCTGTGTAATCAGACTCTTTTTAAGTAGTACTTAGCCTTTATATTTATATTGGCCTTGACTGAGATTTTTCTTACATCTCTTCGGGACAAATGGCTAAAATAATGAAAAATCTCGGGATTTCAACATATTGCCCGGGACAAAAGAAAAAATCATAATATGCATGTAGATCAAAATAAATACTAACTTCATTTGCGAATATTTTTCTTTTGTCAATTTTTATGACAGATGTTAGGTTTGTTTGATTGAAATTTTAAAAGCAATTTCTTAAGGTAAAATTACAATGCAGCGATTGTTCCTTATCATTAAATATATTTAGGTACACTAGGTATGATTTTCTGAGTTTGAGTCCCAACCCGGCAGGATACACATCATCAGGTCCATCCTAATGCAGGTTTTGTTCATCAAATATTACCTGAGGACTAGCGATATTCATATGAAGCTCTTTACCGCACGTAATGTATGTAATCGTACAAAAAACCCTCTTTTTCTGGATAAACTATTGGTTGTTAAGTTTTAACTGATTTTCCAAAATACAAAAATTGTTCAAAATCAGTTGAACCGTTACTAAAAAGTGACACCATACAAAAATTTACCATTTAAATTGTACTTTAGATTTCTTTTACAATTTTATTTTCAACCATAATTTAGGTTTTACTAAAAAATAAAATGCAAGACTGGGTCGCACGAACTTGCTGCTATGTAATAGACTAGGAATTTTAAAAACGAATGTTATTAAAGAAAACTGTTCATATGGATAAAATGATTTTTTTAAATTCTTTTAGTAGTACATAAGAGATAAAGACAGAATGCTATGCAAATATGAATCTATGCAAGAACAAAAATTATAAGTCATTGTAGTGGTTCCTTAAAAAAATGAGCTTTTATGCACAAATTTTTTAAAACATTTAAAAAAAAATTTGTACACCAACCTTAAGTTTTTGTTATTGTACGAATGAGAGTTAAATTTCCAAGAAAAATATTTAGCCGTTCTTGAGATATCGAATTTTCCAAAAAAAAAAATGACTTTTTTTTCCAAACATTGAAAAAATATTTTTTTTTTAAGTTTTGAAATGCAATGTTTTTTAAACTTTTTAGAAGCTTCTTTATAAAAAATTTTATTAAAATCCGTTATGCCGATAATGAGAAATTCAAAATTCGAAAAAACCGTTGTATGGTAGGTACAGTCAGTAATATCTAGATTTCAAATTTTTTTTTATTAAATTATAGATCGTAAAAATTAATCAAAAGATAAAAAAATTTAGCAAAATTCTCGGAACCGTTTTCGAGTAAAATACGATTTTCGAAAACCATTTTTTAACTTTTGTATGGAAGGTACCGTTAGTTTTAGATAAAACAAATTTTTTTTTCTCAAATCTTGTATATTGTGTTAAGAAACTTTTATTTGGCAAGTTTGAAAAAAATCGAGCATTGTTTTCGAAATATTGAGTTTCCAAAAAAAAATTTTGAACATTTTTTTTTAAAATCCAAAAAATAAAAAAATGAAAATTTGAATATGTAAAAATATTTAAACTTTGGAGGAGCCTTAGCATAAAAAAACTGATTTAAATCGGCTGTACCGTTTTCGAGAAAATCAAAAACTAAAAAAATGGACCCAGGGGGGCTACCAAAAATAACGATTTTTTGGAAAATTTTTTTCAACCATTACCTAGCTTTAACTAAATCAAATTTTTCAATTTTTTTTTTAAAAATTCTGTGGGACAGTTTTTGAGAAAAAAAAATATTTATAAAATTTCGAAAAAATATCGTATGGCAGCTACCGTTATTTTTGGTCTTAAAAAAAATAGAAAAAAACGTCCGGGGGGAAAAAATTAAAACCCATAGTTTGAACAAAATCGGCCGAGCCGTTTAGGCGGTAGTCGAACCGACAGACAAACAGACAGACAGACAGAATTGCCAGACCCACTTTTTTCGTCTTCGCTATCATCGTAATGTCAACTTTGATCAAAAGCTCGAGTTAGATTTTTTTTACGAATGCATAACTTGCCTTATAGTACCTATAAGTCGCAAGTAAAAAGGGTTTTATATCCCACCACAACCTGAGCTCTTATTATGCATTAGATTTGGACAGAACGTCATCCGGTGAATAATTTACTTAATAAAATGCTAAAATAAGCTATAACTTGTAATACATTGTGTACTTCGCAGCACACAGCATTGTTTAACTTTTGGATTGAGCCACGTTGAAAAATAGTAAAAATTGAACGAGTTCAACGCAGTACTCATTAAGAAGTTCAATTGAGCTTGGTGAATGGTCAGCAAGAAACTTCCAGAAAAGTTTTTAACTGACAATCTTGAGACGATATGATATAGTAATAGAAACCTAAAAAAGATAACACTCCACTCTCAAAACCTGGCGTTTATCAAGTTGCCTGTAGGTCATCATTATACATATATGCAAGATTAAAAAAAAAATACTGACACGCGTTTAATAGAAAATATAAATGACACAAACAAAAAAAAATAAAGGAAAAATTCACCATTTTGATTTTTCTAATTCCATCTGGTTCGCTGTCTACCATAAACACATCAAATGCGTTGTTTCAAGGCAAACAAATTTCGCCTGCAAAACTCTTTAACAGACCATTGGGTACGCCCGGTGATTTTGTTCCTAATAGTTGGGCGAATTCGGTGAATTTAGTGCCCTCAATATTGAAGAGTGGTTCGTCTTTTCCAGGATTCGCCTCAATGGTCGATCTGCGGGAAGCTGCACTGATACTTGTTGACCACAATGGTGTTCTAAAATGGCTTTGATGCTCACTCGCCTTGCAGGACATAAGATCGTTTCTTTGTAATTGGGACAAATGGAGCTGATAGTTCAGTCATCCGGCTTGCCTTGGATGGGTAGTAGTTCCCATTGGCATTATGGTTATTGCGTTGGACTCTCATACAGAAACCCTTGGGTTCTATTCTCAGTCGCTGCAAACATGTTTTTCAAGGATTTACTGCCTCTTCCGAGGAATTGACATTTCCTCCAAGAGTTCTCTTGTCATGGTGTTCATTTCGGAATCGGCAGAGATTTGTAGCCCCTGCTAAAGAAAGAACCTCTATGTTTGACAGCACGTCCAAAGTTAGGCAAGGGTACAGATGAGCTTAGACGAGTATTACCGCGGAATTTATTGATGGGGGGAATGCAATTGGCTATTTCAATTGAACACTAATAATAGAAGAAGCGATAAAACAATGAAAGACAGGAGACGTTACGAGGATGTTCAATAGAAACAAAAGTCTCCATCATCGATCCTATGAGTCTTAGGGCTTATAGCTTATAGCTTATAGCTTCTATCCAACAGGTTCAAATGAGTAATGGGGACTCCAGCTTTGGGCGAATATATGCCTTATAGATCGTGACCAGATCAGAAGGGTAAAAGAATTTCTTGCATCTTTTGTGGAATATTGACATAGACAAGAAGATATCTTACGGGGTTAAATCGCATCTCATGTTCGGAAATCGCTAGTGCAAAATGTCCATTGTGACACGTGGCGCCGCCGTTTTGTTGTCGGTGTCCATATGATACGATTCCGATCAAAAGAGATTGCTTATCATCAACCGATGATGGCCTGGCACACGCCGTAAATCAATGTTGCCGCCAGTCAAAATTCCACATCAAAATGTAACTCTTTCTGGATGCATTGGCATTTTGTGCATCTCAGATCAGAATCCACAGATCGTCCCAAATTCGACAATTTTACCTTTTTGACGAAACCATTCGTTCAGAAATGGGTCTGCTTGCTGAATAAGGTTTTTCGCCCGTAAAATAGGCGAAGCGCGCAAAATAGTATTCGATCAGAAGATCCACTTCCAAAAAACAATTATTTGATCATTAAGTCTTCATGTTCCATGTCGATTTGGGAAGACAGAATAAATTAATGACAAATTTATTTATTTATAAAACCTGTTCCGAGTAGCTCCTGGGCTTTATGCTGTAGAATTATAACATAAGTGCACTGTGCCTTGTAGATATAGATTTTTCGACTTAAAGGAAGTTCCCTTATGAAATTCACCTTTCCAAGAGAACCATAACGTTTTACTTCGCTAGAGGAACTTGCTGACGATATGATTATTATTGAAAGGGTGGTGACCTTTAGCCGCCATTTTTTGGTACGGGTCAACTGTTGGGCCGTTTGCACGTCGTCGTCTACGTTGTCGTCGTTTGTTAAACGGAGACACAAGCTTTTCCTTTTCCCATAGTTCCAGCAGCGGCAGCTAGAGGAACTTGTTTACTATTACGACTTTGAGTTGGTAGTTATTTTTTATTTTACTTTTTTTTGGAGAATTGCCAAAGTCTGGAATGTGAATTATGTACTCATTTTGCTGTGAATTTTCCATCACATTTATTTTGTATGTTGTGTGCATGGTGGTGTTTTGTAAAGGAAAAGGCTGAGCTGAGAAAATGAAGAAAATTGCACAGCCAGTATACAAAACTTAACAAATGTTATGGGGCGGTATGTGTGAATGTTGATTGTGGAGTGGCCTTAGCATTTGGTAAGAAAAAGTGAAAATATATTATTTGAATTTTACAATGGACACTTGGGCAGTTCAAAGACGGATAATTATTTAAAAAAAAAAAAAACTATACAAAGAACAGAGAGTAATGAATGAATTAGAGCTGAACGTGGCAGGCTCAGGAGCCTGGGCAGAGTCTTGAAATTAATACAACCAGCAATCAGTTATGTGTGTTTAGTTCTCTGCTTGAATTTTTGTGTTGTAAAAAATATTCAGATCTTGAAGAAAACAAGTTGGGAGTCGAGTTGAGTCATTTTTTTAAATGACTGGTCCTTGAATGAAGAATTTAAAGCCTTTTACTGATTTTAATTAAAATTTCAAATTATTTTTAAGTGTCCTTAGTCGATTTTCTTCCTTCAAACATGTATTGCCATAGCTGATGTCTATAGCGATTTGGGTTAACTACCAAATTCAATGATCCGGAGTTCTATACCACAGCAGATCTCCTTTGGACCTGTAACACAAATCACAAAACAAGTTTAACCTCCTCTTAAGCTTCTTAGATGAACTTAATGAACGCCGAAAGAATATTTTTATACTATGTCCAATTTGTATTTTCAGTCTAGGAGAAGATAGGGAATCTGCCGCTTATTCTCTCCATTTTTAAGTTCTTACAGGGTTGCCATAGAGAGCATTATAAATTGCCTCACATTTGTGGTATCCAATATCAGAATGGCTACGAATTGTAAATTAAGATTCCAAGGGTAGGTAGGTAGGTAGAAATGGCGACCACCGGTAGTCTAACCCTGTGGCCCAATTAGCGCTGAAGTGCGCAATTTTTATAACATAACTCATATGAACCTGTGTTTGGAATTGATATGGGAAATTGTGGACATTCTCACAGAGTCATCCAAAGTTCAAAACTATAAAAGGACCTAGTAGGTTTTGATGTCTCTTATGGTGTGTTTGATTTTGCGCTATCATCAGAAAATTGGATCACTCACTAAGCCCGACCACCGCACTCATCCGACACTATCTACACTCTGTCAAGGCAGCTTGTCGACTGGTGCTGAAACAAAAGCCAATCCGATTAAGTGATCATTCGGACCCCGCACCGTAAACCCTCGCCAAAGCCCTCAGTCCGTTAGCTCGAAGTAACGGATGTTCATGCTAGATCCATTTTATCAGGTGCAAAAAAATACATGACTGTGCATATTTTAGTGGGGCGAGGCAGACGTTGCAGGGAAGAAAAAATAACTTGGATTCAGTCTTATAAAACAAGGCAAGACGTACAAGGAGTGGAAAAACCCGTGGGATGTTCAGCCCCAATGATATGTAATGCAATCATTTACAAAAAAAGTATGAAAAAAGGGGACAAAAAACCGGTTTTTTTGAAGGCTACCGTACGACTAGTCACAAGGTGAGTTAATAATCGAGCAACAATGTCAGCTGTGGTTTTCATACGATTAAAAGAAGACTACGAGAGCATAAAATAATTGCTTGCAGACCACGCAAGGTGCCACTTTTGAAAAAAAAACATGTGACCCGGCGTCTTCAGTTCGTCAAAGAACATCTCACTTGGCCCATTGAGAAGTGGAGGAATATATTGTGGACTGATGAATTCAAAATTATTCTATATGGAGGTAAAGGGTTTCGGCGGTATGTAAGGCGTCGTCTAATACAGAATATGATCCCAGATATGATATGATCACCATAAAGACGTTTGGTTTGCAGAACACTATACCCTATGCTGAGGAGGACATGCCGCTAAAATGGGCATTCCAGCAAGATAACGACCCGAAACATACGAGTAAATTGGCAAAGGAATGGTTTCGAGCCAATGGAATCGAGGTTATAGATTGAGCAGCTCAATCCCCTGACCTTAATCCCATTGAAAACTTGTGGGCAGATATTAAGAAAGCGGTATGGGATGCTAGGCCCAAAAACAACAACGAACTTTAGGCTGTAGTTGAACATGCATGGCAGACTATACCATTGAAAAGATGTGAAGGCCTTGTAGATTCCATGAAAAGCGATGTATAGCTGCCATCAAAAACTAAATATTAAGATTATTCATAAAAAAAAAACTTAAAAAAATTTCGTTATTTTTCGAATAATATACTTCTTACTACAATACTACTATTTCATTGCTCTTAAAAATTTTCTGGTATATGTTAACAAAAAAAATATTTTCGGATTTATAAATCAGTTTGTTTTTATTTATGAACATAGTAGGGAAATGTACTAGTCTTTCGCAATGCAGTTAATGTTAAAAAACATTTGTACTTTTATCAACTCAAAGGTATACAAAATTTAACTACCCACTACTATTTCACTGATCGAAGCGTTTGTATGTGCAATTGAAGTAACAAAATTGTTGACAGAAAAGCAAATTTTACCTAATCTTCATATAATATTAGTCCATATAGCTGAACTATAATCGAGTATTAGTGATTTCATTACGAATCGGAGAATTCAAAGATAAAATCAACAAAATATAGAGATACCAAGATACAAGCAAGGTTTCATAGATTCAATAGAATGTAGACCTTTTCAACAAGCTAAGAGCCCTATTGGATGCACTGATTTCTTCGCAAAAGCAGGTAAAAACTGGCAATACCGATTTTAACTGATTCTTACCCTTATTTCAGCAGAAGAGTTTGAAAAACCCTGTTAATATTATTTTCGAAAATTCACTTTACTTTCACTATGGAATTTTTCTTCAAGCAAAAACAAAACTGTCCTGATATTAATTACTCGTCTAAGAGCAATGATTTTGTACAACAACAAAACTCAAATTTTACAACTCTATCATGGTTATCAAATATCAAAACGATATTTGATATTTTTCAACTAAATTAATGAATAGGTGTTATCAAAATTTTCGATGAGCTGTGACTTCTATTAGATCTTAAATCTATTGTCTATTGATAAACTTGATTTTACGATTGCCAAAAATGTTGATACCCATCGAATTTTCTATCAACCAAATTATTCGTTGAACTATTTATAAAGTATTGGGGGGCTGAAAAAATTGAATAAAAACATAATTTATAAAAGTTATTTGTTGACGAAACTTCATTGTAAGAATTGTTTTTTGAAGGGAATTATGATGAGGGAGAAAGTGAACTCCGACTAACCAAAACTTGCAGGACACTACGAGATGACCAATGAAACTACGAACCCAATAAAATTGGACGAAAATATGAAGACAAGTTGCTAAGTTCCACAGGTTTCAAAAATGCTATTCCCTAGCTCTGGATTTTCTTCCGTTTGCTCTTATAATCTTACAATTTATCTTCTGTTTCTTACAACTCTACTCCTGAACAAGGAAAATATTGTTAAAAAAGCGAATTTTGTTAAACAAAACAACTTAAGTTTTTCAACCCAAACTAGATGTGTAAATCACAAAACAAGACCAAATGTAAATAAGCAACGTCAAGCGCTAAATAGAACCTATTCAAAATGAAATTTTGGTCAGTATTCACAAATTATTATCAAGTTATCAATCAATTGCTAGAAGCTGTTTGCTGCAAAATAATTGTTATTTGAGAGCCTAAACAAGACTGTTAGACTATTCGCGTGAGGTTTCGTTAAGTCGTAGGTCAATGCCAACATAACCAAATCAAATTCAGTCTGAGCTATGGGCAGTCATCATAAAGGACACCTCTTGGATGCGAGCTACCCAGCTCATACCTCGGCGGCCAATTGAGCGATGTAATATTACACACCTAGAGTCTTTGATAGGCCCACACGACAACATCTACCCGTCCCTACTGAAAAACTTAGATACATGGGTCGTGGGTACCTTTGCAGAATTTCCAAAAACTTGTTAGCATTGAAATTAAATATTTATGATTCGTTTGCTAGACCTAACCCAAAACTCGCTAACAAAATTAAACTTTATGATTAGTTTTTCATGAATTTCATTATGTCAACACAAAAATTTCGAATAGAAGCCTTTTTGAAATTTTCTTAAGAGCATTTTCAATCAAAAGTGTGACATTTCTTTGACCGCATTCAATTCAAAAACATCACAAGAAAGGGGGAGAGGCCTATTGTCAGAAATCGTTGGCAGAAACTAATATCTGTCACTCGAGTTCAACCGCACAACGTAGCTTAATAGCGCCATTTAACTTCTTTTATACGAAATCAAAAAGAAGTCACAGTGGAAGTAGAGTCACGTGTCTATCTCTCCCTCTTTACACAGATCACGGCTATAATAGCCGACAACAATAAACTTGAGTGCCTGAGCCACTTAGAACTCCATTATACGCTTTCTTAACCTTATTTCAACAATTTTGACAATAATTACCACCCACTTGGTTGCCCTCCCCACCGCCGCTGCCACCGTTGTCTGGCAAAGAAGAGTGCAAGCCTGACAGTGACATTTACAATTAAAACTGACAACTTGAATTTGAAGACACGGTCTACGGCGCGCTGGCGGCGTCGGGGGTAGCCCTGGTGGTGGTTTCTCTTGTACGAGTACCTCTTGAAATAAATTCCACAGAAATTATAATCAATTTAAATAGACTTACACTCGCTCATTGTTTTTCATGTCCTGATGCTCAGGTACATCAAGGTGGTTCCTTCTACATCTACAGCTCTGACATAATAGCGCATCATTTATTCCTGGGCTGCTGTCAAACAACCAATGTTCATCGCGTCAGTGGGGTGAAAGAATTTCTGTATCAATTTGAAATTAGGTTTCTGTGTCCCAGCGAGAGTACGTTCCCAGAATGGAAAGTAGACTCCTTGGTCCTTTTTTGTTCGTCCTCCGTACAGAACTTATAGCCGTCGATGTCGTAGTTTGTTGAAATATTGAGGTAGCTTTTCTCGATCCTTGTTTTGTTTACTCAATGCCTTGCTCGAAATTCAAATCACGTCCGGGCAGTTATTGAATACTGCTCATCGTATAGCGTCTTCGTTTGATACACTTTCGGTCCCATTTTCGCTTCATTTTATTTGTCGATTTCTATTTGGGATCAACAAAAGTTCAGAGTTATCTTTCCACCCCAACTACTCCAAATCTTCCAGAATCGATGAGGAGTGTCGATAAAATGTTTTTTCAGTTAATGTTTTTCAATCATTCCAAGTTGATATACGACACAAAGTGCACACAGGGCAGCAAAGTGCAAGAAGGGGACTTTCAAAGTTTTTTTGCCCGTCCTATTTGTTCTCGACAACAAAAAAAGAACTCCTCTTTTTGGCTAAGTGTCATGTAAATTTATGCAAGAAGTTGAATTATAACCATCATCTGAGACGAAATACTACTGGAGTATCAATTTCAATTAAAGTTTTTAAGTTTTCACGATTTCATGAGACAGATAAAGTGTAGGGATAGATCTAAGTCAGTGGGATTTGAATGCAGAATTCAACTAAAGGTATACTTTTTTCACTAAGCTGAACTTTTTTTAAGAACAAAATACTGTAGCAGGGGAAGTGCTAAATTTTTGATAAACTTAACATTTAACAAGGTAAGCTTAACTCAACTATTAAGGGAGGAAAAATAATCCTTCTTTCCAACGGTTGGGTTAAGCGAATTATAAATGTGTGTCCTATATCAATTCATAGAAGCTCCTTAACAGTTATTTTCGCACTCAGTACCATTGCTGTTTAACCTATTGATAAGGCTGAAAACGGCACGAGATAATAGGATCGAATATCACAGTTAGCGTCGATGAACAAAACGAATAACATAGAACTTAGCTCCATATGTCCAATCTACAAAAAAGGCAAAAACTGCTTAATGTTGCCTACATGATCCTATCCACCGTACTATGTGAGCGTCTAAGACCATTCTGCAACACTATGATCGGCACATACCAGTGTGGCTTCAGGCCAGGTAGATCAACGAGAGACCAAATCTTCACATTGAGGTAAGTCCTGGAAGAGACCAACGAATTTCAACCTGAGACCCGCCATCTTTTCATCGTCTTGAAACCAGGGATATGATAGCACAAGTCGCCAAGAGCTTCTATTGGCGATGTCGGAATATGGGATCCCGAAAATACTGATCCAGCTATGCCGCATAACGTTACAAAATACGCGGTGCAACGTGCAAATGCGTAACATCTCATCCGAGCTATTCCAGAAGTGTACAGGGTTCAGACAAGGAGATGCGCTATCATGTGATTTCTTTAACCCAGTCCTGGAGCAGATAGTGCGCAAGAGTGGTGTTAACCTGGAAGGCTTTACCTTCAACAGATCTTCCCAACTGCTTGGCTATGCGGACGACATCGAACATCATCGGTCGCTCCAAGCGAGCTGTGCTAGAAGCATTCACAGCTATTGATGAACGGGCGAAACGCGTTGGTCTTGAAGTGAATGAGGACAAACGAAGTATATGCTATCAACAAACAAAGCCTCAGCTGACCATCGCCTAGGACAAAACGTCACTGTTGGTAGCAGTAATTTCAAAGTAGTCAAAGAGTTCACCTACCTCGGAACAAACATCATTTCCACGAACGACACCTTAGTGGAAATCCGACGAAGAATTACCCTAGCGAAAAGCTGCTACTTCGGTTTGGCCAAACAAATGGCTTCAAAACTCCTTTCTCGAAAGACTAAGTGCACGCTATACAAAACACTAATTTCACCAGTTCTACTCTACGGCGGCGGCGCCGAGTGCTGGACGATAAGTAAAAAAGGGGAATTGATTCTGGGCACTTTCGAGAGATAAATTCTTTGGCGGATGTTTGGTCCTATAGGCGAATGGAGGAGAATTATATTCACTACACTGATTCGGTCACATCGACCGAATGGACAACAACGTTCCAGCCAAGAAAATCTTCGAATCTCAGCCCCCAGGTTCGAGACGACTAGGAAGACCGAACCTCCGCTACAGGAACCAGGCGGTTATAGATGCAAGAGCGCTTGGTCTTGAAGACTGGAGGGAGCTCGCGAGGGATCGAAACCGATGGAAGACCGCAATATCTGAAGCAGAGACTCTCCATGGATCAGGAGT